>OX438858.1:2037209-4492305 GCA_949315895.1 Anania crocealis | reverse complement strand
TAAGACCCCATGAGCCAAATTCAGCTCAATGAAGATTGTTTTGGTTTAAGCCTATGGCTCATATTGTTGCCAAATTCTGTGTAGTTTAAATTGATCATATTTTTGACCAGGTAATGATTTCCAAAACACTATTCTAAAAACTTCTCTATAGAAAATAATCTCAAAGTAGCCTCTGAAAATACATAAATTACCATTTTTCTCAGCAGTCCGTATAACAATGATAATAAAATTTTGCTATATTGTATATTACATGTTGATTAAGCAAATGGCTGATTTAGATTTTTAATAAAATTTCAATTTTAAATTGCGCAACGTATTTTGTTGTTTGGCACTTAGGCCCTTCTATTCCATGCGCTTTTTCTCTGTCACTCCTACGGAAATCGACAGTGATAGCTGCCGCGCGTTGCAAAGAAATTCAAAGACGAATAAATTTGTGGGCGTATTCGTTGCTCAAGGTCATCGTCTTAACAGGGAAAAAGTGCTGATGAATAAGCCTATGTTTATGCCAATGCAATTAAAAATAGGAAAGTAAGACTAGGGTAGTCAGGATCCTAGTCTTATTTTTCTATCTAGAGTACAGATATTTCTTATTAGAAGTGTTGAAAATGCATACTTTTAGGTTTATCACAGTAAACAATACAAATTAACAACCCAAGACTTGCCAATTAACTCATCAAAACCTGTAAGGCTTACTGTAAGGTACTCCCAGTTGACCTTAAATTACAAAGCTTATTTTGTTATGCAGGATTAAATATATTTTTTGAGTGAATGATTTATTTTTGGTTAGACCTCACATTTGCTAAAACCGCGATCATGCTCACAGGGACACAGGTCCATGTATTATATTGGTCCACCAATAAAAAGAAATAATGCAGAACCCTCAGTGTGTGTGTGAGACTCTGTCGCATATTTTAATGCTTAAGTTTTACCTAGGTAGGTATGTAGTTGTTGGGCTGCTCTTCCAATAGAGATGAATGAGTTTGATAACCACCAATAATTTTATTTGGTTCACGTAATCTATTGGTAAGCCATATAATATGATTGGCGGATATCAAACGCATTCATAGTAACGTAGTATATTAAGTCTATGCGTAGTAAATAGTACTTACCTACCTACTTCTTTTGTGGAAAAAAGCGTAACTGTAAGATAAAACTAAAGGATTAAATATGATGCTCACGCACTACTTAACTATCCATATGTTTTTTTTTTCGGTTACCCATATAATACGTGGTCCAATTCCAATGAATATATCATAGCACTTATTTTATGGAAAAGCAGCCTAGTGCGAAATAAAACGGTCACAAAAGTCACGACGTACCTAATTGCCCACGTAAACAGAGCCAAATAAAGACTACTATTAGGTAGGATATCAGTAGTATCAGTACCTACAGAAATTGTTATATGCCAATGCCGAACAGATGTATGCCTTTACAAGTGAGCATCAATTCTTCAATCAACATTATAAACCAGAATTTGGTTATTTAATAAGCTATTTCCGCAGGCTGAGTACCTACTTACGTATTCCTTAATGTTATACACAATGTAGAATAAATATAAAACAGGCAACCACAAAAAATATAGGTAAAAAGCAGAAGGATGATAACCCATTACTTTACTCCTGTTTGGAGTTTCGCAAAATCTACCACTTCGTTCCCCATACACCGTTTTATTTTGCACTCTTTGATACAGGCAGCAAATGGGGGTTGGCAAAAAAAACCTATGGGTTTTTGATTTTTGTCAACTGAGTATTTGCCTTTTCTTTTCTTCAGTAATTTTTGTCGTTGAATATTTTTGCATTTTTATTCTTACGCAAGATCATTATTATTCTAATTTACTTTAATAAGTAAAACTTCGAATCCTAGTCGCCGTACTATTAAAATTGATTAGACTTATCTTCGGCTATCAACTAAAGTTGTTAATCAAGGCTTGTCGCTGGACGCTGTCTCCACTTTTGAATACACCAAACTCAAAACAAAAATAATACGTAGTATTCAACTTGGCCACGAATATTTAGCAGCGGTTACGCGGCAAGAATGTGCTACGAGTGTTTACTTAGAAAGTAGATTCAGTCTTACGCGTCATCCTAACGTACATATTTCGTAAAGTGTGTGATGATGATGAATTAGATGGTTTGCTTTATCTCAGTATGATAGCGATTCAATATGACGATGTAATGTTTTTCACAATTTTATTCATGGTAAAATAATGACTTGATACGGCGCTCATATGAGTTCACTTTTATTTTTATCTTCTATAGCGGTCTGCGTCTATCTGACTTCGTCCGCGTCAATTTCTGTTATTATGATCGCGATTAAGAAGTTTTTAAAATAATATAGCCTAAACCCTTCCTCGATAAATGGACTAGGTATCCAACATAAAAATATTTTTTCAATTCGAACCAGTAGTTCCAGAGATTAGCGCGTTCAAACAAACAAACAGCTATTCAGCTTTATAATATTAGTATAGATTTAAATACTTTTTTCATTAAAAATTAAGGAGAGGCTTTGGCCGTGTTCGTATATTTTGCTTTTTTTCTAAAATTTTGCCAGATTTTTGGATGTTTGAACCTGTTTGAGCACAGCGGAAAATCTGGCGAATTTTTTAGATTTTTGGAGGCTTATATCTCTTTTATTATTTAATTTATGAAAAAAAAAGGAAAACAGAAACATGCTAATAGTGACCATAGATTTTTGTAATAAAAATTATTGCTCTACTGGCATTATCCAGGGAGGAAACAGGGTACTACGTTTGTATGGATAAACGGCCCTTGTGTTTCCTCTTAAGTAACTGTTTTAACTCTTCGAACGTGGGTTATTATTCTAAAAACAATTCAATAAAATCAATTGTTATTGCGACAGCCTGCGTTAATTAAAGTTTTGACTATTAATTATATAATATAAATGCTTGTAATAAATCGCAAACTAGGCATATAATTGCTTCACAAATCGGTCAAACACGAGAAGATGACAATACAGTTTTTTGGTCAAGATTACTTTAAAACTTAATGTCTGTCGTGCCTTAATTCATTATATTGATATACTTCATTAACATATGAGTAAGCTTTTGATTCGAGATTTTCTACCATATTATATCGTATTTAAAAAATGGCTATAAGTATGACTTTTTTTTGCTTAGTACCTAGGTAGGTAACCTAAGTAAGATTTGTTAGAAATTAACATGATTTTTAATCGATGCTAACTGCATTTTATTTGTTACAGGATAAATTGGATCGCAAGTGATTGAACAGCCGCTAATATGACCTCAAGGTAAGTGATACTTTCCTTAAGGTTATTTAGTACCTAATTGATTTCTAGCAAACCAATTATGAGCAGAATGTTTTTCATCAACACAAACCAATCTGAACAGACTTCAAAATTTTTCCTAGACGCTGAAACTAGGTACGCTTGTGAGGGTGGGGAAGCTAGATCTGATCAATGCTGCATGCAACGCTTTGTATAATTTTAAATATAGGTACCCACCTCTTGCGCGCACGTGGAATTGAGATATTATTGGATAAACGAGAAAGAGTTGTTCAAATCTGCACATGTTTATATACGAGTGCTCCGCCCTCGAAACTCCCAGCTATCGTGTCCGATTATATCGCTCTCCTGAGATCACCAAATTCAAACTATTTGATGATTACTATGTTATTATAGATAGGTACCAAATTAAGAATAATAATATACATATTGTTTCTTTCCCTTCCACCCTCTTTTTAACAACACATTTAAGGGATTACCTATTTCACAACAAAGTTACACCCCTTATTACCACCTCAACGCAAAGGTTGATTTCTGAAATAAAAACATTTCATCTTAATCGGTTCACTAGTTTGAGCGCTCTAAACATACAAAAATATAAATCTCTGCTCTTTGTAAATACAGAAAATCAAAACGTAATCAATGACAATCGTCACGGACACAAAATTAGTCACATGTTTTATACATTTCATCGGAATATAAGTATTTGGAGAAAAATATGACAGACGAACATAGAACTCCGTCTTTTTTTTGAAATTTTATATTGCAATCAGTTCTAAAAAAGATTGTTTGAATGTGTATCCTAAAAGCTAAGGTTTTTTCCGAGTCGATACTTCTATGACTTTATGGCGCAGATAAAGTACAGTTGGTTGGTATTAGATCTTTTAATTGGTTGTTCGAGTGATGGATGTATGTACTTCCGTTCAGGCGAATAAAAAAACATTTTATTGTGATGATGATGGATATTGGGGCGTTTCGGACCACGAGTGTTTCGGACCGCGGTATGAATCGCCCAAATGCTCTTTTTGAATGGGTCGTTTCGGACCGCGGTGTGAATCGCCCAATAACTTTTTGTAATGGGGTGTATTCGGCCGGCAGTGAACAAAATAGAAGAAATTAAAGTACAACCAGGCACAAAACAACTAAACAAAACAAATTAGTTAAAAATGTCTTAAGATGGAGGGTTTCTTTCGTTATATTTGTAAATTTATTATTGAATATTTTACGAAGTAAACAGATAGTTTGTAAAATTATTATTTTAAATAGATGCAAAATGGTGCAAATAATATACGCACACAAAAATTCCAAGAAGCATAGGTAAAATTAACCCTTTAAGTTAACTTTCTAGTTAACTTACCGGTCTAAACAATAAAATAATAACCTGCATACCGAACCCGTGCTTCTGATTGGTAGATAATTTTAAGTGTAATTTTGCTTGTACTGGAGATATTGAAAAGGTTAGTCTCATAACTACTTTGTAAGTATATAATAAAAAAATATTTAAAAACACTATCCCATAATTTTTTATGTTATTTTTCTTATATTTAAAAAAAAAATAACATAACGAATAAAATGTAAATGTATATGTTACTTAAATGCTGCACTGATTTTTCTGTTCATCTAAATTACAATAAACTTTTGCATAAATCTAGTCATTTTGAAAATAAATTTAGAAAATAATATATCATTCAAACGCGTTTTTGATTTAGAACACAGTGTGTTTTTAGAAAAAGATAAATAACCTAATTCTCAAATAATTGTTGGGTAATGTGTCAGGCTAGTTTTTTTGTGTTACAACAAGAGGCGTTATACGAAAATAAAAAAGCGTTTTGTTTTTATGGTATTTTTTGAAATTTTGTAAATTATAAAAACTACCATACCATAAGCAAAGAGTGTTTTGTCTAGATAAAAAAGTATTAACCTATTTATTAAATAGCGTTTAATTTCACAAAACACTTTTCTACTCTCTTGTACTTATGTCATTGAAATCCTTAAATTTTAAACAAAATCAGCACTGGTTCTTTTTTCCACAGGTCCGAATCGACACATTTCAAAAGACACATTGGGCGATTCGCACCGACTGACACTTGCGGTCCGAAATGACCCATTCAAAAAGAGCTCTTGGGCGATTAATACCGCGGTCCGAAACACTCGTGTTCCGAAACGCCCCAATACCCATGATGATAGCGGGAGGTTACGCGATCAGTCTGATCCGTCAGTCGAAGCAAACTTTGACTGGCGACAGATAAATAAATTGCACGGTTTCATGATCATTCCAAAATGCCATTAGTTTGCAGTTACTCCCGTACGGTTTATCAAATGTCTGAGCAGTGAGCACACCTTAAACGTAATCCAAAAAAAAAGGTATAGTCCAAAGGCGGGTGAGGTCTTTGGTGAGCTGCTCGCCTTTTACATCAGGCATGTCTAACTTTTACAAGATTGCGTGAAAATTTTTGAATTAAGCAAAGCCCTAACGGTTCTAGCGTGATAGAATAACAAACAGCCATCCAAACATTTTCATGTCCAATATTAGTAAGATTTAAAAAACATGTTCATTGTTTATGTCGTTCATATGCACAACTTGTGTAAATTTTTTGTATGCAAAATTAAGGCAATATACATATTGCCTTTATTTTATAATTGTTTTTCGGTTAATCTTTTAAATGTGCAATCCTTTCCTAAAGATAGTCCTAAAACTATTTTTTTTATAACAGGTCTCTTTAAAGATGGCGCGAAGCAGTAATAAGTGGCGGGTAGTAATTCTGAGTATCTAGGTATCACTTGAGAACGACCGGACAGTTATAAGTTATAAATGAAGACAATAGAGATCTAGAGTTTCTAGTATGCATTTGTCATTCAAGTAATGCAAACCCAAAATCATCTGACTCAGTTTTAAATTATTAAGATTTGTATTGTAACATTGACTATAGTACAAGACGGACCAAACTGCTAATCACTGGTTACGTTGCGGGTAGACCATAGATTTAATAACCGAAAAAAAAAGGTTAAATCGGTTAGCGGTATGACGTCATACCTTTAAATTTCGATACCTTAGAATAATGGTACCTTTAAATTACTATACCTGAAAGAAACGGTACCAGTACAATTTTGGTATTGTAATATTGCGTTATCATTATTTTTTTAGATTTTGAAATTATGAAATAAAGATTTTCATTGAATTATACCGAGGGCGCCGCCCCCGTCAATTTGAACGAAAATTTCCTGCCATTCGTGCCACGCAGCTTATTGGGATTGTGTGCCCCGTGTGTTTATGAATCTATTTTGACAAGTGTTGTCGTTTGGGCGCGATTGGTCCAATCGGGTTAAAAATTATTAATTATATTCTCTTATATTGTCTTTGTTATGTTATATCAAATAAAACAATTAGGCAGTTGATAGTACGGAATGCAATCCGGATTGTTTGAAATTCAAAAAAGCCGAATAATCCGAATTTTCAAGGCGTTTTGTAGATCCGGATTTTTATATTGAAATCCGGTTTTTTCGGATTTCATTCACAATTTAAAAACTATCGATGTAAACCTAATACTTTTAATAAAATTATGCGGATAAATGTCAGTGTTTTATTAAGAACGAACAGAGAGACAAACTTCTTAGCGTTCCATGGATTCACCGTGCGGGTGCCGGGTCCATTGTGTGGCAGAAAGAGAAACTCCGAGTAGTTCCCGGGACTTGTGACACGGGTGTAGGTTTAAGAGGCCCCTTTCCGACGTACATCCACACTCACCTTCGCTACTCGTGTTTCTCTCCCTGCCCAGCCAAATCTGGTACGAACCTGCTAATGCAGCTTTAGACACACGCTCTAGTATAGAACTTACTGCAGTTCTGGCCAAGCCAAGGTCTTTCAACAGGTAATAGAGAGATTTTGCTGGTATACCTCTTGTTCCTTCTTCTACAGCATATAGACTAACTATATAACCGACAACCGTTTTTAGTTAATTCATTTAGGAGATCATAATAATTTTGTTTTCTTTCATTGCGTGGTCTTTAGGTATGTTAGTTTCCCACGGCATGGTAAGCTCTACAAGTACGATCCGTTTTGTAGCTCTAGAAAAAGAAGAATGTACGGTCTGTATGAAACACACACATCTTCTGGGATTTTATAGTGCTTTTCATACGTGTCCATTAAAATAGTCCAGTCAGGTGCTGTACCCAAGATTGAGTAAGGCTTATTCTTAGAATTTCCAGTGGAGCCTTCTTTAATAAAGTTAATTTGTCTTTTGTTTGTGGTCAATCATTTTTGGGCCCTAGCCACTGAAAGGCTTATAGCTTCACGTATGATTTTAAGTACCCTGTCATAGCGATGTGAGTAGTGACTCCTATTCAAGAGCACCTTGCATCCCACCAATAGGTGTCTTGCTGTACATATCGCCTCTCCACAAGTATAACAACATTTTTCAGAGGCTTTTCCCCACCTTACTAAGTTACTCTGGTCAGGGAGGGTCATTTGGAAGGCATTCAAATAAAATTTTAATAAGGCAGGAGACCAATCATACAGCAAGATGCGCCACTTCATAGCTAATGGGATACAAAACTCACTCAAATAGTTATCCACTCGTATTGCATTTCTAAATTCATAGCGTGCACTTTGTAGCTGCCATTTTCATCTTGTCGTAGAAAGTTTTTTACAATGAATGAAAGAATTTTATTTCAGACCATGGTCAATATTGGTGTTAGTGACAATTTTACTTAATGTTAGTGAATATGAGAGAGAAAAAAATAAAATAAAAAGAGAAAAGAACATGTCAAATAGGTGGTCGATGATAGCACATCAAGAGCCTTTGATGGCATGCAGACTAATCCAGCGTCCCAGCATCGGCGAGTCCCACCTGTCAGCCAATGCCTTCAGGATTCTATTCGTGCCGCCGCGAAAACGATCAAGGAGCGAGGCGCACCGCTTTCGAATGACCGTGTGAAAGCCATCGGTATGCGCCACGGCAAACATTCCCGACGCGCTACAAAATCGCAGCAGGCCAAGCAGCACCCTGAATGCATTGTTGTACTGCACACGCAGAGCGCTGTACGCGCTGCGTAAAGCTGACCCATAGGCTGCACGTGTAAAGAGACTGGCAATAAGCTTTGTAAAGCGTAACTTTAACCTTTTCATTACAACCCGCTAATCTACGTGCCAACATATTGCATCGCACGGACAGCGCCCTGCGCTCCCTGTCTATGTCCACATTATCCTGCAAATCATCTGTGACCCAGTGGCCAAGGTATTTAAATATTTTGACCTGTTTTAGGAGCACACCACGAAGAGTTAACTGGGGTACTGATGAGCATGATCTGGTACCAGCTTTGAAAATCATGAACTCGCTTTTAGAGACATTGTATTTAAGCCCATGGGCAAGCGCATATTTTTCGCATATGCTTAACAGTTTACGCATAGCTCCAATCGATGGGGTCAGCAGCACCATGTCATCAGCGTAACTAACGTTATTAATACAAACTATGTCTCGGTCTTCCTTCTTCTTTGTCGTACCTAACCCAGCTCTATTTGATTGTGCACCTGCCATAATTTTTTTGTGGAATTGCAGTCTTGATTCAAGTTCTGTGGCCTTGTTGTCTTTCGGGAGGGATGAAATTAATTCGTCTTGTGACTTCCCCAAAACATACGTTTTTGTAACTCTGAGATGTTTATAGAGTTCGGATGGTTTCTTTAATTTCAGCCCAGAACTATTGTGATCCCTAAATAGAGTCGAGGGATCAGCCGAATGTGCTAGACCAAACCATGACTTCAATATCTTTATGACATTAGCATCTAGCTTTGTCAAGAGGGTTTTACCGATATCATATTATACTAGGAAAGGCCAAGTGAGACGCGATGTGAGATAGTTGTCGTATATCCACGCTTTTTTAATATTATTGATTGGCAGTTGGTGTGGTGTACCTTGTTGAGGTCATTCATGAAATTTTCGACAACCACCTAATGATGGTTTGCGTCCTTTGTAGTCCATCTTTCTACCGATAAATTTAAAAGGCACTGCTACTGCAACAGTGGCAACTTTTTGGCCGCTTATAGAGAGTCCCGGATCATAAGAAGTATACTTGGTGTTTCTTCTACCCAGACATAAACAATGACATTTACTTGATTTTGCTCTCAGTCCGCACGTCCACGTACAAAACTCATCAACCTCATTTAATAATTCCTGACACTGTTTGGGATTACGTGAAAGTATTGCAAGGTCGTCAGCAAAGGCTAATATTGACTTAGTGTACTTGTTGTTGATTTTAAACCGGTAGCCCTATTTCTTTTCATGGCTAATTAATTTATCAACTACTATATTAATAACTATATTAAATACTATTGGAGATTGGTTTGTGTATTCCTTGTTTACTGCTACGACAAGGCACTAGGCTGCTGTGTTGTAGGTGCTGTTTGTGGACAAAAATGTAAAAGGAAATTAGAATCCACGAAAAGCACTAGCCAAAAATATCGATAGGTGCTCTTCTAGGCCAGGTACTATTCGCGCAGATGATATTCAGGCGGTTGCTCTAAGCAGAATATGTCTAAAAATCTAATCAACAAAATAAAATGAAACAAAAAGCAAACAAAACTAGAATGTCTTCCTTTGCTTACTTTTACTTTTAACTTTAGTTCTCTGCCGGATCACCTCATTTCTTTTTTTTATCCCTAAGAGAAACTCCGAGCATAGCTCTTTCCATAGCCCGCTTGTGGACTAGCCGTACCGTCAGTGTTCACGTTTCGACTCGCTTGACGGGTAGTACGCACTGATTGAAGGCTCGACTTGAGGCATTGTGGGATCGATGATAAGAAGAATCGACGTAGTTTCCCAAATTCTACCCAAGTCAACTGAATTCTTCTGTTCACCTCATCCTCAAAGTTGTTTCTACCTAACTGCAATGTCTACCCAAGGTACACATATTTTTGAACAACTTCGAGGACGGCGCCGTGCACCGCTATCGGCTCCGGTAGTACATGCTCATTGAACGTAACCTTGGTATTATCCAGGTTCATCCGTAAGCCGATGCGAACAGAAGAGTCAGACAGGTTATTTAGCCTTACCAGCGTAGCGTCTTGAACATATCCTCCATTGCATTTGTGAACAATTTCGGGAAAATGATGTCCCCTTATGTCACTCCTCGATTCAAAGGTTTAGGTTTTTTTTCTGATTCTGTACTTGGACGAACTTGGTGGCGGATTTATAGAGACATCTCATCACTTGACGTACCACCAAACTTATGAGAATTGCGAAAGAAAGAGGAAGTTTCATAATGATATTAAATGTTCGTTCTTATTATAACACTGACATTTATCCGCGTAATTGTATTAAAATTGTAAGTTCTACATCAATAATTTTGTTAATTATGAATGAAATCCGAAAAAAACCGGATTTCAATATAAAAATCCGGATCTACAATTCGCCTTGAAAATTCGGATTATTCGGCTTTTTCGAATTTCTAACAATCCGGAATGCATTCCCTACTTGTGGATTTTTAAAGATGGCACGATAACAATACGTTAATAATGCAATAGTGAAAATAAATGTAGCATGAAAATCGCGCAAATACACTTCTACTATCTAACACCGTTCAAGCAAGTCTCGACACGATCGGTAACGACGACGCCAGAAGTCCCCGCCCTGCTTGCCCCGGTTGCCCCGCCGCATTCGCTCCCTAATTTTTTCGGTACTGAAAATATTTCAGTTATGGTACCATTTTTAGCTGTATCACAACCGTAATTATAAACCGTTTTGGTTCTACCTTTAAATCAAAGTTGTATCGTAATTTTATACCGGTACCATACCCTTATACCTTTACCGTTTTCAACCCCTGATTTAATATAGATGATAGATTGGCAATTGAATCCTGAAAACGAGACCAAAACTAGGTCACGCTAGTGTGCATAAAGTGAGCATGTGCGTGAGATAAATAGTGCAGGTACTGCATTGCCTGCTTGCTTTCGATATCGACTCCATCGACACAGTTAACGTTGACGCAGGTGACTTATTTTTTAGTATTATTAAAAGAACGCCAAAAAACTGCAAGTAAATACCTAGATATGTTTTTTATTTTATAATTACTTATTCCCGAACAAAATCAATTTATTGTTAAGAATATCGTAGGCTTTACTTGCCAGTATTTAACAATTTTGCCTCATTTTGCGATCGCGATCGCCAAAGTTGAAATAAAACTGATATTTATTTTTCAATTACACATTACAAACGTACACTAAATATACATATATTTAATGTTTAACTACCATTAGTTAAACATTAAATATGGATTTGGATTGATGGGGGCTTGAACTATGGAGATTGATCCAGAGCGTAATTTTACAGGCTGATCGCCTCTGTGTTAAAAACACTTAGGGTCCAAATTTAAACTGCAAAAGCTCGAATATTTATTGGGCGAACATTCTTTTCTATTAGGCAATTTCAAGCATTTCTAACGTATTTCAACAATTTAGGCTGTATGCGGTTTACAATGTGAAATATGTCAGCTAATGAAATGTCGATAAGATATCATCGACAACGTCAATCACTAAAATACAAAAGTCACGTTAGTAATTGCTGAAATTCACGTATTTGATATTATTTTTAATTGACTTCATATGAATTTAAATCCTTGTTCTGATGAAATGCCCTATCAATTAGTATACAAAATTTTAGTCAAAGATCGAGATGTGTAGGCCTGGTCAGTATCGACTAGGGATATACTTTCTTATTATCTGAAAATTCCATCCGAACGAATGAAGTAAAAAGGTGAATAGCGGGGCTGAAACAACTGAAGTAGGTAGAGCCGCTTTATAGTTATTATCACATCAATGAGAGTAATTCGGCAAACTTTTTCAAATCGCTAATTCATGCATATAATTGTGAATGTGCGTGTGGTCTGAGGGCCACTCTCTCAGAATTCTTTGAAACTTGCTCAGGATTTAGTGAACACTCCAAAAGAAATGTGAAAGTTGGAACCAGAATTTGTGAAAATCAAATAAGAGAGATATGGTCCAATAACGTGGGCTTGGTTTTACAGGTGGTTTAAATTGCACGGTGTATAGGCTTTATGTACAGGTTTATGAAAAATTGTTGTCACCCTATTTCATTATTTACGTAAAATACTTGATTTAAATATAAAACAAAACGTGTTTTATATTTAAAGTTTACTGTATTTGTTGCACATTTTTTATTATAAAAAGTCATGAATTTGTGTTTGTATTATCTATAATACGTTAAGAGTATTAAAGCGAAAACAAAAAGTGGAGAACTGAGGGCCCAAATTTTAAGAAGGTGATAATATTTAACCAGCATGATGCCGTGATGTGCTATTGCTATCACAAAATATCTCAGTTTATGCACTAAAATATAATATTTCAAAAAGTTTGCAAAAGTTAATGACTTAATCACTATTAGAGTACAAAATTTCCATCTGAGGGCCCATTTTGAACGGAATTATACAAAAAAATACAATGTTTTTTTATAATATCTTGTTTTCACAAATTTTGTTTGGCGTTAGCTTAAATTGTGACGTAAAGACTTTTTCTGTAGTGCCCTTAGTTTATCCGGTACAAGTGGGCCCTCAATCCTCTATGTGAGGACTGAGGGCCCATCTTTGAAGTCCATATCTCTCTTATTTGATTTGCACAAATTCTGGTTCCAACTTTCACATTTCTTTTGGAGTGTTCACTAAATCCTGAGCAAGTTTCAAAGAATTCTGAGAGAGTGGCCCTCAGACCACACGCACATTAATTGTGATGCTAGATTACCAAAGATTAGATAATGATAATTTACTTGCATTTATTTATTTGTTCTTGATAAAAAAAGTCATTATTATCTTTAACGACACTGTCCAAAGTCAGAAGATCGACATTTCGGGGCCATTGGGTTAAATAAATAGCTGATTGGGATTAACATTACTATAAATTTGCCTTACTTACACAAAAAATATGTTGCAATTTACTGTCTTTATCAACCGTAAAAAAAGAGTAGGTTGTAATGTATAACAACGCAAAAATTTTTACCAAGTTGAGCGATATTAATAACTTTTTTATTACTTATGTCAAAACCAGTCTCATTTTATTAAAAAAACACAAGTATAGGAAAATAGGGCAGACAGTTTACAAAATGAAAAATATTAATTGTTTTTGCAATAAAAATCCAATGCCAAGCATGTCCTGAGCAATATTTTTGACAATATTGGTGACTTATTTCTCGGATTTCGTTAGTTTTTTTTTAAATTATGTGTCATTGTAAGTAAAAAATTTAGAAACTACTCACATAATTGATAAAAAGCTATTAGGTACCATTCGTCTACAAACTTTAGTAGATTAACCTAGTACTTAGTCGATTCTTCATACGAAAATTTCTGTTAAATTTGTGAAATGTGTTCGGCTTCAGTTATAAAGATGTAGTAAAGTAACAAAGACA
The DNA here is from genome assembly GCA_949315895.1 of Anania crocealis. Taxonomy (NCBI): domain Eukaryota; kingdom Metazoa; phylum Arthropoda; class Insecta; order Lepidoptera; family Crambidae; genus Anania; species Anania crocealis. Next base: position 4,478,638 of record OX438858.1, on the reverse strand, counting down.
TTATTGATTAATAGGCTAGACCGTCTATTCGTGCTGCTCGAGGCGGGGGCCGGGGCGGCGACCCGGCGCGCGGCCGCCAGGCAGCTGGGCGAAGTGCAGAAGGCCCACCCTGAAGAGCTGCACCGATTGCTTAGCAGGCTCATGAAGCATCTGCGATCACCTGCTTGGGAGACAAGAGTCGCTGCATCACAGGTAAATGCTTCCATCACTCTCACAGGTAAATCAGCATTATTTCAGCCGACCGACGCTCACGCCTGGATAGACGCTGGCTTCCCCGAAGGATTTCTACAACGATAGCTCCTGCACCACCCACATCCAACGGATTCCCGCGACATTTACCAGGTCGTCACTGCACCTGTTGGGGAACTGTCCACAGATCGTCGTCGGATGCGCGGTCACGATTTTAGAACCTTTCTGCCCCAATGGCCATCGGTTCTTCTTACTTTATGTCCCACCACTTCAGCTCCACAATTCTTTGAGTGATGTCGGTTATTTTAGTTCACTACAGGTAAAATCTTTCGTAGACCAGGATCGCTACATCATAGGGAACTTCTGGTGAGCGCCTGAAATGTACCGAAAGGTAAGTACCTAGGTGATGCCCGCGAATTGGCAGTGGTGGATCTTTCTCACGGGGACCGTACATTTTTTTTCGTTTCCTTTAATAGATAATAAGTAAAACAGCATTTTAACAACGAAATATAATGAAGATCGATAAACATGAGTTATTAGTTGGGTGGAGCTAATTGAATTCTAGTGTTATCGTGTATAAAATTACCAGAGTGTTTTGTTAGACACCACAAAAACTTATCGCAGTGTGTAAACACGAGTGATGAGTTGATAATATTACATTTTTGTTTGAAATGGGGTCATATTTGAAACTACAACCAATTTTGACTTTACAATTGAACAAAAAAAAAAAGAAAATTCTCAATTCGAACACATATAAATTTTTACCAGGTTGAACAATTTTTTTAAAAATTGAATTTTTTGAGTTTCAAATTAGTTTTTTTAGTTAATGGTGTGATGTAGGAAATATAAAAAATATTTTTATAGTAAGTCCTCATATCTTAGATTAAACAGCAGAGTTTGGATTAGTTCTATTCAACTCGATTTACATCGATTAGACGTCCAAACCTTTAGATGACGATAAAAAAATACTATAAAAACTGAATGACAGTGCCAGTTATTCAGTATCATCCTGCCCGCTGGCTATAGCAACAATGTCAAGTTATTTTCGCAACGTGCAGGTCATTGCTCATAATAAAAAACATTTAGCCATTGAAATGAGTTACGTGTCCCGAAATACATATTGTCTAACGCAGGATATCTCCCAGCAGGATGTATTTAGGAGCGGCAATTGATATTCGCTGGCTGCAGCCATGCAACGGATATTGCAATCTACACGACCGCTTATGTTTGTGCCTCGGGTATCTTCACACGTTATTAAACTATCAATAAATATCCGCCTAGGGGCAATAAGTCAACAAACCTTAATTGAAGGGTATCGAACCTTTTGTTTTAATTCTATGATCCAATCGCACAATCTAGAAGAAAACTTTATCTGAGATCAGAAGCTGGATGAGATGAGCCGAGTGGTTGTCTTAATCAAGACCATACATATGTGTATGGTCTTGATTAAGACAGCCACTCGGCTTATAATCTTATAAATAAGGTAATTATGTATTTTCAAGTCGCGTTAATTGCGTAAATATTTATTTCTCTACTCTCTTGGCGGCCACTATAGTACGCTAGTACTATAAGTTATTCGGTGGCTATAGTAACATAGCTTACTTTTGTAAGTAGTATGATTTAAGATCATCTCATCCTAAAGCTTCCTGTTATATCTCATCCAAAAGTATTCGTTAATTGTAGATTCCGAAAAATATCTGGCTCTCTCCTTTTGTCTCTATGTTCAACCCTGCACCCTGAATCACAGCGGTAAGGACAGTAAATCCAAAATTACACTCCTTCCTGATCATAATATTTTTATTCATATTAATCAATTATTTTCACACCGTAAGGTACCTTAATTTGTAAAAGTCACATGGTACGTACATATTATGTATACTAATATTATAAAGCTGAAGAGTTTGTTTGTTTGTTGTAAGTACTGGTTCGATTTGAAAAATTCTTTTTGTTATGGAGGACAGTCCATTTATTGAGGAATGCTTTAGGCTATATATATAACATCACGCTGCGACCAATAGGAGCGAAGCATCAGTGAAAAATGTTGCAAAAATAATCGCGTTCATAATAACAGAAATTGACGCGGACGAAGTCGCGGGCAACAGCTAGTGTTCTAATACAATTCGTAATAAATTCAAAATCAAAGTTTGGGCCACCGCGGGGCAGTTGCAAGCAAGTGATTTTACGCTCGATTTGTATTCAATGGCCGCGGTGCGCTCGCGCACGCTGCAATGTTGTTTTTTTGCGGCCGCCATTGTTGACACAAGATTGACTACATTGTTATGTTCAATTGAGATATTAATCTTCCGGACGCGTATGTCTCTCTGGTTGACTGGGCATTTAGTCTAATTGATAGGTGAACCTCTGTATAAATATCATCATATCTTTGTGGAGATCCTTGGGGGAGGCCTATGTCCTGTAGCCGTGGCTGAGATGATGATGGTATCATAACCAGCCTTTATCAGTCCATTCCTTGACACGGGCTTCTCTGAAAGGATGACTTTGCCATATTAGCTACGCTTGGCAGGAGGGTTAGTGATCGCAGTTTGACCCATGGTAGAGAAGAGACGCTGCTGCTCGTCCTTTTCTGACAGTACTCCTTTAGTCTCCTACGACACCCATAGAAAAAGAAGGGGAGGTGCTAATCTCTTAATGTGCGGACATAGTTATAATATCGCACTGTATAAGTGGTATAAGTATGAATGTAGCTCCCTAAAAGTGTTTTAGCTCGGCTGGTTTCTGGTTGTAATACCATTTTCTTAACATCCTGTATATTACTTTTAATATTGTCATGCATTATGTAGCTACACACCTGGGGTGTTGTTCAAATTCAAATTTCATTCATGTAATTTTCACGTCTAACTTTTGAATATAAACTTGTTTCTTTGGCGCACGTTCGTCGTATTTTATATATATCTGGATCTGTACAAGGTCATATTGCTAATATATCACACAGGTTGAAATAAACATAAAATCATAGAAGAAAAGTAGGTATCTAACAAAATAGAGTAAGTAACTCTGTTTAGTCCCACAGATGTTTTCATACCTTATCTCAACTTTAAAGGTGGTTTTATGTCAGTTAAGAGGAAATATAAGGGCCGTTTTTCCATACAAACGTAGTCCCCTGTTTCCTCCCTGGATAATGCCAGTAAAGCAATCATTTTTCACACTATTGGCATGTTTCTATGTTTTCCCTTTTTTTTATAAATTAATTAATAAAAGAGATATAAGCCTTCAAAAATCTAAAAAATTCGCAAAATTTTCCGCTGTGTTCAAACATCCAGAAAACAAATTTGGCAAAATTTTAGAAAAAAAAGCAAAATATACGAACACGGCCAAAGTCTTTCTTTAAACTTTAATGAAAAAAGTATTTAAATCGGTCTAGTTTTGGAAAAGGAATCGGGGCACTACGAAACGTTGATTTTGTGTGCTTTAAGTAGGTATTTTCGGTCCAAGATGCAGTTGTCGCTATCGCGCTTCGAATCTATTGATATATAGATTGATATAATTGATATATTGATATAATAGATTTTACAAATACAAATTTTTCAATTCTCTCGCCCTTAGTGTTTCCTCTTAAGAGTAAGTCACCATAATACCTATGAGTAGGCTTAATAACTAATATCAAGCTACATGTGTTCCGATCCGAAGCTTAATGTGGTGCTAGATCAAAACAGAATAAACACCGCTCCTTCTCGTCCCACGGGCGACGCATCATAAGAAGACAGACAGCAGCGACTGTTTTTTTTATCATTGGCCAGACAGCTAACCGCTAGGGGTCACGATCATCGCTAAATCCTTTTTTTTGCAGGAGCCTATGTCCAGCAGTGGATTTTTGTGCTCTGATGATGATCAATGATGATAATCATCATCATTTCGTATGGCATACATGCTATACATCATACATCAATGTCCAAGTCTGTTAGCCAGCTTGCAGCAGCAGGTGTGCATTTGTGGGCTTCCGACATTCCACCAGGAAAACTGAGAATTTGAACGGAATCGGTTAAGTCGGGTCCAGGATTTGCGGTCAGTATCAAAACCAGGCAGTTTCTTAGTGGGGTCTAGCTTGTGATGAATGATAATAAATATTCTAGTTGAATTCGCAACCGCAGCGTGGGTAGGTACTCCATCTAGTAATTAGCGCTCTTCACAAGCCCCTCTTATTTTACCAAAAGACACAATTCAATAATAATAGAACTGATGCTTATGCGGGTAATAGTTGCTAAGAACAGACAAATCGATCTATTCTCCGTCGCAGTACACAATAATACACGCAGTACATTAAATACTGGTACCTACCACCTGTTCGCAAACTCACTAATTTAGAAGCTTCTGTTCTCGACACACAACACTTACAGAACAGAATCTGATCGCAACACGGTATTTTTCAGTATCCTTCGGTTTCCATCTTGTGAAAGTGACCATGAAAGTTTAAATTAATTTTTATTGCAGTTAAAAGCCATGGACAGTCATGAAAAACCGAGTAAAACTGACTTAATGTTTATTATTAGGTAGGTGTAGGTACTTATGTAACATTTGTAATGATATCTCATTATTTATGACTTTTTAGATTATTTTATCAATGCAAGACACAATGCATCCGTTTTGACTGCGATTAATTCTGTATGTAGTAGGTATGTGTTTGTTTAATATCGACTCGTTTAAATTTTTAAGTCGTTTGACATTGTCTTCACCTTATAAAAGTAATAAAATGGTTTTATATCCAGTGTAATCGTGTTAGTTCTATATTAGTTTGACCCAGCTGTACCAAGGTTATAAAATCACTAATAACTTTTAGTTAAAGGCCTGATTGTTATACTTAAAAGAAGAACCAATTGTCTATAGGTGGTATTTTAAAAGAAGCATTCTCGAAATTGGAACAACGACCACACTCACTAATATACTCGTAGCATACTAAAGGAAAATGTTGAGCTGTTTTTCACACTAAACAATAATAAATATAATCCAAATGCCAATGTTTGTTATTTTATGAATTTTTCAGCATTAACCATTTATCAATATTATTAATGCTTAGTTTTTTATTTATAAATATTATAAATGCGAAAGTTTGCATAGAATATTTATTAGGTACTCAATTACGCCTGAACGGCTGAACTGTGATAACGCCTATGCTACTTTTGATACCAAAAAACTGTACGGGTTTCCTCTGGTAGATTCAAATTTAAAATTCAATGCGTTATTATAAGTCGCGGCAACAGCTAGTTATTTGTACTTTTTTTATCATATTTAATTAATTCAAGAAACACATTAACAAACGCAGATCAAACGTCGTCACTCATTACTGTTCACTGCTGGACATAGTTATATAGTATATTTGCTGTAATAACATATTAGGTACATAATATTTTTTGATATTTCACAGACTAATTTATTATTTAAATATAGAAATTGCTCTCTGTATTTTCAGACAGAAAACAAATGTAAAATTTATACATCACATTATATGATCATGAAAAACGTATGAGTTCTGAAAAGGCACGGAGGTCGGATAAGTGTTACATGTTTAATGCATAACAGAATTAATGTAATAACCTATTGTTATTGAACGAGAGCGAACAATGACAAATCTGGTTGTGAAATAAAACAGATTGCGCATTGAAATACTTATTCATGTTGTATGTACTAGTATAATAATGGTGTTTACCTTATTTTATGTTCAATTTCATTTGATAGAAACGATATATTATTATTAGAATAACATGAAACATGTGTATTGCAAATATCTGTATTGATAACAAAGTTACAATTTAAATTAATGACTCTGATTCCCAAACTAGACGAATCTGTATCTTAGGAATCAGTCCCTTCTCCCAGAAATATGACAATAATTTTTATCTGTTATTCTTCAACATACAAAATAAAATTCTCTTCTAAGTTATGCATGAAACCATATACAGGATGAAATTAAAACCACTTTCCAAAATTTTTATATGTGTTCAGTATCGTATTTAGAGTCTATTTATGAAGTAAAAAATGTAAATCAAGTTGTCACCCGAAAATATTTTTCGCGATATAGCTTTCAATTTTTACGGTCCTAGACCTGTTAAGGTATAAAAAGGGAAAATCAAAAACTTATGAATAGTATTGTAATGAATGAATGAGATACATATCGCGCAAAAAAGTGTTACTAGGATGCCGTATTAAAAATTTTAGATTTTTGGCGGACATTTTCTAAGTGCCTTATCTTGTAATTTTTGTACTATACCAAAAGATAAATACGTCATTTGATTTTTGCCTCGTAGATTACTATGTTAAAATTTGGAAAGTGGTTAAAATTTCATCCTGTATAGGAAGTGTATTAATACTGCGTTGATATGCTTACTTCTATAAATAAAGTGTGCTTATGTTTCACGGAACTTTATTCCGTGCACAACTTTTTAATAGACGAATTAAAAGATGGAGTTCTTAATTAAACGCTGTTGACCGACAGCTTGTTTACTGTTGTTAGCTTGTTTCATGCTTTTCATTGATATTTTTTTTGTTATACTTACCTACTGTGTGACTGACTTAGTTTTTTTTATCAACAGGCTGTCGAAGCAATACTGGCTAACGTACCAGAATGGCACCCATCTCCATTCAGCGGCAAAAAAGGTTAGTTGCGTTGAATATGTAAGTATAACCAGTATAACCAAAAGTCTTTAGAAGTCTGGTTGCACTGTACAATTCAAACTTATCACTAGTGTTCAATATTGGAGTATTGTGGTACATTGCTTAGCTATTTGTGTATAATACGCATGACGCTGTTGAATGGCTGGGTTTTAGAAGTAGTTTAAATGACGTCCTTTGCAAGAGATATTGAGATACTATTATTCCATCCAATGATACATTGGTGAATTTGTGGGCTACTAAGTTACAATGCCATTTCATCTGGTTATTAAAGTCTAGTCTAGTCTATTTTAGGAGTATCTATTCAGGTACTCTTGTTACTCAACAATAATGAATGACCTCAGGCGATTTGGCCCACAGGACACTACTAGGGTTGTGACTCTAGTATCCTCCGCCATGCGTCAGCTAAACGGTTCTTCATTGATACGGAAGAAAAAAATTGCAGCAGTATCTAACATATAATAGCAAAGTTAACAGGAAAGCGAAGTAGGGTTTGCAATTTTAAGAGCAGTCGACAAACTTGTAAAATTTACTGAAACTGATACTAAACACGATATTAATTATGTAGGTGGTACTTACCAGTACTTTAGGTACTTATGGCGTTTCGGTCGCGTCACAAAGCGTTATAATAACTTAAAATAATAATACAACGCGAAAGATTAAAATCCTGTGTCGTACTTGGCCGGTTCTTACTATTAAATATAAACAGATTCGACTAATAAAAGTGACACAATAGTAAAAATAATAATGGTTGTGGTAACCCTGATTGGTTGGAAGTTGGAACCACTGAGAGAAGGTAATTGGAGTTTAACAAGTTAACGACCTGTCACTTAAGTATGCACTGTGTAAGGAGTCGACAACCTTGGATATTTGAAAATTTATATTCTGATAGTATTATTTAATTTTTGGTTATGATAAAAATATGCTCAATGACTAAATTTGGAAGTTCTACAAGCCATGGATTGTAGGCAGTTATTTTGGATCAGTAGTATTCAACATCTTGTCAGGCTTTATATGAAACAGCATTTTATTTCTTGCTTTTACTATTAGTTTCCTAATAAAATATATATAATTGAATTCATTAGAACTTATGTGTTAATGGATTGCTATGAAGAGGAAAGATTTCTATTTTATATGTTTGCAATGAATAATTGCAACAATTAATTTGCACTGGGCCGAGTTTGGCCGAACAAAAGTATAGCTTGCGTTCCGGGAAAGGTTACAGTATGTTTTTTTATCCCAAAATTCCTCTTTTTAAGGGTCAAAGGCGAGGAGAAAGATTGTATATTACGACCTTTATCAGTCCACTGCTGTTCAGCAGTCTCCCTTTGGATTTTTATTTTCAGTAGTGTAGAAAAGACACTGCTGATCCGTCTTCTTTCGGCAGTACTCCTTTAGTCTTCTTACGACACCTATAGCAAGACAAGCGGTGGTGCTAATCTTTAAACGTACAGACACCACACGAAGTTTGTACGGGGAATCAATACTTTTTTACCGATTTAGATGAACTTTGAAACATTGAATAGTTTTTGTCCCTAAAAGCATACCTTTCATAGAACGAGACGATGTTGGAAGTGTATATAGGTAAATAATTTATTTTTAATTTGGTATAGGGCGGATTCGGTCGGTAGGTATAGCAGATAGTGACTAAAAAAAAATTTTTGATCTTTTGTTTGTATACACCTCTCCATAGAGACGATATTCGTACATATCCAAGTTTCAGATAATTACAATATCTATTTGTGAGACTGCGTGACCGGCATAACCTCATGAGATCAGTTATTTACATACTCAGCAACTAGTTACATTAATTTCAGTTTCTAATCTACATAACAATAAATAATAGCGTTTGTTGTTAGCTCTTACAAATTCGCTTAGATTGTGTTCAATGTCTGTTATGACATCAACTTATAATACTGACAATAATGTATAAGCAGACTACTGTTGGAAACCAAGTTCAAAAAAACTCACTAAAAAGCCGTTTTTATAAAATTTGAGGATTTCCCTCGATTTCTCCCGGATCCCATCTTCAGATCATGACTTGGTTGAAATGGGACCACACGGAAAGCACTAGCTTTCAAATAAAAAAAGAATCATCAAAATCCGTGTAACCAGTCGAAAGTTCTGAGGTAACAAACATTAAAAAAAAACAGTCGAATTGAGAACCTCCTCCTTTTTTTGAAGTCGGTTGAAAATAACGCATAAATGTTTAATTTAATTAAACACGAAACAAGAATAGGTTCGCATGTCTGCCTCAGACTTTGACAGATTAGGATGTTTGTTTATTCTTCAATCTCCCTAGATTTGTAACCATTTAGTTAGGATTTTTAAAAAATTAAAAGTTTTTTTCTCTGTAAATGGGCGGAGGGCGGAGGATGCGCGCGTATATAGCGGGCACATCGGCACCGCGCATGACGTCAATCAAAGTCTAGACACACGACCTTACCAAAATCCGTCTCAAAGGACTCAGACGACGAAAATAAAAATTCTCGGTATAACACAATAAGATTAATATTGTTCATATATACGAAAAATGCGTCATTTGAACTCATCAACTCAGCTGTGCAATCAAGTGCATTAAGATAACGATTTCTCGTGTTAAACATTTTTTTTCCCAAAAACACATTATATTGATAATGTCGTTTATCATTATTTAAGCCGGTTTATTAAGTATATTTGTAACTTATCTATACTAATATTATAAAGCTGAAGAGTTTGTTTGTTTGTTTGTTTGAACGCGCTAATCTCTGGAAGTACTGGTTCGAATTGAAAACTTATTTTTGTGTTGGATAGTCCATGCCTCGAGGAAGGCTTTAGGCTATATAACATCACGCTGCGACCAGTAGGAGCGAAGCATCAGTGAAAAATGTTGAAAAAATAATCGCGATCTTAAAAACTGAAATTGACGCGTACGAATTTGCGGGGAACAGCTAGTTACTTAATAAGAATCTCTACATGAACGTTAGTGTATTAATCTTACGATAGATGTTGCGTTGACGATGTATGACGTTTTACGTATCTGCCTTTCCGGGTACCTGTTCCTCAATGAAAATACGATAGGCTAATTTAGGCTATACCGCGTAGCAGACTGCGAATAGCCCAGAAAATGAATAATTATGACAAGATGGTCATGTATGTACATTATACACACAACACACTCCATCGTGTCGTATCAACAAAGCCTTATTTGTTATTTTAGGCTTCAGACTCAAACTTAACTAAATTAAATCAATATACTTAGCGAAACCATACGGCTAAATCCAATAAACAGACTTCACCCAGACAGGTAAATGTTGTCGTATCGATTTCTCTACCCAGTCTCTAGTATATTAAGAAGTGGGTACTAGCCGGGCTCTGGTATTTTATGTATGAAAAGCTACGGCTGCACCGATCGTTATTGACTAAATAACTAATGATGAGCCGTCATTGTACGTACATGCGCATTCCCGATTGCAATTCGGCATTGAGTCGTAAATTCTAACAATATGTTAATGTTGCCATACCCGGTACTAGGAAATTTTAACACGACTGGATGTATATTCCGAATGATGTGGTGGTCAGTTAATAGGCGTGTAATCAAGACTCCAAGGTTTAGGTTTATTGTAGGTCACCATTCAATTACATTTCAAAACAAGTCTCATAAAATTCATATATTGTACCTATAGTACCTATATTTTGTTAGGACCGAGCAAATGCAACTGCGACTAAGTATTATTTTATATTATAGTAGCTGACCCCGCGAACTTCGTATCGCCTCAGAATAATATAATTGGATTTTGACGTAAGACGTCACACAATGGCATCGGCATCAAATATGGCGTTTACCTTACCATGTTACATAGAAAATTTGCAATAAAATAACATTGCGACTATAAATTGAGATGTAAGCTACCCTATCTTTCAAGTTGGATCAAATTGCACACGGTGTGCAAATTTGATTAAAATCGGTTAAGTAGTTTAGGAGTTCATCGCGGACAAACACGTGACACGTAATTTTTATATATTAAGATAAAGATATTATTTAGCTAGTAGGACTGGCTGTGAACGATAACAGTTGTATACAACGCCAGTATAGGAAGACACTCCAGAAGAATCTATCTCGCTTATCTAGACATCCCATAACTTTATTCTGTACTACGAGTGCATTGTTTGATTACGCCTCAATTTATTACAGAAGAGAAGGAGAAGATAGATCTGGAAGACGGTGGACGGCTGCGATGCGAGACTTTCGACATCGAGCGCGTCCTGCGCAACGGAGCGCACCTGATGGGCTCCGAGGGGCACGAGTACGACCTGGACGAGGAGGCGATGACTCCCGCTGGTGAGTCTTAATAAAAATAAATTAGACTTCGTTGTAGTTTCATGCTCTATATTGTGATTATTGTATTTTTTTGTTTTTAATTATCCGAGTTATTATCGAATCTCACAAAGTATGTATAAGCTATAATATTGTTTTATCAAATTTGTAAAAATAATATCAAAGTAAGTAACTAGTAGTTTTAAAAGTAACAAGCATCCATCGTCACAAGCTTTCGTTTGTTATAAAATATGGTAACAGTAAGGGTTGAATTTACGAAACGATGTAACTTATTCTTATGTATGTACATTTCTCAAGCACATGATTTGTCTTACAGTTTAAAATTCGTACCATCTCAACTGTCAATTGTTTTGTGTTTCAATAAAAATAAAATTATATACGGGATATATCTAGTACTACTAAAAAAAATATATAATGGATAATATAGTTTTTTTTTATTGTTGTGTAACAATTAACTGTTATGTTATCATAATAGTTAAATATCGTGAACGTATAGATCAGTGTATATTTTTGTATAGTTTTGTTAATGATGATTATGAAAGAATTTAAGATTATTTCTTATTAAAGAAACGATAATCAACAATTGTTATATATCAATGAAGCAAAATGAATATTATAAAATTTAGTTGGGATCTATGTTTTTTTTTATGTAAGTTAGTACATTATAAAGAAAATTTATACATTTTAGATAGATAAATAATTATGCTTACGATTAATATTATTCCAACGAGATTATAGGATATGTAAAGGGCAATTTGAATTTATAGTTATGCTGTAACAACTCTTGTTTATGTTATTGTGTTTTGATTGTTGTTATTTATTTGATACTATTACAACAAAGAGGAACAACATACGAAGAGATAATGCTCATGAGTATCGGTAATATTGAACTTAGGAAGATGTGATCCAGAATAAACTATGTGCTCATTTTATTTGATCAGTTATGTGTGCATTCCGTTGTGATAGACGTTACAAGGCGCTCTTACTGAATCCGAGAAACATGTGATGAGTCTTATAGAACAGAAGTTATGTCTTGTTGCAAAATAATGCCTTATCTGTTGTAAAAATGATTTTAAGGTGAGACAAAACTCGGTGCTCTGTAGATGAACACCAACACGACATGATCAGGATGTAGAGGTGACATCCGCTATCGGCGACATTGTCAACACTTTCGCTTTTCCGGGTCACTTCTCTTTTCGTTTGTTCATTTAACCAAGAGAGAAGTGACCCGGAAGGGGGAGGGTGGGAGATAACGACGGGAAACTAACAAGAAGACGGTGTTAACTGCTCAGTAGTCTGTATGTGCTGGTAAGTCATATAATTGTGTAGAGAGAATGGTGATTTAAATAAATCGTACTTTACTACTCTATTGTCTGAATGTTCTGGTAAGTCTTAAACGTGTAGGGAGACACATAATTGTTTAAAAAGAGGTTATAAATAGTGACTTTTTGTGAATAGTGATTTGCAGAAATATAAACTGATACGTTTTATTAATGCTTTTGTAATATGTTTTTTTAAATGTAAATACTGTAGGTATTTGAGAAAATCATTCTGACAATTTATTGTTAAAATTATTTGAAGAATTACTGATTGTACCATTATTTCGCAACATTATACAATATTTCATAACGATTTCGTATATCAAAGAAATGATTTATAGTTACAAAAACTATTTTTAAACTTAAAGTTCTTTACTGCATCATGTTGTTAACAAGATGTTAGTTACATATTTAGACTCAAACATGACCCTGCAAGGGCTCAGCAATTCCTTATATACTAGGTATTATTTGTATTATTACTTTCGCGTTGCATAGTTATTAAAAATGTATGTATAACGGGAATTAAGATCTGTCATAGTTTTTTGCTTCACGCTTCGGTCTTTTTTTGTGGAATAATCGCATTTTATTCCATTTTACGTTTCGTTGATGGTATTTATTAATAATATAGTGTTTTTCTAAGATGATATTATTAATATTTGCCCACTTGAAAAAAGAGACCTGACACATTTTTATTGATACACAAGTTATTTATTATTCCATAACTAATGTTCACTGTAATCTTTTGCAGTCTGTTTTAAAAAACTTCTCTACACCATAATGACGTCTGATATTAAACAATAATGTCCGCTTAGTCAGTCACGCTATAACGCACGTCTGTATTTTTTGCGTCACTATAAAAACGCTTCATTTCATTTAGAGCTCAAAAGCATAAGAACTAACAGATTGTTTTACATTAGGATGCTCTGTCCCTGGTAATATTTATAATTTTAATTAGGTAGGTTTTGGACTGTAGAAAACAAATTTGTGCGTGCATATTATGATGATGTCCTGTGAAACATCCGTGATGTTGTTTTAAATTAAAGGGTAAAATCAATATATTGATAATTATTTTTTTGTCATGTCTGTAATTGTCGGAAGAAGGTTCGTATTGAAGAAAATGTTTGTTGATTTTATGGAAAACTAATGTTCAGAAATATCTAAATAAAAAGTCTTTTCATTGGTGTTTACCAAAGCAAGCCGGGACGGACAGCTAGTTTGGTATAGAATCTAGACGGCGCGGCGGCGCTCAATTGCCTAGTACTTAACATGATTTATTGATGACCTTGCAATTTGTCTCTTACGTATGTTACACTCGTTCTCTGTTCTTCGTTCGTCTTAATGTCGAAATTATTTTGTTACTTTTTGCTACTTCACCGTCACAATTCAAATTATTGTTTTTGTTTCCACATTAGATATAAAAGAGAGTCTCCTGAAGCAACGTCAGCAGTTGAACGCTCGACTCGGGCTGGACATGGCCGCACACCTGGGCGTGGACCTCAACTCGATGTACAGCAACGAGGATCTGTGCCCTGCGCGGCTGCAAACGAATAAGACTGAAACACCAAGAGTAAGTTTAGTGTAGATTCTTGATTCTGAATGAATTAAGAAATCTTGTTCTTCGACTAAATCCTCTCTTGCTGGATTTGATATAACGATGAGATAAAGCAGCTTTTTTGTCCCTACTTTAAGTATTTATTAAATTTCGCGCTTATTAACCAATTGACCTATCCCACCCCTTCCCCTCATAGCTCTAGTTAGTTAAAGGGTCAAGATCTCGGGGTCCTTGGTTCGATTCCCGGGTCGGGCAACGAGAGTTTCGAATTTTGGGTTGGTGATCACAAACCCGCATTTGGCAAGGTGGTGGTTATGCCTATCCCCATCATTGCTGTGGTAACTTGAATACAGTGATGGAGTCCTTTGCACTACAGTGGAATAAGATTTGCCGTTTATTACCTTCTTATATCTTTTATGATTACCTCGAAACATACATTTCTATAATACCACGTACATTAAGTACATCCTTTAAAAAAAACTGCTAGTTTTGGATATAAAAACTGCAAGTTTTGGATATGTAAAATTCAGATCGAAATCGTAGCATAACAAACATGTGTCGACTACTGATCTACTAGCATTTCCTACAACGTTGCTAATCAAGACGTTAGCGTGAAACAAGAAATGAGATTATACAGTACTTTAAACATCGCAATCTTCAGACGAGGACAACTTAATGTTTGATTGAAATCGACTCTAGCTATCTGTTTTCCTAACACAACATAACCTATATTTTTCCTGGAATGATAATTGCTAGTAATAGAATTAATACCAAATCTACTTTCCGTTATAAATAATCCTGGTGTGTGTAGACACAGCTAATCTATAAATCGATAGCGCTAGAAATGGATTTCCCAGTTTCGACTTACGTAAGTAGGTCAGCTATATCGTATTTTATTGACGACTGGACTCTATCTAGGTCATGGTATTGATTTAGTGTTCCTAGTACCTTCCCAATAGATTGTATATCTGAAAGTCTGAAAGTGTTTGTATGAAAAGAAACTGTACTTTATAAAGTTTTACGTAAGATTGTTTGTTATGTAGGGACTATCGGGTCTTTCTGGGTAAACGATAGTTTAATCTTCCGTTTACATGTCAGTCAATGGTTTCTAGCAAGGTTACTAATACGCTTTTAAATAATAAAATTCCAATATGAAACTTATACAATGCATATAAAGCTTTTAAACATGGCATTATCTAAGCGAAATTACGTTCTAGTGTGATATAGTTTTACTATCCAACACAAAAAGATTTTTTCAATTCGAACCAGTACTTCCTGAGATTAGCAAGTTCAAACAAACAAACAAACTCTTCATCTTTATAATATTAGTATAGATCATAGCTTAGTCATTCTGTCTTTACTAGAGTCCACAAACATTATAGTATGTTGTTTTGGGGTTTCTACCTTGTGAATATCTTGTTTTTTTATGAGTTTTAAATTTTTTCGCCATGATCATGGAAAAAGTTGAATGGATGAACTTCTCGCTTGTTAAAAACACTCATAAGGTAGTGACCATATAAGTTTAAATCGTACAAATCATGTTTTATAACAATATTTTAATTTAAACTTTCTTTTTTAAAACTGTTTTTGAAAGACCACGTAGTCTTTGATAAACAACAAGATAATTCACCATTAGGTATCCCAAAAGAATTAACTCCCTATGTTTTCATAAATCATAAAACATCTGTGTAATGTCGGATGAACTAAATCTAAAAACAATAATAAGTTATGTTAACAATTTATTGTTTTCAATTTAAACATACATTAACTTCGTTTCCCATTGTAACACAATGTTAGTGTTTGCTTTTGTTCATACATCATAATATGTGCCTATTCATAACAATTGCTAGTAGACCAACAAATAAAATTATATTGGTGTTATAGTTTTGCGGTTTTGTCCATATTATTGTTATGTGATTGCTCAAATTCAACATAGTATTTTGTTTTGCATTGTAGTTATATTAAGCGGTTTGTTTAAATTAAAATGTTATGTTTGTAAACCGATGAATTGCGCGAAGCTGGTAGTAACAAAAGGACCTAGAGCCGCTTGAACGTTTTATGGCCTATTTCCACCTGTAGATTTCTATGCTGATGAAGATAAATAAATAATGATAAAAACACGTGGACAACATCGCATACATTGTTCTGATTCTAATCTGACAAAGTAAGTTGCTATTAAAGTGGTTGGAGATCACCACCCAGACCCATGACAATATAGATAAACAAGTTATTTTTATTTTTATTTTTATTCATTGACCCGTTTGGAAATCGAACCCGGTACCTCGGAGCAGGCGGAACCTTGACAACCGGAGTGTACGCCACACAGAGATCGAATAATAATGAATATTAGAAGTTAGATAATAAATGGTGGTGCTATAAATATAACCTGTTTACTCAAACGGCTCTAAAAGTACTAGGTATTTTAAAAAATAATCTAAAATTTTATTCTAAAAACTAAAAATATTTCGTTATTTAATTTGGAATGCGACTGTCGGACGATTATAAAGTTACAAAATTTAAAAAGTAGATCCGTTATTGGCTGTAAGTTTAGTTCATAAGTTAATTTAATTGTAATTAGAGCTGTGGATCTAGTAATAAAATAAAATACAATAAAAATATTTCCAAAATAATCTACATCAAACTAAACATTTTTGTAATATATCTCATACCTTTATTTCTGTAGAGGCCAGTGCAAGAGCTAGTCCCCATAGTGTCATCGAAGCCTCTCAGCTCTCGAGAAATTAACCTTGCTAAGCGGAAAGCGCGAGCTGCCTTTAGCAAACAGAAGTCCAGGGATTGCAGCGAAGAAGGACCTTCAGCACCCCCCACTCCGCCCGTAGAGCCTGAGAGAAAGAAGATAAAGCTAGAGCCCATAGACGAGTTTACTGGTAAGTCTATTTTGTTTTAAAGACTTAATCAGTTGATTATTGATGACGAGTCAAAGGCAGATTTTATGAGGCGTTTGACAGTCAGAATTATTGTGATCGCATTAAATCTCTAAAGATCTTCTGTCCATAAAGAAAATAAAATCAAACTGTAAACTGTACAACTAATTGGTAAGTCTAATTCTAATACCTAATAGGTCTGGGCATATTGATGAAGAAATCACGAGGCGTTAAGTTATACACAGAGATTTCGCCCCCGCCGTCATAAAATTCTCATAGTTTCTCGCCGAGTTTGCTATGATTAGATCTACTTAAGGGTTATAGACGTCACGCAGCAAAGAAGTCACGAGGAGTTAAAAATATGTCCAAACGCTTACACATAGCGGTCAAAGAAAATCTAAGTAGGACCTGTCCAAGACCAAGTTTGTTAGTAAATCTATTTTTGAACCTACTTAGCCACGGGTTTAAATACAGATCACGCGGAGACGGGATCACGAGGCATTAAAAGATAACCTTTACGCCCCACCACCTACGAAGACAAACGACAGCTTAGCTGAGCCTTTTGGTAACGAATAGCGCTGGAGTTACACTGAGCCCTGTAGGCGGTTAATCAAATTAAACGTTACGTCCTTAACTCATATTATGTGTAGGTGGATTTAAAGTTTAAAGTTCAAAGTTCTTTATTGCATCATGTTGTTTACAATATGTTAGTTACATACAGATTTAGACTCAAACGTGACCCTGCAAGGGCTCAGCAATTTCTTATATGTATACTAGGTATTTGGTATATTTGTCGCAGGGAAATGAGTATATCAGGGATTTCATGAAATCCTTAGGGGTATGACGAAATCCCGGTAAATGTCGAATATTCTTGTTTATTACGTCTTTTTACTAAAATTATCTAGTAATATGACAAAATAGTAATATAAAGTCAGAGCTATGTCATTTCACTAAACTAAATGTAGTGAAATAAAGAATACTGTTGTAGACACAGGCTAATTACAATTTTGACATAAATGGGTGCCATCGGATTCATTGTTACATACCTGGAATGGTTACCACCGGCATATTAACTTTTGTACAACATTAAAATGTATAAGTGATTTGTAATTGAGCGATCGTATTTTTAGTTGAAATTAAATTTTACTAAACCACTAGAAAAATCCATTAGCCACTAAAAGCAATATTTCGCCGCTAAATGGTGTGTTAAAACCACCAGTTTTAGTAAAGTATCCACTAAGTTGGCAACACTGTACACGAGCCGCGCCAGCCTCGAGCGAAGCATTTGTTTTCCTTCCACTAGTGCCCCTGTGGGTACTAGAGCGAGCGAGAGAAATGCATGGCTCGATTTTTATTCGGCAGTATCCGCTTTTCGGACATCTTACTAGATTTAGTTTAGTGGAACGCCATATCACTAACGATAATTTGGTATTTTGTCATATCACTAGATACTTCTAGTAAGAAGGCGTAATAAACAAGAATATTCGACATCTTCCGGGATTTCTTCATATCCCTAGGGATTTCATGAAATCCTTGATATCCTCATTTCCCTGCGACATATTCATTGCGGCGCCGTCTATCAAAAGGATGTTTTGCAATTCCGTCCAACTGACCGGAATTGATACCGATAATTTTTATCATTGCATATAAATATAAAAATGTTCAGCTATTTTAATTAATGTAGTATACGAATGTAATTATTAGCTTTATTGAATAGAAAATAAATTTAATTTATTAGTGAAACTAATAAATAATTAACTTATTTTTTACAGTTGGTAATTATTGATATTTGATTAAGACAATTATTATTTTTGCCTATTTGTTTATTCATACCCAATACTTTCACACTATTGTTGTGTTTCTTAATACAATTTATTGCTGTATCATTTACCTTGAAGATCATTCTTATTATCCAGACACCTTTTAAATTAGTCATGCTATGTGAATGGGAATGAATGATTTATATTTTTGAGCTATAATGTAAAAACATACAAATTATGCACATACATATGTAAATACATTTGTATGCACATAACTTTTTTTTTTGGAACAATGTTTTGTATAACAAATTCAACAGAAAACTGACTAAGACATGTTTATCATACCCAGGCGAAGATTACCGCCGTCTACTGACCACTTGTTTAGTAGAGAAAATATGGTTCCACTGTAGTATTCGATTAATAATAATCTCATAAAGTTGTTCCGTGTGGATCTACGGCATATCTAGCCTTCCAGACTTAAGTCAAGCCAATTTAGCTCAGATCATATAAAGGAATGGATATTCAGAAATGGGGGCGTGGCGCGTGCGAAACCGATATGGGCAAACAGAACTATTGCACTCCGCGGCGGATTAGTTGCACTTCACCCGCGCCGACGCAACGATCTCCTCACTTAGTTAAAATGCCGAGTTGTACCGTGATTACTTTTAACAAAAAACTACATAAGGGATGGAGTCAGGTACCACATATAAGTATTACAATTTCATCATTTATTGGCTTATAAATCCATTAAACGATATATTTAATGAAAACATCCATGTAACGATAATTGTATCGGCACAAAATACATTGAAGGTTTGATACTAACTAGCTGTGTTGTGTTATGAGTACTATGCGACTGCGCAATTTATCGAGGTTTAATCGAAGCGTTCACTGCCAGACGTGTGCGTCGCGACCACACTTTGTAGCTAGCTAATAGGTATGTAGTCCGATCTGAGTATTATCGATAGCTTTCTTAGTTCTATACGTGACTTTTTCATTAATAATTTCGTGTACGTATAAACTTTGAGTTGTAATTTAATATAATCTCGTGATTAAGTATTTTAAACACGCACATAAAGGGGTACTGTCGTTATTATAAACCTGATAATTAATTAAATAGAGGTACATAATATCGTACGTAACGTGGTAAACATGGAGTTTAAATAAGTAGTCACTATTTAATATTACGATACTTTGTTTCAGCTTTCCAAATAATTTTCATATACCTAAAGGAAAAATGGATAAATGCTTTGCCAGTGGGCAGAGGGCCTAATTGGTTTCCAGTGAATTTTTATAATTAGTCATTTAATTTTAGCTATTCACATAAGGCATAGTATAGTTTATAAATTAAAATATTTTTAAGCTATTGCATAGCTTCTATCGCGGGCCTTGAGCGTAGAGATCGAATCCAGAAATTCCGTAACGAAAATAACCTAACCTAACACTCGGGGCGAGGCACGATCGAACAATATTGAATTTCCGAAATTTAAAAGAATTTAGAAGAAAATAAGGATTTTGACAGTATGGTTGCCTATGGTAACCATATCTGCCAAAATAACTGAAAAATTTAATTACAAAAGTCAAAATTAGAAAATACATAAAATTATAAAATTAAGCTATTGCATAGCTTCTATCGCGGGCCTTGAGCGTGGAGACCGAATCCAGAAATTCCGTAACGAAAATAACCTAACACCCCCCACTCCGACCGGCACAGCGGTGATACTTTTTAGTTTTATAATTGCATAAGTTGATAAAAAATGCTATGCAATAGCTTTACCGCGGCAGTCTCCGAGTGCCACACGTCTTTTTAATTTAAAAGTTGTTTCCCTGTATATATATTTTTTTATCATGCTGCCTTAATTAAAAGAGCGCGTTGTAGATATTTGAGGAGCTGGGAGACACCTTGTATAAGAAGAGAATTCTACTAAGTAATAAAGTTTTACATTGTAGGTGCATAAATAGACGAACCATGGTCGCGGGTTCGATCCCCGCACAGTACAAATATTTTGTGCATGAACATGTCTGTTTGTACTGGTCTGGGTGTTTTCTATGTATTATAAGTATGTATTTACAAAAAAAAGTATATAAGTAATACTCGTATTATTGGTTGTCTAGTACCCCATACGACAGGGTACTTAATAGTACCTTAATTTGGGACTAGATGGCTCTGTGTGGCCCAGTGAGGCATGTCTTAAATTTATTTATTTATTTATTTATAGTGAGCCCAAAAAATAACATCTCCTTTTCTTCGATAAACTAAAATGGCAACCAGTTCATTATTATTTTATCTAAATAAGTTTTCTTTTTACGAAAGCTTTATATAAATGTGCAATAGATTTCGGCAAACTTATAAGCAAATGTCACCTAAGATTATTGATAGTCTCATTGACAGTCAATGTCGCTGCACTAATTTGCACACACGAAATGACGCATTGTGTAAGTACCTAAGTAAACGGTAGCCGCTGTGATTGGGTCCATGTTTGTGTGCGCACCAATGAGCGTTGTAAATTGATTTAGTGTTATCCTTATGCTTACAACAGTGTTATTGTAGTTGCGGTGCACACATAAATAATTCGGAGACACGGGTTCGCTAAGGATTTACGAGTAATTTCATATCTCCTTCTTTATATGATCAGGAGACCAATTCTACTAACGTAAAATAACAAAACGTAAACGCAACAATTGACGAAACGCAACTAAATGTCAACTTTTCGTATTCTATTAGCAATATAGGTAGCGTTTCAGCTCACCTTATCGATCGATCGAAACTAAGCTGAAGGATTACCTAAATTCATATTTTACTAGTGATTTGACGTTGCTGTCAGTCGAAGCGCACGCAGCCGAAAACCAACGTTTCAACTGTCAAAATTACCGGTCGAGCATACGCTAGTAAAAGGCTACTTTTGTTGGATCGATAGCTAGCGGTTCAGCTTACGTTTAGATTTCGTTTAGTAAAAATGGTTAGTAGAATACAGTCTTGTGTGACAGCCGAAGTTGACATTTAGTTGCGTTTCGTTAGTTGTTACGTTTAAGTTTTTATAATTTATAAGTATTTCTATCTATTTTCAAGTATTCTCTACCTGAAGGTTGTCTGGAAGAGATCGCTAACAGCGATAAGACCGCCTGAATTGTACAGTCCTTAATGTATTTTTTAAGTTAAACATTATTTTTGTATGGTGTGCAATAAAGAGTACCTATCTATCTATCTATCTATTTACGTTAGTAGAATTGGTCTCCTGAACCATTTAGTTAAGATCGTTCTCCCAATTACCTAACCATAGCCAATTCAATCGATTCAATTCAAAAGAGTACCGGCTTAAAATATAATAATAATGCCCCTTTTATTTTTAGTGAGTAGTAAGAGGCGACTAGAGGGTACTGCCAAAAGATGACGCGCATCTCCTTTATTTTGCCTTTTGAGGCACACATAGGGCGATAGAAATAATGTTGGAACTGTTAAAACTGCAGTAGGGACACATACAAGTACGAAAATACAAGTACAAAAAATTAAGATTTGTGGCTATCTGGCAAGGGGTTGCCACTATAATAAATGTTCGGCGTTAGATAAAGTAACTTGTAGTCTTATTTTTAAGAAAATATTTCAAGTTACGCTTAATACAATTTAAATTTTTTTTACAGTAGAAAACAGTAGTCCGGTGCCAGACTGCACAGGGGTGTGGGGGGAGTCGGTCCGGTGGCCGCTGGAATGGTGGTGCTCAGCGCTTCAAGCGCAGCTGTTCAGCGCTGCGTGGGAAGCGAGACACGGGGCTGCTAGCGCGCTTAGAGAACTGTTAAGGGCGAGGATTGCCGTTTCCGCTGGTGTACAGGCAGACATGACAAAGGAGGAGGTATGTTAATGCATCTTTATGAAGTTTTTTTTCCCATTTGAAAACCTAATCGGAGAGTGCGAAAATATGTTTGCAAGCCTAATTTTTTTCTGATGACTTTTTTAAAATTTAATTGAATCAACTTTAAGCTACACACTATCGAACAAACATCGAAATCGGTCCACTTGGTTAAAATGTATGCGAGGCCAAACTTAAAATCAAATGGACCTCTCTCACGCAGAAATACACTGGTGTACAGTTAGATAGAAATACAGGTTTTATTGCCAAAAAAGAGATATAATATGTCCAAAAGCAGTTTTTCCAGTATTTATAGCAGAGAAAATAATGTTAGCGATATTCTTAATTTTTTTCAAGTATTTACCTAATGGACGTGACATAATAACATGTATGCGTTGATGCGTGTATTTATTTTTTGTAACTGAAATTTAATAATTTATTGAATAACATATGGAAATACAATTTATTATATACGCGATATATAATACTCGATTCAGTATGCAATGCATTTTTCAGATAGAAACGTTATATACAATTTATTGTAACTACAAAGACTAACACCCGTATTTATAAGAAGTAATTACTTATTGCTTAAGAAAGTCATAACTTAAAGGGTTCATACTTACCCCCGTATTTATAAAAAAGTAATTACTTATTGCTTAAGAAAGTCATAACTTAGTGTTCATACCTAGTGCTTAAGTGAAAGAAATTGGTCACCTTAATAGTCATATTATTTGGCTGAAAATGCTAACTTTTGGTAGTTATAACTTCTAGTAATTTCTTGATTAAGGCATACAAATTGTCTCTCAAGTAATTACTTGTAGTCAAGTAATTACTTTTACTTGTTTATAAATACGGGGGTTAGTGCTTAAGTGAAGGAAACGGGTCACTATTAATAGTCATATTTTTTGGCTGTGAATGCAAACTTTTAATATTTCGCACTTCTAATAATAACTCGATTAAGGGATACTTATTGACACTCAAGTAATTACTTTTACTTGTTTATAAATACGGGTGTGTTTGACAAGTCGATCTGTAACATTTTTTGCTGTCGTCATTAAATATAATCGACTAGGATCGACTTTTAATGTGCTGGCACCCGACACATTTTTTGCTTTTATTAGTAGTTATTTCCAATAGTTCTGACTAAAGTTTCTTTACAGATGGACGATGCTCACCAAGAGTGGCTAGAAGATATGGCGCTTCGGTTACTATGCGTTTTAGCCCTAGATAGATTTGGCGATTTCGTTTCTGATCAGGTAAATTATAAGTTATTTACATCATTTTAATTTAATAATAAAATATCTTGTTTTTACGACTTCAATCATACGACATGAGAGAAATAACGTCCATGGGAAATTTAACCTCCTGTCTATTGATTCCCTATCCAAATCTATGTTGTCTAGATACTAGCTCCGATTTAGGGTTACAGTTGCTATTTTTAATATACAGTGGCTTGCATATCAGACTAAACTATTTTGATAGAAAAAATACTCTTATTTACAACTACATAAGATGCGCCCTTGTGTAGCCTGTAAATCTGTAAACATAGACATATAATGCACCATTCATTGCTATGGTGTGATGATTATAAGCCGCTACTACTGAACATATTATAAAAGTAATGTTTTTTTCTTAACAGGTAGTGGCGCCAGTGCGAGAAACGTGCGCTCAGACATTGGGAGTAGCGTTTGCTCAGATGCGAAACGATCGAGTGCAGAAGGTGGCGGGCCTGCTCAAAGTATTGGCTCGCCAGTCGCAGTGGGAGGCCAGGCACGGCGCCTTGCTCGGGTTCAAGTACTTGCTGGCCGCGAGACAGGTAAGAATTTAAAATACACAACGTATTTATTAATTATAGGGATCTAGACTAATGTTAAGAAATGATTCTGTTATGTTTTTGGATAAAAATTTCATGAAAAATTCATGAAAATTCAATGGAAAAATACGTAATTAAATTAGTTTTTAGAATTCCCCCCAAAATGCTCCGAACTGTCACGTGACTATGATTACGTCACAGACCGATAAACTCACTCATCTGGCTCTGCCAAACTTTGAACGCGCACAGCAGTTCTAGGTAGGGTATGCAGTACTTAAGTTTTAAAAACCTAAGCATATATTATGGAGTGCAGTATGCCACTGCCAAACTTGGGTATGATTGTAATGATTAACATTGAATATCTTTTCGACTCGTCAATATTATGTCAGTTGTTTGACTAAATAGTTGCTTTTTTTGATAGCTGTGCTCGTAAACAAGTGGCTTTCTAATATTGTTCGCTAAACGAATAGATGTCAAATGTATGAAAATGACATAAGTTTTCGATCCTTCGGTTGTTTGTTAATGTCTTTTTCATACTTTTGTTTTTTAGCGTCTGTTTTTCTTACTGGCCAGTTCGAAAAAACTGTAAACCTAACTCACGTACGAATTATGTTTAACTCAATATGAAAGGTTCGAAACTCAAACGTATGATAACAATTATTATTTTTTAAATAAAGTGGATTTAAAGTAAATATTATTTTTGTCCATCATTTTCCTACCATCTACTTACTTACTTACATAACATTGATAAATAGAAGCCCAAATATAGTTATTTTACACATTGCCAGTGGATCAGCAGGTAATCCATACATTGCCTAGGAATTGTATACAATACCTAGGTAAAGTTTATAATGAAAAATAAAATTCATAATATTTCATACATTGCCTAGACGCCCTAGGTATTCTATAGAATACCTGAATTATACAGATCGCCGGTAACATATACATATCCCGTGGGCGCAGGAAGCGGGCGTGGAGTGCGGCGCGGTGGAGCAGCTGGTGGCGGGGCTGGAGGACGCGGCGGAGGACGTGTCGGCGGCGGCGGCGGGCGCGCTGGCGGCGGCGGCGGGCGCGGCGGCGGCGCACGCGCGGCGCCTGTGCGCGCGGCTGTGGGCGCTGCTGCTCGCGCAGGACGAGCTGGCCGCGCCCGCCAACGCCTACCTCGCGCTGCTGGCAGCGCTGTGCTCGCTGCCGCGGGCCGCCAGTCTGCTGCAGTCAGTACTCTAGCGCTACTCATTAGCAGTGATCGGATTAGGTAGTGCAATTTAGGGTGAACGACCTCATACATTATATTAGTACGGATACGCCCGCGGGATTGGGATTTCGGAAATATACTATATAAAATAAATTTACTCATAACCATTTCTTTGATAACAAAACATTTGTGTTTCAGTAGTTGCTTTTATTAGACAAAAATAATACATTGTAGAAAAATATTTTATTTGGGTTTAAAAAAATATATTGAGTTTAAAATACTAAATATATGGCGGCCGATTTAGCCTCGTAAACATAGCATAACAATGTGCAATAACATTTTAAACGATATTAAACTTTAGTGTGACCAGCTTTTGTCGAAACTTAATCCCGTCTGATAAGCATGTCTATGTTAAAATTTCGTCATGAAATACCGCAAAATTGCACTACTGATCCGATCATTGCTCATTAGCGAGCCGTAACTGCAACTTGCGTGATACAGGAACGAGGTTCTAGTGTGTACGCGTGTTACAGTTTAGGCTCATGACGTGGCCCGAACGCTTTCACCGAGCGTACTCATTTTTCAAGTACAACTGTAACCGAACAGATACAGTAACGAGGTTCTAATGTGTACGAGAAGGCCACATCACTGTAACCGTAATGACAAGCCAGATCTGCGAGCCCCCTTTGATTCGCGGCAAATACCGACAGTCGTTGGCTCACTGCGAGTCGCTCGTGTAGCGCTCGTTACAGGCTCGCGAACCACGTACACACTATGTGGTAACGGTTACAGTTAAGTGCAACGTTACGGTTACAGAAATGAGTACCTTGTTATCGTCGGCTCGCTGCTAGTTCAGCTATTTCAATTGCAGTTCGATCGTGATTGATTTGGGTGATTTTGACATTTAGCCCATACTAGAACTGTCAAAAACTGACAAATTTGGTTAGCTGAATTAGGGGCCTGGTCGGCACGGGCGCACGACATCTACGGAGCTACTAACGGACCTGATTTAACTAAGCCTTCTCATAAGGCTTCAGTGTCCGGACCGGACCTATGTCCGACCGAGAAAAAAACTGACCCTATCGCACGTGGATGGCTTTCCGATATTCGTTATTAACAAGGATTTACCTAAAAAATATTTGATTGCATTGTAATCCATTAATGTTAACTCATTCAACGCGTTATCTTGGTCTGCATTAAAGTGACGTCACTGCTTATGTCTATTCATAATCTGGTGGGATATCAAGTTTTGATGACTCATTTTTGTCTGAAGGAAATTAAATAAATTTATACCAATAATATAGAAGAAACTGGATATCGCTTCGGCACATTGATACTATCAGAAATATATTTGTAATTTTGTTAACACTTGCGTCTCTATCTCTAAATAGACCTTTTCTTCTACAGTCCTATCGATCTTTCGGACGTCCTTCCCCGCCTGTGGCCGTATCTCGACCACTCCACCAGTTCGGTTCGCAAAGCCGCCCTCCAGACTCTTCGAACTCTCACTCGACCCCTCATCACTACCGAACCAAAGAACAACGGTGTTGAAAATGGAAGTGGAAATGTGGTTAACGGGGATGGAAATACAGACCAGTACTTGATGTGGACCCCGGAACTGTTACAAGAGGCTATGCGGCACGTTTACCAGAGGATACTTTTTGAACATGTTCACGATATTCAAGAAATTGCTATACAGGTTTGTTCTGTTTTCTCATTTCTGATTTGTGTCTACTAGAATCTAGATTATCGTGTAGCGTGGTGATTACAGCCTTGTAAATAATTAATCGTAAATAATCAATGCGTTAAGCTCTGCTCTTATCGCGATGCTGTAAATACAAATATATCTGTCTCTGTCATATGCTATAAGACATTGATATAGTAAAAGAGACAAAGACAGTCGAATAATCGGACATCGACTTGCGGAGTAAAGCATCTGATATATTTCTGAAGCGCGTAGACGTACTGCCATTTTAAGTCCCTAATAAAGTGTCTTGAAATTGTGGTGGAGTAACTTGCAAGATATAAAGTATGATTAGGTTTTTTCGAATTTCCACAATGAAATCGTTTATTCTTGGATACCTAATATGTATGTTTTACGTATTTTTAATTTGAATAAGCGTCCTAATAAAGCATCATATCAGCTACCACGATGTTTCAGTAACAAATTTTAAATTAAACATTAATAAGACATTATATACTGTAAATATATAGTCGCTGTTTACCCAATACTAATTATTTCTAGATTTCTGTTGTTTTAAATATCGAAACTATTGATGGCAGGTGTGGGAGAACTTCCTAAAACATGCATCTTTGGGCGTTATATTGGTGTCAGCGTGCCCCATGCTGGCGACGTGGCTGTGCCTCGCCATGCAGCCGGCGCGGCTTCCAGTCGAGCCGAGTCTACTGATACTGCCACCTTCAAAGGTAAATAGGCTTCTCGACACATAGATAGATAGATAAATTATCTTTATTACACACCAAAACAAATTAAAAATAATACCTGAGATAGATTTAGAGTCTTATTGAGATCTAGAAGCGATCTCTACCAGACAACTTTCAGGTAGAGGAGAGTTGAATCAAGTAAGCCGGCGGAAAGTTTTAAATTCAAATACATAACAATTACATGCATAATAACAATTAAATACAGTACATATTACATGCAAATTAACTATCCCACTCTTGACTCATATTAAATTGGGCGCATTAAATGTTTAGTTTCGGTAGGATTTTACTTACGAAACCAATGTGTATCGATTTCAGTTAGTAAAAGTTACGGATTTTCTTAGAAGAGATTGTTTCTTTATTTTTTCAACTCTGAGGACGCTGTCGGCCATGTTGTGACGTCATAGGAATCTAAGCAAACTTCTATGCTTTGACATTGACATTTATGAAACAAGTTATTTTTGTAATTTCGACAGTTGTAATAATTTTGTAAAAACTCCATTCCGAGTAAATGTTTGTTTTGATCCGTATTTCGTCACAAAATAGTAAATCTTTCGACCAGTATGGCCGACAGCGTTTTCACCGGTGTACAAAAAGTGAACTATTAAAATAAAGTTTTGCGGTTTTCTTGGTATGACAAAATTAAATTGGTTAAATCATTGTCAAATTTTACACTTTTAACAATGTTGGCAATTCTTATTAAACTGACTTTATTAGGGCCGTTTCTCTATAAGTATTTCTTATTCTGATCATGGAACGCTATTTAAAGGAACGTCGGCCACGGACCAGCTCGGTGTCATCGGACAGTTCTCTCCCTTCGGAGCTGCGGCCGAACCAGAAGTGGTTCCTCGGCGGCAGCGAGTCGCAGCCCACCGCCGCCAGGGAGCGCAACGTGACGCGGGCTAGATGTCTCGCCGCACATGTCTTAGGTAAAACCACTTCTTTATAGGTTATTACCACCAGACCGACAATTCAAGTCGACCGATTTAGAAACGTCAGGCAAATAAAATAAAATAGGTATGTTCGCGTTTAAGTCCTGTTATATCGCGTAACCTCATCAGACAAGGCATGAAAAAGCATAGAGTTCGTTCTCATGAAATGTGTCAGTGTTGTTGGTGTTCCGAATAAAATAAATAAATAAATAGTGTATCCGTGTGGCTCTGGATGTCATTGAGAATATATTGACGAAATAGTCTTGATAAAACTCACGAATATAGATTATAGGCTAAAATAGCACATAGGCTACTAACATACTTGTTATTCCGGAAAAACGTTAATAGTATGATGCCAAAACTATTATTTGTTCTTGCTCAGATCAAATCTTGATGTATTGATTGGACCTCCATCATTTCCAGTCATAACATGATTTTTTTTTGTATAACTTGCAATGAATGTCCCCCCTTAACGCATGATAAAAGATGGAATTGATTCTTTTTACTAATTAAAGATTTAAAAACATGTAATTTTATTGCAGGTTATCTATCGTGTTACCTCGTTCAACCCGCACCTGGTATAGAGTACAAAGCAGAAGATGAGAGCCCAATAGACTGTTATGTTAAGGTGCGTCTGTGATATTTCCTATTAATTTAATTAATTTGAGCGGTTTATCTTAATTCTATATATTATTATATAAAAATGAATCCCTATTTCCCTTTGTCATCGCATCACGCGTGAACGGCTGGACTGAATAAGCTAATTATTTTTTTGTTTTGTTTGTCAGGAGAATGTTCTTATGAAAGAAAAAATTAAGAAAATTGTGCGAAAAATCATGTGTAATGTAACCTTATCGCTTTTGAAAATTTAAACTTTTTTAATGTATGGCGTTTGCCATAACATTGACAAAATGCGTCCTGCAAATATCTTTAAATAGGAGGTAAAAAAACTCAATTTTGCACATGTACAGTAATGTCGCCTGTTACCGTGTCGGAATACCAACAAAGCTATTTATATACCCACCAGAAAAAAAACATAATGTTGTGTATCATGAAGCATAATAATAAAAACTATTGGTAACATATTTTTTTATTATACCATTTCGTTATCAATATGTATAGTTAAAGACAGGACAACGTCTTTCGGGTCTGCTAGTTAAAAATATTTGTTAATTCAGTACTTGTGGAGTACTGGTAGAGAATGCCATTTGGCATTAAGTCCACCTTTTGTACATTTTTTACTCATTTGTGCAATAAAGTTTATATAAATACTAACGCATGAAATGTAATGCCCATAGATTTATTTGTTCCTTGAATTATTACAACACTTTTTAAAGGCACAGGGACTTTATTTCCGAAAACAACGAAATGTCAAGAACGTGCACCCCTCACTGATTCCTGCAAATGACTAACACAGACAGAGTGAGCTCACTCTTTTCAACGATGACATATTTTCTTGCGCCTTTTGTAAGGCTCATCTAAAGATTTAAATCTCTGATTCCACTGAAAATCTGCGTCGCAGTATGCCTTCGGCTGTTGCGACTAATGCTGACTGGGGGCCTTTTTGGCACATTCATTGTTATTATTTTTTTGTAAATATAATGTTTTTTTTCGAAGTTTTTTAATAAAGAAGGTATATTTTCTTTTTTAAACGTTTTAAGTTCAAACTAATTTAGATTTTGAGTAATTCTTATTGCGTTTGAAATTCGAATGTCTAACAACTGAGATCCTGAGTCATTCTTAAGCCGAGGGTCGACCTCGAAGTGAATGGACAAAGCTGAGCTGGTCGAGGTTTTGGAAGCGAGAAGCTGTTGATTTTTGCTCTCTCTGACCGCTTCGCGCTCCTCATTCGCGGTCGAGCCTCGGCTTGATGCATTTGAAATTCGAATGTTTTCTAAAGTACACTTTGTGGCGGCAGGTAATGATAGTGTACCTGCGGTCGGGCAGCGCACTGCAGCGGCTCGTGGCCGGGCTCGTCGTGTCGCTGTGGGCGCGCCACGCCGCCGCGCGCCGCCTCTACCCGCCCGGCGTGCGGCCCGCCGAGGTGAGTGCACTCTACCACAACAGTACATCCCGTGGCGGCAGGTAATGTGTACCTGTGGCCGGGCTCGTCGTGTCGCTGTGGGCGCGCCACGCCGCCTCTACCACAACAGATAATTAGCTACAGATAATTGTTCAACTTATATTAAGCCGCGTGACCCACTAAAAGCATTCCTCGGGCTGAGCGGCTGCCTTGTCCCGAGGCAGTGTAAGTAGGGATCTACCTCAATCCGCAGCACGCCGTGGCCCTGAAACAAATCTGTCGCCGCTAGCCGAGCTATATTGTGTAGGTTTTGGGCGTGCTCAAAAGCGCCTCAATCCGAGCTGTGTGCTTAACAGAGACAGTTGTGCGTGTTCTCGGTACGTGGCAATATAGATAAAGATAAATGTATTTAATTAATTAAGTTATACGAAAACCACATTTGTAAGATTCGACTTCACCACGTTTTCTTTTCTGACATTGCATCATTTTGTAGTGACTAGAGAATGAATAGCAATCGTCGTTATTCCAGCATTTACTCGTGTTACACTTAGTTACATGTTTATTTATTTATTTGAATAAAAAAATGAGTTTTATTTTAGGTACCTAGCTTTCTATTATTTTGAATAGTAATGATTGAATTCTTGTAATTTGTAAACCGTGTTAATCTTACAATTAATTATTATCAATTCCTAGGAACAACCTAGTGATAATACAGAGGAAGAAGATATAATATGCAAAATGGCGCCGCCGTCGCTGAGCCGCACGCTGAGCGCTGCGCTCAACCAGGCTCTCTACTACGACGAGGTCGCAATGAATTGCAATAGGTAAGTACTTTTGGAAACATGATACCTTGACACCTGCTTCATCTGTGAAAACTGTGGCAAAAAATGCCGTACTACGATCGGACCCCTAAGTCACTGGAGACGATGCAACCCCCAGATCAGACCTTCATAATACTGCAACTATCATCTGTCAAGATGCTGTGGCCAATGTGTTTGAAAACATATATTTTTCCCCTTGTTAAGACTATTCGGTAGAACGAACATCAATCTTTGAAAGGTCTTAAACTTGACTCTTCATCTTTAGGCAAATATGCATATCCGAGTATCCGATCTGTAATCATGACACACAATTTCTTCAAGTCACAGCTTGAAGCAGGAGCCTGAATAGTAAAATATAAAGGGTTCAAATCTTATCTATGGTTACTTTATTTGATATTTTAGCAACTTAATTGCAATTATAATATCAGTATATAAACTGCCTCGGTGGCTTAATAGTATAGCGCCCGCCCGGCATGCGAGGAGATGCGGGTTCGAGTCCCGCCTGAGACATAATTTTTTAAGTTTATATACTGTTATGAATAGGACAAAAACTAAAGTCATGACCAACGCCACTGAAAGCGACATAGTGGTAAGCGGGCAAAGAATGGAGTATGTTGACGAGTACATATACTTAGGCCAGGTAGTCTCCTTCGAAAACAGGCAGGACAAAGAAATCGGTCGTCGTATCGATAACGCCTGGAAGAGCTTCTGGTCTATGAAAGCGTATATGAAAGTAGATCTTCCAATATCACTGAAACGCAAACTTGTTGACACTTGTATCCTGCCCATACTTACTTACGGAGCGCAAACGTGGTCATTGACCGAAAGTCAAAAATCCAAACTCAAGGTTTGCCAAAGAGCTATGGAAAGGAGCGTGTTGGGTATTAAAAGGATTGAT
This sequence comes from Anania crocealis, assembly GCA_949315895.1. Classification (NCBI taxonomy): domain Eukaryota; kingdom Metazoa; phylum Arthropoda; class Insecta; order Lepidoptera; family Crambidae; genus Anania; species Anania crocealis. The sequence continues at coordinate 4,446,016 of OX438858.1, read as the reverse complement.
AAGATCCGTAATACTACAATACGCTCCAGAACTGGTATAGCAGATGTAGGTGAAAGGACAGCAATGCTTAAATGGGAGTGGGCGGGGCACGTGTGTAGAATGCACCCGGATAGATGGGCTCAAATCTTCGCTTCGCGAGAGATTGGGAGTCACTGGCCGCTGACAGAGACCAGTGGAAAGCGTTTGGGGAGACCTTTGCCCAGCAGTGGGATGATGTAGGTTAAATAAAAAATAAAAAAAACTGTTATCTAAATATATTTTAAGGAAAATATTGTTTGAAAATTATTGAATGGTATTGTTTATAATATTTAATTAATGTATTATGAAACTTGTTACACGATAGATGCACGATAGAAATGCCTTCATCATTGTTTCAAGGGCCCTGATGAAATGGCATGATTTTGTAATAAATACTAGACCTTTCCCACCCACCCAAACTTTTCAACAAAACTTATATTTTGAAAGGATTACTAGCATAAAGTCAAACATTCATAATATAGTAATGTACTTCGGAAGTAGTTTTCTTATAAAAAATACTAGATGACACTAACTGATAAGGCTATCTATTTGCTCAGGATACTGCAAGAAGCACGTGATCTGCACGCCATGATGAAGCATTACAAATTGCCTGTCGATGGTGAAGAGTTCAACAATATACTGAGGCTAGAACAGGTAATGGATGACGTATGCTTTTCTTACATAAAGTAAACATTACAGCGACTTTAATGTAGATATACTTTTTAAATTAAGTAACTTGACTAAGTAGACTAAGCTTTATGAAACTAATGAACTTCAGTATCAATAAACCGCCTGTTGTATTAGGCACATGCAAGTCGATTAAGGTAACGTTCTCCTCACATGTGCGTAATAATTAATTATAGATTTAAATTATTATTAATTATAGATTTTTGAATGGAATTTCAACACCCATTATGGCTGAAATTTTACAGTATTTTACAGTATTTTATCACTTTTAAATCGTAACTCGTGATTTACACATTTCGTTATATAGTGCACTGTTCATAACATGCCATAGCAAAAGTTATTTTTGTTTCTTGTGCATTCATCATTACATAATTTCTCTTATACGTTTTAATTCCTTAGTCAACTTTTCGTCAAATCCGCATCCGCCTTAACTATTGATATGCTTATGCCCTCATAATATTCACAGGTAGTTCATTTAACGCAAGTTACACAACCAATGGTAGCCGCGATGAAAATAAAACGCGTCGCACAAACTCTAGAAGAAAGGCGGAAGAATTTACAGACGTCTGTCAACCAGTGCTCCTCTGAACAGAACACTTTGAACGTTTCGTAAGTTTCTGACACTTAATTGTATATATTTATTTAAAACTTAGCTAAACCAAGACAAGCAGCTCCTTCCATGTCTAAAAAAGCTTTCATATTTTACGTGTCAGAGTTTTAAATTAAGATATATTTAGAAAATTAGGTTTACTATACAATATTTGGAATTGTATTTATAACCCTAGTTAATAGCTGGTAAAATAATTACTTTTGAAATATGAAGATCTAGACATACATTAGAATTAAGAAAACTTCCTTAGTTCTAAGGTCTTTTGCCAACTTGCGAACACACTAATAGATAGATGCCTTGGATGATAAAAAAAAAAGGAAAGCTTGTTATTTGTTTTGAATTATTTGCACAGCTTTGTCGTTGTGACGGTGGTTAGTTTTCCCTAATTTTTAAGGATCTTTTATCAATTAAGCTTCTAAAATGCTGTCAGGGTTCAAGCAGCACTGGCGGGAGCGTGTGCCAATCTTCATTGTCTACCAGAAAAACTCAACCCTGTAGTGCGACCTCTCATGGAGAGTATCAAGAAGGAATGCTCAGAGGAATTACAACAGAACTCCGCAGACACATTAGCTGTTCTACTATCGCAGCTGGTGTCGAGAGACCCCTGTCCGAATAACAAGGTTCTCGTCAATTTAAAGGCGTTTCTAAGGTATGTATTACATCCTGTTAAAGATCAAGAACATACTTAAAAATAATGTATTTCAAGATTTCAAGACATGCCCCACACTTACATACATTTGGATAAGAAGTCAAAAAACGGTACAGAATAATAGAAGTTCAAAACGAAAGGCGTAGGTAACTTAACCATCACTTACTACTAATTTAAAATATTTAAATAAACACGATACATGATAGCTACTGGTCCCGGCTTGTGCAGTATTCTAAAAATATGCTTAAACTCTTCTCTACGAAATACTTACATTACAATATTTCATGATTTCCCTTATTGTTGTCAGATGCGACCCAGAAGTGACGCCGCGTGTTTCATTGGAATTTACTGAAGAAGGTGATTCGGCTAGTGACAGTGGCCCTGAGTCGGTCAAACATGACGCTGCTTCAACACACGGGCCCTTGTGTGAGTAATACTTATTTAGATATTCACAACTCTTCATTAAAATTAAATGTAGATAATTACGATACTGAAATAGACGGCAAAAAATAATAGGGTTATCAAGATGTTATATTTTTATATTTTAATTATACCCGGAAACTTAAATAGCGCGCTATAAATTTTTGACCAAACCACTTATGGTTGTTTTGAAACTTTTGGCGTCATCCTGTAACAGCACTTGGTTGGTAGTTTCTAGATTTCAGTTTTATGAGAAAGATATGTCTATTAATCACGTCAACAAAGTGGTAAAATGAAATTCTAAAATAAAAATTAGCAAGATAATGCAGCCATTTGACATAAGGGTGCACTTTTAATACGACCAATATCAATCGAACATCAAACAAATGATCGCACACCGTGTGCGTTGAGTTCGCTCGCGATAAAGCCGCGGCGACCTTTTTCTCCGCCGCGGAGAAAAGTCCCTCGTCTATGCGGGCCATAATAATAATAAGTAAGTTTATTGACATAAAAGGTTAATACAAACATTCGTGAAGTCCCTGATATCTGAGCTAGGTAAACCTGTATTTCAGATATGCAGTGCCTTCTTCCATTGTAGATTACAAAATGTGTCACAACTTTAATACAAATTAATATAACTTCAATTTATAAAATTAGTTTGTGTGTATGTGTTTGTTTGTTTGTTTATTTGTTTGTTTGTTTGTGTGTGTGTGTGTGTGTGTGTGTGTGTGTGTGTGTGTGTGTGTGTGTGTGTGTGTGTGTGCGCTCGCGTTTGGTGTGAATGTATTTAATTAAATATGTTTTCGGAATAGGTCTTCAGTATTCCCATAATCTAGGGAAGATAACCAGTTACTGACTTTCGATTTACATTCATATAGAGACAAAGAGTAGAAGTCTGATAGTTTATTGGCTTGATTATATAAATAAGCTGATAGATAGAAGCTCTGCCGTCCAGCCTGTGCTGAACGACTTTTAGGAGGTTCGATTACATTTTTTATTACACTTTAGACGACCATTTGAATCAGCGGTAGTTAACGCTGCTTCTGAGCCATGGGTCGCGGGTTCGATCCCCGCACAGTACAAATATTTGTGTGCATGAACATGTCTGTTTGTACTGGTCTGGGTGTTTTCTATGTATTATAAGTATGTATTTACAAAAAAAAAAGTATATAAGTAAGTTTATCGGTTGTCTAGTACCCCATACGACAGGGTACTTAATAGTACCTTAATTTGGGACTAGATGGCTCAGTGTGGCCCATTGAGGCATTTGTCTTAAATATTTATTTATCTATCGCCAGTTTTGACATTTCGGAGATAGGAAACAATTTTTGTGTCTGATTTTGCTGTCCAGAGAAACAAATACAGAAGTTGTTTGATATGATAAAACTGAAGATAGATAGGTTATTAGGGCCGGCCGTAACTCAATAATAAATACCGTTCTCTACATTACTCCTGTAATTACTTTTGAAAACTTAGGTACTGCATACTCTACGTTGCATATTTAATAAAAAATTCTGTGCACGCTCTTGTCTCGTATCCGTCTTGCAAAAATATTTTTGGTATTGCTATATGGTGGGTAATTGTAGTTCCAACTTTTGACCTATAAAACTGTTGTATTGCAGTGGACAAATACCAGGGCATCCTCACTCTGCGCGAGCAGCAGCGCGCGGCGGCGGCGGGCGCGCCGCGCCGGGGCCGGCCCCCCGCGCACGCCGCGCCCGCCGCGCCCCTGCCGCACGACCTGCTGCAGCACGAGGACGAGGTAGCACGCATTTTATTTTTTTAACGGACGGACCTATAGTTTGGCCAACGAAAGCTGAACCTAGCAAAAGGCGGGAATTACAAAAAAATCTAAATATGGCATCACCATATACATATTTGGAATAAACAATTTTGATACTTTTCCTGTTTTCTTGTTTTTGGTAAATGTTAACTAATTACAATATTAAGCCTTTTGTATAGAGTCGGTTGACTTTTAATTCTTTTACACGCAAACTTACACGGTTAAATTAGGATAAGTTCATTGTAGTTACATGTTTTTTTTATAGTAGATTTAAACGTTCCCCCTGAAATATCAAGTATCAAAATCAATCAATCGTCAACAAACAACAGTTTGAATGACATTGTCATAATGTCATGATAGTTATTTTTGCTATTTAAAAAAACCCTGGGATCAGCTTTCATTAGCCAGACTATATCACTGAAACCTCATAATATGGAAGGCTTTAGTCAGGTAAACCGGTGGAAAATAGCCGCCGCACTAGCGGTCTCCCGGTGCGGCCGTGGGTGAGGCTCAGGCTCGCTCGCGCAGGGGCCCATACTAGCGGGCGTGATCGGGCCGGTGTGGGGTGCAAAAGACACCCTACAAAATGGCGAACCCATCAGTGGTGGCGCCGCCGGAACCAGAGATGCCGTGGTATGCCGGATCACGTTCGGGCTCCATTCTGGCGGGCCCGATCTGGTAGAGGGGATCGGACTACAACCTCGAGGGTGCCTGTGTAGGCTCGGACCCCGGCTTGGGTTGCCGTCCGAGCGGGGGGGGGGGCAGGGCAGAAGCGGCTAGGGACATGATTGTGTCGGCCAAAATGAAAGGCAGGACCCGCCTCCGACGGGTGCGGTGTGAAGTACTAGGTAGCACACACATGCATACTCGCAGCTACTCAAACACAAAGGCAGCCTCGCGCACCCCCGCGCACGCCGCACGACCTGCTGTAGCACAAGGATGAGGTAAAACAGAGATAAATAACGTGTACAAAACAATAGACAGGCATTTATATCGATTCAAAACAGATGACTTATACACCGTGCATTTTTGTTAACCGCCTGGCAAACTAAGGCTATGTTATGTAACCATAATATCTGGGCAGTGTTCTTTTATTTTATTTTATTAATAAAGACTTAATCTTAGAAAAATATAAAACCTTGTATCAGAGTATTCATTTTGAAACAACGCTGTGACGCGCACGGACGTAGCTGTGTAGGGATTCACTCCCCCGATACCCGGCCGCAGCCAAATAGTGGACTCAGTAACTAGATACATCAGCATAATATTATGTTACTCAAAAATATATAAAACTACTCGTACTCTATTTGCGCTGTAGCATGATGCGGGTAATAGCAGACGTTCAAATCACGCCTATCATGTTCCATAAAATCTGCGTTAGGTAATCTGTAATACGTGTCGTAATGTATTGAAAAGAATGTAAGGATAGTGACGTCCCTGCGGCCGTTTTGTCTGATATTTAAAATACCTTGTAAATAAAACATAATATTGACAAATTTTGTCGTTTTCGTTTTAAAATCTAGATTTAAATTGAAGATTTATATGTACGTAAAATAACGCAAATTCATAAAATATTACCCAATAAATTATACCCAATTTGTAGCCATTGCAATCTCTCACCTACTTGCTATAAAGTATACCTACGGTATAGCCCCGGCTTCTCGCAACTAGTCAGCACTAATGAATTAATTGACGACTGACTATCAGTCTGTCACGTCAAAACGTCAGACTATACAATTAATTAAAACGCGTTTAATTTCCCGTGTTTTAATAAAATTTTCATTACCCAAAAATATAAATGTAACTACTTGCCCTCTCCGCTACGCACGTTTAACCCAATAATCACCAGCCAGTCAAGCAGCCTACTTTGGTCCACTGCTGGACATTGCAGGCCTCTCCAAAAGGAGTATTCGGTCTTAATCGCTACGCTTGGCAGTTTGACCTATGTTTGTGAGACGTCGCTGCAATCCGCCTTTTTATTATTTTATTTTATTTTATTTTATTACAAGATCCACAGCTCTAATTACAATAATTAAATTAACTTATTAACTAAACTTACAGCCAATAACGGATCTACTTTTTAAACTTTGTAACTTTATAATCGTCCGACAATCGCATTCCGAATTAAATAACGTAAGAATTTAATTTTTAAAACAACATCCTTAAGAAATCTTAAACAATTTAAACATGGGCAAGCTTGATCAACCTTATTTCTTTCTCTGCGCGCGCCTTTCTAGGACTACTTTTTTACGGCACCTTTAGGAATAGAATGCTATAATGCTGCTATTCTACTGTATCTACCATTCTGCTAAAAGAACATAATCTAAAATGTATCACAGCTTGCTTGACATTTAAACTGACAGGTTAAAAGAGCAACCTGTTAATCACCATTTTTAAACTTCTTTTTCCTGATTTTAGGCCCGTAAACTATTAAGGATTCAAAGAAGAGGAGCGACGTTCGCGCTCACAAGTCTGACCAAACATTTCAACAACGAACTACCTCAAAAACTGCCTAAGCTATGGGAATTTATAACTGAACCACTAGAAAAAATTATGACTGATGCTGGTAAGTAATCTTATTATTATTAAAGTAACTTAATGCCATTACTTAGGCTACTCAAGACCACGAACCCTCTAAAGAAATGAAAACGTCGTATTGTTTAACAACAAACGCTCAACAATACATAACAAAAGAATTGTTTAAGATTATCAACATCCAAGAGGTGCAATGACTGATAAAATATACAGGATGAAATTTTAACCACCTTCCAAATTTTAATATCTCAATCTACGAGACAAAAAACAAATGACGTATTTTTTCTTTTGGTATAGCCCAGTACAAAAATGACCAGATAAAGCACTTAGAAAAGAATCTAAAATTTTTGATACAGGCGCCTAGCAACACTTTTTTTACGCGATTTGCATCTCATTTTTTCATTACGATACTATTCATACGTTTTTGATTTTCCCTTTATAACTTATCAGGCCTAGGACCGTAAAAATAGAAAACTATGTTGCGAAAATATTTTCGGGTGATAGCTTGATTTACATTTTTTACTTCATAAATTGACTCTAAATACGATACTGAACGCCTATAAACATTTTGAAAAGTGGTTAAAATTTCCCCCCATATTTTTATGTTATACACCGCGCATTTTGAACCTACGTTTTGTAACCACTATGTATAACACCTTGGCAATGTTTTTCTAATTATTTTTTTCAAAAATTGTTTAAGAAAAATATAAAATTTTGATGCACCTTCATTTTAAAACACACTGTGATGTGACGCAAGGCTCATTCATCCAGAACCCGGCCTAAACATAATATAACGTCCGTGCCGCGCCACAGCATAATTCAAAATAAATTTTAATAGTCCTAATTTAGAACATTTTTCTAAGACAAATCTAAAAATAAAAATTAAAAAAATACTTGCATAACGTGGGCTGGTTTGTCAGGTAGTCAAAACTGCACGGTGTTTTATTTAATTGATGGAAAACCAACACCATTTGTATAGAAAAATATAGACACAAACACTTAAAGGCACAATGCCTTCAGCAATTTTCTCAAGTCAAAAGCACATTAGTACAATTGAAAATGTCTCATAATTAGTCACTAAAATCTCCTTACATTTTGTTATTTTACGGCGGTTGGTGAAATGGTATGAAGGTATGGCGGTCCGCGTATCACGTATGAGTCGTGTAGTGGTCGCATCAAACCATATTAATTACGGTTTGATTCCTGGTTGTGTCTATATAATATCTATTTATTCTATTATTGGTTTGTAAGGGGTCATATTTGTGCTTCGAAAGGTACGTTAATTTTGTCCGGATTTTGTCGTAAGATAGTTAAAAAATAAATAAAATAAAATATATACTTGTATAGGGAGATGAAACAAAGGCGAGAGTACAAGTACTAATGAATATTTATTGTCAAACTTAACCTACTTAAATAGTAAAATATATTACCGGATTAGTGGGTCGCCTCAATTAGCTTAAGACCGTGCCTACGTAGTTATACGTATGACGTGCTCCTATTTAAATCACTGGTTGCGCCGAGGCTTCTCTAGTTAGACACAGGTGTTCGAGCGGGATGGTCACGCGCGCGCGAAGCTAATTGAGGCGACCCACTAATCCGGTAATATATTTTACTATTTAAGTAGGTTAAGTTTGACAATAAATATTCATTAGTACTTGTACTCTCGCCTTTGTTTCATCTCCCTATACAAGTATATATTTTATTTTATTTATTTTTTAACTATCTTACGACAAAATCCGGACAAAATTAACGTACCTTTCGAAGCACAAATATGACCCCTTACAAACCAATAATAGAATAAATAGATATTATATAGACACAACCAGGAATCAAACCGTAATTAATATGGTTTGATGCGACCACTACACGACTCATACGTGATACGCGGACCGCCATACCTTCATACCATTTCACCAACCGCCGTAAAATAACAAAATGTAAGGAGATTTTAGTGACTAATTATGAGACATTTTCAATTGTACTAATGTGCTTTTGACTTGAGAAAATTGCTGAAGGCATTGTGCCTTTAAGTGTTTGTATCTATATTTTTCTATACAAATGGTGTTGGTTTTCCATCAATTAAATAAAACACCGTGCAGTTTTGACTACCTGACAAACCAGCCCACGTTATGCAAGTATTTTTTTAATTTTTATTTTTAGATTTGTCTTAGAAAAATGTTCTAAATTAGGACTATTAAAATTTATTTTGAATTATGCTGTGGCACGGCACGGACGTTATATTATGTTTAGGCCGGGTTCTGGATGAATGAGCCTTGCGTCACATCACAGTGTGTTTTAAAATGAAGTATGTTAGATATGGCCGGATTCACCAGCGGCCGACGCACGCGCCAGTATTAATCGGGCGCGCGGCGCGTGAATTATTCTGGTGATTTATGTAACTAGTTCGATGAATAACGTATGCCCTAGGTAGGTAGCTACAAAATGTATTTATTTCGGAAGCAGAATCCACAGGGTTAGTATTAAAATTAGGTACAATAAAAATAATTGTTTGATATCGAGGTGTCTTTGACAAGATGGACTCGATTCCCGTGTTTCATAATGACACTGTCCACGTCCAACCTTGACTGGACCAGCAATAAGAGGCTGTTGGTGCTGCTCCTAACCCGTTCTAACCAAGACTCAATGCACTTTCTAATGATGGCCGAGAGGCTATCCACTCTGGCTGTTGCTAGCATCCCTGAGGAACTGCAGCAACGAGGCAACCCCATCATCCCCCTGAATGCATTATTGTACTGAGTACGAAGGGTTACATACGTCCATTTTGTATAATTTGTCCACAGGCTGCATGTGTAGGGAGTAACAATATGATTTAAAAGAGTAAGCTTAACATTTTCAGTGCAACGCGAAAACCTGCAGGACAATGCCCTCCGCTCCCTTTCCTAATCTAGGTTACCACACAAAGACTCATTGACCCAATGTCCAAGGTACTTAAAGCTCTGAACTTGTCAAAGAGGCGTACCATTGAGCTTCTCTGTTGGAACTTATAAGTCTTGTTCTTGGCCTTAAATACAAGCAACTCACTCTTAGCACAATTATATCTTAGACCATGGGTCAGTGTATATCTCTCACAGATACCAATAAGTCTGTTTAGACCATTGATTGATGGGCACAGCAGTACCATATTATCGGCGTAGCTTAAGTTGTTGATAAAGGTACCTTCAAGATAACAGCTAACCCCAGCACTGCTGAGCTCACCAATCAATTTGTATACATGCAGACTGAAAGAGTCGGTGAACTTGCCCCTCCTTGTCTCACACCTCTTTCCAGCCTATACATGCTAGAGCGCTCCCCAGACCATTTAACACCGAGGGGAGATCAGTGTCATGAGCTAGCTTTTTCCATAGCACCTCATATTGAACCATATCAAAAGCTTTTGACAGGTCCAAAAACAATGCTTATACGGGCGTCTCCCTAGCAGTATAATACTGGACAGTCTGCTTGAGGCACAGTACAGCAGTTACGGTTGAAAGACCAGGTCTGAAACCAAACTGGGCATCATAAAGTTTGACGCACTCACTCAGCTGGCGCTCTATCAGCCTATCCAGTACTTTCGCCTCAATAGTCGATAAGGAAATAGGCCTATATTTGGACCCATTATTCGGACTACAAGTTTAATTCTTAACAATGGCCTCGACTATAGTTTTAAGCATACCATCAGGCAAGTAGCTGTGACTCAGAAAAAGCGAAAATGCATTCCCAGTACACGCGGTAAATGCACACCTGCAAACTAAAGGTGCTCCACACTTAAGTGATCATGCCCAGGTGACTTACCCTCAGTAATTTTTTCAAAACAGATGTAATGACATAAGTCTTTAGCCCGAATCACAACCAAATTCCTTTTTTCACATGCACCCCCACATGAAACATCACTAACCTCAGAATAACTATGAGCAGGTTGAACTTCAAAATTCTTTTTTTGAAATTTTGTCTAATTGAGTGGGCTCACATAACCCTTCAACGCACACTGGAACACTGGCTTTGGACTCAGTTTTTTTGTGTGTTTCCAGAAACTCGAGAACTAACATGTTACGTCACAGTCTGTGAAGCAGGTCACACTCCTGCAACAGGCGGCTTAGGAAAACTTTGACACAGATCATTAAATTAATAGTCACACAATAATAACAAGATAAGAGTGTAGGTAGTCCTTTCACAATTTACATATTTTTTGTCATGTAACAATCCGTCATCAAATTTAATATAGTGACTTGTCTTGCTACAGAATTGGAGTGCCAAGAAGTGGAGCCGGCGGAGGAGCTGATATCCCGGCTACAGGTGTTCGAAGCGGTGTGCCCGTACATCGGCGACGAGCTGTGGCCGCGGCTGTGCCCCCGCGGCGCGCGCGCGGCCTGCGCCCTCGTGCGGCACGCGCTCACCGCCGTGCGCCACATGGCCGCGCGCGCCCTCGCCGCCCAGGCCGCGCGCGCCTCCGCCGCCGTCCTGCGCACGCTGCTGCACGAGGTGCGTGCCCCCCTCCCCGCCGCCCAGGCCGCGCGCGCCTCCGCCGCCGTCCTGCGCACGCTGCTGCACGAGGTGCGTGCCCCCCTCCCCGCCGCCCAGGCCGCGCGCGCCTCCGCCGCCGTCCTGCGCACGCTGCTGCACGAGGTGCGTGCCCCCCTCCCCGCCGCCCAGGCCGCGCGCGCCTCCGCCGCCGTCCTGCGCACGCTGCTGCACGAGGTGCGTGCCCCCCTCCCCGCCGCCCAGGCCGCGCGCGCCTCCGCCGCCGTCCTGCGCACGCTGCTGCACGAGGTGCGTGCCCCCCTCCCCGCCGCCCAGGCCGCGCGCGCCTCCGCCGCCGTCCTGCGCACGCTGCTGCACGAGGTGCGTGCCCCCCTCCCCGCCGCCCAGGCCGCGCGCGCCTCCGCCGCCGTCCTGCGCACGCTGCTGCACGAGGTGCGTGCCCCCCTCCCCGCCGCCCAGGCCGCGCGCGCCTCCGCCGCCGTCCTGCGCACGCTGCTGCACGAGGTGCGTGCCCCCCTCCCCGCCGCCCAGGCCGCGCGCGCCTCCGCCGCCGTCCTGCGCACGCTGCTGCACGAGGTGCGTGCCCCCCTCCCCGCCGCCCAGGCCGCGCGCGCCTCCGCCGCCGTCCTGCGCACGCTGCTGCACGAGGTGCGTGCCCCCCTCCCCGCCGCCCAGGCAGCGCGAAATACTATTTTGCTAACACTACGGAAAGCCGACACATTTTGCCAGGTTCCAATGTATGAAGTCATTCTAAATCCAACATGGCATACCACTATTAAATTTTGTCCAAAGAACTTCACGAATTTCGAACCAGTGTTTCGTTTATCGATGTGAATGATCAACAGGAGTGTTGTCCCACAGCTTATCCCACTGCTGGACGAGGCGTCGTCCGCGCGCGCTCGTTGTGGCGCGGCGGAGGCTCTGGCGCGGGTCGTGGACGCGCTACAGCTGGAAGTCGTGCCCTACATTGTGTTACTCGTCGTACCGCTGCTTGGTGAGTCAACATTAACTTTTATTTTTAAAGTAAGTTAAGAAGAAGCCTAAGATGGAGCGAGCTTACCCAGAGGCACTGGTTCTCCCACACACCAGCGGAACACAGAAAAACTGTTTGTCGCTGGACTCCGGCAGGAGGGTGGTAGCATCCAGGCAGCCTCTTACGAAGCCTACCACCGCAGAGGGATCTGTTAGCCGTCATCATTGGTTAGAAAACCAAAGATACCGTTGCCCAGGGTGGACCACTAGAAGGTAGATCCCACCACACCAAAATTACTGTATTCTTTTTGTAGCCTGAGTTTCTTTTGTAACCAAACAGTACAGTATGAGCGGTTACCACTAAGTAAGAATACTAGCGGCTCATCCTCATTAAACACTTATTAAATCACTTGACCATTATTCCACTGTACATTTCCAAATATAGCATACCCTACAATGCTACCGGTCGACCCTGGCCCTTGTCACAATACCAGAAGTGGCGGGTTTTATTTGCATTATTATGTGGCATAATTCGCAAATTAATTGAGTCTTTGACCATCATTCTGAAAAAATAATAGAAGTACACCAATCTTTCATTTGATTATACAATTTCAACTATTTCCTTGTACAATATTTTAATTGTTTTGTAATTATGTTGTGTATTTTAGTTACTTGAGTACGGCAATTCGTTATGTCATGGGTCTGACGTCTATTATTTTGAAATTACCATCGCCATATATTTTGTCTCTAAACGTATTATTGCTCGACTCAAATCAACTATAATTTTCAGGGCGTATGAGCGACCATTGTGAAGCGGTCAGAGTGATGTCGACGCGTTGCTTCGCATCCCTCATACAGCTCATGCCGCTCGACGGGGCTATTCCGGAACCGCCCGGCCTTTCCGCTGATATGCGCGAGCGCAGGGTTAAGGATAAAGAGTTCTTAGAGAAGCTGTTTAACCCGAAATCGATTAAGGATTATAAAATACCACTGCCCGTGTCGGCAGAACTGAGGAGCTATCAGCAGGTGAGTGCTTGAGCCGTCAGAATTTATCTTTGCGCCACGATTTGATGTTTCAATGTTTTTTTTAACTATATCACTAGTGAAATCAGATGCTTATTGGTCGAATAGAGTTATTGTTATCTTTTTTGTTAGATGACTAGAACTCGAAGGACCGCTGTCCTTTGTTAAAACCGTTTCAGAACCGTTTCGCCCCAACGGCCACCGGGTAATACAGAGCAGTGCTTGGTATTTCTCTGTGTGATAGAATCAGAAATGAGGAAATCTGGAGGGAATCTAAACCACTGATATCTCTCGAAAAATTGCAGGGCTGTAGTGCCAGTGGGCGGGACACATAGTGAGAAAAACCGAAGGCCGTCGGGGCGGAAAGGTTCTGTAATTATTATTTACCAAACAAGACTTATGAATGTATGCAGGCGGGCGTGAACTGGCTCCGCTTCCTGTACGAGTACAAGCTGCACGGCGTGCTGTGCGACGACATGGGGCTGGGCAAGACGCTGCAGTCGGCGGTGGCCGTGGCCGCGTCGCACTGCGAGCGCGCGCGCGCCCGGGCGCCGCCGCTGCCCTCGCTGGTCGTGTGCCCGCCCACGCTCACAGGTAATAATATACACCGTACTTTTTTGACCACCTGACGAACGAAACCCACGTTATGTAACCATTGTGTAGAACATCTTGGCAGTGTAATTTTTTTTTTATTTAAAAATATTTTCTGAAAAATATTAAAAGTTTGATTCAGGCTTTTAATTTTGTAACACGCTATGACGCGCATAGACGTATTATTTTGCTGCGACGGGGTCTCGGTTGAATGGATCTTACACAGCTACATCTGTGCGCGTCACAGCGCGTTTCCTAATAAATAGCTGAACTGATATTTAAAATTTTTATTAAAAAAAATTTGGTAATATCATGAAAATAACACTGCCAAGAAGTTATACATAATGGTTACATAACGTGGGCTTAGTTTTAAAGGTGGTTGAAAATTCACCGTGTATAGTAGAAGGTTCGACCATAAATCTACCTTCGACGGGTGTATATGTTCCTACTTCAACCAGTCTATGTTATCCCAGAAATTTTCGAACATTGCTCGGGTTTGTGATCACCAAACTTCATTTGGTAAGAGTGGGGCCTGTACCTATCATTGCTGTGGTAACTTGAATTCAATGATAGAAACCTTTGCCCTTACTTTATATTTTCCTCTTTAAATGTTTTTTTCTTTCTTTAGCATTTAGGAAAGTAAATATCGAAAAAAGATTTAATACATACAATATTGGTTATTCATCAAAATTTATTTTCGCCTTTCAAGTATGCTCCTTCAGAAATTATGCACTTACGCCGACGAATAATCCAAGCAACTGGGCCTGTTTTTAACTACTTTGTCAGAAACTGATTTTAGTATTCCCCGCGCATTCACTTTTGTCTTCTGACGAATGAGAACAAATTAAAAAAAAAAAAAGTTGGCTGAAGCCATATCTGATGACTCTGATTTAGTTTTTTATTCTTAATCTGAAATGAAATGATGTTCTGTGTACCTGTGCGCTGTGAAACTAAACATAGTGTTTGGGACCTAAAACTAGGTCTTGAGTTTTCCGCGATAGACAATTTCTACGTATCCTAGTTTTTGACGACTTTAGTGTTTTCCTTCATACGCCACTGTTTTAAATAATGCATTTATTTATTTAGAGTACAATGATCCAATTTAGGTTAGAAACAGTAATATTTAAAGCTATAGTTATTGACATTAAACAAATTAACGAAAAAATAAATAATTAAAAAATAAAAACTAAAATGTACATTGTGAAACTAATCTCAGTGGTCTGCGCTGGCCGATTACTACATTTCCTGGTCATAATACTTCAGTGTATTTTTTTACACGCCTTTGTTTTAAATTTAGCATTGTGAAACTAAACGTAGTTATTAGAACCCATAAGTATTAAGTCTTCTGCGAGGGCCGATTTCTAACTATCCTTGTATTTAGGGACATGACGACTTTGGTGCATAGTTTCTTGTGTTAGCAATAGCTATTAGAACTAGTTCCGTCCTAGACAGTTTGCAAGATGACCTATGCCAGACATTTAACAGTCTTTTCAGTTTCCTGTAGGCATCTGGCAGAAAATCGGTGGTTGGAGAATTTGCAGAATTCACATGCATTCCACGTGCTTTGACGATTCTCCTAAGTACAACCGAAACTTCCACCTCCCAAATACACGGAGGTGATATTTGCTACCGAACTGCGACGACAGAACTTTACACTTTACTAGATTCATTTGCGTATAACACTTCCTATTTAGCAAACATGTTATTAGGCTTTTGTGGGCTTGACTGCATGTACAAGCTAAAAAAGATCCTTCTAACACTGTCAAATGCACTACATACAAGAGATACAGAAACTTTGTAAACAATCTTTTAAAAAGTCTGAAACGGGAATATGAAACAGCCGAATTTTAAAAGTTGGAAAATAATCCGAACTCTACTTGGGACCTAATTAAAAAAACTGGTAATGTTAGGAAGCCTTTACATACAAATACTGAACTTTTGTCTTTGTCTGTTCCAAATATGTCCCCCCTTGACGTCGTTAAGTCTTACTTTGCCAACATGGGTAAAAAATTGGCGCTCAAAATACCTCCTTCACAATTCCCTCTGTCTGGTAAACAAAACTCTGTTGCCTCGGTTGGTCTTAGCCATTTCATGTCTCTTCTTAACACGGACGACAGTGAAATAGAGGATATTATTCGAAGTTTAAAGGTATCCTCTGCGATTGGTTGGGATGGCATACCTACCTCTGTCCTTAAGTCTGCATCTGCATCCCTGGTTCGCCACTCAAGCATGTATTCAATCTTTGCCTTGAATCTAGCATATTTCCATCATCCTTTAAAAAAGCAATCGTGCATCCTATCATGAAGGGGTAGTGTTGATAACTACAGGCCTATTTCGGTTTTGACTTCTTTCTCTCAGATTTTTGAGAAAATTCTTAACAAAAGGTTCATCTCTTACTTAAATCAGTATAATATTTTGGCAGGTAACCAGTACGGTTTTATAAAGGGCAAATCCACTGAGAATGCAATACTTAGCCTTACTGAACTGGTGTCTAAGAACTTAAATTTAAAACAGTGGGCATTTTCCTTGACCTATCTAAGGCAATTGACACTGTCTCTGTCCCTATCTTACTTAATAAGCTTTATGGTGTGGGTGTTCGGGGCATTATTTATGACATATTCAAGAGTTACCTTACTGATCGTTCCCAGCAAGTCGTCATAGACAGTGTCAAAAGCCAGGAAGAAATACTCACTTTTGGTGTCCCACAGGGAAGCGTGTTGAGACCTACCCTGTTTCTCCTCTACATCAACGACCTGTGCAAACTCTCACTACCCAATTGTAATATCATCACGTATGCTGATGACACTGATCTAGTAGTGCACGGAAAAAAACTGGAATGATGCCCGTAGTAATGCAGAATTAGTTATGAGTACTGTAATGCATTGGCTGCGCAGAAATTCACTGACTCTCTATCACTTTCGCATCATTTGTATCTTCTTTGCCCCCCTCCTGCTTATACAATCACTGCTCACAGGTCGCTACCCTGTCCAGGTGCAAACTGCGATTGTATATTGACGACCATTTGGATAAGCGGTAGTTAACGCTGCTTCTGAGCCATGGGTCGCGGGTTCGATCCTCGCACAGTACAAATATTTGTGTGCATGAACATGTCTGTTTGTACTGGTCTGGGTGTTTTCTATGTATTATAAGTATGTATTTACAAAAAAAAAGTATATAAGTAAGATTATCGGTTGTCTAGTACCCCATACGACAGGGTACTTAATAGTAGCTTAATTTGGGACTAGATGGCTCTGTGTGGCCCAGTGAGGCATGTCTTAAAATATTTATTTATTTATAAGAATCAATCGTGCAGTCAATGTTAAATACCTGGGCATCTGGATTGACCACTCACTATCTTGTAAAGAACAAATAAATACAGGGTGTAAAAAAAGGCTTAACGAAGCCTTAAGCCTCGCATTAGGTTTATCAAACCAAAACGCATGTAACAAAAATAATCGCTGGGAAACGAATTTTTTTTTGAGGCATTAAAAAAAATCAAGTATTTATTGCCCGCAATGTATAGCGCGCACGAAGTGCTAGACGAGGTGTTGTGTACGTATGGGCTACGCGGGGCGGGGCGGGGGCAAACGCGGACCGCCTCGCTTTGCCCCTATCGCGTGTACATCGTCTTCGGTTGTAACTTGTAGGCAGGCACAACCTACTAAAATTGCACAGAACACAAATCGCTAAACAAAAGTACCTACTTACCTACTCTTCATCCGTGTCGTCCAGATCAGGCCTCTCCAAATGAACCAGCTGTGGCTCAAACTGTCGACCTCCCATCTCCAAACAAACACGCGCCCGATACCGCGTGTTCTGATGCACTCTCTCGAGAATGCCTCCTCGCACCGACCGCTGTTTAAGGTCTTCAAACACGTCAATGATTTTTTGACGCATTTCGTCACTCGATGTGCATGGCCGGTCAAAAACTCTGTCTTTCACGTAGCCCCACACAAAAAAGTTGAGCGGTGTTAAATCTGGTGACCTGGCTGGCCATGCGTGAGGCCCATACCTCAGATCCAGTGGTCACCAAACAACTCCGTCAGGCGTTCACGTACTGGCCTAACGATGTGAGGTGGTGCACCATCGTGCTGGAACCACGTCTCTCGCAGCTGGGCTAGTGGCATGTCGTCCAGAGCCTCCGTCGTTCCATAAAGACGCAATGCTTCGGATGCATTGCCATGAGCCATCCCATAGCAGAACACCATGTTCACAAACTCACGAGCACTAAACTGATGTTAAGGCATTTCTAAAACACTTCACTGTCACGGAAGTCACTGAAAAGATAACTGAACAACAACAAAAAGCACGCGAAAACAGAAAATTGCGATTTGCTAGCGCATTCGATGACGTAAGAAACCGAACTAAATAAATTTCAAGTATGATTTTTGCTTTTGATTTCGCCGACGACGACAAACGCCGGCCTTGCGGCCTGCGCTCGCGGTTTCCTATTGGCTCGCGCGCGCGCCGCATCGCTTGCGGCGCGGGGAAAGCCCCCGCTCCCCGCGAATCCGCGCTAGCTGCTCTAAGATTTTTAACCGACTTATAATGATTGCTATTTTCTTTGCTAAGTATTTTGATCAAAGGGACATGAATGAATTGTTTGTTTAGTAGGCAGTCATACCATGCTCAGTACATTTTATCATTTGTAAGTATTATTTTAAACCGAAAAAAGAAGGAATTCAGTCAAATGGCGGTACTAATACAGCCTTACAGCTTTATTTTTGTTTTAGTAGGTACATTTAAATCAAACAAAGTATTCACAAAAATTTGCAATTCGTGATTTTTTGTATCTCAAAGAAGTCATTTGGCTGCTTGCTGTAGTAAATAGTAATTAGAATGGTAAAAAGAAATTCAAAGAACATTAATGTTGTTTTTAGTTGAGTTTAATTTTACGAAAGAAGAAACCTTATTGCAATTGTACGGTTTAAATGAAGAGCGAATGCAAAATTGTTGATAAAAGTAGGTACACAAATAGCATAGCAATTGAAATGATATGAAACTTTATTTTATTATCGGATTAGATCTTAATGCCTAGCTATAAATTAACTAAACCAATCATTTAGATGGAATGTTGCTAAATCCTTTAATGCAGGCGTTTTCATCAACAGGACTTGAATCTTACGTATTATCCATTTTTCAGTAACTTATTAACCGATGGAACTGTAAAGTACTCATTACTCGTATGAAACGAAAAAAAATTTTAAGTCATGATGTGGTACTACGCTACGCCTTATTTTGATGTTAGTTTAATCGACCAAATTATCCGAAAATAAAGCCAGTAAAGTGTATTTTGTTAAACTGTAGTGGGTGTAGGTGGTACGAGGCATGTCTTAATCTTCTAATGGTTAAAGTGTAGGCTTTTGATCCTAAGGTTCGATGTTCGAATCTTAGGCTGGCAACGCAAAGTCAGAAAATCACCTACCTACTTAATGTATCAATAAGTGATGATTATGTAAATGTATGAGTATGTTGTAGCTTTTGTGTGAAATGTACTCACAATGCTGTGTAGTAAATAAATAATGAATCTACCTAAAGTTAGATTCATTAAGATGTCAACTTATTTACTAGCGCGCAACTTTTGACTCCCTTTCGAAATTGTTCGGTTGTTTAGTAGCGTTAGAATGATTGCTATCTGTTTTGGTAAGGATTTCGATCAAAGGGACATAAATGAATTGTTAAGGCATACCATGTTCAGTACATTTTATCATTTGTAAGTATTATTGTAGTACCGAAAAAAAAAGAATTCAGTCAAATGACAGTACTAATGCAGACATACGGATTTACTTTTGTTTGGTACGTTTAAAATGAACAAACTATTCGCTACAATTATGTGAATTTTTGTATCTCAGAGAAGTTATTTTCTTGCTGACTGTAGTAATTAGAATGGTGAAAAGAAGTACTAAGAACCTTAATGTTGTTTTTAGTTATGAGCTTAATTTTGCGAAAGGAGAAACCTCATAGATATGCGCGTAGGTTTGCGCTCGGAAATGTTGCTAAACCTTTTTAGCTAGGCGTACATGACTTAAAATTTCCGTATCCCATTTACGTAAGTAAGAGAAAAAAGGTAAACATAAGAGTTATGGTAAGCTCGTTGTGAGAGTAAAATAATTTGATAGCTTGTTTTCATTCGTGTAATCGACCGAATTATTCAAATTAAACTAGCAGCTTACAAATTGTACGGTTTTAATGAAGGTCGAATGAAAAATTGTTGATCAAAGTAGGTTACACAGATAGCATAGCAATTGAATTGATATGAAACTTTTTTTTTTTTTTTTGGATACGAGCTTAGTTATAAATTAACCAAACCAATCATTTGGATGGAATGTTGCTAAATCTTTTTATGCATCTGCATGCAGCCTGCGCGTTTTCATCAACAGGACTTGAATCATACGCATTCAGTAACTTATCAACCATTGGAACTGTAAAGTACTCATTACTCGTATGAAACGAAAAAAAAACTTAAGTCATGATGTGGTACCTACTACGCAACGGCTAAAGCCTTATTTTGATGTTAATTTAATCGACCAAATTATCCGAAAATAAAGCCAATAAACTGTAATTTGTGAAACTTGAGTAGGTGTAGGTGGTAAGAAACTACGAGGCATTTCTTAATCTTTCTAATGGTTAAAGTGTAGGCTTTTGATCCTAAGGTTCGACGTTCGAAACCTAGGCTGGCAACGCAAACAGAGTCAGAAAAATACCTACCTACTTAATCTATCAATAACTGGTGATTAGTTATTTTGTTAGTTCATTAAAATCAGGATCAAGTGGTAAAGTCAGCAAGCCGTTCATTTAACTTTTCGAAGAACGATACAACAGCACAGCTACCAGCTGATCGTGCGGGGTGCGGGCATTGAACGAACGTTCATCGACCTCAACGCAAGCGTTACACAGCGAGTGCGCGCACACAATGAAGGACATTCGTGGTTGTGTGCGTGCGCGCGGTTTATTGCGGGTTGCTCTCTTTAAAGCGATTTTTATGAAAAAGTTGCGCACATTTTCAACATGTTTCTAAAGAAAAAAGTTTTGTTACAACAAACAGAAGATTTTCATGCAAAGATCTTGAAAAAAAAACTTTCACTTTGACCCTAATTATCTCAGGAACTATTCATTTCCCAGGTATGGTTTCCTGAAAAAAATTATCGTACAAATGAGTAGAATATGTGGTATTCGGCTTCGTTAAGCCTTTTTTTACACCCTGTATAACTGTTAACCGTGCTAGGAAATTAATTTACGTTTTCAAAAACCTTAGGCCTATTCTAGATCTTCCTGTTATAAAAACTGTATATCATGCACTGGGGAAATCAATTCTGTCATATTGCATAGCAGTCTGGGGTATTCTGATAAAGCTCAGGAAAAGGCGCATAGAGCCATTTTTGAAGTAATTTGTTTCATTTATAAAATATATTTATTTTTTACTTATTTTATTAGAAATATCAAAAAACCCATTTATTTTAGTAAAAAAATTGGAACAATACTAAGTCCTTAATTGAATAGACGCAAATAGCCAGATGCGCCCTTTCAAGTTTATTCGGGCATTGTATTCCCAAGAAGAATAGGCGCATTTGGCTGTTTCCGCCTTTTTCCTGTGCAAATGTGCAAAAGCGCCTTTTTTTGTTGTTCTAAAACTGTAATGGAACGAGATAGAAAAATATGAAAAAATACTGAAAGACGCCCTTTTTTTCCTGATTCCGGCATTGTCTCATTTTGGCAAAAAATGTTAGATACGTCTTTATTCGACATATTATATTACGAGATTGTACAAATTTTACAACTTATGAATGATCAATCTATTTCTTCCAGGTCACTGGGTGTTCGAAGTGAACAAATTCATTCCATCGAAATATCTGAAACCGCTCCAGTACGTCGGGCCGCCCGTCGAGCGCGAGCGGATCCGCGCTCACGTGAAGTATTACAACCTCATCGTGGCCTCCTACGACATCGTGAGGAAGGACATCGACTTCTTCAGCAGTATCAAGTGGAACTACTGCGTGCTGGACGAGGGGCATGTCATCAAAAATGGAAAGACAAAAGCTTTTAAAGCGATCAAACAGATCGTTGCGAATCATAGATTGATATTGTCGGGAACGCCTATACAGGTGTGTTGTGGGTTTTAAATGTAAAGTATATTTTCAAATAAAATAGCATGAGTCTAATGGAAGTCCATCCTAATCTCCAGAACAACGTGCTGGAGCTGTGGTCGCTGTTCGACTTCCTGATGCCGGGGCTCCTGGGAACCGAGAGGCAGTTCACGGCGCGATACTCGCGGCCCATCCTCGCCGCGCGCGACCCCCGCGCCACGCCGCACCAGCTGCAGGCCGGCGCGCTCGCCTGCGAGGCGCTGCATCGCCAGGTGCGCCCCCGCTGCATTGTGCAACGAGCATCTGTGTTAGGCTACTCGCGGCCCATCCTCGCCGCGACCCCCGCGCCACGCCGCACCAGCTGCAGGCCGGCGCGCTCGCCTGCGAGGCGCTGCATCGCCAGGTGCGCCCCCGCTGCATTGTGCAACGAGCATCTGTGTTAGGCTACTCGCGGCCCATCCTCGCCGCGACCCCCGCGCCACGCCGCACCAGCTGCAGGCCGGCGCGCTCGCCTGCGAGGCGCTGCATCGCCAGGTGCGCCCCCGCTGCATTGTGCAACGAGCATCTGTGTTAGGCTACTCGCGGCCCATCCTCGCCGCGACCCCCGCGCCACGCCGCACCAGCTGCAGGCCGGCGCGCTCGCCTGCGAGGCGCTGCATCGCCAGGTGCGCCCCCGCTGCATTGTGCAACGAGCATCTGTGTTAGGCTACTCGCGGCCCATCCTCGCCGCGACCCCCGCGCCACGCCGCACCAGCTGCAGGCCGGCGCGCTCGCCTGCGAGGCGCTGCATCGCCAGGTGCGCCCCCGCTGCATTGTGCAACGAGCATCTGTGTTAGGCTACTCGCGGCCCATCCTCGCCGCGACCCCCGCGCCACGCCGCACCAGCTGCAGGCCGGCGCGCTCGCCTGCGAGGCGCTGCATCGCCAGGTGCGCCCCCGCTGCATTGTGCAACGAGCATCTGTGTTAGGCTACTCGCGGCCCATCCTCGCCGCGACCCCCGCGCCACGCCGCACCAGCTGCAGGCCGGCGCGCTCGCCTGCGAGGCGCTGCATCGCCAGGTGCGCCCCCGCTGCATTGTGCAACGAGCATCTGTGTTAGGCTACTCGCGGCCCATCCTCGCCGCGACCCCCGCGCCACGCCGCACCAGCTGCAGGCCGGCGCGCTCGCCTGCGAGGCGCTGCATCGCCAGGTGCGCCCCCGCTGCATTGTGCAACGAGCATCTGTGTTAGGCTACTCGCGGCCCATCCTCGCCGCGACCCCCGCGCCACGCCGCACCAGCTGCAGGCCGGCGCGCTCGCCTGCGAGGCGCTGCATCGCCAGGTGCGCCCCCGCTGCATTGTGCAACGAGCATCTGTGTTAGGCTACTCGCGGCCCATCCTCGCCGCGACCCCCGCGCCACGCCGCACCAGCTGCAGGCCGGCGCGCTCGCCTGCGAGGCGCTGCATCGCCAGGTGCGCCCCCGCTGCATTGTGCAACGAGCATCTGTGTTAGGCTACTCGCGGCCCATCCTCGCCGCGACCCCCGCGCCACGCCGCACCAGCTGCAGGCCGGCGCGCTCGCCTGCGAGGCGCTGCATCGCCAGGTGCGCCCCCGCTGCATTGTGCAACGAGCATCTGTGTTAGGCTACTCGCGGCCCATCCTCGCCGCGACCCCCGCGCCACGCCGCACCAGCTGCAGGCCGGCGCGCTCGCCTGCGAGGCGCTGCATCGCCAGGTGCGCCCCCGCTGCATTGTGCAACGAGCATCTGTGTTAGGCTACTCGCGGCCCATCCTCGCCGCGACCCCCGCGCCACGCCGCACCAGCTGCAGGCCGGCGCGCTCGCCTGCGAGGCGCTGCATCGCCAGGTGCGCCCCCGCTGCATTGTGCAACGAGCATCTGTGTTAGGCTACTCGCGGCCCATCCTCGCCGCGACCCCCGCGCCACGCCGCACCAGCTGCAGGCCGGCGCGCTCGCCTGCGAGGCGCTGCATCGCCAGGTGCGCCCCCGCTGCATTGTGCAACGAGCATCTGTGTTAGGCTACTCGCGGCCCATCCTCGCCGCGACCCCCGCGCCACGCCGCACCAGCTGCAGGCCGGCGCGCTCGCCTGCGAGGCGCTGCATCGCCAGGTGCGCCCCCGCTGCATTGTGCAACGAGCATCTGTGTTAGGCTACTCGCGGCCCATCCTCGCCGCGACCCCCGCGCCACGCCGCACCAGCTGCAGGCCGGCGCGCTCGCCTGCGAGGCGCTGCATCGCCAGGTGCGCCCCCGCTGCATTGTGCAACGAGCATCTGTGTTAGGCTACTCGCGGCCCATCCTCGCCGCGACCCCCGCGCCACGCCGCACCGGCTGCAGCTTTCGTACTATTTATTATTTCGATTTGTTGTTCAACATTAAAAGTATCTCAACAATAAAAGCATCTTGTTTCCATCTCACAGGTGCTGCCGTTCCTGCTGCGGCGCGTGAAGGAGGACGTGCTGAAGGAGCTGCCTCCGAAGATCACGCAGGACTACTACTGCGAGCTGAGCCCGGTGCAGCGCCGCCTCTACGAGCACTTCTCGCGGGACCACATGCCGCACGACATCACCAGCCACACGCACGTGTTTCAGGTCAGCTTAGTTTCTAAATGTCTAGAAACTGAGACAGATAGAAAGAGTGAGAGGGGTCTTAAATAAGAAGAACCGATAGCCTTTTTGCAAGCCGGCAATTTGAAAGCCTATTAGTCGGCTAGTCGGCAAACACTATAGTCGGCCCATCACTAATAAATATTTTATTGTATGTTGTGATAGTTTATTAAAATTTTCCTAAATACCTTTAAATGGCTAAGTTTATAAGAAAATTCGTGCTTATGTAATGTATCAGTGTTCGTTTTTCAGGCTCTCCACTACCTACAGAATGTATGCAATCACCCGAAGTTGGTTCTGACGGGCGACCACCCTGAGGCGGCTCGCGTGGCACAGCAACTGGCCGCACAGAACTCGTCTCTACAGGACATACACCATGCTGCGAAACTACCTGCACTCAAGTTAGTATAATAATATTTATATGTACACTATGTCAAATATATAATTCAATATTGAATAACTTCATTGAGAGGAGCACTAGAAACTATTTAAATCCTATTGGAATAAGCACAGAGAGCCATAATGAAAGTAGCTAAATCCCTTCTTTGTTTCTACCCAACCTAACAATTATATAAATTTTGTTCCATTAGAATAAGAATTTCAGTATTGTTAATTTATTTTCACCGGAAACCTTGCTTAAGTTCCAACTCGCCTGAATCACAGATTTATCCTACTTCTTGCAAAATATAAGTTTCTGCATTGTTAATTTAAGTTATACCTAAGTCTATGTAATAACTGGCTTTCTGTATTCTGTAAACAATAAACTATTTTATGGCTTGATAAATGGGCACTCCAAAGTAGTCCCAAGACAGTTCGGGAGATGAAAAACAAAACTTCATGCTGATGTTTACAATTTTTGCTTGAAAAAAAAAAATACACGATAGATACCTTTTTTGACGTTGTTTAAAGGTCCGGATTTCTAAAAGGCTATTTTTTTAATTTAATTTGTGTAACACCAACAGCGTATTTGCAATTAAAATAAACTTATGTAACTATTATATTAAATAAATCCATGATAACATAAATAAACATTTTTATTCATATTCCAGGCAACTCCTCCTCGACTGCGGCATCGGCACGGCCACGGCGGACGAGGCCGAGGCGGTCGTATCCCAGCATCGCGCGCTAATATTCTGCCAGCTCAAGAAGATGCTGGACATAGTCGAACACGACCTGTTGCGGCGGCACCTGCCCGGCGTCTCGTACCTGCGGCTCGACGGCGGCGTGCCCCCGCACCAGCGCCACGCCATAGTCACGAGGTTCAACAACGACGTGTCTATTGACCTGCTCCTGTTGACTACTGCTGTGAGTGTTGTTTGTTATTTAGTTGGTTTGAAAAGCGGAAACGAAGCAAGTTTAACGGAAACCAATGGAGATATCTACAAATTTACAGAAATGACACTGCTAATGACCCAGAAATCATAAACCATCAAGCAGTTTTGCTTAGCAGATTTAGGGTAGAGTTCACCAACAGACGTTTAAATTTTAAACAGCGTTTAAAATATTATTTGACATATTTTGTATGGGAATTGGGTCAAATTAATCGTCAATCTATGTTTACCGGCTGTGAATTCGTGAACCGTCATAGGTATAATCACCCCTAAGAACTTAACTGTTTATGGTGTTGTTTTGTTATAAATGTTTTGAATAGGCGTCTGTGACAGATATTTGGAGAGTAGTCCAATTATCTTTTTCAAACAATATTTGACTTTGGCTGTACGGACACGTCCAAGGCCGTAAAACTTGTAATAAAAAAATGTAACTTGTCCGTAACGCAGGTGGGCGGGCTCGGTCTGAACCTTACTGGTGCGGACACGGTGATATTTGTGGAGCACGACTGGAACCCCATGAAGGACCTGCAGGCGATGGACCGCGCGCACCGCATCGGCCAGCGGAAGGTCGTCAACGTCTACCGCCTCGTCACCAGAGACACGCTCGAGGAGAAGATTATGGGGTGAGTATATTATAACGTTTTACTGGAGAGTCTAGGGTTTAAGTTATGCTTCTTTTTTATTATGACTACTCGATGTTAGAGCAAAATTAAAACGGAGTTTCATGTACACGTCTGTGATTTCTATTTAGTTAACTTAAAATGTCTTTTATTTGGATAAAAAGAAGCATAAAAATAAACATTTTTTTACTTACATTTACATAATATGTTTGAGAAGTTAAAACTAAATAAGATTAAAAATATCATTTATTTTTAATCCTACTCTTTTCTCTTATATCCTATACTAAAGGCCGATATTAATAAACTATCCTTAGTAACATGTCTGTCTTAGTTTTGACAATTGTTGCTATTTAAAATAAATTAACATAAAAATCGAATCCTAGGCAGGCCTATCTCTAACTAAGGATAAGTTCTTAAAATCGACCGTAAATTACCCGCAAGATGTTATTTCCAAGCCATAACACTTACGTAAAGTTAGTATTTACAGCATCATTTAGAACTAGGACTAAAGGATTTTTTCGTAACTTTACCTACCATAAAAATTAAGAAAACTATTAGATGCAAAACTATAAGATAAATATCAGTAATTTTTTTTGTTCATTTCAGATTACAAAAATTTAAGCTGCTCACTGCGAACACAGTGATCAGCAGCGAAAACGCGGCCATGGAGACCATGGGCACCGAGCAGCTGCTCGACCTGTTCCAGCTGTCCAGCGCCGGCGCCGCGGGGCCCACCTCGGGGCCCACTGTGGGGCCCTCCGCGGGGCCCAGCATAGGACCCACTCTTGCGTTACCGGGGCCCTCTGGTAGCCGCGCCCTCGAGGCACTACCCGACCTGTGGGACGACAAACAGTACGAAGAGGAGTACGACATGTCCAACTTTATCAAGGGGCTGAATAAAATCAGCGGTAGCTAGTCTGCCTCATCAACTCCCGGAAGATGTTCCTCCGATTATAACACCCGATCGACTGTTGTTTGTGATTAGCTATCAAAACGCGATTTCCCATATAATTTGTTATAACAGACGGATTTTAAATCTGTCTATACATTACGTAGTATGAAGTCACATTCACGTTGATCAATAGTGAATAGTGCCCTCAAACGTAATTTGAAATTGATGATGATTGATTGAAAATACCATTTAGATCTTACGTAGGTTCAATGAAAAATAGCCTCAAAAAGTAATACCACATAGACAATACGTAGGTCTAATAAACAAAAGCCTCAGCAAATTTTCTGCTTTCCATGCATACTGTGCTAGTAAAATATCTTTCATCCAATTTTACAAAGCATGCGAGACGTAAGTACTAAGCAGACAAGAAGTGTAGTCACTGCAATCGGAGAGGCTGATAGTCATAGGAAGATTATTACAAGTGGTAAGTAAGCTGTCCTCATTATGAGTAACGCTTTGATTCACAGAAACGTAAATATTAGGTTGTTTGATATTGTCACACGTCTTGCACGTCTGTTTTATTGTCCTTCGATGTAAATAAGTGGTATGAATATTTTTAGAATTTTTCACAGTTTAAATATAAGGAAAGCAAATTAATGGTCTTGATAACATTGTAGTAGTTTTAATAAGACCTGTTTAGTTTTATTTAAAAATGTTATTATTTTAGTTTCTACTCGTAAGTAACCAAGCCAAATGGAATGACTATCAACAAACGTCGTACTCTAACTGCATCATGAAGCGATGTTAATTCTAAGTAAAATCTATTTATTTACTCACTTCTACGTAAAATTATAAATAGCTTACTGTTCATTGTAAGTTCCTTGTGTAAGAATACCTCAACGTTTCGTTTTCATTTGTGGTTATAGTTATTTATTGAATTAGCGTCATAAGGAATAAAGTCAATTTGCTTTAGTCATTTTTGTAGAATAGGAGGCGTCTTTGGCGCTATATTAAGTTTTGATTTGTTTGCTATTTTGTACCTGCTCAACTCAATAACAAACCATTTCGTATTTTGATTTACAAATTCAGTGTATTCATGCAAGAGTGCGTGTATTTATAATACTATGTGTTTAGTGAGTTATGATTTTGTGTTCTAAAATTCGTATTTAATGTTTGATGATAATCAAAGTCTACAATGTAATCATAATTTTAGTAGTGCCTTTTTTTCGCCTTTTGGTTTATGTGATATTGAGCATCACACTTTTCTTTGTGTAAAATATCTGAATCTGTATTTTTTGTTCTACACTTTTTAAGTTGTGATTTGTGTTTGGATTTACAATAAAGAAGTTATTGTCAATTGATTGGTTTTATTTATTTTCAAGGCCAAACTACGAAAGTGTGGAAGTAATAATGTTTCAAGATTTAGATTTGTTATAAACTAAAGAACATATTCCATATACTTCAGGTTTATAATGTCCCTCGATTTCAAAACGTCCCTTTCCCAAAATATCCATTCCCAATCGAACTATTTAAGGATGTTTAAGAATTTACTCTGTCTGTATTACTTCAGACAATAATTTAATAATAATGCAGACAGACTAACACCACAAATTCAAAGGGAGTAGATAATAATGTGCTAGTTTTAGTAGAAATCAGAAATAGCGAAGGTCTGACACCTATCTCCAGTAAATAAAGAAAAGTGGTTTTCTGCAATGACTGACCCATTTGCGGTTTGAACTGGAGATCTAAGAGCTACCGTTCTCTTGAAAAACAGTGAATACTCGACTACGGAGGTCGTCAAGCTTTTATCTTTGGTCTACTGGCCAAAACAATGACCGACCAAGCAGAGGTCGACTTATATTCATATTTTCTGTTTCAAGTGGACCAAGGTTGTGGAAAACGTGGTCAGAATTTTCGTTGGCATGCATCGGAAATATCGGAATATACACGGTGCATTTTCACACGTTATGTGACCATTATGTACGGCATCATAGCAGGGCTATTTAATTTATTAATACAAATATTTATTGAAAAATATTCAATATTAATTCAAACTTTAAATTTTGTAACTCGCTGTGACGCGCAAAGAAGTATTATTTTGCTGTGGCGGGTTCCGGATAAATGAACCTTACACGGCTTCATTATGCTTATAAATTTAAAAAAAACACTGCCAAGATGTTATATATAATGTTTTCATAACGTCGCGTGGGCTTCGGTCAAAGAAAATAAAGACTTCTTAATTTTCTTTGGCTGCGGTTTACAGGTGTTTGAAAATGCACCGTGTATATGTCACCGTAAAATTGGGAGATTTGTCAGTTTATAAAACAACGCGTGAGATTCTAAACAAACGGCGGGTTAGGTTAGGTTAGATTGTAATCCATCAACGTGCAATTATGGACTGACGAAGTTTACAATGAGGTAACTCGGCTTCCTAAGTGAATGTCTGCATTTATCCCTTTGAACGCCAGCACCAAAACACGAAATCATGCCCCGGACGACGCGACGTCAGGCGTACTTTTTTACGTACAATGTTGGCCCTTTTAAGTAGTGATGCGACACACCATTTAAAACAATGGTTATAAAAACAGTAAAATCGTCGAAATTATTAAGTGTTTCTCATTTATAGTTCGTAAAAACAAAGAATTTATTAAATTAAATTTATATTGATGAAACAGGCTTTAATTTTCTAATAGTTAGTTGAAAAAAGTACTGTACATTCATCGACACTTGGCGCAACTAGTTGACGCTTTAAAGCGTCACAGTGGCGTTCAAAACCAGAAAATTTAGAGTTATTCATGATAAGAACAGTGGTGTTAGTTACATGTCGATAAAAATGGGCAAAATTAAACTCATCGTTTTAAGTTCTCAAATTAAATACATAAAAACCAAGAACTGATATTTTCATATAAACATTTTACGTAACATTTAACGGATATTTTCTACTAATATTATAAACGAGTTAGTTATTGTAAATGCTTGTAATAGAGGTCTGGATATTTGTTGTTACACTTGCACGCAAAAACTACAAACTGGATTACAATGAAATTTACAAAACTTAAAAATAATTACGTAATGCATAATCTATAATTTATTCATAAATAGTGCAACCAATTTGCCATATATGGTTAACCATCAATAATTGTAAAAATGTGATGCGTAAATATTTAAAAAAAAAACTATCAGGTCTCAACACTACCAATAACTGTGCAAGCGCTTGTGACGTCATAGGCGGACGCTTTTTAAGGCTTCAATGGCGCTTGCATAGCCTAAAAATTAGTCATAAATAGTGATGTTAATTTTGATTATCGATTTTTATATTTGCAATGAATATCTAATAAGACTTGTCTGTGTTACCTACACTGTAAATTTTCATTTATTAATTATGTTGCTGGTACTCTATTCCATGGCAGTTATTATTGTTGGCCGACTGCAAAGTAACACACAATTGATATATTTGTGTAAGCAAAATGTAGGTACGTTAGCTTGAGTTTTGTGCAATAATGACCGCTTATTAAAAAGTAAGTGCAAGCTATGTAGTCATCCACTTTGCACCGTGAGTAACATATTCGAGAAAATGAAAAAACCTGTATTTTTATTTCATAACTCACGTTATTCTCACAAATGTTTACATCACTACGTGACGCTTTAAGACGTCTATGGCGGCCGGTGCAGTAAATTTTGATAAAATATTTTACAGTTTGAAATAAACGTTTTTAAAAAAAATACTTTTGGAAATATTGGAGCAATGTGAATAACAGTTAAATGGTTCCTTAATTATATTGGATACTTAAATTGTAGCTAAGTCTTATTTATTACATTGAACTTCACTGTCGACAACAGACAGCAGCTGCTGCGTGTAATGAAACAGAGACAACAAATTAGTTCTCAAAAGCACCAACAGAGTGCACTAAAGTGCAACAACACCATGGCGAAAGCGATGTCAGTTGTGTGAATAAATTTATGTTTTCTATGTGAAAACATTGTTTGCGCTTCGTTAATGTGTAACAAGACGCTCGGAAAAGTTATTTTAAGTGATAGTTATAATTTAAATTCCTTAACTTTTTATTGAAAGTTGCTAAATAAGTGAGTGAAATTGTAACGAACTCTAGGATCACTTTGGGATTCAGGTGTCAACGAGGTAAGACACAAGCTTATTTCAAGATAATTATGATGAGAAACTTTTTAATATGATGTAAAATGATATTACTTTCTGTTTAGATTTTAAATTTAACAATCAAATTAAAAACGACTTAGGTAGAGACACTGCTAAGTGTCCAGGTAATAGTTATAAATAATTCACAGTCACAGAAAGGTTAGGATTCTGTTGTCTGAAATCACTCAACCTGTTTTCTCAAATGTAAGGATACTTATGAGTAATAATTGACTAATAAGACCCACAAAATATTAAATATACCTTCTCCAAGGAAAGTTTTAAACTTCGAAAAAGTTTTGTGCTACTACCAAACTTATTTATTTATCTTTTGTTAGGATAAACAGTTCTTCGGTAAATAAACACAATGTATCATAAATGTTGTTCCAAAACTATCTTGGTTTTCTTTCCAAATACTAATGCAATTATTTTTACTTGCCATTTATTATTGTTCATAGCAAAACAAGAGCCTTTTCCTTTGAAGATTGAAGTCATTTTGCCATGTAATGTTTTAGTTTGCCTGTGTTAATTGGAAAAAATAGTATAGTACAAATTTGTAATAGGTCACCTTAAATTTATTTTTATTTATTTACCTATAATTTAAGTAAATTTAAGTTTGTTAGAGAGATTAGAAAACATATATACTCATAAAATGCATTATTTTTAATGTTAGTCTGGATAATCCATAGTGAAAATAATCTTAATAACTTCTGGACCAGAGTCCAGACGGCATAGACAATAATACCATTATATTAATCCCTCGATCGTGAGTTATTCCAGACACAATTAAAATCAATTGTTATCGCGATAACCGGTTGTCGCTTGGGGTTCGAAGTGTTATAATAACTTCATTTAGAATTTTTTACCAAATTAATACTTTGACTAAGGTGTATTTTGTAGGAACTATATGAAGAGACTGTGGTTTCACCACAGTCTAATCCTACTTTAGAAATTGAATTAGGTGCCTACTTAATAATCTTACTATATATATTGTGTGCCTTAACGCTTCAAACCCCAAGCGACAAACGGTTGTCGCGATAACAATTGATTTTAATTATGTCTGGAATATCCAATCGTCAAGGGGTTAAAATCATAGCTTTTTGTTTTTATCACCTTTAAGCAATGAAAGTTACATAAACCTAAAACTAAGAATGTCGGACTCCATGAATGTATCAAACCAAAATAATGTAGGTACCTATGATCTTTTTTTTTTATTATATATAATAACAATTTACAGATAAATATGGTTAATTTGACTGAATATAGTGATAGTATATGTTACATTCTCATTAAACACTTGAATTATGATCCTAAAGATTGATAATTGTTATTTCATGAGTTACCTACTCTAGAACTGAGTGGTCAAAATTGAAGTTAAAATTTTAAAACCCATATTTACTTCATAACCAATCAACAGTTATGTCTGTGTAAATATGTATTTTTCTTGGCTTTTGGTACCAAAAATGTTTGCATTTCTATCAACAACTTACTATTAAATTTGGTTGTCATATCAAGTGTTATTTATTTAGTGCACATATTATATGATTACGACCAAAAAAATTATGAAAAATTTAATATAAAACAGACTAAAAAAACTGTTTCAGACCTTGTAACATACCATTTCAAAATATAAATGACATACCTACATCATTGTTTCTTTTCTAAACTTCTTAATGTTGGTATTAATTTGCTTTGACCAATAAATAAATTGTTTACATAAACTCTAAACATTTCATGAAAGAAAATTATATTTATATCACAAAATCATAATTTACTTTTTTTAAAGGAAAATATATTCACATTAATAAAAAAACATATTCGCTTTGTTATGACTCAAACCAACCAATTAAAACAACAAATAAAAGTCAGCATTGCTCAAACAAATTACATATACCTCCTATCCACCAAATTTGTCTACTAAACAGAAAGAAAACGCGAAACCGTATAAAAAAGCAGATGTGTAATCAATCTTCCCTTAAAAAAAGAGGTTTGCAACAATCAATTCCCTTTGTGCGCGACATCAATGGGAGCGGTTACTGTGTACCTATCCTTTGATCTCGCCGCCCTCGGAAGACGACACTGGCACATTCGAGTCGAATGTATATCCAAATTTGGTCCTTAATACAAGGCGATAAGAGCTAAAAGCATACGTGTTTTTTAACGTTTTGTACGAAACGCCCGACACGACCCAGTGCGCCGGTGTAGACTTTTTTGACTAGTCCGAAAGAAAGGATAACTGGAAATTTATAGGAAAATATTTTTTTTAAATATCGTCTGAGCTTAAAAAATAAAATTTAAAATTTTTATTTTATTTTATAGAATTTCGATATAGGTATAGGTAGGTAAGAAAAGCTCAATAGACAGAGAGCAATCGCAAGGGAAACCAGATCGGGTTCGAGTCGCAGCTGTCGAAAATTATAAGCCCTGGTTAATAGTATTTTCAATAACAATGAAATTTCGATAAAATTTATGCTACAGTTTGTTTTCAATTGTTATAATAGGACGTTTTTCGTTTGACAACTTCTAAAGTACATTACTTACATTTTTAAAGTCTTCTTTTTGAAAACCTTTTCACGGGCCAATTTTTGTAAATTAATGTTTATCGAAAGATAGTTGCCAAAAAAAATTGGCACTATAACCTGCTGAACATTTTGGTAAAAGAGTTTAAACATTAATGTTTCGTTTTGTCGGCACATTAAAAGAATAGCACCTCCTCTTCCTAGGGGTGTCGTTAGAGGCGACTAGAGGAGTACTGAAGAAGATGACGAGTCTTTTCTCTACTATTGGCCAAACTGCTATCGTCAACCCGTTGTTACCCGCCTACCCTTACAATTATGGCAAAATGTTCCTTTCGAAGGGCCGTGCCCCACAGTTGCCAAATATAGACTGGTTATAATTATGATGTTTAATTAAAAAATACAAGTTACGTAATACTATAATCCGTATTAACATATAAAGTACACATACGTCAATTCAACTTGTCTCGTGCTGCGCAAACGCCGACATTCCTAATCTCGTACATTTTAAATCATGTTACTGCTAGCTAAGCTGAAACAATGGAAGTATCAGAGCTTACACACAGGACGTGTGCGTCGCCATAATATTAGTATAATGTTTTCCTCTGTGAAACTCTACGCTTAATGGTCACTGTTATCGAAAGTTCTAAACACATTCCGGAGGCCCAGCACCAGATAAGGCCCGCCGTTGTTCCTTAGCTTGCTTTTGGTCGTAATGCGGTCGTATTACTAACAATTGCCTACAAAAGGCAATTGTTAGTATACAACGTGTTCCTTTTGATATCCCATAACTCTAAGGTTATGTTCTATTGGTAAAAATAATATAAAACGCCCTAGAACATATGGTTCAAAAATCAATAGTTTCGAATATAACATCAATTTTAGTTAAATTTGTTAAAAAAATGTAACCAGTATTGCGAATCCTTAGTTTTGCGAGACGTTGGCAAACTTACACTAAAGTGTAGTAGTAAAGTAGCGGGAAAGCGTAACTTGTAAAAAACATTGACGTGTGTGGGTGTTTCATTGATAAGTAGGTACGAGTAAATCGTTTTCATTCAAAAGTTCATTCATAACAAGGTAAGGGTGTTTTACATAAACAGTCGTGACTTTTTAGAATTATTTTGTATGAAAAATTAAACAAAAAAAATATTTGTAATTGAAAAATAATTCATATGCAATTTGATTCCTTACCATGGTCTGTTTAATACCCTAGAGTTATGGGATATCAAAAGGAACACGTTGGATTACCCACACACAGTAAATATTACCTTTATGGCGTATATTAATCATAAAAAAACCTTTTTGGTCAGCTACAAACAAGCCACTTTGCCAAACTTGCCAAAATATGTAACTTAAAATACCTACTTCTTCTTACCGTGTGATTGATTATACTTCAAGGATGATCTATCTCGTGTCAAAGATTTCCAAGTCACATATCACAGGCCTTTAACTTGGTTTTTATAAAGTCGGGACCAACGGTTTGACGTACCTTTACGAAGCATGTCTGTAACCCATCCTTCTAGTCCCAAAACGAAAATAAAATCTTGGCCCGGTATTCAACAAACCTCCACCACTAGGCCAACGGAGCGTTGATTAGTGGTGGAGAGCTTTAAAACAAAAAAACACAAGTAATTAAGTATTACTTTTTCATTTTATCACAAGTTAAGAATGATTTACTTGCACAGCAAGTGTATACTTTTTTACAAGCTTGCACTACAATAAAGGAATAAGTATTTACTTTTAAACCTAGTTGCGTAATGTTCATCCTCTTTTGTACTCATCTAGTCTCACAAATCTACTGCTGAACAAAGACTCTTACCCTTCGTGTTGGTTGCCCAGTTAGTTTAATAAACACACGTAAAATACTTCATATAAATAATGTAGGTATCTTTGGATAAGACAATGAACTTAATTGCAATGTCACCTAATGCGAATGCGGTGATAAAGTTCCTTAATTTAGACGCTTGTTCAGATGAGTCAGCGATTGTAGTGAAATCGCAACCCGTGAAGGAGAATAACCGAGAAGAATACCAAATTCATAATATGATAATCAGTACATAAAAATGAATCAAATAACGCAAATTTTGTTGGTCATGTATTTTGCATTTACAAATTTTTATCGGATTATAAAGCGTAGTTTCAAACGTCGATTTACAAATTGAAAAAGGAGAAAGCGTAAGATAGTCTAAAAACGTAACATAACTGAAAGAAAAAGGAAAGAAGAATTCACAAATAATAATGTTTAATATATATAGCACTGTATAATGTTTAACTTATGCATTTGCAAAGGCATTTGACAAAGGATTAGGTACCGGTTTTCAAATTTTAATGCCTATCGTACCGAACAGTTCAATAACTGTGCAAACAGTGGGGTCGAAGCTAAAGTGGGGCTTACTGCTCTCTGGAATAGGAATGGAAGACTTATACTACGAGGGCGGGTCAATAAGTCCGTGACTTTTTGAATTTCTGACCTCTTTACTGAAAAAGCAACACTACTCCTGTCAACAGGTATCTGTCAGTTGATTCCTATCAAAATTTGAACTTGCTGCGTCAGTTAGTTTGTGTTTGACAGCTATTTTTATCAGACTACCCAGTAATTTGAGGAAAAAATGGAAAAAGGTGAATTTCGTGTGCTTATTAAGCATTATTTTTTGCGAAAAAAAACCATTACCGAGGCCAAGGCTAAGCTTGATAAATACTATGGGGACTCTGCACCATCGATTTCAATGGTAAAAAAGTGGTTTACTGAATTTCGTTGTGGCCGTAAAAGCACTGAAGATGCCGAACGTCCTGGACGCCCAGTTGAGGTCTCTACACCCGAAACAATCGAAAAAATTCACGATATGGTGTTGGCCGACCGAAGATTGAAAGTGCAAGAGATTGTGGAAGCCGTAGGGATCTCGCATGGCTCAGTGGTTTCAATTTTAAAAGATCAATTGGGCATGAGAAAGCTTTCCGCAAGATGGGTGCCGCGTTTGCTCACAGTCGACCACAAACGCAATCGTGTAACAACTTCACAGGAAGGTTTGGCGTTGTTTATCGCAATATGGAGGAGTTTTTGCGCCGTTTTGTAACCGTGGACGAAACATGGATCCATCACAACACACAAGAGACCAAACAACAGTCAAAACAGTGGGTTTCTGAGGGTGAATCGGCGCCAAAGAAGGCCAAGGTGGGTTTGTCAGCCAATAAAGTTATGGCGACTGTTTTTTGGGATGCACGTGGGATAATCCACATTGACTACCTTCAAAAGGGAAGAACAATCAATGGGGAATATTATGCCAACTTATTGGACCGCTTCAATGACGATTTGAAAAAAAACCGACCTCATTTGGCCAAGAAAAAAGTTCTTTTCCACCAAGACAATGCAAGGGTGCACACATGTGCAGTTGCCATGGCAAAAATCCATGAATTGGGCTATGAATTGCTCCCTCATCCACCCTATTCTCCAGATTTGACTTCGAGTGACTACTTTTTGTTCCCAAACCTGAAGAAATGGCTTGGTGGAAAAAGATTTGACTCCAATGATGAAGTCATCTCGCAAACAAAGGCCTATTTTGAGGACCTCGACAAATCATATTTTTTGGAAGGGATAAAAAAATTGGAGAAGCGTTGGACAAAGTGTATAGAGCTCAAGGGAGACTACGTTGAAAAATAAAATGATTTGTTAATCAAAAAATCTGTGTTTTATTCCAAAAGTCACGGACTTATTGACCCACCCTCGTATTATTACTTGTTTTACATTTAGATCCCTGTCTACGTGCAGTCAGAAAAAATACACTTTGGAAGTTTCACCAATTTTATTAATTTATGTTGTATTAACTGTCAAGATTTAAAAAAATGTTAACTAACATATATCTAATCCAGATATTTCTAGGTAGAAAAAGTTGTATGTCATGTTTTTTTGCCACGAGCTTACAGAGACATCATATCAAAATGATGTCCTGTTAATATTAGGCCATTTAAAAAAAAAGGAATATGTTCCAGATTCATTACCACTTGATGATGTTTTTTCTGACTTTCATAAGCGAAGACCTTATTAGGTAGTGCCCTATTGTAGTATACGTGTGAGACCTTAGAACACCGCTTTATTTCAATCTAATATAGGGGCTTCGTAATAGTCGTAGCTACACCTTGCATCTGAAGTAGCTACAATATTAGTACTTGTGGGTATTTAGCACTTCTTACATCCTTATTAACCAAAATCTAATTGCGAACTCAAATAATCTGCAACCAACCCACCCACTCATGCTTTAAGATCAATGGATATTAACTAAAAAATCTTTCTACGAAAATATACTACCTACTATTCTGTCCCTAGTGCTGCTTTACCCCATCTGCTAGATGGGTTAGTATCAACTTACTACTCAAATAATCAGATATAGCATTAGAAAAACGACGGAAACGTCTTCGCTTTTATAATCCCGAAAAATTAAAGTTTGCGAAGTCGCATGCGGGCGCGGGCGTCCCGGCTGAACTTCGTAAGAGTTTTTCCGATAGGCAAGACAAATAACAAACCATTTTGCAATACTTATGTTAGACATCGTTTATTTGAAACATACGAATCTATCTCGGTTGCTAAGGTAATAGTCTGAGAATTCACATAACTTTATTTTTTGATAAGTTTCGCTTATGGTTACTTAAATATTTTTTGGTATCGACTTTATCATCTAAATGTAAATCTGACCATAAAGAAATAACATATCTTTTATAACATAAAAGCAACTTGGCTTTAAATATGTTACATACATTGTCATAAAGGGAACATCGGCTATGTGCATCCAGAAATCATATAGCCCGAGATATCTTGTACATAAGCAAGCATACACTTTGTGCTTCACCGTGCCGGCCGGCTGCCAGCTTCTGGCAAATTGACGGCACAATTAATGGCCACCTAGCTCCGCTGCTAATCGACCGATGAAATTAAATGAACGGACTGCACTAATTGCCCGGTAAGACAAAGGGACAAACACTCTCCTTTGAGCCAGCATGTCTAGTGTCACTCGAGGCGTGTGCGTCCGCCGAGAACATCTGCGCCGGCCCACTCGCTGTTGATATTGAATCGAGACGGTGCCCAATCGATCGGCGTGCACACTAATTAGACTGACTGACGATTATTATTTCGGATGATCAAGATGCAACTTTTAATTGTGCCAGCAGTAGCACATTTAAAGAATAGGCGACGAAATGACTACTGCTAGAAGAAAACGGGCAGCAGTGCCTTTTGAAGAGGCATGTCTCCACCAGTAGATTGATGTAGAGTAGTGATGATGATGAATACACCTTATTTGATGGCAAAAATATAATGCGTTAAATTTTACGACGAGCAATCTTCGGTTTTTTTTTGTTTTAACGAAGCGCTGCTTGCTCTGCTCGATCGAAGTTTAAATAAAATCATTCTTCAACAATAGTGTTAAGTAAAAACTGACAGATAGTATACGGAGTTAGAGATAGCTGACTGGCCGGCAAAAGACTGCGCACAATGCGCGCCAATTACGGGTTTAGTTTTAAATCGCAGCGTGTCTCTGTGTGTCCGCATTCTCTGCGGCCAGTGATTGCACCGCAATCAGCCTTCATGGCTTACGCTCGATACTTACAGCATCTCAAATTTTCTCTGGGAACAGTTGGTTCCTTAGATATTTATAAATACAATTTACGGTGACTACAGAAATCTTGCGACGATCATAGTAGGTAACGAATTCCAGGTTTAGCATTGATAGTTAAGAAATTATAGCATTTCAAAATAGTTTTTGTACTATGCATTTATTAAGTGCGTCACGTATAATAAGTGTCTTTTTTGTAGCCACGAATATTAGTGAAAACATGTATCAGATAATGCTCAGTTTTTGTTTGAGAACCAATGAC
Organism: Anania crocealis; assembly: GCA_949315895.1. Taxonomy (NCBI): domain Eukaryota; kingdom Metazoa; phylum Arthropoda; class Insecta; order Lepidoptera; family Crambidae; genus Anania; species Anania crocealis. The sequence continues at coordinate 4,406,190 of OX438858.1, read as the reverse complement.
CTAGCCCGACTCTTTCTTCAAGTTATTTGTTGCACAGCTTATCTCTAGAAGACTTGGCAATCATTGCGTGCCACACATTTCAGGAAAAAAATTCAATTTTAGTTCAAATACTAGGCAGTAACGAGGAGATACTAACTATTATAACATCCTTTTCGTGCTCTATTTAGTACCTACTTATGTTTAATCAGGTAGCTAGCGCTACCCATAGCTAAGCTTGTAAATGGAATCATTAAAACATGTAACAGACGGTAATATTGAAAGCGCGCCGTCAAAGCAAATTGTATAGGTGTTAAAAGGGCCCTTTACACAATCCGATGCGCGGGGCGCTAGTTGCACTGGTGAAGTGATCGCGCTGAGCGGACGCGAATCGTGTAGGGTTACCAGGTCAATCATTTGGACTTAATGTATCATTTTATTATAATAGATCACTTCCGAAATTCGATGCATAGATTTCCAATCCGCTAGACCAAACAATCTTTAAAATCCTTCTAGAAATTAATACCAACCCATATATGGATGCTACCTGTCCAAACGCCTCTTAAAAGACTCGCCAAATTTAAGTGAGGCTCACTTAAATTTGGCTAAATTGATCCATCCATCCTTCTAACCTCTACAATGGTCCGCTCCATTATGGTATGAAGAATCTATTCGTCTATCTATAGCGAATTCGAGTAGTCGTTGATCTGTTAGTCCAACAGTCAGCATTCCGTTTACGATGTAGATTTTGTACCTAATACAAAATATCCTTCATTGCGCTAGAACTTATTACCATGTCCCTCATGTTTGGATTCCCGACAACCCTACCCGCTTGGCTGGAGTGGCTCGTTACCGTGCCCTCGCGATACGTCACTCACACGTAACGACACCTCAGAGTGCCGGATCGCCAGCCGAGTTACTTTTATGCAAAGTTCCGTGTAAGATACTCTGGTTAGGAACGAATCGCTTAAATTGGCACCATACTAGACGGTAGACTTTGGTATCCTCGTTATTTCGATTTATACAAATAAGTCCATCAGTCTGCTATTATACCGAAGGGTGGTGTTAAATTGAATTGGAATACGAAGAATCATGTAACTTCTTTCCCTTTTTGACTCAAAAAAATCACAATAAACCAAGTTCTAATGCGCTTACATAGCACGTGCCTCGCAATAATATCTGCAGTGCACGAGTACGTTAAGGAACGATTTCCTGACTTCGCTTTACTAAATCACGCATGCTCGATACAACATGGAGGACCTTCAAGGAGGAGGAGGAGCAAGAGTTAGGTTGAAGCCTGAAATACTTTAAGTTGTAAACATGGATAGCAATAGCCTAACCATAGGTATAATGTAACTCCATCCTAACTTATGTGAAAGAAAAAGAACAACTTGCGCAAAGGCATTATCATTTTTTGTAATAGGGTTTTAAATATTACAATTAATACCAAGTTTAACAGTAATGGTAAATTAAGCATACCCATTCATCACCAACAATTGTCAGTTTATGAGGGGAACCAAATTGTGTTTAATCTTTGGGGTGCCCTTCTTAACAATCCATAAACAAAGTGCGTTTAAAAATGAGTGTTTTTTTACCAGCATATTTGCTTAAGGTTATAAAGAGTCAGGAAAATGGGTCTCAGTCTGGTTCTTGATTGTGTTTAATACGGATTGGGATTATAGCAGATTAGCTGAATGTCTGGCGACCGCGTAATCTGCGGGACAGCGATAAACTCAAGTGTTCGACAAACAGTTACGTGGGCGTCGTAAACGAATTGTAAAACGAGGTTTATGCAAAGAGGAGAATCATATCAAAATCTCGAAACGTACCTACTCACTTGAAGAAAATGGAAAATGGAAACATTTTAACCTTAGGTATATCGCGTGATAAATCAGTTCAGGTGTCTATTTATATCTAAACAATATTAATATGTTGGTAAGTAATGGGTAATTTTTGGATATATTTTTTTGTAATCCTACGTTTCGATAAGTAAAGTACAAAACGGACTGTCATCGCATCAAAAATATTGTGATGTAGATATTCGTAGTAAAGCCGACTATTTTTAACTGACTGAAAAGAGAAGGTTTTGGAATGTTTTAAAAGAAATAAGCTGTAATGATAGTTCCGCAAATTTGATTCTTTTTTCTCGCCTCGCTCGGATATGATCCTCATCCATCCTAAGGATAATATCCTCAGTAAGACATAGGTCCGTGCTGGTTTCTATTTAATTGCTTAGACACAGACACCGTTGCTACTTTGCAGAAATAACATAAATACCAAGGCTGATATCTGCTAGGTCTAGTAGGAACTGTCTTGTACTGAGTAATGAGAATAGATAAAATGGAATAAGAGCTATGGCTACAATAAAATAATTGAGTTCGTGACAAACGAAACAATCAATGACCATCGTCATGCGCAGATTCAAAAGCTTAAATTTATTGGTTTAATATTCTATTTAATATTCTTCGTAATTACTATAACTATTTTACTTATTGTAAAATAAATTGTTTCGGGGTTTCTGCCACTGATGATCCACTATGATCACGGAATAACATAGTTCAACTGTGCCTAAATATGTGAAACTGATCAACATAATACATAGAAGCAATTCGGTAACCTATGTGAATCATGATAGTGACCCTGGAAGTTTGAATTGTTATTGTACGTTTTAAAATAGGTAAAAATCCAAACTAAGCTACAAATCCTCAGATTTGTAAGGGTTTACAATGTGATCGCTTATTAATCACTTAATCCAAATCTGATTTTAATCCAATCACGATAAAATATGTTAAAATAATAAATCTAAATCGACAGTGTTGTGTTGGAACGTCGTATAGTTGGTAAATCAAAGCCTAGTACCTACTTACCATTTAAATCCATTTCAGTTACGTCCTTTTCAAATTAATAATATATTTTAAAACATGATAGAGACCAGCCATATAATTAACTGTTTGTAATCCAAACGACGTAAACTGTAATAAGAAGATACCCAAAAATAAAGCTCTAAATAATGACATTATAAAAAAGATCACTGGAAGCGGATACTGTCCTAAAACAGAAGCTAAACTAAAAGGTTTGATTAATTGATATCACTAGTTCACACAGATCGTGGCGTGGCGCGCGAGTCGCGTGGGGTGTGGGAGAGTCGGCTCGGTCAAAGGGCCCTTTGATGTTTGCCGCCGGCTTAATGCACCGCCCGCGGCCCCCGCGTTCATCATTAGCAATTTCCCTGTAATTTATTATCTTTACCGCTATTTATTTGTGCAATTTCACGGCTGTATGCCAGTTCGCACCTCAAAATGCCTAAGATTAATTAATTATATTGCTGACATATTTTCTTAAAAAGAGTTGTACTTAATATATAAAATATATAAGAATGAATTACTAAAATGTGTTACTAAACACAAGACTAAATAACGGGTTAACCAGAACGCTTAAAAAAATAAAAATAAAGAGATTCTCAGTCATTCTAGGCTAAATATAAAATTGTAACAAGACCCGATGTTTGCATATAGATATTGAAGAAAAACATTTATGGATGGGTGCTTTATTTGAAAAAAAGCAGCTAAAACCACAGTTTTTTTAATTTTTATTCGTCTCTCAAGAATCGCAATTGCATCGCAATTGTATATTTTGACACATTTAATATGGTAGTAATGTCAAAATATACGATTGCGATGCCATTGCTATTATATTGAGCCATTTGTAAATTAGCGGAATTGGGGGCCTGTTTGTATGCTTGTACATCTGTCATGAAAACTTAGTGACAAAATAATGATGGCCGTAGTACTTGAACAGACATTTAAATATTAAATACTAAACAACACTAGTTACTTTAAAAATTACATTACTCAAGAAATCCAGACAATACTTATGTATTAATATTTTAGTGCAAGTAAACCATCCAATTAAGAGGAAACACTTAGGGCGAGAGAATTGAAAAATAGGTATTTGTAAAATCTATTGCTGTCGCGCAGTGCCCGAACGCCTCCCCGTAGAGCGTGATAGAGACAACTGCATCTTGGACCGAAAATACCTACTAAAAGCACACAAAATCAACGTTTCGTAGTCCCCCGATTCCTTTTCCAAAACTAGACCGATTTAAATATTTTTCTCATTAAAAATTAAAGAAAGGTTTTGGCCGTGTTCGTATATTTTCCTTTATTTTTCCAAAATTTAGCCAAATTTGTTTTCCGGATGTTTGAACACAGCGAAAACTCTGGAGAATTTTTTAGATTTTTGAAGGCTCATATCTCTTTTATTAATTAATTTATGAAAAAAAAAAGGAAAACATAGAAACATGCCAATAGTGGCCATAGATTTTTGTAATAAAAATTATTGCTCTACTGGCATTAACCAGGGAGGAAACAGGGGACTACGTTGTTATGGAAAAACGGCCCTTGTGTTTTCTCTTAACCGTCTCAAACGGTTTGATGTCATCATTTTTTCTTATCTTTTAACTCAAGCTCGGTCGATTACAAGACTTGGTTCTAATTAATGACCTTTTGATTTTTGCTTCTTAACATCTTATGAAACACTTTGTAACAAGAACATCATTTAAATTGTGAACAGAGAGTGTAACTATTCCCTGTATTGAAAAACCGATCTTGCTTTTGTTACCGACATATCGGTATTGGCTCCATAATGAAAGTATTGCATTGAGTTGTAGACTAGACACATCCGCAAATTGCAGGAAAGACTGTAGCAAGAACAAAGTCAAGTCCGGCAAACGAAAGGCTATATGAGAAATATTTAAATGCGATGGTTCCTTTGCAAAATTAAACTGTCATTCCCAATTGTAATTTTATTCCTATACAACATTTTAAAAAACCACTAATAAGTTACGAACCAGACCTATCTACTATTTAGTTAAGAAAATGCAAAGGGGCTAAGTTATACATTTTCTGGAAACTCGCGTATTTGGGGAAGTTTCTCTCATTCTCAGATCACAGCTCGCGTCAGCCGTTGCAGGAAGGTCGGAGGGTGAAATAAATTACATATTGTTTTGCTTTCGTACCAACATTGTCTGGCTGCGCTAAGGGGATTTTCAATTCAAATAATTCTGATTACAACTTTGCAAAACTTTACTTGTTTCGAGAACATGAAAATTTTTATAATAAGGATGTATAATAAGAAAGTTTTATTCGTAATTTAAGTCAATATACCAAATACGTATCATATTTGGCGCATATTTATTTATGTGTATCAACTAAATTTATACTAGTTCACACAAATTTATTATACGAGTATGTAAACTAATTTTCAGTAGTTATCCATAGCTACTGCGGCGTTTGTAGTATTCCTTTGATCGCTTTTAACACGACTGAAACTCGTCCAGTATTTACGGAGGACTGATAGTGAGTGGCACGGTTATCGTGCGAGTAACGTTTGTCGCTCGGCTTCGCGAATCCTTGTGTAGGGCAGCGCTCATTAGTGGCGCCTTTTGCTTCTGTTGCACTTTGTCAACACTTAGCCAAAGCAACAAGAGAAGATCTTCGTGTGTTCATAAGTTTTGAAAAAAAAAAACTTAAATGTCTTTAATGTATTTATTTATAACTAACTACCAACAAGTTTACAGTTGCGTTGGTCTTCAAGCGCTTGTGGCATATTTAGAACACTTTAGGAACTAACAGCGCTTTAGGAAGAAAAATCACGACATCGGAGGAGAGTGCGCTAAACGTGGCCCAGTTCAAACCACTGGCCCAATCTTTACCGTGTAGATCTTCCCGTCTTAAAATTACATCATGACAACTTTATAGCGAACAACTTTCGCTAAGGGAGGGACCGATAGTTCAATCGAGCAATAATACCCAACTTTTCAATACTTAGATATAAACAAACAAATATCTTTTAAACACACATTGCAAACACGTTTTAACAAGTACTATGGGATCGAAATGCCAATACACGTAAAGTGCAGAACATACATTACTGTCAACGAGGCATAGTATATTTAAAAGATTGCCATGCATACATTTATTGCGTAAGACACTCCACTCCGGTATACGGAGTCCAGCCAGTCATACAGTCAGGGTATTATTATACATAATCATGTCGAAAGTAATTAACAAGTGAGGCGTTTATTAAAATACACGTCTCAATTGTTATCTCCGGCTAGCGATGGCCGGCGACATAATTAACAAAACGTGAAATCAATCAAAGCCGCGCGAGGCGCGACGTGAGCCGGCGACATCAAAGGCACAAAGGGTTAAGTGTAGGGCTGCCTCGAGCTGTAGTCCTATTTTAGTTTGAGTTTATTTATAAACTAGTCAACTAATAATAATAATAAATATTTTCACTTCATTTTCATTTATTTTTTAATGTAATTTAAAGTTTAATAGAACAATTTCTAAATTAGTTTATTATTGTTTTAGATATGATAATACGAAAAGAAGCGCTCATAGCTCAATGCTTCTTAGTGATCAGTTTCTGTCACGAATGTTGAACAATGCTGGGAGCAATCACTTGTTTGATGGGTGACTGTTTGTGGCATCATATCTTGAGCGCTTTCGTGCTTCGGAGGGCACGTTAAGCCGTTGACTGTTGTCAGAAGATAACAGTCGTTAAGCCCTATTGGAGGCCTTCGGGTGGCTTGAGAAACGTGATGTTGCCACAGGGTCGCCCTTGCGTCCACCAACCCGCACTAGGCCAGCGTGATGGTACTAAGGTCTTAACCCTTCTCCTTATGAAGGAGAGAGACCCGTGCTCAACAGTGAGCGTAAATGGGCTGTTACTTTAATTTACTTGTGTGTACCTTTTTTTTTAACGTGTGGAAAATGCTTTACGCGTACGACCGCCACTGAAGGGAGTGTGGCGGAAGTTATGTGGAACTCTCCTCTGCACATTCATCCGCCGGTAAAAGTTCCATCAGATTGGTATTGGTATTGGTATTGGGCTCCCTTTTCCGCATTTAGGCTCCACTTGGCCCATTATGCGTAGGGGGGATTAGGGTGGTTAGTCCAACCACCTCAACTCCTTCCAGAAGCACAGAAGTCTTTTAGGATTTTCTTTTTTCATCAGATTGATGTACAGGAGCCTAAACACTTGTGTGTACCTATCCAACTTATTCCAACCCTAGTAATGCGGCGCACTCCGGCTACTCCGCACGCGCCACTCATGAGACATGACTGTGCTGGAGACAAGAAGTGCCGATTGTCGACACCATAGCCTCTGTCACATTTTTTTGCCTGTTGTATGTCTGCTGCAGTATGTTGGGTTTAAACAAGGAATGTTTAACGGGCTCGCTTGCCCCTAGATTGGGAAGCTAGCCAGCTAAATATTCGAAAAACGGTTCAGTTCTTTCAGTTTTTCTTTGTCTATCATATCGGAATAACAAGAATTTGACAAATTAGTCTGAGTATACTTTCTCTCTCTTAGAAGGTGGAATTGTAATGTTAATAAATTGTAAATAGTTTTCTGCGTCTAGTGGCGGATTCCACTTATCTTTTAGCTGTAGCACAGATAAGATAATACTAAAGTAGGTACTTTTAGGCTGGCTGGCTGTAGGTACTTTTCTGTACTTTCATAAATATAAAAGTTTGCTCCCTATTTTGACTATTTGAGTTGGTACTCCACTATTCATCTCTGTCTCTTTTGCAAATTTCATTTTGAGGTTCACGTCTGACAGTAAATGAAGGGCAAACCCCTACATTTATTGTCAGACTTGTCTCCTCTAGTACCTATTTCTAGATCAATCTGATTTCTTAAATTATCTTAAAACATCAAAATATTTTAAAACTAGTAAAGTGCTCGAATACAACTGGAATGTTTCCTAACTTCTATAAGTTAAGTTGCCGAGTTCCACCCCCACAACCCTAAACATCTAAACGCGAACCCAAGGCTTACCTTATAAATCAGAAACATCTTAAAAATGTGTTAAACGTGCCGTAGTACAAGTGATAAGGTCCTTTGCATTAGTTCATGATCATGATCAATAAATAAAGAATTATAAAATACTAGCGGACCCCGCGAACTTCGTATCACCCTAGAATAATATTTGAATTTGATGTCTTAAATATCATTGTCATTTAATATGGCGTGGTTAAAAAATTTTTGTACCAAATATTGTTTCTTAATATTTGACTTTACAACGTTTTTAATACTTATTATCGAAGACAAATCAAAAAACACAAAAATCATAAAAATCGATTCAGCCGTTCTCGACTTAAAAGTGTAAATAACTGACGCGACTTTCTCTTATATAATAAAGATAAGATAAAATTTGAGTTATATCTGTATTAGTGCGAGCACAAACGATGCGATGGTGTGTCAAGGTGCAGACAGGTAATCTGGTAGCGTTATCAGATTAACGCCGGTAATGAGCTGCTTTAAAAACATCCCTTTGTGGAGCGCGTGACCCGCCTGTCGAAAAAACCAGAGCAAAAGCTCTCCCGACAAAGGCTAGTGAATAGTGATAGTGTTGCACTTGCATATATTTTGTAAATTGAAATGAACACGTTTTAATTTGTATATTAGGTCCACTTGTAATTTGTTTGTTGTGGTAACATAAAGTACGAGTATCCCTTTTTTACTGTATTGTGTTTTCTTCTCTTTCTTTTGAGAAAAATAAAACGGTTTGAATTTCGACGCATATGTCATATTTATGTACGAGCTGCGATATATTTATGTACTATTATATTTATGTACGAGTTCTTAACATTTGTTTTTGTTTAATATGGTAGTTACGATGTTTTATCTAATTTAGCAAAACCAATTTACGCTTGAGATTTTAAAAGTTGGGTTTGTCAAACTCTATTTAACGATAACAAAAAATTTGCTTCAGATATTTTCGAAACCTAAATAAGTATCAATTATTAAATCAGCAGCAAACAATCAATGTCATTCGTCATACACCCACTAAAAACGTGTCACTTATATGCATTTTCGTCTATTACACTATGAAAAGCTCTTATCTAAAGGAAGTCTTACTCAAACTGCAACACGTAATTTTTATGAAGTTTTAAGACTTACTGAAAATTTGCTTTAAAAATTTTAAGTTTTGCTTTTACTACGTTTTTATTATAATATCTTACGTGATAATGAAGTCTAAGGTAGAACCACGTTACGTTAGTAATTAAATAGTAATCTGTGGTAGAGCAAGCTAAATAAGCAGATACGTTTCCTAACTCTGCATTGTATTGTTTACAGAAATTCCACATGTATATTATATTATGTATAGTATATTATACAGTGTATATTGCAAACAGACAAAGAGAAGGCTTTAAGAAACATAGTGAAAATGAATATCTGCAGACTGTCTCAAAGCATAGTGATAAATTCTCTGTCAAAGCTCTCAATATTCGTATTGTAGTAAGGTACTCTGTAGTATTATTGTTATGCTTTGGCTTGTGAGCCAAATAAGCACACCGGTAGAGGTATAAAACTGAGCTAAATAAAAGCTGACACTGGACTGCTAAAAGTGGTATTCAATCAACGAAAAACAGAAACTCTTCTGTTTTTCGTACTTGATTCGATGCATTTGTATGATAGAGTTGGCATAGCCCAAAAATTATTTATTTTATTACTTTCGTTGGCTATGTATTTGTATTTAAATAGTATGTTTGTTGTTTGTTTGATCTTTGGTTGACGCATAATCATATACTTGCTTTCCTGCGCTCGTGTCGCAATAATTGTAGCAAAAAAATTGGCAACGCCGCGCCGTGCGACAGTATATCAAACGATCTATCTACTCGTAAATCTGTCGTACACATTTCTGCAATCTTCGGTACAACAGAAGCAGTTTTCGCTGCGATTTATTGTAACAAAGTGTATAATTCGAGTGGCGATATGAGCGCGTGCGGGGGCTCAAAGCCGCCACAATATTTATCGGCGCTGTATCAATGCGGCACAAAGCGACGCCGGAAGCCCACCTCGCCGCGCGACATTATCGTGCGCCACAAGCGAAGAGCGATGGCGGTTTTATATGAAGCAGTGATGTGATAGCAGCAGCAGTACAAGCCCACTTCTGGACGATGGAAAATATAGAGCAGCAGATAGATTAATTAAATGGTTATTTCAAAGAAATTCAAATTGAGCTCGTAAGAATACTTAAACACGATTAACATAACGGTATGAAATTTCAAAAAAGCATTAATGATTTTTAATAAAAGTCTTATTATTTATTTAAAATAAAAATGTGCCTAAATGATTTCAAATAACAATTATTATGCTTATCTTTCGCAAATTTGATAAAACTTAACACGTTTCGATTTGATTGCACGAATCATGGTCGCGGGCAGACGTCGGGAAGGTAAATACGACTTAACATTTAAATGACAAAACAGTGCATTGAAAATCCCGTTTTAGTGTTAAGTTTTGCGCAAATTTGTCGTGAACACAACAAACAATTGATCAAATTTCTAAGCCGCCCATTTTTATAAAAAACACCTTACTAAACAAAAAATACCTACAATTGTGAATATAAGGTAAACTGATTTCTTATTTTTGAAACAGCACGTAGACCGCATAAAACACATAAATTATCTTGTTATTAACTTCCACTCTAGTTTATTTTCCATTTAGTTAGTAGAGTTGAAAAAATCTTAGTCATTTGGGAATGAAAACTATTGAAAACCGTAGTTTTGAGTTTCATCAGGTTAGATCTGTGTTAAAAATCTTAAAAGCAAATAGGTACGATTAAAATACGAAATAAAATAATGAAGTGCTTAGTTACGAGACCCTAGAGTTATAGGTTACCGTAAAAGTTCGTTCGGTAAAGTCTTATTACTGAGATTCGCTTTACACTCGGGTCAGCTCCTTATCTGGCCCATTGTTGACTGCCTCTATCGCTGGGTTCCTTTTTACACAGAGCCTTTGACGCCGGTCTTTGTTTGCCCGAAGATCAGAATGAGACACCGAAGTTGAATCGATGCGTTACGTTGCCTCCGTCTCCGCCGGCGATAGACGATTGCTACAGTTTCTTCAATGGTTTTCATAACTTGCTAAGTTATTAATGTATAAGATGGTAGACAAACTTGTTTTCGGTTATGATTAGTTTTATACAATTCCTTATCATTGCTCTCCTCCATTATCGATAAAATCCCTCCTTTGGAGAGGCCTGTATCCATTAGTGGACTTATAAAAGCACTACCCTTTGCAAAGTGGGAATCAGGAAGACCGATTAAAGACGGTGTTGACTGATGGAAGTCTAATTTATCACTTGCTCTAATGACACTGGGTTACAGGGCTATATATTATGTCATACATATCATAATAGGGACAAGTGTGACGTACACTACACCTTTATAAATCTACTAACGGCTTCGCACTGGTGGACATAAGTTTTTTTTTTTAAGGATCCCTAATCTTTTCTAGCAATAAATATAGCCTATGTCACTCAGAGTGAATGTAGCTTTTAAATGGTGAAAGAATTTTTGAAATCGGCACAGTAGTTTTTGAGTTTATTCATTACAAACAAAACATACACACACACACACAAAAATACAAATCTTTTCTCTTATAATATTAGTGTAGACTACTAGATAGCGGATAAGCGATCATCACTACCAGGTGATGTCGTGATGATGATGAAAAACGTAATTTAATTTATAACTTAAATTTTCATAGTCTGAAGAACTAATTCAAAATGTTTCTTAAAATAGTCTCACTTTGATTCATTTCTATTATCTATATTTTTGTCCTAACAAAAATCGCACAGTTATTGTGACTAACCAAAGTCCAGGTTAGATTAAAAGCGTTTTAACCTAAACTCGTAACATCATAACGAGAGTGACCGAGCCGCGTTTAACTCTGGTGCATCGCAGACAATGCAATTTTAGTTAATTCGATCGCCGGCAAGGCCGCGGCATTAAACTGATTACGCGGGCAGCTTGAAACCGCTTCGCTCCATTAGTGCGCATTGTCGTGTTTAGCTCACGGGCATTTATAGCCTCCATCTCGTCTTTTTCTATGGGTGTCGTATAAGAGGCGACTAAAGGAGTATTGCTAGAAGAAGACAGGCAGCATCGCCTTTTCTCTAGCATTGGGCAAACTGTTATTGCCAACCCGGCTGCCGAGCGTGGCGATTATGAAAATTTCAGTTTGAGGAACCACGAGCATTAGTGACTCACGATTAAGTTTTGCATATTTTACGGCTAATTTGTTATATATGAAAATATAAAAACTTGAATAAAAAATTTCGACTGCCTGAGGTAGGAGTTGAACCCTCAACTTTCATCTTAACGGGCGATTGCTCAAAGCACATTTAGCTACGCAGACATTTTGTGTATTTACGAATTTTTTCAAGTCTTAACGCTGTAAGCCAGCGGCGATAGACGATGCAAAGCTATCTTCATTATTGTTTTTTAGTTCGAAAATAGGTTGATTACTGCATCTTTGTTATCGCTTTATTGTTTAAATACAAAATCCTGCTGCCCCTTTTTTTTCTTGATTTTCGACTAGAACTTAAAACCTGATTTATGTTACTGTTTAATTAATATGTCGAATCTCTTCGTTTTCTGTTTCATATTCATATTCATTTATTTCATCTTTTGGTAATAACATTAAACTTAGCTACGGCAATTTATTCGTACATTTTTGAATAGATACACATCTTTTCTGTTACAATTTAAATATCAAGTTTCACCTAATTATTGCATAAAGGCCACGGGCGAAAATGGGCCTGAACTTTACAGCCCGTTACACTGTTGAAATATGATGCAATATTTATTTAATGCTTTTTAATTTCTATTGACTTAAAATCACGATAGTTTACAATGGGGTATTAAAGTATCATTTAAATAAAAACACAATTGACCCTCAATCGCTAAGTGTATTCTTCCGGTCCTAAAAAGTTGCCAGGCATAATATGCGTTGATACACCACTTTTATATTTTTTCCTACAAAAAGGTATATTGCGATAATGCAAGTAGGTAAGTACACACTACTGTTTATTAGTTCAATATACAATACAATAGAATTATGGCGTATTTTTAAAATGTCTTTAAAGCATATGTGAAATCGATATAAAGTTAATATTACATAGATGGCATTAGGATTTGTAAAAAAAGAAAAACAAATGTCAAGATTGTCAACTGTCACAGTCATTGGTTGGCTTCGTTTTGCTTTGAGCTTGTTAATGCGGTTATAAATAATACATAGTGGCCGAGTATTATTTATTATTCGAATCGATTGTCTTTTACGACTTGGCTAAGTTGTGGGATTCTGATGGTGATGCTAGAGCATACGATACACACATACTAGTACTATCATGGGAATGCATCAAATCAAAGATGAAGGTTTTTCTATTATTAAACAACAGTAGATCGCACCTCAAGTATTAGTAAGTAGTTAAAAAGAAAGCAAGGGTCTTACGAAAATCTTATACTACCTGCACAATATTCATATACCTACAATCATTTTATTATGATGATGAATAAATGTAATAAATGTAAAAAATAGTTCTTAAATGATGTTTTATTTAAATCCCTTTATTTATATTGCCATAAAGCATGTCGATCACAGACCTTTTCATAGTACTTGGTACTATGAATAGAACAGTTATTGGAATAACCACAATAACATCTTCACATTTGAGGTTATTTATTGTTGATCAATATCATGCTATAACTTTTTTCTCCCATGGCAGATTTTTTTAAATCATTGCGTATTTGATATAAGACTATAGTTTCTATAAAATAACACCCCATTTGTGGATGTAACGTTTTCAGGCCCAGCTTTGTATGGAAGTTCGCCCGACGCCTTTAACAAAAATAAATCAATATCAGTATTTCATAAACTAATGTAACTTATTGTGAGTTTTGATGCAGTTGAGAGCATTTAACTCTTCGTTGGTACACTCCGTCAGACAATGCAATTTCAGATAATTCGATGAACTGTTTACGGTAAACTCTGAAGTTGACCGCCTGCTCTATTAACGCGACTTGCCCTGAATCAAATTAAAACATTTAGAATGCTGTATTTATTCTTCTTCTGTTGTTGGTATTATCTAAATCATGACAACGTTATACTATTATTTAGTTGCTGTATGCTTTGATTAGTATTTTAGATGACTGGGGCTACGCCCGCGACACCGCCCTCGTCGAAAGCGGCTGTTACTCACTCTCTGTTAGGACCACATAGGACTGTATCGCTTTGGGGTCGTCCACATAATATAACGTCTCACATTAAGGGGGAGGGGGGGGTCTAACTTATTGTGTCATTGGGCAAAATAGTATGGCAATTTTCGTAAAAATGCGTGACAAGGGGTCTCCACCCCTTGTCACTTGAGGGGGGGGTCTAAAAATCTTAAAAATCGTGTGACGTAATTTATGGATGACCCCTTTCCTTAAGAGATCGCTTAAAGTTTTCGCAATCGCTACGTATTATTCTGTATACCAAAAATAGAAAATATATATTCTTCAATACCCCTCAAACTCTATTTTAAGGGTTGATTTCAAGGACAAGAACTATTAAAAGTTTTATTCTCAAACTCTATACCGAATCTGATATGATTCGGTTAAGATTTATTGATTCCTCATACAAACATTATTATTCCACACCCGTATAAACATAAACCATCTTAAAATATGATTTCTTAAAAATATATATTAATGGTTAAAATATCACAAATACATATTATGTATACATTTTTTACGCTATATGCTTACAATGTTATGTGTAGAATAGAATAGAATAGAATATAATTTATTGCTCAAACTGTGTACAATGTGCAGTTGGAAATACAGGTTAGAGGTAACAACAGTGTACCCATAACGGGCATGTAATATTTAAAATTAGTTTTGAAGTTTTACATAAAATAATAAGTAGCTAACACTCACAATTTTGCTTAGGTTTTACATGCATAATATTCACCTAGACTGTAAAATACATTGCCAAGTAACCACTTTTTCAGCTTTAATTTAAAATTTGGTAACTCTAAAGTCTTTATGTCCGAGGGCAAATGATTGAATACCCTTATGCTAGTATTAAAGGCACTATTGTAGCACATTACGTTAGTGGTTCTCTGAATACATATGTCATATTTATATTTATTGCGGACATTTGGACACATTGTGGATTTTTTTTCAAAATACGAGTACTCTGGATTTAGCTTAATAAATACTGATGCCTCTAGGATAAAAATATTAGTTAGTGTAAGATAGCCCTTTTCCTTATATACATTTCGTAATGTTTTGTCTGAGTACATATTATATATTATGCGTAGACATCGTTTTTGTAGGAGAAATGTTGATTGAACATTAACTGAATTTCCCCAAAAAATTATGCCATAAGTTAGTAGTGGATAAACTTGTCCAAAATATGCAGTTCTAGCTACATCCACAGATGTTGTTTCGACGAGCACAGAAAGAGCGTAACAGTAACTAGATATTTTTTTGTTTATTTTAAGGACATGATCTTTCCAATTTAGATGAGCATCTATGGTAACTCCAAGAAAATTTGTGTCATTTACTTCATTTTTTTAGTGCTGTGATCGGAAATATTTAATTTATAAGATGGTGTTTTATAATTTCTAAATTGTATGAATTTAGTTTTTGTGAGATTAACATTTAGATCCATTGATTTTAACCAGTTTATTGTTCTTTGCAAGGTTTAATTAATGTGATTTTCAAAAAGAGTTTTGTTTTTATAGGTATCGGGAATGAATATTGTTGCATCGTCAGCAAACATCACACATAAGTCTTGTGTGATATCTGGCAGTTGATTAACATAAACTAAGAAGAGGAGGGGTCCCAATATACTTCCTTGAGGCAATCCAGGGCTTACTTTTCGAGTACTTGATTTAACCTCTTCAAAGGTTTTGCTTAATCTATTATAGGAGTCGATTACTGTAAACTGTTCCCTATCCTTCAGATAACTTTTTATTAATCTCAAGGCCAAACCACGTATACCCATATTTTCTAATTTTTGGAGCAGAATGTCATGATTTTCGCTATTAAATGCCCTGGACACACACATACAACTATTTGTCTTACTGCTGTTACTACTCAATATTGCTGTTTAAATTATATCATTTTACTGCCCTGAAAGACTTCCAGCGACTTAAATTTATCCAGCTCGATACAACCTACGTATATCGAATAAATTTTAAGTAGTCAATAATAATTGAATGCCGAGCTCTGATGGAGCTTCTTAACCCCTTTCCAATTTGTATTTTAAATAAAAAATAGTGAAAGGGAACGTTCCGAAACGTCATCGGCACTTGACGAGCACTCGGCGCTCGATACGGCGATATCTGTCAAAGGAGACGTAATCCCAGGAATGATTTAATTACAAAGTCGCAACACGATCCCACGCAGACGCAGAAAGAATGAAAAAGCCACCTCAAGTTCAAAGGGAGATATAAATGAGAGCATTCACTCCTTTCAGTAAGGACCTGCTGAATATTTTATAGATGCGACTTTCGTTTGGTGTGTGAAGTGCCTAATGAGGCTTTGTGAGGATTAAACATGTATTTAAGATGCTTTGAAATCAGCGTCTGTGATGTACGGTATGGTTGTATTTTTTAGAGGTAAACAAACAGCATTGTTGGCTAAGAATTATGAACCAACATTTTCAGTAAATTTACTTCGTTCTTAAATCACGTTTTAAGTAACATTAGTAATTAAACATCAATGTGAATATGCCTCTACCGTCACCATTATCTTAATTATTATATTCTTTTTAATGTAGTAAACATCGAGGTACTATATGTTAAAAATCCGAAACTGGGTTACCCTTATGATAGAGACCAAATAGAGACCGTGAACGTGTAAATCAGCGTGTTTCGAAAGATATATTTTATTTTTGACATAGGTACATTTTGGAATTAGTCTGCTTAAGGTTATTGATTTGCATTTTTTGGTATATTTTTTATTTTGTGTTAACGTCATCAAATCTCATCTTCTAAAATTTTATTGTCCCCTTGTTTGATCCCTAATTATTATTGTGTGTTATGTCTAAAGAATAAGGTTTAGGTAAACTTTAAATTGTGTGCGTGATGTTGAAAAAATTATTAGATATAAACCTATTTTTACAAATATATATAAGTAGTTAGTAAAATTGGGCTTCTAGAATCATATACCCATTTAATCTAGTTATCATTACAACAGCTGTTACGTTGAATTACATATTTTAAGGCGAAAAACAACGCTTATCTCATATCTTCAAAAGTCTACTTAGAAAGAAAGTACTTTTCCCAAGAAAACCAAGGAGTATCAGCTATAGCACCGAATTAATATCGGGCGGTGCTCTTTGTCTGTGCTTCACAATCAATTCTCTGTATTACAGGGATTCCACCGACTCCTTCGATAGCACCAATTTTTGCGAGGAGAGGGTCGCCATGATGTACCATACTTTACGAGACGGTATTTGGAGCGTTATCTTCTTTTTAAACGGTTTTACTTTTATATCTGGTAACGGTAAAACGGTTATAATTGCCCAAGACACCGCTGAAAAACCATTAGTAAGAAATGACACATTTTGCTATCTAGATTTATCAAAAATTCACGAGAAATATATCGTTAAATGCGGGGATTAACAAACGCATCGGTAAAGCGTCGACCAAGTTCGGAAGGCTTCGTTCAAGAGTTTGGGACGAACGAAAGCCACGGTTTGCATGCGAGCATACTCATTACAAAAAGTTTGATTCTCTTGTTTTACAGCTTTAGGGCTATTTAGTGATTATTTGTGTTTAGTTAGTCCTAGTTCGAACTTAAAAAACTAGTAAGAGAAAAACGTCCTACGCATAATAAGCGCCCACTAGAACATTTGTGGGTGTAATTTCATAGCATTCAACATTATGCCATATAAACGTAAGGTTGAATTACCATACCATAATGATTAATGTTTTTTTTAACTGCATTCTGTAAAGAAAATTACACTTTTGTAGTTCATAATGGCTTCTGATTTTTGATTAAACTTTTAAATGTGATATGAGTAGGAAATAACCTCAAAGCTTTTTTAAATGTTTAATGTGAAAATATAATTCCTATAATAATAACATCGACTGAATTAGATGGGTCCTTAACCCACAATCATATAGCTATAGTTATAGCTGTAAAAAATTCTAAATATAAATTATTAGGAGGAAAAATATTCAAGAAAATACTATGAGTTTAGTAGGTGTAGTCTCCGTAATCTCCTGTCGACTATTCACTTCTTCAAAGAGCTTTTAATATCGTTTATTAGATTAGGTTGTATATTTTGTTGCATCTGTAGCCGTAAGCCGTTCTCTGATTATATTTAAGAAAGTAACAAACATGTTTTGTGTGTAGGTACTTATTGCTTTGAGAGAGAATTATTTATTTCGCAATAAATTGAGTTGCTAAAAACGGTTATTTACCACTGTTCAGATGTAGGTTGTGGTGGTCGTCATAAGTTAAATGATTTATTGATAATTGTATAGTTGACTAGCTGTTGCCAGCGACATCATTCGCGTGAAATGAAAAATAAAAACTATTCGGTGTTGGGATGAAGTTAAACATTTCCGAATAAATAAAATATTAAATAGCAATTTTGTACAAGTACATATAACGTAATACATATACGTTAATGTTACATAGTTATTTTCATAGTTATGAACTTGCAATGTTTTATGAGGAAAATTGTTCTCGGGACCGTATGTGAATCTCGTTTAATTTTATGGTAACAATTTTATGCCACAATTGCGTTTTGACAGATCGCAAAAAGTATGTCAGATGATTGAATTGTCACACGACGTACGTAATTGCCACTGTACAGTGTTCGTAAATTAAAAATTTATTAAAAAATAAATGTAGATTGAAATTCGAGTTGAATGAATACCCATGCACGCCGCTCATAACAGCAACTTATACCTGCCCAATATTTTAAAACGACAAAAAATAATTATAACGCTGTCCTAAATTTATGCAACAAATTATGGCACCCCCAAACCAGTCGGCTTCGGGCAGCTTCAAAGGAGAATTTATTATTTAAAGTGAAAGTTATTGAGTTTCGCTAAGGTTAAGTGAGCCTTTTGACTTGCCTTATCTATACAGAGGTGGTATGAGGAAGTGGCGTCAAGTTGCCTTTGTATATGTTCCAAATATCAGCAAATTATTGAATGTTTTATTACCTCTTGAAGTACTGTTCAGAAAATAAAAGAAGTGGAGCGAGGCATTATTGACAGGTTAATTTAGGCTTGTATTTCATCTTCTCACTTTGATCAGCGATTTAATACAGATCTAATAATAGCATATCATTGACGAGTACTGGAATTTTTATTTGATATTATCTTCGAATAATCCAAATTCATACACCGTAGTTATTTTTTGTATATTTAGATTGGTATGTCATGTTGCTAGATGTAAAAAAATGACTATTTTAGTACTTAGTAGTACTTTTTGCACTCTGTTGTTTAGATAAGTTTTAATCCAGTTTAGAGCATGACAACGTATCCCATATACCTCTAATTTTCCCAGTAGAGTTTCATGATTAACGTAATCAAAAGCTCTACTAAGATCGAAAAGGACCGTAGAAACCGGCACACGCTTATCCATTAATGACGAAATAAGGTTTTGGTAAGCTTCACCCGAAATTTTAAGTCGAACATTATTTACAGAATTCACCGATTACGGTTATTTTTAATTTTGTTAGGCGAAGATAAAGATGATATACGATTTTGATAAGAAAATTCTACTTTTGATAGTTCAAATTGATTTGACAAGTTATAAAAAATTTAAATTACTAGAAGGTTTTCTGGGTGAGTAGTTCAGCATACTCGTAAGTTGTGCTTTAATTTTAAAACTATAGATAAGGTCAGGTTAAGTGTTTGAGATTTAGCAAGGAATTAGGCGTTCATAGTGCTGTTTGGTGTCACATACCTACATAGCACCACCTCATTTCTTCCTTTAAGTGTCGTATGAACCTATTATAGAGGAACCACCGGAAGAAGATGGGTATTGGCCAAAATGCGATCGCCAACCTGTCTATCAAGTCAGTTATAATCATAATCAAAACCCTTGTTTGCTGTTGATGATAAAATATTAGAATATTTACCTACTGTACTTGCCAAGTTCTAATTTGAAGTATGAATAGAACAAAAGCAAATAGTGCAAGTCACGTCTTACTCGCAAACGCGAACCGCTAGCCGTGAGTACCGTGAGTCGTGTCACATTCGCGTGTTTAGCCAAAGTTGGATGAGTTTAGTCCTGTCTTCGTAAGTTCGCCGCCGCAGTCGCAACTTCGATAATATCAAGCCGCTGTTGGTACACAAACAACAATCTGATATCCCCAGATATTAACATTGACTTCTGTAACTTGAAAACCATCGAGGGTTCCTGTGTAAACACTTACCTTATTCTGTTAGTTTCACCGCTTGTTTAAGTTTAATTTTTATTTATTATGTCACGTACTTGTACTACTTAAAGCTCCATAACTAAAGCTAATTTTGAATGCCAAATATATCCAACAATTTCACCTTTTACCTATTCCAAACTAAGCAAAAGTATGATGACTAGTAGGAATGCGCCTATCCGAATTAATTTTGGAAAATCTTATCGTAAGCATACCGTTTCACCGCTTGTTTAAGTTTAATTTTTATTTAGTATGTCACGTACTTGTACTACTTAAAGCTCCATAACTAAAACTAATTTTGAATGCCAAATATATCCAACAATTTTACCTTTTACCTATTCCAAACTAAGCAAAAGTATGATGACTAGTAGGAATGCGCCTATCCGAATCAATTTTGGAAAATCTTATCGTAAGCATACCATCCAGCGATTTTCAGATCAGATCGAGATCATATGATTTTCAGGCGGATCGATACAAAGCTTAAAAAGAGGTACGATTGCATGAATAATATAAAAACTATAATTATTTTAAGTAGGCTGCTTATAAATAACTCCGGCAACCTGATTCATTGAAGTTGAAGGTAAAGCCCGGCTTGACTATTTCAGAGACTGTTTAGGATTTAGGAGTGTTTAAACGTCGCATCGGACGAACATTTTATTTGAAGTATGAATAGAACAAAAGCAAATAGTGCAAGTCACGTCTTACTCGCAAACGCGAACCGCTAGCCGTGAGTACCGTGAGTCGTGTCACATTCGCGTGTTTAGCCAAAGTTGGATGAGTTTAGTCCTGTCTTCGTAAGTTCGCCGCCGCAGTCGCAACTTCGATAATATCAAGCCGCTGTTGGTACACAAACAACAATCTGATATCCCCAGATATTAACATTGACTTCTGTAACTTGAAAACCATCGAGGGTTCCTGTGTAAACACTTACCTTATTCTGTTAGTTTCACCGCTTGTTTAAGTTTAATTTTTATTTATTATGTCACGTACTTGTACTACTTAAAGCTCCATAACTAAAGCTAATTTTGAATGCCAAATATATCCAACAATTTCACCTTTTACCTATTCCAAACTAAGCAAAAGTATGATGACTAGTAGGAATGCGCCTATCCGAATTAATTTTGGAAAATCTTATCGTAAGCATACCGTTTCACCGCTTGTTTAAGTTTAATTTTTATTTAGTATGTCACGTACTTGTACTACTTAAAGCTCCATAACTAAAACTAATTTTGAATGCCAAATATATCCAACAATTTTACCTTTTACCTATTCCAAACTAAGCAAAAGTATGATGACTAGTAGGAATGCGCCTATCCGAATCAATTTTGGAAAATCTTATCGTAAGCATACCATCCAGCGATTTTCAGATCAGATCGAGATCATATGATTTTCAGGCGGATCGATACAAAGCTTAAAAAGAGGTACGATTGCATGAATAATATAAAAACTATAATTATTTTAAGTAGGCTGCTTATAAATAACTCCGGCAACCTGATTCATTGAAGTTGAAGGTAAAGCCCGGCTTGACTATTTCAGAGACTGTTTAGGATTTAGGGGTGTTTAAACGTCGCATCGGACGAACATTTTATTTTTATAAATCCGTGTAGAATGTTGCTGGTCGGTCTTATTCACTTTTTTGAGCGATCCAAAATGATTTCCAGAATATTTCGAATAGACGACATTGGTCTAGTGGTTTAATTACCGGGTCAAGATCTCGGGGTCCCGGATTCGATTCCCGGGTCAAGCAACCAAAAGTTGCGAATTTGCGAACATCGCTTGGGTTTGTGATCACCAACCCGCATTTAACAAGCGTGGTGATTATGCCAGTACCCATCATTGCTGTGGTAACTTGAATTCAATGATGGAGGCGTTTTCCCTGTAGTGGGAGGATTGTAGGCTGTTACTTTACTTTTTTTAGAAGACATGTGTTCTGATTCTTAGACAAGATGATGAATATACAAAATTTTTCTTTTGATATTTTTTCATTTCAAGTTTTTAGGCAACTGCTTCGAATTTTGCAATGGGCATGTGTATGTGTGATGAACACGTGTATGACCCTTGTGAGATTCAAACCCACAAATTCTGATTTTGTAGCCTGCGTTATGCACAACTAGACATGATGGTTGATACGAGATGTATATTATATATTTATATTATATATTTTACTATCAACGTGATCTGAAGAAAAATGTGTGTTTATAGCCTCAACATCTGCGCTGTCTGGAAAGAATAATACAATTTGAAAACAAATCATCGAGCACTTTCTTGCTTTCCACGGGATTGGTGCAGCAGGAATGGAGGCCTCGATTCGTTCTGTTAGGGTGTCCATGCGTTTGGATATACTCGGACATGAGATTTTGAATGCTTACATAATAATATGTTCCAGCTCCTGACACAAGTGTTGTATTTTTTAATTTGTCGCAGGTCTACTTGGTTTTCTTTAATATATTTTTTTAAATAAATAATGGGTTTGCTCTTGACTACATACGTAACTATACGGTTAAGAAGAAGCCTTAGATCGAGCGAGCTAACCCAGAGTTACTGGTTCTCCCACACACCAGCGGAACACAGAAAAACTGTTTGGCGCTGGACTCCGGCAGGAGGGTGGTAGTATCCAGGCAGCCTTTTACGAAGCCTAGCACCACAGAGGATCTGTTAGCCGTCATCATTGGTTAGAAAACCAAAGATGCCGTTGCCCAGGGTGGACCACTAGGAGGTAGATCCCACCACCCCAAAAAGTCATGCGTTTATACAGGGTGTAAAAAAAAATAAACGCACATCCTGAAGCTACGCAATCTGAAAAGCAAACCAAGTCATATTACAAAATATTATCGCTGGGAAATTATTTTTATTTTTGGGAGCAAAAAAAATATTATAATTCACAGCGCGCAATGTATAGCAGCCGGAACGTGGGCCGCTGCGCTGGAGATGGCTGCTACCGTTTTTGTAATAAAATGGAAAACAAAATTGTGACTTTGACCCTCAATATCTTCGGAACCAGGTGTTTCCCAGGTATGGATGTAAAGAAAAAAATTATCCTGGTGATGGCGACAGTATGTGGTTTTCGGATCTGCGTTTGGTTTTTTTACACCCGTTATAAAGGATAAGTTTTCGTTTCGCCACATTTTTTTAATTATGGTATCGCAAACTTTCTGACGAAGTAGGTGGATTGTGAAACATTTTTTTGTGTTTAAATATCAAAAGTTGATCTCATTAGAATTTGAAAAAAATGCGTAGAGGTGTTACTTACAGTAATGTACTCAATTGGTTCTATTTTTGGTCTTCATCTGCCTAGATAGATATCAGTGTACGTACCTACTGCTAGGCATAGCTTCACAAAAAAAAATGCATTAATCGTGATTTGGCGATCGAATTTTTTCCTGTGCCGGAGAGAAGACGCTGCAAGTGCTCTCGTCTTCTTGGCATTATTCCTTTAGGTGCTACTTGATGATGTTAGAATCTAGTTTTGATGTCATCTCTCTCATTTATACTGTCATCAAAAGCTAACTAGTTAAATGAAAATAATCACTTTCAAATGTTCGGGTTCAAAGACAGCTGAGTTTGTTTCCCGATACGATCAGCCGTTCTGTTCTGATTGAATGACAAACATCTATCAAAACTTTCGCATTTATTTCTGGTGGCGATCAAGGTTGGAACTGTTACGTTGCTGGAAACTGTGTTTGGATTGGAAATTGTCACCTGCCCAGTCCGACTTTCTTATATGTAGGCCTGGCAATCCTACGGCCGGTACATTATGTAGATTGTGGCGTAAGTAGCGCTCGGCGGCGCGGGCGCGGGCGCGGGCTGCAAACCGAATTTATCGCATTGCCTATTCAATCCGCGGGAAACATCTGCCTGTCGGAGAATAGAAAAATGTACGGGCCGTCCTCGCGAAACGGGACGAAGCTGATTTTTCACAATCTGATATAACAGCCAGGGCTACATAAATGTGAAATGTTCCCAAAAGTATTTTTCTTCACCGCCGAGAAAGTCCTAAAAATTACTGCGTATTTTTTAACAGCCAAAAAAAATAGGAGTCCTAGTAAAACTATTGAACTCAGGTTATGGAGAATGACAAAGTAGCCAACGGCCGATATCACTGTTTTTTTGCTTAGCAACCGTTGTTTTTTGAACCAACTAACAATACCATATAGGAACTTTTAATATTCTCTTCTTTTCGGTGGTAGGCCTATCTAGAAGGTTTGAAAAAAACTGGACATAAATTTGGAGTATGCGGACCATGTGGAAAATGACCATGTAGAAACACTACTTTAAAGCTTCTTCTTTTTAAAGGGCTGTTGGTATTTAAGACATCACTGTTTCACCGACAATTCAAATCGGCCAGCTTTCGTAATCCCTCTCTGTACAATGTTTCCTATCTCCAGACATTGTCAATTCATAATGGTACGGTCGAGGGTGCTGTACCTCATCACTCCCATAATTCAAATCAGCCAGCTTTCGTAATCCCTCTCTGTACAATGTTTCCTATCTCCAGACATTGTCAATTCATAATGGTACGGTCGAGGGTGCTGTACCCTACAATACGTTCACAACCATTAGATTATCAGCAGACGTTTTAAAATTTCACTTACGATTCTGAACCCACATCTGAGATATCGTCTCGGAGTCGAGCGAATTGACTTAGCGTGGCGCGGAGTGCGCGACCAAATTACTATTTCAATCTGAGCGACGACGACTCCGGGAGTATGTCACTACAATTGGATACTTGAGCATGTTCAGCATTAGTCGGGTAATGCACGAGATTGATAGACGTCGCGGAGACGAGAGGTAGAGTGAGCAAACTTGAAAGATATTTAAATAATAGCTATGTACTAGGGTCACAAGCATAAGTGCTAACCAGCGTAGGTTTGAACTGATAAATATCTTGCCGAACCGCATAGAGATTTTTTTAAATTATTGTATATTGTTTTTGATTGTCTTTTGACTTTTTATCAGTTGACTTCTGTTATTCATGCGGTATTATTGCGTTCCTGAGTTCTCCAATTAGAATTCCTAGTTTTCTCATTAATGAGATTTCCCACACAAGTATAATAATATGTGCCTTTGGTGTTCAAAATAAAACTATTTTATTATATTCCATAAAAATGTTAGGTCATTTCAGATAAACTAGCTAAAAAAGGCTTTTAACATGATATGGAAAAATCCCTAAAACAGTTGTTGATATCCTTTTATAATTAAATATTTGTAAGCCTATCCTGATAAAATGTTTGTTAGAAAGTAGCTTAAAACCCTATTTCTATTTTCTGGTTAAGGACTCACAAAAAATGTGCTAAATAAATGGAAAGTTTGCAATATATAACATGCAATATACCTACTAAGCCTTATCAATATCAAAAACAACAATTACTTGATAAAATAAATAAAATGTAACTCTGTCAGGCAAAGCAAAAAATTGGTATGGAGAATAACCAAAGTGAATTGTCGATACCGATTTGCTTTTAAAATACTGTTTGTGCCCGTACCCCGCTTACCTTAGATAAAAGCGAACGATATTTATATTAAATTCACGGGCAAGTTGATAATAAGAAAAGCGCCTCGCCCAAAGGACACTCTTTCACATCAAACGGAATGCACTAGTGGTAGGGCTACCACCGGGCGCTAACACATTAAAAATATATTTTAGAAATATCACCACATGTTTAGCCCTAAACTAAGCAGAGCTGTAGTATGGCGACTGGTAAAATCCGGTTTGGTGGATTCAAAATTAACTTTAGCAGTACTTTTCTTAATACGAAAAGCACCGTAAATTAATAGGACGTTGTAGTATTAATGTTGGTTATTTTTTTATTTATACTGGCAAGAAAAAAAAAACTAAAATGTGGAATCATTTGAATGGTGGCTATAACAATTTTGAATGTTGTGGATATTACTTTTACTATTTTTCCGGCAACCCCGTCACGGGTTCGGGCTCATGATTACGCAGTAGTTTTTAATTATGTCCACTTTGCGCCGCATGAATATTCTCTAGAGTGTTTCATCAACTTGTTTTTGCAACGATGCCATTTACTTTGCTTAGGTACCTTCACAGAACTAACAGACGAAACTGACTGGATTATTACGATTAGGATTTCTCCTTTTTGCGAGGGAAAAATTATACAACCAAATTAAATACTATTTTGAATGTTATAATTTTCGCCCGTGTTTGGCAACAGATGTAGAAAATCTATATCGTATTGCTTTGTGGTCACAAAAAAATAAATCAAAAAATCTTCAATTAATTAATTAATTAATCTTAAATCATGTACTTTGAATTTGCATTACGGTTGGTAGGTATAACACATTATTGCATAAGCTGCAAATTTAAATCAGACTGTTCAAAGTTGATCATATTTTATCTACGCTTGCAGCAGAAACTGCTAAAACTCTTTGTAATAGATATACAAGGCCTGATGAGTCACCAGCAAATAACTGACCCGTCAACAAAAAGTATTATAGTCTGTATCAGTACTTTCTGCTGTTAGGTAGTGTTACTTTCTAATATTTTAATTATTCCTGTCAAAAAACTTGCCACAAGACTCTGAGAAGCGATCTAGAAATTAGGAAACATTGGTTCCTTACTTCAAGCTGACGCAAATCCACATTATGCCCTTACAAAACTATCGAAATATATGTGCCGCTTGCGAACAACTGCACACATGCGTAATTCTGATTTTGTCCTTGTCATACTCGTGAAAAGAACAATTACTTTCTCTTTCATAGATTTGAAAAGACGTCACAATTGTGACGTTTTAGGGACGCATATTGAGAGCGTATGTAACATATTTATTACTTTTTAAATATCATTGGTTCCTTACTTCAAGCTGACGCAAATCCACATTATTATAATCGAACGAAACTGCCTAATATTAACATCGGCAATGAGGCAGCCCTACAAAGCGGCTACCGGCCGCTGAAGGACGGAAGATGAAAGGCCCGGCCGCATTCGACGCGACAAAGGACTTTGTCTCCTCACGCCCCGCGCGTTAACTTTGACTCGCGGCGCGACGGTCAAAGGTACGATATCCGTGTGTTTGTTCCCTCGATGATACGAATATTGGTAGGATAGAAACTAAATTTGTCGTCTAATTCTTCAGAAACATTGACATGCGAAGGTTGTATAGGTTTGGTGTTCTGTTTTGTGGAATTCAATCGCAATATATCTTTTTTGTGTTGTTACAATGTGTATCTCAGGTGTTTTTTTTTATTTATTGTGCCCAAACGTACTCGATTCTCAGTCAACTAAAAGACAATAAATATAAATACATAAATATGTTAGGTTAAATGTGCTTGCAATCATCAAAATATGACAGGTGTATTTTAGTTTTAGTCGTTTGGTTGTATTTTATGTTGATTGACTTGTTTCGTGAAATGTTAGGAGTTTGCACCCTTAACACCCGAAAGAAACATCTTTGTAGATGTTTGACAGTCAATTAAGATAAACAGCTATTTAAATACTTATATGATATTTGAGGATTTAATTGCAATAGCAATTGCAAAGTACTTAAACTTGAAAAATTATGTCCCAGGCGAGACTCAAACCCGCATCTCCTCGCATACCGGGCGCGGCGCTTTACCACTACGTCATAGGCGTCAATTTTTCAAGCATGTTCTTATCGCTGTAAGCCAGCGTTGTTTCATGAAATGTAAATACTGATATTATAATTGCGATTAAATTGCTTTAATATCATATAAAGTATTTAAATAGTTGATTGACTTGTTTGCCTTGACTTGTTACGTAAGAATATGTGTTAGCCAGCATATTTAAGAAAAAGTGAAGCAAGCAGATTTTTAATAATACTACAGAATATTATATTAAAAAAAAAATTGGCGACATATTTATGTGATTTTAAATACATTCGATTGATTATGTCCTCAAAATACGCTGATACTGTTTGATTAAAATTAACTGATGCAGGACCGAGCCTGTTGTTTGGGCGCACCCCACGTTGGGCGCCAATAAAACGTACGAGAGGCAAATTGTCGCTGTATAAAGTTTTAATTCGACTCGTATGTTTGATGATAGTGCGCGCACAAAGTGCAGAAGTAATAAAGGGGTGTCGAGTGTTCACAACTCGCATAGTTCAGGCCCGCCCTCGAGTCGGCAAACTGAACGATATTCCGCCGTGAACAATACATTAACCCTGACTCACGCGTGGCCGAATGACACGCTACATTTATTGTTATCGTAATAAAGAAAAAGTCAATTATTTAGACAAAAGGACCGTACGGGCAAACAGTTGACATGTTATCGTTTGAACGGTCAAGGGTCAAAGCGCGTTCGTCGAGCGGCCTAATCGCAAAGAGACAACTCAAAGTGGAGCGTGCAAATTCGAGTCTGAGCGGGAACAATAAAAGTGCAGGTGGACCGCGGCCGCCCGCGCCTTTGCCGCACATCAAAGGCCCGCCCGCGATACCATACAAAAGCCCTAATGAGACAAACCCGTGGCGTAATCGAGGCGACGGAAAAAGATGAGGCCCGAGAGGTACGAGGCAAATTTTAATAATTGTCAAAGCGGCGGCGCCGATCAAACGCGGTGGGGCGGCGGCCGCCACCACCCCCGCACCTGTGACGTGTGCTCGGCGCGGGCCTCATTAGCGCTACTGATCTAATGCGACTTCGAACTTCTAGCGACGTCTAATTAAACTTAAACTGAATTTCAATTTTACGTTTGAAATTTTAATACTTAAAGCCGGAGCCGCGAAGGTTCCGCAAAGGAGGCGCGTTCAAAGGCGACGCCGTGCACGTTTTCGCAGATATTAAATGTGTTGACAATTTAATTTTTCATTTCCTTTAGGCGGCACGGGCGGGCGGCGGCGGGCGGGCGGGCGCGGGACCGCCGCGCCTTTGACGTCGCGATATTGTCTTTGTGCGGCGCGTGGGGTGAGTGGGGCCGCCGTCGACGGAGACTTTGTCGCAATACAATGTGTATCAATAAAACTTAGGATTGGCTTTTAGTGGTTGCACTTACGCTTTGTGAGGCGGCGGGCTCACCCTTTGACATTATATGTGGGGCGGCGGGCGTGGGTGTGTTTGTGTGTGTGGGGTAATAATGCAAGCGGAGACGAGCCGGCGGCGCCGGGTGCACGCTGGTTTATTAATATCGGAGCGATCGCGGGTATCGCACGTTCTCGCGCGCCCGCGGACGTTTGCCGCTCCGAGACGAACTAATGATACTATTGCAAACACGGCCAGAGCTAGCATCTTATGAATGTCGACAAATTGCTGCTGCTTTCCTTACTATTTCTATAAAACAATTTGCTAATTAGGCGATTAAGTAAGATGTTCGACAAGAGCACTGTTAATAGGAGCATCAAAAACACAATTTGAGACTAAACGGTAATATACTGTACATAATAAATTGGCAGTCTACGAGATCAAAAGCCGTGATTGAGCTAGTAACATTAGACTCTTTAAATAGAACTCTTCAAAGAGTCTTCGATCGCGTGATTGAATTACGGCATATTTAATTTGAGCACTCATCATAATAGAAATGGATTTAATAGGACGCCGGTATTCGCACTCTTTGATCTGTGCCGTTCAAAGAGATGCGTAGACTGTGCAAAATGCTTTAGTGTGTCAAAAAGTCGTGTAGCTTTTATCCTTTGAGGCTTTGACCGTAACTGCGTAACTGACCCGCTGGCGTATTATCGGGATTGCATTCAGCGCCGTAGTGCGGCATGCATGTGGAAAATATCATCCGACCCGCGGCCCTTTGGCCGTCGCAGCGCTTGCTCGACTGACCATAAAAAGTATTCACATTTTTGTAATAAAATTACCTGTTTTAAAAGGACGTTACTACCGAGATTAAGTCGCAGAGCGATGTAGTTAGTCGTCGGCGGCTGATCAAAGGGTAGGTTGGGCCAATAGCGGTGCTTGGCTTGCCTTTGCTCCGCCCTCATTTAAGGCCACGTGCTGCGCGCGCACGTTGCTAGCTCCAAACTGACAGTTGCCTCTGAGCTTCCCTCCGGAACAGGACGTTGCTGTCCCACAAGAAAAATTTACGTCGCGTTCGCGGAGTTTGTGTAAAACCTTTAAAACTTTTGAACATCGTTGTTAATCAGTAGAATTGTTCACCAGTATATCTAGTAAATTAGTTTTAACTGTATTGTGTATAAACGTGTCGTAATCAGTGTTATAAATATTATAATCGTAATATTTAGTGAGAAAGTGTAAAAAGTTCGGTGTTGCAAACTTTATGGATTTATTCGATAAAACTGGATTAAAGTTGTCGTCTATAGAGCCTCAGGTATTAAATTTTGAACTGTAACAGAGTTTGTCCGCCGGGTGTGGTAACAAAAAGTTTTTTCGAAGTGTCGGCATCCCTCGGTACGGTCACGGCAAGTTTTTTTGTTAGAGCCCGTAGCGTATTTTAAATATTTATTGGAATGACCTATTGTTTTGAATGTCGCCATTGTTTCAAGGATGTTGTTCGCTCGTCTGTTAGTGCACTCGATATAAGTTTATTGTGCTCCGGCTTGCTTCAATGGCCCTTCA
Source organism: Anania crocealis (assembly GCA_949315895.1). Taxonomy (NCBI): domain Eukaryota; kingdom Metazoa; phylum Arthropoda; class Insecta; order Lepidoptera; family Crambidae; genus Anania; species Anania crocealis. The sequence goes on along the minus strand of OX438858.1, from coordinate 4,375,466 downwards.
TGGGTCCTGTTCACTTCGTTACATTGTTTTTTTTTTATTTTGTTTCTGTTATATGAAAGGTTCCGATGCATGTATTTTCATGTTATTGTTTTCTTTGTAGAGCATTTGCACCGGTTATGATTGAATGGTATTAATAGTTTATTATCAATTTGCATGTATCAAAGTAGATTTTTATAGCAATTTAATAACTTACTCTAATTTAATATCAGTATATAAACTTGAAAAATTTTGTCTCAGGCGGGACTCGAACCCGCATCTCGAGTCCTGCCTGAGACAAAATTTTTCAAGTTTATATACTGATATTATAAGTGCAATTAAGTTGCTAAAATATCAAATAAAGTATTACTCTAATTTAATCACACGATTGTAGGATTTTAAAGTAAATTATGTTTAACCTAAATTAACAAGGTTATTTACTTACCAAATTTGCCATAAATCATCATCATTATCAGGCCACTGCTGGACACAGGCCTCTCAAACGAAGACTTGCCATAATCGCCACGCTTTGCAGGCGGTCGGAAATCGCAATTTGGCCAATGGTAAAGTGAATACCATGATGCACGTCTCCCCTGCCATAACTAGTACCGGTTACTGTTTTTAGATTTGTTAGATTAATGCATCTGCATTTATTTTAAATTTAATGCATAGTGCAAATCGTCATTCGCAATAATCGCAATGAAGCGTGTGCGCATCATAAGGAAAAGACATCAACGCGCCAATTTAGTATGAGTGAGCTGCGTCTGCGTAGAAGTGGGCGCGAGTAGCCGTATTTATTTACGTAGTAGATACTTCTTTCTTTTTATTACTTACAATTTAATTTTATGTTCCGACAAAAAAAGGATTCTTAATTCTACGTGAACATGGTTATTAAAGGGCACACAATTGACAAGATACAAAACTTCGATAGTATTTTTTCTTAAGTTGTTTTATAATAATAAATACAGTGTAGTCCGTTTAGTACGACTTCGCATATAACAACCAACCGTTTTTAGCGACGTAAGTCTATTCTTTTGTTAGGTTTTGATACGAGGCACTATGAAAATGCTTCGTTTATTACGACTCTTATAACGACCGATCGCTTTTTGCAACGGAATTTGACATAAATTGGTTCGGTTAAAACGACGACGAACGTTGACGTGCTTACAAATAAATCGTAAGTAGGTAAGCAGCTATGAAGCTATCTCCGCCCCATTCCCCTGGAATTAATTATTTCAAGTATGAAATTGCCGTTTCATAGCACTAGATTTGCGAGACTTGAGACTTTGCATCTTAGGTCGTAGGTTCGTTTAGTGCGACGTCCGGTTAATACGACGTAATATCACATGAATAAATATCATGTGGTAATATTACCGGTCCCTTGGGAGTCGTTATAAACGGATTCTACTGTAATAATATTTTAAGGAATGCCAAGCTGGGCCACACTGATCCATCTAGTCCCAAATTAAGCTACTATTAAGTAGCTCGGCGTATAGGGTACTAGACAACCGATAAACTTACTAATACCCTTTTTTTGTATATATATACTTATTATACATAGAAAAACACCCAGACCAGTACAAACAGACATTTATACATACATATTTAGGTACTTGCCCTGTAAAGCCTATTTTTCGTCCATTCGGAGTGTAGTTTTGTTTTTTAATCTAAATAGAACCAACTTTTACTGTTTATTAGGTTAGTAAAGAAAATTTAAAACATCGATATTAATAAATCTCTTAAAATATTATGCATTGGTCTTGCTTATAGAAGTATAGGTAAGTATGCGTCAATTTGAGAACCTCTCCTTTTTTCTTCGGTTGCTTTTTTAAACGTACTTGTAATAAAAGATTTCAGTTACTTTTCACACTTATTTCTTAAATTGAAGTAATGTAATCACTAAATAATTTTAAAATACCTTCATTTAGAATTTTTTCCATGTCTTAGATTGGTACCTATTTTTTTTTAATAAACTCGTAATAATAAATGATAAACCTTGTCAACAATTTCCATCTTAATTGTGCTTCATTTCCATTTTATCATTACAATTGTATCCTTGTCAAAAGTCCACGGCTGGACATATCATATTTTTTATATTATTATTTCAAGGAAAACAAACAACTTATAAAATACTCAATACACATGTGGCGAGGACATAATTAAAATCAGTAAGCCTAAAGTTATTACCAATAATCCCTTTATCTACAAGGAGGATTATCTTATAATCGCCTTCTTCTATTAAACTTCTTTAGTTGCCAACAACACCCATGCAACGAGAAGGGATGGTGGTGTTCCATCTATAGTGCACAAATTGCTTATTAGTAAATTCTGTCATTTGACTGCTAGTAGTTCCCATGGTAGAAATCTTTACCTACATAAAGTAAATAAAGTAAAGTAACGGTAGGAAGACCGCTTCAAGCCCTAATTGAATTCTAAATACCACAGAAATTATGGGTACATGCATAATCACAACGCTTGTCAGATGGGTTGCTGATCATACACCCGAGCAATTTTCGAAAATTCGAATCTCTTGTTGTTCCAACCGGGGATCGAAACCAGAACCCGGAGATTTATGCCCGGCACTTAAACCACTAGACCAACGGGGCGTTTACCTACATAAGATCAAATATATCCCATATTTTTTTTATCGCTGATAAATTGAGTCTGTAAGACTCGGCGTGATTTGCCAAAAATTGCTAATATCTAATATAGTATCTATAATTACAGTTGTAAAATTTATAAATATATATTAAGTTCTATCTATTAAGTTATTATTACATGACTATAAAATAACAGATGTTATTATTTGAGAATTACAGAAATGTCGAAAAAATATATGTAATTTAACAAATTACTGTTCGATTTCTGAACGCAGAAGTCTCCATAGCTCAGATGGAAGAGTCTCCCAGGTAGCGGAATTTCGTGGGCTGTCTTTCCACGCATTCGAGTTTTTGTCATGTTCAACATCACCTATATTAAAACGCCTTCTCAAAGTGATATAACGCCCTCGCATTAGACGACCTTCGAAGTCGAGCCCGCATAATATTAGCCGGACTCTCATAATTATGACGCTCCAGGTAAATAAAATACCCAATTAGCTACATTTTCGCGCCATCCACGGCCCTCGTGAAAACGTAATGCTAAAAGCACCCTTTCAGGTGCGCACGCGGCGTCTTTGAGCCAGTCTCAGAAAAAGGATCGCTCTGTGCTAATTTCCAAACTCGGTTTCGCACAGATAAGGATAGACTCGGGAGGAAGGTGTCTTTGATGTAGCCGCCCGGCCCTCTGACTCCGGGGATGAGAGCTTTCAATGAAAGGATTTTTTTTTCATCTTCTTTCCCTTTGTACTTAATTTAAATTTCGTTTATATCAATGCTCCGAGTTTCCTTTTGGTGTGTTTTCTCTTTTACTTTGTCGCGTTTATCCTCTCCAATTTGTTATATTCGAGTTCGCTTTGTAATTAAATTTAGTGTTGGTAATCTGTTCCCTCTAATTTTTTTTTCCATTCCGTGAGCTACCGGTTGTAATTGCAATTTATAAATTAGGTGTCCCTTTGATTTCGAGTGTTCCTTAGAAACGCTTGTTTTCAAAAATTTGATTGTGTCCTTTGTAGTTCAATTCTCTTTGACGTTGCTCTGCCGCGGTCGCTTTAATGTCTAGTGTGGATTGATTACAAGACCCAATTGCTATGTGGTTATTTAGAGAATAAATTATCTACAACATTCAACATATTGTATTGTAAACAAGTATAATTGTTATCGTTATGATAGTAATCGAAGCAAGCGCAAAATAATAATAAAACCAACTCAACATCAAATAACCGATAATATTCCGACTTCATAAAGTAAGTAGTTCCAGTGAAATCTTAATTACACGAAACGAGATTTCCGTGAGTCGGAAGCTACATAGTTAATTGTAAAACGTAATTAACATTACTGCCGCCCAGTTCTTGGCTCACAATTAAGATGTTGATTATGCAAGTGTTTGCTGTCCGTCGTTAGTTTTTCGTCAGTTGTTTCGGCGCTCGAAGCCTTTGTCGCAAGTTCCGAAGCGCCAAGAGGCCGGCACAAAGTTCTCCTCTGACTACCAAAGCACACAACCCATGCCGAGCATTACCATCACAAGGACATCATTTAAAGTCTTTCAAATTTAAACATCAAAGTCCATCAAATTCCTTTGATCTCCATCAGATCATCGATATAAGGAAATATACGTTCACATAAGTTGCCCTTTGATGATTACATTGTTTGTGACCTGAGTATTTGTAGAGTCATGTTATTAAATAAAACTAATATGGTATGCTTTTTAAAACAAAAACGAAGTAATCATTGATCAATAGCCAATTAGGATATTTGATAGAATCCAATAAACGCGTTGATTGTAGCTAACCGTTTGTGTAATTTTGTTTATATGTTGGTCGTGTGTTGTATTATGCGAGCGGGGTGTTGTGAAGGCGTCGCGAGACAAAGAGTTTGTCGCGAGGAGCGAGTTGAAACACACGGAGCGTTTCCCGCGGCGGCGGCGGCGCGCACAAAGGCGCCACTTTGCGGAGTCGTCTTTGACTCACAAGAGTGTGTGACCCAACATTAATAACCTACTAATAGGTCTCCGAGCTCGCAACCCTGCCACATCTAGACTTCTCTCAAGATATATGTACGTTATAAGGTTACGTTGGGATTATCGCTATAGAATCATTTTGTGAATAATCTTCTTGGGAATGAGCTTGAATTTGTATTATTTTAACTAGTGAGTATTAGGTACCTGAACTGTATTAGGAGATCAAGTACTTTGCAATTTGTCCCGTCTCTCTGATTTTATAAATTTCACGAACATTTAATCACGAATAGAACACTCGTAGATTCAATTTTTCACATAATTTTATTAGAGACAGTTTAATTAGAGTGCCTTTTATCGGAGCCGCTTTGAGATTGTGAACGTTTCAAATAGATTTCACAAGAAGCACTTTCAAAGAGAGCACCCCTAATAAGTACTGAAGAGTCCTCGCACGTGTTTATCAAAGACAGCCTTTCGTTACTCACCGTCTGAATGGCCTCAAAAGAAACTCGTGTAAAATGCTCCACAAAGTGCCGTATCAAAGGAAAGGCGGGCGCAAATATCTGTTTCGTAAACTAGTAAAAACGGAGCTCTTTAAGGTACGCGTACTCGCGGCAAATTAGGCGGAGTTAAATACAAGCGCCGCTCTCACAAATGTATAACTTTGAAAGTGACTCCTCGCTCATTATTTATGTAAGTCGACGTAATCGTCAAACGACTCCCCGCGTTTTATTTTTGACAGAATTACCCGTTCGCGTCGGTCCGAGCACGCGGCGGCCGAGGCGCTGGATGACGGGGCTCGCGCGTACCCCTCACATGTGTATCCATTTAATGCTCAATTCCCATATAATTTAACTTTGCGATCAAAGCGAAATTTTGCAAAGAGCTTCCCGGCGGCGGCGGGCCGGGAGGCGGGTGCGAGCGGGACGCCGCCATCGGAGTTCTCGAGATCAAATGCTGGGCCAAATTAGTCACTCTCCGTCTCTCTATCTCAAAGCCGATCCGTAGCAAAGTTTGCGCGAAGATGACATCAAAAGGAAACCACACATTGGGGTGGCGCGCCCGGCGCCCCAGTGGGGCCGGCCCCATACTTAAATCCGCCGTGTCTCCGTCTTATTGACACGCGACTGACAACTCGCCTAGTCGCCAGCGCCAACTGTTTCAGTCGCTCGCTTCGCTTTACCAGTCTTATTTAGTTAATTAATACGGAATGTCCTATCAACTTCCAACTCCCACAAGGCAGCTACACTTTACACGGATCGACTGTAGGGAAACTTTAATCGCATGGATATGTTTCTACGTGCCTATGTGTACGGACAAACTTGTAACGCGCTGCCTTTAATTAAGGACATTGAGTTTGTCGATGGTGTATGAAAATGGTTTGGTTAAACCATTTTAACGGAGTGTTATGTATTTTATTTGATTTTAAAATTTTCTAGGTTCACAGCTTGGTAAAACAGTTATAATATTATAACAGTAAATGAAAAAAGTCCCGGGAGTCCTTTTCCTTATACATAGTTTTAATCCCAGAAGCATGTTTTAAAGGGGTGGAAATGAGTATAGGTGTATAATATTTTCTTAATTTGGTATAGAGTATAACAAATAGCTAAATATTGCTTAAATTGTAAGTTTTCTAAGGAAAGCAAGATAACCAAGAACCCGATATAACCAGGGCACGGAGGCCGGGTGAGATATAACCGAAGACGGAGTCGCGGGCAGAGCGTAAGTAGGTTTAATACGCAGATTTTATAGGATACAAATTATACAAAATAATCTAATAATATACATGTAAATATCCTGTGCACTTGTATATTCAAGTTTTTTCATAATTTCGAAATGGAAAGCACTGAGTGCTTGCTTTAAATAACATTACGAAAAGAGATGAAAGAGCTTCGGTTAGGTTTCCCAAAGTTCTGAAGCCTTAGAAACGAGTTTTAACTTGGGCTAAACTTTAGTTTCCCAACACAAAGCTGGCAGTTGTATTCTTATTTGTTGAAAATTGCCTTTTTGAATGTTTCTCAACGCTTTACGAGGGGAGAGATACAGAAATAGGCTCGGGTTTTTTTATTGAAAAACTGTTTTATGTAACTGCAAAGGTAAAATGTATCGTAAGAAAGGTTGTCGTTACAATGCTACGTTCGTTATGTCATGTTTTTCTGCGTAGTAAAATATGAAGTTGTTTTCTTAAAAAAAGATTGCCTAACTGATCTTAACAGCCCAAAAATAAACTTTTTAAGTACTTACTAATTACTAATATATCATTGTAATGTATTTTTTTAAATAACCTATAGGTGGAACGCCCCGTGGTTCTAGTGGTTTAAATACCGGGCCATGATCTTGGAGTCCCAGGTTCGATTCCCGGGTCGGGCAACAAAAGGTTTAGAATTTTCGTAAATTGCTCGGGTTTCTGATCACCAATCCGCATTTGGCAAGCGTGGTGATTATGCCTGTACCCATCAATTACTTTGGTAACTTATATCCAATGATGGAGGCCTTTGCCCGGCAGTGGGATGATTATCGGCCGTTTTTTACTACTATACGAGTAGGTATCTTGTATCTTAGTAAAAGTATCATTTACATCTATGTAAATAAATATTCATATTGATTGCTTACGCATCAATGATGTTGATGACCATACTCATTAAGGTCGCTAGATATTTTTTGCTCCAGCGGTTAGTTTGTTGCCCCACTGGAGTTAGAATTTACTGCTGGTTATCACCTTGTAAGAATTTATAAAAAAAAATGACACAAAAATGTTTAAATCCCACAACGAGCACGTTTGAAAGAGGCTCGGCGGCATTGTGCTGAGTTTACGAGACGGCCGCGCCGCGCGCCGGTCGGTTCCTGGAAGCTGCGCGCGCGCCTACCTACGAACGCCGGCCCTTTGTGACGTCACAACACGAATATTTGACTTTCGGTTCACCCTAATTGAAGTTTAGTGTAGCCTCGCTGTTTGCTCTTCGTTATTCGATCCGCTCAAGTCGGCTTTGGACATATTAGGCGATCTGCTTTGTGACGATAAGCCGCTTAGCTAAGCTCGTTATTACTTTATGGCGCGATAACAGTCACTGCCAGAGCTTCCTTTGTTTTAACATTTTTACATTCTTTGTTTGTTACTCAATTGGAATGCTTTAAATGTAGACGCAGGAATAAGCTAGGGTTTGTAAAGCTTGAAATCTGAGCAGCGCTAGTTTTTTGTGCATGGTAATCCAATGCATAAGTTTTTTGAAACATTAATTATAGCGTTAGTAATAAGATAACAATAGCGGACTTTTTATCGTCTCATCCCTTTCTCTGCGGCCCATCCATCACATCCACGTCATTCGATATGTCAAATGTAGCGTCCGACATTAGGCTTCCAACCAACTTTTTGTAATCTACTGAAGTTGTAATATGATTATCATTTCCGAGTACCAGCTGCGCCGTTTCGCTGAACTATGATGTTTAGCTTAATGCTATTGGTATGTTGTTTTTTTTTGTCTGGTCATTGTGTATAGGTAGGGCAGAAATATAGGGATTCGGTACCGGTAATAATTAATATCGTAGATAGTAGAAACTACTTACATTATTTAGAACATCTCACTTCATCTAATGGCGAATTTTATTGGAAAGACCTATTTTATTTTAATGAATTTTTCTATAAGCTTTGGTCAAAAGCCCAAAATTTAAATTGTAGTTCCATTGATCAGTTGTAGCTAATGCAAAAAAAAATTATGTCTGTCCAAATTAATTAAATGGTATTATAGCCGATTCATTAATCTGTTCCGGTATATCGGTTTCAGCATTACCGAAACCGGTATCGAGCCCTAATTATAGGGTTGGCATCGGCTTCCATTGAATGAGACCGGTTTGGGCCGGAATGCCGCGAGCACGGCGCGCGGCGTGCGGTGCGCTGGCGCAATAGGGCTGCTACTTCGGATCATCACTCAGAATCAGATGTATATTGCAAGCAAGGCAAATGTTCATCGTACGATGTTCACTCTGTCTTAGTCTAAGCCCACGCAGAAAGGGTACTGCTTTCCAGAGATTCGACTCGTATGTCACAAGCTTATAATGCTCTAAAGCTACAAGGCAGGCAGAACCATGGTTTGGTGGACAGATTGTCTCAGTCTGATCCTCGGCAAACAAACTTGCCAGAGGACTCAGAAAATTTCAATATTTTCTTAGCATCGCATGCACACATCATAATACTGTAATTAGGGTTTCCTTCACCAAAAAAAGACCAGTTTCGATCAATATCATAATATTAATTTATGATTTGGAGATTTTTAATGCAGTCTGTGGCACATGGTTATTAAATTATCTTTCCTGACATAACGATATAAAGTATAAATTGCGCCGATCGTTATAGGCAACCCTAAGCACTGTCTATGTTGGCGGCTTTTTGCTTTGGATGCGTCGCCCACGCGGCCGCCGGCGCCGGCGCAGCGTTGAAGTCCGATAAAGGACACGTTGCTAATATTTGATGGCGATGTTCCTGGCTTGTTTGAGTACATGTGTTGTTTAGCAATAGTTTTACAATGGTCCAGTCCCACAAATTGGGGAGGCCTGTGCCCAGACGTTAATTGGTATAGGACGGTGATGATGGCCATAAATATAGTTTTGTGTTTTCGATTTGGATGCAATAAGCGGAATCGAATCAGAAATTATGAAACCTGTTAAAGAACGCTGATTGTCGGAATCCGCTGAGCAGTTATAAATGACTACAACAGTATGTAACCTGTAATGTAATGTTTCTTAGGACTGTAACAATTCGGAGTAACTTATATGTATATACCTACACTTAATATTCGCTTTGAGCTTACGTGCTTTACGTGCCTAAAGTCTTACTTTAGCTACTCTACCGTAGAGTCTATCATAGATGAAAATAACATCTGATCTAAAACTCCATTTTCAAATCAGTTGTGCATATTGTTGTACCGAATGGTCGTTTTAAAACTTCAATAGAATTGTCTAACCTAAAACCTTGGTTCTTTTAAAATAGTAAGTTTATCTGTGGACTCTGCGAGAGCTTGCCTCGATGGCTGCGCAAACAGTCTGGATCAGCCGTCCATTACTTGATTGTCGCGATCTCGTGTAAATAATATTTTGTGTACTCTATTGTACTGTAAACAGTACATCGACCTATTATAAAAAGATTTTATTTTTATTTTTTATATCTTTCTGTTGTAAAGAGGTTACAATAACTTGTATTCTTTACGCAGTCTGACATAAATAAATAAATAACAAATGTGGACAACATAAAATACATTGTTCTGATCCCAATTTGAATAACTTTTTAAAGCACTCGTATTTTAGAAACCAATAACAGCGAAAGTACCACAAACACCCAGACCCGAGAAAATGTAGAAAACACTTTTTTTCTACATTGACCCATCCGGGAATCGAACTCTGGACCTCGGAGCAGGCGATACCTTGAAAACCGGTGTGTACGCCACTCCGCCACGGAGGTCGCCGAAACAACACATGTCGTTGACCGTATTTATAACGTGTTAAATATATTAGTAATTAGTTAAAAGGACTTACAATGTTGTTTTTCAATTTCAACTCAACAGACATTATTTGATTTGTAACGTAAACTGCATTTATTATTGAATATGTTTTAAATTTACTCTTTTTTTTTGTTTCAGGATGATATTATCCTCTTATCCGGCACCTTTCAGCTGAGTTTAAAAAAAGGTAAGATTTTACACTTATTTTATGGTATCATATCTTCAATCTGTATTTTTTTAACGTAATACTACTTCAAATACGATTGATAATAACAAGCATTAAGTAAAGATAAGGTAAAAATTAAAATAATAAATCCACCAGTTGCAATTTTCTGCTAATACTTGCAACGTTTAGGATTTGGACGAGGGTGTTGGGGGTGACGAAGATGAACGGAATGAGGTGGTAAACAAAGAGACGAGCATGAATTAACAGAATATTTATTTTCTCCGGCTAAGCTTAACACCTCTTAAAAAGATACACAGAAATCTCAGGCGTGAGTCCTTTGTAAGGCTCTGAATTACCCCTACTTCTGAGCGAGTTGTACCACCAAACTTATCATGTAAATTATATTAAACGGGATAATGTAAATTTAATTATAAACGGAATACTAATAAACGGGAACCGAAATTGTAGACTGCGTACTGGATTAAGAAGATGTTTCCACTTACTTCATCAAAGATAGGGTAGGGTAACCTTATGCATCCACATGGCGTGGCACCAACCCGAATCTCATCGAGACAAGCTTCTTGCGTCTTTCATTTGATCAGCGGAAAGTCAGCGTAAAGCGGAAGGTAATATTCTAAGCCTGGTAGCCAAACCAAGCGGCAATCAAAAGATCTGAAAGAAACAACTTATGTTATAGAACTGCGATAAGCGACCCAATGAACGAAATCCTTCGAAATCAGCAAATATACTTACGGCACTTAACCCGGAACAAATTAATAAATATTTAACACGGCGACTATAAGCCGGTATCAAAAGGCGAGGTAAGGGCCACCGTCTTCTCCTTTGGCTTCCTGGCCGACCTCTTCAACAGCAAGAACGAAAGTGTCTTCCTAGACATCCTTGCAAATCAAAGTCGAATCCAATGAAATCGAATTTGCAAATCATTGTCAAGAAGGAACTTCTGAGTGCTTAACACACCAACTCAAATCTCCCCAAAACAATCGAAATATCACAAAGAACTATATCTCTGTAACACATATTAATCCCTCAACTCCCAGAAGGCACTCGTGTGCCACGATAACAATTGATTTCAATTGTGTCTGGAATAACTCACGATCGAGGGATTAAACTAACAAGAAAACATTTAAACTTTTTAGGTTATTAATTTACATTATTTTAATATTCCAATTACAATTATTAACTAAAGGTCATTTAATTAAATTCTTTTCTTTAACAACCAGTCCTCAAGACACGTATTTTTCCCTAATAAAGAACATCGGTCAAATTTCATTGAAGCTGGACCTGACACTCATTATTGATGGGCACTTTTAATTTTGTATGATTTTGTTAGAAAACATCATTGTAAATATGAAAGTGGCAAAATATTTCATCAAAAACTTCACTAATTGGTAATATAAATATTTTTATATTTTTAGGTTAGGATAACATTCAATAATTTTTAAAACATAATACCTAAGGTTTTGACTTAAATTATGGTTCTTAGACAAGAAGTAGCAGATATCACAGTCCATTAAACAAAATGCGGGTCAAAAGAAATAAACACAGAACAAAATATTGCACAGTACGTATCAAAGAAAACGCAAAGATCGACTGCAAGACAACTCGGACATCGGTAAAGACATCTGTCATTTTAAAAACTGACGTTCCATTACTCGCTTTCAAATGTCATTTGAAACAATAATATTATTGCCCGAATTTAAATGATAAAAACGTAAGTAATATTTTTTAAGTGAAATTATATTGTGCTATTTGAGCTATTTCTAAATAAGAACGCATAATAAAACTTCAAACACGGTCGGACACGTTCAAAAGCTACAATAATGTTATCCTAACCAAAAAAATAAATTCGGAATATTATTTTATTTCTCAAAAACCACAAGTTCTTTTGATGTATAAATAATTCATAAAATATAATTAAAAATTACTTATTTTTTAAAATACAAGTCATTAATGCCCACGTTCAGGTACGATTTGGCCATCGTTCTTTCCAATGTTTATAAACCTGCCACACTACTATTGTTTATTAACTTTTTTAACATCTGTCGAAGGTCAAACGTCATTCTGCCAGGCTCATGAAAATTACTTCGGCTGCGTGAAGTTACATTAAATAAGTTATGACTTTAACATACAAATCGTAAAAATATAGAAAACAAATATTATGATATTTCTTGAAATAATTCATTCACGACCTTTGTGAAATGGGTATGTGGTTCCGTGCGTTTGCTAAACGTAGACAAACGAACGTAACGTTATTTTAGTCATTCAGAGCATACGGACAGTCGCATGCGCAACTGACAGCTCTTTGTCATTGACAGATCAATAACCAAAACAACAAAACTCGATTATTACTGAAGTGAATTAAATGTGTTTTAATAATGAAACAATGAATGTATTGACTAAACGTGAGTATTTAGAGATTAGTGCGCAGCTCAGAAATCACAACGTGACATACTTTCTGATAATAACAAAGTAAAAATACCTCAATTTTCTCTTAATGGCGCCATTCATGTCATGGTTTTCCTTCGCGTAACGTAATCCGCGAAGTCGGCAAACTTGGTCGCTAAGAAATTATTTCGTTAACGACACAATACCACGTATTTCGTTACCGGTACAATAGCGATTAGTTCGCGATATAATAACGGTTATTGCTCTTTTGTTACGATTTCGGCCAAGTTCCAAAAGCTGACTGTGCTTTCAATTCGTACGTATTAACGTATCTAATCGCTTTCCGTTATAAGTTTTCTAGTCACATTGAACTGTTATGTAATGGAAAAAACTGTTTCCGGCTGTAAAATTTATGTACATATATTTTTTAAGGCTGCGAACCCTATTTTCCTATCCTCCGAGGTATCTTTTTTCAAATTTAAATGGCACCGACATCTGTACCATATCAAACAGAAATAAAATTCATCGAAATCGGGCATTTCTTATAAAAAAAAACCTGATCAAACATAAAAATTGTACGCGTCAAATTGAGAACGTCATTTTTTCTCGGTTGGTAAAGCTTATTGGCTCCAATGTGATATTTAGAAAGAATAGTTTTCATTTTCTTCGGAGGTGTTAACGAGTGACTGAAATTAACATTACTAGTGCTGCATGCGCGGCTTTGATTGCTTGAAATTCAGTTTCGCGCCCCGGATGTATTACGTTTTCAATAAAACCACACAAAGTGTCGTCCTTTCTCAAACCACATCCATAACAAATTTTATCTAAGTCGGTTGAGCGGTTTGAGCATGAAAACGTAGGGGACAGACAGAAAGAGGGAGATACTTTCGCATTTGTTTCTTTTATTTTTTACTGGTAGTGCGAAGCTTTTTATTAAAAAAAAATACATTTTTAATAGCAAGTGAATGTCAAACGGCAGCTTTACCTACCAAAAATACAACTAAAATGTTCATACGACTTCGCAATTTAATTTCCTTTGCGACTTCAGCCGACGAGAACCAAAACTACCGATCTCATAATCCCATTACTTCTACGCGTTTACTCTCAAAAGAGGCAACAGTTTAACGTTAAATCTCGCGTCGGGGAAAAACGAGCGAATTTTTATATTAAACCGGCTCTAGTAGGCTGCATTCACGTGAGGGGCCCTAGACGGCAAATTAAGTGACATTAGGGCATAATGCCCGGGAACGGAGACGAAAGCGAGTGGGCGCGCAACGCTAGAGCCACAAGCACCGCGCCCGAGCACAGACCCAACTGAACAGCCTCGTCATCGGCAATGAGGAATGCTACCAATCTAAGATAGACATAATATCTTCTTCTTCTATGTTCTGTCTAGTTCTCTAACTTCTTTGTCTGTCTATCTAAGTATATTATCTGTATGAATAAATACCAATCATCGGAATGTATGTACGCGCTTTTCAGAACCGTTGCAACGATTATCACTGAGAAAACGAGACGGTTAAATGCAACCGTATAGTTATTTACAACCGAGTAAATTGGTTACGATACAGCTTACAGTATAAGATCTTAACAGTTGTTTGCAGCATTATTTTACTTTATGCAATGTTAGCATGCTTACACTGTTAATATTAAACGAATGTACGGCTGATTCTAACAGAATCGGTTGGTAGATATTAACAGAGTATTTTAAGTAGTTGAAATCGACAGTTTTAACTGCTAGATTAGCAGAGTGTTATGATGCTATTTTTTACAGTTTTACTGTATCGTAATGTAACTGTATCGACTCGGTTGTTACTAGCAGAGCAATTTTGTTAATTTTAAACGAGTAGGAAATAACAGTTTTGCCACTAGCAGAGTAAAAATCGCGTTTTGCTAACGGGCCGTTTTCTCAGTGTCGGATTACTCTTTTTTAGGGTTCCGTACCCAGAGGGTAAAAACGGGGCCCTATTACTAAGACTTCGCTGTCTGTCCGTCTGCCTGTCACCAGGCTGTATGTCAAGAGCCGCTATAACTAGACAGTTGAAATTTTCACAAATTAAGTATTTCTGTTGCCGCAATAACAACAAATACCCCCCTTAAATATTTATTTATACAACACGTAATATTTTGGTCCTTTTTTGCTCGATATCAATAATGGTAACAGGTAGGCAATTGAAATATTCACAAAACACTCAGTTGTATTTTTACTTTAATAATAAATAAATATGGGGGCGATACAAAAAAGCGCAATTTTGTGTCTATTTTGCTCGATATCCATAAATGGTAAGGTGGGCACTGCATTAACTCAATTGTACGAAACCCTTCGTGCGCGAGTCCGACTTGCATTTGGCCGGTTTTTTTGTTGTTATTGGTCAGGAGAAGGTTTGTATGGAAGAAAGTTTTTTGAATGGAATGGGAAAAAACTGTTTTGAATATTTTCAAAACAGTTTATTTTTAATTTAAATTAAAACCTTTAACAGTTTATTTTTAAGTAAGTAAAAGATAATATAATATGTATCTGTATATTATATACCTAGTCAGGTCATAAGTTCATGTGTGATATGAAATAATTTAGACATGTTTATTATTTATGTAACCATTTATATAGCAAAATGAACTTAATAAAACATAGATTCATATGGTAATAAAGTATATTCAAAATGGCCCCCGCGATTTTGAACTCTCCAAATCAGGATGAGGCTTTGGGCAGGCCTTTTCCTCCAAGTGTTGCCATATCTTGTAATCTAACGGACTCAAATCTGGACTGGAGGAGGGCCAGTCTTCGTGCCGGATGAAGTCGATTTCACACGCCGCCAGCCAGTCTTGTGTGCTTTTCGCTCTATGAGCTGGCGCAGAATCTTGTTGGAATACCCAGTGCCTGTTATTAAACATGGTATGAGAAGTAGGTTCCACAAGGTTCTTGAGGACTGTATTTTGATACACAACTGCATTCATTTTTACGCCTTTCTCACAAAAATGTACCTCAGTTAAGCCCCAATAAGAGACTCCCAACCAAATCATGAGCGAGGATGGAAAATGACCTCGTTGGACACGCGGAATACGGTTGCCCGCTTCTTCACAGCTGTGTGCGTACACCTTATCATTTTGTTTGTTGTAGCTCTCTTCCACGGTGAAATTTTTTTCATCCGAAATAAGAATTTTCCGATGCTTTTTTCCCGCGTACCGCTTCAACAAAGCGCGGCATCTCTTCAGTCTCAGGTCCATTAAACGAGCGTCCAAACGATGTCCTGTTTTTCTTCGATGTGCCCTAAGCCCTAAGTCTTCATTTAACACCCTTTTCACCGTGGTCCTGCTTAACCCCATCTGAAGGGCCAACAGTTTCTGCTTACGTATGGGATTTCTTTGAATTCGCGCCTTCACAGCTTTTATCACTGCTGGAGTCCTAACAGAGCGAGGGCGACCACTTCTTGACCTGTCATCTACACCAGAGTCTTCATTGTATCGTTTTATGGTACGATAAAACGATAAACGAATCTTTTGGTTATATTCAAATTTTCAGTAAGTCTAAAATCTGAATTGGCGCGTAACCGCAACGATGCAACGCAATAACCGCGACACGGTCTTCTTTAAGTGTCCACTCGATATTTAAAAATGAGTAAAATTCTAAAAAGTACACATTTTTATTTTCATGAAAAATTCGAATTCAATAAACTTTTTTGTGGCCATCATTCTAAATTCAAAAGTTTTTATTGTGTGACAGAACTTATGACCTGACTATGTATATGTATATAATGAATCCCTATTTCCCTTGGTCATCGCATCAAGTGTGAACGGCTGGACCGATTTGGCTAATTCTTTTTTTGTTATTGTCAGGAGAATGTTCGTATGAAAGAAAAAAATAAAAAAATTGCGCGGAGAATTAGAAAACTTAATCAGCATGCTAAATTATTTGCGATGTAACCCTATCGCTTTTGACAATTTAAACTTTTTTAATGTACGTCATTTGATATAACATTGACAAAATGCGTGCTGCAAATATCGTCACATAGGGGGTAAAAAAACAGAATTTTGCACATGGCCAGTAATGTCGCCTGTTACCGTGTCGGAATATCAATAAAGCTATTTATATACCCACCAGAAAAAAAAACAAAGAATGTTGTGTATCATGAAGCATAATATTATTAAACTATCGGTAACATTTTTTTTTATAAAAAACGATTTCGTTATCAATATTTATAGTTAAAGACAGGACAACGTGGTCCGCTAGTATAGTTATAAACAGACCATTTCCATGCATTATCTTAATTAGTAAACCCGTGCAAAAAAAGAGAAGCGCATTACACCACCTCCGTATGATAGCAATTGCTAATGAATCGCTGCCCATTTTATCAGTGCGCCGATGATAAATGACATGGGTAGTGACGCGAGAGGCGATAATAATTAGAGAGATAAACGCGCAGTTAATCTATTTACTACACTATTTGTTAGTCTAGATTTAATGGCTAACTAAATAAATTAACCAAGTATTGTCTTGTACTTCATCCAAATCAGTGAATATGAATTTATCACAAGAGTTTATTGATTTAGGGAATATACCACTGTTGCAAGCGCTATGACAACGGAGGAACTCTTCTGTCGTGCGTGGCGTTTGCAACAGTGCCAAAATATCGGAAACTCTTAAAACACACTGTAAGAGGTAATGTGGTATGAACTCTGAATCATCGACTACGAAAGTTTGAATTTGTAGGTATACTAATGTATTAATTATTAAAAGGATGCTTAGATGGTTTAAGCATGTAGAGAGGATGAATGAGAGAAGAATGACTAGACAGATCTATAAGACGAGTGTGAAAGGGAACGTTGGAAGAGGAAGGCCTAGCTAGACGAACTTACCACGATCAAATCGGGGATGTTCTGAAGAAAGGTCAGGTCAAGAGTACTCTAAACCGACGAGCATGCATGAAAAGATTGATAAATGTGGAAGAAGCGAAAGATGTTTGCCAAGATCGTAGTAAGTGGAAGGCCTTGGTCTCTGCCTACCCCGTTGGGAAGGAGGCGTGATAATATGTATGTATGTATGTATGTACTAATGTATTATTCGTTAGACTGTTTTACATAACTATGTATGTTCATTCGCGTGGTATATATTTTGCTTCCTCGACATTCACATAATACCTCACCAAATGTATGTTTATGTAGATAAAACTTTACTAACAATACAAAAACTTTTAGGAAACCGCAAATACAGCCATTTTCCAAACTAGACTGATATGCTGGCTTTTCTATTTGTAGTATGATAGATGAGACCTTGCCGGTAGCTGGAAAATATTACAAGCGCTGAATGCGCGGCAGCTTTTTCCTATAATGTTTAAAAGCGCTTTGTTAACGGCAGCGCCTTTGAATTGAGGCACGTCAATGAGTTTCTCGGAGGTTGCGGCGCATACCGGCGCCGACTACGAAGCATCGAGGCGCGGGCTTGGTTATGTCAATGGGTTATTCGTTCACTAAATAAATACTTTTTTATAACTATGACCACGCAAGGGTTTGATTCTCAGTGGGGTCGATTTAAAAAAAAAACTAATTTGTCTTGGATCCGTAAAGGGGTGAGGGGGGGGGGGTTATAGTCGTGTTGTTAAAGGCACGTTCCGGCTTCTGTCGTGCAAAATGGAAGTCGTAAAAACAAGTCACGTCAGAGGCCTGTAATAGCGGTTTGGGAAACTGACACCGCAGACCCATCTTGAAGGATAATCACACGATAAGAAGAATTATTAGTCTAGCTACGAGTTAGAGAAGTCAACACACTTCAAAGGTGCAAGTTATAATTATTACATACCATTGATTTGAAAGAAAACCGTTTTCTTTTATTATTACAATTCTTTACTTGAGTTGGAAACCATCTTTTCGGCTCTGCCCGCGCTATAACTACACGTTATATATAAAGCGCGCTATTGAATACCTGTGCCCAGCCGTGGCATATAAAATGGCTCTGCCCTTTCGCATTTATAATATTAGTACGAGTAACACTGAGAGAGAATTATTTACTTTAGTTAGATACTATCAATAGTCCCTATTGTTTTAGCCTTGTCTCTATGAAGAAACATGCTGATTGCTCACTTAACATGACAGAACATTTTACCAAATTTCTTCTACCGAACGTAACCAATGAACTCTAACAAAAAAGCAATCTGCTTCCACGAGTGTCTTAAATTGTGTCATTATTAGATGAATCACACTTTTTATCCCATTAAATATATTTCTCGCGGACCCAGCTGCAACTCATTTTCATCGTTCTCAAATTCATTTCATCGCCTCATTCTCTCGTTTCTTATGATTAACGTAAGTAATGGTTTCTTCAACTTCACTTGCTTTGATTTTGTGTTCACATTTTACTGGTTATGTATCCCTTCTAAGTGACATTTATGAAACCCGTGTTCCTGAAAATTGGGGTATGAATGAGTAGTGCATTTTTCAATGTTCAAAAGTTAATATTTAAAATATCGCTTGCTAGTTGTTCTCTGCGTGCTTAATATGGAAGTACGGTATCGTTCATACAGTACGACATGAGATTTAAAACCGTACTCGAATTAACTAAGATATTGGAAAACTACTAGCTGTTGTCCGAGACTTCGCTCTCATCGAAATTTTAGTAAAAATAATCTTTCCTACTGGAACAGTACTTTTTCCGGAATAAAGATTACCTACCCTATGTACCATTCCAGCTATCTGTACCTATCATTGGTTTCCGCCTTCGCGATATAACGGGTAGAGCTAATAATATAATATCATAGTATTGGTAAGAGAAATATGATACCTTAGTAAGTATTTTTTTCTAATCATAAACCGAATATCAATTTTCTACCATCTTTTGAGACTTGCCTGTCAATAGGCTACTACAATAGTCCAATTTTTCTACTTACACCGACCGGGGATTTTAGATTCCCGCCGTCTCTCGCATATAATGCAGGGCCAGATTAACCATTGTGGCCCGGACGTTGGGGCATAATGCCGCGGCCGTGTAGACTAGACCTGACTTATTAAAGTTATGCTTTTGAAGGTAACTTTTAGAAGTTTTATTGTGTTCTACTCAGTGTCAGACAGAATGACAAAAAACATTAATTGTGGATATACAATTGGTAGATACATCAGCATCAACCTATTGCAGTCCACTGCTGGACATAGGCCTCTCCAGTTGCACGCCACTTAAGTCGATCTTCGGCTTCTCGCATCCAGCTCCTGCCAGCCATATTGCGCAAATCATCAGTCCACCCTGACCTGAAGGCGTCCTACACCTACACTAGTTTGCCGAGACGCAAACGTAATGCAACTAATGTAACTTTGTACTCTCTTCATCATTTGTTGACCAAACTGCGATCCTCCTAGCTTTTATGGCATTTGTTATCTTTTTGGAGAAGCTTGTATACAATATTGATCTTATTGCTGCTGATGATGATGTGTTAATGCAATAAGTTTTGCTATGTTCTGTTTGTATAAAAAAGCTTGATGTATACAAACTCGCTCAACATACCTCATAACAAAAGGATTTAAACTCCTTTTTTAGAGAAATCTGATCCAACAGAAGATGTCTTGTCTTGTCTTTATTTATACTTGACGGCCTCCGTGGCGGAGTGACGTACACACCGGTTTTCAAGGTGTCGTCTGTCTGCGCCGAGGTCCTGAGTTCGATTCCCGGACAGGTCAATGTAGAAAAAAAGAGTTTTTCTACATTTTCTCGGGTTTGGGTGTATGTGGTACCTTCGTTGTTTCTGATTTCCAAAACACGACTGCTTTAAGTAGTCACTCAAATTGGGATCGGAACAATGTATGAGATGTTGTCCACATTTATTTATAATTTATAATTTATTTAAAAATAAGTTAATATAACTAAATTCTGTCAACCGCTTATAGTTAAATTAAAATAACGGACAGCTATTATCAAACACCTAAGGATAAAAAAAAATTTTCTTAATTTTTTTTCCACGCTACTTTTTAAGCTATTGCATAGCTTCTATCGCGGGCCTTGAGCGTGGAGACCGAATCCAGAAATTCCGTAACGAAAATTTTATAACCTAACGCCCCGAGTCGAACAATTTTGAATTTCCGAAATTTAAAAGAATTTAGAAGAAAATAAGGATTTTGACAGTATGGTTGCTTATGGTAACCATATCTGCCAAAATAACAGAAAAATTTAATTACAAAAGTCAAAATTAGAAAATACATAAAATTATAAAATTAAGCTATTGCATATATTTATTCTATCGCGAGCCTTGAAGGTGGAGACCGAATCCAGAAAATTCCGTAACGAAAATAACCTAATACCCCCCACTCCGACCGGCACAGCGGTGATACTTTTTAGCTTAGAATAATAACGCTTTTTTAGTTTTATAATTGCATAAGTTGATAAAAAATGCTATGCAATAGCTTTACCGCGGCAGTCTCCGAGTGCCACACGTCTTTTTTATTTCATTCATAAGATCTTCATGCCGTGGCCAAGGGATATAGGTTCTCATTATTATACAAATAGATAGATATCTTAAACTTGACACATCTCAGTTTTTAACGCACTACCATCGCTCTACCTCAATACGTTCGTGACGCGTGGCTATGCCCGATGGAAATATGATACCCACGCTATAATTTTTCCATCGAGCATCGCCACGCGTCACGAACGTATTAAAAATTATGTATCCATATCTGTTTGCTCTCTACCGCCCGGCACGTATATTCATACATACAACATAGTTTCGGAGCGTAATATCACTGTAATAATCTCGAAATAAAGTAGTTCTCGTTTCATATCGCATGTTTCCGTTTGTGTGTCGGCGCGATGTCATTACGCGATGCGATTGCGATCGCCCCCCGCACTCGCGATTGAGTTGTGACGATATACGATTCTTGTATCTTTGAGTTTTTTAGTTTTAGTTACACTTGATGGTGGTGTCTACAGTAGTAACCGTCATCTATACTATCTATACTAATATTATAAAGCTGATGAGTTTGTTTGTTTGTTTGTTTGAACGCGCTAATCTTCGGAATTACTGGTTCGATTTGAAAAATTCTTTTTGTGTTGGATAGTCCATTTATTGGGGAAGGCTTTAGGCTATATATCATCACGCTGCGACCAATAGGAGCGAAGCATGAGTAAAAAAAGGTTGCAAAAATAATCGCGTTCATAATAACAGAAATTGACGCGGACGAAGTCGCGGGGAACAGCTAGTACAGCCTAAAGTTGGAGCACCAACTCGCTAAAACAAGCTACTTTTACTCTAACAATAACTCTGGTTACAAACAAAATTAAACACCTAATTCCTTATAGGCTATAAACTATGGTGTTTTATATCAATTTAGTTATATGCGGAAATAAAAACTTATTTTACTAACTCTAGAAGTCACGCCAAAGTTACTAAAGTTTCCTCACTATTAGTTTTATGTAGATCAGTTTTGTTGGGTATTAAATATGATAGTTCTATTTGCTTAAATCGTGTATTTTTTTAAATATCATAGTTCTTACTTTAGGCAAATATTTTTAGCAAATAGTTTAAGCTTATTTACACTACCTAATTAGTATCTTAATTATGTATTAAGTACTAATGCTTGCCCGCGACTTCGTACTCACAGGATTCGGCTATGTCACGTGACTCTTCTTTTTTGCAATAGCTATGTTAATCTCAAAAGAAAACATTGATTTCCCACACACAAAATGTGTGTGGAACTCTCACTCGTCTCACTCGTCTTTTCACAATCTTAAAGGATCATTTCAGCCAATAAAAAGCCCATGCTATTTCCTGGGACTTGGATTAAACTTTACCTAGACTTCAAGAAATATATCAAAACTAAATTTAGCAAGATCTGTATAGCCGTTTGCGAGACTAGTGAATATTATATCATTTTTACCTAAACAAATTTCTAAGTATTTCAATTTAGGAGGTGCAGAATGTTCTTAAAAAAAAACCTAATAAAACATTCCTACTCGGTATGCAAAAACGTTTTTTCTTCGTCGCTTGAACCCCCCAGGAACAGTAGGCTGGTTGAGACGCGTCGCCCGCTGCGGCCAGCCTGCAGATGACACCGATGACGTATATTCATGCCCGCCGTCACAACGCTGCTGCCGACAAGAATGGGGTTTATGTAACCCTAGACAATAATGAATGTTGCTGATGTCGAAATCAGAAACACAATATATCAATAGTCCAATATTTAAATAACGCAATTTGTTTTAAGATTTTAGCAAGGAAGTCCCGGTGTACTTACTGCTAAAAAATTGTAAATTCAATTAAGAGTTTTGATTGTGTTTGTAAAATATGACATATTACATACACATTATGCATGAAAATTTTTCTTCAAAGTTTGAACATGTAAAACTTCTTAAATTTTGGTCGCATGATAATTCTAATAACACCTTTCGTTTTGTAATTTTCAGGACGCCATAACTAAAGTTTTATCTTAAATTGCTAACATTCCTCATTATCGTCTTTAGGTCGTAGGTACGAGTACTTACCGGTTTTCTACGGGGATAATAGTAAAATCGAGTAAAAAAAAAAGTATAAATTTACCGAATAAAAGGACGATGAAGAATGTTGAATATGCTTTCTTAACTCGTCAATGTATTTGTTTTTCATCATCTAAAGGCCTCTCTTCCTTGACAAAGGGAGAGTTTGCAATAATCGCCACGTTGATGGCGGGTTGGGATCTTTTTTTTTTATTGATTGGAAATCACACAACAGAAATAAGTCAAAAAAGTATATAGATATGCAAAATGTATTAGACTAATCTAAGGTCCGGATTTTTAATGTATGTCTGTATGTTTGTTTATTTATATTGCTAAAATTATTATTTTTATTAAAGTAAAATTATTGAAATAATAAAAAATGCATTAAATTTTATCAACCTTGTTAATTATTCATTTAAATTAACGTACTACTCGTATATTAAAATCAAAAGTAGTACTAATACATCTTAAATTAAATCAAAACATTGTATTGAGATTTCAGTTGGGAGCATGTCTCCAACACTTTATAAAATTTCTAAAAACCTAGTTTGAATGTAATGTTAAGCAGATTTAGTTTGATCATCATCACGAAGTATTTCAGTCTACTTCTGGATGCTGGCTTCTCCAAAAGGAGGGTTTGCCGTATTTGTCACACTTGACTACTGGGTTGGCGATTGCAGCTTGGCCAGTTTGCGATTAGACTTTGCTGTCCTTTTTCTTCTTTTGATGGTATTCCGTCAATCACCTCTTCCGATACCTATAGAAAGAGAAAGACTATGGTATTTTAAATTTTAACCAGCAATTGAATTGCTTAAAAAACAGTTACAAAGATGTAAATAGGTATCTGTTTTATCTGTCAGATTCTTAAGAAGTAAAAAAAAATTATTTGTGTAAAGAAAAACGTGTATATCTTATATTTCAGCACTATTAAAGCACAGATGAATTGACTCATAAAAAACTAAGTAGTAATAATAATATTCTTATAATAAATAGTGACCCTGAAAGTTGGTTACTTTTTTATTCTGTATTATCTTCTCGAATATAGCGAAAATGAAGGCTAAAATCGGTTATTTTATACTTTACAGATAATATCATGTTTTGCAAGGAAGGTTGTCAAGATCCATGTTAATGTTATCTGATACAGCAAACCTTGATAATGTTATTGATATGTTCAACGTTGCAAAACATTAGTGAAGCAATGTAGCGTTTTCAGAATTAAGTTTAATTATCCTTTCTCGTAAGTGGACAGTGGATATCGTGTACTCGAGGCTTAAAACTGATAATGCTTTATGGGTAGGGTGTAAAGAATGTAGAGAAAGAACAATGCCTCATAGGTATGACGACGATGCCGTCTCTGATGTAACACGCGCCTTACAATGTGTACTATCGCAATGCTCGGTAGGCATAGGCACCGACAAGTATGCGGTCATTGTTATTTTAACGACCAAAAATCTCGGCAATAAAACCGCATAATTGTCCACGAGTTCTGATTTAACACAAATTGACGATCTTTTATTCATAGATCCAATCATCCTTTCCGAGTGCTGTCGAAAGGCGTCAGTATTCGAATGTCTCTCTTATCGGCATCCATCTCTGTTGCACAGTATTAAAATTCCTCTGAGTAACAGAGATAAAAGATTGTTAGGAATGAACTTGTAGCACGACCGAGAGTTATTAGCTTAGTTAACCACTGTTTTCATTGAGGCTAGCGTCTACCCAGTGCCTTGTGTGGACTCCGCCGAGGGCTTGATGCCTCGTTGCTTTTAAATATTCGGCACTAATGATGTACCGGCTGTTTCGTAATATAATTGTATCACATTATTAAGGGGTCACTTACATGGAATTTTGCTCATTCCGCATTCCTCATCATTCGATTGGTTTATCTTTATTCTAGATGCTAGCTGTGGTTTCGTTATTTTAAAGCTAGTTTAAGTTCAAATTGAATATTGATATTAAAAATCGAATTCGTTGTCGATTAACCGTCTATCACATCTCGGCGTCTCTCGCCGCGTCCGCGGTTCCGCGGGAACGAAATTGATGACATCCTGACGTTAAAAAACCTCATGACAACAAAACTATCGAATTCTCACCGCAAGAGTTCATGTAACTCTGACAGTCGATTTCAGCAGAAGCTCAGAATAGATAACAGTGCTGAAGGTTCAGATTACTTTAATATTTGAATAACCTCTTAAGTAAAATAATTGTCTGATTACTTTCGGCCATATCATAAAACGCAAAGGCGAGATTAATTAACATGGTCTTGTGATGACGGACATAAAGCGACCCATTCGAATTGGAGAATATGAAAGCAGAGCTCTATCCAACATTCGACAGTGAATTCAATAAACGGCTTTATTGGTGAACCGAACGCGATCTACTGAACCAATATAATGTAAATTCTATCTAGCCTAACTGTCTGTTTGCCAGAAAAAAAACCCCGAATGAAAGTTTCTATTCGCATTTACCGTGGGCTCATTCGCGACGGGTCATTGTATGCAAAACGTTGCGTGCAGACGGCGCCATTGTTCCCAAGATTAAGGCTGCGGCTCGTCCATTATTCACGGGACCCGGGGGCTACGGAACCCTATTCCACGGCTGATTGCAGGAGATGCTCCTCCGGCCTCACCTGCTGACGTCACCGACAGTTTAGACGTTTAATCAGCCGCGCAATCGAGAAAAACAATGAGATACCAGATTGAATGTCACTCGAGAGCCCTCCGGCTCGCACCGTCTTTATGTCGCGCTGATTGTTTTTCATGGACTCCAGATTCTAAGTGGACTGCAGTTAATTGCGCAAACACAAAAACTCGTATAAATATAGCCAAATGCTCTAGTCTAACTAGATGGGCAACTAATTAGAAAACACACTTTTGCCTTTCAAAGAACAAATTCACATTCAAGTATTTACTGAAACCCTATTCCCTAGTGACAATTTATCCTTCATCTTATAAGACATTTCGCACGAATAGTTTTTTATCGAATTTAGCAACTGCTCTTTAGGGGGTGACACGTAGCAAGTAAGCGCAGGTTGCTTGGATTTTTAGACCTTATTGCGTGAGGGTTCTGTTGATACAGGTGTGGGCGTCAGTCACGTGCGACGGTCAATTTCCCTGGTTCGTGGGTCAGGCAAATTGTGTTGGCTCAACCTGGCAGAGGGCACTTGGATCGGATGCAACTTATTGGACGCGTTGACTTGTAAAACTGCCTCGCGCATCTAGTTAACTTTTGAGATCAACCGGCTGTATGACTCCGTTGTTTCATCATTCAAGTGAATAAGCAACTGTGCATTTTATTATTTCAGATTGATTTCAATTCTAAATATCAAAATAAGTTAAATGAATATAAAATGCAAACAATTTAAGTGTAACCATTCTAGCATTTTCCAGTGCGCATGCAGGAATTTCATTCAAGTCCCCATTTCAAATTCCCAGTCAGCGATAAGAATTATATGACATGTAGCATGGAATCGGCATTTCTTGGCGACTGCGGTCAAGATGCGTGAAAGCAAAAATTTCGCTCGATCGACCTGAGGGGACATTGCATACAGAATCTCATTCTCAATGGAATTTGCACCCGTGAATTTGAGTGCTACGATGCATCGATGACCAGAAGTTTAATACCAGAAATTTTAAAATTGTTGAATAAGTGGTAATGTTATTCTTACAGTCAGTTAATAACTATCAAGAAAAAAAATAATGTAAATTTATTACTTTTTGTTGTTGTTGTGTACACAGACAGACAAACACTAAAAAATTGCGGTTAAAACTTAAATCGCGACTTTTATGCCCTTTTTGTGTATGTTTAGTAAGTTTTAGACTAGTTCGTGGGCTATTTTTATACTACATTATGTATTTCAAATTCCACGCGTAAAAGTCGCGGGCAACGGCTAGTGTTGACAAAAGTTTACAGTATGAATTTATATAGGGTATTATATAAATGATATAACAAGCCGAAACCGAGCCTATCTTAACATATGCAATAAATATGTGATACTACGGTGAAGTCAGAAAGTTGATAATTCATCATTTTTATAAAAAACTAGCGGACCCGACAGACGTTGTCCTGTCTTAACTATGAATTTTGATTTCGAATTGGTATAATTAACTTTAAAAAAAAAACAGAATCAACTTTATTTATCGACATTGCAAATGCTAACCGCACTGGAAATTCTAACCGTTTGCAGCACGCATTCTGTCAATGTTATGTCAAACGCCATACATTAAAAAAGTTTAAATTGTCAAAAGCGATAAGGTTACATTACAAACAATTTAGTATGGTGATTAAGTTTTCTTAATTTTTTTATTTTTCTGCGCAATTTTCTTAATTTTTTCTTTCATATGAACATTCTCCTGACAATAACAAACAAAACAAAAAAAGAATTAGCGAAATCGGTCCAGCCGTTCACGCGTCATGCGATGACCAAAGGAAATAGGGATTCATTTTTATATATGTAATATGTTGATAATCGAAACAAAGAGTAGTTGTTGCTCTGTAAAGAATAATTTATTTTTATGAAACACTATTACTTACAAATTTTACAATTGCAAACACAACTTACTTAAACACTTATGAACAAATAACTACAATTTACTAACCTGTAAAGAGAAACAACATTAAATGCTATTGCTTCAATTATTTTGTTATATCAGAAATAGATTATTATTTTAAGAAACCTCGCTGACGTTTTATTCTAGAACTCTAGTAAAAGAGTTTAATTTACATATATATAAAAAATATTTTCATACTAATCGCAATCTAAAAATTTTGATTTGTATGAAAATGAAAAAAGTAAAAATGATGATATCAAATTTCTGACCTCACTATACTATTTATTTGCATATGTGAACATAGTCTAGTTTTGGCTTGTTATACCCTTTACCTAACACCCTGTATAACAAAAGCCTTGTGATTAAGAATGTTGATTAAAATTATATAAGTGTGTACGTTATAGAGGCGTATGCGTATGTTCCACCGATGAAGTTCGTGGAAGACTCTATTAACACGGTTAGAGTAATCAGGTAAGGAAGGAAATTACGTGGTATGCATAGTGTAGTCAAATAGCTAGTTGCCGATATATGCTCCGACAAATCGCGTTATGTCTTGATTCAGTTTGCGTGTGTGGCCTGCCTAATTGTTACTACGTAGGAAATAAGATGCTGGAGCAGCTTCGTATTGTGGCCAAACTATTTTGAATTGATAGTATCTGTTATAAAAAATAAATCAAATTGATAATATACACCTTTATTAAAATCATATATTAAATCTATGATTACAACTCAGAAATGACACTTCTTTCCAGTAAAAATTTGCAGCAATTTTAATACAATGTTTCGCCATCAGAAACAAATGACAAACGCACCGTCATAAATACATCACAATACACATATCATTCACAAAAAAACCTTATGCAATTAAATGCCGGTACTTTACATCGCAAAACGCACCTGAGTTTTTAATAAAAAGGTTTTGTAATTTTTTTTCATTCGTTTCACGCGGTGAACGGCGGCGTCCACGCAGAAATATTGGCGGTTGCGGTCTGTCGACGGTCTGGTCAAATAAATTACCTTCCTTCCCTTTGCGAATTTGATTCTTTTGATCATTGGAAAATCAATTCCGGTGCCCCCATCGCGCGCCGCACTGGTCTGCCGATTAAAATGAACGCTTTATACCAAATTATAAAGTGTGCTGAATGAAGTGTTAGCGCTCACTTTGATTGGCTTTTGATGGGTTTTATTGATGTTCTAAACTGTCAAAGGATAAAATATACCATTTGTGGTAGTGGCAAATTTGAAATTTTGGCTTTATTTACATTTTTATCGTAAGTTATTGGATAAAGTTCAAAAATATGTATATTAAGCATTGACAAACAGAACTGGAAAAATCATAACAAAACCGTTAGATTTTGCATATGATGAGTTCATAGACATTTTACTCAGCATCGTTTTAAATTAAAATCACAGTTCTCGAGTCAATTACGACTATTGTGTATCTGAAAAAATACTGAAAGTATCAACTATAAGAACCATATAAATTTATTTGCTTCAGTTTTATCCAATTTTAAGACTCAAACATTATCCTATCATTGTAAGACTTATCCTATTAATATTAGTCTTCTCGACTCTCGCTTGCTGTAAGAGTCAGCCTTAGAGACCACGGTGGGTGTTGTTACCAGATCGAAACGTCAGGTTATTAATCAAAGAATGTTGATCGCGATTAACTAATACCAGTTTTATTTAAGTAGGACTCAAAAAGAAATAGTTTAGTGTGATTTTAGATCATTTCACAAAATGATCTCTACATCATGCCTGTTTAGACGCCTGCCTAGATTATATTGTGACCGAATAATCTTAGAAATATTTTAATATTTCATCGTAGAGTTAATGGCAAATCGAAGGGTAGATTGTGAGGACCAACGGTTTAACGTGCCATCCGAAGCATGACTATAATAACGGCAATCATTATGCACCGACTCATAATTGGTGGCTCATTTCACGCTTTACATCTGTTATTTTTTGTGCTATATTTTATTATAAAATCTACATGAATAATATAATGGTGTAATTTATTTCGGCAGTAAAACAACACCAGTATGGTTACAAAATAAATCATAATGGCTGAATTTCGGATATTACGTTTCACGTTTTCAGATTCTAAACGGCTTTTACTCGTAGCAACGCAAAGCTAGAGTAAAGTAGCGTTTTATCAAATTAAACTAGTTAATATACTAGTTAGGCTAGAGCAGTCAAGAAAGTGTAAATGTGTAAAGGAACTACGCCGTTTAAGTGCTGTTGTAGAGATGAAAAATAGATAAAATAATAGAAAAACATTAAGACAAACAAAAATCATAAACTTCACTTTTTTTAAATCTATTATCTTTATTGTACTCATCTTTTATCCTTTTTTATTCCTACCCACGAAAAAATTATTACCCGTCTGATGAAGCGTTTACATACATTTAAGAGATCAATAGTATTACTTAAAGGCACTAGGTATCAGTAAACGATCGTCATTCAAAGCTGTTTAAATAACAGATATATGTATTTCTTTTTAACTGAAGAAATGAAAGTAATTCATACCGTAACTCGAAATCTATATATTCTTCTATATAAATATAAATGATTCACCGAAATGTCGTTCGACAGCACCAAATTGGATAATTCGTTTGTATATGTTTGTTCTAATTCTAATTTCAGGAGAATGTTTTTCTGAAAGAAAATGTTTGATAATTGTACAAAAAAAAAATTTTACACAGACAGACCATTTGATTGCACTAAATTTTCTTCATGGGTGGACACGTGTGCAAAGCCGGGACGGAGAGCTAGTGATTCATAAAGTGTATTCCCAGTAGCGACAAGTACCGCTCAGCTTAGATAATTCTATGCCACCGCTTAAAACTTAGAACTTAGCGTTCTAAACTTTAATTACATTAAACTAGAATACACGCAGGTAATGTTAGAGACTCCGAATACTCCCTGAAAGCAGTCACAACTACAAAAGGCAAGAAATATAATCTCTTTACTCTACCCTAGACGACTAATTAGATAGCGCTAACATAAAGGTCACTAACAAAGATATGAAATAAATCGTTAAAGATCCTGGCAATACATATCTAGAGCTAGGCATGGCAATCTGAAATCTATTAATTGAATAAATTAATGTCTCGTTACGTAAGCTTGACTGTTGATATCAAAATAAACCCTATCCAGTAAATATACATATTATAGTCAATTCCTTATTTATTTTAGTGTCCTTTTTAAGAATTTATATTTTAACATCTTAATTTTCTCACCTCTCGATTTATTGTGAATTGAATAATCAAGTGTCGATTCGATAGGACAAGTCGATCTTTTTCTCAAATAATTGCCATCTATAGATAGAGTTATCTACATTGAGTAGAACTGAACATAGGTAATGTTAGTGAGGCTAATTCGTCAAAGGGCACTGCTCGCCCTTTGTACCGCTTATGGTAATGAACGGGCCCGCTCTGCGGATTTGATTCGTACGCGTTTTGCATTAAACGACCGGATTTATTAACTGATTCAATTCGATCTATTTGTGTATGGACCGCGGATTATCTCTCTCGTATCTCTTTGATCTTGCGGTTTTTATTTTTATATGTAGACATATAATATAGTTGGTGTAATCGAATACAATTATGAAATGTAATCGATTAATTGGGAGAAAATAATTGTTTTTGCATGTTCTTGTGAATTGGTCGTCTAAGAATAGGTCGTCTTTCTCATTCAGGCGCCGCTGCCTACATACATTTGTCGCGGATCAAAGTTTGAACTTATCAGACTTGGAAAACATGCTAATGTGTTTGTAGTACTAGTAATTTAACGCATTCAAAATTTGAATTTTGTTTTACGTTCAGTGGTCACTACATCACAAATAAGTATTATACCCGAATGCGACAATTGCATAAATGTTTGCTTCTAAATTACGCCAGATCTTAAATTAAATATCCAGATCATCAATAACATAATATGAATATTAACGAATATCAGAAGCGAAAAAAAGAAATAGTGTTTTTTTTTGTATAGGTGGCACTGTCTAATTTTCGCACCCCAGCGCCCAATATGGTTCATACCACCAAGGATTTGCTACAGTTTTTCAGAGCACATAACAGTGAATATAAACTTACTCGCAAACAAACATAAAGTACCTACACACGAATACTTGAAAGTTAATACCTATTTCCCGGTTTTGCAAATGGACAGTAGCGGTCCGTTTCTTGTGAGGCACCTGCTACCCTTCAGCTGTGTGAGAATTGTCCAGACTTACAAAGGGGTGAACGAATAGGCAGAAAATTAGTTAACACGTTTCAATACTTTCATTTATAACTTATGTATAATGGTTGCTATTTTTACGGTCGGTAAGTCACATTGTAGAGTATAAGCGGGTATTCTTGTTACTTACTGAATGTACTTTTTACTATTGTATTCATATTAAACTAGCGGTCCGCCGGCGACTTCGTCTACGAGGATATCAGGTGTATCGCGCTTCCGGTCATATTACCTGTGTATGCAATGGAAACTGTTATATTTTTCCGAACTTGAAAGCTTTTGCAATCAGGTTATTATCCATTTCTATTTTACATTTCATAGAGAAAAAAATTTACGGTTGTCAAATGTGTCCACCCAATTTCCAACCCTTCGGAGTAGACTTTTATTTTAAAATTTAAAAGATGCAAACCTTATGCTATACTCTTTTAAAAAAATTTCATGATAAAATAAGTTTGATTGATACATATAAGTACTCTATTATTGCACAATGCACACCCAAGGAATTTTTAATAAAACTTCCTTGTGCACACCATACAAAATTAATTTTAACATAGAAAATACATCAAGAACTGTTTGTTTAATTCAGGCGGTGTTATAGCTTGGTTTGGTCAAAAAAAATTGCATCACAATAGAAAACTTCCTCTTTTTTCAGTTGATTAAATCATAAACGTGTAAAATGTTTTTAATTACTATCTATTTTATTAAATTGTTACAATTGGTTTTTAAAATTTAATAAATATGAAGTAGCACCTCTAGCAATGAAATGCCACTTTTAAAACAACATACTCAACAAAGATGACTCAACATTATGACAGCTCTGATTTCCTAAAACAATAGATAGTGCGTGAAAATGCATGGCACAAACATGGAAATCGTCGGTATCGTGGCAATTTCGCGATGCGAACGCACCGATCGCGCAATTCGCGCGGGCGGGCGCGGTATCACCCGCGACTCAAAGGACGCCGACAAAGAGACGCCGCGCGGGCGGCATTAGCGGGCCCGTTTGATGCCCCCACCCCGGCGCAGGGTTGGCACTGCGGCCGGTAAGTCACGAGTGCTCGCGGGAAATTTCATAGACCGCTGGGAAAATTGTAAACTTTGCACAACAGAGAAAGAAATGTGATGTTTATGCTACTCCATATTTAACAATGTGATGATTTAGTTGTTATTTAGTTTAGTTTCCTCATTTTTGTTGGGATAAAACAAATGAGAATATCTGTGATGTAGGTACTGATTTTAACATCGTAGGAATCAGCAAATGATAGCTAAGCCAATTTCTTAAAATAAATCATCAATTCTGAAATTGTCTGAAAGTTCTGAAAATAGTTTAAGTTAAGCAAAATTTGGCTAAGTCAATAGTAAGTAAATGGTCAAAGCGCCGCGCCCGGCATGCGAGGAGATGCGGGTTCGAGTTCCGCCTGAGACATATATTTTAAAGTTTAAATACTGATATTATAATTGCAATTTAATTGCTTAAAATATCACATAAAGCAATAGTAAGTAGCTCGTGAATGGAAATTCTAAATGATGAACAACTGACCGAGCTTCCCGAGACCAAGTGTTAACATTTGGGGATTTGTAATACAATATACAATTTTTATTAAATGTTTATTTTTAAAAAGAATTAAGTAACACATTTCATACTTCCAACGACGCGGCCCTGATATTAAAACCATCAGCCTAATTATTATCGAATGTTTTCCACATCATAAAACGTCAGCTCAACAACTGAGAGATAAAAGCTTTATCGCTGATACATTTTCCGTGGAAATTCCATTGATGTGAATGGGACACGAAATCTCGAAAGCTTTATAATTAATTAAATTGTCTGAACCACTGCGAAGTAGTCGGAGTGCAGAGTAGGTCTGGCGCTGCAGCCCTAGCCCCCCCCCCCCCCGCTAGCTCAAAGTGAGTGTGTTACTCTTTAACCTGAGCGATTCGCGACCGGCTAAACTTACCACTCCGCTAAATAAAGTTAAAAGGCTCTCCCAGCTTTGTCTCGGCTCGCCTTTGATGTGCCGAGAACATCCCCCCACCGCTCTTGGCGCCCCTCCCACCTCGCAAACAGTTTACCGCAAGCTGGAACTATTGGCTTTAATGCCTTTTCCGATTGGATGTACCCAATTGATTAGTATGTTATGTAGTGCCAAAGGAATTTCTCAGGAAGCGGCCGCTCAAAGGACCTTTGATGACTGATCGCTAATGCCGCACCCTTATCATTCTGGTCGATAGTTAAGGGTTATCGGTAAACTTGTACTGTAATTATGATTTGTTAAAAGTTTATTAACGTTTCCGGAATGTACGCATGAGCAAAGGTTAAGATTTATTTCGTTACTCCCGCGGCTCTACTCTCGTGAACTACACGTTATATCTGTGGAAACCTGTGCCCAGCAGTAGGATAAAAAATAGCGATGTCCTTTTTTTTAAATCAGTTCTGTTAGTAGTTTAGGCGTAAGAAACACACAAACAGGTAATGTCGCATTTACAATAAGACTATAAGTTAGAATGTGCCTTCATGTTTGTTTTAGTCACTATGGTTATAAACTCAATTGAAAGACAACGAAATTTGTGTCTTTTATTGTGAACGTCCAAACAAAATGCGCGGAAAAAGTTGGATTGCAATCAAATAAAAAGTCAATCAAAGACGTACTTATTAGCAATTGTAACGACAACCGGAATTCATACGAAAAACGAAAGATTTTTTGTTGCTTAAACGGATGTTGATGTCATACGAGACATCTTGATCAGTAAAATAAAATTACTGTGGTA
Organism: Anania crocealis; assembly: GCA_949315895.1. Taxonomy (NCBI): domain Eukaryota; kingdom Metazoa; phylum Arthropoda; class Insecta; order Lepidoptera; family Crambidae; genus Anania; species Anania crocealis. Next base: position 4,340,870 of record OX438858.1, on the reverse strand, counting down.
GATTAACAAAAACAATAATTTAAATATCTTTAATGCATACATAGTAAACATACATGCATATTGTTTTTTTGAATACATTGCTTAAATCCAAATAGCATATACATAATATCATCGTGTTTGAACAACGTAGTACGCGGACGCGTAAAACTGTGTTACCGGTGTGGTGTGTCACAAAGCGATCCGGCGTAGGTACAGGTACGTTCCGGCAGGTCCGTAATGCGACCGGACTAGCGAAATTCAATTAGTGTAATAACGGCGCAGTTCCATTATGGCAATCAAAGGAAAACGGAAAGTTTGTGCACATCAAAGAGTCGCTTAGTGCGTACTGGCTAATGGCGATTTAGGGCGCCCGCCCCGCTGGACCGCACGGCGCAGGGCTGACACCCACGCGTGATGTTACACCTATAATTTTCCTAGAGTTTCTTAAAACTGTACAGCGTATAGCGGGGTCATTGATTTGAACCAGTTTGCTGGGCGATAAGGCATATTTACGCGTGTTAAGCCTCACTGGACTTGTCACAATGACACTTAAACCAGGTATTGAAATGTCAATTAACCGCTGATGCAAATGGAAATACTCTTATTTAATTTGATGCTAAAAACTGTTTGTTGAACTTGAAAATTGTTAGGTGTGTACCGATATTGACTGTACCGAGATTATACTTTTGTTTATAAGATAATTGTAATTTTATTAAATATCTTTTTTTTTTATATTACAGCTTTTTCTCATTGAATGACGGTTTCGTTTTATTTATTCCACGGATAGATAGATTATGAAACTCGAGATAGAGCACGTCCGCGCAAAGAGTACTGATTCATTTTTCTTGTTGTGAGCTGCAAGGGAACAAAGTGAATTAGCTTCGCTTTCTTCCCTTAAATAATTTTTCTTTATTTCTGACTAATTTAAAAATATAAAACTTCACTGGATTATTATCACTATCTATTTTAAGCTATTCGGCTGCTTAATTTTAGTAAATTAATTCTAAAGTTAAATAAATTTTATTATAATGACAGATGATTGATCATAATGAATGATCATAAATAATGTACAGTTTACCGCTCATCAGTTTTTGCTATATTGATGTAAATCATTATGTATTTTCATCCCGTAACTGTATGTTTATACAAATAAATGTACGCAAACATTATTTTTATGTTTCTGTGCTAAAAATATTGTACACTACTACGAGTAACACTGATTTGTGTTCGTTTATTGGTATTCATTTGACAACCCTGACCATATTTTGTTTTGAATAAAGTTATATTGTTCCTTCTTAACATGTTTACTTTACACTATTTAATAGGGGTTAAAGTATGAAATTGCCGATTATTTTCCCACTTTTTATTTTGTTTATAGCTCAGTCATATTATTGCGTAATTCTTTTTGTATTGTATCAAAAACTAAATAAAGTAACTTTTGACTAAAAAAAAAATGCAATACTAGTGCCTATTACTTTAAAGGAAGTCGTTGAAAAGACCCCTTACAATGTGTCAGCTGACCTTCTTGCTTCAATTAAGTATATTTGTATTATATACTTAGATTTTCAGAAATTTAAATACTATAATGCGTACCTTTATAACCATCTAACTTTCACTTTTAATTGCTTCGAAAACGGTTCAGGCGTTTTTAAAAAAACTAAAAAATTGTTAGTATGGAAAGATGACTTTTCTCGATTTCGTCCATACAAAACGGCAATTTCATACTTTAACCCCTAATATTTAGGTATACTTCTAAATTAAAGATGCAGTGACAAAAAGAATGGATTTTAGAATTGAAACAGTTTTTTAATAACTGACAAATACTTTTTTGGAAAAATGTCTTGGCGTCTTATGAAATATTTTCCTTCGTTATGCCTTCAAAATTAAAAAATGTCATACATCACATGTTTTTTTAAAGAAAAAGAAAAAAATGAGCAACATAAGCAACTTTTATCACGGAAAAAGTTACGGTTCCCATGCAAGAGATACTTTTTAATTTTTAGAAATTCTATACTAGTATACCTACATATAAAAGCTAAGACCATGATACTGAAATCGAATTAAATATTGTCCATAACTTCTGCAATATTGAGATAAATCAAATATACCTTTCGAGGTGGAGTGTTCAGTATACCCCATGGTGTCAATGCCAATAACATGCGGGGGCTACCTGCACCCATCTTCACGGCTTGTGATCTTTGGGAAATCAAATATCATTGGCGTACGAGTAGGCAAAATGTCTTTGATATCTGTTCATCGCGCCTCCAAATCAAATTGGAATCCTTAAATTAACTCTACATCAATCAGTGTGTAATAATAGCGTGTTTAATGTATTGACAGCTAGATATCTCTATAAACAGTTGGAGAAGTACCAAGAAAAACAATTGAAAAAAGTTAATTAACAATTAAAAAAAAAATCTTATAATTATTCTTACCTGTATTGTGCTTCCTTCTATGTGTTATTTGTTCTTATAACTTATTCCTTTTTTTTTGTTTCAGATATTGTTTACACGACGGGCGACACATTCATCGGTATGCAGCGGCATTAAGCTGCTACACAGGTGCGTAGGTTGACAGTTAACATTTGCAGCTTTGCTAGGAATAAGAGGTTTTCTATATAGTAATACAAATTTCATCAAAGTTTTGGTTAAACTCCAAGATCATAATAAAATATTATTACAATATTACCAATGTGTTAAATGAAACAGCTTTAATATGTAAAATGAAGTAAAAAAAAACATATCTTTAACAAGTTTACTCCATCCATTTGTTTTATATTTTTCCCGCTTAGTTTACCACTATTTGTCGAGACGTCTAGCGACATCTGACGCGGTGTTTATCCTATGCAAATTCGAGTTCAGCGTTTCACTGTAACACGGGTCACAGCTGCTAGATGGCGTTGAGTGACAGCTGCACATGCCTGTCGTTCTATCTGTCATGACTGTGGCTACTCATGACCGCTTGTCATGTGTCAAAGTCGCTGTTGTATACAAATCCGATCCAAGCTAATTTATTATTTATTTCCAAGTAACTTTTCAATTAATGTCTTCAGTCCTCGCTCGCATAAGCCTCCGGAATTGCAGTTATAAGTGAGCACATTGATTATTGTGTGGTGTTTCTTTCAATATCGTTCTATAAATATGGCCCTTCCGGGTATTGGCGTAGGTTTTCGGCGTGAACGGTGTTAATTGCTGTCTAAACCGCCTCGTGAGATTTGCTAGTATAAAATGCTAAGTGGCTTGTAGTGTTCTCATGTACGGATCGTGTTCCCGGCCGGCCCGAGTGTGTTGTCAGCGGTAATTTTACGAGCTTCGTCTTTGTTTACAACTTGTTTCCTGTATGCCTTCCTCATCCTCAATGAAAATTTCATTAATATGGTACACAACACCACTTTATGAGCCAGTAACAAAGCTGTGCCATAATTCTCGCATTGCATGTTATTTTTAACTTGATTGTTTGGCAATTTGATTAGGTTATTATTTCATTACATAGTAAACTGCTGACATATTTTACTTAGCTAATTTATTTTGAGTAAGTAACTATTTAAATTTAGATACTCAAAAATAATTAAACTACATTTTTTTTTTGCATAAGTGTAAAACAGTGTACGCATCAATCTGAACTCAGCTCGGTACTATGGATTTCATATTCATAACTAACCCCATCACAAATAGCAGCTTCACATAATACATGAGGGCTCAACTTGTCTTCGATCGAACCCCATTGTATTCAGTATTCAGAGTCTGTCGGATCTTTCACTCGGACCAGTACGGTTACGTTGCGCAGTCGTGCTGTTCATATTAAAAACAGGCTTTTTATGCAATCAAAAATATTAAACATCTATCTGATTAATAAAAACTAATTCTATTAACTGGTGCAGTGCATCTACAGTAGATTGTTTGTTCAGGCACAATGAACATGGTAAGGTCTTTATGATTTTTTGCCCTATTATATTTTTTTCATGCTGGCTTATTGAACCGTGAAGTTATGATTTAATTTGTTTTGACATGTTCATAATGTGAGTGTTCCTATTGTGCAAGATTAGTTAAATTACTGTGTGATGAAAAAAAAGTCTTTTGTTAATGTTCGGAGCCCACTTTTTTTTTTTATAAAGATCATATTATTTATGAAATTTGATAGACTATTATTGGTTTAACAGGATTGGTATTATGTTAAGTTAAAGTTCTTACACAATGTTATACCAAATCTGCTCGGAATGGTGTTTCATACCCAAGCCGATCGATGATGGAGACTCTTGACTTTGGCACTCCCTCTCATCTTTTGTGTGTTGTCCCTTTCCAACTTATAGAAAGCAAATATATTACATAGCCATGACTCTTATTGTGTGCCTTATTGATTTTTTCTCCGTGGCTTGCTGGTTTCTTGATGCGTAGTATTTCTTTGTACGGGAATCACAAGCGTTGAAATCATTCAGGCTAATAAATTTTACTATTTGTTGAAATGAAAGATAGTTTACGGATTTATAACTACTATTTGTTAGTAATATTGACTCCAATTAAATTGTGGAAGTGATATTGAAATGACACAAGTTTTATGAAATATATTTACCCAGAATCTTTGCACATGGGTCTTTGAAATTAGTATTTCTTAAAATAAGTAAATGTCTATTGGCTTTTACTTGTGTTTAAATTTTAGCACAATACATGATAATAGTATTAATACTAATATACTCGTACTATAGTAAAAAACATTTTAAATTCGAGAAATCGTTCTTTGTTGTCGTATGCAGGCCCCTAAGATGGCTAATAATTACACAAAAATATTATCTTGACTCAGCATGTTGCTACGAAAATAGGCAAGTTTCGTAGATATAGTAGTCATAATTATGTTATTAATTTTACATATTTTTTATTTGCCAGGTGGTTTCTCGCCATGCAGCGCGCGGGTGGGAGAAGGGCCTGTGCGCCATGAGCCACACTCCTATAGGCGGCCACCCGCAAGGTAACACCCCAGTTTCATTTAATTGTCACATTACTTACATTTTAAAGTTTTAGAGATATCAGGGAACATAGAGGAACTATAAAATAAAGAGAAGTACAAAAATAAAATAAGTAATTTTCATTACCCTTTTTTTTTAGTTAAGCAATATAGTTTTTTTATAGTATATATGTGACTAATTCCTGTTTCATAGTAGCCTCTGATTTTCGATTTATTTTTTAGATGTGCAATAATCACAATTTAAGAGGAAATACAAGGGGCCGTTTTTCCTTACAAACGTAGTCCCCTGTTTCCTCCCTGGATAAAGCCAGTAGAGCAATAATTTTTAGTACAAAAATCTATGACCACTATTAGCATGTTTCTATGATTTCTGTTTTTTCATAAATTAATTAATAAAAAAGATATGAGCCATCAAAAATCTAAAAAATTCGCCAGATTTTTCGCTGTGTTCAAACATCCAGAAAACAAATTTGGCTAAATTTAAAAAAAAAAGGAAAACTACGAACACGGCCAAAGCCTTACTTTAATTTTTAATGAAAAAAGTATTTAAATCGATCTAGTTTTGGAAAAGTAATTGGGGGACTACAAAACGTTGATTTGGGTGTGCTTTTAGTAGGTACGAGGGCGGGTCAATAAGTCCGTGACTTTTGGAATAAAACACAGATTTTTTGATAAACAAATCATTTTATTTTTCAACGTAGTCTCCCTTGAGCTCTATACACTTTGTCCAACGCTTCTCCAATTTTTTTATCCCTTCCAAAAAATATGATTTGTCGAGGTCCTCAAAATAGGCCTTTGTTTGCGAGATGACTTCATCATTGGAGTCAAATCTTTTTCCACCAAGCCATTTCTTCAGGTTTGGGAACAAAAAGTAGTCACTCGGAGCCAAATCTGGAGAATAGGGTGGATGAGGGAGCAATTCATAGCCCAATTCATGGATTTTTGCCATGGCAACTGCACATGTGTGCACCCTTGCATTGTCTTGGTGGAAAATAACTTTTTTCTTGGCCAAATGAGGTCGGTTTTTATTCAAATCGTCATTGAAGCGGTCCAATAAGTTGGCATAATATTCCCCATTGATTGTTCTTCCCTTTTGAAGGTAGTCAATGTGGATTATCCCACGTGCATCCCAAAAAACAGTCGCCATAACTTTATTGGCTGACAAACCCGCCTTGGCCTTCTTTGACGCCGATTCACCCTTAGAAACCCACTGTTTTGACTGTTGTTTGGTCTTTGGTGTGTTGTGATGGATCCATGTTTCGTCTATGGTTACAAAACGGCGCAAAAACTCCTCCATATTGCAATTAAACAACGCCAAACCTTCCTGTGAAGTTGTTACACGATTGCGTTTGTGGTCGACTGTGAGCAAACGCGGCACCCATCTTGCGGAAAGCTTTCTCATGCCCAATTGATCTTTTAAAATTGAAACCACTGAGCCATGCGAGATCCCTACGGTTTCCACAATCTCTTGCACTTTCAATCTTCGGTCGGCCAACACCATATCGTGAATTTTTTCGATTGTTTCGGGTGTAGAGACCTCAACTGGGCGTCCAAGACGTTCGGCATCTTCAGTGCTTTTACGGCCACAACGAAATTCAGTAAACCACTTTTTTACCATTGAAATCGATGGTGCAGAGTCCCCATAGTATTTATCAAGCTTAGCCTTGGTCTCGGTAATGGTTTTTTTTCGCAAAAAATAATGCTTAATAAGCACACGAAATTCACCTTTTTCCATTTTTTCCTCAAATTACTGGGTAGTCTGATAAAAATAGCTGTCAAACACAAACTAACTGACGCAGCAAGTTCAAATTTTGATAGGAATTAACTGACAGATACCTGTTGACAGGAGTAGTGTTATGGATTTAGAAAATTATTTTGCTAATGATTTCCGCTTGTTAATATACCGGCCTAGATACCTTCACCACACTACCCGCACTAACACTGATTGAGCAAGCACTATTTCATGCAGGAAAACCGCCCGCCCTCCCTCAAAAATGCATGCAGTACAGTTAATGCAATTATTAGTACCCAACACCAATATAATAAAAACCTCGACGCGTTTCGCCACTTCACGTGGCATCCTCAGGAGATGTTGTCGCCTTCGCTGCGCTCCGACGACTAAGCTTAGTCGTAATAATTTTCTAAATCCATAATTAGTTATGGATTTCCGCAAAGTAACGCCTGAGTCTATTAATTTTAGGAGTAGTGTTGCTTTTTCAGTAAAGTGGTCAGAAATTCAAAAAGTCACGGACTTATTGACCCGCCCTCGTATTTTCGGTCCAAGAAGCAGTTGTCTCTATCACACTCTGCGGTGAAGGTGTTTGGCACTGCGCGAAAGCAATAGATTTTACAAATAACTATTTTTCAATTCTCTCGCCCGTAGTGTTTCCTCTTAACAACAATAATCATCAGGCAGAAATAAATACAATAAGCAACCTTCTTAAAGCTTTTCACCATACTCATCTATCATCAACTGAATAACTTTGTAGCTTAAACTCATCTTCAAAAAATCTATTAGATACTACTAATTTTCTAAAGCTGCAGACTTTTAAAGTTGACCACGTTAATCTCAGTGACTAATTGGCGTATTATATAATATTTTTCAATATTGCTCCATTAATGAAAAATGTTACAAAAATGGTAAAAAATATTCCTATTGTAAGCTTCCGTGCGTTAAGTAAACGTTTAAAGCTAGTAATGTAAAAACCATGCATGAGTGTTTTTTTTTTTGCGTAGGTTGGGATCACAAGCTTGCTGACAGGTCGTCGCTACCGCCAGCTTCAGGGGAGGAGAAAAACAAATCTCAGTCCAAATATGTGTTCACACAACCACATCCAAAGTAAGTCACTTTATTGCTAACGTCTTTTTTGATTATCTTTAATTTTTATAATCGTTAAGATGGATAAGAAAAGGGCGTTCCATTTCTATTAAAGATTATCACTACACGGAGTTTGTTTTATCTAAAGCAGGGGTTCCTAAAGCCAATAAAGTAACAACATTTTGAGCGCTTGCATAGTAGGTTGTCTGTCACTCACTCGCTAATAAGTTGTTGATGTATTAAGTACTTATTTATTTCGGCTGTTTCTGTATCAAGTAGCTAGCTGGGGTAGGGCGTCACGACAGAATACTAAACTGAAACCATGATCTAAAGTAATAGGAACAATAGTAATCGCTTTTGATTCCCGTTAACGTTCAAATAATTTTGCAACGTGAAAGTAGTTACTTATTTATATTTCGCAAAATTTTGTATATTTTTGTTCATACGCAGGGCGAACATGGCATGGCGCGAGCAGACGGAAGGCTCCTCCGGTAGCTCGGCGCGCTCGCCCGCCTCGCCGCCCTACATGCGCTGGGCGCGCAGCCTGCCCGAACTGCTCGAGGTATTATGCAGAACTTTTGTTCCTTACCCATCATTGTTGTGGTAACTTGAATTCAATGATGTTGACCTTTGCCCTGCAGTGGCAGAATTATGAGCCGTTACTTTTATTAAAATTATCTCACGGGAATCATACCCTTTCCCGGGATGAAAAGTAGTCATTCCAGCCAATAATACAACACTATGCCAAATTTCATTCGAATCCGTTGAGTCGTTTTTAGCGTGAAGGAGATCCTTAGGGGAGGACTATGTGCAGTTGTAAGCTTTGTTTGGCTGAGATGTTGGTGAATGCCTATATTAGTCCACTGTTGGATATGTCCAATAGTGGACTAATATGAGCTATTCACTCCAAAAGGAGGCTAATTACTACGCTTTGGAGGCAAATTGGCTATCGCAGTTGCTCCCTGCTTGTAACGCAAGGTGAAAGTCGTAAAAATAAGACACGTCAAACGCTATAGATAGAAAAACACCGCACAATCCTTAAAGAAAAGAAGAACACATGTTTTAAAGATAATGTCTATATCTAAATATTTGATTCGACGAAAAAGCTCGCACTGGCCGGTGGCTCATAGGAAGAGGTTTTTTCACGGTAACGCTGACGCGTCCGTTGAGGCGTATCGTATCCGCCTTGAGACGGTAGAAAGGTCTGGCGCACAAAACACATACAGGATGAAATTTTAACCACCTTCCAAATTTTTATATAGCAATCTACATCTATCTAATCAGTACAAATATGTCAAGATAAAGAACTTAGAAAATGTCCGCCAAAAATTTAAAAATTTTGATACAGCCTCTTAACAACACCTTTTTTACGCGATGCGCATTTCATTCATTCATTCATTACGGTCCTATTCATAAGTTTTTTATTTTCCCTTCATATCTGAACAGGCTTAGGACAGTAAAAATTGAAAACAGTGTTGCGAAAAATCGAGTGAAAACTTGATTTAAATTTGTTTCTTCAAAAATGGGCTCTAAATACGGTACCGAACGCCTATAAAAAAAATTGAAGATAATTAAAAAGTCACCTGTAATAGGTAGAGAAGTCAATCTACAAATAAAGTGCGCTCGAGCAAGGCACACATAGATACCGCTCACGGACGAGTCTCATAATTTTTGGTGCATTAAATAAAGGTATAACTGTTAAGTGGAAGGTTCCATAAATTTAACAACAAAAGTCGTTTTTTTATGCTACCAGTTGTTTCAGAGAGTATAGGTAACTGCCTATTTAATCCCTCGATCGTGAGTTATTCCAGACACAATTGAAATTAATTGTTATCGTAGTGCCCGGGTGCCTCGTGGGGTTCAAAGCATTAAATTACATACAATAGTTTATATACCCGTTCTTACGGTATCATTCTTAACGACAAATAGATACGAGTGCTACTACCACAATACTTTTCGTACATAAGCCAATATTGACAACTAATTATGGATTTAGAAAATTATTTTGCTAATGATTTCCGCTTGTTAATATACCGGCCTAGATACCTTCACCACACTACCCGCACTAACACTGATTTGAGGAAGCACCTGCACCACACTAACACTGATTGAGCAAGCACTATTTCATGCAGGAAAACCGTCCGCCCTCACTCAAAAATGCATGCAGTACAGTTAATGCAATTATTAGTACCCAACACCAATATAATAAAAACCTCGACGCGTTTCGCCACTTCACGTGGCATCCTCAGGAGATGTTGTCGCCTTCGCTGCGCTCCGACGACTAAGCTGTGAAAACTGGCGAACAGGCCTTTTATAGATTCTATAAAAGCAAAAATCATTAGCAAAATAATTTTCTAAATCCATAATTAGTTATGGATTTCCGCAAAGTAACGCCTGAGTCTATTAATATTGACAACCCTTTCACGACCACCGCTTGTAGGTATAAAAATTAAAGTTATACAGATTTGCTTCTGTACCTATCTGTCTAGTGTCCGGCGCAAGCTGAACCGTGGCGTTCCGAGGTCACCCGTGTAAGCACCGACGGACATGTCAAAACTATTTCAATCCGTTTACAGCCGTGGATTAAAATAAATATCCTCAATTCACACTCCAACCTCCAGAAACTGCATCGTTCGAGCTAGCATCGAACGAGCACCTGTGTGTTCAGTTGTAGGTTGTTTATGTGTATCATCTTTGTTTATAATCGATCACGGTTGGAAGTTACACACTTTTTGTCTAATAGTCTTACTGTAACAAAAAATATATTTTTTGTACCAAATTACATCAGTACTAAGAGTTACTTTCTCAATATTAGGATAAACTTGACTTGAATAAATTAAGAATTAAAGGTTATTTTTAGTTCAATAGAACCTCGTCTAATTAAATCATCTAAGTATACTTACGCACCATTATTTTGTTATAACATCTTTGTAAACTTAAGTCCAATAAACGATTTTAAATTGAGTTAGATAGATGGCTGCGTGAAATTGACAGCGAAGATCGCAAAAACAAACGAATCTCGGGGCGCGAGCGTAATCTATCGCTACCTCTAATTTCCTGCGCCGGACCATTATCCAATTGAAAGGTTAATAGAAGGGACGCTTGCAATGGATGCTGTGCTTTAAATGTCTAGGATATTAATTTATAGGAGTAGGTAGTAAGGGTAAACAGTAAGTCTATTAATCATAAAATTTTGAAAATTGTCACGTGTAATCACGCTTTTATACTCCTATGAAATGTTATTATGTGTGAGTAGACGGTGTGTCAGCCCAAATATTATCCACTGCTGGACATAAGCCTCTCCCAAAGGAGCATTTGCTTTATTATTTTTGAAGTGAAAACTTCTTTAGCGGCGCTGAGCACTTTTTGTTGGATGGGTAAAAACTTCCAAACTCACGTCAGGGTCACGTGATGCTGATCGAAAAAGCGTAAGATCGAGGGGAAGGGAGAGGAACTAGTATCTCCCACTCTTTCTACCGTGCCTGAGTGTGCTGTTTTCTATTATTTTTGAAGTGAAACTTCTTTATCGGCGTTGGAAAAAATTTACCGTCACGTTTTGCGTCAAATTTTCGTCACATTTTTCGGTTACGCGCCATCTTTTTCTTGCCCCTACCACGGTTGGTTCAGACGATAGCAAAAAGGTAAAGTGAAATAATATTTAACCAATTTAACCAATTTAACCAATTTAACCAATTTAACCAATTTAACCAATTTAACCAACTTAACCAATTTAACCAATTTAACCAATTTAACCAACTTAACCAACTTAACCAACTTAACCAACTTAACCAACTTAACCAATTTAACCAATTTAACCAATTTAACCAATTTAACCAATGTAACCAATTTAACCAATTTAACCAATTTAACCAATTTAACCAATTTAACTAATTTAACCAATTTCTGGAAAGTTGCATGTAGATAATTTTTCGAAAAATAAGGCCAAAGAAGTTTCACTTCTTACGTGTGTACACTAGTACACGCACAACTTTTTTTCAATACATTCTACACTGGTCTACACAGAGCCATCTCGTGTCAAACTAAGTTTAGGCAATATATATAGTTTTAGTTTAGTCTTATAGTCGCTTTTTACTACACCTATTTGGAAGAGTAGAGGTGCTGCAATTATTTTCACGTGTTGCCACCACATCACGCTATATCATACTTCTTACTAATATTAAAAATGTAAAAATTTGGATAGCTTTTTGTTTTTAACGGCCATTTCCAATAACCTATCTATCTTCAATTTTGGCATATCGGAGATAGGAAACAGTTTCTATCTCTGTTTTTGCCGTCCAGGGAAACAAAGCCAGAAGTTGTTTTCTATCTCCGATATGCCAAAACTGAAGATAGATAGGTTATTGGAAAAGGCCGTTAATCACGCCAGAACAGCCGATCTAAGCGCCAATTCCGCTAATTTACAAATGACTCAATAGAAACGTAATTGCATCTCAATCGTATATTTTGACATTACTTCCTTGATAAATGTGTCAAAATATACAGTTGAGATGCAATTACGATTCTATTGAGCCATTTGTAAATTAGCGGAATTGGGGGGCAGAACACCTATAGAATAAGAACAGGTTCTGCTGTTATATTTTGCATCGTCACCACACCTCAAGTATAATTCGTCGTTGTCCAAGTGTCCAAATATAATATTAATTAACATCGAATTTACTAAAACTGAAACCCAATTCTCGTCACCCAGGACGCGGAGGGCGTTCGCCTGTTCCGCAAGTTCGTGGGCGGGGCGGGCGGGCTGCACGTGGACCGGCTCAACTTCTACTTCGCCGTGCAAGGCCTCCGCCAGGAGACCGACCCGGCCAAGATACGGCAGGTCGTCTCCGCGATATACAAGTAAGTCTTCAAATCTAACAAATTTATTGTAAACTAGCGGACCTGACAGACGTTGTCCTGTCTTAACTATAAATATTGATTATGTTGGCGCCGATAGGTGATGACCTTCGATATAAAAATTTGACAAATATTATGCAGCAACAAGGTATCTCGCTCATGAGCTAGGTTATGGATGATCGTGCACTTACTTGATTAGGAAGGGTCGATAATCCACTGGAAGCTTCCAGGTTCACCAGGTCCTCCAACGTTACACGTGATCAGTTCCCCAGACATTCAATGCGAAAACTTCACTGCACAATTGTCCTATCAACACCAGCACTTATTGATGCGGTAATGCGAGAGACTTAAACCAAACTGTGTCTATCGTCTATATGCGAAATTAGGCAAAAATAGCGAAATATTAATAACCAAAATCGATGATAAAGGAAGCGGGCATCGATCGCGGCGGTGGTTAAATTCCAACTGTCCTTTTAATTTTCACTTGCGCCGTCCAGAGGGCGCTTTGATGTCGTAGTTCGGTGCACGATCCGAAGATAGGAGGTGGAAAGGATTAAGTTCGATACCTTGCGAATTAATTATATGCATAGATTCTAGATGGCGTCTCCATTTCCTCCCCACCTTAAAGGGTCACCTTTAAAAACATACATAGAGCGATATAAAATTACTAGAAAATTTTCCCGACTAATTTCGGAGAAAAATGCGGATAAACTAAATGTTAACTAACTTAACCTAATTGCGGAAAGCCAAACGATATATTTTAAGAAAGAAAAATTGTATTAGATTACAGTTTGAAAGTAGAGTTAACTACTGTGTTGGTAACGGACAAAGGCGAACGACTGGACGAAGATACGTGCCCTTGCCGGTTTTTACTGAAACAACGCGGACTACACCATCCTTTGCTGGACAAACCTTTTCCACAATCGCTAATGGCCATGATAAGGGAGGTACGTTGTCAGTTATAATGACCACAACTGTACCGGGCGTTATGGGCACAGACGGAGTATTCCATTTTTCTCTGGTCTGCAAGCTATGCAAATACTCTACATTCCATCTCTTCCAGAAAGACTGTACTAACTTGTCTAGCAAAGCATGCCTATGTAGTAAATTGTTGCAAGACTCTAATTCAGGTGCCGGTAAAGAATGTAGTGGAGCGGTATGTAAGAAATGACCGGGTGTTAAAGCGGTAGGTTCTGCGGGGTCTGCACTGAGCACGGTAAGCGGACGCGAATTTATTAAACACTCGACCTGTGTGAGTACCGTAACTAATTCCTCATATGAAAGCAACTGTTGACCGATTACCTTAAACAGGTGATTTTTGACTACTTTTACCATACTTTCCCAACAACCTCCGAAATGTCCTGCAGCGGGACAATTAAATTTCCATGCGATACGATTCTCTGTTAGTTCATGTTCAAATCGCGAGCGATATTCATCGTTATTCAAAAATTTATAGAGATCGCGTATGTAAGAGTTTGCGCCGATGAAATTAGTTCCTCTATCGGAATACATGACTTGAACCGGGCCCCGACGAGATAGGAATCGTTTTAAAGCAGCCAAGAAGCTTACTGTGCTTAGATCTGTAGCCACTTCTAGATGCAACGCGCGTGTCGTAAGACACGTAAATACACAAATGTAAGCTTTAAGAGCCCTTGTACCACGACGGCGGATCGGAGTGTAGGCAATAGGCCCCGCGTAATCACAGCCCGTATTAGTGAACGCTTTTATGACTTGTCTAGTGCGACAGTCGGGTAGGTTAGCCATGAGTGGATAAGTCGGACGCGGACGCGAGCGGAAACAAATATTGCAATTGTGTACCAATTGTCGAATAATACGGCGGGCAGACAATATCCAATACCTTTGGCGAAGCAAGGACATGAGCAGCTCGGGTCCAGCATGCAAATACTTTTTATGATAATATTCAATTATTAAATTAATTATGTGATCTTGACGAGGTAAAAGTATTGGATGTTGCTGTGCGAATTTTAATTCGGAATTAGTTAGGCGACCACCAACTCTAATAAGTCCCTCATGTAAAAATGGTCTCAATTTATTAAAAGCTAAGGAAACTGGTGCATTATTTCTTAAATTAGCAATTTCAATTTTAAAATATCTTTCTTGGAGAATTTGCAATAATTTAGTTTCCGCAAACTCCAAGTCAGATGCGGTAATGGAAACTGATTCCCGACATGGTAACGATTTTGAAAATCGGCAAATGTACACGATTATTCGTAGTAGCTTGCTCCATGAAGAGACACGACCCGCTGCATCATAAATAGCAGAATCATCATTGGACGTACAAATAGCGTGTGCGAACGTTCTCTGCTCAGGTACGTCATCCAAACAGGGGATATGATCTTCAGAAGTAAGCCATCGTGAAGGGTTTAGTGACAACCATGATGGTCCACTAAACCAGAGCGGATGATCCTTCAGTTTAGATGGGGTGACACCACGTGACAGACAGTCAGCTGGATTATCAGTCCCTGCGACATGATGAAAATTTTCAGCGGGTATGCTTTCAGTAATTTTCACAACACGATTGGCTACAAACGTTTGCCAACGGTGTGGCGAGCTCTTGATCCAATAAAGAGCGACTTTAGAATCAGTAAAAGCGAAGACTTTAATTGGGATATGAGAATATGCATCCAAAACACAACGTAATAACTTTGTGAGTAGAACTACTGCACAAAGCTCCATACGAGCAATTGTATGGGGCGGAGAGGGCGCGACCTTTGACTTGGCGCAAAGAAAACGAACTATATTGCCATTGGAGGAGCAGACGTGGACGTATACTACGCCACCGTAAGCCCGCTCGCTGGCATCAGCGAAACCAACTAAAGTCACCTCACAATAATTTGTCACTCCTAGAAAGCGTGGAATTTTAATATCGTTAAGTGCGGGGAGCTCAGTACAGAACTGTAACCACAGTTTTACTATATGAGCAGGAGGAGCTTCGTCCCAATCTATCTTGAGCTGCCATAACTCTTTAATGAGTAACTTTGCGAACAATATAGTCGGCGCCACAAAACCCATCACGTCCCATAGTCGAGCGATTTTAGACAAGATAACACGCTTAGTACATGAGCTATCAAGGGCGGAAGGTTCAATTTTGAAATAAAAATAGTCTTCATCTGTTGACCAATGTAAGCCCAGTATCTTATGCTTTGCAGCTTTGTCAAATTCGACATCAGTGGGAAGCCTATGTGATTCAGGAAGGCAATCGAGAACAGCTTTTGAATTGCTATTCCACTTTACGAGATCCCATTGGGCTCCCTTGAATAAAGGAATTAGTTCCCGCACTGTGCACACTGCCTTCTCTTCGGTTTTTTCAGAGAAGGCAACGTCATCCATGTACATACAAGAAGAGGCGACCTCACTGGCGCGGGGAAACATAGCACCATTATCGATAATGAGTTGCTGCACAGTACGGAGAGCGTGAAAGGGACTCGACTTCAGGCCAAAACACACCCTGTTAAATTGATACAAAGTGAGCGGTTCTTGTGTATTAAAGCGATAAACAATTCTTTGAAAACGTCTATCTGATTCGCGGATCATAATTTGCAAGAACATTTGTTTGCAATCAGCGGTCATCGCTACAGCGTGTAAGCGAAATTTTAAAATAATTTTAAACAAATCTCCTCCCAAATTCGGCCCACTATGCAACACATCATTCAATGAAACGCCAGACGTCGTCTTACAGCTGGCATCTAGTACTGGGCGCAGCTTAGTACTGGACCTATCTTCCTTGAGGACCCCATGGTGCGGTATTGTATAAGAAGGATATAAACCCTCGATCTCTTCCGAGGAGTCGGGCAAGGCAGTCAAAATTTCCTTTGAAATGTAGTCAGATATGATGTCATTATAAGCGGAGCGTAATTTCGGAGAAGCTTCTAGCTTCTTCTCCAAACAAAAAAATCGTTTTCGCGCGATTTCAAACGAGTCACCTAGTAAATAAATATCCTTGTCGAACGGCAAGGCTACGGTGTAACGGCCGGACAATGGATCGCGTTCTGTGGTCGAGCGGTAAAATTCTTCGCATTCAACATCAGCGGGATGCTGAACGGGCGAACCAGGAACCTCCTCCAGTTCCCAGAAGCGGGTGATCAGACTATCAATAGGCTGTTGCACCATGGCACAGCATGACGTAATGCTTGCCGGTCGGTTGTGAAGTGTAGGTACGGTTCCCATGAGGACATATCCTAACACTGTATTAATAGCGGGCGGTGCCGACGGACTGTGTACTACGTCGGGTAATATTAAATGCGGAAACAAAGACGCACCAATCAAAATATCTATTTTGTTGGGTGTAGCGAACGTATTATCTGCCAACTGTATTTCATTAAGGTATGACAGACAGGACGTATCAACAATAGCGGTAGGTAGGTCGTCAGTAATCTGATCGACCACTAATGAATTAATATTGTATTTAATATTTGTATTAAAACGCGAGAAAAAGTCTAAAGTGACTGAACCATCAGATATTCTTTCCGTGCCACCAAACCCTCTTACGGTTGTACGTTGCATGTTACGTGGGCGTAGACCTAAACGTTCACAACAGTCCTTCGTAATGAAATGACTTTGCGAAGCAGAATCAAGAAGAACTCTAATCGTTTGCTTATCACCATTACTATCGTAAGTGACTACTTGAGCCGTAGCCAACAGTACTGTGGCAGGCGAAGTACATTGTGGGTTATTAAAGTGAGGAGCGCTCGAAACAAAAGGACGCGAAGCGGCAATGGACGTGGCACATAATGTGACGTCCGCTTTTGTGTATGTAACCGGAGTCGGGGGCTTCGACATCGCTTCGACTACGATAGTTTGTGCCTGTGCGCGGGGAACACTGGCGGCGGCATTACTAGGGATAGCGTGCGCCTTAGGCGCAGCGGTGAGTGTCCGCGCGGCAGGTAACTGGTTCGCTTCCCGGGTAAAATGTAAGAGTGAATGATGTTTTTGTTTGCAAGCGCGGCAACTCGATGTTGACTGACAATTAGTTATTTTATGTTTAATACTTAAACAATTAACACATCCGTTAATATTCTTTACGGCTTGATATCGCTCGCGTGGGGTCATTCCATTCAATTCAGGACATTTAAATAAATGTTGATGTACAATGTTTGTACATAAACACTTGTAAGCGGGGGAAGTATCCACTGTGCTAACATAAGCGTTATAGTGTGGTGGCGATAATTTCTTATTGCGAGATCGATCAGCTGTTTTGTTTACGGTTGTATTGCTAGTAGCGATAGCAGGTGCGCGTTGTAATATTTTGCTTTGATTATTAATGAACTCGACCAATTTGTCGAATGTCGGGATTTCTAATTGATTATTGTTATTCTCAAAGGTGCGAACGGTATCTGAATCTAATTTAGATAATGCGATCTGTAAAAATATTAAATCCGACAAATCCTTTAATTTTAAATTGTGTAATGCACGCACAGCGTTGACGAACTTGTCATTAAAGAGATCAAAGTTGTTTGCAGTAGCTGACGTCATTTGTTTAAATTCAATTATTTGTTGTAAATAGGTAGCCGCGAGTGTGCGCTTATCTTCATACCTATTTACAAGCGTTTGAAAAATAAGATTGTAATTTTCTGCAGACGGTACAATACCTGTGCAGGTAGTTAATGCCTTGTCTGATAATTTCCCTAGCAAATAATGTAATTTCTCATAATCAGAAAGAGATGGATTGTCGTGTATGGTGGATTTAAAGTTTGAATAAAATAATGGCCATGAGCGAATGTCTCCATTGAACGACATCAACTCGATTGGCGGTAAAGTACATTTACCCCTTTGAGGCGTGGTTTTGCTGTCAGAATTATGTGTAATAGTACAAGATGCGATTACGCGTTTTACTCGACAATATAACTGTTCAAAAGAGATGAGAGCCTTGTAATCAGGTTTTGCGGTAGGGGTTGACGTCAACAAACAGGTGTTATATTCATCTAGAACCTTTTGGAATTCAGTACGAATTGTATCGATATTACTACTAGCGTATAAAAATGATTCGGTGGCTTCGTGTCCCTTCTGAACATGTTTTGATAATTCAAAGGCATCCTGTAAACATTCGAACAAAGCGCTGCGTTTTGCTTCTAATTTTAATAAAGTAACTTTGCTTTCATCCGGGGTGAAATTGTCACTGGCCACTTCGTTATCCTTTTTAGGAGGCATTTTTGGGTTTGAAATTATAAATTAACTATAAGCTAACGGTAACGAAGTAGGCACTAGTGGTAAATAGCGCGGAATGTTCTAGATGGATTGAGTATTGTTCTACCCTCTACTTCAAATGTTAATTCGATAAATAAATTTAAAGGAATTTGCTTTTAAATTGCGATATGTAGCTGTACTACAATGATCTGCAAGTACGAGTACAATATAATTTTGCGGAAATGTGAAATATTACCTACGTAACGTACCGCGTGGACGATGACGTAAGGTACACCTTTTGATTTAGAAATAAGCAAAAGGGGCGAATTTTAAGGAAATATCCCTACTAGGTGACCTAATAGGGGCGGAAATGGATCATCCGGCTCGAAGGACCACTAATGTTGGCGCCGATAGGTGATGACCTTCGATATAAAAATTTGACAAATATTATGCAGCAACAAGGTATCTCGCTCATGAGCTAGGTTATGGATGATCGTGCACTTACTTGATTAGGAAGGGTCGATAATCCACTGGAAGCTTCCAGGTTCACCAGGTCCTCCAACGTTACACGTGATCAGTTCCCCAGACATTCAATGCGAAAACTTCACTGCACAATTGTCCTATCAACACCAGCACTTATTGATGCGGTAATGCGAGAGACTTAAACCAAACTGTGTCTATCGTCTATATGCGAAATTAGGCAAAAATAGCGAAATATTAATAACCAAAATCGATGATAAAGGAAGCGGGCATCGATCGCGGCGGTGGTTAAATTCCAACTGTCCTTTTAATTTTCACTTGCGCCGTCCAGAGGGCGCTTTGATGTCGTAGTTCGGTGCACGATCCGAAGATAGGAGGTGGAAAGGATTAAGTTCGATACCTTGCGAATTAATTATATGCATAGATTCTAGATGGCGTCTCCATTTCACGAAATGGTATAATAAAAAAAAATTTACCAATTGTTTATTATTATTATGCTTATGATACACAACATTATTTGTTTTCTTTATCTGGCGGGTATATAAATAGTTTGTTGGTATTACGACACGGGAACAGGCGACATTACTGGCCTTGTGCAAAATTCAGTTTTTTTATACCCCCTATTTGACGATATTTGCAGCACGCATGCTGTCGATGTTTTGTCAAACGCCATATATTAAAAAAGTTTTAATTATCAAAAGCGATAAGGTTACAT
The DNA here is from genome assembly GCA_949315895.1 of Anania crocealis. Lineage (NCBI taxonomy): Eukaryota > Metazoa > Arthropoda > Insecta > Lepidoptera > Crambidae > Anania > Anania crocealis. The sequence goes on along the minus strand of OX438858.1, from coordinate 4,320,921 downwards.
TACAAATAATTTAATATGGTGATTAAGTTTTCTTAAATTTTTTAACTCTCCGCGTAATTTTCTTTTTTTTTTCTTTTATAAGCACTTTCTTCTGTCAATGACAAACAAAACAAAAAAGAATCAGCGAAATCGGTCCAGTCGTTCACGAGTGATGTCGTGACCAAGGGAAATAGGGATTTATTTTAATATAATAGATATGCACAGTTCAGAATGCTTTTATTATTTCAAGAAATTCGCGGTCGATCGACGAAATGCACAGCAAGTGGTAAAGGCAGAGTAAAGCCACGTCTCGGGCAGTGAACCCGCTTTACCGCTCATCGATCGCACCGTTCTATCCACATAAATCTGTGGCTCAATTCCATTTCTTTTAGTCTTTGCATTATACAAGTTACTCTGTGCGATGCATTAGTAAGTCTCTGCGATAAAAGATATCATAGAGGCCGTTAAAGTTATGCAATGAGTTTATTTTAAATTACCTAGACATGTATAGTAACCATGAATATGAAAGTTGAAGATGACCAAACTAACATTGTACTAAAGTATTTGATGGCTGATACTGAAATGACTGTACATACAAAACTTTTTCCATACTTTCAGAACATTCTACAAAATCTTAATATTGTCATACCTTCTTCTTAACTCATTACATAGCAATTTGTATCTTATGGAAATGTTTTTGTTTTAGATTTCTTCGCAAGTCTCAGCTAGCGATGCCCGAAGACCTGAAACAGTATGTGAAGCTGAGTCTCAAAGATGGCTCCAACATTGAACGGACTATATTCGACAATATGGAGAAAGAGGTTAGTAATACAAGATATGCTCAAAATAATTAAAAAAATAAACTTTAAGTTTCATACAATACACTGTGTGATTACTACATACATGTGTGAGTTCATGTTCAGATCATGATCTGAACATGAACTCACACTGGCGTATGACTAAGACGGCCCCTTTGGTTATCAACAAGCTTTGTAAAATCTGACTTAAAACAAATATTGAAGTAATTAATTCGTTTGCAGGTGACGCGTGCCATAAACGAGACGACGTACCAAGCGTTCCTCAGTTCGGAGGCGTACGTATCGTACGTGAGCGCTGCCACGCAGCCGCTGTCCTCGCCCGACGCCTCGCCGCCCCATCCGCCGAGAGAGGTACGCAGAATTTGTTGCAGATAATGACTATAGATGAGCCGAATGTCCCTGAGCAAGAACGAGAAAGTGTCGTACCAACCATAGTCCTCAAATGAGACCTCGATGGTCCCAAAATTAAGAGTTGCTGAAGGAGACTAGTTTTTTCTATTTGTATTAGTGGTAGTCAACTGTGGACGAAGTCTTATCCAGGAATAATATGTGACAATTGTATCGTTTTAATTCACATTAATGTGTTAGATTTTTTTTTTATTAATGCAGTTGTTCCATTTTAATTATGCATAACATATGTATCGGACAGAAATTACCTAGATTTCGTATTTTATTTCATCCGGCGTATCGTTTCCGTATTTTTTATTTACGAAACTTAAATCTTATTATAGTACATGCTATCTATTTTCCTACATTATCCATACAAACATCCGCCCCTTAAAATAAGGTACCCTTAACCTATGGTCTCAAACTATATCTACATCAAACCTTCAAAGAAAACAACACTGTTCACGGTTTAAGACCTGAAACGTAACAGAGTTACTTTGTCCTTTATTATAATTAGTATATCGTCCGTCGTCTAGATGGCGGCGCCTGCGCTCGCCACGCTACACGAGGGCCAGGAGCTAGCGGCTGGCGCGTTAGCGGGAGCGGGGGCGGGGGCGGGAGCGTTCGCGGCGCCCGCTCGTCTGACGCACGACGCGCTGCTCGCTACGCAATCGCGGCGACTTCACGCTGATGTCGCACCGTGAGTAGTCCACCTTTATGTATGGAAATGAACTATTTACTTTGCAGATTAAACTTGTGTTTTCTTACCCCTAACACGTGCCATAGACTAGAAAAATAACCGAGCATTCCTGAGCTCAGAGGTGTAAAACACCCTTGACCACGAATAAATCAAATAAAAGTGTTGGAAGTGTGTCGGGATGAATGAAAATGATTCTATTAATTTTTTATCATCCTAAAGTCTTCGCAGGTTTAATCCGTAAATGAATATTTCATTTTATTGTATAGTTTGTGCAATATCTAGAAACCCAAACCCTTAACTAGATAGATAGCTATTGATTGTTGCGAAAAGGCTGTAGGTGTAATAAATTGTTGTTACTAGGCTGGCACGATAATGTCGTAACTTTGCACATATAATTTAAAATTTTAAAATGGTATTATTATATATTTGGTATAAAAAAAGGTAAAAATGGATTTAATAAATTTTACTTTACATAATTGTGTCAATAATTCATGCCAGCTCTGAATCATTTATGCATTTTCAGTTTACTTGACAAAATATACATACTCAGTTAATAAATAGGCATTATTTATAAACCCGATTAACTGTTTCATTATCATTTTGTTTATACAAAATGGTTTCTATGGATTCTAGTCTCTGTGGCAGTCGAAAAACTTTAAAGTAATTCACTGATTTGTCTTGTTTAAAAGCCTTATCATAGTGTGGCTAATGTAGTATAAATAATGTTTCTCTTAAAACTTTTTGACTTGAAAATGCATATAAGATTTTTGATGTCATTGTAGGAAACATTCATAGTGCCATTGTATTAAACGTGTAATTTAGAAAGTTGTACTTATTATTATTGAGTGACCCCATCCATGCATGCGCTCCGCGCACTTAGTTTTCGCCATTTTTGTTTTGTTTACCCCAACCATTCAATGTTTTGTTATATTTTACCTTATCCTTATTGCCGTGTAAAGACGTATTATAAGGCTTGTTCAAGTAAAAGCTACATTTGCCGCCTTTCTAAATTACAATCAATTACAAACAATATTGTTAATTTGGAACATATAATATTTGGTTTGATCCTAATTCATATTATTTGACCATATTTTTTGTTTTACTCCAATTTTAATATGATTTACCCCCGCAGCTTACTCATTATGCGTGTCTTGTTTGCCCCCCATGTTTGTTCGCTGCATGCCGCGCGCCTTGTTACGCTAACGCGCTGTCCCACCTGTACCATGCCGACATTTTTACCCCCTTCCTTACCCTCTTCCAATAAAAAAAAACACACTAAAATCAAATTATCATAATCTTGAAAACATACTCAAATCACAACTGATTTCTTCCTTTAATTTCGACTATGTCGTAATGTAACATCTACGCACACTTGCTTTGTCGTATCAAATTTTGAAATCATTTTCGTGCATCATAAAATCTGCGACTACAAAAACACACATGTACACTAAACCCCCTTCCTTGCTACTCGAACCTTCCCACGTTCCACAATTGACGGCACCGGTACAGGCACCGCAAGCGTTCGGTGTATAGCGCCCACGTGACCTACGCCGGGTACTGCCCCGGCTCGCGGCACGACTCGGACCGCGCGTCGCTCAGCAGCGGCCGCGCCGACAGCGACGCCGTCTCGCTCTCCGGCAGCAGCGTGTGAGTACCGCCTCTAGTGCGCCCCTGCACAGTGCAGTGTGCAGTGTGTAGTGCACGTGACGCACGCCGGGTACTGCCCCGGCTCGCGGCACGACTCGGACCGCGCGTCGCTCAGCAGCGGCCGCGCCGACAGCGACGCCGTCTCGCTCTCCGGCAGCAGCGTGTGAGTACCGCCTCTAGTGCGCCCCTGCACAGTGCAGTGTGCAGTGTGTAGTGCACGTGACGCACGCCGGGTACTGCCCCGGCTCGCGGCACGACTCGGACCGCGCGTCGCTCAGCAGCGGCCGCGCCGACAGCGACGCCGTCTCGCTCTCCGGCAGCAGCGTGTGAGTACCGCCTCTAGTGCGCCCCTGCACAGTGCAGTGTGCAGTGTGTAGTGCACGTGACGCACGCCGGGTACTGCCCCGGCTCGCGGCACGACTCGGACCGCGCGTCGCTCAGCCGTAATTACCTATATTTATACAAAAGATATTTCTACTATTTCTATGAAGAGCGTACCAGAGCATGGAGCAGCTGTGGCTATGGAAGAAAGTACAAACCTCCTTTACCATGTAAACCAAAAAATACAGAAAGTTCAAATTACGTAACAAAGTTTTTCAAGGTCAAAAATTCGCAAATAGCATTCATAAATTACGTCACTTAAAATAAAATCAGAAATCAAAATAGGTAATTAGAGCACGCGGACGATGCAAATCAATTACCTGACTGACCACAATGAAAAATGATAAGAGAAAGCTCTCAGTCTTTTTTATTCCGAATTACTACAATTACAAATAAAGGACAAACCCGTTTCCCATACAATCTTGGGCCTGACGTTACAGGCTGGGAATTGGCCATAAATTAAAGCATATTGGCCATAAAGATAAAGAAATAGGCAAGTAAAATAAAAGGGATTTTTTGCCATAATTTTCATTGTTGTAACGTCGGGCCCAAAAATGGGGTTCTCCTTCATGGTGTTAAAACAATATCATGAATGTTACGTTTTTTATGTACACCTGAAGCAGTTGTTCCATGCTCTTGTACACTCTCAAAACTGTATATCGATCCTGGAACGCAATGTAAGTAAGTACACAAGAATTTATTACAGAAGAAGATATGAAAACGATTTAAAAAATCATCTTATGACTAAAGGTAAGACTATATTTATAATATAGTTAAGTTTAGTGTAGTGTTGCTTGTTACATCCCTTTTTTTATTTGCCCTAGGCTGTATGAGTATTGCTTAGTCTGATTAATTTCGCGAATGATTTAGATTTTCTGTGTAAATACTCTATTTAATCAGTCACTAACGTCATATTCATCATCAGATCATTCGATTCACCTTTGATGTTTAAAAAAAAAGATTTACAAATTCCAATCATTTGTAAGGATTATTTCGTTTATGTTAACGTTATTGATTTAATTTTAAATTGTTAAGTCTTTTTAACAGTCGAAATTCTTATTTGAATCTTATACAATAACACTTTACGAATGACCACAGGTGAAATAGAGAATAATTCTAGTACGTGTGTGTTGAAATAGAGTATGTTTGTACAGAGACGGCATGACGCTACGAACGCGCGAACCGCGGCCGCACCGGCTCCACGGGCTTGACCGCCACGCGCCGCTCAACAAGGAACAAGATACAGCTATGGTACGTATTGATGGAGATAACTTTTAATCTCGATCCAATAGGGACTTGCGAACTTCGTCACACGATAACATTCACGATAAATGCGACCGTTATGGTAGATTTACATCTGTGCAACAGGCTGTCATTTATTCTGACTGTTTTGCCAAATCGCAATAGACGGATAAAGCGTTCAACAACACGTGCATATTGTAAAATTGGTGTTCTCTTCGGACACAGTTCCGCGCGCTGTGCATGAGAATCCGAGACAGTCGATTTCGCGTCGCTCATAGGAACTCTGCCTTCCGCAGTCAACAACTTATTTAATTTGGAATTTTCGAATATGCCACAAACCACAGAGTCAAAAGTTACGTAACCAATAGCATCGGTTAAATTTCATACTGATTTACGTGCTAGAGTCATGGGAAATTGGACATTTCTGATGCGCGACTGAGGGCGCGCCACTAAGAAAGCCTCGGTGGGCATTTAAACAATGTTTTATTTCACATGTCATAATGGCATCGATAGGCCTTTGTAGTATAGTATTAGGCTAAGAGTATACAATATGTTATAAAAACCCTGTCCGATCCGAAAGGGTCATAAAGTTGCTATATTAACATAACCAAAATAAGTATCAAAATTACGTAATTAATGAATACAATTTTTTTATCGATTTTTGAAGTCAACAGGCTTATCACCCATTTACCCTACAACGGGGAAATTTTCAAAATGCTTTAATACTCCTCGTCGCGCGGCTCTATTGACGGCATTGACGCAATCTACTCGCTTTTCGGCACCGCAATAAACATAGGCGGCGCCTTTGACATAGCGTAAAGGTAGCCGCCCGCTTTGATTCAACTCGCCGCGCGGCACGTGTCGGTGGGTATATCCTGATCATGCATTATTATTTATTACGACAGTTCAGTTTCGCGAAGACATTACTTTCGAGTGGTCTTACCGTTTTGCTACGCGAAATGTCGTATTCTACAAATAGTTTTCATAAAATTACTAGCAGACCCCGCGAACTTCGTATCGCCTCAGAATAATTCGATTTTGTCGCACAATGTCATTGGCATCAAATATGGCGGTTACCTTAACATGTTACACAGAAAATTTGCAATAAAATAATATTGCGACTATAAATTGGGATGTAAGCTATCCTATCTTTCAAGTTGGATCAAACTGCACACGGTGTGCAAATTTGATTGAAATCGGTTAAGTAGTTTAGGAGTCCATCGCGGACAAACACGTGACACGTAATTTTTATATATTAAGATGTGACAGTGAAGCAAAAATGCGTGTGCGGATTGTTGCGCTTAAAGCGGATACGAGTGTGTTACAATCGGTGCGTACAATAAGGAATCTGATATATCACACACATTTTGTTTTATTTAAAGTTAAAGTGAGGAAGCGCCTAATATAAGACCCTATATAATTTTATAAAATCTTTGACCGAAATGTATGTACGCGTGCATAACTTCAAATTGGCGGTAACGATTTGGATATTATTTTTTACATTGACGTATGCAAGTTTGTTGGTTTCGCACTAGCACTCACAATAGGCACTCCCGCTCATGTGATGATGACAAGAAACTGATCTAAATAAAATCTTACACTGAGATAGATTATGGGTTAGAATAGAACAGGCTACTTTTTACCTCGGAAAAATTTATGCTTTCCGTGAGATAGGTTCATATTTTAAAATTCGCGCGCATTGAGTCGTACCCCAAATGTTGATGAATGCCCCTGTGCTCTAGTGGTTTGAGCACCGAGCCTGGATTCGATCTCCGAGTCGCCTGACCCGACAAGACTTTCGAATTTCTCGGGTTTGTGATCACTAATCCGCATTGCGTGCAAGCGTGTTTATTTTGCCTGTACCCATTATTGCGGTGGTAACTTGAATTTAATAATGGAGGCCTTTGCCCTGCAGTGGGGTGATTATAGGCTGTTACTTGACTTTATATCCTTGTTTGTTCCTCAGATGATTCCTCGAACGCAGCGCATGCAGGCGGAACAGTTGCGCGTGTTGCCGCCGGCCGAGTTCGCGCCGCTGCTCATAGAGAAACTAGAACGCGTTCGCCGCGAGAGAGACAGCCAGGAGCGACTCGAGCGGCGTCTCGCTGAGGTAAGCGAGTAGCGTAGCATAGTGTATGACGTGGTCCCACGCACAATACTTTAGTGGAGTGAAATCTTGACAGTTTGTGCTGATCTCTACCAAAAAAAAAAACATCATTTGTTTTTTGTCTGGTAGATTGCTATATTTAAATTTGGAAGGTGGTTATGATTTCATCCTTTATATTGGGTCATCTTTGTTATTGTTCAACGTTTATTATACCATATTGTATAAACACATTCTTGGACACAATGCTAGACACAAAAGAAGTTTTATTGTTATCACGTCGACAGGCGGTTGGTGTCCCGGGAAGTGTTAATGTATTAACAACATTATGTCCATTCTTCGCCCTCAAGAACCACAATCCATTTACTAGTAACCAAATTATTAAAATACGAATTCCTATCTCAGGGCGACGGCGAGGAGACATCTACGCAAGCGCTACCACCGCAGCTGGTGGCGGCCGCCATACGGGAGAAACTACAGCTTGACGACGATAATGATCAGGACATATTAGGTAAGCAATACATGGGGTTTAAGAAAACACGATACTTCGTTGACGGACTGATTTTACATAACCACTTTTTGTACTGGATCAGAGGTCTTACTCCGCAACACAATGTTCGTATATTCGAATACATCTGTCCTTACCACTCACACTGATGTTTTTAAGTATCTGAAAGGGACAAATATATCCTTAAATACGAGCTTCTTGTTGCAGAGTCAGGCGTCAGGAACGAAATCGAAAAAAAGAAACTACCACAATAATAGCTTTTCTTACGCAATGTTTCTCAATCGTAGTCTTCATTTTTAAAGGGCCTGTCTAATCTAAAGTAGTCTTTGAAGTATCAGATATAGACAGACCGATGAATATTGATGCTTAAATTCAAAAAGAATTATTTTCCCACCACATTGATAACACAGTCTACGTAACTTTCAGGAGATAAAATTCTATGAATATTAATTTCCGAAGCAGAAGTATTATCGAACGCTATGATCGGGAAAGCCGGAACGAACCAAGCTTAGCGGGCTTTTAGAAGCGACGAGGCCACCTCTATAGAAAAGATTGTTTCCTAAATTGACTCGACAGGGAATCGAACCCTGAACACTTGCGCAATACCGGGGAACTACAACACGAACTAGTTCGTCGTCGAAAAAATATTGCGTCGATAACAATTATTAATTCTAGGCATTGCTAGCCATTCATAAATATTATTATCTGAACCGAGCCATACTAAAACTTTCTATTCAAATCCAGATCAGCACGTGTCCCGCGTGTGGTCGGAGCGCACGCCGGGCGCGTCCCCCCCCGGCGGCCGCCGCGCCCGCGCGCGCCACCCGCATGCCCACCCGCACCCGCACCCGCACCCGCACCCGCATCACCCGCATGCGGGCAGGCGCGCGCCCTCAGCGCTGTCCGCCGACTCGGGGCACTACGACGCACAGTCGGACGCGGCTCATCACTCGCACGCTGCTTCGTCGAAAAGGTTAGTGTGTTGTTGTTGAATAGTATTATTTATTATATCATCACTATTGCTAAACGTATCTCTGCGCTGCAAATTAAAGTTATATCTGAAACTATGTTTTAAATTATTAAATGTGTTAAAACATTGTTTAGGTAAATTGTTTTTGAATCGAAACTGTGTTTCTGCAAATAGTTGATATGTATACCAATACATACATCGATCACTGTACTCAGTTCTATCTTAAGATTGAAACAGTTCCAAGTAAGTTATTTTTAAAATGCAACACTGTTTTGTTTATAATTCAAAACATTATGGAATCTATCATTTTTTTCATTGATAAAAAGTATTCAAGCAGTCGTGGATCAAAATAATAAGTTGCAAAAATTGGTTTATGTGTCGACAGCATTTTTAACCCAGTTTTAATTAGCCTTTGCTACAATCGGGACCAACCATAACATTCGGCAATAGTTTTTTAACTTCAAATTGCTAGTCTAAGGCCAACTATTGGCGCCATCGTTTTTTTTTATAAAAATAAAAAAACACCCAAACTCGAGACAATATAGAAACCGCTTTTTCCTTACATTGACCGTGACTCCGCCAAAATTCCGCTAATTTACACATGGTCCAAGAGTGTTGGTTTTGAATTGTTCAATGGTTCGCAATCGTATATTTTGACATTACCACCTTAATAAATGTGTCAAAACATACAATTGAGATGCAATTGCGATTCTGCGATTCGAATTGGGGCCCAGGTCAAATCCCAACAACTTACAAACCAGTGTGTACGCCACTCCACTACATAATACGCCTTCGCAACCCGATTGTAACACATTCCTCCTCCCTCAGATCGTTCTCGCACAGCAAGAAGACCGTCACTGAGCTGACGGACAGCGGCGTGTCGGTAGTGAGCGAGAACGCTAGCGTGGAGCCTCGCATCCTTCTCTGGATCGCGTCGGGCTCCGAGCGCCTCGAGCGCCTCGAGCGCCGCGCCCACCGCGAGCGGGACCGCGACCTGCGCGAGCGGGACAGAGACATGCGCGAGCGAGACAGGGACCTGTCCCGCGGCTCCTCCGCCGACCGGGACGACTATCGGCGGCGCGACAAGCAGCAGCAGAGGCCACGGTTAGTGATCGCTATTTTTAAAAAGTTTTTAAGCTATTGCATAGCTTCTATCGCGGGCCTCGAGCGAGGAGACCGAATCCAGAAATTCCGTAACGAGAATAACCTAACACCCCCACTCCGACCGGCACAGCGGTGATACTTTTTAGTTTTATAATTGCATAAGTTGATAAAAAATGCTATGCAATAGCTTTACCGCGGCAGTCTCCGAGTGCCACACGTCTTTTTTTTTTATTTCATTTTTATTTTAAATCTAATCATTTGTTGCATATCACATAACTTTACATAAGATAGTACAAAATTTTTAAATGTATTCTACATGTGACGCCCTGCACAGACCATAGAAACTTTTTGAAGGCTTGATAAATAATAAAATAAATAAATAATAAATATTTTAAGACATGCCTCACTGGGCCACACAGAGCCATCTAGTCCCAAATTAAGGTAGTATTAAGTACCCTGTCGTATGGGGTACTAGACAACCGATAATCTTACTTATATACTTTTTTTTTTGTAAATACATACTTATAATACATAGAAAACACCCAGACCAGTACAAACAGACATGTTCATGCACACAAATATTTGTACTGTGCGGGGATCGAACCCGCTACCCATGGCTCAGAAGCAGCGTTAACTACCGCTGATCCAAATAGTCGTCAGTCGTCGTTGATATATTTTAATATAACATTTTCTGCATACTTTTATATTTTATGTAACAAGTGGCACATTAAAAATTAAAGCATAAATCAAATTTTTAGAATTTTAAAAACCCTACCATCCACTAAGTTTCTAATACAGAATATACCTGGCTATAAAAAAAGCTGACGGGTTAAAAGGTACAAAAGCGAAGAATTCAAGAAATAAATAAAAACTTGAGACTTAAGTAAAAAAACCTTTTGGGCTGGTTAGTTACCAGACCACCTCACCTGCCTCCCATTTTCGTATGTTCAACGTACTTCCGGACAGCCTGTATAAGTATTGTTACGAACATGGGGTTCGGAATTTGGTTAAAAAACCGTCGACTTCTTAGAAGAATTTATTAGGCCAGAATCGTAGTCCTGTGGGTTGTTGAGGTCGTTGGTTCTAATCTAATACGCTATTAGCCAATCTGCAGAGTAGTTCTAATATCCGTTGGTATCGCTAAAGTCGTCGTTACTTCACAATGAACTGACCGCGGTGTCTCAACTCCTGTTATTTATATCTCTCGACATCAACGCCGGTTGCAAATACTAGAACGTTCATTTTTCAGAAAAATAAACAAGGACGTTAAACGTAAACAGCACTAGTGCGTTATGCCATTTTGCTCCTTACTCTGTAGACTTAACGTTCAATGTCGCTTGCAATAAGATCTTGTTATTACTTTGTGGTTGAAGGTAGGTAGTTTTGTATATTCGTCTAGCGATATCTCGAACCGTCTAGCATATCCGCGACAATATGAAGTAAAATTAAAAAATATCTTTTATTGTTATCTCAATAATTAAATGTTAAAAAAGAAAAAGGAATATTTGAAAGTTAGTGTTTATTGAAAATGGCAAATGGAAGACATTGTGTTTCGTGTTATTAAGAGAAACGTTAAGATGGTGCTACTTATTGCAGTGCAGACGATAAATAAAACATAAATTATGACAGGAAATTATGTGGATATTTATTGAATTTTGACACAAATCAACATTAAGAGTCTTCTCAATACGTAACTCATTTTGAGGTTATTTTGCACTTGCGTCGTTGTAATGGGGATTACCGTTTCTTTGCTCACCAGTTGGCGCCACTGTTGACTGAGGTCCAGAGGTATAGCTGTCAAAGGCGACTTTATAAGATCGGCGTCGAAACAAAGTTTTAAATGTTGAATCTAATTAAGTTTATTATTTATAAATAACTATCTTCATATTATTACCAATAAACTAACTTCTGAAATAGTTTCTTTTTGCGCTTTTTCTTAATTCAGTTTTCAAAGCGTTCACATTCATCGCCAAATAATCCATATTTGCGATAATTTTACGAAGGAGATCACTTTCCAGCAGGTAAATTAAAAAAATATATAATTTATGTCACGAATTCCGCAAAAACCAGTGAAAATTGAATGTTATTGGACCTCACGCGACACAAGCGCCTCTAGTGGCAAATTCACTAGCGAAAGGTGCGTTAAAAATATATAATGTTTGTTTGCAGCGGCAGCGGCGGCGGCAGCAAGGCGAGCAGCGGCGGCGGCGGCGGCGAGCACACCGTGGTGGTGGTGTCGTTCCTGGACGAGGCCGTGCCCTACCGCTTCAAGGTGCCCGCCGCGCCGCTCACGCTCAAGCTCTTCAAGGACTACCTGCCCCGGAAGGGCAACTACAGGTACGATATACTGCTATACTTACTAAGAAGGAAGCTCAGGCATTCCTACACTGTTTCTAGGAAGCATACGCTTATGGTCTTCGAGGACTACCTGCCAAGGAAGGGCAACTACAGGTACCGCTATACAATTACGAAAAAGGAAGCTTAGGCATTCTGTTCATTGTTTCTAGAAGCTTACGCTTATGGCCTTCAAGGACTACCTGCCAAGGAAAGGCGACTACTGGTACGACACACACTTACGAAGAAGGAAGCTTGGCCAATCATATCATTGTTTCTAGAAAGCTTTCACACTTTTTTCTTCGTTCATTGTATAAAGAAAAGTAAAGGCCTTTTACCCTCCCACTGCAGGGTAAAGGTGTCCATCATTGCATTCAAGTTACCACAGCAATGTTCGAAAACTAAAAATATCGATATTTATATTCAAAGAGTTGTTAATATAAAAATAGATGTAGCTTTAAGAGAAGTGAACAAGAAAAACAAAATACAGTCTTAAAGACACCTTTTTCTCATCCTAAAAGAATATTTAATTATTACTCACAGGTCAAAAGTGGTTGCTGCAACTAGCCGTCTGCGTTTCTTAAATAAATCTATAGTTACGCCAATCCATAATATCGATAGTTTCAAAACTATGAAAGCACCTGTGTAAAAGCACCTTGATTCTTTTGTCGTTATAGTTATTTTTTCAGATCTGATTTTCGAAATAATAAAAATGGTTCAGTCTATTTCATGTTACAAATGACAACCGGTATATTGTATCGCTAATGTTTATTTTTTATAAGGATCCCTAATCTTTTCTAGCAATAAATATAGCCTATGTCACTCAGGGTGAATGTAGCTTTTCAATGGTAAAATAATTTTTGAAATCGGCACAGTAGTTTTTGAGTTTATTCAATACAAACATACACATACAAAAATTCAAATCTTTCCTCTTTGTAATGTTAGTGTAGTATTATAATTAAAAATCAATTTCCAGATATTTCTTCAAAACGAACTGCGCGGACCTAGACACGGTGATCCAGGAGGAGGTGAGCAACGACGCCGACGCACTGCCCATGTTCGAGGGAAAGGTCATGGCGCGCGTCAAGCCCGTCGAGTAATATCACACTTTGAACCCTACTCGCTTGACATACGGTCGGAAATCAATTTACATTGTTTTTAATCAATTTACTTATTGGACATTGAAATTTGAAGTTATCAAAATTATACTCAATAGCCGAATGTAAAAGGAAAGCGACCCGTTTGCCAGATAGACATCAAATGCATGAAATTTTTGCATTCGTGTTGTGTGGTTTCATAATTATACCCTCAACCCCCAGGAGGCACCCGGGTGCCACGATAACAATTGATTTCAATTGTGTCTGGAATAACTCACGATCGAGGGATTAAGCGTCACATTAAACTTATATTAATAAAATGGACGTACTAACGTAGAGTAGAATTGATTAAATAATTTATTTATTCAAGACGGTCTTACCATCGTGCAACTTAAAATGTTTACTTCAAAGAGAATTTACACACGCAACACATCAACAGTAAAAAGTATATTATAATGCAAAAAAAAAACCTAATGTCTTTGACAAATATCTCTCAAATGGTGCTATCCTCAAAGCTGCGGGTATACTAAAGATTTAATAAGTTGTCCTAAACGATTATTTCCTGCATCAGGGAATACAGGCGATACTCTAAAATCAATCTCAAGTCTCGAGAATTGAATTTGCGAAAATCGTCACTACAACCATCTACAACCCAGTAACAAAATATGAATGACGATTGCCAAACGTTAAATGCCAGTTACATGGTAGGGTTGTTTATTCATCAAATTCGATCGATCGCTATCAATAAAATTGTGATGTCGATAAGTCGAATACCAGTTGCTCTCCAGTCGGCAGTCGCCCTGTCACACGCTACCCCGGTGCGGTCGCAACTATATGAAATTCTCTCAATAATTTATCATTATTTACTGTAATTCGAAATGTCATATCAATGTTTACAATAATCACGAGTGTAGTATGACGAAACCAATCTATATTTATTATAATTCTTATTTCTAATGTGACGTAAAACAATAAGTTTTGTAAATTTATTATCGTTTGCAAGATACATTAATGTATGTGCGATGTGTTTAAATATTTTACTGAGCGTTCAGTATCATGACAGCGTGTATGGAGAATGTTGTTTTCTTGTTGAGCTGTTAGCATTTATCGAATTCGTTCCTTTGTCACGACGAAGCGGCAGGGCGACGTTAGTTATACAATTTATTTATTTTAAAAAAGTATATAATTATTACAATGCCTCGGAAGGCCACGACACGTGTAAAAACTCTGTTCCTCCTCGTTTCTTAGCTTTTCATTTAATTATTTTTATACTTGAGCTAGTTGAGTACGCTTACTACTGTACAATATTTTTATTTCGGAGTACGACAGTTGTGCGGTTTCTTAAAATAATATTCCTAGTGTTACATGAATGACTGCTTAGTTTGTATATTTTTAAATTAATGTATTAGATATAAAAGATGTGTTCTGTTTAAAAATATATACTTTCGTTATAATTGGGGATTCGGAAATTGTGACTCTTTCAATGAAATACCGCCATCGGACACAGAGCATCTGAGCATTGTTCGTACATCGCGTTTCGTGAATATACACTAGTCCAATTTATTTTTATAACTTGCGACTATTTTCTTTTATCAATTTTACTTTGAAATATAATCTTTATAATCTTTATCTACAAATTCCATTGCTAATAATGCATATCTGTTCTGTGACCGATTGCAGCTCGATTCAAAATTGTTATAACACAGTACAGTCACAGCGCATCAGTCTACACAAAACGACCACTTTTATCTATTAGTATTGCTCTTTACATGTTGAACTATAAGTTGAGAGTCAGTCGAAGAAATATTGTATTTTTTGTAGGTTGATGAGTCGTTGACAATACGAGTACTTTAGACGGGATCTCAATCAACATCAATTATGCTCTATGAAATAAGTGGACAGTAAATATAAATTATTTCCGTTCTGCAGCTGTGAATAGGACTAAATAGACAGATAGGGAGTAAGGATACATAAAATTTTGTTTGTTCTACCTTTGTGACAAGTCGGCGTTGTTGTAGTGTTTGTTGGTACTTTTATATTTTATCTGACCGACTATTTATAAACTTTACATTTAATTTCACAACAAATAGATATTAGAAGTTGCTGTTGGTTTTCTTAAACTCTTGATTTCCACCATAAAATTGAATAAACAATTCAACAACGCCGACAATTGTACTACAACACTTTGCTACTGCGAAATGATTGCCAGACTGAGTTTCCCTAAGTCATCTTAGTTCGATAGCTAGTCCCGCCCGTCCGCTCCTCGCGCGCCCGGAACCAGTTACTACGCCAAAATCATTTTTAACTAAATCTATCACATAATGTAAATAAATAACTTAGTAATGTACAAAAAATGTTGAACAAATGTTCATATTCATAACATATATCAATAGATTTCCGCCGGTATTTCTAAACGATTAAAACTTTAGATTTACCGAAGAGATCCTCAGCAGACGCCGAGCGTGCGGCGCGCGGGCGGGCCGTTCCGTACAGTACTTATTACTTGCATATTGTAAAATATAAGTAAGATAGATTTGTCATGTCCGGTCCATAGATACGGTCGGCGGCACGGGCGTGCCTCAGGACAAGAATTCTCTATTTTGAGTATCATTTTTACTACCTGTTTAAATTTGACACTATTTTTCTTTAAATATTTTATTTATATCTCTCGTCGATCACGCCTGAGCCGCCAATAGTACCTCATAAAGATATAGGGAGTGTTGCCAGCGAAACGAGTGCACCTAACGAATGCACAATTATGAGAATCGGGTGCGGAAACATGTGCCTTCAATGTTGATAAATTTTTCATAGTTGATGCTTCTAATTAGATGTAAGTTAACACTTGTAAATATAGACTTAACGCTATGTCGATTCGAACTCTATTTTTTAATAATTTAATTAAAATCTTTTTGTTTATTTATTGCCTAAGATTGCGTCAAAGCGCCTCCCAAAACGTCTCGGACGCTGATTTAATGAATTGTTCTGTATCAATGTGTCCCCAGTGAGGGCCGATGTTTAGCCAATTTTACGTGAAGATTCTTTACTTATTGTGTTGTAGTTCGTTGCCAACGGGGGCTGATGCGTTAGTCCTCATTAAATGTTGTCTTCTGTCACTGCCAAGATACTTTCCATTTTTTAAAGACCGCTTGTTACTTTGGAATATTTTGGTTTTGTACTTGTCACGTTTTGCGGTTTAATACGAAACTCTCGATACTTTAGTATGATTACAAGTTATTTTTTGTAACTGAACTGTTTAATAAGCGTTATGTGTAACAAAAACGTGGCGGGTATCAAATACTTGTGTCTGAGACGTCCAACAAGTTAACATGTCACAATCACGAACGTGACCGCGTATCGGTACGACAATATGTATAAATAGATGAACTAACTATATCGTTTTTAAATTATATAAGGCACTTTCCCCACACTAGCGTTTTGAAAAGTACCTTTATAATAATACCAAAATGTCCTCGAGGGCTCAAAATATGTCGAGTTAAAATTGCTTGTTAAAAATTGTATAAAATATAATGTTTTCAAGTTTAGAATGTATGCAGACGTGGGTACTGTAAACGGTTTGTATTAAAATATTGAAGTACTAAAGTATTACTTTCCGCGATGATACATGTAACGGTCGACGGCCGCAATAAATAGTAAAGAATTCCACTAATCGGACTGTATTATTTTTTTATCTAGCACATGTAACATTTAAAAAATAAACTGGAACTGTGCCATATGCTTTTGCTTTTCATTTGTCTTTCTAAATTGTCTACTACAGTTTTTTAAGATCACATATCTCAGGAATTATGGACCCGAAGGAATACTTGTCTTGGTAAATCTAACCAAAAACGAATCTTTATAAAAAAAAGTAAAGTAATCCTATAGAAATCATCCCACTGCAGGGCAAAGTCCCCATCATTTAATTGGCTTGCCAAATTCGGATTAGTATTAATCACAAACCCGAGCGAAACTATTGTTAACCATCTCGGGGACCGATCCCCGAGACCTGGACCCGGTATTCAAAACACTAGACTATACCAACGAGCCATATAAAAAACACATTCAAAATCGGTTTTATTTTTGCAAATAGGCCCCACTAAGAGGCACTTTTACAAGTCCCAAACTCCCAAATATACAGGGCAAGTGGGTTAGTGCCAAAAAATTGGCGCAAGAAACTTGATAACTCTTTTTTAACAACCCGGGTATGAAAACACAAATTATATTTTGGAGACATTTATTTCTAGCAATCATATTTTTATATCAATCACAGCATTCAATGTTTCGTCACGTGATCTACACACTTTCATATTATTGTCTTTTAATCAAATACCTCTTTATAATCGAAAAAATAGGTAACTAAATAAATTATTCTTGTGATACTTATCAAAGTTATTGTGCTTACAGTAATCAGATTGCCTCGGGTGGAATTTGTACTCAGAGCTTGTTACTATACTATAACATATTTTTGAAAAACAACCGCCTGGATGGCGATTACTTTTTTTTTTGTATATACAATGTATTTTTATAATACTGGTTTATAATAAATAATATACATCTGTGCATAGATGTTAAGAAGTTCAACGTAAATTAGTTAAGTTAATAAATTTTGAGATAAATTAAATTACAAATACTAATCTTATAATTGATAAATAATCTGTTTACAATTAAATCCTAGTGGTAGATTACCGTCTAATCGTACGTAAAGTACAAGCTAAGACAAGAGAAAATTATAAAGGTAATTATAACTTTAATAAAAAAAATGTTGTTCTTTTATTATAATCACATCACTTGAATTGAGTGACAAATAGTGGTCCCGCCCACCTTGAAACCAGACTAACTTACTGGAGATAGAACTGCATTATAAAGATATCAAAAAAACCATAGAATCTTGCGGTTCAAATTATAGAACCCAGCTCCTTAGGGTAAAATAGTTCACTTAGCTGTGATGCTCTTACAATACAATGAAAACTTATCATATTACAAGCTTTTTTTTTTCAGTTACAAGGATATTTTGCGACCATTGCACATTTAATGATAAATCTAAAATCAGAGGTTACTATGAACTACAAAATCACAACAGCTAAGCATGTACATTAGCATTAAGGATAACTATTATTTATTGCTTACAATAAATAACAATAACTTATTCATTCTTAAAGATTTTTTTACTTAGTTCTTATCGGCCTCTGTTTGTCGATTTATATTGTAAATTTGTACTAAGCACTTAATAACCCTGAAACATTTTTTCCAGTAGATGGGCCTAGCTATGAAATTCGTCAGCTCACCTTCGTAACCGACACACATGGCAAACCAGGGCATAGCCAGTAAAACAATTGAAGTAAATCTTTTAAAAGTACAACACTCGTAGAAGTGGTACAGTCGGCTACCCGAGCAAGTCCGCTACTAGCGCGTTTGCTACGAGCACATCCGCTACGAGCTCGTAGGTAAAACAATGGGGACTACCGTTTCTTTGCTCACCAGTTGGCGCCACTGTAGACTGAGGTCCGGAAGTATAGCAGTAAAAGGCGATTGGCGCCGAAACAAAGTGTTATATCTTGAATCTAATTAAGGTTATATTGTTTATAAATAACTATCTTGATATCAACAAACTAACTTCTGAAATAGTTGCTCTTGAGGCCGCCTATATTTGAGCTTTTTCTTAATTCAGCTTTTAAAGCGTTCACATTAATCGCCAAATAATCCATATTTGCTATATTTTACGATAGAGATCACTTTCCGGCAGGTAAATTTAAGAAATTATAATTTATGCAACAAATTTCGCTAAAACCAGTACAAAGTGAATGATATTGGACCTCACGCGACACTAGCGCCTCTAGTGGCAAATTTACTAGCGATAGCCCCCATTGAAGTAAATCTTTGAAAGGTACAACACTCGTAGTAGTGGTACAGTCGGCTACCCGAGCAAGTCCGCTACTAGCGCGTTTGCTACGAGCACATCCGCTACGAGCTCGTAGGTAGGCTATCTGAGCACGTCGCGCAGCGCTCGTAGCACGCGTCTAGTGACAGGCGCGTCGGGCGCGTAGCCCGCTGTTTGTAGGTGATGAGATATACTTGAAATGCACTGAAAAAAAAACAATATTATAATTTTTCTATATTTAAAAAACAAGAATGAGATATACTATCTCATACAAAAAGACACACACACACACACACACGAAATGTCCATTATTGAATCTACATAGTATTGTCATATTTATAATATTATCATACCTACCTTATAGTAATATTTTTAATAATAATATTTTAATAATAATATTGTAAGACATTCCACACTGGGCCACACAGAGCCATCTAGTCCCAAATTAAGCTACTATTAAGTACCCTGTCGTATGGGGTACTAGACAACCGATAAACTTACTTATATACTTTTTTTTTGTAAATACATACTTATAATACATAGAAAACACCCAGACCAGTACAAACAGACATGTTCATGCACACAAATATTTGTACTGTGCGGGTATCGAACCCGCGACCCATGGCTCAGAAGCAGCGTTTACTACCGCTGATCCAAATGGTCGTCAAAATATACAAGTTGAATACTACTAAGTTAAAAGAGTTTCAAAGCGCACCCAAATGATGATCCCCTTTCGATCGCTGATTGTTGTGTGTGTCTAGTTTTACGAGACTTTTACCAATGATAACGTTAATTTCCTCAACGATAAAGTATATCATATCTTATCTTAATCTTAATATATATATAAATTACGTGTCACGTTGTTTGTCCGCGATGGCTTCTAAATTACTTAACCGATTTTAATCAAATTTGCACACCGTGTGCAGTTTGATCCAACTGATAGGATAGCTTACATCTCAATAAATTTATAGTCGCAACATTATTTTATTGTAAATATTCTGTGTAACTGGTAAGGAAACGCCATATTTGATGCCAATGACATTGTGTGACGTTTTACGTCAAAATCCAATTATATTATTCTGAGGGGATACGAAGTTTGCGGGGTCCGCTAGTATCATAATAATATTTTCTTTACAAACGGCGAGATAATTGGCCCACTGTTCATCTTGCTATGCTGTTCCAAATTAACGGGGGTCTGGTATTTTGATACACCAAAATCTCATGTAACTTCCAACAAAAAACGTGTCACCTTTACTTACAAAAAGAATAAACTAAGCATAGTCAAAGATTAACATCAATCAACCCAACCCAAACATACGAGTAGCTACGACCCACCTTATCCAGATAAGTCATGTTAGCGTGAGGACACGTGGCTGTGGCGGTCGTGGCCATCGGTCCTGTAGCATCGTACAGCAAAGCGGCCAGCTCGCCCAGGAACGCGTCCACGTTCTCCTCCGTCAGGTCGGGGAACAGTTTCACGCTCAGCTGGTAGCCGATCGGCACAGCGTCTGGGTCTACGTCGTCTTCTACGCGCATGCATCTGGATAATTGTAGATGAAGGGATTATACTAAATACAGGTTAGTAAGTAATAATTTTTGAAACGATTAATTTATTTAGTAACCAAACTATCATTCAATACTTAAAACGGCTAGTAAAGCTAAGTGCAGCCCCCAATTGTTTTTTTTTTACTTATAAACAATTTAAATTCCCAAAAAGCTAGAACAGTATCATTTTAGCAAATTACCTATCGCATTTATTGAATCACTGTTAACTACTTTTCATTCTGGCATTCTTTTCTATTGTACATTATCGCTAAAAGCGGCCGCTTGAAACTAAATGAAAAGTTAACTGTGATTCAATAAATACTGGAAGTTATTTGCTAAAAATGATACTGTTCTAGTTTTTTGAGAGTTGACTCTGTATAGAAGTAATGAAAAAATCAATTGGGGGCAGCAGTTCTCTTAACCTAATGCGATAGCATAAAAGAAGTCAAAAGCAACGTACACGACTCGACAAATTTTTTACGGTGCTTGTGTGAAACGACTCATACCGATACATGGGGGCAGCTCGGCCGACCGGGCAGCGCTGCGAGGTGATGAGATCCAGGTCGGACCATTGGCATGCAAACCTCAAAATTGTATGCTAGCGACACCGCTGTCATCATACAAAATTCGTCGTGTGAAACGGCTCCTACCGGTACATGGAGGCGGCTCGTCCGACGGGCCAGTGCTGCGAGGTGATGAGCCCCAGACCTGGGGCCAGCTGAGCCTGGAAGGCGCGGGTGGTATGCGGTGCGATGTGGTGCGTAGGGGTGCAGTGTGGTGCGATGCGGCTCCTACCGGTACATGGAGGCGGCTCGTCCGACGGGCCAGTGCTGCGAGGTGATGAGCCCCAGACCTGGGGCCAGCTGAGCCTGGAAGGCGCGGGTGGTATGCGGTGCGATGTGGTGCGTAGGGGTGCAGTGTGGTGTGATGCGGCTCCTACCGGTACATGGAGGCGGCTCGTCCGACGGGCCAGTGCTGCGAGGTGATGAGCCCCAGACCTGGGGCCAGCTGAGCCTGGAAGGCGCGGGTGGTATGCGGTGCGATGTGGTGCGTAGGGGTGCAGTGTGGTGTGATGCGGCTCCTACCGGTACATGGAGGCGGCTCGTCCGACGGGCCAGTGCTGCGAGGTGATGAGCCCCAGGCCGGGGGCCAGCTGCGCCTGCAGGGCGCGCGTGGTGTGCAGGTCGAGCGCGGAGGGCTGCGGCGGGAAGGCGGGGTGCGAGTGGTGCCAGCCCACCACGCGCCAGCCGCACTCCTGAAGGGACTCCGCCGCGATAGCTTGGGACACTGGAACAACATTAATGATTATTCGACAAGGCCCCGGTGACGACTTATAGGCTAGTCAAAGTTGACAGGGGATAAACTATTTCTATAAGTCTCAAGTAAAGATCGGACACTCGGATGCATATTTGCGTAAAGTTGAAGGATTGGCTGTTATGGAATGCACTTTTGTATCGAAGATATACCGAGATTTCAGGATCGATTTACATGTTTTAAGAAGCCTTTTCCATAATCTGATCCTATTAATATTAAAAATGCGATAGTTGTTACTCGATCACGCCAGAACGGCTAAACGGATCTAGATAAAATTTGGGGCGGAGATATATTGCGGGCTGGAAAATGTACGGTTCCCGTGGGAAAGATTAAATGCACGAGGTGGAGGTATAATACAATTGCAAAAAACTTTTAAAATACAAGACTATTAATGGAAATTCGTTATTGGCTCTCAGTATAGCTAAAATGTAAACAATGTCTTCTTTTAAAGCTGTAGATTTAGTAAAACAAACAAATAAATAAATTTTAGTTGTTTTACTTTTTTCGCCGTGTGATCGTCGTACGGAGCGGACGTGTGCTCCTCTTCTTAACCAAACGTTGTAAAAGTGTCAAACGATAATTACCGGCCCAATATACCGTAAAACGTTTCTAAAGCTCAATATCGAGTGCATCGGGTGCATCAATCTTTTCGTGAAAATTTGTTTGAGTGCAGTGACTAGTGACAGTTCGCGGACGATCTCTGCGTGCGGGGTGCCCCCTTGCCTCACCGCTGTGACCTGAGACACTCACACGATAATTGCCATCCCTGTTTTACCTTACCGGTTAAACAAATCGCAGCGTCATCATGAGGAATTGTTTAGCCTGTACGCTATGCACAAATAATGAAGACTACATGGAATGCACCAAATGCAACGAGGTTTATCACCTGCTTTGCCTCAACATGCAACATGAGAGCTTGAGCCCTGAAGCTATGTCCAAATGGATATGCCCAATGTGTATGAGTAAACAACCAAAGGGAGACAATTCTGCATGCCTGGCTCGCCCTTCCACGCCGACTTCACAGGCTGAAATCTCGTTCAATGTAACCCGCCGTAAAGTGCACAATACTGCACCACTCTCAACTAATACTGATGAATACATTCGGCGCGCCGAATTCCGAGAAATACTACGGGAAGAAATGTTGCTTGTTATCAAAACACATAATGCGGAACTAAAGTCAACGTTTGACTCATTTGCAGAGAAAATCACAAATGTGCACACATCTGTTGAATTTATGAGTGAAAAGTTTGACAGACTTTCAGAAAGTTTCAAGCATCAACAACACGATATCGAGGCCCTAAAGAAAGAAAATACGACATTGCGTACGGAAGTAAATAACCTCAACAACAAAATGCATCAGCTAGACCAAATGTCGCGCGCTGCGACCTTGGAAATACAGTGCCTTCCTGAACTGAAGTCTGAAAACGTCTTACAAATTGTTAAGCAACTGGGGCGCGTCGTTAAGTGTGTTATTAATGACCAGGACATTCATTACTGTTCGCGAGTAGCGAAACTAAACCCAAATAGCTCCCGGTCGCGCACGATCGTAGCAAAATTCAGCTCGCCTAGAATACGTGATTCAGTGCTGTCTGCGGTCCACCAATATAATAAACACAACTCCCAAGATAGATTGAATAGCGCTGACTTTGGGTTTGATCTTGCAAAGAAATCGCCAGTCTTCGTCGTAGAAAACCTGTCTCAAGAAAACAAACAGCTGCATGCAGCGGCTCGTCAACGGGGAAGGGATCTAAAGTACAAGTTTGTCTGGGTTCGAGCAGGAAGAATTTATATGAGAAAAAGTGAAACAAGTGAAGCTATTTTTATCCGGGACTCATCGGTGCTTGATAAGTTGTAGTGCTTTTGATGTGTTAAGTTCTGGTGTCTTTTACATATCCGGTTTAGTTTTAGTTCCTTTAAGGTCATGCATTTTTTTTACTTTCACTAACAGTAAAATAGCAAGAATGCATAGCACTTTGTATTTATTGATTCCTGCCATGAATGTAAGTAGCATGCTTATTTATACACATTGCTCATATACGACTATAGTATGTCTTTACACTAAAGTAAACATCACAAAAAGTTATGTAAACCAACAATTGATGCAAGAGTTGTGTTATTTTTGTTGTATGACAGCATTGCGGCATGCCATTATTTCGATATCGAATAAAATTGTACTTAATTACTACATTGACATGCAAGCTTTATGTTTAGTCGTTATCGCCCTGATAGTAAGGAATGTTTGTTTCTTTATGAACACTTGTTTTGGCCCCAGTGTGATGCTATTCAGTCTTTTTTTATACAAAAAACTGCAATTAGCATCCATTTTCTTAATACTTTTTATTAGTACGCAATGGTACAAAAGATTGCTCTGTAATTGTACGATGGCAAACTTCAGCACTGCACATAGTCTGCAATATAAGCCTAGGCAGCCTACACGATCAGAAAAATCGATAATAAACTTATATCTACTTATGAATTTCGTTGGGACACTTTATGCCGTAGGATGAGTAATACGCGGGAAACCTTAAATATATTTTACCAAAATGTTTGTGGTCTCAGAACCAAATGCACAGAAATACATAACAGCATACTTAGTAACGATTATGACATTATATTATTAACTGAAACCTGGCTACAGGATGATATCTTTGATGCCGAGATCTGTGATAAAAGATACGATATTTTTCGTGTTGATCGTGACCTATCTAAGGCGTGTAAGGACTCAGGAGGAGGTATTATGTTATGCATAAAAAGTAGACTTAGAGCCAATATTTCTCATACATTTTCATACTCAAACATATACACAGAGCTGCTTTGTGTCACAATACCTGCGTATTGCTTAGGAACTGAAAGTAAGCTGCATATTGTTTTAGTATACCTTCCTCCTAATTACAAAGACATACCTACGCAGCTGGAAGAGATAAAAATGTTTTTAACGCATCTTATTGATGAGTGTCCTGATGATACCTACCTTATAATAGGTGATTTTAATTTTCGATGTTTAAACTGGCGCGACGGGCATTACACATTAGTTAACAACCTTACATTAGAAATGCAAGATGCTGCCGTGGAATTTATTGATTTTTTGACATTTTATGGCCTTCAGCAATATAACTTCAACCTCAATTATTTGGAACGTTGTTTGGATCTTGCTTTCTGTAACGTAAATTCCTCGGTGGATAGGGCACCTTCTCTTCTTGCTAAAGAAGATAGGAGCCACCCGTCACTGCGTATGTGTCTCACGGATCTATTTGTGACACCCTTTCTGGAGATTTCAGCACCGCGTCGTAATTTTCATACTTGTAATTATCCAGCTATAATAGATTATACAAGTAAGATCGATTGGGATGATATATTTGCAGGTAAGACGGTAGATGACGCCTTAAAAATTTTTTACGATAAAATTAATGACTGCTTAGATAAATTTGTGCCAGTGTCTAAACGAGTTATAAAAGACAAATATCCACCTTGGTATAGCGCAGCTTTAGTGAAAATTATTCGTGAAAAAAGTAAGATGCACAAAAGGTGGAAGCGTTATGGCAACCCGCGCGATCATGATGTATTTACTATGCTTCGTAAGCGGCAGCAGGTAGTTCATGAGCAGTGTTATAGTGACTTTATAGCTGCCACTGAGAATAATATCGGTAAGAACCCAAAAGCTCTCTGGTCATACGTCAAATCTAAAAGAGGTGGGTCACAGTATCCCAAACAATTTACCTACCAGGGCCAGAAGCTGACTGAAGGCTCCAACATCTGTAATAAATTTAGTGAATTCTTTCACACAATGTTTTCTCAAAGCTCGACTTCTGACTCAGTTCTAAATGGCGAGGTTGGCCATGACAACTGTAAGGATACTGTAACTAGAGCCTCGGTTACAGCTAATAGGGTCAAAGTAATGCTTCAGACGTTGGACGTTAACAAGGGTGCTGGCTGTGATGGTATACCACCAGTGTTTCTCCGTCGCTGTGCTGATGTATTAGCTCACCCAGTTTGTTTGCTATTTAGACTATCATTAGAAAGTGGGATTTGTCCGACAACATGGAAAAAGGCAAATATTGTACCAGTTCACAAAAAATCAACAAAAAACTATCGGCCCATCTCCATTTTAAACACATTGAGTAAAATGCTTGAGAGAATAGTTTACGACAGTATTTATTGTACAATCACAAGTGGCTTATCAGAGCATCAACATGGCTTTCTAAAACGTAAGTCAACTGTAACCAATTTAGCAGAATTCAGTAACTATGTGCTTAGCGAAATGCAGTGTGGTGGACAGGTTGACGTGATCTATACTGACTTTGAAAAAGCTTTCGATCGGGTAGATCACGTCATCCTGTTGAAAAAGCTATTTGAGCTTGGCATTCGCGGCGATTTACTGCGTTGGATACAGTCCTACCTCGCTAACCGGTCACAGGCAGTTGTAATGGGTGGGTTCAAGTCCGATTATGTTAATGTCCCTTCTGGTGTCCCACAGGGGTCACATTTGGGACCCTTGTTCTACTGTGCTTATATTTATGATATACATGAATGTTTTCAACATTCGAGTCACTTGTTATATGCAGACGATAAAAAAATCTTTATGAAAGTAGCTTCGCCTGCAGACTGTCTGCTTATACAAAATGACTTGAATAGGCTCCAAGACTATTACAATAATAACAAAATTTCTCTGAGTGTTGATAAGTGCCAGTGTATTAGTTTTAGTCGTAAGAATGAGATAATTTCGTACCCATACCACTTCGGTGGCAACATAATTGTAAGGGCTACTACTGTTAGGGACTTAGGCATTACTCTTGATTCTAAAATGTTGTTTTCTGTACATGTTAGCCATGTTGTCAACAAAGCCTATCGTAATCTTGGATTTATAATTAGAACATGTAAACCGTTCAAGAATACACAAACTATTAAATCTTTATATTATGCATACTGTCGCAGTATTCTCGAATATGGTAGCCCAATATGGTCTCCTCTTTATGCTAAATATAAAAACAAATTAGAAAAAATCCAAATAAAATTTATTAAATATCTGAACCGAAAGGGCCACAAACGTCATGGAGACTATCTTGAGGACTGCCATCATTACAATCTCTTGTCCCTTGAGTCGCGACGCAAGGTATTGGATCTATGCTTATTACATGATATATTACACAGTAACTTGGAAACACCCAAATTACTGTCGCAAGTGAAATTTAATACTCCTAAATATCGAACCAGACATACTCCGTTATTTAGTATACCTAGGAACCGCACCAACTGCGCCGCTAATGCTGTCATGACACGTTTACCTTTAACTTACAATATTAATTATAAAAATATAGATATGTTCAATATGAGCAAAAATGCATTAAAGAGACGATTGCGAACTGAAATTGAATCACAGTATGATGTCCGTAAAAGTTAGTTAA
Source organism: Anania crocealis (assembly GCA_949315895.1). Taxonomy (NCBI): domain Eukaryota; kingdom Metazoa; phylum Arthropoda; class Insecta; order Lepidoptera; family Crambidae; genus Anania; species Anania crocealis. Next base: position 4,293,514 of record OX438858.1, on the reverse strand, counting down.
ACAAACAAAGGAATGTTCTCTTTCTGTTTGGTCGCCACTTATTTGTCTTTTACATATTATTGTTATTGTGTTCATACGAGTACTTTATTCTATTGCATGATGAATTTGCTTTTGTGATGTTTAGTTGTTAACCCTATATTTAATAGTCACGAGTCCGATTTTTTCGAAAGTCGTAAGAGATAGTACCTAAGAAGCAAAAGGCCGCGTATTATTATTATTTTTATGTCATTATTAGGTCATTTCGACCTTTATCTGGCGGCTCGACGAAGAGTCGGCACTAATTATTCAACTCTTAGATAATTATAACATAATATGTACGATTTGATGAAATAACCATGTAATGGAACTCTGTAATTGGCTTAAGTGATTTATTTTATATTAGTTGTGTCAAGCATACTGTAAAAAAGCTGTAGAGTTTCTTAATAAATAAATAAATAAATTTATCAAACAGAAATCTGTGTTCTTTTTGTATAAAATTGAACAGTATTAATTACAATACAAATTTCATACGACAAATTTCGATACTTAATCACGTTATAGAACAGGGCCCCAATTCCGCTAATTTACAAATGGCTCAATAGAATCGCAATTGCATCTCAATCGTATATATTGACATTACTACCATATGACCATAAATGTGTCAAAATATATAATTGCGATTCTATTGAGCATTTGTAAATGAGTGTGTCGCTAACCCGGGTCCATGTCGCAGTGCGTGCCCCCCGCGGCGGCGGCGGCGGGCCTGTAGGCGGCCACGTCGACGCGGCCGGGCCCGCAGCGGCCGCCCACCAGGCCCATCACCTCGGCGCGAGACGTGTGCGCGTGCACGTCCATACTGACGAGAGCGGATACGTACAAGCGCACTGTGTATGGAGCCTGTAAAAAGTTTATAATTTTCTTTAATTTCTAGTGTAATTTGAAAATACGATTGATTAAATTAGCAGATAGGCATTGACATTATGTTTGTCGTCGAATTTTGTTCACGGCTTATCGCTGTAAACCAGCGGAACTTTATCAATGCCATCAGTCATTACCTCCAACAAACAAGAAATAAAAATAAATTAATAGACTCAGGCGTTACTTTGCGGAAATCCATAACTAATTATGGATTTAGAAAATTATTTTGCTAATGATTTCCGCTTGTTAATATACCGGCCTAGATATCTTCACCACACTACCCGCACTAACACTGATTGAGCAAGCACTATTTCATGCAGGAAAACCGCCCGCCCTCCCTCAAAAATGCATGCAGTACAGTTAATGCAATTATTAGTACCCAACACCAATATAATAAAAACCTCGACGCGTTTCGCCACTTCACGTGGCATCCTCAGGAGATGTTGTCGCCTTCGCTGCGCTCCGACGACTTTAGTCGAGGGAGGGCGGGCGGTTTTCCTGCATGAAATAGTGCTTGCTCAATCAGTGTTAGTGCGGGTAGTGTGGTGAAGGTATCTAGGCCGGTATATTAACAAGCGGAAATCATTAGCAAAATAATTTTCTAAATCCATAATAAGAAATAAAAAGTCCAAAAAAAGTTATTCGAAATTTTTAATTTGTCCTTTGAAATATTTAATAGTCTTAATAGGTTCCTAGATCACTATACATTGAAATTAATAATAACTTTACGGATTTAAATAGGGGTTATCAGAATAATTTATCAAGATCTCAAATAATTCAGGTTCAGAATAACCAAAATCAGACATAAAATTTATGTTTTAAGTTCTCTATGTTAGTATCAAACACAAAAACATATTTTTGTACCATTACAATTCACATTATTATCTTATTCATCATACAAGAATTCCTAGGCAATTTCATACAATTATATTACTGCAATATCATACCTCTTTTCTTATAAATCCAGCAACATAAAAAACATTCTCTAGTAAAGTTCTCTTTCCTGTAGTGTCAGAGTTTTCAAATTCAAGTCCTGTCTCATAACATCATTAAATGACTTAGCAAAACTTACAGGGTGCTCCGCGTTGTACATCCTGCAGGGTATGAGCTGCACGGGCTGCTTGCGGGGCGCGCGCTCGCGTCGCGGTTCAGCGGCCATCTGGTACAGATCGCCTGACTCTGTGTGCATTATAGTGCATCCCCCACCGCCATCCTGCACAAGGAATATTGCGTGACAGGTGTGCTAGTGGGTTCTTTCACGGAACCAAATGATTTGTTGTATGATCATTTTCATATTGTTTGTTGCAGAAAGCATAAATGGTTTAGGTACTCCTTCAGTTGCCTCATTAAATTCTCTGACAGAAGGACTGACAGAAGACAGACAACAATGCCTTCCCTTCACCATTGGCCTAACTGCAAGCGCCAACTAACCTGTCAAGCATGGTGATTATGGCCTTTCGGGATTATGTCCAAGAGTGGACTGAAATAGGCTGGTGATGATTAATCAAATAAAATCAAATCAAATCAAATTTACTCTAGGAAGTTTATCCATAGGTAGGTACATTACTACTAACTTAACTAACATTCTTAAAAATAAATAAAATAAAAAATAAAAATTCTTAAAAAAAATATTTAAAGATGAATTAATAAAATTTAAAGAGTTCGTTATTATGTACATGTAAGGACATCCAAAAGTGTTGAATCAGATTGTCCATCCTCTCAGCAATAACCTTCAGAAGGGTATTGGAGCTGCCCTGCACTTGTTTCCAGAGAGAAGCGACTCGCTTGCGCAGCACTGCTCCGAAGCCATCAGTGTTCCACTCTGCGAACATCCCCGAAGCACTGCAGCGCCAAGGCAACCCCAACAACCCTCTGAAGGCATTATTATATTGGACGCACAGAGCACTTAAGGTCTTAAACTTCAAATTATTGTTTTTTACTATTTTCTACCATAGATGCTTCTATCCATGTTTTTATTGAACACTACAACCTAAACTGTAACCAACTAAATTGTACAGAATAATTTAATACAACAATATGAAAAATAAAATAATAACCAGATTAATTCTCTTTTGCCGCCTAGGCATTGGCTCGAACTTCCTCAGGGGGACTGCTATTGGGGCATCATCTGGAATAGACTTTGATGGGGGATCTTTCCTGCTTTTACAAGTGTCAGTCTCTTTATCACTATCAACATCTATGTCAATGTCACTCTCTGGCTCTGAATCTTCCTTTTTCTTAATTTTTATCTAGAAGAGAAATAGTTACTATTAAAATATTTAAAAACTACAACAGTAGTTTGTAAAACATTTTATGAAACAATTATTGCTTACGACTTGCTCTCCTTCTGAAACAGGTACTGCTTGGCCAGATCCTAATACTATATGCATCTTTGGACTCTTAATGCTGTCTTCAGACAAGCTTGAATCTTTCCTTTGACGTCCCTGAGGCGACTTTAAAAGCTCTGCACTCTTATTCCTTGGCCTACTTTTATCGTAATTTCTTGACACTTTCCTTCTATGGTTACCAATTTTCTTACCCTTACCTCTCTGAGCTGTATGTAAATTTTTTATGACTATATCTGTTGAGTCCAAGTCAGACCCTATAGACTCTGTTGACCCTATTATAAGCTCCTCATCATAAATGATGTCCAAAGGATTTATAGGAGCGAGATCAGTTTTTACATTTGCTTCTAGAATTTCAGGCTTAATTAAACTGTTTTTAGATTTTGTGTATGCTTTTTGTCTAAATGGCTTTTTGGTTGTGATATTTGTAGCACCAATAACTAATGTATCATCAGTAACAATCTCTTCTTGCACCACAGATGGCACATTTTCCAACTCTTCATGCTTCTCAAGACCAAATACAGGTGTATCTAAATGAACTCCATATTCGGCTTCGATCAATGCCTGAATTTCAGCTTCAGTCTTAGTTTTTATAGTTTCTGATATTTTACGAATGTTCCTTCCATATTTAGCCTACAAATGAGAATTATTAAGATAAATAGCAAACTTCATTCGGAATTTAAATATGTCTCTAAAAATAACTTATTTACATACATAATGAAGAAATAAAGATTTTTCTGAAGTTATGCAAATTGAAAACACCTCATGATTTCAAGGGGCTGCATTTAAAATAAACTTAGAATATCTATGTATTTCATTTAAATTTCTTAAACAAATCATCAATTTGCAATCACAACTTGTAGTAAATACCATTTCTGAGACAAGTAAATTTCTTTCATTTTGGTTCCAGGTCGTGGAGATATTAGTTCCTTCTTGGTCTGTGAGTGCATCCTTGTTGACATTTTGTAGTTTCTTAGTGTAACCATCTTTTCCTCTAATAAATAAACACAAAGATAAAAAAACACTCAAAATAGAGGGAAGAGAATGATCAATAGTGAACTAAATTAGTAACTATACACACCTACTAATATTTTTGCCTTGATTATCATACCAATTAGTTGCAGTTGAGTCTAAAAGCCATTCAGGGTGAACTGTATCTTCTCGATTGGAGCAAGATGGTCTGAAAGAAAATATCGGTATTTTTATAAATAAGTGCCTGCGAAATAGGCTTTAATACTACTCACAAATAATAAAAAAAGACTTGATTAGAAGACGTAAATTGGTTTGTTTGATCATGCTTTGTTATTGTTTTGGGTGTCATACTAGCTGTCCACTTTTTAAGATTATCATTAAAAAAAGCAAGTTTCGTTTAGCTGCTATAAAAAGCTACACTAATTGTTGAGACTTTGAGAGCTAGAAATAGTCTTACATTCCTTGATTATTTAACGCAAAACAGGAATTAAACGAAAAATCTCCTAGAACGTCAATTTCATCGTCGTCTGCCATTTTATTATTGTTGTTGTTGTTTTCTTCACCCATTCTGGGTAGGCAAAGGGATCTATGCCCATACAGCCAAGTCTTCAGTAGAATTTTTTTATTGATAAAATGAAAAAGATATTTAATGAGATGAAATGAAATGAAACCTAACCTAAGTCATTGAAATGTATGGGTGGTTTATACATTCCAATGATTACAGGAGTTTTACGCGAAAACGTGGATCAGATCATCAGAGTCAAATAGGAGCGCCTTTCCTTGTTTCTCACTTTTATTTGATTTATCCTACTCACTAAAACATTATTATAACAATGCCTCCACTTGTAGTTGAGTAGGATAAATCAAATAAAAGTGAGAAACAAGGAAAGGCGCTCCTATTTGACTCTGGGGCCTTACCATTAGCTCTTAAAGCAGGACTGCTATTGGACTGCATTGCTCTTTTGTACTATGACATCGTTTTTAGCAGGCCTGTGGCAGGCCAATTTACGTCGACGTTTCAAAACCGTTCACCATTTTTTTACTATGAACTTTTCAATCTTTTCATACCATGACACTCAATTTGACAGCAGGTAAACGTCCTTTTGAGCGAAGTTAATGTCATCCTAGCCATCTTGAAAAAGTTACTAGGAGACTAACTTTTTCGACATATTTTATGCGTTTCTCAGACTTTTTTCAGCAGTTTTGTGAAAATTTACATGTTTTATTATAGATTAAGGAACCTAATTACAGTGTAAAGAAATCTGAAGGTCTTTGAATTAGTATTTTGTATAAAATGTTTATATCATCATTTACCAAAATGAAAATACAATTTCGACAAAATTGTTGGCATGGTTTTGTGATGTAATAGGTATATACAATAGAATATATTGAAATAACTGTACTTTTAAATTTTATAACTCTTCTTTCTTACTAATATTTATGTGTAATACTTTTTTCAGATTTGTAACAAATACATGGAAATTATAAGTGTTAATTGTCGCGTAAAACTCCTGTAATCATTGAAATGTATAAACCACCCATACTGTAGTATTAAGATAGATATAAATCAATAATTTGATAATTTACTTTAATGTTGCATGTTGCTATGTGCATCGGAAGTGTAACTAGGTCGATGACATTCGTGACCGAGCGTGTGACGTAGTTTTAGTAAGAATATAATATTTGTAATGCTGTTTTTACATGGACTTATTACACGACCATTAACGAGACAACATATTTTATTAGTTAGTTAGGTTTCATTTCATTTCATCTCATTAAATATCATATTCATTTTAAATCAATAAAAAAATTCTACTAAAGACTTGGCTGTATGGCCATAGTTCCCTTTGCCTACCCAGAATGGGTGAAGATAACAACAACAACAACGAACGACGTTGAGTGAGTTCACTTTCACTCGGAGTTTTTTGGCGGGAGTTCGTGAGATACGTTTAGAGTCCGTTTATTTTATCGAATTTTTATTGTTTATAGTGATTTTTGGGTCGTAAAAGTGGTGTTATTTTGCGAAACAAAGTGTCGTGCGAGTGAACAATATACAGTTCGGCGAAATAACATGGTGTATGGGTCGTAACCAAGAAAAGTGGGCCGTGAATTTTGCGCGGGATCGCGAACAGTTCACCTCTTTCTTGGGGACTTCTCTACATTCCTTCAATCTTTCGACTGTCTCCAAAAACTCCATCGAAGCATTCAAACGTCTAACATCAACGTTTTAATGCAAAAATAAAGAAAATATTACTAAAGAATTGGCTGTGTGGGCATAGTTCCCTTTGCCTACCCAGAATGGGTGAAGAAAACAACAACAACAACAACATCACTTTCACTCACAACAAAATCAACATCAACATATAAAATTAGGTTAATGTTTTGAGATTTTTTACAATTTTTGCTGTTGATTAATAAAATTATCCTTGTCAGTTAGTGAATTGCTTTATTTGTAGTTAGATACCTATCTTGCTTGGTAGAATTACTTGTGGAAATGATAGAGCGATAGGTAATTTATTTGACTTTCTGATTTATTTGTGCTTCAAGTTTTACGAATATTCTGAATGAATAGTGATCTAACCTAGCATTTAAGAAGGCAATATTAGCTCTGAACCATGGCATCTCAAATAAGCTACGATGTCAAAAAAGTTATTCTGAGGATTTTGGAATTCTGCAAAGAAGAAAAATATAATCGCAGGCCGATAATACCATTAAACAAAGCTAATTTGCGAGTGGCGACTGCAACAGGTGAGTACTCTAATATTGACATAGACAGGTCGATATCTTCTCTCGCTTAAGAGTACCTACCTCTTGCACTCGTGAGAATCATCTGAAGTACTCCTTGGATTATTCTGGTTCCCATGTTTTTGTGGCTTCTTGATTGTCCCCTTTATAATTTCTGTTATTTTCTCCAATAAAGTCAATCAGGAAAAATATATTTTCAGGTGTTTCTTTACATACAGTAACTAATATAGTCAGAGAAGGCAAAATAGCTGCATTAAACGGCACTAATATTGGTATGGTGGCAAAGCATCGGAAACAAAGGAGTGACAAAATAATGTTCAGTAAATTTGATATAGACCTTATAAAGGACATAATACATGATTATTATAATGAACATAGAGAATGGCCATCATTAAGAAAGTTATTGCCTTTAGTGAGAAAACAAATTGGATACACCAATAGTATGGAAACTTTAAGAAAAAGCCTGAGACAGATTGGATTTATGTATGAGAAATCGGATAACAACAAGTGGATTTTGCAACAATGTTTAATACCAGAAATGGATGCCGAAATACTTCACATGGATCATAACAATCAAAATGAAATAAATCATGATCATGATTATAGTAAATACTGATTTAGAAAAATACCCTTTTTTAATAATCTAATACTGTTTTCCCTGTTATAAGGATTACACAATGTTTTACTCCTGTTATGTTGACCAAAGTAGGTAAAAAGTTTTGTGTCAATAAATAATAAAATACCCAAATAAGTACTATGACTGAAAAAAATTCTGGAAAATCATTTCACTTCAAGGTCAAATTTTACAATCTTTTGTTTTGTTCACTTAAATATGAAATTTAGTTTTGTTTAGTTTGTTGTGTAAATATAAAAGAGGTTGTAAAATTGTTTAGTTTTTCATTTACCTACCGAGTATTTGCCAAAACACTTGCTTCGCCACAAATAAAAAGAAAGGTTTTATTTTTAAGTGGTGGCATTGATATAATAATGTGATTAGTAAGCTTTAAAATCAAATAAAACTGCGAACTAAAAAATCGGCTGATTCGGTTTCACGTACTCGTGTAAATAAAACTCTTCAATCAATGAAATGTAATTAGGCAGCATATACTTTGACCTTAACCAGTTAAGAAAGAAAAAGTAAATTTTAGTGTCACCTATCTAGGGATGTGCGTTACTATGATATTATTGACCAGAAAATATCGATATTTCGATGGTATTGGTAAAAATGAATGTAATAATACTAATACTATTTTAAGGCATATTGGTATTATTACTCAATACAATGAATAAATTGTAGTTATCGGTTGTGAAATTTTTAGTGATTGTGAAATTGTATGTATTTTCTATTAAAAGTAATTTTAAAACAAACAGACACATTTTCTGACGCTATTTAATATAGCAGATGGTAGTAAATAAAATGACTAGAAAATAATTAGTCAATTATCAACTTAAGTCTACATACAGTTGCTAAGCTATATTATTATTTAAATATGGATTCACAGCAGGCAATTCTTAAAACACCAATCGATGTTTTATCATAAATTTTCGTAATCATTGATTTGTAACACTGCGGCACATCAGACTATACAATATGTTGACCTTGAGACCGCTATTATGCCTTACGTAATAAAAGCTGTTATCGCAGTTCAACTGTTTAACTTGATGTGCTGTCGAGTGTACGTATTTATCTGTTGTAAATTATTGTACACTTGTGAATATTTATTTTAAAAATAGTTTTTTCTTCAATATCGATATTCCCTAATATCGATAAACATAGCCCATCTCAACTGTGAACTGTCACATTGACATAACTATTTTATCGTGTACCTATGTCAAAAATAGGTAGGCAGGTATATCAAACATCTGATTTTCTGATTAGTTATTACTGTTCTTTGATTACTTGTTCAGGCCGTTCTTCAATTAAAATAGCAGACAGACTACCTAGCAAGAAGCTTGCGTTATAGTTTCGATTAATAACGCTCTAAGAATTGTCGGTCTTATGAAGGCCCTTTATTGATGTGTTAAATATTGTACTTGTATCCTAGTTTTGATTCCGAATCTTTACAATGAATTTGTTACGGAAATTTGGCTCTGTGTCATCTCCCGGTTGTATCAGAAAATTTTCAGCGTCTTCAGTGACTAACGCCAATTATAAGTAAGTAAATATATAATAATTTAATGATAAAAATTCCTTCAGAAAAAAAGTTTGAATGAGTGTGACTTAGGAAAGTAAAACTAGAATGACAATAATATATCATTTTCATAACAGTAGCTTTATATACTGAACACTATTTAAAAAAAACACAAGTCTATAGGATACCTACTGCTCTGATAATGTAACAAGATGAAGAAAAAATAAAGTAGTTCCAATAATATACGTTCACACTCAGTTCCCTAAGTACCAGTTCACACACTTATCATCAAAAATTTACAACAAAATAAATAAAATTCTAAAAATCTACTCGCTGACGACAAAAGAATGCAAAAAAGAAGTTATGAAATGGCTAAAGATTTTAGACTTTAATGAGACGGAAAAAATCTTAAAATCATGTTCATGATCTTGATTAATTAATTTACTTTATGCACGAATTCTCTGTTTGTTTACACATGCCCTCATTCACATACACACACACACACACAACACACACAAATTTTTTGGCTCTTCCATATTTTTGTAATGTTCCTGTAATAAATAAGGTTTAGGTTAAATTAATACTAATTAGTTAAGGAAGAGTGACTCCCTCTAACACAGGTACTTATGTACTAATAGAGGAAATCCACACTTATATTGTTGTAAAAAAAAAATTTTTTTTTTTGATCCGAATAAACATTTTTATTATTTTTATTATTTATTATTAGATGCAAGTTACTGGTAATCGGTGGAGGCTCAGGAGGATGTACCATGGCAGCCAAATTTGCTAGGAAGCTCAGAAAAGACGATGTTATGGTACTGGAACCAAGTGTGGTAAGTATAAGAAGTTTTAGATCTTAGTATGTTAATGCTGTTGACCAATTCTATTAAATTTAAACTCATGCTGACACAATAAAGCCCTCTTTAATTGACTGATATTTATAAACCATCATATAACTCAAAAGTTTTAAATTATTTATAATGAAAAAGTATTCATTGCAAAACATAAATCTTAAAAGATAAAATACTCTTGGAGTTAGTAAGCTTGCATATTATGTTACGCCTTTAGATGTTGCTGTCCATTATTTTGTATTTACAATTCACATTTCTTTGGATTCTGTCAAGTCCCTTAGTTGCTACTAAGGCAGACTTAAATGAAATGTAGTGATAAACACAATGGACTGTAAATATTGACTATTGTCATTAGTGTTACATACTGAAGGTTACACTTTATTACTTATCGCTCACACACAGCATAGCGTACTTATAATTAAATAAAGCTAGTAGTATAATAATATTGACAACTGAACTGGTGTTGACAGAAGTAGAAATTTGCTTTGAATGTTTTTTTAGTCTCATTTATTTTTTTGGGTTATTAAACTATTGAGAGAACTTGATTATTGTTGTTTTAAATAACTATGTAAAGAAATATTTTATCCCAGTGCAAGCTGGGATTATTTATTGCCACAATTTTATAGTTAATGTAAACATCAGTATTTAAACTCGAAAAATTATGTCTCAAGCGGGACTCGAACCCGCGTCTCCTCACATACCCTTTTATATAAACAAGAGTTACTATATTATCAATATATGACATACTTAAACATTTGATATTCAGCCTGAAACTTGGAAGTTGCTTTTGGTATGTTTATGTTTAGTTATTTTTACTTTTCTTAAAAAATAAATGAAGATTTTGACGGATGTGATCAATATATTGCAAGTATATTTATTCCTTTGATCATCTCTCGTAGCGAGTTGCTGGATCTATGGTGGTAATTAGCCTGTAAACTGCACATTTTTGCTGCTTAAAACTAGACTCAATGCTGCTAAGCATTAGATCATATTCTATACAACATTATGCCGTAAAAGTAGCTAAAATTTACTTATCTTGTAGTTCTATCATCAGTCAATTTTCTTATCTTTCTCACAGCATAATAAACATCTGAACTAAATCTTCCTTACAGAGGCCTAGTTATTAGCACCCCATTGCAATCGAGAGTCCTATGTTACACCTAAAAATTTAAAATTTATTGTATCTAATGGTTCATCTTTTACGATTATTTGTGTCGTGGCTAAGTCAGGACAAGGCCTGGGACTTGCCACTCAGGTGAAGATTTAAAGGGGTCCTCTTTCTGACGCGTATCATCGCTCACCTTTATTATCCTAGTAAACTTCTCTGCCTAACCATATTTAGTAATGCCGCTTTCGACGTTAGATTTATGCAAGAAATAATTGCAGTTCTTTGAATCTCACTCTTATAATAGGTTAGTAATGGTAATACTCAGATATTATATTTCTTTTTAGAGATTTTTAGGGTTCCATAGAAAGACAAGGAGCTCTTATAGTTTAAATTTAGAATTATTGATGAACAAAATAAATGGATTTTTATTGGTTTTTATGGGCAATAGCATTGTAACCCAATTACAGAAAAGTTAATGTCAGGATTAATTGATTGTATCATAATATCTTAAAGATAATCCTTATCACTAATGGAAAAGAAACTAGTTGTGATTTTAATATGCTTATGTAAATATTTATAATAATAAAATGAGACATTTTATATTATTTTAGAACATTGTTATCAAAAACGAATTAATATATTTTTTAAATAGTACTTATGAAAGTACAAAGTTTTTCATACAAATGCTTCTTTTACCACAGTTAGACGAGTAGAATATTATCCAGTGTTAATTTTCGTAAATCTGTAATAATGGTGCTTACAAATTATCAAGCCCCGAACCTTGTAAATTTGGAAGTACTAAGAATGGGCCATCCTGTATGCCTGGCCTGCACGTCAGGTTACCACCTATGTCAACTTAGTATGATGCCCCAGAGAATAGCCTTATGTGCTGTCGTCTGTAGGGTCGGCCAAGATAGAGGTTTAAATAAATATAAATAATAAAACTATTTATTTGTCTTAACAGCATAATTACAATTAGGTAACTTAAGCTAAGCAGTAAGAAATCACAAATAGGCTAATAGCCAATGAGACAGAAGGGTCTACGACTCAGCAATTGACGCCAGGAATAAATTAACGTCGCTGATATTCTGTCGCAACCCAACCAACCAGTTAAAGTTATTTAACATTATAAAAAATCAACTTAAAGTAAATTAAATTATTTCAAAACTGTGACGCACCCACGAACCAAGATGTGTTTAAAATTCAACCGAAACTCGATGATTAAAATACTGATCCGCTCACCCCTCGCTAGCACTGTTAGGGAGACCTGCCTCCTCAGCCTATTTCACAAGAAAAGCATTAAAAATTCGCCTCCTGCCTGAATGTCGCGCCCGAAAAGCACAGAGCACTCGAGACAGGTGGAGGCAGATCATTCCATATTTTAGAAGCGGCATATTTGAAGCAACCTTTCGTGTTAGCAAGTGAATATTTTGGAAGATTAAAAGAAACGTTTCTCAATCGCAAGCGTGAGTTATTATGACTCTTTGGCTTTAATTTTTCAAACAGATAGAAAGTGGTTTATCACCCTAAGATTGAAAGTCAGAGAACAACATGGTTGATTTTCCCGTGAAAATATATTCTGACAGCTACTATTATGTACTAAACTACTATGTCTTTGAGCATAAAACAAATTAATTTAATAATAATGACCAATGTTATAATTTATTAATGTATACTGACTTTACGAAAATCTTATTGTTTTATTTACGGAATTGAATGATGGTAATAAATTGAATTATAATAATAATGGATCTATGTTAATTGTATTAGTAAATCATTTTAATAAATGTAATTATTTGCATGTTATGAATCTGCATAGCTAAATAGGCTTAAGATGCTGACTGTTAAATTGACCATCCACATATTTTTGTAACTACCCTATTTAAAAGAAAATAAATATTTTGAATTTTGAATTTGAATTTTGAATTAAAAAGTAATAGCTATCTCTATTTACTGACACATGAAATTTTGTCAAAACTGGTACACCTTTTTCTTGGCCGACCGTACACAAAATATCACGGGCCTACCTTAAGTACACATATTAATGTGGTCACAACCACAGAGTACATTGTAACATAAGAAAAGTCACAACACAACAATGCTGTAATATTCTTGTTTCGACCTTCAAGATTGTGTATTTTTATTTAAAGCTGGCTTCTGACCTTTTATTGCAAGATAATTAGGCTGTAACACTCAGTAAACAAAACAAGTTATGAATGTTTCATGTAAACTTTTTTGATTAGTTTTTTTTGTAGCTACTCTCGCTTGTATTTAGGTACGGTTATAAAATAAATGACAACTTTGAGAATCAACTACACATACTTTGTGTTCTGATTCCATAGACCCGCACAGTAAGTAATACTTGGTATTTAAAAATCAGAAAATACAAATATCTTCGAAAATCGTACAACATACGAGTATATCATACTATGATAAAATCTGTGATGAGCTATACGCTCCCACTCCTTCGCCTTTATTGTCCATCTTGAGCGCAGCACTTTCAGTTTCTGATAACGGACAAAACGGCAGTCATCTGCCTTTAGCCTTGTGAGGAGAAGGGCATATTACATTATAAAGTTTACCCACTCAGTGCGAATAAATTCATAGTTGGTGTAATATAAGCTAAAGCGCTTGGTTGTTAAGCGGGTTGGCGATCACAGTGTAGTCAGTGGTGGAGAGTAGACGTTGCTTCTCATCTTTTTTAGGCAGTACCTACCTACACTTACGGCCATTTCCAATAACCTATCTATCTTCAGTTTTGGCATATCGGAGATAGATAACAACGGACGGCAAAAACAAAGATAGAAACTGTTTCCTATCTCCGATATGGCAAAACTGAAGATAGATAGGTTATTGGAACCGGCCGTTAGGGAACTTTAACGCCACCCATAAGGCCAAAAAATAGTGCTGTCCTATTCTGATATGAGTTAGTTATTTTGGGGTCTTTGATGTCAAAACTGTTCGCCATTGTTTTTTTATGATCACTCAGTGTGTAATTGTGCCGAAATATCGGAAAGTAATGAAATATTTTCTTATAACGATGTGACCTTGTTTTTGTGTGTTTTTAAAAACGGTAAGGTTCACTATGAGTTCCCGATATTTCAGCATTATTGCAAACGCCATGATCACGAAAAAACTGCCGTTAAATGGTTTCGTTGACCACGAAACAAATCAGCACTCAATAGTCTATATACTTCCCCAGGACCACTACTACCAGCCGCTGTGGACGCTGGTAGGTGCAGGCGTGAAAACGCTCACCGACACTCATAGACTCGAGCAGAGCGTTCTGCCATCCAACGCCAAATGGATCAGAGACCGTGCGATCAGCGTCGACCCGCAGAGAGGGGTCGTCAAGACGAAAGGTGGCGACGAGATACAGTACGAGTATGTCATTGTGGCTGTGGGCTTGCAGAATGACTATAGTAAGGTTCGTTATTATTACACTTTTTAACCGGTTTTTATATGTACGCGTGTGTATGTTCCTTACTAATGTAACGCGAAAGTTGATATCTGTGGATGTCTGACCGCATAATGCTGAAACTATTCTTTTATCCTCAAATTCCGTTGAAGTGGTAAGAACAAGTCACGTCAGAGATCTTTTGTAGGTGACTTAGAAAACTTTGACACTAGAACAGATCAGACCAGATCAACCTTGAAGGATAACCACACAATAAGACGGTATAACAACAGTTGTATTATGATGTGTGAAATCACATTACACAGACGATAGATGACGCTCCCGGATGGTCCTACCTTATTTGGTAAGAACAAGTCACGTCAGAGATCTTTTGTAGGTGACTTAGAAAACTTTGACACTAGAACAGATCAGACCAGATCAACCTTGAAGGATAACCACACAATAAGACGGTATAACAACAGTTGTATTATGATGTGTGAAATCACATTACACAGACGATAGATGACGCTCCCGGATGGTCCTACCTTATTTTATAGGTGTAAGCAGACATGCATTACTCTTTAAACTCAAAATCGAAGTTCATGCGGACGAATTCGCGGTCAAAAGCTAATTATTAATACATCGATCGACGAAGTAGCATCTTTTACCTACACTCCCTGGTCCCAACATACCAATATAGATGGATAGATAAAACTTTATTACCTACTCACATCAAAGTAGGTACCATGTAATGTAGCAGTATGGAGTTCCATTTTTGACTATAAATATTCCCTCGTCAGGTGCCAGGTCTCTTGGAAGCCCTTACCGATGAGAACAGCGGTGTCTCCACGATATACGCGTCTGAGTACTGCGAGAAGACGTGGAGGGACCTGCAGCGGTTCAAGGGTGGCGACGCGGTGTTCACGTATCCCGACACGCCCATCAAGTGTCCGGGTGCTCCGCAGAAGATCGTTTACTTGTCTGACTCATACTTTAGAATGGTGAGTGTTAAGTTGTTACTATAATTACTACATTTTTAAAGAAAGGAAGAAAGAATGAAATATTTGTTCTCCTTTCTGCTGCTTTCTATAATTACTTTTTTTTAGCAATTTCGTTTATGATCTGAAGCCTTACTCTGCAACACGAAGCTCGTATTAACGGATATATCTGTCTCTTTCAGATACTTAAATACATCGTTATGAGTGATAGGGACAGATGGATTCGAATATACAGACATCGTGTTGCAGAGTAAGGTCTCAGATTTTGCGAATCGTAACGAATTGCAGAGTGTCGTCGATCCGATATGCAGGGAATCAGAGACTGCGATTATTCGAAGCAAGCACCGATTTCTCGCCAGACATTCATAAACAGATTTCTAAAAACAAAATGTTCGTTTGATGATAAAATACTTTGGAACATTCTCGAACGGTGTTAGCCTGGCGTTGACTATATAGGCTTCAGTGTTTTTTTTTTATAAATATGACCAAGCAAAACTTTAAAATTGGATTTAAAAATGGAGAGAGAGAGAGAGAGGGATAATGCGTTTATTATAAAGACATTGGATTATATTTATATACATCCTGCCTAGGTAATAAAGGCTTGTAAGTGCCCGAAAACGAAAACATCCTTTGTCGAAAACACAATATGGTGACGATGGTATTGAATCATATCATTGAAATCATATAACTGATGTTTTAAAATATTCTGCCAGGTCTATTCAATTACAATAGGAATTTTCTTGTGAATCATTTGTGCCGTGCGGTGTCAGAACATAAATAGATGAACACTACCGCCTCTCTTCCCATGGGTGTTCTAAGAAGCGGTTAAAGGTTTACTGGTGGAGAAGACGCGGCGGGCAGCAGCGTTTTATAACAAAAACCACCTCAAAAATTGCGATTTTGGCAAATTCCTTTTGGGGAAGTCCTGTGGCTCACAGTGGACTGACATAGGCTAATGATAACCATGATGTTTGTTCTATGTTGTCTGTCCTATAGGACAGAATTGGAATTGAAAGAAATTCTAAATGAAGTTGCCTACTACTAGGTTACTACTTTGGTCAGCAAGTATCTACTTATACCATAGATTTAGTTTATACTCTACGTTTATGACTTATACCGCTCAATATGTTTGCTAAAAAATATACATTTTGCTATTCAAGATATTTATTACGATTTCGAAACAAATTTTCAGTGGCTCTCGACCATTACCATATTGATGGAAATGCACGTAAAGCTAAACAGAGCATAGCATATTGATGGAAATGCACGAGATGTTAAACATTGCATAGGTCTATAACGTTCTAACATTGATTGTATCATAAAAAAAACATATAATGTTACATAATTGCGTTCCAAATACAATTTGTGACCGACCAACATACGAACTGAGTACATGGCCGTTGAGTATCAACGAAAAGCGCGTGAAAAAAAAGAAGAAACTAACAAAAGGAAAAAAACAAATGATACCATTTCTCAGTGCCAACGAAACATACAACTGCCTATATCATGCGCCGACTCAATATTACTGGCCAGTTTTCTTAATTTTTTTACGTTGTTTTTTTTTTATTGTTTTTTTGTTTACGTTTTAGACAGGCGTAAGGGCCAAGTCTAAAGTGACGTACAACACGTGCCTTCCCGTCATATTCGGTGTGAAGAAATACGCGGACGCCCTTCTGCAGGTGGTGAAGCGGAAACACATCGACGTCAACTACAAGACGGTGCTCAAAGAGTTGCGACACGACAAACGCGAAGCGGTCTTCTTCAGTGCTGAAGATAAGAATAAGGTGAGTCAGTAGCTTCATTTGAAACTCTTCTTATAAAAAAATTTCGGTTACTACAGCACCATGAAGGCATTGTTTTATTGTAATAACACATCAATTTATTTCCTTAGAATGCACTAAGATCTGCTGATAGTTCACGCGGGCAGAGCCGCGAGCGAAAAACTAGTATATTCTAATCACTTTTAGCCATAGATTCAAAATGGATACTAGTTACACAGACCCATACATTAAATGACACTTAAAAATATCTGCGATTAAATCTACTTAACAAATGACAGATTTTATACGTTTTTTAATGGAAATTTAACCTTAAAGTTGAATGCTATTAAGTTTAAAGAGCACCCAGTCGATCAACAACACAAATTGAGTATCTAGCTATTTAGCTGACGACTTCCGTTGGTGGAGTGGCGTACACACCGGTTTCAAGGTGTCGCCTGCACCGAGGTCCCGGGTTCGATTCCCGGACCTTTTTTACATCGACCCGTCCGGGAATCGGTTAGTGGTACCTTCGTTGTTTCTGATTTCAACAAAACGAGTGCTTTAAATAGTTACTTACTTTGGGATCAGAATAACGTATGTGATCAGTATTTAAACTTAAAAAATTATGTCTCAGGCGGGACTCGAACCCGCATCACCTCGGCGGGCGCTATACCATTAAGCCACCGAGACACTGCGTCACAGCGCGAATTTTTCATGCATATTCTTATCAAAGTAAGCCAGCGTTGTTTTATCAAATCTTAATTTTTCAAGTTTAAAGACTGATATTATAAATACAATCAATTAAATTGCTTATCTATTCTAATATTATAAAGTTGAAATATTTGTTTGATTAAACGCGCTAATCTCAGCAAGTACTGGTTCGAATTGAAAAATTATTTTTGTGTTAGATAGTCCATTTATCGAGAAAGGCTTAAGGCCATATAACAATACGCTGCGACCAATAGGAGCGAAGCAATAGTGAAAAATGTTGCAAAAATAATCGCGATCATAATAACCGAAATTGACGCGTACGAAGTCGCGGGCAACAGCTAGTATATCATATAAAGTAATGTATGTTATGTCTAAATTTTATGTTATATCTATGCTTTTAGCTGACGACAGTGCCTTACGATCTCCTCCACGTGACGCCTCCCATGTCGACGCCGGAGTTCCTCCGAACGAACACAGAGCTGGCGGACTCGGCTGGGTATTTAGACGTGGACAAATTCACGCTTCAGCACAAAAAGTACCCCAATGTGTACGGCATTGGGGATTGTACTAATACGCCGAACAGCAAGACTGCTGCTGCGATAGGTAAGTAATGATCATTTACTAATATTATAGATAGAGGAAACATTTGATTGTTTGTTTGTATTGAGTAGGCTCCGAAAATATTAGACCTTTTAAAAATTCTTTTACGGTTACCATTAGAAAGCGACATTATCTCTGATGAACATAAGGCTACTTTTTACCGCGGGACCCGGTAGGTGGCGCTGCTGTCGGTATGTCAACGACTAACGGCCATTTCCAATTACCTATCTATCTTCAGTTTTGGCATATCGGAGATAGGAAACAGTTTCTATCTCTGTTTTTGCCGTCCAGAAAAATAAAGACAGAAGTTGTTTTCTATCTCCGATACGCCAAAACTAAAGATAGATAGGTTATTGGAAATGGCCGTAAGACCCTAATTTACCAATTCTTAAACAGCCGGTAAACATAGATTGACGATTAATTTGACACAATTCATATACAAAATATGCCATGTTAAACAGCGCTTGACTGATTTGAAATTTTGTATGTGTATTTCCATGGTTTCACAGAAACGAATGTATTAAGCCTACCTAATCTATTTTTCTATATGCCACCGCTAGGCACGGCACAGGTTTCCGACCGCGCGATATGACGTGGGGTTCACGCGGGCAGAGCCGCGCGCGGGTGAAGAGCTAGTGTTTTATAAGATGATTTTTAGAGTTTCTTTTCCCGCATCGAAATGATTCGGTCTCGGGTCAGACGATTTATAAACTTAAAAATTAATTATGCAACTGTTTTTACAACATAAATCGTAATTAAGTAACCCATTAAGAACAGAACAGAGAGCTGGGAAAAAGCTGAAAACAGCTTATTGTAGATCTCTTCGTTTTTTAGACATACCAATTTGTATTGCATGAAATCAAATGTAAATTCTTATCCAAACTCAAACTGTTACTTCTAACAATTTTTTGTCAAGCAATTAATTCATGAAGTATATTTAAAAGTGGAAATACGATTTCTTGTATAAAAATACTAGCTTTTACCCGCAAATCCGTTCGCATTGGATACGGTATTGATTTTAGAGAGAAGCAAATGTTTGCTTAAAAAAAGTTATATGGTAACAAACAAGCAGCGTCATCTGTCGTCTGTATCACTTCACACTACATATAAATGTTATGCCATGTTCATTTATAGCCTATATTCTATTTTGATGTCTAAGTTGCTGCAGAATAACTAAAAAGCTGCATCAAAATGTCTTCAGTATTTTTTGCGAGAAAGAGCAACAAACATCCATACATACAAACTTTCACGTTTATAATTGCTAAGAATAGTAAAGATCTACTCTCTTAGGTGAGCTTCGAAATTAAAATCTTGACCGTCTGCTCATAAAAAAATCCTGTTTCGTATTAACAGCAAAACAGTGCTACGTCCTGGAAATGAACCTGGTGAACACGATGCGGTCTCAACCTGCGTCTGCGCAGTACAACGGCTACGGTGCGTGCCCTCTACTAACAGAGTATGGGAAGTGCATACTGGCCGAGTTCCTCTACGACGGAGTGGTGCACGAAACCCTGCCCATTGACCAGGTATGCTTCCTGACATATTATTATTATCATATTAGTAGGCCCAGACATGGTTTCAACAAAAAGAAAGAAATACTTTTGTGACAAAATTAATATAAGAACGAAACAGAACATTGATACTTAACTCCTACAGGATCATAAGGTCGCAATAACAATTGATTTTAATTGTGTCTGGAATAACATACAATCGAGGGGTTAATAGCATAAAATAAAAATGTAGAAAAGGTTCCCGCTATCAGCATTAGTCGTGACAGCCATAGACACATATCAAGACGCTGATTTTCTGTGGGACCCCGGCGTCAGGTACGTGCGACTTGAATCCCCCCCCCCCCCCCCCCCCCCTATTTACTTTGAGACCTCTGTAGAGGCCCAAAATCCTAATTTAAATAAAACACAGCGGCATTATCTAAACTATTAGATAAACTAGATTCGCTGATGACGTCGTCCTTTTTGCAGAAACAGCAATCGGACTAGAACAAATGATATAGACTATGTCTGGACAGCAAAAGCATAAAAAAAGTAGGTTTTCACCTGAAGATAATAGACTAACATTAATATGCATTTTAGCAGATCGTGCTAGAAATACATGTGTCTTCGATACTTACAATTACTTCAACAGCATTATTTGACAATAAAACTTTCAAAGTCATCAGAAAACGGCGCAAGTGTTACACAGTCAGTCACCACTTGGCCAAGCGGTAGTTTGCTCTACATTTGAATTCGTTCTTTTAATTCATATTTGCATTTATTGTTACAGTCAAAGGAGAGCACGATAGCGTACTACATGAAAAAGGACCTCTTCCCATTCCTATACTGGCACGTGATGCTGAAGGGCTATTACCACGGGCCGGAATTTATTCGGAAGATCGTCAACCCGCTCGCTAAGTAGCTACCCCTAACCGTAAGACAAGCAACTCCTTATGTTTAAACCGGGCCCAGGACTGATCCTTGAGCGAACCTTTACATATGCCATCTCGCTCAATCCCGACGTAATGTGTATTGTATGAGGGAGATGGATAAGTAAACTTTGTCGATTTAGATTAGGATGTACACATGAAGTGTATTTAAGACATGCGTACGACATATTTTAGCGAGTTTGAAGAGAAAGTGATCTCTAAACATTTTCTAAAGGACTTTAATATTTTTACATACAGACAAACCGTTAATTTTTTCAATACGACGGTTGTTGGTTTGATGTTTCAAAGTTTGTCTTGTGTTTTCATTACATCAATTGTATTGTATAGAACCTGCAATTACATCCTCCTTTTGAAGACTCATGTGTCCTGCTATAATAGGATGTATGGTGCACCTAATCTTAGCATCGACCTGCCTATTCTAAGCCTTCGTCTGGGCTGGACAGCAAAGAAAATTTATAAAAGCTATCAGAATGTTTCTTTTTCGATTGTTCTGTGCTTCTTGCTTGCTTTGTGTAGCAGCCTTTTTGCTAACTAGTCGCTAACTAGAAAAGATCGGTCTCTTGACAGTAAGAACTTATCAAGATATATAAATGTACATTTATGTTTTTGTTCTATAGGATTTTATACAATCTTTAACGTTGTCTTATTAACATGTTCTACGTATCAAAGCTTATATTTTGATAAGATTTTTATCGGATTTCATTTGATATTAATTTTATTTTGAACTGAGTTGTAATATTTTATTTAGATTTATCAAAAGCGGTGCTCAAATAGCGTGATTGAAATTGTAACAAAATATAAATTAGTCATATCAATTATATTGTGATAAATTATAGTTTTAAGTTGGTTTTGACTTTAATAGTTTTTGGATTAGAAAGTAATACGTTTAAAAATTGAAAATATCAGTATAGTCAGTTATAAAAAAATGTTACGGTTATGTTCAATCAAAAGTCTTTGGCAAAAGCTATAGCCTGGTGTAATTGGCTGATACATGATAATACATGATACACTTGGGATATAAATGATTTATTACTGACAACAGTTTACATAAAATGTATTTAACCATAGCAGACTGCAGGAATAATGAATTAATAGTGTCATTAATAAAGATGTGTATTTTCGTAAAACCAAGAATCGAGTCGATTATGTTTTAGTGACCAACTAACTACTGGAACTGTTATTTTTTTAATAGATAATAGTTATTAGTGGATCCAAAACATTTGATATCTATTGTACACGGTTTTATATATAAGCAGAGTTTATTTTAGTTGTTAAAACGAATCACAAATGACTAACTTTCGTTAAGACTAAGAAAATTTTAAGTGACCTGTTAATAATTATTTTGTAGTGATTTATGTAAATACGATATACTTTATTGTTTTGAATTATATGAGATTTATTTTAATTTCGGTGTTGTCATTACCGCAAACTTCCTATGTCTGGCATGTGGTAGATGATGCTGCTTCCCCATTGGCTCGTATAGCTACCATAGACGGTGTCTTTCGGATCACTTTAAATCATCTGATTACGATTTGAAGGCCTCAAGTTGTTATGACGTTCGACTTTTATTACCAAAATGGGATTAAATAAGAAAAAGCTATTACAAAACATCCGTTATTATCTATAGCAATATGTCTTAATTTTAACGGCCAAAAATTATAACCCATTCTGAGTAAAAATGTCCTACCAGATATTACAAGTGTTAATTGATTCGGGGTTCATACCATGTACATTCATCTAATACCAAGGTCCCGTTAAAAAAATCCGGTATCCCTAAGATTGACTGCAGTTGTGAAAGTTATAATTATCTTTTATACGTTTACTGCGTTTCGTTCTCGCGCTACGGCTACCTTTCTTAAAGCGATTTTTTAAACATGATTTGTGGAACATAAATATAAATATTAACCTCGCTCGCTTATCCGTATTAAAATGTGTCCTGAACGCACAATTCGGCGTAGATAGATGTGCCTACGTATACCTTAAAGCCGAACGCTCCGTTTTCGAGTTTAAATTTGCAGAAATAAAAGAGTAGTTTTATTGACTTGGATGTAATAGATTGTAATTTAGAGACAATAAAATAAGACGGTAATTTTACTACCTACTACTAGTTTATACTTTTTTATTAATTATTTTTTTAATTTATTGATGAATGGTGAACTAAGAGTTCATGAAAATAAAATCTAGTTGGCTTCCAAACATTTGGACGAATATTCATAATAATATGTAAACGAAAATGTTAAAATTCTAGTATAATAAAATTCTAGTGGAAATGAGATGAGCATAAAGTCAAAGCAACTCATTTATGGCGCGGGTGTGAACGCAGTGAGACGGTATGGGTGCACTCCTTGCATCACCAACCACCGGTAAGAGCTTTCACATTTTTTTTTTACTGCAGTTGCTTAAAGACAATATTGCGCTAAATGCCAATGATCACAAAATCTTAAGAATTCTTCAATATTAGACGTTAGTTTTCCGTCTACTGTCTTTCAGACTGGAATAGATTTGTGTTTTTAAAAATGTAGACCAAGCAACGACGAGAATGGAATTCCTTTTTTATACATAGCAGGTTTTAAGTAAAGCTGGCAACGTCGGAAACTTGCTAATTATTATGTGTTGCCAGTTTCATTATAATAGGTTATAAGGTCATACCTTTTTTTTTAAATATGTAATTAATTTTAAGTAAAAATATTTTATGTGTATTTTTTTTACTACGATGTTTTCCCAAATATATATTATATTACTTTATGGTTTTATTATGTAGATGTAAACTACTTGTAGTCGGTGGCGGTACGGGCGGCTGTAGTATAGCTTCGAGATTCTCCAGAAAACTGAAAGGTGAAGATATTATTGTCGTTGAGCCGTCACTGGTGAGTACAGTCAGTACGTTATTTAGTCATAATTGGCTACAAAATCTTCATGAACTTATGGTACAGACATCAGCACGTCAACCTAACACAAAACGTAAAATTTTTTTATTTAATATTGATCTCTACTTGTTAGACTTAAAGTTGAAAATCGATTCAATGCCCTTTAACTTTTTAGGTTGGTTGACCTGCCGTTGCCTGTACTTCATTGTGTGTGCAGACCATTAATAGTTATGGATTTCCTCGTGAAAAACTACTAGCCTCTAAGGCCTTTTCTATATGTTCTGTCTTACTCATTCATTTATTATTATCATTGCATAGAGATTTTTGTCTTGTTTTTTTATTCAAAAATTTTTCGAACCCTTTTACAAATACAAAAAGATAAGAATCGGCCAAACAGGAACCTAGGGCAGCCGTTTTGAAGTCGTCTGCTCTTCAAACAATCTTACAAATAATTCTAACTAGAATCAAATGTAAAAGGCTGTTACCACTTTAGTAGTTGCTTATAAGGGACATTTTAGTTCGTTTGGCAAGCCAGGGCTTGATAATGTTACCAGTCTACAAAAAAATATCGGTAAACA
The DNA here is from genome assembly GCA_949315895.1 of Anania crocealis. Lineage (NCBI taxonomy): Eukaryota > Metazoa > Arthropoda > Insecta > Lepidoptera > Crambidae > Anania > Anania crocealis. Next base: position 4,269,113 of record OX438858.1, on the reverse strand, counting down.
TATGTTTATTAATCAACGACTTGATTTTAACGATGAATTATAGTTTATAGTTATGTTTTAAGTAACGGTACTAGTTTTATAATTTTATCTAACAGTATTGCTCAGCTCTTGAGCTGATTCACGTTTCTATACAAAAGAAGCTTTTTTATTATTATATTGCATCGTTCTTAGATACACTACTACCAGCCGCTATTCACGTTAGTAGCGGCCGGCGTCAAGAAGTTCAAAGAGAGCCATAGGACTGAGCAGTCGGTTCTACCGAAGAATGTCCGATGGATCCGCGACCACGCTGTGGAGTTCGACCCCTGCAACTGCATTGTTCACACTCGTGGGGGAGACAAAATCAGCTATGAGTACATGGTGGTAGCTGTGGGACTGGTCAATGATTATGATAAGGTATTTAAGTATAAGAGAAAAGTATTCAAAGTCTTCATTACACAAGCTGTGTAAATTTTTAAGACCATCAAATAAATAATATTGCTTTAAGCTTCTTGTCTTTTTTAAATGAGATAGGCAGAGGCAAGCCAAGGAGCACCCCTCAAACGAAGGCCCAAGCCAAGGTCCAGCTTTTGAGACTCGTTTTACTCCACTCACAGGATTTTTTTACTTCGAACAAACTTAATTAAGCTTTCAATTTTGGGTGACAATTAATTGTCTAAAAGTCCTTATGTGGCCCCGACTAAAAGGTCAAATATAACCCTACTTTTGCGTTCTTCGCTATCATCGACAGCCTACATCAGTCCACAGTTAGACACAGGTTTTTTTTTCTTTAAATTATTCTTGCTCTTGACTACATACTTAACTATACGGTTAAGAAGAAGCTTAAGATGGAGCGAGCTTACCCAGAGGCACTGGCTCTCCCACACACGAGCGAAACACAGAAAAACTGTTTGGCGCTGGACTCCGGCAGGAGGGTGGTAGCATCCAGGCAGCCCCTTACGAAGCCTACCACCGCAGAGGGATCTGTTAGCCGTCTTCAATGGTTAGAAAACCAAAGATGCCGTTGCCCTGGGTGGACCACTAGGAGGTAGATCCCACCACCCCAAAAATAGGAAGACTTGGCTATCGTAATGCTAGGTATGGGTAGACAATCGCTGATAGGCCAATTCGATGCTGAGAAGACGCTGCTGTCCCGTTTTCTTTTGAGGAAAAATAGTCTTTTTTTAACGACACCTTGTTTTGTGCAATAAAAGTGTATTGAATTGAATTGACACCTACAGAAAAAGAAGGGGTACTACGAGTATTCTATGCTCGTATTGTGAGGGCATCACACGGCATCATTAGTCCTAAAGTTAACTTTTTAAGTTTAAATAGGACCTACTTTAGTAAATACCCTATGCCATATAGAACAAAAAAACATCGGAACTGAGGTATATATGTGTATAAAAAACGCGTCGAAGAAAAACCTTTGTTTGTTGAATAACAGATATCTGGCCTGCAAGAGGCGCTCGACGACCCCAAAAGCGGTGTGTCCACGATCTACTCCCCCCACTACTGTGAGAAGACATGGACCACCATCAAACGCTTCCGAGGGGGCCACGCAGTGTTCACGTTTCCAAGGAAGGCCGGCAAGTGTTCCGGGGCGGCGCAGAAGATCATGTACTTGGCTGATGATTATTGGAGAAAGGTAAAGCATTCTCTTCTCCATTCTGAAATCGTTGATGTTCCTGAAAACTAGCGACGTTCATTGTAAAATTTTCGTATTATATAGCTATAGGTGTGTCCCGCTGTTTTTGATTTGCTCCGATGAAAAAAATCTACTGCGCTATCTCCCCTCCGTGCAGTTTTCACATCATTTTATGTAAATGCGCGTGTGCCTACTTGATCATCATTTTATTGCGGTATTAAATGTGTGTTGTATGTTTATGATATCTGTAAACATATTTTCTTAAACCAATATTAATGATGTTAAGGGAAATTTGGTTTTATAATTATATTACTTGTGATGCGTAACGAGTTTGTAAATGTGAGTGGTTTAGAAACAGATATGACTATGTACCCATACATTTTGATTCCAAAGTTATCGTTATATTTACATGAACAATAACAATTACTTCAATCATAAACATACACACGCGGAAATGTTCTAGCCATACTTATTTTGTTCGCAGCATAAACTGCGCCATCTAGCCAACATCACGTACACCACTGGAGGCAGGTCGATATTCGGCGTAGAGAAGTACGCTTCAGCGTTGATGCGTGTCGCGGACGACAGATGCGTAGCGGTCAATTACTGTACGGAACTGGTGGAGCTGACGGCCGTTGGGGCTGTGTTCGTGGATGATGCGGGGAGGGTATGTGATACATTGATAGACATACAGAGCATGGATCAGTTAAAGCTATGGGAAAAAATATGGGCCTACAGTTTAAAAAAAGAATATAGGCCTATATAAAAAAAATACGGAAAATACCATTCCGTTACAAATTTTATTTAAGGTTACAGATTTATAAATAACATTCTCAAATTAACACATTTCCAATTAATCAGAAAAATAAATATTGGGCATGCGGGTGAAATCAATTACCTACCTGCTCGACCATAATATAACCAAACGTCTATATTGCTACCTGATCAGAGTATCTAGACTTCCCGTCTGCGCATTTTATTTCGTTATTTATAAAAAGAAGCTTAAGCCTTGTGCTCTGGTAAATTAACAATAATCTTCATTTCTTATTGATTGACTACGTATGATATAGGATAGTTGTATGTAAGGATATTTTAAATAAATATATAAATATTTATGTATTTCTTCTCTCACAGAGACTTACAGCCGTATTTATAAACAAGTAAAAGTAATTACTTCACAAAAAGTAATTACTTAGGTGACAATTTGTAGTCTTTAATCTAATAATTATTGGAAGTTAGAACTATGAAAAGTTAGAATTCTCAGCCAAAAAATCTATTGATGGTGACCCATTTCCTTCACGTAAGCACTAGGTAGTAACATCTTAAGTTATGACTTTCTTAAGCAATAAGTAATTACTTCTTCATAAATACGGGGTTTAGAATATAATATATATCTAGGGAACATGAAAAATGTCAACGTCTAAGTGAGAGACTGGCGACTGTACTAGAGACCCGTATGACAGATTACCAAAACTATATATAGTTAAAAGTCGATCGCCTGGCACCGCCCATGACATTGTGTCTGGATGCCTCGCACTCCTTGCACCCCCCTGGATAAGACGGCTGAATTTTTGCATTTTCTTTCAGACCATAACCCTACCGTACAACCTGCTCCACGTCACGCCGCCCATGTCTCCGCCGGCCGACCTACGCCGATGCACGGAACTGGTCACAGATACTGGATATTTGCACGTGGACCCACACACGCTGCAGCACCAGCAGTTTGGGAACGTTTTCGGCGTCGGTGACTGTCTGAGCACGCCTAACAGTAAGACTGCCGCTGCTGTTGGTAAGTCGCTTCTGAAGAGGTACCGTGATAAGATAAACATAGGATTTTAGAGCTGATATTAGCCATATGAATTACGGTGTCTAAGAAGTGAGCGACTTCATGATCGTAATTCATGGGGCTATCAGCTCCGAAGTCCCATGTTTGCTAGGGCATTTGTGGTACGGTCGGCTAAGAAATTGGTCTACCAGTGTTGACAAAAAATAATGTGTAAGCAAAATAGCGATAAGGTTGAATTTATGGACTTAACAGTGAAAGAGATGCATAGTTACGACATATTAGTGACTGTCAGAATACGTATGTCAACCCTGTTGTTCTGTGACGCGCAAGTGATTTTCAACCTTAGGGTGATAGACCATTTTCTTGGCCGACCGTACCTTTGTTGTTTTTGATTTTCACAAAATCAAGTGCTTTAATAACTAGTTAGTTTTTAGTTTCTCGATAATTTTTTTATCCTTATCTTCAGATTTATCATCACCATCATCTCACTCTACTTCTGGAAGTATTTTTTTAACCTATTAAAATAAAAATGGGTATGGTGATACTTTGAGATATTGAAAAGGACAACGGGTAGTTTTATCAAGAAAAACATCCCTGGGGTAAAAAGGAGTTGGGATGTTTGTATGCAATGCTTGAATAATTACTCAATTATAAATGCGTAATTAACTCTGTCTGTCTGTCTGTCACCCTTTCACTCCTGAACCGATTTTGTTGAAATGTGTCATAAAGATAGATAAGACCTTGAGGAAGGGCATAAGCTATTTTGTTTCCTTCTACTGGGCATAGCCAAAAGCCAATTTAGTAAGAAGATAGCGATTGTAAAATTCAGAAATTTCCTTAAAAACGAGATAAAGCCGGAATCCACCCACTATGCTCTTTTTATTTAAATTAACGGTTAACGAATGTACCAAATCCTCACATCAAATAAACCACAAGAAGTCTTCTAACTAATATACTTTCCCCAAGCCCAACAAACCGCCGTGGTGGAACAGAACCTCTCAGCCGTGATGGGCGGCTCGGAACCTTGGGCCCAATACAACGGGTACGGCGCGTGTCCACTGCTCACGTCCTACTCGAAGGGCATACTGGCGGAATTCATTTACGACAAGATACCTTATGAGACCTTCCCTTTTGACCAGGTTAGTACATATTGTATAGACATTTGACGACCTCCGTAGCAGAGAGGGTACACACCGGTTTCCAAGGTGCTACACCGTGCTGATGTGTACCCTGGGCTGATTAGGGCTGCCTGCCCACGTCAGATTTTTTTGTAGGACCAATAATCGGGCCGAGTTTTGTATAGTAGGCACCAGCATACACAATCATGACCGATTGTTTGTAGTATATGTGTTTCACTGTTACAATCAGTATGTTCTATATTTCCCCTACAAAAAAAAACGATCACCGACTATCGGACGTGGACGCGCAGCCTAAGAAAGACTGTGGGTTCGTCTTCCGCCTAAGGCAGTAGTTGATTTTTTATATCGTATTTTCAATATTTTTTTCTTGCAATACTGTCTCAAGGTCACCGGTTCCAAGGTTTTGCCTGCTCCGAGGGCCCGGGTTCGATTTCCGGACGGTTTAATGTAGAAAAGTGTTTTTCTACATTTCCTCGTCTGGGTGTTTGTGATACCTCCGTTGTTTCTGATTTCCTCAATACGAGTGCTTTAAATAGTTACTTACTTACTTTGGGATCACAACAATGTATGTGATAACTTTATTTGATATTTTAGCAATTAAATTGCAATTTTATTTTATTTTATTTTATTTTATTAGAGAGATGTACAAAACAGGTTACAAACGATAAAAAAAAACAAACAATCAATACACATAATTACGAGTTTACAACCCTTAACATGTACATACTAATACTAATAATTTGGCAAACAAGATAATGATATTTAATTTAAACAAACAAACAAAAACAATCCAAAAGCTATACTGTTACAATATAAACACAAACTAATCACATTTAATCTAAAACAAAAAAATATAAATATATGTTAGTTAGAGACTGTTGATTATAATATATTATGTTAGTTGTAATATGTTAGAAACATAGCGCATTACTTCAAAGCGATAATCTTTTTAATATAAAGCAATTATAATATCAGTATATAAACTGCGAGGAGATGTGGGTTCGAGTCCCGCCTGAGACATAATTTATAAAGTTTATATACTGATATTATAAGTGAAGAAAAAAAAACTGTTTCAACTTTTTTTTCAAGAAATTTAATTTAGTATTAGACGTGGAATAGTTGTATGAAAATAGGTTTTTCTTCCTTCTCTTGTCGTGTGATTATCATTCAAGGATAGTTTGGGTGAGGTAGTTTGGGTAAAAATTAGTAGTTGTCTAAATAGGTACATAGTATAGTAAAAAAAATTTTTTTACTGTTTCTTTACTGCAGACTCTAAACTATTTTGAGGTCTTCTTTGAAGTGTTTATTATCATTTTTTACAATCCCACTCATATATTTTCAGAGTAAAGAACGTCGTTTTTTTTATCATATGAAATCTAACATATTGCCGTACGTATATTGGAAGAAAATGATCAGTGGAAAATGGGATGGCCCAAGCAGACTCCGGAAAATCATAAATCCTTTTGGAAGGTAACAAACGAAGTAAATCGTAATATTAAAATATTGAAAAACACTGTTTTGATTTTATTACTAAACAATTTATTAACAATATATAAACTCACAATTTTACAAGCAAAGCTCATCAACTTATCACATAATGTTGAATTTTATCAATCAAAATTAAACTCTATCACTTTACATTTGACTTAAAACTCGTTTGAAGAAATTTAAGAAACAGGTTAGTTGTTCTGTTCTTGACTATACTTCAACTTCATCGCGATGATACAAATAGATACAGCATAATACAATAACTTAGCTTAAAAAAGATTCTACGCGGCGGGCTATTATTGAGCTATTAAGCAAAAAAGACGATAGATTTGAAACAGTAAAAAGATGAAGGATAACATTTAGAACATGAAAATGAGCATGAAAATAATAATATTGCAGTACATAACATTTCATAAACATACAAAAATATATTCAAATTAAATTATCACAACGTACACAAAATTTTATTTTGTTATTTAATTTTATTTTTTTTGTCATAAATAAGTTTTTTTTACAGTTGGTCTTACATTATCACAACGTACACAAACATTGATTTTGTTAGTTAATTTATTTTTTTTGTCATAAATAATATTTTTTTACTGTCAACCATCTTATTTTTGTGGGTTAAAAAATTTGGCTAATATATAATAGAATAGAATATTTCACGCGTATAAAAATAATAACTTTTTTATACTGGGATTCCGATTTGAGATTAAACATACTAAAAAAAACTGTTTATCTCCAGTAAAATTTAATTTTACGCTGTGGCAAAATATTTTAAATTACTTTTTATTTACAAACAAAATCTCGAATCAAGAATTCGAGTTTCAGACATCATAGTGACGAATTTGACGACCTCCGTGGCGGAGTGGCGTACACACCGGTTTTCAAGGAGTCGCCTGCTCCGAGGTCCCGGGTTCGATTCCCGGACGGGTCAATGTAGGAAAAAAGTGTTTTTCTACATTTTCTCGGGTCTGGGTGTTTGTGGTACCTTCGTTGTGATTCTGGTTTCCAAAATACGAATACTTTAAATAGTTACATACTTTGGGATCACAACAATGTATGTGATGTTGTCAACATTTATGATTATTTATTATTTATAGTACGCATGCATGTAGTAATCAGTTGATACTTTGACGCTTTTGTCACTAGTGCTTCGCAACTTTACGAATCTGTTACTTATACATAAATATCTTATTAAAATAGAACATTACGAGTACAACAACGAATCGATACTGATGTATGCTTCCATCCTACTTCTTGTCATACTTCAGTGATTCTCCTAGATATAATTTTTGTAGACATCAGAAAACATTTATGTTTTATTAAGCGCCTTGAGTTGTTCAGTATGTCCATTCGAATTCATGTCAGCCGCGTTCTGCTTCCTTCGCTTCATAGCTGCTCTTCGTATTGTGTACTTCTTCCTCGTCATCACGAGGTAGATGATGAGCCCTACTGCTACTATGGACAGGAGTAAGATGGCACCGCTGAGAATCCATGTCATTGTGCTGAAGTCAAAGAACGAGTCTGTCGTTGATGATGCCATCTATAAATAAAATTAAAAAAACTAATTGACATTAAGATAACATCAATTGGATCAAAACAAGTTCTGGTCAGAAAAAAAATACAATAGCACTGGACCAAGAGCAGTATCTACCTTTGGATAGCCCTTCATATAAAAATAAATTTGTATTTTTATGCACGTCTGCAGTAGCTTACAGAATATTAATACACACTTATTCTCTGCAACAGCTTTCGAAATAAATAAGTAAACTAAAATTCAAATCCTATAAGCTAGAAACATGGTCAAATGATGTACCATGTTCGCAATAAAAAAATAATATACTTGAGTCAGCTAAAATGCCTGAAGCTTAGCCACCAGTTGAACAATCTTTTCATAATTGACATTGATTTCTATCATTTCTATGGTTTTGTCATAAGTTCCCAACGATTGTAAGTAGTTCGATAATTATCGACACTACAAATAACACTACCTAACAACAAATATTGATTTCGATTTGGTATATTTATTTAAAAAATCCTAAATTGTTTATATTTCTCATGCTTTTTGGCTCTTATACAAAATTCTTTGTTTTTTTTTCGTCATTTCATAACAATCAAACAATAACTACGCTCAGACCTTGATCGCAGAAGCACTAGGCAGGCTGGATTACATCTGACTGTAAGATTAGTCGCTTTACTATAACGCAGTAGTAGTAATAATGATAGTAGTAGTAGAGTGAACTCTGACACAAGGTCTAAATATCCTACAATGGGAAGTGTAAAGTATAGGTTAGGTTAGGTTAGGTTAGATTAGTGTACAACTCACGTGCGGTCCAGATCTGAGGTAGTCTTCACACAATGTCTGGTCGGTCCAGTTGTACCAATGCACTAACCGCAACTGCTCTACCGCACGTGGTGAACCGCATCTGCAGATTTTTGTTATAAATATAGTTGCAATATATTACTTATAAGATAAAACTTTATTAACGTTTTTCGGGTACTGCGTATTCACTTGCCGCATTCTAATAGTTCTAGCCGTAATAACTGATAATGCATTAAAGTCAGCGTTATCTTAGCGGACAACATTCCGATTTCGTTAATGAATAATCGCCTTAGCTATTAGCATAGAGTAGATAGAACTATGTCAAAAAATAGACCAAACAAACGTCATTAACATTTTTGCACTACATGCTACTGATATCAGGATTTTATTCAATGTTTTTAACAATTCTAATATTATTTTTATTTTCTTGTCATATGATTACCCTTTAAAACATAATCTTGTATCAGAACTCTGATGTGACATCATTTTACACCTTGCGTCGATTAACGGGACCAAAGAATTACCTATACTGTATTCCAGCCACAACCCTTCTAGGCTCACCCACCTGAGCAATTAAATAAGCATCATACAGATCAGAATATTATTGTGCATCCCATACCCTGCGCACCAGGGATAGTACACCGCTTGCGTACCTATGGTTCTACACGCACCTCGGTGAACATTCATCGGTTCAAAAACGGGGCAGCGTTAAGATGATTCTACCTCACATTGTCCAGCAAATATGCGTTAGTTTTGTACAGCAATGGTAGTAGCTGATCCAGCATCCACTGTAGCTCGCAGCCGCAGTGCCAAGGGTTGTACTGCAAGTTGACGCCCTCGCTGACTGTACCCCACGGCAGGAGGTCTCGCGGTAGACCAGTCAAGTTGTTGTAACTTACGTCCAGCTGAAAATTATAAATGCGTTTTTAATGCCAGAGTACTCAGATGCAAGTCTGTGTAACCAATTGTTGAATGGTGAATCAGTTGATGAGACCGCCTTTTTATTCAACGGAAAACTTTTTTAAGGGTAATAAAAAATATAACGATCATATGATCACCAATGAAGTAGTTTTTTAAAACATAATTGTAACAGATATAAAATAAAAACTATATCTGCAATTACAATCGGCGACCAAAAAACCTTCTTACTAAATGAACCTCTACTAAACATTTGGGCGCATTTTTAACTTTGGTCTTGCGTAGCTCTTCCTTTAGGGCTGGTATGATGTTTCATACAATACCTACAAACTTATGTTTTTTTTAATCGCAAACATTTCTAAGTGTCATTTTTGTAGGACTGTGTATATGTGTGTTTATGTGTGTATCTATTTTTTATCGATGCGTAATATCGAAACGAAACTGTTTTGTAAGTTAGTTAGGTAGGTATATTAATTTTGTTCTGTAGGTATATCAATAGTGTTTAGACAACCGTCGCATTTTAAATGGAAATAATATAAGATTTTTTGTTATGTTATTTTTTTGTATTGCCCTTAAAAGTATCCCAAATTATACAGGGTGTAAAAACAAACAAAAGATTTTCATGAAAAAATTTTAAATAAAAACTTTTCACTTTTATCCTCAATATCTCAGTAGGTAACGATTCATTTCCCAGGTATGGTATCTTGGAAAAAAAATGATCGTACAAATGTGTAGAATACGTGGTATTCTGCTTCGTTAAACCTTTTGTTAAACTCTGTATGTAAAATCCTAAAACGAGGGTTAAATCCATAAATTGATCTTTCGTTTCAACGCTTTTGCGTAAATCATAAAACAACATGCGAAGATTTTATGGTATTTTGATTCTTTTGTAGAGAACCCAGTACATTTTGTTCAAATATAATAATAGATTTATGGTATTGTGAAGGTGTTCTGGTATTTTCTTACTGATATCACTGTTTGCTGTGCTTATGGAAATTACGTTCAATGTCATAAAAGGGTCACAACAAGCCCTGCGCGTATCTTTTGCCTTGAGTACTGACGTCTGTTTACTTTGATCCACGGTTAGATAAGGTAAGCAGGTAAGTGTTTACAAACAAATAAAAAGTTTTAACAAAAAATAACAAGAAGGATTAAATCAACGATTAAGAGTAAGCGTATTCTAAGATGATCGTCTGTTATTTCTTATTAGCAATGATACATCAAAACTTCGACACAAAGCATGACATTACCGTATAAAAACCATTTGTCCATATCGCATTTCGTACCTTCTTGTCTCAAACTTACCTTCTAGTAGGTATTGGAAAAATAAACGCACTTAACGATGTTGTTATCTGAACAATTATTGATAATTCCGTCTTCTATTTTCTAAAGAAGTGGCGTTAGTGTTTTATACCCCTACCTACCTATAACATCACGCTCATATTGCCGAAGGAATGTTTCACCTTATTGTTAGACTAGAGCTCGTCTATAAATTACTTCCGCGGTTCATAAATTTTCATTCCTGAATTTTTAAATTAGAACCTTAGTACCAATAAAAATATAAATAAATATTTTTCAGACATGCCACACTGGGCCACACAGAGCCATCTAGTCCCAAAATAAGCTACTACTAAGAAGCTTGTCATGAACTCACCATACAAACATCAGTTCCTTCAAAGGCATTTTCGTTTATAGCACTCAGCGATCTGCAGTTGGTTAGATAAAGATAGAAACACTTAGAGTGATCATCTGTCTCATCCACTCCTCGACCTACGACATTCGTGAAAGCTTTTTCTTCAACCTTCACCAGCTTCGGAAGATCGTTCAAATATAACTTCTTCAAAACAATGACGTTTGAAAAATAAATTTTGTCTATTAGATTTCCATCTAACCGGAGGTCTTCTAAATTTGGGAAATTGAGTTCACTAAGAGCTTTCGGGATTTCAGTAAGTAAGTTGAAGGACAAATCCAAAATAAACAGTTGTGGAAGGGGGTTTACAATGTCGAATTCTTTGATCTGATTTCCTCCTAGATATAAAATCTGAAAACAGAAAATTGCTTTGTAGTAATACAATATAGTTCCAGCTAAAAAAGTAAAAGTAAAGTAACAGCCTATAATCATCCCACTGCAGGGAAAAGGCTTACATCATTGAATTCAAGTTACCACTGCAATGATGGGAACTGGCATAATCACCACGCTTGCCAAATGCGGGTTGGTGATCACAAACCCGAGCAACATTCGAAAATTCGCAACTATTTGTTGCCCGACCCGGGGATCGAACCCGGGACCCCGAGATCTTGGCCCGTTATTTAAACCACTAGACCAACGGGGCGTTCCAGCTAAATTAATAAAGTAATACAAAAGTAAACTTGCCTCCAAGTAATCAAAACTTATATCCGTATCGTACACAGTTTCTAGTCTGTTGTAGGATAAATCTATATACTTTATGCCCCTGGGGAATCCCGGCCAATGTCGCATCGAGTTTATCTTTAAGATGCAAATTTCCAAACTCTGCGGTAGTTCGAATATTAGCGTTATGTTGTTACTTCCCATATTCAATTCTTTTAAATTCGTGAATGACAAAAATGACTTTTCTTCCACTAGTTCAATTTTATTGTTGGATAAGTCTAGGAACTCCCTGTAAAGTAATAGTAACATTGTTAACTTTAAAAAATAATCTGGTGCCACACTTTTATGATTTGAGGCCTCTGGTGTAGCTTAATTTATACGATTTCCGTCTTGCGACAGAAGAGACAGGCTTCACAACTTACAAGATCATTTCCTAAATTAAACTGACCGGAAATTGAATCTGAGATCCTTGTGTAGGTAGACCTCCCCTTTACTATACCCACCGGGTCGTGAACCTAACTAAAAACACCATACGTGGACACAATATAAAGTTATATCTTCTGAGTGACGGTCTACTTACAAACTGTTGTTATCTGGAAACGAATGCGTCATCACCGATCGAATCCTATTACCCTTCAAAGAAAGCCTCTTTAATCCACTCAATCCATTGCCACTCGTCTTTTGCAGCATCAGGTCAAATATGCTATTCTTTCCCAAGTCCAACTCCTCTAGTGCCGGCAGTAGCATGATTGCTTCTATCGGCATCATTATTAACTGATTGTTTTGCAAGTTTAGTCTTTTTAAACTGTTTAAATTCTTGAAGCACAGCTGATTGATTTCTGATATCTTGTTGTCAGAAAGATCCAAGTCTTCCAACAGTTCGATACCCTGCAGCAAATCGAATGTGATAGCTTTTAGTTTATTGTTAGCGAGAGATAATTTCTTGAGGTTGGGAACATCCTTAAACGGTTCTGGCCAGTATATCTCAATCGCGTTGTTAGGGAATCGCAGAGATTCGACTTGAGAATTCGGTGGTAGCCTGGAAACATTGAATGCATTAAAAAAAATAACAGAAAAGGCTTGTCATTAAAGTTAGCTAGGTCACGCGTTTTACTGCGTTAATATTTCCAAATTGTTTAGAGTTGTGTGGTACACTTTTCTCGTTTAGAACATTGTGTAGTATTTTAGAAATAATTTGCATGTGGTGTCAGCAAGTTTAAAGCAGAGCCTGTTGTAGTATTTGAGAAAAGTCTCATAGAAGCATAAGAAGCAACTATAGAGGTAGGCAACGTGAGAGAACTGCGAGAAGGAGACGGGCAGCAGCATCTTCCCTCTTCCATTGATCAAACTGCGATCGCCAACCCGCCTGACAAGCGTGGGCGACGAAAAATCCTGCTTTGGAGAGAACTGTGTCTAACAATGTACTGATATAAGATGATGGTGATGAAGAAATAATTAGTAACTGTTGGTATGCGGCTCAGCAAAAAATCTGCACATTTAAACTAAAATTATCGACATGTTATTTAAAGAAAATACTGAACGCGAAAATACTGATGTGACATGTTCCATTATTACTTATTTATCTTTATTAAATTATTATAAAATAGGAACCAACTTATACCTATGGACCTTTCAGCACATAATAGGTAAAATAGTGTTCTAAGTCTGCTTGTAAAACACAATTGCTTGGTATACCTACAATCTAAGCCTACAATTATAACTGAACCCATCGGTGCTAAGCCGGTATTGTTATCATTGGCAATGACACTCGCAATACGAAGAAGAAGTATGTCACCTACGATAAATATCGATAACTTTTATTTGACTTCTTACAAATCTGATTCACCCTCACCTGTTTACAAACTTTATTTGAACAGTGTGGCATCAGGCGTATGGCCTTTATTTTGTTGTAAATATATAAGGGAGTGTAAGTTCTCAGACAGATATAGCAGCGTAGGTACCTACATTCAGACTTGTTTTGAAATTTTCAACAGAGCAATTTAATAAAAAATCCTAGAATAAAGATTTTGCTGTGATTGTTCAAAACACATAATAAATTATTTTAAGGTTTGATCCTTGATAATCGTAATTGCTTTAGCAACATTACTTACTAATTTTGTAACATAAACTTAATTTAGATTTGTTCTTACATTATTAGGTATTACTAATACCACCACTATATATTTATGTAGGAGATCCAATTTAAGTCATGATTTATTAAAAACTGCCAAAAGGTCAATGTCTACCTTATCTGCGTAAAGAATTGCATACTTTGCAAAGATGTCACATCAATCAAAAACCTGTAAATCGTGCCAGCATTGTTTACACAAGATTATGATAAAACGGCTTATGACGGAGCTTCAAATTCAACATGGTCTAGGTACCCCAGATGAGCGGGTGAACTTTCCGGCTCCTTAAAAACCCTAATTGACACTCAAATATACACTGATTAATTTACTGGACTGCTTTCGTGCAGTAGATTTTTTACGCAAGAAATGGTTCTTTGAATTTGTTAATTTGATTTTATTTGTAGTACTTAGTATAAAAGATTTGTAAATATTTTTCTCGAAGTTATGACAGAACACAGTGAAAAATCTATACTTCTAAATAGCGTTAAATGTATATGTACCTATCTAATTAGAGCTAGAACAGCTGTTCAGATCATGATGGCACAGAGATAAAATTGTTCAAAACTTTTTAAAACTGATGTTTATGAGTACCTACGATAGGGTAGGGTAGGTGGTTGGTGTGTAGGTATATCCATCCCTAGCAGCTCCGGGTAAGGACGCCCTTTCAAATGTAATGGGTATGAAATTTACAACCATTAATCGTGTGACTGACTAAAGGCCCCGATAAAAAAGGAAACAAAAGATACGGGTAACTTACTTGCCCAAAGTATTGAGCTGCAGTCCTTCGAATGTCGCGGATATCTTCAGTCCATTAGTATTGTGCGGCCATGCTATCTTGTCCAGATCGGTTACATTCTTTATCCTGTCCCACTCAGAGCACAGTATGTTGAACACCAAATCTGTTCCGTCGAAATCGTTGATCTCGCTGCAGACACACACATCACACAGTTTTATGGCTTTAGCAGGTTCAGGGTCCTGGTCCTGGTCCTGGCAAAGCCGGTAGTCGATTAAAAAAAGAAGTAATATAAAAACTCTCATGTTTTCACGTTGTGTACGCGCTGGTCGGGCGTGAAACACCGGCGGACTGATAAGAGATAACGTTGTCTAATCGCGCGATCGGTTTCATCACTGCTAAAAGTGACGCGCAGTAATGGGTCGGATCGGTCTAAGCGTGGGATAGAGTCCTGATCCGCGACGCGCGGGTGGTCACTCAGGGTCGCAAGCGCATAATTGTTTTGTCTGCCAATCTAAATATTAGGTCCTTTATTAGTATTAATGTATTTTTTATAAATAGAGTTTGCCAACTCTGAGTTCAAGTTCTAGGCAGAAGTGTACGTTTTCACTAACTACTTATACCTATTATAGTTAGTTGGACTCGGAAGCAGGGTGGTAGGCAGAAGGCAGGTTAAAAATTAATGTTTATTATCAGACTATATTAGTAAAATTGTGAGACAGGCCATTTCTGATCCTTCAGGATAGATTCTGGGCTTTAATTTTTCGAAAAAGTCATCGCACTATCTCACCAGAGAGCTCTATGCTGCCTTCGCAAAACCACGGTCCCTACTCAAGTACACTGACCCCATTGGCTACCTATCAGAAAATAATATTCATAATAAATCTTTGAAAAGTAATTCTCCAGTGACAGTTTAGATTTTGGTTCTAAGGCACACAAACTAACAACGAAACACGAGCACTCTAAAATAGACAAAGCTTTCATGCGATTGGTCGCACCAACATCATTTACACCCCGCCCACCAGTGCCTATTTTGCCGAACCTTTTTTGTCTTGGCCACGCTTCAGAATCAATATTTCAAGCCAGCCCATTGCCATTTTATCAACCTTATCGTTTTTTAAACTATATCGATTACTTTTATGCGTATTAAAAGTATATTCTTCAAGTGTTATCAATGAGCGAAACATAAAACACAAATTAAAAGAACACCTGTTATCGCTTTTGTAGTTTGTATAAAGGTAACATTATGGTTATTATTTAAATAAGGGTATTCTTGTTATTTTTAATAGTTAAGGTATTAATTATTGATCTAAATTATATAAAGACGAATCTTTATTATATAGTGCTACACACAAACCCAAGAGGTTTATTAAGTACTGTTTAGAGTTTAAAATTGTAAAATTAACTGTAATAGATAATATTAAATAAAAAAAAAATATTTATAATAACGCGGACGTCAATCATTGAGAACATTTAAAAAAACATTTTTTCTGAAAAAATAAACTTTATTTGCAACAATTAAATCATCATAACTACACTGTATATTTATTATAGTGTACACATTTTAAACTGACGATTGGTAATCTAGACGTAATAATGTATCGCCCGATACATACAAGTACAAAGAGTGCATTTTTGGAAGTCAAAGCTCGTAATTGTCAATTTAGAAAAAAACTGTATTTAACATCGACTCTAAACATCAATACAAAAAAAGGCTTTTTCAGAATCGATTATGCTTATAAAATAAAATAGGTTTGTAAAAAGTTATTAGTCGAAAAATAGTATCAATATGATATTTTTTTCCATACAAACTGCCTGGACCCAGTTAATTGATCAGAAGATAATTCTTTTACAATGTTGTTAAGGTTCAAGAGCACAGCCATATTCCGAAGTATTAGCTGACCATTATTTATCATTAACATTGCCAGTGTTCCTTAAGTTAAATTCGTCAGTTAAAGTCGACAATATGTCACATATTTCAACTAAACCTCATATTATTAGACAGGACTACCTTATTAATTATTTTTAATCGACAATACTTTAACCTGTTTTCCTAATCCATTTTCAGCTTACAAGTTCCCTACGTAAAGATCAAAATCATTTGTGAACACTTGTTATTAGATATGTGGTAGGCTGACTGTATTGTGTACTCGTATAAGTACTTAAACATCACCTTTAAAGCTGTCAGTTTTTAATATATTTACTATAATTAAAGTTAAATGCATTTTTATTTATTAAAAATTATGTTCTCGTTGTAGGTTCAGACAACGGCAGGTCAACCTACCCAAAAAGAAAAAAGGTAATTGAATTGATTTTCAACTTTAATTCCAACAAGTAGAGATCAATATCAATTGAGAAAATTTGACGTTTTGTGGTAGGTTGACGTGCTGTTGGCTGTACTAACGTAAATTCAACAAATTAAATAGTAGTCGCTAATAATATACAACTTCATCATAACACTTCGGGTATAGATAACTAAAACATTTTTATAATGGAATGTTTTAATTGAATAAATAAGTACACCACACAATATAGGATGTATAACAAAGAGTATATTCTATTTCTTCGGCGGATGATTAAAACAAACATATTTCAATAAAAGTATTAAAAATTTCAATAAAACCGCACTGATATAATGATTGCAAAAGGTTGGGTGGATGTTTGCTACTAAATTGTGTCAATGGATATGAATGAATTTATTTTAATTGTTTAAATTATACGCCTTAAAAAAGAAAATCATTCATTACTTACGATGTATGCAGACGGCTATAAGACAAGCTGTGCAATCCCATTATAAACCGAACCCAATCCAGACAGGCCTTTCATATAACCACAGACTAACACACTACACACGCTTAAAATAGAAATAAACAGCTTGACTCATGTATGGAGATCGGATAGGTATCCGACTCGGATGCATATTTGCCTAAAGTTTTAATGTCGACTATTAAGGAATGCCCTTTTGTATCGAAAACATCCCAGGCTTCCATAATTTCACGGTCTAAAACTAAATTTAGGTAAATATGCATCCGATTATCCGATCTCAGAATGTACCTAAAAGACTAGAAATATAACAGCATGTAAGTACTATAATAACAATCGTCTCATGACTAAGCGTTATCAAAAGTTAAGTTGACTTAATTATGAACTGAACACTTATAAAATACAAGCACCAATGATTGCAATTATTAAACATTACGTTCTTATTATAAATTGTGAATTAAACCCTTGTTCAATAACTTGAGTAATGTTAATATACTGATTTAAACTTTCATGGTCACTATTACTAGAAGTAATTATTGATTCAGAGTTTATACTATGTACTTACCTTGTTTTTTTATGTGTTTCCGATGTTTAGGCACTATGTTTGAGCTTGCTAAAATAGTTTGAACATACCAGAATACTTTAAATATTACTATAACCCGTATTTTAAATGTATCTAAGCTGTTCGTATAAGACCTTGACAGCTTCACCGGTCAGTTTGGCGAGTGCAAAAGGCACTAACTCTAAATCGAATTATAGGCGAAGCCCTTTTGAGCCCCGTACAAGCGCGATTGGACCATGCCGGTGCCGAGCGAGGGCACCCGGATAAGAGGTAAACACTATAACTGCTTGCATGAACATGGCCAGGGAGTCCATTATAAACCGGTCTGAAAATGCAGATACCGGGCTTCATTCTCGTAGGTTCGATTGAGAGCTCTAAAATATAATTCGGTTCGATTGGAAGACACATAATATGCTTTTTTAAAAGATAGAATCATGCTGATACAAGATATCTTACCGTAGAGTGGCCTGAACTTCAAGCTAAACATTTTTGTTGCAAAATCGCACCTATGTCAAATGCATAAGACGCCCTGGTGTTTAGCATGACGTTTGTACAAAAATTAGTAAAGCAATACTTCAAAAAATAATTTGGATTTTTAAAAAGTTATCTTAGTATCTATTTGACTCAGTAGACTGTTGTGGCACAAATTGACGTGGAATCAATAAGGCAGTATTTATTAGACGTATAATAAGGCCCGAGTTCACCAACAGACGTTTAAGTTTAAACAGCGTTTAAATAACGTTTAAAATATTATTTGACATATTTTGTATGGGAATTGTGTCAAATTAATCGTCACTCTTTGTTTACCAGCTGTTTTAGTGTTGGTGAACTCTGGGTCTAAGCCTGATACAACTCAGCCAAGGGTATATAGGGTGATTGTGTATATGGGTTAAACGAGAGAGTTAATTAAGCTTTCAACGAGCAGTGGCAAAAAGGCTGCCGCAAAACTTTGGACTTTAATGACTTGTCATAAGATGTCTATACTGCGCCGACCCCAGATGATCTGGGAACAGGGCTAGCGAATGATAATGATAAGATGGAAAGGAAATGTAATTCTATAAGATCTAGAGAGAGAAAAAGGAAATCCTTCTGAAATAGCGCAACAACTACTAGTATATTATAGCACAAATATTTACTTACTGCTGCCATTTCTGATAGCAAAGAGCAAGCCACGCGATGCAAACTTTATTCTTGTTAAACATATAAATTTAAGAAAGTTTATAAATTCTTATAAACCATTTGAAACAAAAAACGTATGAAACATAGGTAGTGTTCCTTTACTGATACAATATAGTAAAGCTTTTTTTATTCAGCTCTTAAAAGGTTTCCCTTGTTAAATAAACCACCCTGTATGCTCTAATTGGTAAACACCTTATTCATCCCTATTTACCCAAAACATAGTCAAAAAAATTCATCCAAAACAATAATGCCCGGTTCAAATGCTCTAAGGATACGTCCTTTTGGAGTTGCATTACGCGACAGTGATGACTTGTAGGGTCAGAAAAACAGTCAAATGCTTAATATTAATTAGTAAATTTTTTTTTGCAAGTATCAATGCGACTAAGGCGCATAATGAGCACAGAAATAATGCCAATCTTCTAAGCCTTCCAACTACACTCATAGCCTCTCCTTCACTCTCTTTTTTTACACCTGTGCCCTTGACCACTCATTCAGTAATATACATAATAACAGTTGTCTCGAAATCACTGTTTCTGACTTGTTGGCACTGTCATTTATCAAAGAATTCAATGTTTTTACATTGCTTTTTTTGCTATTTCAAAATAATCGTTCAAATTCATTAATTTTTTTTCACATAAGTATCATTAATTATATTTTAAAGAGAAGTACATTCGATGAAGTTCCATTATAGTCACTCACATAACCACGCGTTTTCCGACAGCGTTGCTAACGGTACTGACAGGAGTCAGTTGACGTCATATGCCGCTCCATTCCAGAAGGTATTATCCTCACAGCATTTGAACCTAATAATACCTATCGTAACATACCTATACCAGTATACCTGATACAGAAAATACATTGTTAACGTCATTGCCTAGAAATATATTTTACAAAAGGCATACTAACATCAGCCGTAGGTCCCATGATTGTCTTCTGTCGCAAGATGGACGCCGTAAAAACAATTCAAGTCAGAGCTCTGTAAGAGGCTATAAAAACTCTGGCAAATCCAAGGATAAGCATACGACAAGAAGATGCTATCTATGTGATGGAAAATCGGTACCACATCATAGAGCGTCGTGTTCCTTGAGCAGGAAGTGTCCAACTAATCGCTTCTGTATGTCTGTCACGCCGCCGTATATCTGTGTGCCTCGGGCATTTCTGCAGAAAAGAAAAAAAGTGACATATTGACATATTCAAATAAAAAAAATCAATTTCGAGATTTACTAAGACTAGGGTGCGAAGTGGATTGAAGAAATTAGGTACTATCAGGTTGGGTCAGAATTGCCTTAGTAGCAATCAGTAGACAAATTCCAATGTAAGTAACACCTGTCAATGACAAAGTGGACTTACGTTCAAGGGATCAGGATCAGTAAAATCTGTTTTATTTTTGCAAATAGGCCTCAGGAGGCGCTTTTACACGTTCCAATATTTAAACCTACCACAGCTTCGGGACAAATGTGGGCTAGTGCCGAGAAGAAGCAGAGCAAAAAAACTTGGTCAATATTGTCAGCCTCTTTTTAAATAAATGTTTACAAAATGTTTAAGCAAGTACGAGCTAGGACAATTTAATGCCAACATTCCGATCATTTAAATATTCATTAATAGCTTTTTTCATTAAAATAACTTTGAAATACGATTTAAGTTGTACAGGGAATTCAGCAATACCCTGTGGTAATTTGTTGAAAATACGAATACAATTTCCCATGAACGAATTTCCTACTTTTCGCAGTTTGAAGCCTGGAACGGCAAGTTTATCTTTATTTCTGGTATTGAAATTTTGGGGTGGAAGTGTTGCGAGAAACGAAAAGAGAAAGACCTATTTTGTTTCTTCGTTTTGTTAATTAATCGTACGCGGCAATCATAGTAATAGTGTGACTTATCGATCCTAAGTATTGTTGTAATAATGCCAGTTAGCAAGAAAAATAGAATAAAAGACAAGTCCGTTAAAGCAATAAAGAGTAAAAAGCCATCATAACTATTTTTCTACTATTTCAGATTAAAATAGGACTAACTGTGAGCTATTAGTCGAACTCAGAACCTCTATGGTTGAAAAATGTTTCTACAAATATCCTGTGTTTTTCTTATTCTCTCTTTTCCACCGACTTGCATGGTCATACCTGTAATGTCTCTCGGCGTCGTAATTAGTGGACAGTCCCTTTCCGCCCATAATCTGCACGCAGTGATCGGCCACGGCGGCCGCGTTCCGTCCGGCGACGTACTTGGCCATCGCGCTGTTCTTCGTGCTGACGTCAGCCGCCGCCCTGTACGTGAGGAGACGTGCCGTTTCTACCAGTATGCACATGTCCGCCAGACGGTCCTGGATATAGGGGATTTTATTTACGTTTATTGTCATTTCTGGATATTATAGAACGTTTACAGCGTCTGTGGTCACGGGTAGAGAGTCTATGCTTCACGGTTTCCTTGACTTTGTATCTGAACTATCTTATTGTATGAAAATTGACTGTGTTCATGCAAGTATTAAGTTGGTTTTATTAATGGAACTATTTAAGTGATTGTCAAAAAAATACTAATATTATCACGCTCTGGCTACGCTGGTGAGATAAGCCGCACTCAATTTATTATAACACCACTAAACTGTATCTACCTTGTCTCAGTGAATAAATAATTTTGAATCTTTGGTTGCGTGTAGACAATATACCTTTACGATGTTCGTGGTCACGGACAGACAGTCTACCTTTAGACGTTCACGGCAACGGATAGATAAATAGCCTATCTTTAGACCATTCTTGGTCATAGGAAGAAATTCTACCTTTAAAGCTTTCGTATAGTCACGTAGGATAGACGGTCTGTCTTTAGAGCGTTCACGGTCACGGGAAGAGAATCTACCTTTAGATCGTACTTGATAACGGGTGGACAGTCTCAAAGTTATGTATGTTAATGAAATTTAAAAAATAATAATAGACTCAGGCGTTACTTTGCGGAAATCCATAACTAATTATGGATTTTTAAATGCTGACATTATATTTTGACTTTGCTATAGTGTTTACATACACATACCATGTGGTTTTAAAACCATGAACCAAACACTCGGTATAGTGCGTAAGGTTTCAGAGCAGATATCAAGACCACACGAACAAGTTCATTGCACTTTCATCTTCACTAAATTTCGTTTGTTCAGTTGGATTTTTGATGTTGGATTTAAAATATGCTGAATAACAGTTAGTTTTAAATATATACCTTAACAGAAGGAAGTCTCGTGAGGTTCTTCCCAAAAGCAACTCTATGTTTCGCGTACTCCATAGCCGTGTCCAATGCTGACTGTGCAATGCCTGTAAAATTCAATGTTTTGCGGTCACTTTAAAATTTAAATCGAGTTAGCAGATAATATTTAGAAAATATTGACCCATTACCAATGGGCAATGATTTAGCCAATCTGATAAGGGATGAATGAATGAAAGAATGCATACTCTTAATTGCACACCACTTAAAGAAATTACAAGGTTTTGTAAATAATTAGTGATAAACAGGGATGTGTTTGAAAAAGTCTTTTGGCCAGCAAATGATTAACCTATGATAAGATACATTAGTATTTTTGGCAAAAAATATTACTGGCATGCTTTCACCGCAATAAAATATTTTTGCAAGAGTCAATCCTTCCGTGGTAAGTTCAAGGGGGACCTAGGATAACAAACATAATTAAAAACAAACAAGTGTTTTTTGGCATGCCTGTAAGTTGTTTTACATAAAGTAATAGTGATCAGTGTACTAACCTAAGATAAAGCCCGCGCCAAGATATCATGCAAAATGATGGATTCGAAGCAAAAGTAATAAAAGAATATAAACAGATTTAATTAATTTTAATTTCGCTCGACATCGCTCGAAGATATGCTGAAGTTGCAATGCTTAGGATAATATGTGTCCTATAGAGATAGTGTAAGATTTACTAGTGTTATTCATGTGCTTCACTATCGCATTAGGATTAAACCTGTAAAGATAGTCTGTAAGTTTTGATAAATAAATAAAAATAAATAAATAATAAAATAAAAAAAATAGCAAGGAGAACCCATGGCCGTTGGAGTGAAAGTGTAGCGACTGCGCACCAGATCGCGATGTATGGGTCCCGAACCAGGTGTACCGACCAAGTAGTAAAGGTCGCGGCAAACCGAAGCAGCGTGGGACTGAGGCATTCATGGATCCTTAAGTGAGGTCTATGGGAAGCTTAAGCGCCGTTAGACTGAGGAAGATAAAAAATATATGTTTTTTAGCTCACCAACAGCATGAGCAGCGATACCGATTCTCCCCTGGTCCAGCTGCGCCATGGCTATCCGGAACCCTTCGCCCGGCTCGCCCACCATGTTACTCTTGTGTATCCTCACCTCGTCAAGAGTTATGTCGCACGCGGTCGCCGCTCTATAACGACAAAACAGCGCATTAAGTACTACGTTTTTTAATGATTATAAAAGCTGTCTGAAGAAATTTTTAAACCTGCTAAGTAATCATGAAATCGCATTTTAGATTTTTGAATGCGAATTGAAAATTTAAGTCATAATTTACGCAACGTAAATTTTATACTTTACACAAAAATTTACATTTTGTATTGTATGCATATAAAGTAAAGTTAAAAAGGTTTATTAGCTGCACAAAAAAACTTTAAAGTGGTCGAGACAGAGAATTGTCTAAAATTCTTAATAAATATGCTTGTCTTTCGGATGCCTCAAAAAAAATCCTATCCTATCATGCTTGAAATTATTTTTGAAAAATCGGTAGAATATAGGAATGCACCAAGCTAATCGTAGCGTAGAGGTAAAAAAATATTGGTTCTGTCACCTTAGGCACTTTGCAAGCGGCAAGGGCGGGGCAGTCTTTTGGTCGCGAAGCAATCAATACGAAAGTGCCCTGTATTTGCGTTGGTTAGTAATAGGGTTTCTATTGCGCTATATTAAAGCGGGAATCGACCCGGCCCACCCCGCCGTTTGCAAAGCATTACAATATCTTTCGTATTAAAATTTGTTATTATTGACTTATGAACTTAAGATTACCTCTGTAGGCTGTACAACACGTAAAAATAATAAATACCTGACGCCCATCAATGGCTCTTTCTGCCCTCTGAACACGCCTTCAGCATCTAATGGTACGAGGAAACCTGCGAAGACATTCGTAATGGTATATTCATCTCTGACAAAATATAAGATATTATTAAAGAAGGACTCATTTAAATAATCACTCAAAGAAAAGGTTTGTCCAAAACTAAGATATAACTTCATTTACTTACTCATTCTCTTTCATTCATTTAAATTGACGGTAGTGAAGACCTATAATAATCACGACCCACAAACCATCCCTACTGAGAGATAGGCCTACTAGAAATGTGTTGCCTGTATAGATATTTTGGGTAACTCTTACTGAGGATGGGTTATTAATACATACAGGACATTACTTTATCATTTATGAGATAATCAGACCATTTAAGAAATGAAAAATTTAGGTTGAGTTTAGATCTGAAAATATTTTTCGCAACATAGGTAGGTAGTTTACAATTATTACGGTCCTAAGCCTGTGAAGGTATGAAGGGAAAATCAACAACTTATGAATAGTAATGAATGAATGAGACGCGCATCGCGTGAAAAGTGTGATGCGAGAAGGCCGTATCCAAAAATATAGACAATTGGCGGACATTTTCTAGGTGCTTTATCTTGACATTTTTGTACTGGGCTATACCAAAATCAGTTTCATTTCTGCAAATAGGCCCCTGGAGGCGCTTTTACACGTCCCAATATTTAACCTACCACTGCTTCGGGACAAATGTGGGCTAGTGCCGAGAAAAAAATACGTCATTTGTTTTATTTCATAAGATTGTTGTATTAAAATTTGTATGGTGATTAAAATTTCACCTGTATACCACTTACATGCAAGCCCTTTATGCTTAAGCTCCGGGTTGATGGTGGCGAAGACTGCAGCCGCCGACCCTTCTATAGCTGACGTGACCCAGCTCTTCTTGCCGTTCAGAATCCAATAATCGCCGTCTTCCTTCGCTATCGTAGTGATGTTAGCTACGTCACTGCCAGCGTCTACAGAGAAAAAATTCGAATCAGTTCACATTGACATTGAGGCGCTTTGCAATCGGCGGCATAGGGAAGTTTTTTGACCGCGAAGTAATAAAGACGCCAGTCTGGGCACTGTGGCGCGGTCTCTGTGCCCTCTATGTGCGTTGGTAGTACAGGATTTACAGGTCGCGGTGAAATTGACCAGTCAGTCATTTGCAAAGCGCCCTACTGTGCCCTAATTATTCTAACCTTAAAAGAGTGCATTCCACTAATATAATATACTAGCTTTTTTGCCCGCGGCTCTACCCGCATAAACTATACAGCGTGGTGGGATCTACCTCCCAGTGGTCCACCCTGGGCAACGGCAACTTTGGTTTTCTAACCAATGATGACGGCTAACAGATCCCTCTGCGGTGTTAGGTTTTGTATGAGGCTGCCTGGATGCTACCACCCTCCTGCCGGAGTCCAGCGGCAAACAGTTTTTCTGTGTTCCGCTGGTGTGTGGGAGAACCAGTGCCTCTGGGTAAGCTCGCTTCATCTTAGGCTTCTTCTAAGCCGTAGAGTTAAGTATGTAGTCAAGAGCAAGCCCATTATCTTTATATATAAAAATTACGTGTCACATGTTTGTCCGCGATGGACTCCTAAACTACTTAACCGATTTTAATCAAATTTTGCACAACGTGTGCAATTTGATCCCACTAGAAAGATAGGATAGTTAATAACTCAATTTATGGGCGTATTATTTTTTTATTGCATATTATTTGTTTATGTTGCCGTCTTTCTAAGGTTGCCGTAATTTGCACTTTGGTAAAGAAAAACGCCATGTTTGATGACAATGACATTTAAGACGTCAAAATCAAATTAACATTATTCTGAGGCGATACTAAGTTCGCGGGGTCCGCTAGTTTACAATAAAAAAAAAACACTTAATATCGCGTGGAAACTTGTGCCCAACAGTGGGATACCAAATAGCCTATGTTACTTCTAATACCTCCCAGAGTCATATTTTTTCGTTGTCAGTGGACAAATATGTTTTTAAGAATTAAATGCATTACATAAATGGAATAGCATAAAAACAGATACACATCAGCGACCAAAAAGCGTCCTCACCAAATGTGAGTCAGTAAATAATTTCGGTGCTTATTCAACTGAGTATGGTTATGGTTCAACCTAAGATCAAATTTTACGTAAGGTTGAGTTTCCGTTATGTCAGGTATGAAACATGACATTTTGAAAAGTACCTAATTAAAAAATATATATATTTAAGGCAACAACAGTCATGGAAAAAGAAACATATACATAAGTATAGTAATATGGTTAAGATAAGTATAACCTACAAAGATAAAGACCTATAGCGCCTATACCTACAAAGAAAGACTGAAACGGAACTGTTACTTAGTTAGTATTTTTTATTTATCTACGCCTGCTGGAAAATTTGGTATATTTTTATTCTTAAAATATCGACACATCATGACAACCTGGTTGATTAGATAGTAAAATTTATCAATCCAATGCAATCAAAATTATTGAAACAAACCATGATAGTAAAAAGTGATAAATGTAATATTTTTAAACTTTACAAATGTGTTACATAAAATAATTGATAACTTATGTAACAGCATTGCCCGCGACTTCGCAAGCGTGGAATATTGTACTGTCGCTGTAGCCTATATGCAATTGCAGCGTAAGAACTACCTCCCTGCCAAATCTCTATATAAAGAAAGTCGTGATAGTTACACCACATGTAAGTCTAGAACGGCTGAAGAGATATTAATGATTTTTGTGTTTTTGGATTTGTCTACGTCGGGAATAGGATGATAACTATTAAAACCATTAGAAAGTGAACGTAAAAATAACTAGTAGTCTGCGTGGTATTTCGATAATTTGAAGCTATCCTGCAGTAGGTACCTGTATATATCTACACTGATGGTTCCAAAACCAAATCAGGTACAGGCGCTGGAGTCTTCTCGATGGACCTAAACATAAATATATCTACACCGCTGGGTGAAGATAACTCGATATTCCAATGCGAGTGTATTGCCATAATCCAGGCTGCCACTCTCTGATAGCATGGCGGTTCTCAAAGCCCTGGAGAGCAACATCATCACATCCAGCCTTATTTACGAATGTCACCTGGCCCTTGAGGACATTGCCATAAGGAACAGTGTCACCTTACAATGGATCAAAGGACACAGCGGCTCCCTGGGCAATGATGCCGCAGACCAACTCGCTAAAAGGGGATCGGATCTTACGGTTTTCGGCCCTAGGCCACACCTGCCTATCCCCTTCAACCAATACAGGTCATGGCTGCGACATCAAACCCTAGTCAAACACAACGACTGCTGGGCCAATATCAGCAACTGCAGACAGTCCAGAGAGGCCGTACCGGCTCTTTCACCGCGTCTGACTCGCAACTTAATCACCCTGAACAGAAGTGACCTTCGAAGAGTAGTGGGATCCCTGACTGGACATATCCCCCTAAATAAACATCTCTTCACCGCTACCTGGAACAGGCGGAATCGGCTGCCCATGTGATTTTGGAATGCACAGGGGTAGCCACCCACCGGGTCTCTATCCTCGGCACACCGAGTTCCCTTTCAGAAGCCTGTGAACATCCTAAAAGACTTCTGTGCTTCTGGAAGGAGTTGGGGTGGTTAGACTTACCACCCTAATCCCCCTACGCATAATGGGCCAAGTGAAGCCTAAATGTGGAAAAGGGAGCCCGTTACCAATACCAATACCAATACCTGTATATATATTCAAAGTTTAAAGGTAGCATATGTGCTATTCCAGCTTATAAAATATCTCCATGGTTAATTTCATCCAGATCCTTTCAGCCGTTCTTGCATGACTAAGTAACAAACTTTCCAATTTATAATATTTAAAAGAAGTAGCATTACTTAGATTAGTTAAATAATTTTGATATGTCACTTGTCAGATCAATAGTTTAACACACTGTGTCTACTTAGAAATATAGATAAAGTACAAGCGAGTTCAAAACATTAGGTTTCTAATAAAAGGTTAAAGGTAGACTTTCAAAGCGAGCGTCTGAGGCGTCGGTGTCGCCGCGCTCGAATGATGTTACCTAGATTGTCATACAATAGCATAAAACATTTATCTGTCGCTCTGTCGCAGCGTGAAAGACGCGGCGCCACTGACGCCGCAGACGCTTGCTTCGAAAGTCTACCTTAACATGCAATGTCTAATAATAATGCATCATTAAAATTTAACAGAAAACTTATGTAAAATTAATATATTTCTTGTGTATGTCTGCTGTTTAGTAGCTGAAAGTGGATGAATATAAGAAATAGTGATGTTGTTCTTAGATGAAGAGGCTATACGATTGAATAATAACAAGGTACTAAAATGTACCCACTACTTACCGGGCTCACTTAAGGCGAAGCAACCAACAGCCCCTTTTGTAAAGTCGCTCAAGAACTTCTGCTTCTGTTCTGGAGTTCCTCTCTCATTCACCAAGTTGGCATACAAGAAGTTGTGAATTGAGAGGATCATGCCTGTGCTAGCGCAACCTCGGGATAGCTCCTCGATAGCTACGGTGAGAGAGAGATAGTCGAGTCCTAGGCCTCCATAGTCTTGGTCCACAGTAGCACCCATCAAGCCCAACTTTGTGAGATTCTTTAACTATAAAAAATAAACATAGTAACAAAAATATTAATATCAGAGTGGGTAGGTACTTTTTATCTATGGTTCGATGTTTAGATTAGTGAGACCATTATCTTATTTGTTGAAAGTTATATTAAACTTGTGTAGCTGATAAAATATGCTTAAAAAACAGTAACTAATAAAATATTACTATAAATTAGGTGTTTATGAAATTTAAAACCGAAATAAATATAAGAAAGGTTTTTTCTTAACCATATTTGAATAGTAAATTCCATTTTCTAAAATGAAAAAAAAATACAGCAACAATTTAACTATTTGACAAGAGAACATTAAAATTTTTGATTAAATCACTTACATACCTGTTCAAATGGAAACCGGGCCTGGAGATCCAGTTTAGATGCATTTGGTTTCAAGTGATCCTTAGAAAATTTTCGAGCCAGGTCCTGTATGTCCTGCTGTTGCTCTGTCAGCTGAATGGAGAAGGCGCGGCTTTGCGTACCCAAAGCCTTTGCCCCTTGCCAGGACGCTACTAAAATATAAAAACAAAAACAATGTTTTATCAAGCAGGGTTCAAGTAACTCCAAGGCCAGTAATATGTAGATGTGTAGCGACAAACATCATTAAATTAAATTGAGAATAAAATAGTAACTTACAGCCCAATTTTGTAGATTTCAACAGCGTTCCAGTAGCCATGACTGCAGTTATGAACTGTTCTTTTGAAAAATACGTCTCAACTGAGACGAGTTGACATTCAAATAAATAAGATAGTGTGTCAATGGTCGATAATGATAGCGAACAAGGTCACCCAAAACTGAATTTTAGTGTGTATTTTGCTGTAGAATTGGAAGGCCGTACTACGATGACTTCACAGTATTGAGACACTAGTACCTAGTTTGATTGTAATTTTGACCATAACAAATTTATTCTAGTTTTATGTTTCGTACAATTAGCTTTTAGCCATTAAAATCTTCAATTCGAGTTTTATTACAAAAATATTTATGTGCATTTCTGAAATTGCTACTAATGCACTCCGCTGAAGAAGTTTAAATAATGTAAGTTGATCGATTCAATCGATTGTAAGCCTCAGAATACTGTAACAAGAGTCTAAAATCGCATGGTTAAAAATTACGACGTCCTAAAATGTCAAAATGACGTATAGTTACCGTCAGAGGCAAAATCTGTGTTCGGTTTTTCCTTTTGATTGTATTTTTGAGTAATTTAGCAAATATAAAGTTTAAGTAAATTGACTATAATTAATTTGAATAGATTATTTTGATCATTATCATTAAAATAACTTTTGTTTTACTATTGTGATCAAATAAGAATCACAAATACGTTATACCCAAAACCGTAGAAAACTTTGTTTATGCCTACAACGAAACGTTCAAACTTATTGTCGGTCAAGAGTTTTGCGCGGGAAACGAGAAGAGAAAGATGGAGTTTGTTTCCTAATTTTGTGAAATTATCCTAAGCGGCATTTATTGTGATAAAGTGGTGGCATTGTTATAATAATGTGTCAGTGAGTAGGATAAATCAAATAAAAGTGAGAAACAAGGAAAGGCGCTCCTATTTGACTCTTATCCACGTTCTCGCGTAAAACTCCTGTAATCATTGAAATGTATAAACCACCCATACATTTCAATGACTTAGATTAGGTTTCATTTCATTTCATCTCATTGAATTTCATTTTCATTTCATTTCATCTCATTGAATTTCATTTTCATTTCGTATCAAAAGAAAAAATCTACTGAAGACTTGGCTGTATGGGCATAGTTCCCTTTGCCTACCCAGAATGGGTGAAGAAAACAACAATAATTGTCGGTCAACTGTCAACGTGACGTCGATTGACTGCAAGGAGTTTTTGGCGGGAGTTCGTGAGATACGTTTGGAGTCCGTTAATTTTATCGAATTTTTATAGTTTATAGTGATTTTTGGGTCGTAAAAGTGGTGTTATTTTGCGAAACAAAGTGTCGTGCGAGTGATCAATATACAGTTCGGTGAAATAACATGGTGTATGGGTCGTAACCAAGAAAAGTGGACCGTGAATTTTGCGCGGGAACGCGAAACGTTCACCTCTTTCTTGGGGACTTCTCTTCATTCCTTCAATCTTTCGACTGTCTCCAAAAACTCCATCGAAGCATTAAAACGTCTAACATCAACGTTTTAATGCAGAAATAAAGACAATATTACTAAAGAATTGGCTGTATGGACAAGTATCCGAGGCCGTTAAACTTATAAAAGAAAAAAAAAAAGATTGACTGCAAGCAGAGTGCAGACAGGTTTTTTTTTTGTCGGGAGTTTGTGAGATACGTTTGGAGTCCGTTTATTTTATCGAATTTTTATTGTTTATAGTGATTTTTGGGTCGTAAAAGTGGTGTTATTTTGCAATACAAAGTGTCGTGCGAGTGAACAATATACAGTTCGGTGAAATAAGATGGTGTAGGGGTAACCAAGAAAAGTGGACTATGAATTTTGCGCGGGAACGCGAACACTTCACCTCTTTCTTGGGGACTTCTCTACATTCCTTCAATCTTTCGACTGTCTCCAAAGACTCCATCGAAGCATTAAAACGTCTAACATCAACGTTTTAATGCAAAAATAAAGACAATATTACTAAAGAATTGGCTGTATGGACAAGTATCCGAGGCCGTTAAACATACTAAAGAAAAAAAAAAGAGTGCAGACAAGTGACAACAAAACAAAAAAACAACCAACATTATTTTTGTGATTGTTGATCGATTGATGATTTTTGGGCGGAGAAAGAGATAAACAACAAGAAAGAAATTAATTATTCTTTCTTTTTCAAGAAAGTATTGGTTAGTTTTAGTATCAACGAGATTAGTACTAGTAAAACAAAACACTGAAAATAATTGTTAATTTTCGCTGCTAAAAGTGTTCGTAAAACGTAGTGATTACTTGCTCAGTGGTGTTCGTTTCAGTTTCTGAAGAAGGAAGACATTAATTTTTAAGCCAAACAGTCACAATGACCTCGATGTTTGATCAGTACGAGCCGGCCTCGCAAGTTTCCCAGTGGAGGAAGCCGTTGGAACCTATGACTTCGTCAGGATATATCAATATGCAAATGGACGACAATACGGCAATGTTCTCCAAGAAGCCGATGAATTTTAACCCTTCTGATTTGATCACGCATGTAGCTGTGGCCAGTGACTACCTAGTACTTGCTATGGCCAATGGGAAGATCTTTAGGTTGGATTTAAAGAAACCTGATCAGCATGACGGTATACCTCTAAATAGTTTATTTGATAATGGTGGTGTTTGAACTTATTCCACAATAGCAAGTTTTTGTATCATATTAACACAATCGAAGTTGTTGATAGCTCTTTTGGCCCACTGCCAATTATGATACACAATTATAAACTTTTTTTTAACTAACTTGTACCCTATATAAATAATTAATAAATTGCTCAATATTTCTTTCCAGAAATTGAATACACAAAATTTCATCCAAATTCTAAGCTATCAGGTATATTTCTTGATCCGCTCGGCTACCACTTGCTGCTAGCTTTCACGGCTAGACACCACAAAGAGGGTTACCCTGAGTTGGTTTACTTGCACCGAAAGAGCTCCAAATTGAAGCCAGTGAGCAAATCCAAAAATTATGAAGTAACTGAAGTTGGCTGGAACTACGAGAACACATCAGAAAATAGCACCGGTCCGATCCTGTTGGGGACCTCACAAGGTCATATCTTGGAGACTGAATTAGAGGCTGACAGCGACAGAATGTTTACAGCAAATCAGCAGTATTGGAGACAGGTAGGTAGTTAAACTATTCCTTGTACCGTATGGTATTTGAATATTCGTTACCTAACATCAATTAAGTATTCAAATTATTTTTTTTAAATACAAATAAGTATCATAAGTAACAAATATTTGAAATATAGATCTGGAGGGTTTAAATATAAAGTTATTATAGAGGACTGGTGTTTACGAATTTTTTTGTGAATCCCTATTAATCCCTCAACCCCCAGGAGGCTCTCTGGTGTCACGATAACAATTGATATCAATTGTGTCTGGAATAACTCACGATCAAGGGATTAAAGGTAAATGTTAATAACTTTTTTAACTCCACCATCCTCTACCATTAGTAGTTGATTGACCATAAAACACATTTAATTTTTTTTTCAAAATCCTAATATTTCTAACTACAAGTTGTTTAGGATTGAGTGTATTCAAAATGAGAGATTAAAAAATAATATTTTCTTTTTAATACTTTGAAAAATCATTAAATTTATTGTTATTTAATGCCAGGGGTAACATCATTCCACTTATGAACATGTTTTTAAATGTATATTTTCCTTACAAGCTGCCTAATTATTTGCCTCTATATGGAAGCAAAGAAATTGATGGACTGGTAATATAGACATTCTGCTTGATTTATTTTATTTGGATAAAGCCTTTATTCTGTTAAATGCCAATTTTGGTAATGATGATAATGTACTAGGTATTAAATTCTTGCTAAGTATATTGTAATATATGCATACATATGAGGAAAAATAGTATGATATTTTATCAATAACAATTAAATACTTACAGTTTGTGCTAACTGATGTAGTAGTACTAGTTGGCATATCAAATATTTAATAGTTGTGCTATAGCAACACATAACTTACCTACTCATAGAATACATTGCATTGCAACATGCAAAAGCTCTAGTAACACAAAAATAATCCTTGAAATCCAGCCTGTGATGCGAACCATACAAGACGGATTTACACTGCACATTGTTAAGTAAATAATCTTCTCAAATATAATATGTCCCTAAAACATCAAAATTGAAATTTCAAAAGTAAGTACTTGAACCAAAGTGTGACAAGCTCAGTGACCTGATTTCATGTCTTAACACAAAATAATACTTGTTTTTAAGAAGTCATGTGCTGGGCTTTTCACTCGTAAATAAATTAAATTAATTTTCTTTAACAGATTTTCGACATTGGTCATGGAACGGAGATGCCAATAACAGGGATACAGTTTCACCGAGTGGGTAATTCCAACAAATTCTTCATCTTTATCACAACACCAAACAGATTATACCAGTTTATCGGTTCTGCAATCACCACAGACGGAAAACTATCTCTACAGTCTATATTTTATCCGTATCTTACAACACCGGAGACAGGGTTCCAAGAAATACCTTCAGGGTTGAAATATTCCAAATTACAATTCTTTTTTGACAAAAATAATGTTCCAAAAACATTTGCTTGGTTGACAGAACCTGGAATTTTCTATGGACAGGTTCGTATTTCACTCAGCAATAATATTTAATGAACACATTGTATAGAACATTTACATTAAATTCAAATTTACTATTTTTACAGCTTGACCCAACTTCACAACAGAATTCAAACACACTGTTCACCCAAGGAGAGTTAATTAACTATCCCGCTGAAGCAATTTCAAAAGATGGAGCACCTCTTTCATTTGTGCTTACCGAATTTCATGTCCTCCTCATGTATTCTGACAAAGTCAAAGTGATCTCTCTTCTCAACCACGAACTAGTTTATGAAGACAATTACTCAGTTTCACATGGAAAGTTGAAGAATATAATAAAAGATCTGAAAAGAAAAACCATCTGGGCGGTGACAGAAAAAACTGTGTTTAGGTATAAAGTTATAAGAGAAGAAAGAAATGTTTGGAAAATATACACTGATAGAGAACAATTTGAATTAGCCAAAGAGTACTGCCATTATAATCCAGCGTTTGTCGATGTTATTAACGTAAAACATGCTGAGTTGCTATTTTCTAAGGGCAAGTATCAAGAAAGCGCCAAAATTTACGCTGAAACAAAAAGTAGTTTCGAGACAGTATGTCTCAAGTTTTTGGAAAAGGAAGAGACTGATGCTCTGAAAGTTTATTTGTACCAGCGTTTGCAAGCGTTAGAAGAAGACGAGAAAACTCTCATATCTATGATTGTTATTTGGATGACAGAGCTATACTTGTCACAATTGGGATTGTTACGGCGTTCCGGGCAAGAAGACTCTGAGGAGTACCATCAAATTCAAAGTGATTTTGAAGTATTTCTGCTTCACCCCAAAGTCTCGAAATGTATGCAGCATGTAAAATCCGTTGTATACGACTTGATGTCTTCTCATGGAGACAAACAGAACTTGATCAAGCTCACCCTTATCAACGAAGACTACGAAAATGTTGTCGCACAGCATATATACAGGAAGTCGTACTTAGAGGCTCTCAGCATG
The DNA here is from genome assembly GCA_949315895.1 of Anania crocealis. Taxonomy (NCBI): domain Eukaryota; kingdom Metazoa; phylum Arthropoda; class Insecta; order Lepidoptera; family Crambidae; genus Anania; species Anania crocealis. The sequence continues at coordinate 4,234,269 of OX438858.1, read as the reverse complement.
CTGCAGACATTAAAGAAGCCAGAGTTATTTTACCAGTTCGCACCTGTGTTGATAGAGGAGACACCTAAGCATACAGTCAATGCGTTAATCTCTCAAGGGGCGAGGCTAAGTCCCGCGAAGCTTTTGCCAGCCTTTTTGTCTTGTGAAAGCGACAAGTTGCATGTGGATGAGATTATCAGATATTTGGAGTTTATGCAGCAGAACTTCAATGTAAAAGACAGGGCAATTCACAACTACTTGTTAACGCTATACGCGGAACACGATCATGTGTCGTTGATGAGATACTTAGAACGCCAAGGGCAAGATGTTACTATGGTCAATTATGATGTTCATTATGCATTAAGGTGAGAAATACTTGACCACCCTCTGTTAAAACAAACATGCTTTCGATTCCTAATAACCGATTATCTACTATTAGCATTTCTCCAGTTCCTTTAAAACACAATCTATGGCAAGATTGCATTTGTAATAATTTTGTAAAAATAATTAATGTTGATAAAAATTATAATAATTTTGTCTATTGGTTCAACTATCAACTACCTAATGTTGTAGTTGCTTAACTGGTTCTATATTTTGTCTCATAAATTTTTTATCCATAATCTAACGTGTCATAATGTTTTGTGACCTAATCATCATTTGTCCGAATGATAATTAGCCCTAACTCAAATATCACTTGCCCTAAAATGTAAATCCCTAAATATAATGTATCCTAAATTTTTTTGCTATAAATATTACAATCTATGTTTAAAAGACATATAATGCTTTTCTATAACAGTTATAAATCCTAACGTAATGTGTCATAATTTAACGTACCCTAAAGTCTAAATACTATAAATATAAAAGGCCCTAAAATCGGTTAGGTTAGGTTAGGATTTAAAAATCGTTTTTTATTTTTGAGGCGCTCGGCGGCCGCTACCGCGGCACGTTCGCTACGCTCTCTTGCCTTCACGCCTTTATATGGTCACTGTTCTAACCTAACCTAACCTACACTTTTCCTAACCTACTGGACTTAGTAGGCAAATAACTATCACAATGTTTTTTAAAATTAATATGAGCACCATACATAACACGCGTGATGTGACTTAAAATAACTAAACTACATGAGGATAACATAACCAAGATAAACCTACTTTTAAACATATGTTTTAGGACTAATAGTATTATTATAAACCATCATTCGGACTAACATATATTATACAATTTAACACTTACGACATGTGACTTTATAGCAAGAAAAATTAGGAAATGTAATTATTATAGCACCCGATATTATAACACACAAGCATTAGAATTAAAGACAATTAGGCATAATAAAATTTCGTATATTCGAACATTATGGATAGTAATGATTATAGCAAACGCGTTAGGGATTTTGAATTTCGGACGGACACTTTTCGAAGAAGAAAGGGACTACCTGCTTAACTTCTTGTTATCAAAAAATTCTACATTTTATAAAAATGTAGACAACCTAACGTCGGGAATATATCAATCTAGAATATTTCTAAACGCGAGTCAAATTCCTAATTATATCGTTTAATTCAATGTTGCTCACGTAAATTCAAGAATCCAATATAGATAATCTGACTATTCCGTTTGATTAAAATCCAGACTCTGCCGTGAAAAGAATCTCTCTGAAGCGTGCGTGAAGCTGTCCGCTCTGCTCGGTCTTTGGGAGTCTGCGGTGGAGCTGGCCCTCCAAGTGGACTTGTGCCTCGCTAAATCTGTGGCCAATATGCCGGAAGAACAGGAAATGCAACGACAGATGTGGCTCAATATTGGTAAGTCTAGTATTATTTTCCTGGATATAAGATGCGCTTTTACACATCACAGTATTATATTCTACCACTGGTAAAGACATCTTCTTTTCCTACTACTGGTGGAGTCATCTTCTGGCGGGAATCCTTCAATCACCACTTAGGACAGACGTCTATGAGAAAAGAAAAGGTGCTATTCAATTTTGACGCCGAAGCCGATACCATACAGCTTATAAATTTCAAATCTTTCAGCGGAGCACGTGATCAGGAAGAATCAAGACCTGCAGGAGGCGATGAGCTTCCTCAAGGAGTGTTCGCTGATCAAAATCGAGGACATCCTGCCGTTCTTCAGCGACGTCGTCACCATCGACCACTTTAGGGAACCCATCTGTCAATCGCTAGAGGTAGGCCACTTTTCTATAAAGAAGTCCACCGCTGGGCATAGGCCTGTCTGAACGGAGGAATTTGGTACTATCACCACACTTGACAGGCGGATCGGTGATCGCATTTTGGCCAGTAGTGAAGAGAGGAACGCCACCACACCACACATCATTAATGACGTTGACTTTGCATAATTATTTTAAAGTAACTTGTATATAGTTTCAAGTCTCATTACCTTTTATAGACGGGTTATAAGACCTTGGAAGTGAAATCATCACTTTGAGAACTAAACAGAAATCACATATTGAAATTTTGTAATTTTACTTTTACACCTTTTGTAAAAAGAAAGTTTTTACATTAAGATTTATCTTTAAATATGGCTTTATACTGGGCATTTGTAAATTTTTATATTTATTTACAGGAATACAATGCTCAAATCGAAGAATTGAAATCCGAAATGGAGGAGGCCACGCGGTCAGCTGAATATGTAAGATTTATTTATCTTTATTATAATAATCATCTTGATTTACCTACTAGCCTATAGACGCTGCCAAGCCAAATTTGAGTGACATAAAGGATAGACTTATAGAGTATCTAAACTTTGATAATAGAATTCTAAAGGTAATAACGCCCGGTGCGCTAATCTGTAGTTCCTGTCATTAATGGCACCGGATAACACGTAGGGTGGTTCAGTGGGTGGTATCCGTAGGAGACCAAACCCCACATAAGGCGAGTCCCAATAACTGCGGTGGCCTCGCTGGCGACGAGGATGCGTGAAAGAGAGCATTCCCCCGCCTCAAAAAAAGTGACTAACAGTAAACGACGGATACATGCGTCGCCAAAATTTTTAGCATTGGTGTCATTTTTTTGTAACAAAAATGTGGAACAAAAAAATTGGCAGCGGTGGGATTCGAACCCACGCCTCCGAAGAGACTGGTGCCTTAAACCAGCGCCTTAGACCGCTCGGCCACGCTACCACATATCTCTCACACTCAAATATCTCTTCCCTTTCGTAAAACTGTATAATGTTTTGTAAACATGCCGGTTTTTAAATAGCATAGCAACTTGTGGGCGGTAATTAGTTTGAAATATTGCTTTCGAACTAATTATGTACCTATAGCAGTTTGGCAAACATCTTTTTCAGAATTTCACAGATCACAAGGTTACAAATTTTCGGTATTTTAGTTCATTTGTTATTTTGATATTTATAGTACAGTTTCATGGTTAATTCGCACAAAACTGACGAAATTCTACTTTTCAGAATAGAAAAATAATATAGAAACAAAAATTAATTACATAAATGACAATAATCATGAAATAAGATCACCGTTATGAGTAGGTATTAAACCGAAAATCTGCACACACTCCATTTTTTTTAAAATGATTTTGATACATGACATCCTTTTTTAAACTCTATGATCATTTCTTTTACGATTAAAAAATTGTAAGTGGTAGTCCCTTACCATTTTAAATAGAAATAAAATTATCCATCGCTGTGTATTTTATAGATTAAATATTATATTACTCTTTGAAAGAAAGAAAAAGGTTTATTTGGTACACACATGAGACAATTATTATAAGTAATACCTTCATAAAAGAGTACAAAATGGTATCCCCTCAGTGTACGGTCACGACGAACAGTTCTCAAGTGATCATGGTGCTTGCAACAGTGCTGAAATATCGGCCACTCGTAATAAATAAGGTACATGGTATAAACCCTGAATCAAATAACTCTAGTGATAGTGACCATGAAAGTTTAAATTAGTATATTACTTTTTAGCTTTCCTTCGTGCTTATACCTACTCACTCATATACTCTAAATATATTTTAGGTCCGTTCAGAGATACAGTCATTCCGCAACCGCAGCGTGATGGTGCAGGTGACGGACGCGTGCTGCCTCTGCGAGATCTCGCTGCTGCTGCGGCCGTTCTACCTGTTCCCCTGCGGGCACAAGTTCCACAGCGACTGCCTTCTCAGCGAGATACAGCCGATACTAGGTACTAAACAAGCTTGCTGTTGAAACGCGTTTAAGGCCCAGTAGTTCGTGATTTATGGATTGATATCCATCGATCGCCTATTATTGAGCGCCTATGCGCAGTGGCGGCGCAAGGCCTAAACTTAATGTGGGCGAGGTACATTTCGTGAGGCCCTCTAATAATATGGGCAAGCACTTTGCGAGGCCCTCTGATGGTATAATTAATTTTATGACAATGTTTATATCCACATTTAAGCCAAAGAATGAAATATCTTTAAAATGATTATTATTTTTTAATATATTTATGATGTACTTTTGGAATTTCCATACTTTTTCTTTATTGTAACTATGAGGCGCGGGGCCCCGTACACCGCGAAGCCGTGGGCGGTGGCCCACAACGCCCACGCCTTACGTCGCCTCTGCCTATGCGCACCGTAAGCGCCAGCGCCCGACAGTACGGGCTTGACGAGCCGCCGCGCTCACGAATTTTATAGTTATTTAAACATAGTAATAATTAAGTATATCATTTAATGAATCCAAACTCAGCGAAAACCTCTATAGATATTCAGCAGCTTTATACATGCATAAAAATTTTATTTAAAATGGCCGTAGTTTAGTCGTGAAATTGAAAAAACATTTCAAAGAGAGGTAGGTTTGTGATTTTTTTACTATCGAGCCAAGTTAATCAAATTGTGTAACCGTTAGCGACTGTGACTAGAATAGATTCTCAACTAATAAGTATTTATATTTTTTTCAGACTTTCAAACGCAGTTTTCTAGATTTAAAATGGGTTTTAAAAACTCAAAAACGCTGCCTCTTAGACCTACACCGCCTTAACGCGTGGTTTTATCAATTGACGTTACACATCACAAGGCTTTACACATCGTCTGTTTGTCGAATTTCCATACAATTATGCGCTGAGAACATAGGTATAATGCGATCACACACGTTTTTTATTATCGATTTATCACGTTCTACGTGTTTCGGCCGCCCAGCCGTTTGGGACGACATATTCGCTCGAAGCGAATGCGATGCACACGCTTTGCGGGTGTAGTCCGTGTTTTAGGATAGTTACTAGCTGTTGCCCGCGACTTTGTCCGCATCACTTTCTGTTATTGAGAAGATGAACGCGATTATTTTTGCAACATTTTTCACTGATGCTTCGCTCCTATCGGTCGCAGCGTGATGTTATATAGCCTAAAACCTTCCCTAATAAATGGAGTATCCCAACACAAAAATATTTTTCAATTCGATCCAGTACTTCCTAAAGTTAGCGCGTTCAAACAAACAAACGGCTTTACCTTGCAATTTCAGCAGGAAGATTGGTGATTACCAGATATCGAATGCTTATTTGCCAGAAGTTGAATGGTTGTCCATTATAGAATGCACTTTGTATCGAAAACACGGGACACATGTTTTAAAAGAAGCTGTTTCCATAATGTCCTAAAAAAACTAACTTTAGGTAAATATGCATCCGATTATCCAATCTCTGGTGAATAAAGAAGGGATTAAGATAAAAAATGATTACGGTAGACATGCTTATTGTTTTTTTTTAATATCTTTTTTAAACAACACATGATTGTTTCTAAGTAATATTTATCACCTTTGTTTTTAGAAAAACTTTTTATATTGACAGCCATGATTACCTAGGTAACACTGAAAATGTTTAGAAAATGAAAAACGGCTTAATGTAGAAAGTTGCCAATAATTTGATTGTTTTTCGAAGTAATCTCCGTTCCTCTCTACACATCGTCGCATTCGATGGAACCACTGAGAAAAGCAGTGGGCCCATTCTTCCTTAGGGGTCTCTTCTATGGCATTTTCGTACGCTTTCACTGCATCGTAAAGCGAATACCTCGAATTTTATAAAATATAAATAAATAAATAAATATTTAAGACATGCCTCACCGGGCCACACTGAGCCATCTAGTCCCAAATTAAGGTACTATTAAGTACCCTGTCGTATGGGGTACTAGACAACCGATAAACTTACTTATATACTTTTTTTTTTGTAAATACATACTTATAATACATAGAAAACACCCAGACCAGTACAAACAGACATGTTCATGCACACAAATATTTGTACTGTGCGGGGATCGAACCCGCGACCTATGGCTCAGAAGCAGCGTTAACTACCGCTGATCCAAATGGTCGTCTTTAGTTCTTGGGAATAAATGAAAGTCGCAGGGCGCCAGGTCAGGACTGTATGGCGGATGATTCATTATCTTGACATACCATTCCATTGTCTACTGCTTTTCGTTCTGGCATTCTTTTGTATTGTACATTATTGCTAAAAGCGGCCGCTTTTGGTGTAAGAGTCTAATACGACTCTTTAAACAATTAAATGTTTACTGTGATTCAATAAATACTAGAGGTGATTTGCTAAAATGATACTGTTCTAGTTTTTTGAGAATTGATTTTGTTTAGAAGTAATAAAAATAAATCAATTGGGAACAGTACTTAGCTCTAGTAGTCGCCTCTCTTTACTCTAAAATACTACAATTTCAAAAATAATTATTTATTAATTAGGTAAAAACGATGTCATGAATACGACACATTTTCGATGTTTTATAAACCTGTAAAGCAGCTGTTCCATTCTGTCGTACACCTGTATATATTTTTTCAGATCTCATTGGAGATATTTGAACAATCTCATTGGAGGAGATATTTGAACAAAGCCATTGATAAAAAAAAATGTGTAATTCCTCCTTTAGGCCCAGCGCGGCGTAACAAGCTAACGGACCTACAGCGCAACCTATCGGTGCTATCCAACATCGAGCTGTCAACGGTGACGTCATCAGGGCTGCCCCTGCGCGAAGTGCTGCGCAACGAGATCGACGACATAGTGGCCAGCGAGTGCGTGTTCTGCGGCGAGCACATGATCAACTGCATAGACAAACCTTTCATAGAGGATGCTGATTGGGATCGCCTAATGAGGGAGTGGGAATGAACAATAGTGTCTATAGACCACCCAAACACAATAAGCTTTAGGAATACACGTGACTTTTTTTATCGCCAAGTGTATGTACTATGTAAGGAAGATTGACACTATTATTTTAAATTTTACCGCCACAAATCCGTGATCGAATGTACAGTCAACAAGAAACTGATTATGCAATATGCATCAGCTGCTTAAATTATGTCCTACTATAAACAGGGTGTTAGCTCGCATATTTCATTAACTAGGTACTTTTTAATATGCCAGTTTAATTTCTTAGATTTCTATAAAGTTAAGTTTTAGCCGGTAATCCAACTTACTTGGAACCGAGGGAATAAAAATGACAGGATCTTTTTGAGAAAAATTTAATGAGATCTTGTTAGAAACCATATCCACTATCTGTGCAAAACAAGTTGACTCAAGAATGATTAAATTGTTAAAGCTACTTTATAAGTGAAATGTACATTTTATTAGTTTTAGCAATATAAAAATATTAATATATTCCTTTTTACGTAACTTATAGCTTCTGCTGTGATATACTAACCTATATAATATTGTATTAAATAATATTAGTACCTACAATTTTTTTTTATTTAATTATAATTAAATACTATATTAAAGGATTAGTCAACCACTTATTAAGTTGTTTAAACACGATTGTGCAGAAAATTAATTACAAGTAGTGATTGTGTATCGTAGTCTTGTCTTGCGGAAGCAGAACTGATTAAATTAATAAATCTAATAAAATCGTTTTCTATCTAGTAATGTGGGAAACAAAATAACAAAACCTCATTTTTGTGGACTTAATATTTATTACGAAAATGTTGTTATCAAGTGGTGATAAACAATAAATAAATTAAATATTAGGATTTAAAATAACAGGGAGACCATTTAAAATCCTGATGGACAACAAATCCTTTACATATTTTGTTTTAATATTAAAAACGTATATTGTACAAACAAACACTGTCAACACTTGTGTTATTTATGCACAAATAATATCAACACGAAGGAAAGATGGCAGAGCGGCCGGTGCGGCGGATATACGCGTATCTACATCGAGTAATTCACTAAGGCAAAGCTATATTTATTGACTAGCAGCACCGTCCACCTCCATCGCCGCGGCCTTATCGCCCTTGTCGTCCACTAGCATGGCGTCTCCTTTCTTCTCTTCTGCCTGTTCCTTATTGCTATCTCTTTCTTTATTATCCTTACTCTTATCGCGTTTTTTAACATTTTTACCACCCTTCTTCGGATTAGTTTTTTTGTCTACATGTTCCTGATCCTGCTCTGAGTTTTGCTCTGGAGCTTTGTCTTCAGGCCGCGTGTCGGCTGCCTGGGTCTCGGGTGCCGCTTCAGCTGACTCAACTTTTTCCTCTTGCGGTTTGGTATCTGTAATTTCTTCATGTGACGGTGTATTCTGCGGCTGGTCTGCTGGAACCTGAGACGCGTCTTCATTAGACGCTTCCTTCATTTCGACTTCTACTCCGTTCTCTGTGGTCTGCTGTTCGGTCGCCTCGGCATTTTCATTCATCTGCGCATCCTGCGCCTGCGCCAGCGCGCTGCCCTTTTCGGCCTTAGCTTCTAAAACTGCTATACACTTCTGAATACATCTAATCGCCTCCTTCCTGGCTAGCCTAATATTTTCTTTACCTTCCGTTTCAATGTTATCTAACTTAATGAGATTCCTCGTCAGCATCTCATCTAGGAATAAATATCTTTTGTCTTTTTTGGTACCGGTGAAGTTTTCTACTTCGGACATTAGATTGAGAACGTCGGTTTGAATACTTAGGATCAGTGTGATGGGGTCGTTCGAAGAGGGAGTCGTTTGAGGTTGTGGTTTGGGCGGAGGTGTCTGCTGCCTCGGGGGCTGCTGTGGCGGCGGCGGCGGCGGCTGCTGCTGCTGCGGCTTCGGCTGCGGCTGCGGCTGCGGCTTCGGCGCGGAGTGTTCGTGGTGTACGGGCACCTTGGCATAGTGCTCCTCGTGGTGGGGCTTAGGCGACTGAGATCTTTGCGGCGAGGCACCGCGAGTGTAGGCAGCCTGCGGATACACCTTCTGCTGGACGAACGGCTGCGGGCCCTGCCTGAAGCCTTTGTTGAACGGAGTCCCGAAAGCCCGCGAGAAGTTCGTGGGCGCATGGAACGCGGGGCCGTCGTCGAAATATTGTTCCCGGTCCACGTGGGGGTGCGGGTGAGGATGGGGCTGCGGCTGCGGTGGCACATACGCCGGTTTCGTTTCACCGAAGTGTGCCGATTTGTTTATTACCGGCTCATCTCTCCCCTCCACGAATATAGGTATATGCCGGACGTTGGAGGACTGCTGCGGCTGATCGGGGTGCGGGTGCTCCTGGTTGTTCTGTGCGCTCATTTTGGGGTTGCTTTGGTTCTGTGTGCAGCTGTTGGGGGGTGCGGACATGGACCTCTGGTTCCTGTCGTCAGCATCGACCAGGCTGGGGTCGGCCGGGCTTTTCTGTCCGAGGTCGACTGTGTTCCTTAGTCCGTACTGGGGTAGGTGTGTTTGCGGGGCCGGCTCGGGATGCGGGCCCAGTTCAGTCTGTGTGGCAGCGGTGCTGTGTTGCGGCGAGTGGGGCGCTGGGGGCGTCGGGGCCGCGTGAGGTGCGGTCTGCGGCGGCGGGTCGTCGCGCGCACTGAACCTACGGTTCCAGTGTGTGGGGAAGTGCTCTCGGAACTCTGGGGGGATGTCGTCGAAGGGGAATCTATCGAAGCCGCTGAAGCCTTCTCCGAAATCTGCAATAACGAAACGCTTGTTTACACAACCTGTAAAAGGTAGACGCCACAATCAGTGTTTATGTTCCTGTATGTTCCTGATGTGATCCCTAAATAAATATGGTCTCTAATTCAAAGTTATAGCCAAATTATCAACTTAATTACCAAACAAAAAGAACGAGAGGAAATGCAACAGAAACAGGTTGAATTTACTAACTGATAAGGAAACCTTGAATTTAAATGACATTGTTCGCTCTAGTTACCACTTAATGACTACGTCTACTGATAAAAGACACCGGGCGTTGCCAGACGACTAGTTTCATTACATATCATGTACATTTTGCTTAAACGATGTTGATAAATAAATACAAGACAATAGGGATATTGACACCAATATAATTTAAAATACGCAATTAGCATAAAATAAAATACACCTATTAGAAAAAAAACGCGGTACCAACATTTGTATACTTGTTTCAGAAATTTGCAAAGCCACACTTACAAAAAGTACATGAATTTATCCAAACTTTATTGCAAAAAAGATGAGAAATAAAAAGGTGGATTTAATGTGATTTAGCATTATTTAACAGTCTACCATAGTGCTAAAGAGAAATGTCTTGTAAGCAATAAAAAAAAAAGAATAATAAAACATTCAAGATAAAATGTGACCCAACATATTTCCTGTTTCCCAGAGCACGTTTACCGGATGGTGTCAACTACCCTACTGGCTTCTAACCCCGTTTATTTATTTTTATTTGATCCGGACCAACAACAGCACTGATATATTATACGAGAATGAATTTTCTTATAAACTTAGGTATTGTTCCCTAATTCCCTTACCGTCAGTGGCGTCCTGGCTGGACGGGCGTCTCTTCCGCGCCCAGGTGGCGGGCCGCTGCCGCAGCCGCGCGGCTATGTCCGGATGCCGCGACGCGAGCTCGCTCCACGCGCCCGAGCCCTCCTCCTCGTCAAACGGGAAACCGCGCTGTGGACAAACGGTACAAACGTCAGGATAGTGCGACTTGTGTCAGTGATCACCGTTGAAAAATTACATGTAAAATACATGTATGTATTTCAAATGACACCTGTATTTTTCAATAAAATACAGACTTTCCTACCTGACCTTCGAATAAATATTTTGCATACTTTACTATTATCATCGCAGTGTAGTTTTCGCACTATTTATCGATATAGTAGTAAATTTTAAACTTCCCAATTCTGTAACAATGGATTTTTTAAAATTGAAATGCCTCTTTTTAAAACATTTCAGTATCAAAAAGTACTGTAAAGCAACATGTGTAACTGAAAAATTTGTTCCATTCGTTGATATTGGACAGTTGATTAAATTGAAAAAAAAAAAAAATTATTGTAATTTTCAGGCTGATGTGTTTTGGAAATATTGGATTAAATTAGTCTCATGTCAATCAAACTAATCAACATGACGTAATAAGCTGTTAATTTTTAACGGGTTACTCGGAAACAGGTTTAAATCGTTTTAAATTGCAATGTGATCTTTTTGTCACTGCAGACAGAAATTTACATAAAATCATAATGGCTAAAATCTTCAAATTCTCCTAGTCAACTGGAAACCAAGAATATTGATTGACTCAGTATTTCTTATTGCGGTTTTAAAATTAAATTTATAGTCGAAACAAAAAGTGTCATTCGCGCAGCAGGAAACAAACAGTAAGGTAATTGCATCGATTTCTCCGACAGATCCAGACGCGGATGTAGCCGCACGCGCAGGTGGCACACACAAAGTACACACTTACGTCGCGAAGAGATCACCATATACGGCAAGGACGCCAAACGACCTCACTGTCGCGACTTTCGTGTTTTGTTGGTCGACGAATACTTGTTATAATTATTCACAAAGTCGTATACCGATTGGGAGTCAGACTGCAGAACAACTTTTTTTTTTCCTTAAACAAGCAATAAAATGGCCGTAAAACACGTTTGCACTAATACGACGCTATAAATTAAATAAAATAGACAATATTAAAAACAGAGTTTAAATCAGAGTCGTGATGACCACGTAGGTAATCATTGAATGCACGTTGATATATGCACCATAAAGGCGCCGATTGGCAAAATAATTTTAACATTTATATGATCCTAAAATGTTCAGAGAAGAAATATTATATTGAATTTATCACTGTTATTGTAGTGGTGGGTGTAGGCGTGTTTGCTGTCTGGCAAACATGGCTTAATCGAGTACATTCACCTTAAAACTTTTGCGTAAATCCATTTTAGTACAGTCATCTTTATGACAAGACCACAGAGCGTACGTTTATTAATCGAAGTAAAACAAATATTTATCGGCTATTTTTTATGTTTTTTTATTTTAGGTTTGATGAGCTTTTGAAACACGTCGTTCAGTTTGGCCCGAATCAAATTATTGTCATCGAATACCAGATTGCCTTTTACTTATTTGGGTTTATTGCTGAAGTATTTCATCAAAGTTCTAAAACGTCATTTTACGTCCCATCCCACATTAGCCAACTCCAAAATTAGACGCATCATATTAACCCACATCTAAAAACCTATAAAAGTCGACAAATCCGGCAGAAAGTGCAGATTAACCAAATTAAAATGCAAATTATTTGGCCTCATGAGAATTAGAAAATCAACGATTACAAAAAAAAGTCACATTCGAGTTACATAAACGTTAGTTAAAGAGTTGTATTTACAAGATGACATCACCATCACCGTGGGCAGAGGTGAACAAAAACCGATCGCGTTGCGTCATACAATATAAGGAGGACGATTCGACGGAAAAACGTGCAATAACAATAATAAGACAAGTGGCACGTGCTCCGTATCGTGACATTGTGGAATATGTAGAATGAAGTCTCGAAACTCTTTCCAGGAACGCTTACCATTCATCGAACCGAAGAATGTCGATACAGATTCCATTCATTGCACATTTTATGCAATTATTGTCGTTATAAACATCAGAAAATTCAGATTTGTTATTGAGATTAGAACATTAAAGCGAAGCCCAAAACAATAATTGATATTAACCGCACGTACCTACCGTTGCTTGGTTCCTGACGTAACCTGTGTCAACGACCCCGTATACTATTAATCTAATAATAACGCTCTTGCAGTTCGATTAGCTTTTAATATACAAAACGTTAAACAGAAACATAGCAACGCGCAAAAAAAATAACTATTACAAATGAACTATATCTTTTCATATAGGCCAGATTAATTAATATTCAAGATAAACTTAAGGCAACGCTTGTTCAGGAAATTTGCGTAGGAAAACCCGTTATTACTATTTAAAAGACTGACCTATTCATTAACTCACAGGAAGTTACACATATTGATCACCTTTTAAAGTATTTCGATAAGTCCAGTAAGTACGGCTTTACTAATAAAGGCAACAACGTCGTCTCAGCCATTTCAAAAGATACCAAACTAAGTGCCGTATTTGCATCAGAGCCAGCTGGTGTAGGTGTCATATGACACACACCTATAGAAACACCTTTACATCCGTTCATGTACTTCGTATAAGCCGTATGTATTTTACCATCTAAGATAAATGCCGAGGTGACATCACCGGCTAAAATAAAATCAATGTTTACAAGTAATGGATTTACGAGTACGACGAATTTTTAGCAAACTCGACCCTGAACTTGGAAAATGTTGGAAGCGTGGCATTATTGATTACTATCTGCGCAATTCCTATGCATAAAATAAGACGGCGGAAAACAAAAAAATATATTCAAAAAGAAAGCATTAATCCCTCAACCCCCAGGAGGCACTCGGGTGCCACGATGACAATTGATTTCAATTGTGTCTGGAATAACTCACGATCGAGGGATAAGGCTTTCCAAAGGTTTAACATGGTTAAGTGCAACAATCAATATTTCAAAGAGCTCTATCAAATGAAAATGTATGGTACGTACGAATAAGTTCCGGAAAGGAATATAATTTAGGTCGGAATGCACTTCGAGGGTAAACAGGTGGGGTTGTAATCATTAGCGAAAACTCACAGGCGCCGGCATCTCGAAGTGGCTCGTTTGGAGTTCATCAAACCAAGGCAAGAGTGATTTATTGCTATGTGTCTTTTGTGCAAAACTACGTGAAATACTTGAAGAAAAACTACAACCTACTACTAAGTGGAGAATATTATGCGCAATTCGCTTCGAATAGTAAGATTTCTCAATTGTGTTAGAATCTCCTCGAACAGTTTAGTTGCAACATGATAATAATAATAATATATTACATGTTATTAATTTAAAATAGCAGTTATTCCTGTACCAATATATTTGTAAGGTCTGACTTCTATAAATGGGATTTCAGGTTGAGTTCGGCGTCTGGAGTGACTCACGCGAATTGCACGCACGTGACGGAAAACTGTTTACATACGAATCAGCCACAGTATACAGACTAACAAAAAGTTTACTTAACGTTGGGAATTAATTTAAAACTTTTGTAAATCTTTAATTTTATGGCATTAAGTAGGTATCAGCAAATTGGAATTGACAATATGTTAAATACAATAATGAGCGTATCAACAAAAACGGAAAACTTAGATTTAGGTAAGAACTTCTTTGAATTGTATCAAATAAACTAATTTCTCGAAAATGTCCTACGTTTCAAAAGACAGTTAAGCAACCTAACAATAAAACCATACAATTAGCTTTTAAAAATAAAATGTCCGGTATTGTTGAAAATTATTATATGAAAAATATGTCAAGCGCAGAAGTTTTAAATAGTTCGGATGAATCAGAAGTTGTAAGAGACTGGTAAATATAAACAATAAGGGACGACCTCGCGGTGATGACCATGCTTCCATCTGGCTGGTTTCCAAATGCTAGCAAGGGAAACATTTCAATAGCCATAAAGATCCAGCATAGCGATGCCGTTCTAAATAGCCAACAAAATCAATTGTTATCGTGGCACCCAAGTGCCTCCTGGGGGTTGAGAGACCCTCAACCCCCAGGAGGCATATTACAAGTCATCCAAAATCTGTATTTTGGATTAACTGTTTAATCCGTGATCATGGCGTTTGACATAAAACAAAAACATGTCAAAAACTTCGAAACAACTTACTGTTACGATAAATAGCATGTAACTAAATTATATTAACCTAATATACCAAATAATCTGCACCAATTAATAATAAGGCAACAAAGGCATTTTCTAAAACTTTTTCGCCTGAAATTTTTTTTAATGGCTTTATCAAGACAAAGTTTAAATACTTTAAGTTATTGTTATTTCATTATATTATGTTGTAAATTTCTTACCTCATGATCTCTCGCGTTTCCGTGGTATTCCGGTGGCTTATCAACTACAACTGGTGATTCCATAACTTAATCCTAGTCACTGAATATATCACAGATAGTCCACTCACTAAGAAGCGTGTATGCACACGATAATACTGATTATTGGTTTGTTGAACAATCGCTCTGTATCGTATCTCGATTTATACTGTGGCGGTCGGCGGCCCCCAACTGTATTTATACGACCGACGCGGCGCTTCTCGAAAGCACGCGAACGTTCGAGACTTCTCTAGGGGACTCTCGGTCGCAGACCTTTTCTGTGAGCGTGTACCGTTTGCGTGGTGTACACCATTCCTACATGTTTTGTTTCAAAGAAAACCAGCAATGGAAGGCTTAATGTGGTAGACGGACGAATCAATGCAGTTTATGGTAGACATTAGAGGCGCGCCTGCGCTTTGAACTCCTCTGGAAGCTTCGGGAGATGTCCAGACATTCAACCCTTAACCTAATACCTATATCATAGAAAACAACACGTGGTAATATATTAAGAAAATATTTTCTAGGTATTGTTAAATTATTGTTTGATTTAGTGTTAGAGTTTTAAAACATTTTGCAAGCTTATCAGTAACTTTACATTTTGCGCGTATTTAAAGCCGATGTTCGTTCAATTAGTTTGTAATAAATTGGACTGTAATTAAATATCACCTACAAAAATAATCACAAATTACTTTAAAATGCGACATTGTGATTTATACCATAATATCTTCAACGTGCTATTTTTATGACTGAATCATCTTCTATGTAGGTAAAATTGTGAAATGCAATTTCATTTACATTTAATTTTACACTTTACAATATTTTTCCTTCAGCGATCCTTGTATGATTAATGAAATCGCCATATTATGGTGATTACTCGAGTCCATTATATGCGACGACATGTAGGTTGCGCATATTGGTATATTTAATTTATTTACTTTCTGCAGAACATATGAGAACACAAAGCCTTAAGCTCAATCTGTTTGTTTTATTTTGTTGATGACAGCTCCAATACTTAACTCAAAGGCTTTTTAAATATTCTTATATTTTTCAATCATTGTTTATTTTAACCTTTATCTTGTTTATTGTGGATACCATTAATCCAGTCAGTATACATGGTATTTTAAAGAACTTGCAATACTACAATGCTTTAAAATTGTTTATTAAAAAAGAAAAGGGACGTTCGAGACGATCATAGGTCACCAAAGCTGCATTGATGCTTCCTGACGCACCTTCTATTGTAAGCAGTGTGTTTGTTACCTGGCATTGTCTAAAAACGTCGGTTCTCCGCCGACGTTTTTAGACAATGCCATCTAAAAACGTCATCTAAAACCATCTCTCGCCGAGCGGTTCTCTTGGATAAAACAGTGACTTTATTTAATGCCATTTTGGTATGATATGAATGACTTCCATCCGACTCTAGAAGGTAGGTAAGTATTATTTTTCTGGTCTTACTCTGTTGGACCTTTTGGGATTGAAGGGTATATTTTTGTTTCCTTGTTTATGACATCCAGTAGCCTTATAAGCTTGGGAGATTTTTAAATCCAAACAATATGTCTCTTTATCGGCGACTACGTTTTTTTAATGTAAGAGTGGGTATAAGGATACACTTACGCCACCTAAAAAGCATATTATCATCTCGTTACGAATAAATGAACACAATTCGAGATCCGTATTATGGTCCTAAGCCGTTATGAGGACCTTGGTAAGTGTCTGGAATTATCTAATCTTACGAATATTATAATTGTGCATGTTTGGATGGTTGTTTGTGTTACTCAATTACGCCAAAACGGTTGAACACACCGGAATGAAATTAGGCAGTAAGATAGATAGCCAGGAATACTTGAAATCCCGGAAAAATATACTATTACCGTGAGATCACTGTTTGTTTTTCATATTAAAAGGGATCGATATAGTTTTTTTGCTTAGTGATCGTCTAGGGGTCAAAAAAAAACATGATCCGACTTTCAATCCATAAAAACGGGTCCTGTTGGATAGATTTTTTTGATCAGCGGATTTTAACACGAACCAAGTTGCGGGTGGGTAGCAGCTAGCACTGTTTATGAAGTTTCATATTGAGACACGTCGCATCGTATCAAAATACGATCTTAAAAACTGCCGCTGTTACTGAGGGTTCTGATTGAGCCGTTATTCATAATACCTTCTTTCGTTATTTGTACCAAAAAGGTCCATGGAGTAAAAATATATTAACTTCGATCCCCACTTCTCTAATTTACGAGAGTTAATAGTGCCATCACAACTGCAATGCAAAGCAACTAAGGAATCGCTCTATTATGCTCAATCATTTTTCTCTCCTAAAGCAAAATAGAAATCAAAAGTAATACACGTGTTTAATACACTAAGATTTTACTTATTTTTTTGTCTATATGTATGTCTGTAGCTTAACTCATAGACTCTTATAACTACTCGAAAAAAGCAGTGTTTTTTAACGTTCCTCTTCATCACTGACCATGGGGCTGTTCTTTTTTACAGTTTGTATTTCCTCCTATTTTATTCAATGGTTTTGAGCGTTATGGGTCCCTTTTTAATTCATGGAATTGTATTATCACCAAGTATTATGACGGTTCCAGAACCCTAAACTGGACTTGGCCAGACGTGAACTCTGTTGGTTTTTAACTTTGTTTCGAATTAAAAGTACATATATGTTAATAAATTTTGTTTCTAGTGTATATCTACTAAGAATAAGCGTATGTAGATTTGAGCTGAAAACCGAACAAATTTAATACAATAAATTTAAATACAGCAAATAAAGATAGTTTTTTATTAAATATTCCTATAGTATGATAAAGTTAAACGCTGGAAATACATCCAAGGCTAATCGGCAGATAAATAAATGGTAGAAAGGAATTGGGGGCAAACGTAGGAGTGAAGTTAGTTTTGCTTAAATATTAACCATACAAATTGTAATCAACGAGTATAACTCATGAGTATATTAAATGTCAAATTTCTTGGAATAAACCCAGTATCCCAGTAAACATACCTACATAGAATTGACAATACAATATTATTGAGAAACATCATGGCGCAATTAAACTGAAGGCCAGATTTCTGCGAAGAACATTAATAAACTCATTTGCTGCAGCGTAAACAAATAATTTTGATTGTTGGCAACACTATGTAATCAATGTTTGCAACCATTGATTTAAAAAAGAGATATCTGTAAGAGACTGTTTATGGCAGATTGTACTCACGTTACGCTTCATTCTACACTGTCATCGCAATCAACCAACGTAGAGCTATAAAATTTACACACACTTTTTTATTATTTCCTTCACGATTTTTTCTTTTTCATTAGGGGCGTCCACTCGTGCACTGCGAGTGGTTTCACTGTGTTGTAGGTGGGTGGGTGCGCGAATCAGAAATAGAACTTTTGGAATAACATACACAAAATTATATTGCTTGCGTCACCGGCAGCGCTGACGAGACGAAGATCAAGAGCGGACGTGCCCGAAGCATCTATAGTGAAGTGAGTCTACCTTTGAGTTTGTTGACTAATCTTAATTGACATCTAATTGTGCTCTCCTAAATCAGTGATTCCCAAACTTTGATTTCTATGTTGTTCGCAGGGACCGTGCCATTCAAGCTTCGTAAATAACAAATACATAAAACAACGTACTGCTGCCGCTGAATACTTCGATTCGTTTTCTAATTAATTACCTACGTTGTTTGTCATGTGTAAGTACCTATCCAAAATGGTTCTCAGACCCTAATTCTGTTTGACTTCCTCGGACTACCCATGGTTCGAGGACCACAGTCATTGGTTGCATCAAACAATTAGTCAATCGAGCAATCTCTTATGATTGTTATGTGTAGTCTCTAAGTTAGTTAATTTTTACTTAATTTTAAAGAGTGACTTTGTTAAAATATTACCTTAAGATTTTAAAATATGTGAGACCATTTTTCAAGTCTGTTTTTCTATTGAAAAAAACTTTCCTAAATCTTACTAAATGTTTCTAGTTGTATATAGCTAGCTATAGGAGCTGCTAAAGACTCAAAAGTCCTATTCCGCAGGCAGTAATATCTATTGTAAGTCGATTAGTGTCTTGTAATCGATTTGAATATTATTCGATATGACGTCGTTAACTCAAGGGTGAAATAATTATTTTTCAACACAAAACTGTGTTTATTTAGAATGTAAATTAAAACGGAGAATATCCCATAAGAGACTCTATTTAGAGGAACTGTTTGTGGAACGGACGGAACAAATTGTTTATTATTCAGGGAACCAAGAAACTAATCATGTAACATCCGCCTATTCAAAACATAAACTGAAACCTTGCGGAAAAACCAATGAATGAAGGTTTGATGATGGGGACCACATAATAAACCTGAATTGTGCATTTTTACAAAGATAAGCTCTAGAAGCAATTAAAGTTTTATCAATGGACTATGTTGCCCGCGACTTCGTCCGCGTATCAATTTCTGTTATTATGATCGCGCGCGATTAAGAAGTTCATAATTAAATACTCTTACTTAATCAACAACACATTTATGTTAATAAAACTCTTTGGCAAATAATTGGCAATAATGCATTAATTGCGACCAAATTTGAATACTTACTTTAAAATAGGTTATAGTAAATCAATCCTAAAAGATAGACATATACTGTCACGGACCTTTTTTTAAATCATTTCAATCACAAGAGACGTAATTCTTTCATACATATTTTTTGGATAACTTGAACTGTTTACGCAGCCTTCAAAAATGAAAAATGTTTCCTGTTTTTGCAACATTTTTCACTGATGCTTCGCTCCTATTGGTCGCAGTGTGATGTTATTTAGCCTTAAGCCTTCCTCGATAGAAAGACTATCCAACACAAAAATAACTTTTCAATTCGAACCAGTACTTCCTGAGATTAGCGCGTTCAAACAAACAAACAGACAAAATCTTCAGCTTTATAATAATAGGTCTTTACCTATGAAATTGCCGTTCTGCAGCACTGGCCATTTCAAATCAAAATAATTTTATAATTTCAAATTAATTTTAATTTATTAACATGGAATTTTTTTTCCAAAAGTAGTCATTTGTTTATTTCGAACTGAAAAATGAACCTCGCGGTCGTCCGAAGACTTTGGTCTACAATGACGAATTAAAAGACGATTGTGGAAACTGATGATACACAATCTACGGCTGAATTAGCAGCAGCTTTCGACGTTAGCGTCATAACAATATTGGTCCATTTGCGTCAAATGGCAAGGTAAAAAATTTTGAGAAATGGGTGCCCCATGAACTCAATGATCGCCAGCGCGAAGTACGCGTCGAGACGTGCCTTGCACTGCTTAACAGACACACACATGAAGAAATTTTGAACAGCATTGTTGGAACCTGCGATGAAAAATGGATTCTGTTTGATAACCGCAAGCGCTCAGCAAGTTGGTTGGATCCTGGTTCAGCACCTAAACAATGCCCTAAACGAAAACTTACCCCTAGAAAAGTGATGGTCACTGTTTGGTGGTCTAGCGCTAGTGTGATTCATCACAGCTTCTTACTAAACGGGGTGAGCATTACTGCAGATGTGTACTGTGAAGAACTGAACACAATTATGGAGAAGCTGGCACATCTGATCATCTCCAACCAGCATTGGTCAATCGCTCGTCTCCGCTGCTCCTGCACGACAACTCGCGACCTCATACTGCACAGCAGACGGTCTCTAAGTTGCAAGAACTGGGGTTGGAAGCTCTCCGTCATCCGCCCTACTCACCAGACCTTGCGCCTACAGACTACTACTTTTTCCAGAATTTGGATAACTTCTTGGCGGGAAAAAAATCAATACCCGAGAGGCAGTACAAAATGCCTTTGAAGAATTTGTTCCCTCCCGTCCAGCTGATTTCTTTTAGAAGGGCATCAATAAACTGCCACTGCGTTGGCAAAGATGCATTGATTGCATGGGTGATTACTTCGATTAATACAAATAAAAAATACATGAAAAAAATTCGTTTAAATTTTTTCATACAAAACGGCAATTTCATAGGCAAAGACCTAATATTATTTATTAGTATTTTAGATTTTCTGATTGTTAATAATATTACGTAGGTAAGATTTGCTGTTATACGCGTCGACCAGGTAGCGAAAAATCTCAAAACTCACACATTTGAGTACCTACGTTACGTATGCTTATCATCACTTTTTTTATCTTATGAAATTGCATTAAAAACTACCTACTGCATAATTATAACTGCATGTAATGTAGCGCCATGTGCAACATCTATTCCATCCTCTATTCTGTATTATAGATGCAGTAAAAGGGAAGTCCTTGAGCAACCCACCGTGTTGAGTTGAATCATTGCACCCACGCGTTCGACCAACAAATTGCAAGTCGTAGTTTGATCATAATAACCGTCCACTGCAATAATGCGCAGACACACTTCGCGGTTTAGGGCTATCAGCTTTACAATAAACGACTGCTATTTACAAATAATTTACCTATTCATTTAATTTTCAGAATAGTTACTTGTAGTAAACTACTACATCATAATAATCTAGTAAAGATGTTTTAAAAACATTTGCTTGAAACTAACAAGTTAGAATCATGCAAATTGAATAAAATTTGCATTAACATGATTTCGATTTCTTTGAACATGGGAGTCGAGAAAGTTTTTAAATGAAAAATGACATGGAAAGTGTATGCCATTTGAATACTAACTTAGAAATTTAGTGTAAGTCTAACTTTGAAGTGTGGTTAATAGAAATCCTGTTTATTTTCTTTGGATAAAAATAAATAGCAGCAACCCTCGTAGCGTGTCATGATTACCTCAGCGAGAGGTAGAACAAATAATGATTCTAATGATAATAAATGAAGTTCTAATTGTCGCAGCCTTCATAGAGTTGTCGCTTTATATGCTTAACAAATCTATTACAAACTCACTCTTATTATTACAACAATGACTACTATACTATAATGAATCTATATGATACGATCTTTTTAAAGGATATTAAACTATTGATTGTTTTACGATTAGCTCTATCTAAGTTGTAATAGCCCGACTCAAGACTCTAATTAGGATTTATTATCAAAGCAAAGAGCGCATACTTATTTATGTAATTTGAAAAAAAAAACGTAAAACGCACAGCACACACATGTGAAACAGTAACCACGTAGATATGTAATCTGGATGATATTCTATATGACAACGTCATTAGTAAGGTGAAGCGTGAATTTGCATATTGTTGTTGTAATTAATAATGAGACACTAACACGAAATGCGCAGTTTTCACAAGGTTATACTAGTATGTAATTAAAATTAAGCCTTTTCCTACGTACGAAATTTAACGTAGGTGTGCCTGACATACCGTCACGGAATTTCATTGTTCAGCAGATTTACATAATATCTGTTTTGTCGGTTTATAGGAAGGTACAAAAAAGTAACTAAGGTTAGGCGTAAGAATATGCTTGAAAAATTCGCGCCGTGTCGCAGTGTCTCGGTGGCCTAATTGTATGGCGCCCGCCCGGCATGCGAGGAGATGCGGGTTCGAGTCCCGCCTGAGACAAAATTTTTCAAGTTTATATACTGATATTATAAGTGCAATTAAGTTGCTAAAATATCAAATAAAGTATATAAATAGCTGTTTCATCTTAACTGACTGTCAAACATCTGCAAAGATGTTTCTTTCGGGTGTTAAGGGTGCAAACTCCTAACATTTGATGAAACAACGCTGGCTTATAGCGTAAGAATATGCTTGAAAAATTCGCGCCGTGTCGCAGTGTCTCGGTGGCCTAATGGTATGGCGCCCGCCCGGCATGCGAGGAGATGCGGGTTCGAGTCCCGCCTGAGACAAAATTTTTCAATTTATATACTGATATTATAAGTGCAATTAAGTTGCTAAAATATCAAATAAAGTAACTAAGGTTATTATTTCTAATTATTAGTGTCATAACCGGGCACAATCAAAGGTACTTGAATGCATACAACTATAAGAGCACCTTCACACTAGCGTTTGTCCAGCGTAGGCGTTCGATGAACGTATGCGCAGCGCAGACGCTGCGACAATGCAACGCGTGCGTCGCATTGTCGCAAACGTTTCCTCTGCAGTTAATTGAACGCTGCGCTAGTGCGGCGCAGACGTCACACAATTTCGTTGTCGTTTCGATATTATCATTAACAAAATGGATTCCGACGAGGAAACACAATTGATGGCTTTGCTTTTAAAAAGAAAATTAGTGCGAAAACGAAAAATTAAAAAAAACAAAATGCGGTTTCTGTAGTCATTCAAGGAAATGTCCTATATCAAAGGACGTTCTTGTATGGCATGAATAAATATTTCGATGTCAAAAGTACTTTCTGTCGTTGAAATCATTTTACGTCGTATTACTTCAGGCGCTTGTCTTCGAATGAACGAATCAACGCGTGCACAGGGGCGCGGGTGACGAGGAGAGGTCGGATACGAACTGGGGCCTAATTCGCGTAACCGAATCGCAGTTCGATCGTGGTTGAATTGGACGATTTTGACATTTAGCCCATACTAGAACTGTCAAAAACCTGTCGTTCAATTACGATTGTGATACGATTTGGTTACGCGAATAAGGGGACAGGATTGTACATGATGACACCGCAGTAACGCGTAGTCATGTGGTCTAGCAGAGACGCCGCGACAACGCGACGCATGCGCAGCCGCAGCGCAGACGTAGCATCGAACGCCCACGCTGGAAAAACGCTAGTGTGAAGGCGCCCTAAGTCCCGGAATTTTATGAAATGACACGATATTTATAAATTATGATCACTCACTCCAATGAGCTAATCTGAAATGTAATTTTATAGTCTATATTTGCTAAAGACTACAGCAAAACTACAATTTAAAAAGATTGAAGATGTTAGATGGGGCATCTTTTTTTTTCGTGTCAGTAATAAAATAAGGCTAACCCAAATTCCTGGTCGCTCACGTCATACCTAACATTCTTTAACCTTTTTGTTATTGAATTCCCAGACGGCTATTACCACACATGAAAGTCTTAAAGTCTTGAAAACTCTCGAGATTTAAATTTACTTGAATAATCTTATATTGCACTGGCCGGGTTAAGGAAATCAACATTAATTGATAAAAAAAACTTATCGTTCTCATCTACATTGCAAATGTAGGCGTACCGACATACAAAACGTAGGTACGTACTATATTATCGACTGTAATCTAGACGACCTAGTAAATCAGCGTTGCTCATGTACTCAACAAAATTGTAGCCTACCTATTACTGCAGACAATGTTTACAGCGCTATAAATTTGTATTTCTACATTACATACAACTGCCGCCGCAACATAGTCACGTTTCCTCAGCACCGTTGACCAGAATAAACATGGAACGCTGTCCTAAATAATAAATCTACTACATACATAATATCCAAACTAAACACTTGAACTCCAGCGCTGTCAAATCACTGCGTCCTAATTTTTATTAGACATCAATTGAATTTAATAATGTTGTAAAATAATCTATATACTATAATATTATAAAGCATAAGAGTTTATTTGTTTGTTTGAACGCGGTAATCTCAGGAAGTACTGGTTCGAATTGAATAATTCTTTTTGTGTTGGATAGTCCATTTATCGAGGAAGGCTTTAGGCTATATAACATTACGCTGCGACCAATAGGAGCGAAGCATCAGTGAAAAATGTTGCATAAATAATTGCGTTCATAATGACAGAAATTGACGCGGACGAAGTCGCGGGAAACAGCTAGTGTATTAATAATACGATGGAATTGAAGTAGATGGATGGACATTGAAACAATGTATGTTGTAGCCATAAAGGTGTAGCGATAGGCGTTATTTTTGATAACTACGGGCCTTAAACAAGTGGCTTTCTAATATCGTTAACGCTAGATGAATAGATGTCAAATGTATGAAAATAAAATTTGTTAATGTCATTTCCATACAATTTTTATCCATTCGTCTGGCCTAAACGATATTATAAAGCCACTGGTTATTCAAACTATAAATTGTTAAATTGAATCAACTCTTAAACATCCGAAATATTTATAGTTATCTTTACACATGCAATATCCACACTGCTTTCTTGTTATTTTTATGGATAAGAAAGTATCGGTAATCATTTCTGTAAACGGATTTCTACACGATCCGTATGATATTCAAATATGATCAGAATTATCATCTGATTTGATCATTTACAACAACCATAAGGTATCGCCAAGCGACTTATTGAAGCCTGTTCGTGAAGTGATCAAGTAGGTAACTGCTAACCAATAACGTTTTATTTATCACGTTTTGAAAAGTGTGTAAAGAGCGTTTTGAAAATAACTAGTTATGTAAACAGTTACACGAGAACCAATCATGGTTATGTTATGTTATTTCAAAATTCAATTACGACTCATCTTTAAAACGTTTAAAAATACCTCCGATATGTGGAAATTCAGATACGCATTATTTCATCAAAAATGTTCTCTTTACCTTGTTATGTTAGTTGGTTAGATGACAACAACAAAAAACAATAAGGTAGCCTTGAAGCCGTTTATTCCGCGACGAATGGATCGGTCACTGTTCGTTAATCATCATCCAAATGTTCTTAATAGTACTTCAACTATGACCTGCGGGCTGCGTTAGACGACGTTGCATAAGTTAAATGGTTCACTGAACAATTAACGTCTCAATTAATTACTGAATAATTTCAAAAATAGCTATTCTTCATGAAAAAAACGCAGTGTTGAGGTAAGGTCTCGTTTGTCACCAGACTGTATCTCATAAACCGTGATAGAATATTTAAGGGGCTCACATACAAAGAACGCCGTTTTTATAGATAATGGACAATGGTACGGAACCTTTCGTGCGCGAGTCTGACTCACACTTGGCCGGTATTCTAGTAATATTAGACTCAGTTAGCTACGAATGCCAAAGGGTCAATGTGCGATTCCATTTTGTAATCGCATGAAATCGCTTTCATAAATACCATTAAAATGTAAACAATTGTTATACATCTATGTCCAAATAAATTAAATAAATAAACGTGGACAACATCATAGCAGTTAAAAATTTGTTCTCGTCATTTAAAATATATTGTAATTTGTGAGGTATCCTATTCTCTACACTCGGGGTTTTTATTAAGAGATTAATCCAGACATAACAACTACTATTCTTTGAAAATCTATACTAATATTATAAAGCTAAAGAGTTTGTTTATTTGTTTGAACGCGCTAATCTGTGGAACTATTGATTCGAATTGAAAAAATATTTTTGTGTTGGATAGTCCATTTATCGAGGAAGGCTTTAGGCTATGTTCTTTTAAAAACTTCTTAATCGCGATTATAATAACAGAAATTAAGGCGGACAAGTCGCGGGCAACAGCTAGTAAAAGACGATATAAGAAAGAATTACAAAGCACGGCCAAGTTACATATTACAAAATTTGCTAATTATTGGCTAATTTTGCGTAATTGTGTTAAATGACGTAGATTTTTTTTCAGTTGCCAACAAGAATAGAAGATGCTGTCATCCGCAGTAGCTGTTTCAATTCTGGTAAATGGACGAGATAAGTCTGATTGATGACTACAACACATTATCTCGCAAGGGTATCGCTAAATTAACATTTTAGGGTCACGTTACACGCCAGAGATCTACGTACGTGTATGAGATTGCACTAGAAATACCGATGACCACAATAATAGACCAATGACTTCATAAAAGTCGCATCTTGTGTACGGCCTTCCTGCAGTTACTATACTAAGAACTAGTTTCTAGTCCGATAAATCCGAGTAACAGTCATATTAATCAATATAGGTAGTCATTTTAGTCAAAAACCTCAGTGAACTTAGGAAAGAAGTCAAATTTACACGAGTTTGTGGATTATATTAAATAAAACAGGTAAAACTCAGCACCATTATTATTAACCATGATTGATCTGTGTGTTACCAGTGTAACCACTTCATTTGAAGGCTACGCAGACATTCTAATTCGCAAAAGGCTTTTCACAAATTTTCATGAACTAATGGAACGTTTGGTGCTATGAGAAAGGAATTTGTAAAAATATTATAATTCTTTCAATCGGATGTTTTTACATCTGCGAGGCATGTTACCGACAGGATTCAATTACATCACATAATTAATGTGGCTGAAGATCACGGGTATTCTGAAGGCATAAGTTATCTATATCTTCCACTATCATCTATTGAATTGATTTTGTGTGCCACTGGATACTCCTGAGCCGATACGCTTCTCGCTTCTCGCTTCTCGCTTCATGCTCTATCGACTTGTCTTATTGTTGTCTGTCATCGGACTCATCGGCATTAGTACCTTATTATTGTTTGAAGTCTAAAACATAAAATAACCATAACCCAAACAAGGATGAGCGGTTGCAAGACTTGAAGGATATACAAATGACGACGGAAATGGTTATCAAAGGGTGTGGTAGTGTGCCGAACGCGAAAAGTAAAAAGTAGGCCTAATTTTCCAAATTAAATTAAATTTAGTCTTTTCAGCCTATCATTTATCTATACCGACGACTATCATTTGAATATTAAAATAAGGCGGGGCCATAAGTCTGATTGCTGATCACATCATAAACCAAGGACATTTAATTTTCGTTAGTGCGTGTTCCATAATGGACCCAACTGAGTTTAAGTTTCAGCTAGCATGTTTCTGTTAATCAGCATAGCTTGCGTTTTGTATTGTGCCGTGTGTAAACACGATCGATCAACGAACTAGCCTAGCGTGGCCTATTATAGCAAAATCTTCCTTCCTTCTATAGAGACACCAGTCCACTATTAAACTGAAATAGGCTGGTAATGAAATACCTAAATTAAATAATCATCAAAAAATAAAGTTATGCGCGATACCTACGACAACAAAGAAAAAACTCGACGAATTAATTCCAAGTGGATTTTACGAAGACTGGATAAATAAAAGTAAATAAATACGTAACATACACTAATTTCGTCAAACTATGATCCCCATTAACAACACCCAATTAATCAAGTAAATGTGAGTAATCGCAAAGCGTGCCAAATCCGTTTGACACGGTGTCGGCGTCTGAGACAATGTCAAGTACATTTTATGATTTTATTACACATGCATGCTAACTTACAGCCTTGTTTCAAGTCGGTAAATACAGCCTGGTTTTATTTTCTCACTTCATACGAAAATAAAACAGTAGGTTCTTGATTCTTTAATAACATTTTACATGGTCGGGCGTGAGAGAGGTTTTATAAATTTTTGAAATCGGTTCAGCAGTCCAAAGGTGGAAACGTAAAATTTATAACTTAATTATTGAATTACGTACTTGTAGTATTGAGCCAGGGGAATAACTCATCCAAGCGTTTAAGTAGAATTACATGAAAAATCCTACTGAATTGGTATCCTGGCTAGCCCACATCACGCCATAGTTTACAACAATGCATGACTGAAGTAATAATGCGAGATTTACTACAGAACTTTTCATTCGTACTGCAGTATTATTTATTTTATTAAACCTATTTTTAAAATTATTTTTGTAACGCACAATAATTTATAATTATTTTTCAACTTAAAAACAAATGTTTAATCCTTAAAATCTTCATAATATTATAGTAGAGTGGAAAGAGTTGTATCATTGTATGTTTGTAACGAATAAACTCAAAAACCACTTAACTGATTTACATGAAACTTGGCATAGTGATAGTTTGAGTCCCGGAAAAAGATGTAGGATAATTTTCATCCTAAAAATAGTTATTTAAGGGGTTCAAGAGGGTTGTCGACGAGAGTATGAGAGATCAATAATTTCTTAATTCGGTATGGACAATAACAGATACAGATAGCAAAGGAACGCGATATATCCAAGAGCCAATACACAGATTAGATTACCTATATCTACTAAAATATAAATGTTACGTTTGCGAGGAAAAAACGTAACAATAATTTGTGTTAATCACGATAATTAATCATTATCAATCAAAGACAGCCCACACTAGACTGAGAGTAAATTAAGTAAAACGTTCCAATTTATTGTAGGTATCTTTCGAGACAATATAAATGACTAAATTTTATAATATCATGGAGTGTGTACTGAGTCAAGTGATTATTCATTAATTGATTACGATCACTGAACGAGAAACACTTGTTCCAACAGCCCAAAGTCTTTCAGTCGTAGTAATAATATTTAGTTTTACCTTGATGATGCACATTTCACACATTCGTATTTAGTCACATAAAGGCCAGCGCTCATTATGAGGACGGCCACGTAAAGGGATTTTTAGATGACGAATTTTTATGTCTCATGAATATACAACTTTAAAAGATTTTGTGACAAGCAACAAGGACAAAATAAAATTTAACTTTTTTTTAAAGGCCATATTTCTCTACCTTTCTAACTCCATAAAAAAACATCAATACCGGTTTACCTACTAAAAAAGTTATGCTTAGTTTGTTAGAGTTGAGTTGAGAACATCCTCATAAAACGTGGCTTAAACTGTACCTACCTACACACACCTATCAATTTGTTTCTGACAACTTCAACTGTGTTTTTAATTTTTATTTACGATTATAAATTCATCTTCTATTTGTTACTTCGACTTGACAGTTTTTTTTTGTTTGAACGATACACACACATCACTTAATAAACCAAACAATTCACGCGTAGGTTAAACCAACCGGCATATTAGTTCACTACATTTTTTGCCCACTACACTAATAAAAAACCATACAAAAACGACACTTCAAAATGTCACGATAACGTAGCTATGTTTCATACCTGCCATAATGGAAATTAAACCTTAGGGTAGCTACACACACGAGCGGGGGATATTCGGCATATTCGGTTCGGCAGTATTTATCGAACAACAAAGCCGACCCGAAGTAATTACTGCACTTAATCGGCTTGTGCCGATCGGTTAGTTCATTCGAGTTCACATATCATTCGGTTCGGCATTCGTTGTGAAACGAAAAAGGGTTACCTATTGAAACGCATAACGTCTTTCGCCATAAACTAACAATGCATAATGCCATATGGCCATCATGCCATAATAGTCAATTGACATAAGCTATTAAAACATAATCTCATAACGCATAATATCATATGGCCGAAACCTGTAAGGCATAATCATAGAAAGGCATAATTTTGATAAGCAGGTCCGGGTGTCGCAAATCTTCAAAAAACATGGCAATCAAAAAGAGCTGGACAAATTTTCAAAATTTTTGGAAAAAAAAAATGTATGGTGCTGGGACTTGTAAAGTTTTTTCCTACCTCGTGTCACAAAGGGGGTGCAGGACATAGCCGAATTTTCGTAGACATTTTATATGGAGCTGAGTTGGAAAAATTTTGCCAATTTAGTATGGGAAAAATTTACAACTCACACTTGACCGTTTTTTGAGGTCAGATATTATGGGCCCGGTATCTGTCTGGGCTTTTCTAAAGAGGGTCGAAATTTTCATTATTTTTTGGATAAGACGCACCGTTACTGAGATACTTGAAGATTTATATATATTTTTTTTATATTAGCTGATTGGCATTTAAGCGACTAGTACAGAGCGCTCGGCGCTTTCTGCTCTTCTCCGGCGCTGCGGGAAGTGCAGCCCTTCCGCGGTCCGCCCTTGCGTAACGAGCCTCATGCGCCTAGGCGAGTTTCCGCAGCTTCGGCTTTTTAGATCGCCATCGGCGCCTTCGGCGGGCGAGGGCTGCACTCCCCCCGCGCCTCCGGCTTTTAAATTGCACTCTAGTATAGGGCAGACTAGTACCACGGCGAAGGACCACAGCCAGTCGGATTTAATATATTTTTACTTCGTATTAATATTGATTTCTTTACTTCGAAATTTATATACAATTTTAGCATTAAAAATACTTCGCTGTGTCGAATAAAAAACAATTACTTAGGTATAAATAAACATGCATGGTAAAGTAAACATTAATTTTATGGATATTTATAGATATGTTTTATAAATGTATGGCTTCACTGAGTTATGCCTTATAAAAGTATGTCAGACAAAATTATGAATATGGTCATTTATGCATAATTAAAATCTGCGTTTCAAAGTATGCTTAATAAAATTATGGCAAATGAAAATATAGATTTACTTATATGATTATGGCTTTTATTATTATGCCTTTCAACAAATCTGCGTTATTATGTTTTTGCGTAATAATAACTTTGCTAAACACTATTATGCTTATTAATTTGTATGCCATACGATGTCAATTGAAAATATGACAATGAACATTATGCGTTTCAAAGTGTCACCACGAAATAGCCGGTGGCCACTTCGCACCTAGAATCTTCGGGTGTTTCGTAATAAAGATCCAGCAATAACAACAAAACTTGCAGAAACTAACAATACGTCGTATTCGTCCCACATTTTTAGCTGAACTGCCGAACTTGCCGAGCGGTTTGTGATTCCAGAATATTCATCTACATACATTCGATTTTACCGCCCGGCTTTGCCGGCCCGCTGTTGTTGCCCGCCTAGTGAAAGCCGGTTTTTTTCTCGAACGTTCATCTACATATATTCGATTTTACCGCCCTGCTGTGCCGAGTAATGCCGGCCGCTTAAGAGGAAACACTACGAGCGAGAGAATTGAAAAATAGGTATTTGTAAAATCTATTGCTGTCGCGCAGTGCCAAACACCTTCACCGCAGAGTGTGATAAAGACAACTGCTTCTTGGACCGAAAATACCTACTAAAAGCACACCGAATCAACGTTTCGTAGTCCCTCGATTACTTTTCCAAAACTAGACCGATTTAAATACTTTTTTCATTGAAAATTAAAGAAAGGCTTTGGCCGTGTTCGTATGTTTTCCTTTTTTCTAAAATTTTGCCAAATTTGTTTTCTGGATGTTTGAACACAGCGGAAAATCTGGCGATTTTTTTTATTTTTTAGGGCTCATCTTTTTTATTAATTAATTTATGAAAAAACAGAAAACATAGAAACATGCTAATAGTGGCCATAGATTTTTGTAATAAAAATTATTGCTCTGCTGGCTTTATCCAGGGAGGAAACAGGGGACTACGTTTGTATGGAAAAACGGCCCTTGTGTTTCCTCTTAAGTGTGTAGCTACCCTCACATGGATGAAATTAGATTGAATGTTACTAGGCGAGTTGAAAGAGCACCGAAATGTTCTAGTACTAGTGAGGTGTGTGGAGTCACTTGGTAAGGACGTTACGCGCTTATCGGTAGCTGATTACGTAACTATCTAGCTTTTCATTTGTTATCTATGCTGGTCACACAAAAAAAAAGTATCAATTTACGTCCGATTGTAAATTCGATTTACATGGGTCTGCTCCGACTAGAATACCTTACACTCGATAGGGTTGTTACATAACCATGATACGAGAGGACTGATCTCTAGACAAATACTCCTTCAATCATTGCAAACTGCTACAAATGTATTGTAACTATTATTGCGTAAGCAAGCAGAATAGTGATTAGAGTTATTGAGTGACAATGCATGTTTTTTTTTTACAGGAAAACAAACAGCTTTATACAACACTAAAAACTTATTAAAACAATTATTCTAACTTTTCGCCTATATTTAGAACATTTTAACTAATATAGTGAAGGTTGGCTATTCCCTCGATCGTGAGTTATTGCAGACACAATTGAAATCAATTGTTATCGCGGCACCCGATTGCCTCCTGGGGGTTGAGGGACTATTATAGCACAAAACACAATAGTACAAGGAAAAATAATACTAATAATAAAGTTAGGGAGTCCGTGTTAGGACACATGAAATTGTTAGTTAGATAGTTAACCCGAATGCACATAAAAAGATTAACACGACCATTTTTCTTCTGACTATGGGTTTCCTAAGAGGAGACGAAACGAGTACTGCTGACAGACAGAAGAAGACGAATTGTCTTCGCCGACTGTACTCATCATAAAGTCATGGGAATAAATTGAATAATATTTGAAATAGACTTCTTTAGATAGATAGATAGATAGATAGATAGATAATACTTTATTGCACAAAACAAAGGTAGAATAAATTACATTGAGACACATCCGTACAATAGGCGGTCTTATTGCTAAAAGCAATCTCTACCAGACAACCTTTGGGTAGAAAAGGAAAACTTATTTTAGTGGAGTAGGGGTGACGTGGTGCAGATTAGTTAGATTGTGTATCAAACGTAATACAAATAAATAAACTTAAATCTAATAATAATCATATTTAAAATTAAATTAAATAAATATAATATATATACACACACATACATATATATATATATATATACATACATAACATATATATATATATTACATATACATACATACAACATATATATATATATAAACAATATCCCACATACACTATACATACATATTTATACAATAACCAAAAAAAAAAAAGCACAACATAAACATGAAATAAAATAACAAACAACAAACCAGACCCGCTGCACATCTTCAGCGCGACAAAAAAAGTGCCTTGACTCTAGTCTTGAAAATAGAAATGGACTCTGATTCTCTGACAGTATGTGGCAATGAGTTCCAAAGACGGACAGACTGAACAGTGAAAGATTGTGAATAAAATTGTGAAGAATGAGAAGGAAAAGAGAGTTGTAGTTTGCGAGACGACCGCAAATTATCCTGACCATTGGCGGAATGCAGAAATTGGAAACGTTCCTTGAGGTAAAATGGAGTTTGGTGGTTAAATAGTACTGAATAAAGTAAACTGAGGACATGAAGATCACGACGGAGGCGGATAGGAAGCCACTTTAGTTGGTTCCGGAACTTAGAAACGTGGTCATACTTCCGCAGTCCAAAAATAATACGAATACAAAAATTTTGTAGACGTTCAAGCTTATCAAGGGAGTTTTCATTGAGGTCTAGAAAGCAGCAGTCAGCATAATCTAGTATTGGCTGAAGTAAGGTCTGAACAAGAGCAACTTTGGTGGGTATCGGCAAGAAGTTGCGTAATCGGTTAAGTGAACTTGCCGATGCAAATATCCTCCTGCTCACCTCACTGATATGTTTGTCCCAAGTTAATGAATTGTCCATAAAAACTCCCAAGTTCCTTACACATTGACTGTACGGAATGTGTACTCCGTCAAATATAACTGGAGACAGTGTACCCCAATCAATCCTAGAGATCAACCGGGGGCTGCCAACAATCATAACCTGCGTTTTGGCAGGGTTAACCTTGAGCCCAAAAGACTTACTCCACTCCAAAATGTGACGTAGGTCAGAGTTTACTGCATAAATAACATTGTCTAGGTCATCAAGGCCACCCTGCCGATATAGTTGAAGATCGTCTGCATAGAGATGGTAAGAAGAAGTAAGATTGGTAGTGATAGAATTTATGAAAATAGAAAAGAGAAGAGGAGACAAGACGCCACCCTGCGGCACACCAGCTCCAACTTCGCACCACACCGAAAATGAATTCTCAGCAATGATGCGCTGCCGGCGCCCGTGTAGGTAACTATGAAACCAGTCAATTACCGTTGGAGATATGTTAAGAGAACGCAATATGCCAATCATAATGTCGAAGTCTACTGTGTTAAAAGCATTACTGAAGTCCAGCAACGTCAGAACCGTAAGTTTCCTATCATCCATACCATGGCGGATATCATCAGTAATCTTGACCAGAGCTGTAGTTGTACTGTGACCAGAACGAAAGCCGGATTGGAAAGGATTAAGGAGATTGGAATTGGTAAAGAAGAGACTGAGCTGTTGATGAACAGCACGCTCCAATACCTTGGATAAAAAGGGAAGTATTGAGATGGGCCGGAAATCGGTAAAGGAAGATGGGTTAGGTTTTTTAGGAAGAGGAATTACTTGAGCATCCTTCCACGCAGCAGGAAAAGTGCTAGTGCTTAAGGAGTGGTTTAGAATTGGCGTGATAATAGGAATAAGAACGTCAAGTAAAGGGATTATCATTTTTCGGCTAACGTTATCACTGCCCACAGCATTTGAAGCTATGCTTAGTACGTATCTCCTAACATCACAATCGGATAATTGACTAAAGGCAAATGACGAGAAGTCAGGAACTGGAAGGGAAGATAGATAATTTAAAGTTTGTACTTTTGTTGCATCATCTACGAATGCAGACGAAGAGAAGTGTTTGTTTAAGGAGTCGAAGTTAATATCTTTCGGGATAGTATCATTGCGAGTTCTTCCAATTCCGATAGATTGAAGGAATTTCCAGACCTTAGCTGGGTTTCCATTTTGAACAGATTCGTGAATATGGCGTCGTTGAGCGTCTCTACACATTCTATTGCAGCGATTTCTGAGTAACTTATATTTCTCGCGGTTTTTATCGGACGGGTCTTTTTTGTACTTAGATCTTGCCGAGTTTTTTTTATTTCGTAAAGCTTTTAGATCGTCAGAAAGCCAAGGGGCAGGAGAATGCTTCATCTTTACAGGTCGAACAGGAGCGTGTTTGTCGAACAGTTGTAATAAAAGTGAATTAAGAAGATCAACTTTCTCATCTATACAACTGGTGCTATCAATCACCGACCAATCGATGTTTTCAGCATCCAGTCGCAACCTGTCGATATCAATACCACCAAAATTGCGCTGCAGCAGTATCCTTGGCTTAGGTTTAGGAGTTCGGACTTTGTAAGAAAGATACACCAAATCATGGTATGAAAAAGCATCAGCAGAGCATTGACCATGCTGTGCGACGTGATCAGTGGAGGATACGATCATTAGATCCAAAAGACTTGGTGTGCAATTAGGAAAGTTATGAGTTGCATTAAGGGGGAGGATATGCAAATTACAAGCATTAATGAGAGATTGCAGTTTAGTAGCACGAATGTCGTTTTTATGTAAACAAGTATTAAAATCTCCCATTAAAATTGTATGATCATACAAAGGAGTAAGATCTTCCAAAATTTTTTCATAACTAGAAAAATAGTCAACTTTCATTGACGGGCTATAGAAAGCACCAAGTAAAATTTTAGTATGAGAGAAGGTCAATTCAAGAAAAAGATGCTGAGCGAGATCAGACGAAGAAGTAGGGGGTGAGATATTAATAATGGAAAAAGGAATATGAGATCGGATATAAATAGCAATGCCACCACCAGCCCGGATAATGCGGTCATTTCTTACCAATTGGAAACCAGGAATTACAAAAGAGGTGGAAGGAAGACAGGGTTTGAGCCAAGTTTCAGATATAAGGATAGCATGTATATTTTTATTATCAAAAGCCGTTAAAATATCGGGATAATGAGCCGGTAAACTTTGTGCGTTAATGTGAACAATATTAAGGTTTTTAGGGAGATCAGAGAAAACAGACTGTAAGACATCATGGAGAGGCAAAGAACCAGAATGAAAACTGTCATCTTCTGAAGCAACTGATGATGAGGACAACGATTCAAAGTTATCACTCTGACTGTCAGCAGCATCTAGGTCCGAATAGTTCATTGCAAAATAATATAATAAATAAGACTACTTCTTTCTAAGGTTTATACACAATTTTTTTCATGACTATTCAGAACGCCCCATAGTCTAGTGGTTCAAAGACCGGGCCACGATTTCGGGCTCCTGGGGTCAATCCCCAGATCAGACAACAAAAGTTTTGACTTTTTGTACATTACTAGGGCTTGCTTGCTATCACCAACCCGCATTTAGCAAGCGTGGTGATTATACCTTTGTACTTATCATTGCTGTGGTACCTTGAATTCAATGATCGATGGAGCCATGGAGTGGGATGATTATAGGCTGTTACTTCACCTTTATTCAAAATATTTCAGGCGGTAACTCGCACCTGGGCACCTGGGTGAATTGCATAACCCTAAATGGATGTTAGTGAGACATAACTTGGATTGTTCTAGATCTATAGTGGGGTTGTAACTTGTGCAATAAATTAAACAACTGTAGTGACAGTCGACTCGGCACCTTGACGCCAAGCCGACGCTACACCCACAACAGCCGCCCACGGTCGCTCACGTGCTAATACTTATCTGAATGAATTCATTTGGTACAAATACGTACCTATACTTGACGCAGCGTCTAAAACACTATTGCTTAATGTACTGGCCATCAAGAAACAGTACCTATATTAAAAAAAAAACTAACTAAACTGTCCCATAGAAAAATGACGTTTACTATCCAAGCTTCGTACATGTATGTCTTAGATGAATACAACTTAGGTAAAAGAGCACCCAAATGTTCAGTAGGTGCTCATTTTTGAGGACG
Source organism: Anania crocealis (assembly GCA_949315895.1). Lineage (NCBI taxonomy): Eukaryota > Metazoa > Arthropoda > Insecta > Lepidoptera > Crambidae > Anania > Anania crocealis. The sequence goes on along the minus strand of OX438858.1, from coordinate 4,197,156 downwards.
TTTTGTGATTGTTTATGTATCTAGTTTCTTGCCTTACATTAATGGTACTACTGGTAAAACTTTGGTTTAATCCAATTTCAATATTTAATACAAAGGCAAAACTGATACTAAAATAATTTGTAAATGAATATACTTATATTTATTTCACAAGATTGCCTCTGTTATTCACCAGAGTACCTATGCAGTTGGCAGAAATAATTTCCCAAATAATTACAATGAAATTCAGAGAAAGTTTGAGACTCTAGGAAGGGCTAGTTTTTAACCAGGAACTCATCCCTTAAAGGAATTATAAGGGTGGTAAATTTAATGGAGAATCAATAAAAAATTAATTTTGTATACTTACAGGATAAAATTTTAATCACCATCCAAATTTTAATACAAAAATCTACAAGACCTAAAACAAATGACGTATTTTTCTTTTGGTACCTATAGCCCAGTACAAATTATGTCAAGATAAAGCACCTAGAAAATGTCCGCCAAAAATCTAGTTTTGAATACGGTCGCATCTCATTCATTCATAACGATACTATTGTAAGTATAAACCGGAGAGGCCTATGTCCTGCGGTGGACTACGATAGGCTGATGATGATGATGATGATGACGATGTAAGTGTTAAATGTTGTTTTAGAAGTTTGTATGACGAAGACGATTCGAGAAACATAAAAAACACGCCTCAAGGTTAGTTATGGAACAACTCATGATTAGACATCGATCGATCTGAGGCATAAAGCAATAAAGAGGCTAATTGACTCACATCAAATTTGACGCAATAAATGAATAGTGTCTGTGGTATTTCAATTAAGAAAGCAATATTGATTGTTTTCAGTGAACATAGTGCAAGATAGCTTCATATTTTCAATTTAAAATTGTCTTTTTTATTTTGAACTCTGAAAACGCTGTCGGTTCTGTCATAAGACTGAACCAACTTTATGGCGGATCTTACAAGTAAATTTCGTTATGTTGCCTATACTTTAACTTTTGAGAAAGAGCAGTGATCGAGGTTTAATATATGTAAGAATCCCTACTCCCGAGTGTAATTGATAAATTCTTCATCTTTTTATTGATACGAGCAAACATGGACGTTAGATTCGAAAACCAAGATAATACAAATCTGAATGTTGGTTAAATGTCAATGTTTTTATTGACCCATGTGTCGTCGTTACACACAGAACAGACAATACCCAAGAACCAATATGGCCGACAGCGTTTTCGTAGGTATACAAAATTTGGACTTCTAAAACAAGGTTTTGCGGTTTTCTAAGTACTAAAAATATACGTTTTTCCCCTCAGTTCAATACAACATGGATTGCCATAATGGCAATAATGAATCATTAATAATCTATTTCAAAAAAGTGTATTATAACAATGATTTCTTCAATATTTAGACTCAAAAGTTTTTGTCTCAGGCGGGAATCAAACCCCCATCCCTATGCGTACCTGGCGCGGTGCTTTGACCATTTAATCTACCGCGAGACTGCGTTAATTTTTTGTAGCCTATGGAGCAATAGGGAGTTATATATAAATATCGAAATCATATTTTTGCTTACAGTGTAGTGTGACATCATTGGCTAGAACTACTTCTACATTCAACATACTCTACTACACTCTATTAATTTTGGTGTCATACACATTTACAGATCTGATGACATTTGTAAACATGCTGACGTGACTGACACTCGCAACTAGTGTTGCCAGGTCCGAATCGTCATAAATCGGGGCAGAAGGTAAAACAAATCGGGACTTATGGTTGTAGATCGGGACAATATATATATTTTTTAAATTAACTTATATTTATTGCGTTTTGCAACTAATATTTCTAGTAACTTTGAATTTAATCTTAAACAGGTGGGTGACTGATCTACTGATTGAGTAAAGCACCATCGCGAAGCGGTGGCGTCTCTAAGTCAAAAAACAAAACAAAGCTATACCCTTGCTATACCGCTAGCTAGTAGTCATTCGCGCGAAACATTATGTAATGCTTGCTATTTTGAGCGCTTTTTCGCATAGTATCATTTAATTAATATTAACAATTTATTTTTTAATTTTTATCAAATTTGTTGATTTATCGGGACATTTAGTGTCCTGATCAGGTTCAAATCGGGACGCGTCCCCAGACCCCTGAAAATCGGGACGTCCCGCGCAAATAGTTTCACAAAAAAGCTCAATCAAATTGAGTTTTTTTTTTATCTTACTTTCTTGCTACATAGTTAAAGCAAGTGGCACTCTCCACAGCTTCAAGTACATCAGCTCAGATCACCAAAAAAGAAACCACCAACTAACATAACAGGCCTAACCACACCCGGCATTCTATCTTATTTCATTAATAAATCAGTTTTTACCGCTAATTTGAGTGCATTCTGCGCACTAAATATAATATATTATGTTGATGAGAGAAACTTGAAGGAAAAAGACTTGTCCTACCCATAAAACAATTAAAAAAAAACTTTTGGGCATAGACTTTTTGCTGGCAGCCTGGCTGCAAATGGGTGAGATGCCACACCTGGGATGCAAGTTGAAGGAACTGCACCGAGTATCCTTCTGGGCAACACAATTAATCAGTCACTCTCTTGGTGAATCCATGATAAATTATTTATTTCATAGAATATGGTATTTACATTGGGATCCTAAGGCTAAAAGTAATATCAATACATAAACTTGAAAAATTATGTCTCAGGCGGGACTCAAACCTGCATCTCCTCGCAAAAAGTTCAAAGTTTAATGCTAAAAGTTCAGCATATTCTGCCATTCTTATTGGGGTAGAAATATAAAACATGAATAAAATTATTAATCCCTGGATCGTGAGTTATTCCAGACACAATTGAAATCAATTGTTATCGCGGCACGCGCCTGCCTCCTAGGGGTTGAGGGATTAACAGATTTTAGATAAATCATTTTAAATTAAATTATAACAGGCATTGGAATATTACAAAATCAAATATTAAATTATAATAGGCACTATATATGGATACTTAGTAAAATTTTTTTTAATCTTTTTTTTTTAATACAGGACTTTTATCTTAAATAAGAAGATACATCAGTCCTATTATAAACCTAACCTAGATTAACATAAACTAAGTGCTATATAATTATATTTATACTATTTGTCTATTATTAAATAATAAATCATATTAGCTGCCACAGACAGAGGTCTGGCCAAGATAGATTGATATATGCCTACATCCAATCTGTTGAGTCGGAGGGTGGTGATCATAATCTGCCGCTGTCTCTCATTCCTGACACACTTCGTCAACAGGTGAAGTTTAAATTTTAAAGTAAACCAGTGCTGAATTCCTGCTGTATTATTTCAAATAGAACTCAAATTGAATTTCTAGTGAAGAAGACATAACATAAGAATTGTTTAAAGTTCTGGCTGCTTAGGCCCAGATCTGCGCCATATGACAATTGATTTCTATTGTGTATGGAATTACCCGCATACGAGGGGTTAATGAATACCCAATTAACATAGAACTGCACTATGAAAAGACGAGATATGTTTACATAAATATGAAAAATTAGCCAACTTTCTCAATTACACATGCATGTCAGACAGAAACACATAGGTACATTATCACCTGTCAGTTTTGAAAACAATAAATATTGTTATTCCTATGCCAAAATTAAAGAAATATTTAATAGAATTTAGGTCAAAAAAATAAATGATCAGTTTGCATTCTTTGCATTGAATCAAATAACATTTTGATCAGCTCTTCAGAACACATGGAATTTCAAAAGAACACTAACCTCAAAAGCAGGCAGTTAGAAGGCACTCGGGAACACAGTTATGCACAGGCATCAACCTTCCTGCGAAACACCACAATACCTTATAAGTACCAATGTTCATAGCAACATCTAGTCTTAACATTAGCATGGATTAATCTAATGTTATTACACAGTCAAGGATACAATGGTTGGAAAAACGCCAAAAATGTGGTACCTATAGTCGAGACAAGCAAATCTGGTAATCATAGCAATAGATGTACAATTCGTAAACCAGTCAAATGTGGTATTACATCGATAGGTGTTGTTAGGCACATGAATACACTTGAGGCAAGGAAGTAATTAGTCGTGCATAGCATGTTGTAACACAAAACAAAAAAATATATCAGATATCAGATATTACTTACGAAAGCTTGTCCTCTGAGAGGCATTTCAGTCACGATTTCTACACTATCAAAGTCTATTAGTGTGCTACAAAATATCAAGATACACTATTTCCTTCCAGTTTCCACAGGCAAAACTCTACGATTTTTCTGTAAAATTGTCAAACCACAATTCACAAATTCTAGAACAATCACCAAAGATCATCACAAATTTTCAATTTGTCAATTTTTTTTCTTTTTCTGAACGTAGTCCGAACGTAGCACTGGAACGTAGTATTACCATAGACCAAACCATAGACTCAGCAGTCCTGAAAATTATATTTAACTGGAATTTGCACTAGTAAAAAAACGCGGTCCGAGTGACAGAGATAGAGGCCTCTAACGTCTGTAGGGTGACAACCTATAACTTATACCACTTAAAATTAAGGTCGTAAAAAATTTTGCCTAATGCGGAAACTATACAATGATATTAAAATTTTTGTATTCGCTGTTAGCAGCTTGATTTTCGATACAAATTTTTTTTTACATAATGGATCGGTTTTGTTTTACATAATAGCGTTAAAAAGTAGAAATATTGCAATCATGTTGAAAAAATAGGAGGATTCGTGGGTAAAATAGCTAATATATTAAAGCAATATTTCTCTGTTACCAGATATTGTTCCTTGTGTTATACTGTTTGTACCGCGGTCTGACCTTCAATGTTCTACCTAAGTACGAGTGTACGAGTACAACATGTTCGAGTTACAATCTAGTCTGATCGTTCAGTAATTTTGAAGAAAATGAACATTTCATGGGGCGCGACTGGAGAGCATGATTTCTAGTCATGCCCCTTAGAATCCTTATTTCCAGATGCAATGTAGTGTTGATTTTGGGTTCAGTAATTGGTGTACACATAGTAAGTACGAGTATGTACGTGATAAAATGATAGAAAGTAAGAAAGTAACAGCCTATAATCATCCCACTGCAGCAGGGAAAAGGCCTCCATCATTAAATTCAAGTTACCACTGCATGATGGGAATTGGCATGACTATGCCAATTCCCATCATGCAGTGACTACCACGCTTGCCAAATGCCTGCCGGTGATCACAAACCCGAGCAACGTTCGAAAATTCGAAACTTTTTGTTGCTAGGCCCCGGGTTCAAACTTGGGATCCCGAGATCTTGGCCCGGTATTTAAATCACTAGACCAACGGGGTGTTGGATAAAATGATTAGGAAATTGAAATCGGTTACCATTTTATCTCACTTAAAAATATATCCTTATTTGCATCTGTCACTACAGATTTTCTGAGCAAATGTTTTTTTTTACTTTAAAATTTCGATTTTAATTCGTAGTACATGGTTTATTTAGAAGTACTAGGTAGTGTATTGAAGTATAATACATAGGATTATAACGCTGTTCCTAAACGCAAAACGAGACGTGATTTTCCCACTAACCAAAGTTCTGCAATAACAAATTTACAAAATTCAAGGATGAGACTTAAAAATAGTAAAACAAGATATGAAATTGAAAACGTTTTTTAATAAACAGTATCTACAAAACTTAGGTCCAATACTTACTTAGCCCCAGGTCATACAATCATTGATGGTTTTTATCTAAAGATATCCTCGGGGTTAAAATGCATCTACAAATTACAGAGTATCTTTGAAAGTTTTCTTTAGACACTCACTCACTCTTTTTTTATGCTGCAATTTCTGGGTAGTCTGCAAAAAACATCAGTAGTGTCAGATCACAAAGATTCAGTTGAATTTGTATTATTACCTTATTGTATAATTTAGTAGCCACTGAGCTAATCTTTACTGACAACGCATTAAAACGGTACATTCATGTCTGATTAGTCACCACAAATAAAATACAGGGATCAGATCGATATTTATACTTTGTTATGGGGACACGAGATTTACCAGAAACCCAATCTTTTTTCAGCAAGATAGAAAAATGATTTTATCATTATAAAATATTCGCCCTTTTTCCAACACTTTTTAATCATTTAGTGGCATGAACTAAATGCTCAAAAAAATTCCTCAAATCCACCAAAACAAAATAACATGCTCACCCTACACAGTTTGAAAACAATTCAATAAAAATTTACTTACTTTAAGAAAGAAATACCTCATCCAGCATATGATTCGCTATTGCAACCTTTCACACAGCACTTTAAACCATTTTTTTATTGAAATTGTTGTCTGTTACTGGAAAATCGCATACGAAGCAGTTTGAAAATCAAGAAAATTTGAAGTTTCAAATTTGACAGCAGTCTGGCGAAACTCAGTTTTAAAAAAAGGTAGTATGAAACGCATGGAAACTTTAATGGCGGCAGAACCCGTCAAAGTAGGGAAGTCAGTGCATATTCAAATGGTTGCTATGACATCTCTTGCTCTCCTGTTTTAGCCGTATATTACGTCTCAGCGGCCATCTTTACAATCCGTCAATTGGCGTCAATGTCTGATGTCAGTCAGTCAGTGTCAATTTAATTCGTGGTTTGTTGTTCAGTTTTATCCGTTTTAAAATAAAATAAATATTAATCTGTTTATTAGTAATTTGCGTAGTTTTCATCTGTAAACCTATGCAGTGACTAATGTTTGTTAAAGATGCCCATTGTAACTTGCGAGATATGTGGACTGAGAACAAGTCGGATGATAGACAAAAAACGAAAATTTATGGCTCAATTTCCATTAGATGAAGATCGGTTAGTATATTTTACGAATTTAACTATACTCTTAATCAATGTATCTTATTATTTATTCAATTTAGGACATCATTTCCAAATAAAAATGTGGGAATATGTTTTACGAAAACACTAATGCAGTGCAATTTTCTATCGACTATCGATAAACCCTATTTTTGTGTCAGTGCTATTTATAAAAAAAGTTTATTTACCCTCCATCCCTTTAAGCAAGATCCCTGTTTAAACCTTCATATCTAATATTATTAAAATCAGTTCAGCAACTGATTTGTGACAAATAGGAAAAAAATAGATTTGAATTAAAGATATTGATGTGCTTTAATCATTTTACTTTGTAGGTGCAAACAATTGGTTAAAATAACAAGTAAAGAGGATTTGTCCTATGTGTCTATACGAAAACTGCACCAATTACCTAAAACATATTTGTGGAAAGCATTTTCAACCTAAGGATTTTAAAAATAAAAAGACACAACTTAGAAAAAATGCTGTTCCATGTATGATGCATTAATGAGGAAATGAAGTGCTGTAAATTATGTGAATATTCTGTAATTGTAATAAATATAAATACTTAGCTTTAATTTCTTAATAGATATAATAACAAATTATTATCGACCCTCGACGTTCGCTTGCTACCGTGCCTGTCTTGTCAATGCCGTCTCGCCTGTCCGGCCGGTGTTGCCATATCTTATGTCAGAATGATTATTTTTATTTTTAATTTATACAAAACTATAGAGTAAAAAGCAGACAATATAACAAAATGTACTAAATAAGTTACTTATGATAACACATGTATCGGGATTACGGGCGAGCCCCTGAGCGATGAAATATTGAGTGACTTCCAGCTCCATTTACCTAAAAAAGGTGTAGAAGACCAACACCTACAGTTTAATGTCACCGATCCTTCAATACCGCAATGTTCAAAAGGTTTGTTGCAGTTTCTTTTATATTGTATTATTTATGCTAGATGCTAGACGAGAGGTACATATCATACTAATATTAATACGACAAAATTATTTAGATTTTTTACATAAAGAAACTCATTGAGAAAAACGGGTCAAAACACAATATCTTTTGTGTAGGCAGATTAACGCTTATCTACTAATGCCTAACTAAAATATTAGTGAATAAGACATAACCCATTTCTCATCTAGTGGTTTAAATAACGGGCCAAGATCTCGGGGTCCCAGGTTTGATCCCCGGGTCGGGCAACAGAGTTTTCAATTTTCGAACGTTGCTCGGGTTTGTGATCAGCATGGCATAATCACCACGCTTGCCAAATGGGGGTCCATTTGGCAAGCATGGTGATTATGCCAGTTCCCATCATTGCAGTGATAACTTGAATTTAATGTTGGAGGCCTTTTTTCTGCAGTGGAACGATTATAGGCTGTTACTTTACTTTTACTTTTATTCCACATTTGTTGCAGAACCTCCAGAATCAACACACCCGGAGTCCAGATCCTTAAGCGGCGGCGCTTTCTTCGTTAAACATTTTATACAGTTCTTCCAAATGCTTGTCAGATTCTGTCTCATCATAGTCGTCTATATCTTCGAAATGCAACACTGGCAAATTTTCATTTGAGGTTGACAAATTACCATTTGGAACCAAAGGTTCATTTCCATGGGTATCTGGAAGTAGCAGATTTACACTACAAGAATTCTTTTCCTCGGTGTTTTTTTTCTCAAATATGTCTTTATATAACAATAAATTATATAATAAGTTAATTTATTGTAATTAAAAAAATTATAATAAAAAATATTTTTAAAATTGATTTTTTATTTGACAAAATTAAAAGTATTTACTAATAGTATCGACCCCCTTTTATCGATAACACTAGCCCCATTTTATCGATAACACTAGACATCCCTATTTTTTTGGTTCATGTTGGCGTCATTGGTTTGTTGAAGTTTTAGTTAGTTTCGTTAGGTTGGCACAGAGCCAATCCACGTGTTTCATAGATTGGTATTGTTTTTTTTTTACTACAGGAGTCCCGTCTCATAAACGTAGTGATTACTTGATAAGTGTTTGCCAGACTACACACTAACCCCCGTATTTATAAAGAAGTAATTACTTATTGCTTAAGAAAGTCATAACTTAAAATGTTCATACCTAGTCCTTAAGTGAAAGAAATTGGTCACCGTTAATAGTCATATTATTTGGCTAGAAATGTTAACATTTGGTAGTTATAACTTCTAGTAATTTCTTGATTAAAGCATACAAATTGTCTCTCAAGTAATTACTTTTAGTCAAGTAATTACTTTTACTTGTTTATAAATACGGGGGTAAGTGTCAACATAAGGTTGCCATATTTGGGGTAAATTAATTTACTAAATATATGTAGTTATAATTTTTGTCTTTTCTGTACAAATAAAATTATATTTAGTTACTTTATTAAGAAGGATTTAGTATAACTAGAATTATTAAATAAAACAATATTAGAAAAAAATACTACAAGGGCCATGCAGTATGTTAAAAATTATGGGACGTCAATATGTATTCCTAAAAAATTATGTACATTTTTTTTTGGTATTATTAAGAATGAAATAGACTATTAAAAGTTGAAACAGACGCCTCACTAAACGTCAGACCGCATCGCATTCACAATGTATTATCGACTTTACGTGTCATATTTAAAGTTGATTTTTCTACAATGTACAATACTAAGTGCTTATTCCAGTTATGTAATACTAATATGTTTAACTAATAAGTTTCTTGGGAATGCTAGACGCTAGTGTAAGACACTATCGATCGATATGTCATTATCGATGAGTTCAGCCCATAATTAATAGGCAATCGTTTCTGTCATATCACTTGTCTTTAAAAACCAATATTTATTGAATTCGGTTAACAAAAGCTACATTTTCAATTCGAAAAATATTCATTACCTTTTTTTTTATTTTGAACTGCTAAAACGCTGTCGGCCATGTTTTGATGTAGGAATCACTGAAGCTCTTTTTGTTTTTGTTTGTCTGATCGCATAATATGGAAATTACTCGCAACTGTGGTTGCATGGGTACACTCTAGTCAGGAAACTGAATGGCGGATCTTTCGAGAAAATTTCGTTAAGTTGTGGGGTTGAAAGTGGGGAAGAATAACCGAATGCCTGCAAATATACTCGAGAGGGGTGTCAAATGAAAGCTGTCTAATTTAAGACAAGAACCTATGTACCTAGTCCAGCCATAAGTTGTTAAAGTCTCAGAAAAAAAAACTATTCGAAATGCCCACCTTTGGCTTTTAAACAGGCCTTTAATCTGTTTGGCCACGAATCTATGGATTTACGCACTGTTTCCAAGGGAAATTTTGCCACTGCTTGCTCCAAAGATTTTTTAGGAGACACAATGTCACCGTTTCGTTTAGAGCAGGCATGTCCTCTTAAACTGACCATAATTTGAAGCCTAAAGGGTTGAGTTCTGGGCTGGATGGGTTACCTACGCCATATCACAGAATAAGTACTAGTACTCCGTACAGAAGCTTGACTTTGCAATGGTATTCAAAGAAATGTCAACTCAATGTCGTCAACGATATGGTGTAATTTAGTTTGCCTCAGTGACAAGCACATTTTTGTTTAGACATCTACAGAAATCCATTGCAAGATATTTTCATTCTTATTACTCTAGAATATGATTCATACCATAATACACTAAACCTATTCAGTGACGTTATATCATGCGGCGTGCTTGAGATGACTGCTACAAGAAGCTACTACTAGAATTAAACTAAGAATTAAATTTGGATCCCGATCACTATTTGAACAATTAAACACTACATGATCCCGATCACTATTTGAACAATCAAACACTACACAGTGTGTTTTTGCATGTTTTCTTTTTCTCTCCATTTCGGTAAAAGAACAATTGAAAAACGGGCGCGTACTTCACACCGCTCGCTTGCGAAACTCAACTGTTTTAGCCCACCCTGGTGGGTCGCCGCGCGTAGTACGTTTTTGGTACCGACCCGCGGAGTTACACAAGCCTGGCCATATCTAATACCAAATGATCGAAAATCAAAATATCGAGCAATATTCATGGAAAGGTCAAAAAATCTAACGTTCAAAATATCGAATTTACATATAGGTGAACAAAAACCTATTATTAGCTAGATGTTATCCCATGATTATATTATGTAGGTACCTAATAGAACAAGTTACCGCTAAGATGACACATATAAATAAATATTCACACAGTCAACTAGGAATCCTTATAGTTTTGCCAATTTGACAAGCTGAAGAGATGTTTTTGTTCATGATGTAAAAAACTATGCAAAATAGTCATTTTCGATAAATTAATCATTCGATGTATTGAACGTTCGCTATTTTGACCATTCGATATTTTGAACGTTCGATTATTTGCTTCGAGCAACGCGGCCTTTCGTCCCGGAAGGGAGTAGGCATAGCGATTCTATTCTATACAAAAAGTTCTGGCATTTTTTGCGGGGGAAATGTGCACACAAGCGCAGGTTCGCATACTCACAAACAAAAACAACACTGTAGTAACGACACTCACACACAAAAAATTAAACAATTCAGCAACAATTCGTGTACGGATGAGTTACAACTCACACATTGCCCCGTTTTCAACGTAAATAGAGTTGCACTTAACTGTTAATATTGCAATATCGATAATTTTTTTCTGAAGACGGAATAAAAGTAACAATGTGAAACATTTTATGTATTAAATATTATCTTTATTTATAGAACAAACTAGCTGATACCCGCGGCTTCGCACGCGTGGAATTTGATCTGTTACAAAGTTTTGGTCATGAATAAACCCCATTTCCTGTGTAAAAAACTACATTCTTAATTACCAACCAAGTAGGTAAATCCATTTCTCGATTCATATGCGTTGTAAATGCGATTTCACAAAGACAATTTGCTTGCATACTACGTTTGGATAAAAGACCTAGATCGGACGGTGGACGACGGACCTAGACGGTGTAGTACCAGCATCGGTGTAGAGCTCTGGAAAAGACAGTCCTATGTCATTCTCCCTTCATGATCGATCGACAAAATTTCGTTTTACTGTCATGTTTTAAGTGTCTTTATTAAAATATGGAGAAAATTTAATAAAAAGATAGTTTTGATGCGTTAGATAGGCAGTTTCACTAAACAAACTTTGCCAGGCCCTCAAAAGCGGTGAGTCCTAGAAAAAAAAAACGTTACATTTAGTAACGTTTGTTTTTTCAAAGTTTATCAAATTACCTACTAAATGGAAGCTTGTCAAATGGTTTACCAGTCTATATTGATTTAATCCACCAGTCAGCTGCTTCGTGTTGTTGCAACACACCTGTTACCTTATTCTGCCTGAGATACGGGTCTATGCCCAGTTTAGGAAGTATTTTTGTACTGCTTAATATAGCTAATAATATCATAAGGTACAACAGTGTAGTTTATACGATTCGATATTTCATTTACCTACTTATTCCATTTTAACATACCTTAAGTTTTGCATGCATATTGCATGTAATGGAATTAGGCGTATATGTAGTCTTGGTTGTACAAATAAATAAATTCACTCACCAATTTTATTCGATTTCCCAACATTTTTCTCTACCGTATACAAAAATCGGCCAAGTGCGAGTCGGACTCGCGCACGAAGGTTTCCGTACCATTGATTACGTAAACAACAGTTGGTACCTACATTAATTTAGTTAATATAGTGCTTACCTGTTACCATTTATTAATATCGAGCAAAAATAGGCAAAATAATGGCATTTTTTGTATTAGAGATATAACTGAGTGTTTTGTGAATATTTCAAGTGCCTACCTGTTGGCATTATTAATGTAGGAATAAAATATGATTATTATTTCCACAGTTGTTTATTTTTTCCCGAAAATCCAGATATTTAAGAAGAAACTTAAAATGTACGTCCTAATCTTATTTGCAGCCATTCGTCGTCTGTCTCATAAAGTCTCATTCCTTTCACTCACTCCTTACATTCTGTTCCACCTCACAATCCTACATTAATATCGAGCAAAAAAGGACAAAAATCGCGTTTGATGTATGGGAGCCCCCTTTAATATTCATTTTATTTTGTTTTTGGTATTTATTGTTATTGCGCTAACAAAAATACATAATTTGTGAAAATTTCAGCTGTTTAGCTATCGCGGTTCTTGAGATACAGCCTGGTGATAGGATGACGGACAAACGGACACAGCAAAGTCTTTTAACATGGAGCAAAAAAAGGACAAAAATCGCTTTTGATGTATGGGAGCCTCCTTTAATATTCATTTTTTTTTTGGTATTTTTTGTTATTGCGGTAACAAAAATATATAATTTGTGAAAATTTCAGTTGTCTAGCTATCGCGGTTCTTGAGATGGCCTGGTGACAGGCAGACGGACAGAAGAACACAGCAAAGTCTTAGTAATAGGGTTCCGTTTTTACCGTTTGGGTACGGAACCCTAGAAATGAGTTAGTTCTAAATTGGGTACGGAACCCTAGAAATGAGTTACTTCTATTTGTAAGTACTGATATTTATTTTCTAAATATGGACCTAAATATAGTTAAGACAGCAAATAGGAATTTTCAAGTTTTATCAAAGTTTTCGTTACACAGCCTCCGTATATTTTGTCGTTCATGACGTATGGAATACGTCGCGGCTAGATGTCACATCTTCTTGAAGCTCTTATTGAGCTTTATAGTTTGATATGCAAACAAGAGTTTCGTCAAACACTATTGATATATCTTCTAGTAATCTGTCCAATTTTGAGTTGTTGATAATTTACTAACTGAAATTTAACTAACTCCTCTAATTCTGACTCACAAGGATCCCGTGGAGCACATAAATGTAATATAATACATTTCCTGATGTAATTCTGGGCTCAAAGATGTTAAAAGCGTGTATTTCCTTGTATAGATATTTCAGTTTTAAGTAAGTATCCAACCATTTAATGATGTTTTTGAATGTTTCGTCCTTGTCTTATAGTACTGAGTTCAATTTAGATGTGCTAAGGTTTGTTTGTGTTGTGACCGACCTTTGCTCCTCGGTCCCTTCTGCATACATGGAATTGTTTCGTGCTAATTCAAATTCTGCAGTTTTAGATTAAGCCGTGTTGTAGTTCCCTGAACGTTACTTTTTTCTTCAATCTCATTTTCCAAGTGTGGGTCATCTCATTAGTAATACCATTATTTGTAGTCGTATCTCTTCCCAATTATTCTTGGTAATTCTGTACATTTGTGACTGGTCACCAGCTGGTCACGCACTAATTTTAATTCATAATCAGAAATTTCTCGTAGGGTTTGTATCTGGCTTATAATATCAGTATATAAACTTGAAAAATTTTGTCTCAGGCGGGACTCGAACCCGCATCTCCTCGCATGCCGGGCGGGATGTGGGTTCGAGTCCCGCCTGAGACAAAATTTTTCAAGTTTATATACTGATATTATAAGTGCAATTAAGTTGCTAAAATATCAAATAAAGTTTGTATCTGGCTGCTGAATTGTGTAATGCAGCCTTTAATTGAAGTTCGTGTACGTTTTAACTTAGTTAATTCATCCATTTCGGCACCAATTCTTATTAAATTCTAAATTAATTCCCCTCTATTTGCAAGCAATATTTATTTTCTGATTGACACATTGAATGTCATAACAAACTAAGTGACATGTACAGTAAAGAGTATGGATATGAAACGGATCCGAACAAACTTTGCCTCCACTTTTTATCTCTTTAAAGACTAAATTCTCAAAAATCCTGAAACCCGTCATTCATAATTTCTAATCAGGTAGCTGGATACCAATTTTCATCGACTTAGCTTCAAAACTGACGGAGTTTCATACAAACTTGTGGGGCCCTTTTTACCCCCTTAGAGGTGGAATTTCCAAAATTCCTTTCTTAGTGCTCACCTACACTATAAAAGGCAGCGTGGTGAAAATTTTCAGATTTTAAATCCCAGTAGTTTGGGCTGTACGTTGATATGTCTGTCAGTCAGTCAGTCAGTCAGTCATTAAATCAGTTTTCACTTTTATATATTTAGATTAGATTATGAATCATAATTAAAAACAATTATAACTTAATTTCTATAATATTTATTTATTAGTAGGATCTTAACAACAACTTTTGATATTCAAATAACGCTCGATTTTGATGTTGATTTTTTATGTTAGATTTGATGGGTACGAAACTAGGACGAAGACTAAATTTTATACCGCTGAGAGCTGATGATTTTATACCGCTATCGCTACAAATGAGCTGTTTAGAGGAGTGTCACTCCTCTAAACCGTGACACGACATTTAAAAATATTAGAGGGATGGGAAGGACTGGAGGGATTGGAGGTATGGGTTGAGGGATGGGAGGGACGAACTCTGCCGGATCCGCTAATTATGGATTAATAATGAATTTGAGAATAGTAAATTACGTATCTGCGTGAAAATTAGTGATAAGAAGTTCATTGGTTCTTAAAATGAATTATTTTTGTGTATATTAAATTTGGCGGATGCAATTTTTTCATTAAAAAAGAAATTCTGGTGTCAATATATTTTTCCATGATTGATCTTGCAATTAAAGTTAATAAAAAAAAGTTAATAAAAAAACCGAGTTTAAATGATTACATTAAAAACATTTCTATATATTTCAATGACAAAGGAAAAGAAACAAGTTGCACACAATACATAATAAAAACCGGCCAAGTGCGAGTCGGACTCGCGCACCAAGGGTTCCGTACTAAAAAGGCCAAAAAAACGGGTTTGTTGTATGGGAGGCCCCCTTAAATATCTATTTTATTTTGTTTTTAGTATTTGTTGTTATTGCGGTAACAGAAATACATAATTTGTGAAAATTTCTACTGTCTAGCTATCGCGGCTCTTGAGATACAGCCCGGTGATAGAGTGACGGACAGACGGACAGACAGCGAAGTCTTAGTAGTAGGGTCCCGTTTTTACCCTTTGGGTACGGAAACCTAAAAACTACTAACTAAAATGATTAAATCAAATAAAAATAAATTATTACTATTATGTTATTACTATTAAAGAGTTTCAAACTTAATAACAGAAAAGAGATTTTACATCACACATAAAACCATATCAACAATTATTTGTCTAATGTGATTAAATATAACCTAGTCGATAACCACCACCCTTTATCGACAAACATTATGTCATGCGAAAGTATTAACATCACTATGTTGCCCAGCGGCAAGAAATCGGATTTATCGCGCGACCGATCTGAAATTTGCACGGGCGAGCGGACCTGATGTTGTTGAACAAATCCAACAACTATTCAAGAATAAAATATGCGAATTTAGTGTTTAAATGTAATTAAATAGCAATAATACGATACAAATTTACTTACATGTGAAATGTAACACCATCATTTTGTAAACTTGATGTTGCAGACCTCTTTTTACAACAGAAAACTGAGCAATTCGGCATTTTTAATACGGCAGCGTTCACTTGCGCGACTGGACTCGGTCTAGGAAGAAATCTGAGCGCAACTAGTTTTTATAAACGCTAATGCCCAATTGGGCTTATACCTTTGACAGAGGGGAAACGCTTCGTATGGCTACTCCCTTACGGGACGGAAGGCCGCGTTGCTCGAAGGATTATTTGTAAATTCGATATTTTGAACGTTTGATTTTTTGACCGTTCGATGAATAGTGTTTGATATTTTGAATTTCTATAATTTGGTACTAAAATGCCGTAGGTAACCTTTTACACCTTCGACTATCGATAATAATTGCAGTTCGACGTTTGGAAAATATATTTACTGTCACACTGTTTTATCTCTAGATTTTGCACCTTCTCCGCGGCATACCTAACCATCCTCACTTCTTATAGAATTATAATAGTGTGTAGTTAAATGTGCCTGGTAAGTATATTTTTTACTTAAAATAAAAGAAAAGTTTTAATAAAGATAAAATAAACAGCCATTGTTAATTAGTTTATTTATTTATTTCTTTAAAAGATTTTGATTTTTCTTCTATCTCGCAGGCTTTGTTCGTTTATAAATATACGCATCGAACCCAAGTAACAACCGGTTGTCGCTATAACAATTGATTTTAATTGTGTCTGGAATAACTCACGGTCGAAGGGGGTTATTCCAAACACAAATAAAATCAATTGTTATCGCGACAGCCGGCTGTCGCGTGGGGTCCGAAGCCTTACTATGTCTATGGGATTCACTAATGATTTTTAGCAGTATGGGTTTAGACTTTCTGGACAGTTCTGAAAAAAAATATATTGACAGTGACAGTACCACAGAACACTGACAGTACAATACTGACTGACAGAGGAGTTTTTGGCGGGAGTTCGTGAGATACGTTTGGAGTCCGTTTATTTTATCGAATTTTTATTGTTTATAGTGATTTTTGGGTCGTAAAAGTGGTGTTATTTTGCGAAACAAAGTGTCGTGCGAGTGAACAATATACAGTTCGGTGAAATAACATGGTGTATGGGTCGTAACCAAGAAAAGTGGGCCGTGAATTTTGCGCGGGATCGCGAACAGTTCACCTCTTTCTTGGGGACTTTTCTACATTCCTTCAATCTTTCGACTGTCTCCAAAAACTCCATCGAAGCATTAAAACGTCTAACATCAACGTTTTAATGCAAAAATAAAGAAAATATTACTAAAGAATTGGCTGTATGGGCATAGTTCCCTTTGCCTACCCAGAATGGGTGAAGAAAACAACAACAACTGACTGACAGACAGCATTGTTATTTGGTATACCTAGTTATTTTACTCTTTGCAGACAGCAAACAAATGTCTCTCTCTGGCTGACTCAAAGATAGTGATTACTTGTTCAGTGATATTCAACTAAGTACATTTGTTTAAGTGATAGTGGCTAGCGAGTTTCATTTTCATTCTGACTACGAAGTTGAGATTTTAATAATCATTTGGAGACTGTAGTTAAGTATAGTTGCTTATAAAATATAATCATGGATAGTGTGCGCACCCAAAACAAAGTCAAGTTGCTCTTCGAAAAATTATCTCAACCGAATTATGTTATGAACAGTTACTACGCAGACAGCTTCATCAACAAGATATCAAATACATCTGACCCAGGTAAGTTATACTTTACCGATATCTTGAGTATATCTAATCAATTTTCTGAAACTTGCATGTTAATGAAATCCATTGATTCTTCCTTTGGTCCCTAGCAATTTCATAGAAATGTTTCGGAGTTTATTGACTAACTCATATGTAATCCATCTTTTGATAGCAGGGTTTAATAAAATCCAAATAAATCAGGACGTAAAAGTATTGTTTGGGTAGTATGTATGGTAATATGTATATTGCCTTGTGATAGCATAACTTGTTTATGCATATCTGTATAATTCAGTGCATTTATAGGTTAGACATAATCATAGTAATCTTGACTGATTGATAAACATTCATAATCCTAGTAATTTTTTGACTGTAGATTTTTGTGAAAATTTATTTTTAGTATCCAATTAGCAGCAATATTTTTGAAATGCTCTTGTGAACAAATATTATAACTATCAAGCAAATGTTTTAACGCTTTAAACCCCAAGCGACAACCGGTTGTCGCGATAACAATTGATTTCAATTGTGTCTGGAATAACTCACGATCGAGGGATTAATTTAGCTGGTATATGTATTGGTAGCAGGCTCCCTTTTTCACATTTAGGCTCCAAGTGCTGAGAATGGTCAAATTCGCTGTCAATCATTTAGTTTGATACAAAATCATAGGTACTAAGATGAATGAATTGATACCATTTAATCCCTCGATCGTGAGTTATTCCAGACACAATTGAAATCAATTGTTATTGTGGCACCCGAGTGCCTCCTGGGGGTTGAGGGATTAAATGCGCGATTAGACTGCCTAATTTGACTGAATATAATATATTCTGGCTCATTATATTTAGAATTTAATAAGCTAAAAATAAGAAAAAAATAATATTGTTTGTGTTCATAAACTATTTCTATTTTTCAATACATATTGGTATGTGTTTTTATTTGTTGATTATTAATAATTATTATCTATATGAACAAAGTACATGAAAATATTATTACTCTTCTTCTACACCATTACACTTTTGTCAGAGTGGTTGTGGTTATCTCAAGGAGTGGTGGCAATCACATAACGAGCCATGTGTCGTGAGTTCGATCTCCGCAAAGTACAAGTAATTGTGTGCATAAACATTCATTTGTGTTTATACTGGTCTGTTATGAGTACATATTTACAAAAATAAGTAAATAAGTAAATTTATCGGTTGTCTTGTACCTCAAGCTGCTTAGTAGTAGCTCAATTTAGGACTAGATGGCTCTGTATGGTTCAGTGTGGCATGTCTTGAAACTATTGATATTATAAAAATCTTTATTCTGTGAGTGTGGAGTACACTGCTTAACGGTTCATCGGTATAAAACGCATATCAGTATGAGAGCCTCCTAAACTACTATGTAGCAAGTCCTCTGTCCAAGACAGAGCATCTTCCAGTATATTTCTCATCAAAAAGCTGAATCCTGAATGAATTAAATAAACTAAATCTAGTTAAAAGACATGGATTTTTAAGCAGCTGTAGATCATTAAATGTTTCTTTGGAAAAGTAATTGGCGTTGAACCTGTCATACTTGAAATGGTAAAAAATTTAAAAATAACTTTTGATTTTAAGGTTCTATTATAAGCCTGTCAGAATTTTTTTGGTATTTCTGTTGTGGAGAAGCTTCTTGCTCTGGACAAGCCGCTGTCTGCGACTTTGTTAACTTTTGAGATTGGTGGATACACTGCGTTTGGAGAATATGATGTCATTCTTTTCCTTTTCTCCTCTTGACCTTTCTCTGCATGTGTTGTTTCCTTTCTGCCTTTTATATCACCTGTTTTTATATCTTTTACAACTATTATGTCATAACGGATGTATGCTACATTTCCTTTTGCATTCTCCTCTTCTACTGTTTTCTTCAATTCTTTTCTTTTAATTGAAACCTCTTTAGGTAAATCTTCCGTTGCATAGGTATTATTTTTGAGTATTTCGAATTTTTGCCAATTGAGTGTTAGTGATATTAGTACAGGCCCCCAATTCCGATAATTTACAAATGGCTCAATAGCATCGCAATTGTATATTTTGACACATTAAATATGGAAATAATGTCAAAATATACGATTGCGCGAGGCTATTGAGCCATTTATAAATTAGCGCTATTGAGCCATTTATAAATTAGCGGCCTTTTTCCTAATCTTCTCACCATATTGATTTCCCATCTGTCCCATACTACTATGTTGGTTTTCTGACTTAAATCATGGGTGTACACAAACAAAGTTAAAAACAAACTACTGACAACACAACACGCAATGGAGAGAAGAATGTTTTTACCACGCTTTTATTAGCTTGGGTAGTATTATATTATCTGTGGCTTGGGTTGTATCCATCTATCTATGTATGTAATGGAATCTTTGAGCACTATTTTCACTAATATCTAGAAGTTTGATTAATTTGAAACTTTGCACACGTATCAAGGACCGATGACAATGGAAGAATTTAATAACAGTTTCCCAGTTTTCCTCTGTAAGAGGGAGTAAAAGAGATAGAGCTAGCGCGGTCTGTATCAATTAAGATTCCTGCATAGCTTTGGACTTACAGTCGATAAAGAAGGAATCAAATCTTATAAACTAAACTAAAAAGTAAAAAATAAATTATAGTGTAAAAAACTAAAAAACCATGCTTTTAAAACAAATTGAAATTAAAAATTGAAAATAAAACTGTAGTAATCAATTGAAAAATTCATATTATTATTGTACAATAAGCGTGGGGGGCTTGATTTAGACTGTTGTAAATATTTTATCAATAATTAATATATCTGTGGATATCATAACAAGCACCCCACGGTTTTTGTACAATAATATGAATTTTTCAATTGATTACTACAGTTTTATTTTCATTTTTTTAGTTCAATCTGTTTTAATTCCTCGATCGTGAGTTATTCCAGACACAATTGAAATCAATTGTTATCGTGGCACCCGAGTGCCTCCTGGGGGTTGAGGGATTAAAAGCGTGGTTTTTTAGTTTTTTAATTATGAAAGAAAAAGTAAGGAAATTGCACGGAAAATTAGAAAATTTAAGAAAACTTATCACCATACTGAATTATTTGTAATCTAACCTTATTGCTTTTGACAATAATAATTTAAACTTTTTTAATGTATGGCGTTTGACATAACATTAACAAAGTGCGTGCTGCAAATAAGAGGTAAAAAAATGAATTTTGCACATCGATCGTAAATGGAATTAAAAACAAATAATTTGAAACACAAAACCTATCAACATCAGTATTGCTAGTTCTGGAAAAAGAAATTGCACACAGTTTGTTTAGTTGGTTTTTAATATTGAGAAAAATATTGAATTTGCCATAACAGCTATTTAATACTGTTTAGACTTAAATGTTGGTGTTATTAATTCTATAAAAATAATTTCTTAATGTGAATTTATACAATCATACAGGCATTTAAATTAAACACATTGAACGGTGGCATTCGTCATTAGATTAAGTAATATACTTATAAATGTAATCATATTTTCTTATGTATTTAAAGATCATACTAAACTCATGGCAAATCGTCGTATAACAAAACAACACGTTTTCCCATTTTTTGTGGGTAAACGCCCGATGATGGTAACACTGAAGCTTATATTTGTGTGCGTTAGAAGAACGTAGATTTATTCAGCTTACGCACACAAGGATAATTAAATGGCACGAGTTTACGGTTACGTTTTGGTTCAGACGCGGCTTCTAGGTGTTATTATTCTAAGTGTAATACCTACATAATAAGAAATCATTTACACACAAAATATTCAAATCCCTCAGAAATTATTTGAGGCAAAAATATGTTTATAAAAACAAGGTTATTAGGTATTTATTTACTTACTAAATTAAACGTGTGAGTCATATAAAGAACCTCTACTTTTTTCAAATGTAAAAACTGTGAACAATTTTAAACAATAGGTAATTTTATGATTAGCAAATAATAAAATTGTAGTGTTAAAACTAAAAAGCTATATGCTGTGCTATGCTATCAATAAAATAGGTGTTCAAATTTATTTGTTTGGTTAGATATTAATAATGATTCAAAAGGTCATGACTGATTTTCATGATTTGAACAGAAGCCTTTTAGGCTGCTGTGGATTCTGTCCATCCATCCCTATGTCTGTCTGTTAAGACTGTTTATCTTGAGAGCGCTAAGAGGTTTTGAGTTAAAATTGAAACTGTATACTCTGGTCTACTTTTAAGTTAATGTAATAAAAGACATTGTGTCCCTGTAGGATAGTATCTCCATGCGTGTAAAGCCGCGGGCAACAGCTACTAATTTTAATTAATAAACTGGAATGGAATGTATTTCCTATACTGTGTTGTGTTGTAATAATTTTAGATGCCTTAAATATATAAAGTCAGTTAGTTATAAAATTTGTGGCTGGGTAAAATATTGATATACGCCTATGAACACCTCACGTGTCCCCTTGTAAAATAAACAGTCATTTTATTGGGCATGGGACAAGAACCCATAGTCATACATGAAACGAAGGTATTTTACATAAACAGATAAAAATTAACAGGGTAAGATAACGTAGGTCCTTATCTTGAATTGCCCAGGGCTACCAAAAGGTTAAGAACAGCCCAGTGAGACAATTGTTTGTATTAAAGTTATCTACCTTAATCGCTTATTTCCCATACCTCCCACTAGTTTTCAACCTAATACTAGCAATAGATTTTTGTCTACTCATTCTTAGTTGGCATTCTGTAAAATTACTAAGCGGTTAAGTGTGCCATTACAAAATTAGCGCTCAATTGATACATAGTACCTACGTCATCTTTATTTAGATTACTAGCTGTTGCCCGCGACTTCGTCCGCGTCAATTTCTGTTATTAGGATCGCGATTGGGTATTTTATTTTTATTTATATATTTATTGGGTAACTTGAACCGTTTATGCAGCGCACGCAACGGACGCCTTTAAATATGAATAATTTTCCCCGTTTTTTCAATATTCTTCACTGTTGCTTCGCTCCTATTGGTTGCAGCATGATTTTATATAGCCTATAGCCTTCCTCGATAAATTGACTATCCAACACAAAAAATATTTTTCAATTCGAACCAATACTTTTTTGAGATTAGCGCGTTCAAACAAACAAACGAACAAACTCTTCAACTTTATAATATTAGTATAGATGGGTTACAAGGACGACTCGTCAGATTGTTAATGAAATAAATAAGTAGGTACAAAACTTTTAAATGTTTCTTATTTATCCAGTTCGTTGACATCATGCCAGCCAGATATCTCTATCGAAGTAGTCTGATAAAGTATTTTTATGTCATATTATCGTTTGATATCACGATATTTACTATTTTATCATGAACACTCAACACACGCCTTTTATGGTAAGAGCACAATGTTTTAAAAAACCTATGCTTTGCTTCTTTGCCATAGTATGATTATACATTTCTGGTTAGATCAACAGAGAGAAAAAACCGACCAAGTAAGTACTAACGTTTCGCCATTAATTTATCATTAGGAAAAGTTTGCAATAAAGTTTAATACTTCACAAATTGATCCCTCAATCTAAAAATGGTGTTTACAGCCAAATTTTTGATCGTCATCCAACGACACCTCACTTCTCGAAGTCGAAGGCATCGAAGTCACCTTTTAAAAAAAAAATAAAGTTATGTATTATGAGCCTAATAATTGCCCCTCTCCTTTTAT
Organism: Anania crocealis; assembly: GCA_949315895.1. NCBI lineage: Eukaryota > Metazoa > Arthropoda > Insecta > Lepidoptera > Crambidae > Anania > Anania crocealis. The sequence continues at coordinate 4,173,732 of OX438858.1, read as the reverse complement.
TACTATGCCGACTGTAAAACTCTACGAGCATGACTCCATCTAAATTAAACTACTACGTGACAAACGATTTTTCAATCCCAACTTAATGATTTAGGATTCAATAAAGTTATCACCAGTTAACCTTTGGTATGCGTTTGCGTAAGATACCTATACGCGTTTGTTACATCATCAGTCTCCTAAAGCTCCAACTTGGGTTTATGGTTTCTTAACCTTTTATAATATATCCGAGCCATAATAATTCTCGACTAAGAATTCTCTATTCGTACGAGATTTTTTCGATATAACACGATTTAATTTTTGTCAAAAGATTGTAAAATCCGATCCTAATATGTGATGCGTACAGGCCGTTTAGGTTGTTGGACCCTAATGCTGTGTTACAGACGTAGAAAGAGAATTAGATGTCAGAAGAAGAGCAATGGTTGTCAATTGAACTAATGGCATTTTTAATGTTTTGGTCGCAACGCGGCCTTGTTTAGCTGGTCAGAACAATCAAAGAGTTCACTTATTTAGTTGAATTTAGTTAGGTTTTACGTACAGTTGACCTTCTTTTTGTATGATTGTCCTTCAAGGATTTCAGAGCTCTCTAAACCTACTATCACATGCATCTGCAACATACATAATAAATAACACAGAACCAACTGTTTTACTTGACCCTTGCGTAGTTGTCGTACACTTAGTAATACATTTTGTCTTTACGTAATATTTATCATTTGCTATTGCTATTTACAGTGGCATTTGAATATAAGTAACTAGCTGATGCCCGCGGCTTCGCGCGCGTGGGTTTTTATCTGTTACAAAGTTTTCGTCACGACTCACCCCCCTCTCCTCCACTCTTTTTCTCCACTTCCTTTGCCTACGGTGCCGAGGGTGCCCATCTCGGGCGAGGTGGTGGTGGGTACTTAGTGGGAGCCGATACGTCGTTCGGGGCCCGTTGATACAATAGTTGGATGAAAGGGGCCGATTTAAACTATCGTTTTAGGGATCCGGTGTTGGTTCTCCTAGCGTACCGTGGTCCAAGCGAGCTCACACCACATCTGTTTGCATTTACATGAAATCTGAAGTACAATATCATTTGAAAATTTAAAAACTGCCAATGCTGTAGGTAGTACATCAAAACATTCAAAGCAGCTTGCGAGGCTTTATTCGAATATGGTCAACACTGGCGTATAGCCCTGGAAGAAGTGGTCCTGTGTAAAATACCACATTATTAATTTCCAAACAAGTAGGTAAATCCATTTTTCTCGATCCATAAGCGTTAAAAAGGCGATTTTACAAAGACAATTTGCTTGCATACTACGTTTGGATAAAAGACCTAGATCGGACGGTGGACGACGACCTAGACGGTGTAGTACCAGCATCAATGTAGAGCTCTGGAAAAGGCAGTCCTATGTCATTCTCCCTTCATGATCGATAGACGAAGTTTCAAGTACCTCAATATGTTGTTAAACACAAATAATTAACCACACAATTTTCCACCGTTTTTCACCCCTTCAAATATTATATTATACAAAAATCCTTATAAACAACTTTACAAAATTTATACCAAAAAGCTGACGTAGTTTCACAAAACTTTCATGTGGGATGTGGGTTCGAGGCATGAATGGTAAAGGATGATCAGTAGGATAAATAGTGTTCAGAAACTTGACAGGATAGATAACTGATTCGTCTGTACTGACCACTGTGTCTATACATTGTTATATTTCTTCAGCTTCAAATGATGTCAGCAAAACATCATTAATTACTGCTGCTTGGTCATTAGTGGTGGTGGTAGCTAATCCTAAGTTAAACAACACGGAATTATGAAGTGAGGTGTTTTTTTTTCTCAGCGTTTTATTTTCATGTTTTAAAAGTGTATTTTTTTAAATATCCATCATCATCATCATCCATCATATCAGCCGAACGACGCCCACTGCTGGGCATAGGCCTCCCCCAAGGATCTCCACAACGATCGGTCCTGTGCTGTCCGCATCCAGCGGCTTCCCGCGACCTTGATCAGATCGTCGGTCCACCTTGTGGGGGGCCTGCCCACGGAACGTCGTCCGGTACGTGGTCGCCATTCGAGAACCTTTCCGCCCCAACGGCCATCGGTTCTCCGCGCTATGTGTCCCGCCCACTGCCACTTCAACGATGCAATCCTTCGAGCGATGTCGGTTGTTTTAGTTCTCCTGCGGATCTCATCATTTCTGATTCGATCGAGTAGGGAAATACCAAGCATCGCTCTCTCCATTGCTCGCTGGGTGATCTTGAGCCTTCTTATGAGACCCATAGTAAACGACCACGTCTCACTCCCATAGGTCATTACTGGCAACACACACTGGTCAAAGACTTTCGTCTTGAGACACTGAGGTATTTCGGACGCGAAAATATGCCGGAGCTTCCCGAACGCTGCCCATCCGAGCTGGATTCGACGAGAGATCTCTTTCTCGAAGTTGGACTTACCTAACTGGACTATCTGTCCCAGGTAAACATAGTGGTCAACAACTTCGAGTGCAATGTTCCCAACGTTAACTGGAGCGGGTGCAACATGGGCATTTAACATGATTTTCGTCTTGTCCATGTTCATCCTAAGACCCACTCTTTGAGAAGCATTACTGAGATCTTCGAGCATAATGTTCAGGTCTTCCAAGGTCTCAGCCATAAGAACTACATCATCGGCAAATCGCAGGTGTGTTAGGTATTCGCCATTGATGTTGATGCCGCGTCCTTTCCAGTCCAGAAGCTTGAAAATATCCTCCAACGCAGCTGTGAACAGTTTCGGAGAAATAACGTCTCCCTGTCTCACACCTCGCTGTAGTTGGATCGGATTAGAGCTCTGTAGGCTTACTCTTGAAACTCGATTTCAAGCAGTATTGGAGATTGGAATCGAAATCTTTTCGTTTGGCACTCTTGAATGCTACACTAGCGCCAAATCGTACCCGGATTGGGTGAAATTTAAAGGAACTAAATGAAATCGACTTCAAGATTTTTCGGCACTCTTGACGTAATTTTGACATTGATCTATCGAGTTTAGATTCGTGTTTAGGATCGAGTAAACGCAGTTACAAGAAACTAACTTTTTTGAGATTGAGAGTGATATTTTGACGAATTAATCTAGTTTTATTTATTTAAAATGGCACGTTTAGGTCTAATAAATGATATTTTAGACATCGGACATAGATTCGATGTGAGACAAGGGCGGAATTTGATAAGAATGATAAGTTATGCAGACAACGCATTTGATATGAGTGTCGATGAGTTTAGGAGAAATTATAGAGTATACATTTACCTATCTATTTGACGTTATCTTTCTGCGCACCGCCTAACGCATTAAGCGTCAGCGAAATTTTATCCCACTCCACTATAAACAATAAATTCACACTGAGTCGAAACTTACTTAAGTATCGAACCTCTTCACCTTACAATTTATTAGTATTGCTTTCAAGTTTTTTACATTTTCATAATCGGAGAATGTGTTGAAAAACATCGGTAACATTATTTAATTACAAGTACAAGTTCATTGGTTAATAAATAAATCGTCCAGCACAAAGTTATTTTTGACGTGTGATTTCGGCGTGAAGTTTTTTTTTTTCACACAGACATTCTCAATGAGCCACTTTAACTAACAAAGTCAGCTGTAAAATATAGTTGCACTAAGCAAAAATGGGAGGAAAGTACATGTTACAGTGAATAACATTATATTGAACATTAAAATAATAAATATGGCAAGATTTTACGTTTTGTTACGATATTACATTCTTGGTAGTTTACATTTTTTTCTGTATGGTCACCCAATTTGATCGACGGTACTCGATCGTGATGTCGAATCCGATTTCATAGTCGATCGTGTTCAAGAGTGCCATATCTTTGGAGATTGGGATTGAAACTGGTTCGGATTGGAATCGGATTGAGATCAAGATTGGTTTCAAGAGTAAGCCTACTGGTTCTGTAATCGGACCGACATGGTGGCGTTTTGGTATAAGTACTTTAGTACCTCGATGTACCTGTAGTCTATTTGGCACCTTTGGAGAGACTGCAGCACTGCCCATGTCTCAATCGAATCAAAGGCTTTCTCATAGTCCACGAACGCTAAGCAAAGTGGCAAGTTATACTCTTCGGTCTTCTGTATAACTTGCCGCAGCGTATAAATGTGGTCTATGGTACTATAGCCTTTTCGGAACCCGGCTTGTTCGGGAGGTTGGAAGTCGTCGAACCTGCGAGTGAGACGATTCGTAATGACTCTCGAAAACAACTTATAGATATGGCTCAGAAGCGAAATGGGTCTGTAGTTCTTCAAGAGAGTTTTGTCACCCTTCTTGAAGAACAGCATCACATCGCCTCTGCCCCATGCCTTTGGCGTTTTGCCCTCGAGGATGACAGAATTAAAGAGCTTCTGGAGGACCTTAAGTATCGGCTTACCGCCCGCTCTAAGGAGCTCTGTTGTGATTCCGTCATCACCCGCCGCCTTGTTGTTTTTTTAAATATGGAGGATATTAAATAAAAACATAATTTAGATGCGTTAGAAAGGCAGTTTCACTAAACAAACTTTGCCAGGCCCTCAAAAGCGCCTCGCTATGGAGGGCCTGAGGCCTCCTAGAAATAATAAATCGTTACTAAATGTTTATTAAATTATCTTCTAAATGGAAGATTGTCAAATGGTCTACCAGTCTATATTGATTTAATCCACCAGTCAGCTGCTTAGTCTTGTTGCAACACACCTGTTACCTTTTTCTGCCTGAGATACGGGTCTATGCCCACTGTAGGAAGTATTTTTGTACTTCTTAATATAGTTGATTATGTCACAAGGAACTCAATAGTGTAATTCTATACACTTTTTTCGATTTCTCAACATTTGTCTCTACCGTATAAACAAAAATCGGCCAAGTGCAAGTCGGACTCGCGCTCGAAGGGTTCCGTACCATTGACTACGAAAACAACAGTAGGTACCTACATTAATGTAGTGCCTACCTGTTACCATTTATTGATATCAAGCAAAAATAGGCAAAAAATTGTTTTTTTTTGTATGGGAACCTCCCTTAAATAATAATTTAATTATTTATTATTAAAGTTAGAAATATAACTGAGTGTTTTGTGAATATTTCAAGTGCCTACCTGTTGCCATTATTAATATCGATCAAAAAGGGACAAAAAAACTGCGTTTGTTGTTGGGAGCCCCACTTAAATAATTGTTTTATTTTGTTTTTAGTATTTGTTGTTATTGCGGTAACAGAAATACATAATTTGTGAAAGTTTCAACTGTCTAGCTATCGCGGCTCTTGAGATACAGCCTGGTGACAGACAGACGGACAGACGGACGGTCAGCGAAGTCTTTGTAATAGGGTTCCGTTTTTACCCTTTGGGTACGGAACCCTAAAAATGATTAAGTTCTAAATAATACCATTCTTATAGTAAGTACCGATATTTATTTTCTGAATATGTACCTAAATATAGATAAGACATCTAATAGGAATTTTCAAGTTTTGTCTTTTCGTTACATAGCCTCCTCATTTCTTCGTATTCTTTGTCCTTCAGGGCGTATGGAATACGTCGCGGCTAGATGAAAATTGGTGTCACATTTTCTTGAACTATGAGCTTTATAGTTTGATATGCAAACAAGAGTTCCGTCAAACACCATTGTTAAATCTTCATAATCTGTCCAATTTTGAGTTGTTGATAATTTACTAACTGAATTTTAACTAACTCCTCAAATTCTAACTCACAAGGATCCCGTGGAGTACATAAATATAATATAATACGTTTTATGATGTAATTCTGGGCTCAAAGATGTTAGAAACGTGTATTTCCTTGTATCGATAATATTATTATTATCACATCTGTTCAGTTTTAAGTACGTATCCAACCGTTTAATGATGTTTTTGAATGTTTCTTTCTTGTCTAATGGTACTGAGTTCAATTTAGATGTCCTAAGATTTGTTTGTGACCGACCTTTGCTCCTCAGTACCTTCTGCATACATGGAATTGTTTCGTGCTATCGAATTGAAACTCTGCAGTTTTAGTTTAAGCTGTGTTGTAATATCCTGATGGTTATTTTTTTCTTCAATCTCAGATTCCAACTGTCGGTCATCAGTAATATTATTTGTAGTCGTATCTCTTCCAAATTATTCTTGGTAATTTTGTTTATTTGTCACTGGTCACCAACTGGTCACTCACTTATTTCAATTTATAATCAGAAATTTCTCGTAGGGTTTGTATCTGGCTGCCGAATTGTGTAATGCAGCCTTTAACTAAAGTTCCACACATTTTAATTAAGTTAATTCATCCATTTCGGCGCCAATTATTAAATTCTAAAATAATACCATTCTGTTTGTAAGAAATTACCTATTTATTTTCTGATTGACACATTGAATGTCATAACAAACTAAGTAAAGTCTGAGAGTACAAATATGTAAAGAGTATGGATATTACGCGAAACCGAACAACCTTTGCCCCCATTTTTTATCCCCTTAAAGATTAAATTTTCAAAAATCCTGAAAGACGTCATTCTTAATTTCTAATCAGGTAGCTAGATACCAATTTTCATCGACTTAGCTTCAAAACTGAGGGAGTTTCATACAAACTTATGGGGCCCTTTTTACCCCCTTAGAGGCGGAATTTCCAAAATTCCTTTCTTAGTGCTCACCTACACTATAAAAGGAAGCACGGTGAAAATTTTCAGATTTTAAATCCCAGTAGTTTGGGCTGTGCGTTGATATGTCAGTCAGTCAGTCATTAAATCAGTTTTCATTTTTATATATATAGAAGACTAGCTGATACCCGCGGCTTCGCGCGCGTGGAATTTGATCTGTTACAAAGTTTTCGTCATGACTAAAACCCATTTCCTCCACTTTCTTTGCCTACAGTGCCGGGGGTGCCCATCACGGGCGAGGTGATGTTGGGTACTTAGTGGGAGCCGGTACGTCTTTGTCGGCATACCGGGGTTCGTTACGCTGATACAATAGTTGGATGAAAGGGGCTGAATTATTCTATTGTTTGAAGGGAACCGGTGTTGGTTCTTTCAGCGTACCGTGGTCCAAGCGAGCTCGCACCACATCTGTTAGCATTTACATGAAATTTGAAGTCTAATATAATTTGAAGATTTAAAACTGTCAATGCTGTATTACAACAAAACCATTCAAAGCAGCTTGCAAGGCTTTATTCGAATATGATCAACACTGCCTAGAGCCCTGGAAGAAGTGGTCCTGTGTGAAAAAACCCATTCTTAATTTCCAACTAAGTAGGTAAATCAATTTCTCGATCCATAAGCGTTGTAAATGCGATTTCACAAAGACAATTTGCTTGCATACTACGTTTGGATAAAAGACCTAGATCGGACGGTGGACGACGGACCTAGACGGTGTAGTACCAGCATCGTTGTAGAGCTCTATAAAAGACAGTCCTATGTCATTCTCCCTTCATGATCGATAGAAAAGTTTCGTTTTATTGTCATGTTTTAAATTTGTATTTTTTTAAATATGGAGAAAATTTAATAAAAAGATAATTTGGATGCGTTAGATAGGCAGTTTTACTAAACAAACTTTGCCAGGCCCTCAAAAGCGGTGAGTCCTAGAAAAAAAAAACTAAATGGAAGTTTATCAAATTACCTACTAAATGGAAGCTTGTCAAAGGGTTTACCAGTCTATATTGATTTAATTCACCAGTCAGCTGCTTCGTGTTGTTGCAACACACCTGTTACCTCATTCTGCCTGAGATACGGGTCTATGCCCAGTTTAGGGAGTATTTTTGTACTGCTTAATATAGTTAATAATGTCATAAGGTACACTGTTGTAAGTGTAGTTTATAAGATTCGATATTTCATTTACCTACTTATTCCATTTTAACCTACCTTAAGTTTTGCATGCATATTGCATGTAATGGAATTAGGCGTATATGTAGTCTTGGTTGTACAAATAAATAATTCACTCACCAATTTTATTCGATTTCCCAACATTTTTCTCTACCGTATACAAAAATCGGCCAAGTGCGAGTCGGACTCGCGCACGAAGGTTTCCGTACCATTGATTACGTAAACAACAGTTGGTACCTACATTTATTTAGTTAATATAGTGCTTACCTGTTACCATTTATTAATATCGAGCAAAAATAGGCAAAATAATGGCATTTTTTTGTATGGGATCAAATATTCATTTTATTTTCATTCTGTTATTTGTTGTTAAAGTAAGAAATATAACTGAGTGTTTTGTGAATATTTCAAGATCCTACGTGTTGGCATTATTAATATCGAGCAAAAAAGGACAAAAAATCGCGTTTGATGTATGGGAGCCCCCTTTAATATTAATTTTATTTTGTTATTGGTATTTTTTGTTATTGCGCTAACAAAAATACATAATTTGTGAAAATCTCAGCTGTCTAGCTATCGCGGTTCTTGAGATACAGCCTGGTGACAGGATGACGGACAGACGGACACAGCAAAGTCTTAGTAATAGGGTTCCGTTTTTACCGTTTGGGTACGGAACCCTAGAAATGAGTTAGTTCTAAATAATACCATTCTATTTGTAAGTACTGATATTTATTTTCTAAATATGGACCTAAATATAGATAAGACAGCCAATAGGAATTTTCAAGTTTTATCAAAAGTTTTCGTTACATAGCCTCCTATTTTGTCGTTCATGGCGTATGGAATACGTCACGGCTAGATGTCACATTTTCTTGAAGCTCTTATTGACCTTTTTAGTTTGATATGCAAACAAGAGTTTCGTCAAACACTATTGATAAATCTTCTAGTAATCTGTCCAATTTTGAGTTGTTGATAATTTATTAACTGAATTTTAACTAACTCCTCAAATTCTGACTCAGAAGGATCCCGTGGAGCACATAAATATAATATAATACGTTTTCTGATGTAATTCTGGGCTCAAAGATGTTAGAAACGTGTATTTCCTTGTATAGATATCATCACATTTATTCAGTTTTAAGTAAGTATCCAACCATTTAATGATGTTTTTGAATGTTTCGTCCTTGTCTAATAGTACTGAGTTCAATTTAGATGTGCTAAGGTTTGTTTGTGTTGTGACCGACCTTTGCTCCTCCTTTTCTGCATACATGGAATTGTTTCGTTCCCAATTATCCTTGGTAATTTTGTACATTTGTGACTGGTCACCAGCAGCTGGTCACTTACTAATTTTAATTCATAATCAGAAATTTCTCTTAGGGTTTGTATCTGGCTACTGAATTGTTTAATGCAGCCTTTAATTGAAGTTCGTGTACGTTTTAACTTAGTTAATTCATCCATTTCGGCACCAATTCTTATTAAATTCTAAAATAATACCCTTCTATTTGCAAGCAATGATATTTATTTTCTGATTGACACATTGAATGTCATAACAAACTTAGTGACATCAGAGAGTACAAATATGTAAAGAGTATGGATATGAAACGGATCCGAACAAACTTTGCCTCCATTTTTTATCTCTTTAAAGACTAAATTCTCAAAAATCCTGAAAGACGTCATTCATAATTTCTAATCAGGTAGCTGGGTACCAATTTTCATCGATTTAGCTTCAAAACTGACGGAGTTTCATACAAACTTGTGGGGCCCTTTTTACCCCCTTAGAGGCGGAATTTCCAAAATCCCTTTCTTAGTGCTCACCTACACTATAAAAGAAAGCGTGGTGAAAATTTTCAGATTTTAAATCCCAGTAGTTTGGGCTGTACGTTGATATGTCTGTCAGTCAGTCAGTCAGTCAGTCATTAAATCAGTTTTCATTTTTATATATTTAGATTATTGTCATTTTTTGTACCCAGTTTAATGCGAATATTTTACACTAACTAACGGATGATGGTTTCACAATTATTCCAATGTAATGTGTACCTACACAAATTAAGATATTCGTATGGTAAAACTCTTTTGACAACAATAGATGAAAAATTTATTATATTGTATATATTTTTGACGCGAACTTTTCTGATACTGGCCCAATTCGTCTCTACTTTGGTTTAATTAAAAACAGCTCTTGAAGGTCGAGCCATGTGACTCGAATATCGGTAAACAGACTTCTTGAGAGTTTTATTTATTTATTTCATAGATAGTGTGCTAACTGAAGCTTGAAGGAAGCGATAAGTTTTACTCCTCAGATAACTGGTGAGACGAAAGATAAAAATATACCAGTAATACATCTTCTTCAATTTAATTTATCTGTACGTGTGTTTGTAGCCCAACTCATTCTAAACTGCTGGACCGATTTTGGTTATATTATATTTCAATGAGTTGGTTGTAAAACACAATTGGTAGGTGACGCTGCTATGTGTCATGTCCGAAAATCGTTTGCCGGGACCGCTTCTATACACAATAATATTTTAAGTAGGTACTTAAAAATCTTACAGTAAAAATCAATGATATTTAAAAAGTAATAGATATGTTACATGCGCTCTCAATATGCGTCCCTAAAACGTCACAATTGTGACGTCTTTTAAAATCCATCATACAATATGGATGCCAAGGCGAAAGAGAAAGTAATTGTTATTTTTATTTTCACTAGTATGACAAGGACAAAATAAGAATTACCCATGTGTGCAGTTGTTCGCAAGCGGCACAGATATTTCGCGCACCAACGTCCAATCTCATGCTGCTTCATACTGCTTGCCAGAAGCTTATAATACTCGTAGGTTGAGTGACGGTGTCGACATTTTTCACGACTCTCGCTGAGTTCAAAGCTAAGATAACTGAGTTGTTAAGGGAGGTGTAGTACTATTATTCATATGTTTATGTTTTATATTGTAGAGCTCATTTTAAATTTTACATTTTAATTAGTTTCTAATTTTAACATAACTCCGTCCGTATTGTCATAGGGAAAGAAATATACTTTCCCTATGCTATTGTGCATGATGTGGCCGCCTTAAGAAGATTTTTACATTTTATAATTTTCACCGATAAGAATTATATAAGTAATTTACTAATGTAAATATCCCTGGCAGTCCAAATTAAATAAATAAATAAGTACACTTCAGAGAGCGGCTGCATTTCCATAACTATAACTCGTATGTCATGTAAAATCTAAAAAAAGTGTTCGACAATTCTAGACGCTGTTATTAAGAGGGTCCTATCTGAGCCGTTATTTATAATTCTGTCTCAGTCACTAGATAATAATTTTTCAAGGGAGTGGTGCTAGTGTACCGTCCAGTACGGTTAATGTAAATATTTAATCGAAATGTTTAATAATTTGACGCAGCTTGCTGAAATTTTAGACGATTTTTTGGGTTATATAAAAAGTATAACTTGAAAAAAGGCAATAAACGTATTTATTACATGATACTTTTTAGGGTTCTGTACCGAAAGGGTAAAAACGGGACCCTATTACTATGACTTCGCTGTCTGTCCGTCTTTCCTTCGCTCTGTCACCAGGCTGTATCTCAAGAGCCGCGATAGCTAGACAGTTGAAATTTTCACAAATTATGTATTTCTGTTACCGCAATAATACTAAAAACAAATAAAATAAATATTTAAGGGGTGCTCCCATACAACAAACTCGGTTTTTGGCCCTTTTGGTACGGAACCCTTCGTGCGCGAGTCCGACTCGCATATGGCCGGTTTTATTTTATAATTTATTGCCTATAGTTGCCTATATCTGGTACAGAATTAAATTATTTCGATACAGTAGTATATCTCGTAAGTAACAGCAAATAATATTAATTAATATTCTTTAATTTATTATAGTACTAATTAATATTCTTTGGTAAGAGATAAATAGAAATTTAAATCGGAATTCGTTTCAGAGATCTAAAATTTTAAAGGTTCTAGGGCTGCCACTTCGTTTGTTTTCTTAGCTATATGTGATTTTTTTATAGCTTTCATAATTTTTATCAGACTGTTGATAAAAACTTACTGATACAAAAAAACACCAACGAATATCATAAAATAATTTTGACTGACCTCAACGTTGGCAACGTCTCTAAAATACTTTCGAAGAATACAAAAAAAAATCGTCTCGATTATTTAGGTTTGTCTGTCATATTTGTGCGATGTACACTCGACAGCACATCAAGTTAAACAGTTGAACTGCGATTACAGTTTTTATTACGTAGGGCATAAAGGCGATCTCAAGGTCAACATGTATAGTCTGATGTGCTGCCGTGTGTACATAATTATTCTCATTTGTATTCTTATTTTATTGTTTCAGAAATTACAAATATCATCGGCATACCATTTATAAGAGATCTAGTTATCGATGTTCTGCAGAGCACAGAAACATACCACAGCACAGTCAATGTATTCCTCGGTAGAATACTCGCGATCGTCGTCAAGGCAGAGCACCACTTCTACAAAATAATAGAAAAAAGAGAAGATACTATGCTTAAATTCTTTTCTAACATAGACTCTGACGATGTTAACCCTAGCTTAAAGGTTGCATACCTAGAAATTGCAATATCACTCTCGACACACAACTCTGGCATATGCTGGATATTAAAGAATGGAATCTGGAAAAATATATTAAGTTTAATTGAAAAATCAACGACAATTTTCGTCATGAGGTTGGTGTATAAATTTGTGTCCGAATTATTATGGAAACTGGAAAACTTTGACGAAGGAAATAATCTCAGTATGATCATAGAGCATATAGCAAAGCCGATAACAGAAATAAACTTCACAAATAATATAAATATAACGCCCGAAAAACACGATGAAATTTGTAAAACATTTGAACCTATCGTGCAAATGCTAATCAGTCTGTTACTTAATAAAAATGAAAGGTTAAACAAAAAAAATAAAATTATTACCATTCTGTTTCAAGAGATTTTACTGCACACACACCTTTATGTATTAATGGATAGAATACGTAAGGATCATTTAGTATTGCTTATTTCAAAGCTATTGTTTATTGGGTATCTCTTGAGGGTTTTCCAAGGCAAACCGTATATGCCAGGTGTCACATATATCACAGAAGATTACGTGGAGGTTCAAGCTATGTACTTCAATATGATACATTACTTAATACAGAGGCGCAATGTCGTGCTAGTGGTCGATTTCTGCAGTAACTGTAATTTGATTTGGCGTGAGTATTGTAAAGACTTCAATATTAACTTGACATCTGACGACGATAATGGCAAGTTGCAAAACAAGATGCTGTTCATATTTGTCGTTCCTTTGTTGGTATATCTAACCAAGAAACTCAGTAAAGAACGCATTATGGAAATTGAGTGTATGAACGAGTATATTAACGCGTTTGTACATTCAAGTTGCGAACACACGTCTAGAGCTGCATACGCCTTTAGAGATTTAATAATGGAACAGGACACATTGAATGTTATATTACACAGTGTCAAAAGACTGACTGCCTTTCGGAATCATTTGAACGATACGCAAGCGAATCATTTGTTCAAGGCATTGTTCTTTGTTGTGTGCGAGTACGACCCTACCAACGAATTTGGACTCATGGAAAATGAGAACTTGGAGGAAAGTGAGCAGAAGGTCCACGTGATGACGTATGTTGTAGAAACAATTTTGTCTTTAGTGAAGCATTACAACATCAAATGGCATGCCAGTTTAGAAGTGATATGTCTGAACTCAGTAGTTCATAACATCCTCACGAAACGGCCCAACTTGACTAGCAAGGTTAGTGTATTATTCAAATTTTACTATTATTTAACATTGTTTTATAGATGTCAGGGAGGATTGATATGCTCAATTGGTAAAAATATGATGAATAAAAACTTTACCAATAAATTTTACCAATGATGAATGAAAAAAGGATTATAATATGTATTTAGTCTGTCAATCCTATTTTTCTACACTCAAAGATCTTTTCTCAATTAAAATGTGACCAAATAAAAGGCTTGAACATACCAAACGCATCACAACAGCAGGACTATTTAATGCGGGCCATATACAAGAAACGTTTAACTTCGACCTCCTACCGAACTCCAATATTTGAACTAAGGCCCGCTCACTCACGTCGTGCCTCGGTTGTTGGTAAGTGGCGGATAAACCCGACTAGTTCGCCCTCCCGATACTAAAGGAAGTTACTGGAATTCGATTTGTTATGGAGAGCACTCAGATGCATTTGGAGTAGGGGTTCTCCTGAATCCGTCACTGGTCTGTTCCATAAGTGTATCATATTCCACTTTTTTTCAGTTCATAGTATCAGCGCTGGGCGTATTGACAGTTACGGTAGAGAAGTTCCTGCCCCCCAACCTGTCTCTGCTGATGGACTCACAACCAGGGTCGGCGATGCACGAGATAGGCGACCTGATCTTCGTGAAGTTACATGATGTGAATTGGGAAGTGAGAGACTCTGCATTGGAGTTACTCCACGTCTGCACGGAAATCTCTTATATAAGTAAGTTATCAGTAAAAATATTATTTTATTATGTCCAGGCTTCTATGTCAACGACATAGAAGCCGCTTTTTTACCGTTGAGGCAAAGGATTCTTAGTTGAAACTAGATTGGAATATTATTGAATTCGACATAGAGACTGTACTTTTAGGTATAACTTCAAATTCGACTATTTCAGTGGTATTTTAGCCTACAAACTTTTTCTGTCCGAGTGACAGCTTTTGCAATTAGGCCACTAAGACTATCGGGTCAGAATGTTTGATGACGTTTTCCACATGTTTTGCAAAAAAACTTATTACCTTTTTGTTCCCGACTGTGTAATATATTTCTCTTTCCAGAATTCCCCCCGATACAGAAGAAAATAATTGAGAACAACCTGATAAGTGTGGCGGCGACGATCGCGTTTAACGACCACGAATCGTACGTTCAAGTGTCGGCGTTAAAATGCGTCGGCGCAGCTACTAAAATACCCTCCATGTGGGAGCAGTTGAAAGTTGACCACCCGAACTTGCCAGTAAGTAACAAATAAAAGTATTAATTAAGTTAGTATAAATCGCCGATTTTATGAAGTCTAAAGACTACTAATTTTAAGTGGCTCAGCAAGCCATTAAAAGGGCTTTGGAACGATGTGAAAAAATAACTTATGTATTTAGGCAACTGAAGTGGCTGTGGGCCGGCTATGTCAGCAGAAAAATTGGTAACCATTGGGCTAAACCAGTTCTTGAGTGGAGGCAGTGTAAAGTAAGGCTGCTTCTTCGAACCTGAGGAAGTCTAATGTCCTCAGATTAGGTTAAGCGGTAATCTGTGAATACTGTGAGTGACATGATATCTTTTTCGGAGGTACGGAGTCCCCTGTCACTCCCCCCGGATTTACACTTGATTGGATTATCAACACCGGTGGGGTCAAAATAAGGAAATTATCTTTTCTAAATTGGCTGGACTCTGTAATGGTTAGAGGGTTATAGACGTGCTTCATAAGGCTTCATCGCAAGATGGAAGCCCTAAAAACAAGTGACGTCAGAGGCCTGTAAATAGCGACTTGTAAAACTCTGACCCCAGATTATCCTTGAAGGATGGGTATACGAAAATAACAATAAAAAATATGATCGCCGAGAATCGTGCTTAGTAGCGAAATTGTGTCCTACTGTAAACTGTCATGGGCTGAGAATGAGAAAAATTGGTCAGCCCCAACGCCCTTCGGTTCTTTGACAATTTGCCTACCCTCCGTTAATTGATCTTGCTCATATTCACAGCAGCTGACTCTGATTTACACTTCCAACGAACCTAGAGGCTGTCCATTAATCAAGTCCTACTGTTTTTAGCATATTTTTAGACACTTGCTTTGTCCATATTATTTATGTGAAAAAAAAAAGTGTGTTGGAAGTGTCACAACACAACTCATAAAAAACATGTCATTGGTGTAATGTGTCAACTGTCACTTTACTGAGACATTAGATTTTATATTTGAAACTCTCTTCTTTGTCCAACCCATGTTCCCAGTTTATCTGGGGTCGGGTCTCCCTGTACATTTGCGCCAAAGAACTCTGTTCTGGGTTGTCTGAGTAGTAAGGTTGTCCCGGTCCATCTCTTTCCTGATGTTGTTCCACCAAGTGGCGGGTGGCCTACCTCTTCCCCTGGCAAAGTTTGGTATGTTCAGCACTTTCTTAACCACATAGTCGTCTGCGCGTCTTTGGATATGGTCTGAAGGAACCTCTAATATACTCGTTGCGGACTTTATCCAGGCGTGTCACACCACCAGCCCATCTCAACATTTTCATCTCATTTGTGTGCAGTTGTTGTTCGTGAGCTTTCTTCATAGTCCAGTATTTATATTTATATTTGAAACTCATCGAAATAAAAATTAAATTATATTTTTTTTTATTTCAGGAACAATTGGTATTAATGCTCTGCAATAACCAAGAAGGCATAGTTCGCAAGGAAGCGTGCAATGTGTTATGTGAGATATACCAAAACGTCAAGCTGACATCCTCTTTCAAGCAAACTCTTTACGAGCACATGACGTCATCGGCTATCGGCGATTTTCACTGGGAAGTCCAAATGAGCGCGTTGAAATTTTGGGGGATCGTTATGAAGTCTTTAATAACTGACCAGGGATGGTTAGACGGCACTTTTCCGCCCGTCACGTTTTCAAGGGAGTCTCGGAAGATAGTGACATTGAACGACGTCGAAATAAGAAAAAGATTGCTTAGATTTCTCGATGAATTAGCAGCGAAAGGGTGCCTTACCGTCTTACTTAAACTCATCCACGAAGACTCTGAAGTGGAGGTCATGGAAGCGGCTCTAGAATCTGCGGAGCGGTTACAAGCTGTTCTACATAAGTATAAAGTACCGGAATTTATAACACTCGCTGAGGGTGAACCGAAGAGTATGGCAGAGTTAATTTGCCACATAAAGGAGGAGAATACAGGTGACAATCCAGAAGAAATGGAAGCGGAATCTTTGAATAAATCGGATAACGTTATTGAGGGCATAATAAAAGCTGACGATATGAACCTGTTGGCCAGTATATACCAAAAACGTATGAATTTAGAAAGCCAGCAACCAACAGGACAAGATTTTTCGCCAAGAGTAAAACTGCTTAAAGCGGCCTCGCCATACTTATTTGTGCATTACATGGACTTTAATGATTGTAAAAATATTATTAAACAGAAAAAAGAATGGAGGGATGGCATACGAAGCGTGTCTTCACTTCTTGATGATATGCTTGGATTGTACGATTTTAACCAGGAAGCGAATTCTTTAGATTGTTACTAATCGGAAGCATTTAGTGTTTAAGTTTTAAAATATGTAGTGCCTCACAAGTAAAGCTGTAAGCGGTGCCTGCTATATATTTCGTTTGTTACTGTCACCGTAAAATTAAAAATCTCTCCCGCGAGATATTAAACTGAAGTACAATTTAACGCAGTAGGTATTTTAAGTTGATTAATCTATACAGGATTAATGAAATTTTAACCACTTTCCAAAATTTTTATAGGCGTTCTGTGTCGTATTTAGAGCCCATAATGAAGTAAAAAATGTAAATCAAGCTTTCACCCGAAAATATTTTTCTTATATAAGGGAAAATCAAAAACTTATGAATAGTATCGTAATAAATGAATAAGATGCGAATCGCGTAAAAAAAGTGTTGCTAGATATCCGTATCAAAAATTTTAAATTTTTTGCAGACATTTTCTAAGTGCTTTATCTTGACATTTTTGTTCTGGGATATACCAAAAGAAAAAATACGTTATTTGTTTTTTATCTCGTAGATTGATATATTAAAATTTGGAAAGTGGTTATAATTTCACCCTGTATATAATCGCTGCTAAGCCGTCAAACTGTTAAATGGCATGCGACGAAACTCGTGCGCTGATTAGTTGAACGTCACGTGACCCCCGCCGCCATTAGTTGTCGAATATTTAATAAACTTTGTTTAGATTTTTACTGACAGTTTTTAAACTAGACTTGAAAGTTATGTTCGTAAGGTTAAATTTGCTTTGAGTTAGATATACAACAAAACAATAGCTACGAAGATTTAATTGTGGACAGTTTAAAGTGTCATTTTTATGGAGTTGTGCGTCTAGTTCTTATTTTTAATCTACGTTTATCAATCACGGTTCACAATATATCGACAGTTAACAATCTCAAAAGATATTTACAATTTTACGACGACAGATCTCTTTCCATTAATGGTAATGAAAAATGTAATACTTTTAGTAAGTATGTAACCATAACAAAAAAAAATATATAATACTGTTCCTTTATGTGTGTAAACAGATAATTAGGTACATTATTGTACTTTTTGATAAACGTTTATACAGGTTGTTATATTAATTACGTTTTAGAACGGGTAATAGAATTAAAACAATCATAACCCTCATAGCTATAGAAATGGGGAAGCAGTCATTTAGTTGCTTCTTGTATCGCTGTCACCAAGTTACTGGAACACTAACAAAGGAACACTTAAGTAACTCAATGTTATCCAATATAAGCATTTTACGTAACAGTTTTGCTCCATATAAATAACTTCTTGATACAGTTAAACTGGATCCCTATTAAAATGTAGGTTGTTATATTAATTACGTTTTAGAACGGGTAATAGAATTAAAACAATCATAACCCTCATAGCTATAGAAATGGGGAAGCAGTCATTTAGTTGCTTCTTGTATCGCTGTCACCAAGTTACTGGAACACTAACAAAGGACACTTAAGTAACTCAATGTTATCCAATATAAGCATTTTACGTAACAGTTTTGCTCCATATAAATAACTTCTTGATACAGTTAAACTGGATCCCTATTAAAATGTAGGTTTTTATATTAATTACGTTTTAGAACGGGTAATAGAATTAAAACAATCATAACCCTCATAGCTATAGAAATGGGGAAGCAGTCATTTAGTTGCTTCTTGTATTGCTGTCACCAAGTTACTGGAACACTAACAAAGGAACACTTAAGTAACTCAATGTTATCCAATATAAGCATTTTACGTAACAGTTTTGCTCCATATAAATAAAATAACTTCTTGATACAGTTAAACTGGATCCCTATTAAAATGTAGCGACTGCTATTGCTTCGTTGTTTTAGATCGTGATTCAAATGTATTATTTCGTACAAGGGACATGAACAGATTAAACAGTATGTTGTGCACATGCTAAATAAACTGGTAAATATAGCTATTATACTAAACCGAATAAGTCAAGTAAGTAATAAACTGACTATAGTAAATTTCTCTCTAAAAAGCTATCTGTGCAGTGCTGCCTCAAAATGATTGAGTGTTATACCTTTTACTGTTTGAGTATACTAGAGGTAACATTGAGAAATGTTTAGTTTGTTATATTAAAAGTTCAAGTTAAAATCATCAACATATCTACTGTATAGCAAGGGTTATGAAAGCAAATTTTTGGAGCTGGATACGGATACGCATTTTGGAATTATTTTGCCCTGTTTCGGATTCGGTTGCGGATATGAAAATATCGGATTGTTCCTTAGTATTTACTATCCAAAAAGAGTTTCTGTTACGTATATAAGAATTTAAAAAAATATTATTTTTTAATACAAATACCTAGCCTATAAGGTAGTTGTTATTCTATATAGCATTCTTGTACTACAATCATTTATAATAATAACAAGCAGTTTCTTGTTGTTAGCCTGCAATAACTTTTCGTTAAGTATCTCAACCAGACTCGTCCTTTTTTTAAACGGTTTTATTTAGCTCACCCCGTTTGTTTTATTTATTATTCTTGGGTCAAATTTAGTAATTCAAATTTCACCCTCTTCCTGTCAACCGATTAATCTGAAATTTTGTATACACTTTTTTAATATTCAATGTGCTTGTTCTTGACTACATACTTAACTCACGGTTACGAAGAAGCCTAAGATGGAGCGAGCTTACCCAGAAGCAGCCTATTCACACTTGCTTTAACATCCCAGAGGTGAGAACAATACTCCATGCACGACCGAACTTGCGCTTTATATAGAATCAAGAGCTGTTCCGGCGTGAAGTAGCGCCTAACCTTATTCAGGATTCCGAGCTTTTTGGCCGCAGATTTGGCCTTAGACTCAATAGTGTCGCCGAAGTTAAGGTCGGATGTTAACTTCATGCCAAGAATGTCTAAGCTGTCGGTGACTTTTACTGTGGCACCCCGGAAAGTAGGAGTCAAGATGAGAGGTCTTCTTTTTGCGAGAACAGGCACGCCTGCGTTTTGGTGGCATTAAAATTGACCAGATTGTTGTCACCCCATTGGGAGACATAACTTAAAGTCAAGTTAGTTTGCTCTACCATGGCCTCTCTTAAAGAACGGACATCCTCACTGCTGACATTTGCGCTGGATAGATATCTCTCTGTGACCATGCTGTCGTCTGCATACCCAACAATTCCGGGCAGAAGCAGATCGTTGATGTGCAGCAAGTAGAGAGTCGCAGAGAGAACGGATCCCTCAGGAACTCCGGCATCAATAGCCATAAGGTCAGAAGAGCAGCCATCAATGATGACCCTGACCGATCGCTTCTTACTCAGGAAATCTGAAACCCAGTTGCAAAAGTACACAGAGATACCGTACGCTGGAAGTTTGCTTAGCAAACTAGCTTGCCAAACCCGGTCGAAGGCTTTCGAAATGTCAAGCGATATAGCAAGTGCCTCGCCATGTTTTTCGATTGCCTCGCCCCAGCAAAGCGTAACGTACACAAGAAGATCCCCAGTTGACCGACCACGGCGGAAACCAAATTGGTGGTCACTGAGTAAGTCGTGAATTTCAAGGTACGATAAGAGCTTGGTGTTCAAAATCCGTTCCATTACCTTACACAGTACGGACGTAATGGCTATTGGGCGGTAGTAGTTGCACATTCGCAAGTTTCCAGGACTTGGGAACAGTCTTATATTGAAGAGAAAGGCGGTACAGGCGCGTTAAAACCGGAGAAAGCTCAGGCGCACAAAGTTTCAGTACCCTAGCTGGAATTCCATCGGGGCCGCTGGCCTTACTGACGTCCAAGTTAAGCAAGGCTCTTCTAACCTCTTTAGTGTGTATAGCGATCCTCGGCATGGAGGCATCGCAGTGAGGGATAGTTGGTGAAGTTTGAGAGCCGGCATATAGGTGTGAGTTACTGGCGAACAAAGAAGCAAATAAATTTGCTTTCTCCTTTGCGGTGTGGGCCAACGAATCATCTGGTCGCAGCATGTAGTATTGATTGTTAGTCACCTTAGTCAGATGGTATGAAATGAGATTTTATACATTACCTTTTCTTAGTACACATGGTGGTCTAAAAGGTGAATAAAAAACTTTTTTTTGTGTTCCTTACATCCAGGGCTATCCAAATAGTTTAAAGTAGTACAAGTATTTCTTAGTTAAGCTTTTAACTGCCAAGGAACTTGACAAAATTAAAATTTTATTTTTTTGGTTACTGGGTGACCATCATGGTGCTTAATGTGATACCCTGTAAATTTTCAATGCCCTGAGTGTCGAAATATACGTTTTTTATTCCATGAACCACCGTATCTTTTTTTTTTACGTTAACATATTAGCTTAATTCCTTTACAGTTTCAAGGAGACTGTACATCGGAGTAGTATACTGTTATGGAATGAATATTTTATCGGGAATGATAAATTAAAGTCTGATTAATTAAATTATAGTCTTATTCACAACACAAAAATTCCATATATAAATTCATAAATAAAACAGTTACACGCGCACAAAAGATAATTTGATGAGATACGAATATGATGAATACGAGAATTATTAAATACTAAACTACGGTACGATGTTGCTTACGCGCGCGTACAAAAATAATGAGCGGGCCGAGATCGAACGTGCATTCGCCGTCAGTTACAGAATCGAAGTGTCCCTCTCCACACGGCGTGCCTATACGCAGTTGAGAACAATAGCGCGTGCTTCACGTGCGTCAGCAGTTTTACAATACTACGCGCGCAGCGCGACTTTGCCTGTTAGTTAATTTATTATTAAAATATAAGAATGCAATGAATTTACACAATGAAAACAAAATATTATAACTAAACACAAATTTATATAAACATGTAAAACAAGTAGGTCACTACACTACCCCCCTGCTGAGACTGAAGGCTACTGAGGTCGATAGTAGTCAGGGAATCGAACCCTTCTACCCGATCTGGTCTTTTTCGTCTCCTCAGCCTCGTTCGACGGCGGTTCTCTTGCAGTAGTGCCCAATTGTGTGTTCTTCGGTTTACCAGTCATGGTGTCATCTTTAGCGATGTAAGCTGGTTTTACCCGATCTATGGAGACCGTAATCTCTTTGTTTCGTATAGCCAGCTTAAGAGTCTTCTCCTTTCGATGCAGCACCTTGTATGGACCTGTGTATGGTGGTTCTAGCGAGCGTCTGGAAGCGTCTTGTCGAAGAAAGACAAACTCTGCTGTAGCTAGGCCTTTGGGTACGTAGAAGGTCTTGTTGTCGTGCCGACTTGTGCTTCCTGGGGTCAGCTTCGCCATATGGAGGCGGAGTCGTGTTACGAAACTCGTCGGGTCGTTGCTGGTATTGGTAGCGGGAACGAAGAATTCACCCGGGAGTCTGAGTGGCTCACCGTATACTAGTTCGGCTGCCGTAGTTTGTACGTCGTCCTTCCAGGCGCTGCGGATGCCCAGCAGCACAAGGGGAAGTGCTTCTGCCCAGGTTGAAGAGGAGTGGCACATGATGGCTGCCTTCAATTGGCGGTGAAAGCGCTCCACCATGCCATTGCAAGCAGGATGATATGCCGTTGTGGGACGGTGTTGTGTACCAAGAATGGCGGTCATGGTGCGGAAGAGCTCGCACTCAAACTGTCTGCCCCTGTCAGTCGTGATCTTCGCGGGACAGCCAAATCGAGACACCCAGCCAGCAATGAAAGCGCGGGCGCATGTCTCTGCGGTGATGTCAGCCAGGGGGTACGCTTCAGGCCATCTAGTGAACCGGTCAATGGCTGTGAGGCAGTACCTGTAACCAAGCGAGAATGGTAATGGCCCTACTATGTCCATGTGGACATGGGAAAAGCGATGGGAAGGAATTGGGAAGTGGGAGGTGGGAGAATGTGTGTGCCGGGTCACCTTACTTATTTGGCAATCTTTGCATCCTCTGGCCCAATTCCGGCAATCTCTTTTTATTCCAGGCCATACAAATCGTCTAGACACCAGCTTGACAGTTGCATTAGTACCAGGATGGCTCAATCGATGTAGTGCGTCAAACAAGGGTTTTCTGAATTCGGCAGTTAAGTAAGGTCGTGGATGTTTAGCAACGTCGCATACTATCTCTGTCTGTGAATCAGCAGTTCTAACCTTGTTTAATTTTAGCGATGAAGTGTTTGCTTTTAGAAAGCCTTGCAACTCTGGATCAGCATTCTGGGATCTTGCAAGGTCTTCGTAGTTTATAGGCAACGAAATAGCTTCTATTCTAGAAAAAGCATCTGCGACTACGTTTTCCTTCCCTGCGACGTAGCGAATATCCGTGGTGAATTGACCTATAAAGTCCAAGTAACGGAATTGCCTTGGAGAGCATTTCTCGCGGTTTTGTTCGAAAACGTACGTTAGCGGTTTGTGGTCAGTATACACTATGAACGGTCTTGCTTCAACCATATGTCGGAAGTATTTGATTGCTTCGTAGATAGCCAAGAGTTCCCGGTCGTAAGGGCTGTATTTCTTTTGTGCAGACGTAAGTCGTCGAGAGAAAAATGCTAACGGTTTCCAGTTGTTATCTACCTGCTGCTGCAAGGCTGCTCCTATAGCAGTATCGGAAGCGTCTGTATGAATAGCTAACTCGGTGTCTGGCTCAGGGTGGGCTAACATGGCTGCATCTGCAAGACTGGTTTTACAGTTGTTGAAAGCTTCGAGCATTTCGGGCGATAGTGTTATGTTCTCCGTTCCTTTAGTCTTTGGTCCTGATAGCAGAACGTTGAGTGGGCCTTGGATTTGTGCAGCTCCTGGTATAAAACGACGATAGAAGTTATACATGCCAAAGAAACGTCGCAGCTCCTTAACCGTCTTGGGTATGGGGTAGTCCTGCAGTGCTTTCACCTTGTCTGCAGGTGGTTGGATACCATTTTGACTTACGTCGTGGCCTAGAAATGTTATGTGTGACTGCCCAAACTCACACTTAGCGGTATTTACGACGATACCGTACTCGCTCAAGCGCTGGAAAAGCTGCTCCAGGTGCTGTAAATGCAGAGCTTCAGAATCCGAGTAGACTAAAATGTCATCAACGAACCCATAGCAAAATGGTAGTCCCCTGAGGACTTCGTCTATGAATCGCTGGAAGGTTTGGGCTGCATTGCGTAGACCAAACGTCATGAACGGAAATTCGAAGAGCCCAAACGGTGTGGTGATAGCTGTCTTCGCGATATCCTCAGGGTTTACCGGAATCTGATTGTACGCTTTGACCAGGTCTACCTTAGAATATATCATGCTGCCTGCCAGTTGATGAGCGAAGTCTTGGATATGCCTGATTGGGTATTTGTCCGGTATGGTACGAGCATTCAGGCCTCGGTAATCACCGCAAGGACGCCAACCGTTATCTTTCTTCGGTGCCAGGTGAAGTGGTGAAGCCCAAGGGCTTTCAGAGCGGCGCGCTGTACCATTTGAAAGCATATCTTCGAACTCTTGCTGTGCTATTTTCAGTTTATCTGGTGGTAAACGTCGTGGTCGAGATGTTACTGGTGGGCCTGATGTCGTTCTAATGTAGTGGACCGTTTGATGTTTTACTGGGTGCTGGATACCGGCTGGCTTGGTGATCTCAGGGTACTTACGTAGAAGCTGATGAAATTTACTGTGGCCGGGAACGACCTTAACTGAAGCGACGTCTGTAGTTGTTTCTTCCACTGGTTTGGCTGCTATAGATACTGTCGTCAGGCCGTCGATCAACCGGTGGTTTCTCAGATCTACGAGTAGGTCGTAATATCTAAGAAAGTCAGCTCCTATAATAGGTTTTGACACATCTGCTACCACAAACCTCCATTTAAATACACGCCGCAGCCCTAGGTTGAGCTCCAGGTGCAACCAGCCGTAGGTGCCTATGCACGATCCGTTGGCAGCGAACAACTCGTAGTCCGTTTTCCGGCGTGGTTCTTTTAGCGCTGATCGTGGGTACACGCAGAGGTCTGATCCCGTGTCAACTAGAAAAGATATTTTAGAATAGCAGTCTACAACAAATAAGCGGCCTGATTGATTGAGGCAGTCGTTAGCCGCTAGTTCCGGCTGCCATTTGCGTTTAACGCCGACGGTGCGGTAAATGAACATGGCGTCGTACATTTAAGTGCTTTCGCGCCAAACTTGTCATGGTACCAGCAAAAATCGTTACTTTTTGAATTTGAATAAGTTCGCCTGCGATTTCGGTTTGGTGTCGCACTTCGTTCACGGGGGAATCTAGTTTTATTATTAAAACGTACCTGCCCTTGTAATGAAGAAACTTGTCGCGACAGCTCTTCAATCTGTTTCGCCAACTCACTAACGGCGTTACTGCTGGTACTTGGGCCGATGCTAGCCAATACTGGTGCAGGCGGCGCAATTTCGAAAACCTTGTCTGCTAACTCAGCTACTATTTCTAGTGTTGTATCTGGTTGTGTAGCTATTACGGTCTGGATATTCTGGGGTAATCGGCTTGACCATAGTGTTCGCAGAAAGGAGTCGGGAATGGTTTGACCTGCCAGTGTCTGAAGGTGACGCAGGAACTGGGATGGTTTTCGGTCACCGAGCTCTTCGTGAACTAACAGTTGTTTCACTTTCTTTTCCTGCGACTCGGACAACCGTTTTATAAGTTCTTTCTTTAGCTTCTCGTATTTACCCTCTTTTGGCGGTGCGATAATTATGTCCTTCACTTCAGCTGCGTATTGGTGGTCAAGATGCGCAATGACGTGATAGAATTTCGTCGTATCCGCCGTTATGCCGCTAATGTGAAATTGCCCCTCGATTTGCGCGAACCACAGTGCCGGTTCTTGAGCCCAGAATGGTGGCATCTTCATGCCTACTTTGCATATGACCTCGGATGTCGCTGATTTAGTCGTTGCAGTAGAGCTTTCCATCGCCATCTCGAATGTTCTAGAATTCGCGTTTTTTATTTTTACCGGAGGGTATTTAACGCGCGACGCAGTAGTAAATTGTTCGAGAACGTACCGGAACTATTCGCGTCTTTAAAGTCGGGAGTCACCAAATATGGAATGAATATTTTATCGGGAATGATAAATTAAAGTCTGATTAATTAAATTATAGTCTTATTCACAACACAAAAATTCCATATATAAATTCATAAATAAAACAGTTACACGCGCACAAAAGATAATTTGATGAGATACGAATATGATGAATACGAGAATTATTAAATACTAAACTACGGTACGATGTTGCTTACGCGCGCGTACAAAAATAATGAGCGGGCCGAGATCGAACGTGCATTCGCCGTCAGTTACAGAATCGAAGTGTCCCTCTCCACACGGCGTGCCTATACGCAGTTGAGAACAATAGCGCGTGCTTCACGTGCGTCAGCAGTTTTACAATACTACGCGCGCAGCGCGACTTTGCCTGTTAGTTAATTTATTATTAAAATATAAGAATGCAATGAATTTACACAATGAAAACAAAATATTATAACTAAACACAAATTTATATAAACATGTAAAACAAGTAGGTCACTACACTGTTATAATTTTAATATCAACTTCACGCGTTCTCGAGATAAATGGCCTTGACAAACAGAGAGAGATGGAGGCAAAGTATTCTAAAAGGGTTAATTCTATTCTAATTTACACCTCTAAAACTACGAAAAATCGAGTACATGCATAGGGTACATTTAGATAGGTTTGGATGTAAGTAATACAAAAAAATATTTAGACGTGTCCTTTTGAATCACCCTGTGTTTATATGATTTATACTGGTACTGTTGTACCGGTACCTATTATATTATTTGTGAAATTAAATTAAATTTCGATTTTACTATTGTTGAGATTAAAATTTAATAATAAATTAGTAATTTAATCAAAACATGTATGAGTAAATTTTATAAATAAACGTTTGTAGTGTGCGTTACGCCAGCGGATCGCCATCGAATTTCTTGACTTTAACCACACACATAATTAGAGTGTCACCTCGTGTAATTGTGCACGAAATTTTGAATTTGTGCATGCAACCCCTATAGATATATTCGCAAAAAAACACTTTCCGCTGGAGTAGCGTTACCCCAGCGGCGCCCTTATTTTTTCCTGAAGACTTTTCTGAAAACAAATTAGCCAGGGAATTAGAGCATAACGTGCTGCAAATGTGCGTGTTTATCTTAAAATTGTGCGCCTCAAGGTATTGATGTTATTCAAAGTGCCGCTGGAGTAACGTTTGCGGAGTTTCTATATAACATAATAAGCACTTGTTTGTAACATAATAAGCACAGTCAGTCATGCTGAAACAGGCGACAAGCCACGATATTTCTACACATACACATAGAACAATATTACTCGTATGTTGTTATGTTAATATTTACACACGAGAGACATTGTGTGCGGTCGCCCAGCAAAAAGTATCGCCTATTCGAAAATTGGATGATGCAGATAATTAGTGCCTTATATCGTGTAAATGTGGCCGAAATTTTATATTTGTGCGTCCAACAGCTTCAGAGTTATTTAAGAAAAATGGATTCTGCTGCACGAAAGTTCGCCCAGCAAAATTTTTTTTAATTTATGCGTCTAGCTGTATATTAAATATGCAGAAAGGTAGCTTATGTACGAGTGTAAATGTGCCGTAAAAGCCAAATTTGTGCCTCTTAAGATGTCAGACTTATTTAGTTTTTTGCTGGGCGAACGTTTCGGTAATTGCTGTATATCGGAAACGGTTGGACGCACACTCATGATTTTTTGTATACAGATACAGTAAATTTGTGCATATTTTTGCCGCAATTTTCATTAACATGACTAGCATGGCTGAGGATCTATTCTTTTATTTCCTAAAAAATGGAAAAATGCTCTGGCGCTCGAACGAACAAGACCAAGGACTTCGCGTTAGTGCCAAGTGATACCTATTATATATTCACATGATCATGTAAAGTTTCGGCGGCCTACTACATATCATTGCCGAGTTCTTAACGATTTTGTCTTTGTTTTGAGGTTATCTTGAGTGAAATTACTTAGAAATTACTTTCAACTCGTTCCGCCTTTTTTTTCAGACGGACCAGCGGTCTGCTGGTGCCTCGACAATTTATTTTCAATAATAAATTAGTAATTAGTGTATTTTTTACAAAAATCAAAATTGCACGTTTATTACGTACACAATATACACATACGAGTGTATTTTTTAATGAATATATTCTGTAATTGTTCTGCTTTTGTTTTTTCATTTTATTGTAAAAATAGTCTCTAATACTATTGTGTATAGAAGACATCGCCATGGTCACATTACCGTTTTCAGTATTGCTATTAACAAATCGGGATAATAATTCTGCAGCTTTTAATGCCTCTAAGATATATTATAACATAAACATGATAGGTACTTTGCACTGTCGGTCATTATAACCGGACATAATTTATTAAAAGTGGGTCATAATAAGCGACATGTCACTATAAGCGAAGTCATTATATCCGACTTTTTTATAAATAATTTTATATGAAAACCAAACTTCGTAGTGTAATTATGTCATAATAGGCGGTTGGTCAATATAAGCGGCGTCATAATAAACGGATTTTACAGTATGTGAATAAAAAAAAACTGTTGAACAATAAATAGGAGTTTTTACCATTATCGCCACTATAAGCTGAAAAGACAACTGCTGATGGTCTGGTGACACTTCTAATAGATAAGACAAAAATATTTGGTGTATTTTTTATAAGTTAGACACCTGATATACAGGTGATTAAAATGTTTTCTCATGTTGCTTTAAGATATTTTTTTTAACATCTGTGCCTGGCTTAAAAGTATATAAAAGGAAAATCTACGAGATTTATGATGATTTTATTAAAAATTTTATGTATTAAACTAAATATTTTTATTTCCCTGTTTTGGTCTCACATCTCAATAGCTTGAAATAATATCAAAGCTTTACAGATAATTTTTAATAATAATACTTGTTAGGTATTGTGCAAGAGTTTTATTTTCTAAAGCCTAACTTAAATATTATATATTACTAAATGCTTGAATTATTCAATTTCAATAATAGCTCCAACCTTGGTTAGTGCTTCTTTTAGTTTTTCGGCTTCATCCTTGGAAATATCGGCCTTAACAACTGTTGGTACACTTTCTACAAACTTCTTGGCTTGCACAAGGTTGAAACCTTCCAATAGGCTCTTCACTTCTTTGATGAGTGCTACTTTTTGTTTGTCATCAAACTTTGTCATTTTAACCTGTGAAAACCCATTACAAACATGTTAATGATCAATACTGCAAAGACAAAATATGCGAAAAAGCAAACTAGGTATTTGCGAATATTACCGTGAAACTCGTTTTGACAGCTTTAGGTGCTTCTTCCTCTTCATCTTGTGCAGGGGCTGCAGCAACTGCAAACCCACCAACAGGCATGACAGGAGCATCGGGTAAATTTAACCGCCTCTTCAAAACCTGACTTAGTTCTGATACTTCGAGAAGGTTAAGAGTAGTGATCTCTGAGACTAACTTCTCAATTTTTGGTGAAACTGGCTTATCGACTCCTTCGGGCAGTGGAATAGATAGCGATGACGCTGTCTGGATAACTTCTTGGCGTAAAATTGCGCTACAAAATAAGGATCAGGTTAACCTAACCTATAAATTTGAAATTATGTAAAAAACATATTTGCATTTGTATACCATCTCGTAAAAGATCTGAGTTGGCTGTTGAATGTTAAGTTCCTGAGAATCTTGATGCTGTTCATTATAAATTCAGAGTTTTCTTTAGTTTTTCTGAGACAAAATACCTATTAATACCTGTCACCTGTCACACTCATCAAATTCAACTTTTTCAACCAACCAACATTCAACCACATTTTTTGGTTTTAATTTATTTGTTGCTTTCGGTACTGCCTAAGGTCTTAGACTATGCTGCCATCTCATTAGTAGGAATCATAAACGTAGAATATAAATCTATTGTAGGAACAATCTACATTCTTGTATAATAACATAAAATATCTTAAATACTAACCTAAGTTAACCTTAATCATTGAAATGTATATTTACAAATTTCAAAGATCACAGGAGGTTTACGCGAGAACGTCGATCCATGTCAGATAGGGGCACCATTCTTTATTTCTCACTTTTATTTGATTTATCCTTCCTAATCACACATTATTAAACGAGTTTATCACAACAAATGCCGTGTATGATAATTTTACTAAAATATGAATGGAACAAAGTCAATTTTCCACGTTTTTTTTTCAACTAATAACTCCTTAAATAAATAATTAATTACTTGCTACGGTTATGTACGAGATAAAGATTGACTTTGTTTTACAGTTTTTTATTGTACATCGAAGGTCATTTAATGGAACTGCTTGTTGATCTAACAATGGTTTATTTATACCTTGTATCCTAAATCTATGATTTATACTGTTCTTTGAGTATCAAACCAACGGGAGTGGCCATTGACAGGCGTACCCACCTGCCAAAGGTACGAGACCGCAGGTCATAACGGTTATATAAAACTAGCTGACGCACGTTCCACGTCATTCACGCTGTCCGATCCCCCCTCCCAGATCGGGCCCGCCAGAATGGAGCCCGACCGTGATCCGGCATGCCACGGCATCTCCGGTTCCGGCGGCGCCACCACTGGTGGGTTCGCCATTTGGTAGGGTGCCTTTAGCACCCCACCCACACTGGCCTGATCACGCCCGCTAGTATAGGCCCCGGTGCGAGCGAGCCTGAGGCTGTGCTCGCCACATTCTGCCCGGTTTAACTGAATAAAGCCTTCCATATAAGGTTTATTTATTTATTTATATACGGTACACCAACAGCAATATATATATACTAATTTACTTTTAAGTATAAATTTATAATAGTTATGTTCTTATACAGGGTGTAAAAAAGGCTTAACGAAGCCGAATACCACATATTCTACTCATTTATACGATACATTTTTTCAGGAAACCATACCTGGGAAATGAATAGTTCCTGAGATAATTAGGGTCAAAGTGAAAGTTTTTTTTCAAGATTTTTGCATGAAAATCTTCTGTTTGTTGTAACAAAACTTTTTTCTTTAGAAACATGTTGAAAATGTTCGCAACTTTTTCATAAAAATCGCTTTAAAGAGAGCAACCCGCAATAAACCGCGCGCACGCACACAACCACGAATGTCCTTCATTGTGTGCGCGCACTCGCTGTGTAACGCTTGCGTTGAGGTCGATGAACGTTCGTTCAATGCCCGCACCCCGCACGATCAGCTGGTAGCTGTGCTGTTGTGTCGTTCTTCGAAAAGTTAAATGAACGGCTTGCTGACTTTACCACTTGATCCTGATTTTAATGAACTAACAAAATAAGTAATCACCAGTTATTGATAGATTAAGTAGGTAGGTATTTTTCTGACTTTGTTTGCGTTGCCAGCCTAGGTTTCGAACGTCGAACCTTAGGATCAAAAGCCTACACTTTAACCATTAGAAAGATTAAGAAATGCCTCGTAGTTTCTTACCACCTACACCCACTCAAGTTTCACAAATTACAGTTTATTGGCTTTATTTTCGGATAATTTGGTCGATTAAATTAACATCAAAATAAGGCTTTAGCCGTTGCGTAGTAGGTACCACATTATGACTTAAGTTTTTTTTTCGTTTCATACGAGTAATGAGCACTTTACAGTTCCAATGGTTGATAAGTTACTGAATGCGTATGATTCAAGTCCTGTTAATGAAAACGCGCAGGCTGCATGCAGATGCATAAAAGGATTTGGGAACATTCCATCCAAATGATTGGTTTGGTTAATTTATAACTAAGCTCGTATCCAAAAACCAAAATAAAGTTTCATATCAATTCAATTGCTATGCTATCTGTGTAACCTACTTTGATCAACAATTTTTCATTCGACCTTCATTAAAACCGTACAATTTGTAAGCTGCTAGTTTAATTTGAATAATTCGTTCGATTAAACGAATGAAAACAAGCTATCAAATTATTTTACTCTCACAACGAGCTTACCATAACTCTTATGTTTACCTTTTTTTTCTTACTTACGTAAATGGGATACGGAAATTTTAAGTCCTGTACGCCTAGCTAAAAAGGTTTAGCAACATTTCCGAGCGCAAACCTACGCGCATATCAATGAGGTTTCTCTTTTCGTAAAATTAAGCTCATAACTAAAAACAAAATTAAGGTTCTTAGTACTTCTTTTCACCATTCTAATTACTACAGTCAGCAAGAAAATTACTTCTCTGAGATACAAAAATTCATTGTAGCGAATAGTTTGTTCATTTTAAACGTACCAAACAAAAATAAATCTGTATGTCTGCATTAGTACTGTCATTTGACTGAATTCTTTTTTTTTCGGTAGTACAATAATACTTACAAATGATAAAATGTGCTGAACATGGTATGCCTTAACAATTCATTCATGTCCCTTTGATCGAAATCCTTACCAAAACAGATAGCAATCATTCTAACGCTACTAAACAACCGAACAATTTCGGAAGGGAGTTAAAAGTTGCTCGCTAGTAAATAAGTTGACATCTTAATGAATCTAACTTTAGGTAGATTCATTATTTATTTACTACACAGCATTGTGAGTACATTTCACACAAACGTTACAACATACTCATACATTTATATAATCATCACTTATTGATACATTAAGTAAGTAGGTGATTTTCTGACTTTGTTTGCGTTGCCAGCCTAGGATTCGAACATCGAACCTTACGATCAAAAGCCTACACTTTAACCATTAGAAGATTAAGACATGCCTCGTACCACCTACACCCACTACAGTTTCACAAATTACACTTTACTGGCTTTATTTTCGGATAATTTGGTCGATTAAACTAACATCAAAATGAGGCGTAGCGTAGTACCACATCATGACTTAAGATTTTTTTTCGTTTCATACGAGTAATGAGTACTTTACAGTTCCATCGGTTAATAAGTTACTGAAAAATGGATAATACGTAAGATTCAAATGAAAACGCCTGCATTAAAGGATTTGGCAACATTCCATCTAAATGATTGGTTTAGTTAATTTATAGCTAGGCATATTTCAATTGCTATGCTATCTAATGCAAAATTGTTGATAAAAGTAGGTAACTTTTATCAACAATTTTGCATTCTATCTTCATTTAAACCGTACAATTGCAATAAGGTTTCTTCTTTCGTAAAATTAAACTCAACTAAAAACAACATTAATGTTCTTTGAATTTCTTTTTACCATTCTAATTACTATTTACTACAGTAAGCAACCAAATGACTTCTTTGAGATACAAAAAATCACGAATTGCAAATTTTAGCGAATACTTTGTTCGATTTAAATGTACCAAAACAAAAATAAAGCTGTAAGGCTGTATTAGTACCGCCATTTGACTGAATTCCTTCTTTTTTCGGTTTAAAATAATACTTACAAATGATAAAATGTACTGAGCATGGTATGACTGCCTACTAAAAAAAAACAATTCATTCATGTCCCTTTGATCAAAATCCTTAGCAAAGAAAATAGCAATCATTATAAGTCGGTTAAAAATCTTAGAGCAGCTAGCGCGGATTCGCGGGGAGCAGGGGCTTTCCCCGCGCCGCAAGCGATGCGGCGCGCGCGCGAGCCAATAGGAAACCGAGAGCGCCGGTCACATGGCCGGCGTTTGTCGGCGTCAGCGAAATCAAAAGCAAAAATCATACTTGAAATTTATTTAGTTCGGTTTCTTACGTCATCGAATGCGCTAGCCGCTAGCAAATCGCAATTTTCTGTTTTCGCGTGCTTTTTGTTGTTGTTCAGTTATCTTTTCAGTGAATCCCGTGACAGTGAAGTGTTTTAGAAATGCCTTGGCATCAGTTTAGTGCTCGTGAGTTTGTGAACATGGTGTTCTGCAATGGGATGGCTCATGGCAATGCATCCGAAGCATTGCGTCTTTATGGAACGACGGAGGCTCTGGATGACATGCCACTAGCCCAGCTGCGAGAGACGTGATTCCAGCACGATGGTGCACCACCTCACATCGTTAGGCCAGTACGTGAACGCCTGACGGAGTGGTTTGGTGACCACTGGATCAGGAGGTATGGGCCTCAGGCATGGCCAGCCAGGTCACCAGATTTAACACCACTCGACTTTTTTTTGTGGGGCTACGTGAAAGACAGAGTTTTTGACCGGCCATGCACATCGAGTGACGAAATGCGTCAAAAAATCATTGACGTGTTTGAAGACTTTAAACAGCGGTCGGTGCAAGGAGGCATTCTCGAGAGAGTGCATCAGAACACGCGGTATCGGGCGCGTGTTTGTTTGGAGATGGGAGGTCGACAGTTTGAGCCACAGCTGGTTCATTTGGAGAGGCCTGATCTGGACGACACGGATGAAGAGTAGGTAAGTAGGTACTTTTGTTTAGCAATTTGTGTTCTGTGCAATTTTAGTAGGTTGTGCCTGCCTACAAGTTACAACCGAAGACGATGTACACGCGATAGGGGCAAAGCGAGGCGGTCCGCGTTTGCCCCCGCCCCGCCCCGCGTAGCCCATACGTACACAACACCTCGTCTAGCATTTCGTGCGCGCTATACATTGCGGGCAATAAATACTTGATTTTTTTTAATGCCTCAAAAAAAAAGTCGTTTCCAAGCGATTATTTTTGTTACATGCGTTTTGGTTTGATAAACCTAATGCGAGGCTTAAGGCTTCGTTAAGCCTTTTTTTACACCCTGTATATACGCCAATTATAGGTATACACATCTTTGGTGAAAACAATTAACATACAATATATATATTTATATAGAGTTATCTCACAATTTCTTTAGTATTAAAATTGAAACAAAACTTGGAACAATATTTAAAAAAAAGGTTACAGTGAAAGGTCCGTCAAAAAAAAAATGGTTGCCTGCAAAGTCGGTTTTACGGGCGAAGATTTTACGTGACAACGTCTTTTCACTACAGACACAGCTGACGATACTTTAACCACACGTGTGAACTTGTATTATGACGCTTTCTTGTTTTTCCAACGCCAAGAACGTTCGAGAAAGACAAAGACAGAGACACAAGCATGCGCCGATTCAATGCGCCTAATTCTCTAGTGCTGCGCGCGCGGCAGACCGATCATAGTTGAGTGGGAGAGAGACGCAAGGCATTCGGCGGGCCTCTCTCTCGTTCGGTGACTCATCGTAACGTTACCGAGCGTTACACTTTTTCATAAGTGACTCCCAGCCGCAACCTAATTTAAGACGTTGTCACGTCAAAAAACACGTCATTCAGCAAATGTCAGTAGCGCACAATGGACCTAATCTAAAAATGCCGAATTGCAGCGTTTTGCGTGTATAATGAAGACGGTCGGAATACTCTAGTTTACAATAGGATAACGTTACTTTCCATTTCTAAGTATTATTTTGACTTAATATTAACAAATAATACAAAAAATTAGCAAAATAACACGAAAAATTCCCAATCAACAAGTGTTGCCACTAAATAGTAATCGTATCTAATTTTGGGTAATTTTTAAAGATATAGTTTATAAAATTTGTCTTGACTTGATTTAAACGTTTAATTAAATAGGTATGTGTTTTGTTTATTACTAAATATTATTGAAAACATATAACTGCATAATTATGTCTCGACGAAATAAAACATGGCAATCAGTAGTCTATAATTAATTATTCAATTCAAATCATAAAAATATATCACCAAATTTCATCTAATTTATTTTTAAATCGTTATTCGCTCATACTTTTAAATACGTGCTAGTAAATCTTTCACGAAATGATGCATTTTTGAATTTAAGAACTGACCACACTGCAGTAAAATGAGGGCTGTGACAGCCCAAAACAAATGTCGATATCGACATTATCAATTACGATACGACACATATTTTTAAAATTTTTAATACAACTAGGTACTTTGAAATGATGATTTGTTATGATGATGTTTGTTTGTTATGTGTTTGATGATGGTTTAATACTCAAAGCTCTGAAGTCTGAAGCAGTAGGTATGCGTAAAATATTTTTCCTACCTAAAAATAAAAAGTTAGTAGTAGTAATTTTAATTTTGATGGTTTTTTCTTAATCGCCACTGTTAGTAGATTACTAATGTACGTAGATACCGACATGTTTATTAGATTTCAGGATTTATTTTAATATGACAGACAACGAAAAATTGGCTCTGCAATGTGCCCGATGCCGTAAACTTTTGTAAAGAAAAAAACATCCCCAGAAGAATAAACACAGAGTACATTGTTGTCTTTCTTTTAAAAGTTTTTCACGCAAGTCGCTAGAAGTGTTTGTAAATATGTAAATTGTTTCATACTTTCAATTAGTGATATAAAACATAAAATTCAATCATGTAATGTTATCATTGATATTAATATACACTGCCAGTATTGAATATCTCCCGTAGTTGTTTCAAGGTAAGTTATGTCAGTTTATGGAGCATAGGCGCAATTTTCTGCGTAATTTATAAATTAGTTACCCACCGTCGTATTATTCTACGTAATTTACTCTGACTTTATTTTCTTCCAATTGGAAAATATGTCTTAGATCTCAAATTGCTGAAGTTGTTGTTATAAAAATTTTTGGACTGTCTGATTTTGTTTTGATTGAAATTTCTTAGAATTTTCTTGTAATCTGTCTTGGATTCGTTTTAGGGCTTCCGTACCCAAAGGGTAAAACGGGACCCTATTACTAAGACTTCGCTGTCTGTCCGTCTGTCTGTGACCAGGCTGTATCTCAAGGACTGCAATAGTTACACAGTTGAAATTTTCACAAATAATGTATTTCTGTTGCCGCAATAACAACAAATACTAAAAACAAAATAAAATAAATATTTTAGGAGGGCTCCCATACAACAATCGTGTAATCGTACCCAATATCAGTAATGGCGACAGGTAGGCACTTGAAATATTCACAAAACGCAAAAAAATAGGCAAAAAAACGCCTTTTTTGCCTATTTTTATTCGATATCAATAAATAGTAGCAGGTAGGCACTATTACCTCTACCCTGTCAGAATATTTTGAATATCTGCATGTTCATTCACCCGTATAAATTATTTATACCACCTCAGGACTACAACTATCTTCTAATAATGTATACTTAAAAAATTTGTAATAGACTACCTATAAAAGTTAGAGCCTAACGGCTAAACAAATTAAAATACAGTAAAATCCGGTTATAATGACGGCCAAGGGACCGGTGATATTACGTCGTACTAACTGGAAGTCGTACTAAACAAACTGACAATTTATGATTTTTATAATTAAAAAAAAACAGCATAGGCCCATTTATGGGTATTCCTAGATTACGTTGCAGCTTAAACAATTGTAAAAGTGCCAAGTTTACTTGTTCTTGAGACGACAACCACACGCGCTTAGTTTTTAAAAACATTCGTATTGAACAAATGTTCTATCTTGTGTTTATTTTATTAATTGTGGATATTGCCGAATAATTTACACCGAAATTTTGTATTTCAACACTTTTTTCTTCAATGCAGAAACTTTTTTGTTTTGTAGAAGCCATTTTTGTACGCGTAATCACTCATCAATCACAAATTACTGCCGTAAATAAACAGTCGCATTCGGAATCAGCGACGTGCAGGCAAGGGGGGGGGGGGCAGCGCGGGGTGAAGATAGTTTCTTACTTACAATTTATTTGTAATAACGTCAACACTCTTCGCCGTTGTAACCGGACAATTTTATGTGAATTTCCGTCGTTCAAAGCGGTTGTCGCAGGTCATATACAAACCAAACATGTGCCTATACTTACGTCGCTAAAAACGGTTGGTTGTTGTATGCGAAGTAGTACTACTAAACGGACTACACTGTATATTTATAACAATAAAAATCATACGCTCAGCTTAAGCATAACTACCTGACCATATGTTCGGTAAATAGTTTACTAAAATACCTTATCATTGGTTATTTACATAAAAGTCTTATTGTATCTCTAAAAAATCGTGGAAATATTTTCTATCCCAAATGGCTTCAATGTATTACAGGAA
The DNA here is from genome assembly GCA_949315895.1 of Anania crocealis. Lineage (NCBI taxonomy): Eukaryota > Metazoa > Arthropoda > Insecta > Lepidoptera > Crambidae > Anania > Anania crocealis. Next base: position 4,135,944 of record OX438858.1, on the reverse strand, counting down.
TTAATTATGACCATGCCTTCTTTAATTACTTACTCCTTCCTTTGAGTCTACAGGCATAGCGAAAGCAAATAGTTTACATGAGTTTCCAATATTTCAGCACTGTTTTACCATAGTCACACATTAAAAAAAAGTTAATGTTAAAAAGGAAGTCAAAAATTATAAACCATACTAGGTAACTCAGATTTTAAGTTGAAAATTACTTGGGGTAATTTGATATTTTTAGATAGGTTGATATATTGTGTTAATTTAATTCGTTTTATTATGAACAGTAATAATGACCATTATTACTCTGTAATAAGAAACTGCAAGCCTAGCTGTTCAATTACACAATTGCTCTAAACTAGGTCACATGTTATAGGTTTCCTGTTGTTATATAGGGTGTTTGTTTATAATACCAACAGCTCTTAGACGAAATTCTGATATAATTCTGGTATACTACTTTGTCAAGAAAGTACTGGGAAACAATCAATAATACACAAGATGTTTGTTATTAATCCAAATTTATTTTATCACCTTCAAAGTATGCTCCTTCAGAAACGATACACTTATGCCAACGAATAATCCAATCATCAAAACATTTTATAAACGCTGTTTCCGAAATTGAGTTTAGTCCTCGCCGCCAATTCTCCTTTATGTCTTCTACCGATTGAAAACGGGTGCCACGAAGTGGTAATTTGAGTTTAGGAAAAAGAAAGAAGTCGGCTGGAAGCATATCTGGTCAAAAATTCGAAGGCGCATTATCGTGGTGCAAAATCCAAGAATTTTCTTTCCACAAATCTGTCCTTTTTCGTCGAATTTGCTCTCTTAAATGCCGCATAACGCTCTAATAATATTTTTTATTTACCGTTTGACCTTCCGGCAAGAATTCCGAGTGCACAACACCGCGATAGTCAAAGAAAACAGTCAACATGACTTTTAATTTGATGGACTTTGGCGTGTTTTTTTCGGTTTGGGTTCAGTTGAAAGACGCCACTCCGAAGCTTGTTGACTATTTGAATTGACTAGTTTGCATGTCAAACTCGTAAACCCACATCTCGTCACCAGTAACAATGCGTTTCATGAATGTTGGGTAGGAATTGACTCGTTCTAAGCATGTCCTCAGCGACTCTCATGCGATTGAGTTTTTGGTGAAAATTCAGGTCTTTTGGGACTAGCCAGCGGCAACATGTTTCATACCCAAATGAATAGTTAAAATGGTACGGATCGACTCGTGAGATACAGAAAGTTCGGCGGCTATCTCTCTCAAAGTTGAATGAGGATTTTCAGTCACTACTTCCTTCACTTTTGCGATGTTAACTTCAGTTGCAGACGTTGATGGCCTACCAGAGCGAGGCAAATCTTCCATCACATTTCGACCGCTTTTGAACGCCTTGTACCTCTCATAAGCACGTGTTTTTGATAAAGTTTATTCACCGAAATTCACTCCGAACACGAAATTCCATTGGCGATGCAAAATTTAAGACAAACTCTTTGTTCGATGTTTATGTCCATTATGAAATTCGCAATACATACTATATGATATAACTAAAAACAGCACTGTATTTAATATATTTGTGCCAATCTAGCAACAACAAAAAAAAAACAAATACTTATAGTCTAAGATCCCACCATACAACGACCTTCACCGAGCTGTTTATTAAATGAAAAGTATTTTATATTAATTAAATATGCCAAAAAATATATTGCAAATGGGTAAAAAATTTTAGTCCTTAACCTTAGCCTAAAAAATTTTAGTCCCGAGTAGAATTTTTAAAATTTGACATGTGAATTTCAGGACTTTTTTTTTGCATTCATCCGTACCGTGGTACCGTGTTTATAAATGAATAATATTTACTTTATTTGATATTTTAGCAACTTAATTGCACTTATAATATCAGTATATAAACTTGAAAAATCTTGTCTCAGGCGGGACTCGAACCCGCATCTCCTCGCATGCCGGGCGGTTGTAAACTCCTAACATTTGATGAAACAACGCTGGCTCACAGCGTAAGAATATGCTTGAAAAATTCGCGCCGTGTCCCAGTGTCTCGGTGGCCTAATGGTATGGCGCCCGCCCGGCATGCGAGGAGATGCGGGTTTGAGTCCCGCCTGAGACAAGATTTTTCAAGTTTATATACTGATATGAATAATATTTATTTGTATATAACTTTATTTAATTAACCAGACCGGTGCAAGTTACTAGTTCGATTTACCTGTTTATATCTGCCTACTCAAGAGTTGTGATGGGAAAAAAATAGTCAACCTAACGTTTGCATATTCTTTGGGCTTCATATTTTCCATTGGTATGAAATTTGTCTATTAACCAAACCAGTAAAAAAATTAAATTTAAATAAAAATAAAAATTGTTTATTAATCATACTCTGGACTGAATTTTTTTAGTCAACCCATTTGCAATATATTATTTGGCATATTTAATTTAATATAAAATACATTTCATTCAATAAACAGCTCGGTGAAGGTCGTTGTATGGTGGGATCTTAGACTATTATTTGAATTTGGAACCATAAACAAATAATCCATTCCCGATACTTTTTTGACTGAATGTATTATAGGATCAGCCTATAATCATCCCACTACAGGGAAAAGGCCTCTATCATTGAATTCAAGTTACACCACAGCAATTATGGGTACTGGCATAATCACCAAGCTTGCCAAATGCGGGTTGGTGATGCCCACAAACCCAAGCAATGTGTATACAATTTTTGTTGCCCGACCCAGGGATCGAACCCGGGACCCCGAGATCTTGGCTCGGTATTTAAACCACTAGTGGCTAGTTGGTCTAGACTAGTCAAGAGTGACTCTAGAAGTCTAGACCAACGGGGTGTTATAATTCTGTATAAAAAGATCTTTCATCCTTTAGTACCTATGCATACTGTGCTCATCATTATCTTCTCAGCCAAACTACGATCTCTGGTAGTATGCTCGGCCTATGTCCACGAACGATCCAACCCGCTCTGCTTGCATCAAGTGGCCTCCTGTGACCTTCAAGAGATTGGGGGGTCAACTCTTAGGCAGATCGTGGTCCAAAAAGCGGTTGCCATTCCAACGTTCTGCCTTAACGACTATTATTTTTCCTTGTTATGCGTCCGGCCCGCCCACTGCAACTTCAGCACAGCTATTCTTTGAGCGATGTTGGTTATCTTAGTTATCTAACGGATTTTCTTATTTTCTCATTTAAATGCATACATCATCATGTTTTGGTGACCTAGAGGCTTGTTATAAGGGGTTGATTTTCAGACCACCCCCCCTTGTCACGCATTTTTGTAATTTACGAAAATCCCCCCCCGCCCTTAATGTGTGATGTAATTTGAGGACGGCCCCTAAGACGGCTAGTAATTGACCAAGTATGTATCAGTTTTGTTATTCATCATCACTGGTAACACCCACTAATCAAATACACAAATTATAGATATCCTCCAACTCAGCAGCAAACAGTTTCTGAATGAGATATCAACATTTCTCTGACTCACACGAACTCACACCTCGTTAAATGGGGTGAGTATCAACATTTTTCTGTCTCACACCATGTTGCAATGGGATATAATTAAAGCTTGTTTTTTTGATAATCGGACAATTATTGGTGGCCATTAGTCCTGTAGTCTATTTGCCATTTGGCATCTTAGCACCTCCCAGGCTTCAATCGAATGAAGAGTGTTCTCATTGGTTCTTATAGTCCAGTCCACAAACATTAAGCACTTTTTGAGATACAACTTACCTACCCGGAGTTGATAATTTTTTTCATAGATATAAACGGTATATTAAATATATGATTTTTTTACATATCATTCATCATTTAAGTCGGTCTCAAAAAAAAATACAACTTACATAATTTATTCATTACGTAACAACTTACGTAGGTAATGAATGTCTTTGCAAACACTTTACGTAAGTAATAAAAATTTACCAATGGAATTATTTTTAAACAAATTTTAATTACTTAAAGTTACAAAATTTTAATGTCGTCACTCTTTTCTATTAAAGTTCTAATAAAGTCTAAGAATAGCAAATGAATGTCGCCATCGTCTATGATTTTAGCATTTTTGGAGTTTCAGTTGTTCATTAAAAGTCTCGGGAGTTGGGACATCGAAAAAGTGTGTTGGTTAATTTGATTAGCAATACACCGTGCATATACAACCACATGAAAAACGAAGGCCACGTCATGTAACCATTCTTTATAACATCTTGGCAGTGTTATTTTTATTTGTATCTAGTTTTTTTTTATAAAATTATAAAATTTCGGTTAAGATATTTATTTTGTAACATGCAGTTGATGCGCACGGACGTAGAAGGTTCATTCATCCGGGAGCCCGCCGCAGCAAAATTATACGTCTGTGCGCGTCACAGCGTGTTACAAAATTAAAAAGTCTGAATCAATTTTATCTATAAGTACTATAAATTACACTGCCCTGATGTTATACATACGTCACATAACGTGGTCTTCGTTTTTCAGGTGGTTCAAAAAACACGGTGTAAGTAGGTACATAGTACAGTTTGTTAACCTGTAATATATTAATAATCTTCGTAGGGTCCTGACATAATTGGATGTGATAATATGCTACATACATAATCTAAATAAATAAGTCTACTCTCTTCTCTCACTATCCGTTTCCTTCACTCATGAACCTGTATTGTCAATGCCATGCCAATATCCAGCAGTATTTGTTCGACTTACCCTTTGGCTAGTTTATCCAGGAACTCACCAGATCGATAATTCAGTAGATAAACAACTCCCACTTAGCCCTTAGATTGGGTAACGAATCAGGTCACACTCTAAGCTGGCCATTCTCTGCCTAACAAGCCAGCAGAAGAGGATTAGGCCAAGCTAGGATTGCGAAAAATGCCACAAGCATTATATATGTGTGTGTATGTAGAATTGTAAAGGTTTGGTAGATACCTCGAAACAATTGTTCTTAACACTATCATTGCATGTAATGATGAAAGTTAAAATTTGTAAATATTGGATGTTTTTAATCCTGCAATTAAATAAACAGCAAATTCACTTATTCATTCCTTAATTCGCATTTATCATACCTATTAGGTATCGAGAGGAGAGGTAACGAACGATTGTCACTTAGACATAGACTTTTTGCTGTGAATATAATTTAATGTTGCGTAACAGTTGGTTATATTCTTAGAATGTTATATTAATAATTACGAAAAATTTGTATGGAAATTGCCCTTTGCAGTGTTCTCAACCTATTTGTAATATTCCATTTAATAAACTCCTTCATCTAACCCAATATAATTTGCAATACTCTTTGGTGAAGTAAGTTAGTAGGTACCTCCTTTCCAACAGTTGCTAGACGAAGTGTGTCTGGCTTCCGAGGAATTTTAAGCGGGACTATCCACAGGGGCGTATAGCTTCAGCTTAGCGTTAATATCTCGACAGTACCTAACATAGTTTTGTTAGTAAGTAATAAGTGATAAGCATGCGTCATTCAAGCGTACCTATATAGTGCCTTATAATTACTTATCTAGGCATTTTAATTCTTTACATCTGCTTCGTCTTCTTAGCGACAACACAGAATATTGGGCTGTTAAAATATTGGATCGTGTAAAAGCATCTCCTGAGGCCTATTTCCCATTAGCACCATTAGACTTGTTTGTGTTGGGCCATGTACTAGCGGGCGCTGCGGGTGTTATTAGGCCAGAGTATTAGAGTAAGGTGCAAAACGCATCCTAATAAAGGAGAAACACACTAGTAGTGACGCCGGGGACCAAAACTGTGGGTCTAGCACAAAAAACTATTGAACTTGAATCGTTTGCGTGTTCGTATCGCCATCGAAATATTTAGTATGAAAACATAAATAGCGCTCGTGCGGTCAAAACGAGAACTACAAAACAAAGCATGAATTTTGTGTCGTTTGCTTTCGATACGCAAACGATTCGAAGTCGATAGTTTTTTCTGCTAGACCCACTGCTGAGATAGACAGACCTCAGATGGGCTGTATCGCAGTGCAACTAAATTCTATAGTGGAACTAAATTCTACCTATCTCTCGTACTTGTTCTAAGATACCGTTATGTATGAGTGTAAGCAACATATTGTGAGCATGAATAAATAGGGCGTAGGAACATAGTGAAGTACACTCAAAAAATACAATTTGATTGCATTACCTTTCTGATCTGATCACTCCTTCTGAAAGCGGTGGAAATTAGCTCGATTCTAAAAGGGGTTCCCCACTTCCAAATCGAGTTAATTTAGAACCGATAGTTTCCTAATTTTACTTTACCGGTAATCAAACTCAGGACTCTGGCGTAGTTGGTACACCACCGCACCAATATATTATCTCCTTTTTATCTATGATACATTCGTATTTGGAAGGCTTTCCACCTGTTGTTCTCTATTGTTCGCGACCTCGTACGCGTAAAATTTCAATATGGGAAATTGGGAACTATGCCACAGAAATCGTACTTTTATTCGTTTCTGTGGTAATAGTAAAACGAATGAAGAAAGATTTGGTTTTTATCTGTTGACTAGTGACGTCCATAAGTTAAATTAAAAAAGGACAGTTAGGCCGTTATTTTTCTGGGACAACGAGTACGCGGAGTGAAGCTGCACCACCGTGGAAAGTCACGCTAATCCTTACACGTGCCATGTTTAAGACTTGCTTGCGCCGTAATTAATTTTATTGTACGTGTTCATTTTATCCAGTAAACACATAATATTACCCATATAAACATACATATATGTACGTCTCGTTGGTCTAGTGGTTTAGGTACCGAGCCAAGATGTTGAGTCCTTGGTTCTTCAATTATCACCTCCCTATAAGTTCATAAATTATCTAAAATGTTATATATTACAATTTGCGCTGCTGTGTCTCGTATTTATAAATACATAAAATCAATATTGATTTAAACATTCATGATCACCATCGTAAGAATTAGTTATTTTGATTTCTACAACTTGTTTTTGTATGTATATCGAAAACTCACTAAAAACAAGGTACAGACAACCTACGTCAACCTACCGCAAAACTTCAAATTTTCTCAATTAATATTGATCTCTACTTGTTGGACTTAAAGTTGAAAATCAATTCAATGACCTTTAACCTTTTGTGTACGTTGACCTGCCGTTGTCTTTACATGCTAGAAATCTCGACATAAAATCACTTAACATGCATTTAATCTTGACTCATATTTGTCTAGTATACTAGACACTTAGCCTATGTATGAGAATCGCAAAGTTTGCTCCCATGTGCCTCCAAAACAGCCATTTATTGAACAAGTCCCTTCAGTATTTAATATTTATTTATTTAAAACTTTATCGCACAAAATATACAAATGTACAAAGGCAGACTTAATGCCATGCAGCATTAATAATCGCCGAGAAAAATAAACTAGATAAATAGAAAAACGTTAAGACGACCAGTAAGCATATTTGTACAATCTGCATTCCTATTTTTATTTTCTACACAACCCAAGAAGGCGTGGTTAAATTACCTCTGTTATATTATGAGAAACAGGTCGCGTGCTTCAGACAGATTTCATATCATCTGCAGGTGACAATAGCTGTGTACTTATAGTAGAGACTAAAGTAGACTAGCTATGGCAAGCGGCTTTATACGTTCACGCTGAATTTGATTTGTTTAGTTAGTTTAGTGACAGTAACCTCAAATCTATACTTATATTATAAAGCTGAAGAGTTTGTTTGAACGCGCTAATCTCAGGAAGTACTGGTTCGAATTGAAAAAAATAATTTTGTGTTGGATAGTCTATTTATCGAGGAAGGCTTTAGGCTGTATAACATCACGCTGCGACCAACAGGAGCAAAGCACCAGTGAAAAATGTTGACAAAATAATCGCGATCAACCCCCTTACTCTTGAATTTGATTTAAGTTCGATCTCGATTCGACCTAGCCAAAATCTGAACAAACTCAATCGAATCGAAATCAAAATCAAGTCAAGATCGATCTAAAATCGCGATCCGTTAAACATTTTCGGTTGATAACGTAATCACCATCGACTCAAAGGTTTAGGTTCACTTTTCAGAGTACGAAATCACTGATTCTCGACGTCGATTCGATTTTGATCGTAACTCGAACTTGTCAAGAGTAAGCCTGCATAATAACAGAAATTGACGCGGACGAAGGCTAAGTCTACGGACCTCAAAAAACTCTCTGCGGCTGATCGGAAACTTTAAAAAATAACTAACTAAAGTATGCTGTAAGCATTTATGTAGATAATATATAAATATAATATCGATGGCTGGCTATAAGTCTCTCCATTTTGACATAATTTCTCAGCCTTTTTTACCCGATTACGGTAAAGCCAACAGGAAGGGTAATGATTTCAGCAGTCTATGCACTACATATTATTATGACTGCAAACTTTAAAAAAAAATTGTTGTAGCATTCGCCATGTAGCTTTCTTTAACAAAAGGTAGCCTATTATTCCTTATTTCATTATATTACCCGGAATATAATAAGGAATCGATAATATAATTGATAATTAATTCTCCAAAATCGACTCAGTAGTTTAGCCGCAAATGAGGGACCCACAAATATCTACATACGTTATATACATAGACTGCTAAAATCATAACCCTTCCTGTTGGATTTGCCTGTTGGGGAAAAAAAAAAGAGCTTTAACAGAGTTTTTACAGCAGTAGTGTAAAGAAAAACGTGATTTTTTTTCCTCTTAACTTTGCCCAGAAGCCTTTCGAGTTTCGATTATTCTGGAACACTATTGTTCCAAGTTTCAATGCTGCCTTTAAAAAGCGTTCCCTCCTACCGCTCCTCCCCAGTTCAAATTTGTTCGGGAGTGCGGTATGACGCGTCCGCGTTTCCCATTTTCCTCGTAGTATTTTTCGATTACAAAAATAATATTTCCTTTTGTTAATCGCAGTAAATTGAGGCTTTATTTGTAAAAGTTCCAGAATTTTTTCAAGGCAATAGGGTTGGAAGATTTGTGGTAAGACTTTTTATTGATTTTTCTTTTCATCGTAAACTCTTGTGTGAAGACGGGGCCTATAATTTTAATGGTCACTATTTTGTAGTAGGTAAATAATAGGGGTTAATGTATGAAATTGCCGATTATTTTCCCACTTTTTATTTTGTTTATAGCTCTTAAGTATAGTCATATTATTGCGTAATTCTTTTTGTATTGTATCAAAAACTAAATAAAGTAACTTTTGACTAAAAAAAAACGTGCCTATTACTTCAAAGGAAGTCGTTGAAAAGACCCCTTACAATGTGTCAGCTGACCTTCTTGCTTCAATTAAGTATATTTGTATTATATACTTTAAATTTCAGAAATTTAAATACTATAATGCGTAGCTTTATAACCATCTAACTTTTACCTTTAATTCTATCGAAAACGGTTCAGGCGTTTTTAAAAAAACTAAAAAATTGTTAGTATGGAATAATGACTTTTCTCGATTTCGTCCATACAAAACGGCAATTTCATACTTTAACCCTAATAAAATTGTTTACCAATAAATTTTATGTGTATTGTGTGTATGGTCGCCGATGTTAATGTCTTAACTTTGTAAGCTCCTGTGATATTCAAATAACTGTCTAGCTAAATGTAAGCACAAAAATATTAACGTTATATCATAAAATTTGTAAAGCTCATCCACGAAACTTTATTTATTTTTGCGTAGGTACTCTTTTTTTCTGAAAGCTGTTATCATTACGTGTCGTATTTAATGACATGACCAGAGAGAGATTTTTTGGCAATACAGATATTCCGATCGAAAAAAAAAGGCGATCTCTATGATTATGATAAAATATGTGATTAAATCCGACACGAGATTGTAAAACTTTTCGCTCAAACCTTCTCCTGACCATTACAAACATACCATAAAAAGAATTATCCGATTTGGTGCAGTCGGTCGGAAGGCAAATTACTTTACTACCTCGTTATAATAACCAGCCTATGTCAGACCACAGCTGGACGCGGACCTCTCCAAAAGCAGTCGATTCCTGCTGCCCTGCCTTCTCTTAGTAGTATTCCTTTAGCCTCTGCTTACGACATTAGGATAGAAGGGGTGGTGCATTTCTTCTTACTGTGCTGCTGGCACTACACGATGAACACATACCACATACCTTTGTATATGAGTATTAGGTATGTTGTTGCACACAAGTTACTAATGTCTGATGTCTTATCGCATGAAAACATTGGTCTAGTCCAGTGTTTCCCAAACATTTTTCTGCCATGGCCCGGTAATTTTCACACTGTCCCTTTGTGACCCACTTAATGCTGTTTCTATCAGGTAAAATAACACACTTTTATTAATAGTTAACTTTTTTTATTAATACTAAATACATATTTTGCTATCGCCTATTAGTCTCTGTGCGAAGTATGGAGCTGCTGCTTTTATCTTTTACCAAAGCATCCAAGTTCGCGGAAAATGACGAAAGTTTCAGAAGAATATTTACCATGCGTCGAACGATAGTAGGTATTATTTTTTAAAAAAGGCGGGAATGTTGCGACCCGGTATTTTATATGGATGGCCCGGTACCGGGTCGCGACCCGGCAAAACCAGCTGGTCTAGTCTATTGGTTTCGATACTGGGCCAAGATTCTGGGTTCGACCCCCGAGTCAGGCAACAAGTTTTTCAAATTTTCGAATTGCTCGGGTTTGTGATCACAACCCGCATTTCGTCACTGAAGTTCTAACACCACGTAAGTCATTTTTAAGAACTTCTCTGGAGAGATAAAAATCCTTTTTTAATAATTTCCAACCGCAGCTGACAAGACCGCTCAATATATGGAACTGGGCTGGACTTACGTACTGTTTCCACAGGACAGTGACTTCCGTGCTATTCCTTTTCCATAATTTCAAAGGTTTTTGTTGATCGTATCTTGAATCTGATAGGGCGAAACAAGGGCGAAAAGACGCGTCTTTCGATTCACTAGCGAATGGCATCAAAATGTCAAAACCGCCAAAAAATGAGTTACGTGGTATTAGAACTTCAGTGACGATTTTGGCAAGCATGGTGATAATACATGTACCTATCATTTCTATGGTGGTACCTTCATTTGAATGATGCATGCATTTGCCTTGCAGTAGGATGATTTTAACCTAGGTCGTTACTTTACTTAACTTTACTTTTTTACTTAATGAATTGATTATGCTAGTAACGTTAAAATAATGCAACGATCAACTAACTTGCAAGTCTGAAGAATAAAACTAACGCAAGTGCAGATTTAGATTACGTAACCGTTTTATCGTAGTAAGCTATTGCCAGTTTTGCCAGCGCACAGTATTATTCGTAATACAGTATAGGACGTTAATAACTTCATCATTTGTAGTAAGGTGTTGACCTAACTTCACTTACAATAGCGTTGATAACGATAACTAGTGTTAAACAATATTAACACATGATGGTAGTTTGAATAATATGTTACATTCATAATACGTCTAATGGCGAAACGTTATTTAAGAAAAAACGGCCAAGTGCGAGTCGACCTGCGCATGAAGGGTTCCGTTCAATTATCAATTTTTTTTTTTTTTTATCAGTATCGAACAAAAATGAGCAAAAAGTCAATGTTTTATTTCATTTAATTATTATTTATAAAGTAAATATGCAGCGTTTTAAGTTAATGGTAGCCTATGTTCATTCTGTGAATATTTCAAACGTTTCCTGTTGCCGTCATAAAAATCGAGCAAAAACGAGCAAAAATAAATACGAGTAACATTTGCTGTATGGGAGCCCCCTTAAATATATATTTATTTTATATCTGTTTTTTAGTCTTTGTTAGGGTTCCGTACCGAAACGGGACCCTATTACTAAGACTTCGCTGTCTGTCCGTCTGTCCGTCGCTCTGTCACCAGGCTGTATCTCAACAGCCGCGATAGCCAGACAGTTGAAATTTTCACAAATTATGTCGCAATAACAACAAATACTAAAAACAATATAAAATAATATTTAAGGGGGCTCCCATACAACAAACCCGTTTTTTGGCTTTTTTGGTACGGAACCCTTCGTGCGCGAGTCCGACTCGCACTTGGCCGGTTATTTTTATAGCGGCAACAGAAATGTATCATCTTTGAAAATATCAACTGTCTAACTGTCACGGCGCTTCATGAGATAGAGACAGCCTGGTGACAGACGGACTGGTAGACATACAGACGAACAGCGAATTCTTAGTAATAGTTATAAGTAAATAATTATAGGGCTCTTTAGCCATTATATTTCCCTCATAATTCTTAAAAAGAAAGGCTTATCTATCACTCCTTTGTTGTGCTAGCTACTAACGGCCGGTTCCAATAACCAATCTATCTTCAGTTTTGGCATATCGGAGATAGGAAACAGTTTCTATCTCTGTTTTTGCCGTCCAAACACAGAAGTTGTTTTCTATCTCCGATATGCCTAAACTCTTCAGTTTTGGCATATCGGATATCTATCTTCATAGATAGGTTATTCGAAATGGCCGTAAGTAGTTTCTAGCATGTTACCATTGAGACATCAGAAAAGGCGTAAAATGTCTTTAGCGTCAGCCCAACGATTCCATACCGACCTGAATAATAGAAGTAACCCGTCACTCAGTCACGTGAGCACAAACGTGACTGCAAAGTCGATAACATCATGCTACTCGCTATTTCGCTAATAATCTGCATCAGCGCCAACATACGAGTAATATGGAGCACGGGATTATAATTCAACACGTATTGTAATATTTTATACCTACGATTTCGATAATGATAGTATATCTCAAATTGATTTAATTGTTTGAAAATGTAGGTTGCAAAGATACAATAAAAAAAAAATATAGAAAACTGTTGTGCTCCAAAAACAATCAACGAATTGTCCTTCATTTATTAAACTAATTTATTAAATTTCATGGGTTTCAACTTTTAAGTAGCTAATAAAGGCTTATAAAGGTATCTGAAGAGCTAAACCTTTAACAAGAACTTTTAATTTTATAAAGTTCAGGTTACGTGGCCACTGCTAGTTTTAATATGCGGTACATATTGGAAAATAAATTGAGGAACACTTAAGGGTTGTTTTATTTTAATCACATGCTGTTTGTGTTTGTCGATACTCTAGTCAGTCTAGTCTATTGTAGGCCACTCCAAACAGGAGGAATTTACCGTATTCGCCACGCCTGGCAAGCGGGTAGGCGATCGTAGTCCGGCCAGTGGTGGGGAGAAGACGCTTGTTCGTCTTAGGACTCCCTTAGGAAGAGAAAGGGTGTTTTTATTTATTAGGTTTTATTAATGGACAAGACCATATCTTCTAAAGGTTAAGGGGATACATTTAATGTTGTAATATAGAGCTAGACTGAAAAAGCATTTTATGTTACATGATACATTTAAATATAATATGTATAAGTAATACATTTAAATAACTATTGCGATTATTCCATAAACTGTTACAGCCAATATGCTGACGATATTACGCATTAGATACTAACAAAAATACATTATGTATTGTTGTGTTATTGGAAACGAAAGGTTTGTGTTAATAATACCTACATAAGCAATTTTATGCGTTTGACACGATTGCAGTGAAATAGTCCAGGATTATATTTCTTTACGGAATCAGCTTTCAATTTGAGTGCTCCCGAGTTGTTACACATCAGTCGACACACGTCTTCGGCTAGCTGAGGTGAAGTCAAAGGCAAAAAAATCAACTACTTCGTGTCCTAAGGTCAATGTATAAGTAGTTCAAGTCTCATCCATCATTGTTCACTATTCAATAGAGTTTTCAAGTCCAGAGCTTCATAAGAAACACGAAACACCATAACTTAGCCGCTAACAACAATATTGTACCTACTTCTATTCTTCTTAGACTGTAAAAAATACTTGGACAGTGAGATAGTGAGGTAAAACAGCACTTTCATGGTTATAGATGTGTGATTGTTACCTAATAGTACTTCTATAGTATCAATACGTCCATTTTCTTCCAAAAATCTATAAAATTTGATATTGATTTCAACCTTACCACTTGTTAGTGATAGTATTTGGCTTCTACAGCATAACGCTAATGTTTTTATATTGAGCACAAACTTATAATGTGTTTCTCAGTAAAATATCACATTATACATTTTATTTGGAATTATGTACGACAGCCGAGCCTCTCGGTCTTTTGGTTGCACTCACAAGTTCTTACAACTCAACTGAGCGATCTACGGTTCAATTCTTATCAAGCAAAAGAACAATAACTTTTCTTGAAGGCTACACTAATATTTATAAGAATTTCTTATCAATCAATAGGTGTTGACAGCAGAACTCTACCGCAATGCTGGGAGGCAGCGCGCTGTGGTTCCGACACGGCCTGCGGCTCCACGACAACCCGTCTTTACACTCCGCGCTCGCCGACAGGAGTGTGCCGTTTTTCCCCATGTTCATCTTTGATGGCGAGACCGCTGGTAAGCAGTTTAAATCTCTTCCAATACACACCAAAAAGCCGGGAACTTGACTACACAATACTAGTTACTTGGCGTGTGGTTAGGTTAGGTTAGGTTAGGTCTGAGCCAAAGTGGAGTGCAGAGCTCTTTAAAGTTGAGTAGAGGTTTTAAAGTACCTCCAAAAGCAACAGCGTCTTCTCTACACCGTTGCATTGGCTTGGAGGTTTTAACAAAATCCTCGAAACTAGGGGTGACCCAGTGTGGCATATCTTACAATATTAATATTTTTTATTTATCTGTTTATCTTAGCTCTAGGTCAGTAATATTTTTGAAATCATTTACGGGCTGTGCAAAGTAAATGATCCCAGTTTGTATGCTATTTAGTTCGTAGTCATCCTAAAGATATCGTCTCACTATACGACAGGCGTTTAAAAAAGCCACTCTTTACATAGTGTTTTTTTTTTTTGCAGGAACGAAAGAGGTCGGCTACAACCGCATGCGGTACTTGTTAGAAGCGCTGAACGATTTGCACAATCAGTTTAGAAATTTTGGAGGCAAGCTTATCATGCTTAAAGGGAAACCCAACCACGTGTTTAGAAGACTTTGGGAAGAATTTGGTAAGAATTACCTATATACGGACAAAAACATTAATTTCTTAGCGGATTTTAGTCCCATTTTTTTCTGGTGCCTTTTTTCCTTTGACCAGTGCGTGTTGCCAGTGCTGTCATATGAAACTAAAACGTTGTCGCTTAATATGGGTCCTATAAAGAGGTTCAAGGTCGGCGAGCGGGCAAGTGAGAGAGTAATGCTACAAATAGAAATAAGGAAATCCGTAGGCTATCTAAGATAATTGGCATCGCTCTAAGAATTTAGGAACTGAAGGGCCAGTCCACCTTAGCTCCGCAATTCCTAATAATAATATTATTCTTTTGACTAGGGGAGTAAGAAAGCTGGTGGCCGTTGGGGCGTAAAAGTTAACGACAAAGGTGCTGACCATTTACAATGATCAAATAAGAAAGATACGGCACTAGTCTTACTCACCATCTGCCTCATTCGGGTTTCGGAACAGTCAAAGAGGCAAGATCTCGAGCCATTGAACCATCGAGATATATAAATCGAGCAATATGAACTATTCTCAATATAGGAACTGTAATACTTACTAGAGTAAGCTTAAAAAGCTTACAAGAAATTGGAAAATAAATCAATAACGTGATTATCTCTTTAAGGTATCCGCAAGCTGAGCTTCGAGCAAGACTGCGAGCCGGTGTGGCGAGAAAGAGACGACAGCGTCAAGAACGCGTGCCGCGAGATAGGCGTATCTTGCTTCGAGCACGTCTCCCATACGCTATGGGAGCCTGACTCCGTCATACGCGCCAACGGGGGGATACCCCCTCTGACTTACCAGATGTTCCTTGTAAGTAGCATAAGACAACAATGGTCCAATGCTGGATATCTTTGCAGGCCTTTTCACTGGACATTCCGTAAAGAGGGATTAGCAATCAACTGTTAGCTTACAGGTAGGCGATCGCTGTTTGGCTAATTGTGGCGAGAAAAATTACAAAAAGCATGCAATTCTGGTAATGGAAATAACCTTAACTAAAAACTGCTAAAACCTACTCCAAAATAAGAAATAAGATAAAGCGAGAGAGACGTATAGCATGACTCCCATACGCTATGGGAGCCTGACTCCGTCATACGCGCTAACGGGGGGATACCCTGTCTGACATACCAGATGCTCCTTGTGAGTATAATCATATGACCACAACAGCAATTGCAATTTTGCAGGCTATCCAAGAAGAGGGTTTAGCAAGCAACAATTCCTTAGATGACGGATTGGCGGGCGCAGTGACACAGTTCTGATAAATGAAATAACTTAAAACCAAGCAACTGCTACAATTCTACCCTAAAATAATAAATAAGTCTAGAATACTAGCGGGATGTATGAAGATTAGGTGCTTTGATGCATGCAAAGTCCTTTTATTCTGATTTCAAAGACAGTTTCAAACCAAGGGACATTAATAAATGTCTTACTTTGTTTTTGAACAGGAAAATATAAAAATGAGACGTCTAGGATACTTAAGTACACAAAACATTTCAAATGCCGCTACGAATCCATGTATTCAGCAATCTGGCAATGCACAACTGCAAGAATTAATTTAAATAATCATCTCTAATAAATAAATCATATCTGGCGATATGCAAAAACCAGTTTGCTCATGTGAAAAGATTGTGCGTCTCCCTTTTCGAAGGCCAATAAATGTCTGAATAGAATGAATTAATCATAAAAGTTCGAGCGTCAAGGAAGACTGAATTACGTTACGAACATATTATACTAGTTACGTATCATGCAACCATGTAAATAAAATAAAACATGCCTCTGCAGCTAACTTCTGTTTTCTACTGTAAAATCCCAATGTTAGGTTTTGGAATGATTAATGCTGCCAAAGCAATTTGTTAGATAAACAAAAAAAAGCGGTACATTTCTTTATTTTATTATGCACGTGAAAGCATAATAAATTAAGAAATAGTATAATGTGTAAGATTAGGTAGTTATGACGCAGGTTTAAAGAAGACAAGTATAAAAAAGAAAATATTCTCATGTTGACTCAATTTTTCAGAAAATCTTGAAACAAGCCATCTATTTCTAGTCGGCTCTTGTTATTTGTCAGTAGATATTTTTTTTTGTAGTAATTGAGAAGTCACACTACCTTAAAAAAATAAATGAGTAGACGACCCGGTTGGTGTAGTGGTTCTGTGTTCCTACTACGCAAGGGAGTGAGGTTGAATCTTTTCTCAATTGGCTTGAGTCTGGAAGGGGTAGGGGGTTTTTTATTTTAAATTTATTATTATTTTTTTATTTATATATACATAGACTGCTAACAACCATAACCCTTCCTATTAGCTTTGTCGTGGTCGGGTAAAAAGAAGAAGATAAATAAGGAACATTAACATTTTATTTATTTGTTTTTTAGCACACCGTAGCCACAATCGGTGACCCGCCGCGGCCGGTGGAAGACGTGGACTTATCAGATGTCATTTTCGGCAGCTTGCCGGATTGCTTCTACGAGGAGTTCACCGTTTTTGATGAGGTTTGGTGATTATAAACAACAAGAATAAAAAATAGTTCCAAATTAGATCTTCGAACGAAAAACAGAGGTTTAATAAATACTAAGTATAAATTTATCCCTTTTAAAGTAAGGAAAATTATTGTGTTTGTTATTTATTATACCATGCCAGGCTAGTGGCAATGCTTCTATTTAAATTCCAGTATACTTGCTATACTTTTTTATAGTATTAATAAGTTTTTAGAACGAAATCACATTTGCACAGTATTACTACAAAAGAATAAAAAGCAAGCCATTTCACATTATAAGACTGCCAAGTTTAAGGCTGTCCCGTTGTTGTACTATTGCATGCCCGTTATGGGTATACTGTTGTAACTGTTTTATCTGCAAATTCTGCAATGTAACCTGTAAAATTTGTACACAGTTTTATGGCAATAAATTTAATTGAATTTAATTTAATTATACTGATGTAAACATTCATGTTTACTATTGTAAGAGTTAATTATTTTAAGGTTTCTACCATGTGACTACATGTATTGTAAGTTTAATAATTATTTAATACCAACAATAAAATATGTCATATGTGTACTGATTTAAAATTAAATAATATGAACGATAAATTTTACGAATCAAACTTACGTTTATTAGGACTTCCCGGTCTACCCATGACCACAAACGCTGTAAAGTGCTCCAAACGTCGCGATAAATCATATGTCAAACACTAATAAACGCGAGTCAAATCCGTAAATTTATCTTTCTTTTCAATGCATAGTGTCCGCGTAAATAAAATAAAATAAAAAAGCCACCAGATCTATTTATGTGACCTGTGAATTAGGTTCCGAAACCAGAAGACCTGGGCGTGTATCTGGAGACCGAAGACATCCGGATGATCCGCTGGGTGGGCGGGGAGACGGCCGCCCTGAAGCAAATGCAGCAGCGTTTGAACGTCGAACACGAGACGTTTTGCAGGTACTCGCAAGTTGTTATTCATCATCATCACCAGCTCAATCAGTGCGTTGCTGGACACAGAGCTCTCCGGAAAGAAGATAACGAGGACTTGTCATTATGTTTGCCGTGGCGCATACCGGTGGCTTTCACACGGTCATTCGAAAGCGGTGCACCTCGCTCCTTGATCGTTTTCGCGGCAGCATGAATAGAATCCTGAAGGCATTGGCTGACAGGTGGGACTCGCCGATGCTGGGGCGCTGGATTAGTCTGCATGCCATCAAAGGTAGTATGTAGGCTGCTCTTGATGTGCCATCATCGACCACCTAATTCATATTTTATGTTCGTATCTTTTTTCATTTATATTCACTAACATTGGCTATTTAAGTAAAATTGACACTTAACACCAATATGGACCATGGTCTGAAATAAATTTCTTTAATTTCATTTCATTATTGCTACGCTGGACAGGCGGTTTGATGATCATTTTTGAGTTGGGCCAGTGGTAGAGACGCTGTCCGTTTTCTTCTGGCAGCACCCCATTAGTCGCATCTTGAATCACATAGGAAGTCTTCTTCCTAGGGTGATGCTATACTTTTTTGTGCCACTACACGACATATTCCTTCACCATCGTCCCATATCATTCCCTTGCTGGACTAATTCCAGGATCGAATAATGTTCTCGAATTTATAATTTGTGAGTGGTGTGATATACCTAATTTGGCTAAACAAATATTTGATTAAACTCTTTTTTTTTTAAATTACATTTATGTAAAACATGTAGTAATAATGACATGTACTCGGTTTAATAATTTCAGGGGTTCGTATTTGCCCACTCATGGCAACCCGGACTTGTTGGGCCCGCCGATATCTCTGAGCCCAGCCCTGCGTTTCGGATGCCTATCAGTAAGGAGGTATGTCTATAATGTTTTCCTAAAAGGATTGTCATTAACTTTAGACCTAAAGTCGTAAGTAGTTATGCTTGTAATTGAAAATTACAGAAATTTAAGTGATGATGACTTATGTAACGAGTTAAGTAGTTAATCTTTTGCACCGCCCCAAAAAAAAAACATTAGATCGTTATTTTTATTTCTGTTTAATGCGGTATTTCATAGTAAAAACAAGGTATGTTGGCTTCTTGCAACAGGAAATTGAATAATATATTGCAATTTAAAGAATATGACAATAGGTTTCTGGCCTTTAATACAGAATGTTAGGTTAAACTCAATTATTTTGTATGAAATATTTATAGTAAAATTATTATTCTATAGCTTATATAAGATGGTTTCGGCTTGTCATGCTATTTATCTAGGACACATTATTTTTTTTCAGGTTTTACTGGGCCGTCCAGGACCTGTTCCGTCTGGTCCACCAAGGACGCCTGAAGCCCACTCATTTTATTACGGGTACGTAATGGGGTAAACGGTTTCTTCGATAGATTTGAATAGTTTATCAAATCCAAGATGCCATAAACTTATATAACATAGCAGTTGGGATTCATAATTTGATTTAATTATAAATATTTAAAGCAGTGTAACTTTTGGATGTAGTTTACCAAGCAATATCTTGATTCATTTACTTTTTATTGACTTTTTTACCGCATCATTGCGTTTTGATGCTATGACTGGGTTCATATACAAACTATTTTGCACAACATTCCCAACAGCTATGATTACATTTGTCTTGCAAAAACTTCATTAGTTACGATCTTACTAACAAACAAGGTTAAATATTATAACGTTCAAAATTAATAGATTTGACAAAGTAGTACCTTCTTGCTACTAACCTTTGAATTATTGACTATCGTCCATCGCCCAATTGTTTTGTTGATAGGTCAGTTAATTTGGCGCGAGTACTTCTACACTATGAGCGTCAACAACCCGAACTACGGGCAGATGGCCGGCAACCCTATATGCTTGGACATACCGTGGAAGAAGCCGGAAGGAGACGAACTGCAGAGGTAAGTCTGTCTACTGCTGGGTATGATGCCTCTACGTAAATGTTTTGGGTCTAAGCGAATTTTTGTAAAATTGTTTTGGGTCTGCAAGAAGCGGGCAGGGTACAGTTTTACTTGAAGAGCCGTTGGTTTTGGCTTCTTGTACAATATAGAAGTCGTTAAAACAAAGCGCGTAAAGGATCTGAAATAGGAGGTTAGGAAAAATCCTGTTCAGTAATAACCTGTGGTAATTTGTTGAAAATACGAAATTAATTTCCCCTGAAAGATTTTCCTACTTTTCTCAGTCTGAAGCCTGGAACGGCAAGTTTATCTTTATTTCTGGTATTGAAATTGTGTACGTTACTTTTCTTAAGAAATATATGTAGGTTCTTACGAACGTAAATAATATCATAGGGAAATTCCCATGATAATATTTTCGAAAATGTATTGAGAAGCCACTGTAAGTATATTAATCTCTTTGAAGAGCTTTTTTAGCGAGTCACGGGGTTGAAGGCCGTAAATAGACCGAACAGCACGTTTTTGTAATAAAAAAAATTTACTCAATATCTGCCCCTGAGCCACACAACAGAATTCCGTATGACATTATGCTATAAAAGTAGCTAAAATATACTAATCTTGCCGTTTCAACATCAGTCAATTGCCTTATCTTTCTCACAGCATAAGCAGCAGAACTTTAGTCTTCCAGACAGCGATCCGATTTAACGGATGTCTTGATCTGAGTAGCGCGTCGCATGTCGTCGATCCAATATGCAGAAAATCTATCTGGATCGATTGCAAATCAGATACTACTGGTTTCTCACCGAAAAAGCTAACAGTTTAAAAAAAAAACATAATTTCCGATTTTGATTTGATAAAACACAGTCACAAATAGAAATAATCAAGTCCGGTTTCATATCTTGCCTTAATACAATAAGAATCATAGTCAGATTCAGATTCATTTAGTATTCCCCCTAGTCATACCCCCTTATTCATAATAACGCAAAGAGTCTAATAAACCTATTAAAAGTTTTTGAATTTTGAATTTATTACCTATTTTGAATTTGAGTATTACACTGTTTTGTCACTTTCTTTCAAATGATGACAGCGCTAAGAAAAAACGAGACAAAACAGTGTAATAGCTTAAATAGGTTTATTAGATTGTTTGCGTTATTATGAATAAGGGGGATAGTATATTGTTACGAACGTGGAGTTCGGGATTTGGATAAAACACCGTCGACTTATCAGAAGGATTTATTAGGCGATGAACAGGTCGCAAACACTATCACAAAAGCCAAATCACAAGAATCGTAGTCCGGTTGCTCGCTGAGGTCGGTTCCAATACACTGTTAGCCAATCCGCAGAGTAGTACTTTTATCCGTTGGTATCGCTAAGGTCGTCGTAAATTCGCACTTGATCACTTTTCGCAGGTATTGCACCGAAAGCTCAGAATGAACTGACTGCGGTGACTCAAGTCTTGTTATTTATATATCTCAACATCGACGCCAGTCGTACATACTAGAACGTTCGTTTTCCAGAAAAATCACAAGGACATTTAAACGTAAACAATACTAGTGAGTTATGCCATTTTGCGCCTTAATCTGTAAACTTAAAGTTCAATGTCGCTTGCACTATGATCTTGTTATTACTTAACGGTTGAACGTAGGTAGTTATGTACATTCGTCTAGCGATATCTCGAACCGTCTAGCATATCCGCGACAATATTATCCCAATTTATAGATGGACCGAGGGTCGCACCGGTTTTCCATTCGTTGACGCAGCGATGCGACAACTCCGCAGCGAAGGCTGGCTTCACCACGCCGTGCGCAACACTGTGGCGTCTTTCCTCACCAGGGGAACGCTGTGGCTGTCCTGGGAACACGGCCTGAACCATTTCCTGAAGTACTTGCTAGATGCTGACTGGTAAGTGATTATAAACAAAAAAACTGGAAAACATCACATACATTTACATACGTTCTGATTCCAAAGTAACTATTAAGCACTCAATTTGTTGAGATCAGATATAGCGAAGGTAACATAAACTTGAGTCCCAAGAAAATATTGAAAAATGTTTTCTTTTGTACATTGACGTTTGGGAATTTTATTCGGATCTCTAAGTTGTCGACACCCTGAAAATTGGTGTATGCCATCAAAACATTTATAGTGTTAATTTCAGCAAATTCATTCTTAATAATTGTCTGATGGGCTGACTGCCAGTGCGCATATTAAATGTGCCTCGTTTAGCTTTTCTATAAGGCAATGAAGGCCACAACATAAATTGGAAGGCGGCTCCTTTTTTCCGCCCCATTTTGTTTCTCAGTAGGAGGAATACAGCTTGTTTTTAATCATGCTTTTCGTCTTTACCCCCAGGTCGGTGTGCGCCGGCAACTGGATGTGGGTATCGAGCAGCGCTTTCGAAGCCCTACTGGACTCCGGTGCGTGCGCCTGCCCCGTGCGCCTGGGGCAGCGCCTCGACCCCGACGGCGAGTACGTGCGCCGCTACGTGCCCGAGCTGGGCCGCATGCCCGGCGAGTACATGTGAGTGACGCACTGCACTACTGCGGCTCGACCCCGACGGCGAGTACGTGCGCCGCTACGTGCCCGAGCTGGGCCGCATGCCCGGCGAGTACATGTGAGTGACGCACTGCACTACTGCGGCTCGACCCCGACGGCGAGTACGTGCGCCGCTACGTGCCCGAGCTGGGCCGCATGCCCGGCGAGTACATGTGAGTGACGCACTGCACTACTGCGGCTCGACCCCGACGGCGAGTACGTGCGCCGCTACGTGCCCGAGCTGGGCCGCATGCCCGGCGAGTACATGTGAGTGACGCACTGCACTACTGCGGCTCGACCCCGACGGCGAGTACGTGCGCCGCTACGTGCCCGAGCTGGGCCGCATGCCCGGCGAGTACATGTGAGTGACGCACTGCACTACTGCGGCTCTACCCCGACGGCGAGTACGTGCGCCGCTACGTGCCCGAGCTGGGCCGCATGCCCGGCGAGTACATGTGAGTGACGCACTGCACTACTGCGGCTCGACCCCGACGGCGAGTACGTGCGCCGCTACGTGCCCGAGCTGGGCCGCATGCCCGGCGAGTACATGTGAGTGACGCACTGCACTACTGCGGCTCTACCCCGACGGCGAGTACGTGCGCCGCTACGTGCCCGAGCTGGGCCGCATGCCCGGCGAGTACATGTGAGTGACGCACTGCACTACTGCGGCTCGACCCCGACGGCGAGTACGTGCGCCGCTACGTGCCCGAGCTGGGCCGCATGCCCGGCGAGTACATGTGAGTGACGCACTGCACTACTGCGGCTCTACCCCGACGGCGAGTACGTGCGCCGCTACGTGCCCGAGCTGGGCCGCATGCCCGGCGAGTACATGTGAGTGACGCACTGCACTACTGCGGCTCGACCCCGACGGCGAGTACGTGCGCCGCTACGTGCCCGAGCTGGGCCGCATGCCCGGCGAGTACATGTGAGTGACGCACTGCACTACTGCGGCTCTACCCCGACGGCGAGTACGTGCGCCGCTACGTGCCCGAGCTGGGCCGCATGCCCGGCGAGTACATGTGGGTGACGCACTGCACTACTGTGCCTCCACTACTATGAGTACATGTGAGTGACGCACTGCACTACTGCGCCTCCACTACTATGAGTACATGTGAGTGACGCACTGCACTACTGCGCCTCCACTACTATATACGTGCCCGAGCTGGGCCGCATGCCCGGCGAGTACATGTGAGTGACGCACTGCACTACTGCGGCTCGACCCCGACGGCGAGTACGTGCGCCGCTACGTGCCCGAGCTGGGCCGCATGCCCGGCGAGTACATGTGAGTGACGCACTGCACTACTGCGGCTCGACCCCGACGGCGAGTACGTGCGCCGCTACGTGCCCGAGCTGGGCCGCATGCCCGGCGAGTACATGTGAGTGACGCACTGCACTACTGCGGCTCGACCCCGACGGCGAGTACGTGCGCCGCTACGTGCCCGAGCTGGGCCGCATGCCCGGCGAGTACATGTGAGTGACGCACTGCACTACTGCGGCTCGACCCCGACGGCGAGTACGTGCGCCGCTACGTGCCCGAGCAGGGCCGCATGCCCGGCGAGTACATGTGGGTGACGCACTGCACTACTGCGCCTCCACTACTATGAGTACATGTGAGTGACGCACTGCACTACTGCGCCTCGACCCCGACGGCGAGTACGTGCGCCGCTACGTGCCCGAGCTGGGCCGCATGCCCGGCGAGTACATTTGAGTGACGCACTGCACTACTGCGGCTCCACTACTATGAGTACATGTGAGTGACGCACTGCACTACTGCGCCTCCACTACTATATACGTGCCCGAGCTGGGCCGCATGCCCGGCGAGTACATGTGAGTGGCGCACTGCACTACTGCGCCTCCACTACTATGAGTACATGTGAGTGACGCACTGCACTACTGCGCCTCCACTACTATATACGTGCCCGAGCTGGGCCGCATGCCCGGCGAGTACATGTGAGTGTAAGGTTGCCATCTCTATTTGGCAACCATCACAAGATCATTTTAAATGTACCTACCTAAATGTTCGTCGGATGATCGTGGCGTGCGGTTACAGTTCGTGTCTTGGGCGGTCCAAAAGTAAAAAATTTAAACCCGGATTACAAATGAAGCCCCGCCCGGTCTGGGACGCCTCGACTAGGACAAATCTGGGGAAACCCGGACGGATAGCAACCCTATTGCGTGACGCACTGCACTATTGCGCCGAGAGACGTCATGCCGCCCGTGTCGATCAAACCGCATATCGACGGCCTTACCTGTATCAAACATCGATAATATTGATATACAGGCGACTATTTTATCATCTTCAAAAAAATTTGAAGGCGTTCAGTATCGTATTTAGAGCCCATAAAAAAGTGTTGCTAGGAGGCCGTATCAAAAATTTTTGGCGGACACTTTCTAAGACTTAAGTGCTTTATCTTGACATTTTTGTACTGGGCTATACCAAAAAAAAATTTGTCATTCGTTTTTTGTCTCGTAGATTACAAAATACCTATCCCTCATTTGAATTATTGACGTTGATTTTACGTCAGAATCAACTTTACAACCCGGCCAAATTAGCTACAATTTTTAAAAAAATGTTGTGGTTGAGAGCGCAAACGCCTAAATAACAACAAGCAATTGAGTTGATGACACTTCAATCAATTGACTGACGTACTTTTTTAGGTGCGAGAAAAAGTGATTTTGTCATAGATTTAGTATAGCAGTATTAAACTTTGACGCCACGATTACCAAACTCAAATAACTGACTGTTTAACTTTTTTAGGCAATAAATATGATGTAACTTAAAATTAATGCTGTTTTAGAATTATTTGTGAATTGTCATATACGTACGGTTGTGGGAAGTGTTCCTATTGGCAAAAAAAGGCAGATAGTGCAAATTTTAATGGAGATTATAAGTAAAATGATTGTTTTGATTCTAATGACGTCATACGGACAGGCCAGTGTGGTCGACTGCGTATTGGTAATCAAAAAGTGATCTTTTAAAACAAATTTTGTCGGTTTTACAGCTATTTTAAAAATTGCTTAATATTTTTCCCTCACTCATCGGACAATTATTTTAGCCTATTGTAAAATGTAGTTCATAATGTTAATTTACAGATATGAGCCATGGAAGGCGCCCATTGAAGTTCAAGAACGCGCCAGTTGCATCATCGGGAAAGACTACCCCGCGCCCGTGGTCAACCACCTAGTGGCCGCGCAGAGGAATAGAAACGCCATGAAGGTATGTTTATAGATAGTAGTAGAGTTAGTAAATAGTGAGTTTGCCCCCTTAAATATTTTTATATTTGGTTTTTAATATTTGATGTTATTGCGGCAACAGAAATACCTCCTACATATTACGTGAAAATTTTAATTGCCTAGCTATCGCGACTCTTAAGATACAGCCTGGTGACAAACAGACGGACAGACAGCGAAATCTCAGTAATAGGGTCCCGTTTTTACCCTTTGGCTACGGAACCCTAAAAACGGTATAGACTACACACAATATTGTACACTATAAGAAAATTATTTAGAAATCCCGTAACAATGAACTTTACTAATTTTATAATTATTTACCGACTGTTTCACTTGCTCCGTGGTCTCGGGTTCGATTTTCGGATGGATCAATGTTTTTTTTTCTATATTTACTTGAGTCTATGTGTTTGTGCCCTCGTTCTTCTGATTTCCACAAAACAAGTGTTTTAAATAGTTAAGAGGAAACACAAGGGCCGTTTTTTCATACATACATAGTCCCCTGTACTGGCTTTATCCAGGGAGGAACCCTGGATAAAGCCAGTAGAGCAATAATTTTTATTACAAAAATCTATGGCTACTATTAGCATGTTTCTATGATTTCTGTTTTTTCATAAATTAATTAATAAAAAAGATATGAGCCCTCAAAAATCTAAAAAATTCGCCAGATTTTCCGCTGTGTTCAAACATCCAGAAAACAAATTTGGCTAAATTTTAGAAAAAAAAGGAAAACATAGGAACACGGCCAAAGCCTTTCTTTAGTTTGTATTTAAATCGGTCTAGTTTTGAAAAAGTAATCGGGGGACTACGAAACGTTGATTTGGTGTGCTTTTAGTAGGTATTTTCGTTCCAAGAAGCAGTTGTCTCTATCACACTCTGCAGTGAAGGCGTTTGGCACTGCGCGACAGCAATAGATTTTACAAATACCTATTTTTCAAATCTCTCGCCCGTAGTGTTTCCTCTTAAGTACATTGGGATCAGAGCAATGTATTTGATGTTGTCTATACGGGTGACTTTTTCCTCATCTTAAAAAAAATGTATAGGCGTTCAGTATCGTATTCAGAGCCCATTTATGACGTAAAAAATGTAAATCAAGGTTTTACCCGAAAATATTTATTGTAACATAGTTTTAAATTTTTACGGTCCTAAGCTAAAATCAAAAACTTATGAATAGCATCGTAATGAATGAATGAGATGCGCATCGCGTAAAAAAAGTGTTGCTAGGAGGCCGCATCAATTTTATTTTATTTTTGGCTAACATTTTCTAAGTGCTTGATCTTGTGATTTTTGTACTGGGCTATACCAAAAGAAAAAATACGTCATTTGTTTTTTGTCTCGTAGATTGTAATGTTAAAATTTGGAAGGTGGTTAAAATTTCAGCCTGTATACATTTATTTATTTATCATCACCGATCACGTCATCCACTGTACAAGCGAAGTTGCCGTAAACGTTACGATCTTCCTCAGACGCTACGGCGTCCTGTCTCGAAGCTGACCCCGAAGGCAGAGTGGTACAAAGTAGTAGCGGTTCGTACAAAACCCTTTTGTATCCACACGCAGACAAAACCGAAATCAACGCTATTGTCTTGATGGTAAAGTCTAGTTCGCAATGTATAATGGGGATCGCTAAAATCGACTGCGAGTAATGTTTACTAAATTTATTGGTCTGACATATCTGACTTGTTGCTTGATCATAATGGGTTAGTTTATTACCTAAATATCATCCTGTGTCATTTTTATGATTGCCATCAAAATCAAATGTTATACAAATAGATCTTTTAAAAGAAATAATTACGATTTGTATTTGTTTGGCATGTACTGACTGTAGATAGCTTCAAACTACATAGTATAATTTAGTTAGTCGTCATAATTCGTCTAAGAAACCTATAGTGTGGGACATTTAAAAAATAATAGAATTTGCAATTGTAAAGATTATCAAAACTTTGCAGTTAGTGTAAAATGTCATTCTCGGTTTATGTCCTTAAAATACATGATAAGAACATAATTATTATTTTCAAAAATAATAATTAACCCCAAGACAATTCTGATGGTGATTTAAGTCCCAAAAATTGGCCGCATATACTTGTCTGCGAATGTGTACGAAAGCGAGTTCATTGAAAATACAACACATGTAATAATATCATAATTAATAATAACTTAGTCACCGCCATAAGACTAGAAGTGTAATTTTAGAAAACGTTGTTGAAGGTCTTAGATGACATCAAAGCATATTCTGTCTTTAGTTTCTTTTTGCATAAAAAGAGCAGCAAAGGAAACGTTACTTAACATAAGGATATCTATCTACATACAATTAAATTCAGTAAAACGTGTTTTTTCGTTTAATATTAGTGTAGTGTAGTAATTGTGGCACATTCTCTTGTCTTGTGGCGAGGACTCACATTTTTTTTACTCATTCATTTTGAGGAAAGAAAGTTGACATTAGATAATTTTTTCTTGTTTTTATTTGCGTTTAATCGATTTTTTCTCTCCCATTCTGGTTTGATGGTAAATTAAATATTACTATATATGTATACCTAAATTATTGTATTCTACTTTCTTTCGTCGGTCCATTCATTCAGCTTTACAAACATGCTATCAGTAAACTTATTTTATTTATAATATAAGAAATTATAATCTGACCGTTGAGTTACGAATACTCATAAAACAATGCTGAGTTTTCGCACTGTAAGAAAAATAACTATTTGAAGTGTGACGCGCGTTTAGATTTTCATTATGAAACAACACATTTTCCTCGCCATGCTTTAGAGTATACGTGAATTTATGGCACTGGTGCAGCACCTCCTACTGACAACTTTGCGAAACAAGTTCAGCGCCTAAGAAATTCGCAAATGAAACTTGCACCGAGCACTCAGGAAGAATGTGGATTAAACAGTCGTACTGTAATGTTCACTTTTAGAAGTAATTAAAGATCACAGAATTAATTATGGCTGAGCGGCTGTAGTATCGACTTTAGGAGGAAAATCAGTCCTTTAACTTATAGTATCGCTAGGGTGCGATATTTTAACGTATATGCTATTGCTATTGCAACCGATATCCTGGCTTCTTGGACAACTATTGAAAATTAGACATATCTTAATGTCTTATTACTGAATTGCACCGTAATCCACAGTATTAAGGTTTACTGTATTTGATACTGTTCTTCAGGAGCTGCGCGAGATGCTACACAAGGCGCCACCACACTGCTGCCCGTCGTCCGAAGACGAGATCCGTCAGTTCATGTGGCTGAACGAGGAGGGTCAGCCCACTGCCACCGCTACGTAAATTGGTCGTAGATGATATTACAGCTGTTAATACTAGAACGTCGATGAAATAATTTTGGTTATCTTAGACTAACGTTATATTCCGCCGAATATTTTCGTCAGATACGTTTTATTTGTTTATTTAGATTTGGTATATTTCAGTAAGAGTTGTAATTGTGGAATATCATTGACGGAAATTCATTTGTATTGTTTATATTTTTGTTAATTTATATTCCATTGGCATGTTGGACTAAGTATACGTTAATATGGCACCAATATTTGCGTAGACAGATTAAAAGATTTTTCATGACCATTCTGTTCGAAGGTTTGTCTGTTTTAAATAGGCACTGCAATTATATTATCTAACTAAAAAACTGATATTACTATTAAACAACAGTAATTTGTCAAAAATTGGGTACTTTGAAGATATATCAAAATTAAAGTTGTAGCGTTTAAGTAATTGGCTGTTATTTCGGTAGATAACAGTGAGTTCGATCTAGTCAAAACATCAAAATTTAAGACTAAAATGCGATTAAAAAAGATATTATTTTTAAGGTGATAATTATTCATGACATTTATTTATTTAATCATTTGAAAAGCCTCGCAAATTTATATTGGTAAAATAAAATACTTATGAATGTGTCGCATACCAAATGTAAAAATTATAACTATCACAAATCGATTGTGAATGTATGGATTTTTAATTAACGAACTCCGTCGTCGAAAATTATATAATGGACTACTAACGATTTTATTATTATTATTATTGAATAAATTAAATCATGTTTAGGGTTATAAGTAGTTTTCATGTTAAAAATGTAAAAAAAAATGAAGAAGTAATCAGGATTTTATTTATGATAATATTTATAGTTTCTGACTTATTTTAAAAATTTTATTAATCTGTACTTTATTCCAAAAACATACAGAAACCTAACGGAAAACCTCAACTTACCTTATAAAAATTTTAACTCATATGTTAGAAGTCATACTATATTAATTACAATTATATTGAGATAATTTGACGTATTTTTACTATTTTAGTAGAAAATCATTTGCATTTAATAAACATTTATCTATAATTTTCTTTAGTAGAGGATTAAGTGAATTAAAAAATGAACCTAAGTTATTTCAATAAAAATGTGCCAAAAAATTCTTTAGTAGAGGATTAAGTGAATTAAAAAATGAACCTAAGTTATTTCAATGAAAATAATAAAAATGTGCCAAAAAATTCGTTTAAATTAAGTATAAAGTGAGAATTTCGATCTGATTTCAGAGACTTAGCTGCCATGCTTCGTAATATTGGATAATCTTTATTAATAAAATTATAAAATTAAAGCAGCGTACTCAAAGGGAATTTTTATTTGTTTTAATAAAGTTCAATCTATTGGGAACAACACAGAGTTGTCGAGTTCAATACTCGATGTAGCAAGGAATGTGCCAGCTAACGGTCGTACTACCCCAAAAGAACTTTTGTACGTCTAAATACGACAGTAGGTATATATATTTGATACGATACTAATGATGCCGTTTTCGACATCTCATAAAATATCATAAATGATGTTAATTGTTTTATTGTACAGGTTTAGCAACCAAAAATTAAAATGTAACGAGCGCAGTAAATTATTTAACTTTATTCGTTGAAAATACTATAGTTTATTTTTGGTTTAAAAGTTTAATACTGAAAAATTGTTTTGTTTGTATGTCAAATATGTATTATTATCAAGAAAAAAAAGTAGTAATATTTAAGTAGATACTATATTTTGTTTCAATATGGTTCCTTACAGGATTTTATATACAGGGTGTCAAACCAGCCATGTTTAAGGTAGTTGTAGGTATTAGCAGTAAGCTTGTAGCGATGTGTCTATTATCATATTATGCGTAATTATAGAATCTTATGTAATTGTTAAGTCAGATGTTTATTAATAAAGAAAAGATGTATCTTACATTGTTCTTTAAGTCTCATCTTATTACATAACAGTCTTTTGAGGGGTATATCTTCTGCTTCCGACAAGACAAGAAAATTGTATTAAAAAAAAGGATAACTTTAAGAACTGATCTGCTTAGGAAATGTGTGGGGAGAAAATTTTTTGGGCATTTAGATTAAAAAAATAGTAAAGTAAAAACCCATTACACTCACTGTTGAGCAACGGGTTTCTGTTCTTTTTATTGAGAGGGGTTGGAGATGAAGATGTAAACTAGTAAAATATGATGGAGCATGGTTATATGCTAACATGTTCACTCAGTGAGCAAGATAATTAAATAAAAAATAGTTTATACCTAATTATTTTATAATGTGACATCAATTGACCAAAATATTCCAATTTACAAAATATGATTCCTAAGGTACCTATACAAAATAATATATAATGTATTTACATATTTTAGATGATTATTTACATTTTATGGTGTGGTTATGTGTAATAAATACTAAATAAAAATGATAAATTTATTAGCGTTTTATTTATTGCTTTTTTAAAAACCCATTACATGTTTAAAACACTATATACTTAATAAAAATAAGTTTAAAATAGTACCTATTAATCTTTCTTTTGGCTTTTATGGAAAATAAATTCTTTAAACTATAAATATTAATGTTGAAAAGTAATATATAACGGCTGGTGCTTTTTAAAAGCGGTCCATGCTACATGGCTGTAAAAACTTATAATCATTTACCTAATTCAATTAGGGATCAAAAGGGAATGTTGGAAAAGGAAGGCCTAGACGAACTTATCACGATCAAATCGGGGATGTTCTGAAGAAAGGTCAGGTCAAGAGTACTCTAAACCGACGAGCATGCATGAAAAGATTGATGAATGTGGAAGAAGCGAAAGATGTATGCCAGGATCGTAGTAAGTGGAAGGCCTTGGTCTCTGCCTACCCCGTTGGGAAGGAGGCGTGATAATATGTATGTATGTATGTAATTCAATTAAAGCCCTCCAAAGCAATATATTTGAAAAAAATTTGAAGCAGTTAGTAGCAAAAGCTTATTATAATTTAAATGAATATTTTAATGACAAAATAATTATTTCCGTTGACATATTGTGATTGACTATTCTATTATTTTATTATGTAATTTAACTTGACATAATCACTATTATTAAATTTTATTTTGCATGATTATTAGCAATGTAAATATTATTTATTATTTATTTGATGTGTTGATTTCGTATTTTTAATTTAATATTTGTTAATGTTTGCAACTTGACATAGTAATTAATTTGAATTTGTTTTATAGAATTGTTTATTAAAATTAAGAACATAACTCACAAATACCCTATGCAGGTCATAAAGTAGGTATTAAACATCTTTGTACGCCAATTTTTAGACTGCTGTTACTTTATTATGTGAATAAATGAATATGAATATCCCATCGACTTCATAATCTATGAATACCAAGTTACATTGCTTCTTTAAAGCATTAAATGAAATTAAATAACCCTTACCTATTTATATGGAATTGATAAAATATTTTCAAATTATCATGAATGCAACTACATATTTTATAAACAAGACATAACAAAAAATATCATGCCATAATTTTAAATGTTATTATCATTATTTACAGCTGGTTCAAAAACAAGTTTTTTTATTTTATTTGTAACTTAACTATAATAGGTTTCCAATTATGTCAGTAGCAAAAGAATACAGTTATTAAAAGGAATGATAAAAAAAAACTTAAAAAAGTTATTAACATTTTTTATGTTGATGTCAAACAACACCTTCAACATTGTATGTACACTCGACAGCACATCAAGTTAAACAGTTGAACTGCGATAACAGCTTTTATTACGTAGGGCATAAAGGCGGTTTCAAGGTCAACAGACTATAAATTGTATAGTCTGATGTGCCGCCGTGTTTACATAAAGACTATCAAAAATAATATCAGATAATATGTAACATTATGTAGTGTAAAAATATTACTTCAGGTTTGATTCTAAATGCTGCTTATAAGTAACATTTAACTTAAATTGAACATATCAAACTACCTTATTTACTTATTTGCTATCATTCTCCATTTGCCAATGATTCTGTCAAATTCTTCACAAGTTCACTAAAAACTTTGCTAGTGTTAGAGTTTGGGATTTCCTTAACAGCAGCCACTCCTTGGCCGGCCAGTTTTCCCACTCTTGGGTCGATTGGCAGGCTGCCGAGGAATGGTATCTTTGCAATTTCGGCCAGTGACTTTCCTCCACCACTTGAGAATATGTTTGTACATTCACTGCATGATGGGCATTCATATCTGGAAATCATAATATGCAACCATATTATTCTTTCTGCTACCATTTTTTTTATCAGGGTAAACTTGGCTGTCATTAGTTCATCACAAGTGTTCATGCTAGAGATACCTAATATTAATGGGTACAAGACAGTTGATATAGTGACTTGTATAATTATTTGAATTTGAATTTTTTTAAATTTGAAATTGCTAACATATCATGAAGTGACTCAAACACTTTTTTTTGTTATTTAACCATTAAAATAAATAACCATTACTGGCTGTTATAAGTCCATTCAAGCTACTAAAGTTTAATTTTAGGTTGGTATGATTATATTATTCGACTGTTAGGGTTAATTGCTTACTTTACTTCAGTGTACTGAGATTGCGGAAAAGGTATATAATCTGAATAATTTCATAGCTGATGCAAGGCCTGTGAGACATTTTACTAAAAGAGAAGACTAGGAGTTTCTTACCCACTCATGTTTTCAATAATACCCATTATAGGAATTCCTGTTTTTCTACAAAAGGTAATTTCTTTCCGAACGTCTTCAATTGCTACTTCTTGTGGTGTTGTGACCAGTACCGCTGAGCACTGTGGTACATTGCGAAGGTTTTCCATCACTGTTATATGCTCATCAGATGTTCCTGTAATGTAAATTTTAAAGATGAATTATCAAAAGTCGTAACAAAATGTTTTAAATTATCAATCACATACAAATTCGCGCATCTCTTGAGCAAATAACATTTATGATTTACCTGGAGGGGTATCAATAATTAAGAAGTCCAATTCCTGCCAACAGACATCTTCTAGAAACTGCTTGATCATAGAAGTCTTCTTTGGCCCTCTCCAAACAACAGCATCATTGCGTGAACTTAAAAGGAATCCTATAGACATGACTCCCAGCTTCTGTTCACTGTCTAGATATACAGGGATCCAGCCGTCAGGCCCTTGGTGTACATTTTGATTTTCCAAGTTCAGTATATACGGAACACTGGGGCCACATAAGTCTATGTCAAGTAACCCAACCTGAAAAATTTGAATTCAAATTTGCATTTAATAGTAGTACAGTAACAGTTATCTCTCTTTTAAATTGAATAAGAAATATTGATCAAGAAATATACTTTTAAATAGATAAGAAAACTAACCTTACATCCATATTCTTTGAGAGTTAAAGCCAATTGTGTGCTCACTGTTGATTTTCCAACTCCTCCTTTTCCTGAGAGCACAAGTATAATACGTTTCACGTCCTCTAGCATTTTATTTACTCGGACTTTCTTCCAAAATTAGAAAACAAACTTTTTTATTTTTACAGATTACCTTTGAATATAAATAGGTACCTACCTACAATGTCATTATGTCAGTTGTCACTGTGACTTTAGATATTTGTTTACAAAGTCAGTATAAATTTTGAAACGTCTGAATTTTAACTTAAATTAATATTATCAAAAACTATCAAATCTTGTGTTTGATCAATGATGACATTGCTAACAAGTTACACTTTTTATTCAAATACATTTTAGAAGTGTTAAATAAAATATTAAGAAGTGTGAAAAACACTGAGCTCTAGGCTCTAGAGCTCAGTATTTTTATAATGATATGACATTTTTTGACAGCGCCTGCGCTAAGTTGACAGTGTGTGCAGTGGCGCCATCATCCTAGTACTACTCCTCTCTAATTATTCAGTTTTGTAAAGATTTTTGTAGTGTCGGGTGTGTGGTTCTATGCCGGTTTTCTATTTGAGAAATGCTTCAATATTCTTATTTATTTTCAAGTTACTGGATGTTTTATGACACAAGTAGTTCGTGATATAATTAATTGTGTTATAAGTTTCTTAGTTAAAGTGTAACGCTTGTGTTAGTGTAATTTATTTGCATTGAGTTGCAGTTCTGTGGTTGTGCAAGGATTTGTCCCTTCGTTTTCTTGGCTTATCTGCTGCATTTCGAGTGGGACAAGGCTCTAAAGGTAATTAAAAATGATTATGCGTTATAACTTCAAGTAATATTGTTGATTTATTAGATTTTTAAGTCAATATTATATCGTAAACATGTTAAGCCATGGGGCAGCAATCTTACCATGCGGGCTCGCGTTGGACCCTTCCCTTTTCACTGTGAGGGTGATGGCCGATTAACATTTATTTGCAAAACGAATCAAGTTGCTAAATCCTTTAAGGCCTATAAAATAAGAAGTATATTTTTTATGTGTCAATTATGTCACATACAACTTTTGCTTTGCCTTTTTTTTTAATGTAACATTTTATGTGTAGAAATAATGTAAATGTTTCATTAGGACTATCATGATATAACTTCTAGCTTTTCAGAATAAATTGGCCACATTAATAAATGTGCCTCCTTTTCCTCATGATCCCCATCCTCTTAATCATCTTCAAAATTTTCATTTAGGGGCTGTGGTTCATTTGGGTGTTCAATATCACTACCCACACGAGTGGTCGTTGATGATGCGGGCTGTATAATTTCATCATTACTTTCTTCGTCCAAGTCTGACACCATACCGTTTTCAAGAAGGTCAAGCAGACAGTCAACGTCTTTGTTTCTTGATAAATCCAATTCTGTAATAAAAAAAGAAATAATATTCGTCACATTGATGTATTACTTGTGCACATTTATTTTTACGATCGGGTCCTAATGTCCATGCCAGTGGACATACAAAACTACCTATATTATTTCAAAAATATTGATAAAAGTTAGTAAGACTTTTAAGTAAATACAAAAATATCTTCTAATCTACCAGAAAAAAAAGGACATAACAATCTATATCTAAAAGAAAACAAATTTATAAAATCAGCTTGCCATTGTTGTGGTCAGTATTCAACTAATATTATAAATTACCCACATCATGTTTCATAGAATTGATGATACATAAACAATTCTCAATGTCTAAAGAGAAATGTTTACATTACCCTCAAAACAACACTGAGTCTATAAATAAAAATACTTATGTGATGTCCATTGAGATGGACACCAGGTCTGAAGGGGTTAAACTAAAAAGAAGTCCCCATAGACCCACCATACCACCTTAATACCACTTATCTACTAGATATATATATAATAGTTTTAATATTTTAAACTTATTTGTAAATGTGAAAACACCCAAACTTAATAAATATATGTTTTGTCAACAGACAATTTTTTTTTAGCCAAAGTATTATTTTTATAGGGCCTGACTACACATATTTAAATATAGTACTGGTACTTATTTACACACTTAAATCTCATATCTAAGTTTTCTTATGAGAATTAATATAGTGTCACTGTCAAGTTTTTTATGCACAGTTTATCACTGTTATTTAATCCCTCGATCGTGAGTTATTCCAGACACAATTGAAATCAATTGTTATCATGGCACCCGAGTGCCTCCTAAGGGTTGAGGGATTAATAGACAAACTTGAATGTAATTATTCAATGGTAATAAGTATCACATTCTTCTACGTTTGCTGTCATCAAATATCAAACAATTGGTTTAAAATGGTCTGTTAACAAGGTCAAGGGTATTGAAATCGTTGTTGGTTTTCAATATTAGCATTCAAATATCTGCTGCCACTTCATTCTGTATGTCAAACATGTTTGTTTTGCATTTTACAGTTTGAGAATACTGATTTGAGTAAACTGAGCTACGGTGGCATCTTTATTGATTATGTCATGTTTCACTTTACAACAAACTGGTTACTGCATACCTATATGATCTCATGGAACATTGCTGTTATGTCCATTAAATTACCTTGATTTGATATCTGTTAATATTTTTAAATAAATAAAAGGTCTTATTTGGTAATAATTTTATTATTTAAATGGGGTATTTTTTAATGTTTGTCCATTTATAAATGTAAGTTGATAATTTTACAAAGAATAAAAAAAAACTGAAAAAAAAACTGAAAGAACTAAGACATTTAAACCATAACTTTAAAATTATTTTTTGTAAACAAACTTCTGTAAAACTGGACACTTTGTCTAGGGTTTGTAAAAAAAAGGAAAAGAGTTTTCATTTTGCATTGAGTTTGCTTTTGCAAACCATACATTGGAACCCAACTTTATCATTTTAGTTAGGGATCTTAACTTACTTTGTTGAAACAAAAATGATTCAATTAGGTATGAGGTTCTTAAACAACTTTCCAATTTGTTCAGGTAATAATTAAGCTGGCGATAAAATTAATAAATAAAATATATAGAATTAAAATTAACCTTAATTGAACATAAAATATTTATGTTGACATTGTCATCTCAATGATGGGTGCTCAATGCAGTCATTACCATCACAAACGGATTACTAATTAATGCACCCTGTAATGTCCAAACAAATAACTCACCTATGCAACAGTTGGATTAGGTGCAATTGTAATGAGGATGGCAAAAATAACAGCCATTTTACCTTTAATTAATACAGAACCCCAAGGACGGCGCTACCCCTTGTTAGGGGTGAACTTTTACCCCAGGTCACCCCTGTGAGTCACGCCGAGGCGGGGGTGACGATGGATTACTTTGTTGGATATTTCATATGGCAATGCCACTGGATTATATTTCGACGCCATATTAAAACTAGTAACTAATATTATAGCCAATGCCTGGGTGCAATAAATCACATTGATTGGGTTTTTTGAACTTTTTGAGCATTGTTACTTTATTTGCGAAATACGTATCCATAATGCTCTCGATTTACTGATAAAAAGAGTAAAGTTAAGCATCTCGCGTGTGTTTATTATAAAAATCTACAAAACTAAAATTGCTAAGTTAAAAAAATCGAAGCTAATTAATTGTATTTAATTTCGATTTACTGATTTTGAATATCTTGAACCAAAAATCTACTTTAAAAAATCCTATTGATAATTTGTTGCCTATTTTTATCCAAAAGTTTCACAAATTAAATCAATAGGTCACCCAAAAATTTTCAGGAATTCAACATTTGAGAAAATGTCTGTTTTGAACCAGACGATACCAAGTCCCCCAACCTCATTCGATTTCAGAACAAAATCTAACAGAAGCGGAGAATCCGGGAGTGCGGATGAGACGACACGCTGTTGTCTGCGTTGTTGAACTACATTTTTAACCTCTGTAGCGGAGTAGCGTAGGTACACACCGGTTTTCAAGGTGTCCAGGAGGTCCCGGATTCGATTACCCGTCCGGGAAAGTAAAATAAATGTGTTTCAACATTTTCTTGGGTCTGGGTGTTTGGTGTACCTTCGTTGTTTCTGATGCCACAGTTACTCGCTTTGGATCAGGACAATGTATGTGATGTAGTCCACATTTATGAACATCAAACAAAAATTATCGCAATTATTTAACACTCAAGTAACGCAAAGCTTAGTTGGCTCAATTAAGATTATGAAAGTCTCGGGCCGGCGCGAATTTCCCAACACCATTGCAGACCTAAACGATTCCAATTCGATCATAACGAGTGTTTCAACTCGTAAACCAGGGATTAGTTTGTAACTCTCTCGCTCAAATCGTACGTAGATTAAAGGGCCTGAGGCCCTACTACGCAACGCGGAGCCCGTACCTACGTATCTATCTGACTCTTTCAGATACTCTGAAACATCGGTATGAGTGAAAAAGACCGATGGAGACTAGTATACGTACATTCTGTTGGAGAGTAAGGCCTCTAGCTAAAAACAGTTGAACCCAACCTCGGGTACTCGAGCGAGCTTCGGCGTCTGACGTTGTGTAAAAACTAAAATGCCGTGTCGGTTATGAAACCGCGTCGCTAATGACGGGGAAAATACCGACGGATTCCGTCGTCAAATGCCAAGAAATTATTTTCCGAGTTAAATAGAAGCCGAGCAATTAAAGAGTGACTGTAACATACAAACTTTAACAATCAATCAGGTTTAGGATGACCCACATCAGTCTATTATGTCAATGTGTTCGAAATTTGAAGCTGATCAAGTTACTTACAATAATACTCCATTTTTGACGAACTCCATAGTCGAGTGGCATAGATTACAAGGAATCTCCAGCACTGATTGAAACACGGGACTGTTAGATTCCTGAAAGGGTCAATGTAGGTGAAACCAATTCATAAACTATTATCTCGGGCTCTGGGTTTTTGAGGTGGTTTTAGTTTTTTCTGATTTCCACACAATAGCTACTTAGGTACTATGACTATAACCTGTTTCAATATCAGTTCTGTAACTTTTACTTCATCTTGCATTATTGTATAAGCACTCTATGGGAACCATTAACTAAGTTATGATCTGTAAAGAGTTATGTGGCATGTCTAGGCTTTATATTATAAATTTTATTTTATTTTTATTTTATTTATTGTAGGGAAACAAACAGTTAAAAATTACAAATAAATATAACACAAATGTAGTACAAAAACCAATGAAGTCTCCACTTATAGTAATGACATAAAAACTAAGCAGCTGGAAAAGTACAAACCAAAACCAAAAAAAAAAAAAAAAACCTAATTAATCACTATAAGGAAGTAAACAGAATGAAAAACGATACAAGCAAAGCAACAATTATTCAGCAACACCAGAATTACAACTAAAAAGCAATATTATGTCTTAAAGCTACACAATAACACAAACAACAGTGTTTTTTTTTTTTTCAGCACCTCTGAATGTACTTCTTATAGCTATGGAGGGGAATGTTAAATATATCGATGTCATAATACATATCATTGTAATCGCTACAAGAGCGATTAGTGAAAACGTTTCTAGCATATTTTGTAGACACCAGAGGCACACTAAACAACCGACGACTACGCGAACCTAAGCGGGGGCATCTTAGCAAAAGATTACTCAAAAGATACGGAGCATCTACATAATTGTTTAGTATCTTGTATAAAAACATTTGATCTCTTTCTTTACGGCGCAAGGATAAAGATGGTAAACATATAACCTCTGAGGAACTGTTTATAGAAGACCTATTTATGCGCAATTTATAATGCAGATGTTTTAAAAATTTTGTCTGAATTTTCTCAATATCGTCAATATATTTTTTATACAATGGGTTCCAGACAGTAGACCCATATTCAAGTACAGAGCGAACAAACGAATTAAACAGGAGAATCATAGTAGAACCACTCTTAAAATCTTTCGAGGTTCTCAACACGAACCCGAGCATTTTGAAAGCTTTGGCAGTTATAATATTGACATGGGAGCTAAAAGACAACTTGCTATCGAGGTAAATACCGAGATCGTTAATTAAAGTTACACGTTCAAGAGCAACTTTATATAAATTGTAGGTATAGATTATAGGCTTTAATTTTCGAGAGAAGGTAATAACATTACATTTTTTTACATTAAGATCAAGACAATTTTTATGGCAATATGAACAAAGGCTCTCAAGATCCCTCTGCAAAAGAACGCAATCTAAAGGAGACTTAATAATACGAAAAATTTTCATATCATCAGCGTATAAGAGTATGTTAGAGTTTTCAAATGCAGAGGATATGTCGTTAATAAATAAATTAAACAATAAAGGCCCAAGATGAGAGCCTTGAGGAACACCAGACGTTACAGGAACAAATGAAGAG
Organism: Anania crocealis; assembly: GCA_949315895.1. NCBI lineage: Eukaryota > Metazoa > Arthropoda > Insecta > Lepidoptera > Crambidae > Anania > Anania crocealis. Next base: position 4,094,953 of record OX438858.1, on the reverse strand, counting down.
CAATGTCCTTTAACGGTGACCGCCTGACTCCGTTCGCGAAGATAAGAAGAAAGCCAACGCAGCAGGTCACCATGTATTCCCGCTTCAGAAAGCTTTTTTAACAACAACGGATGAGACACCCTATCGAAAGCCTTGGAATAGTCAGTGTAAATGACATCTACTTGAAAACTCTGATCCATTGCAGTAGTCACTCTATGCACAAAATCGTTGAGATTTGTCTCTACTGACTTCTTGGTGACAAAGCCATGCTGTTGGTCAATAATTAAAGAACGTAAAAGAGGAAAAATTATGTCATAAATCATTTTCTCGAACAGCTTAGCTATAGTGCAGAGCTTAGAAATGGGTCTATAATTCTTTATGTCATGCTTATTACCAGATTTAAAAACCGGAACAACAAAAGAACGCTTCCAGATCAACGGCATGCAGCCTGCGTCCAAAGATTTCTTAAACAAGAGCCATATTGGATATGTTAGTTGCTTGTAACACAATTTTAAAAATACTGGAGGCAATCCATCGGGCCCGGAACCCTTCCTCGCATCTAATCTCCTCAAATATTTTTCAATAGCCGATTCTGACAAGTTAACTGAGCCAATAGAAACATTACAATTTGAATTACCCTCCATTCCCGTATCAACAACATTATTAGCATCCGAAAAATCAGTCCGAAAAACTGATTGAAAAAATTCACTGAACATGTCACAAATTTCACTACCATCAGAAGAAGTACGTGATGCGCTGGACATCATACCTGGAAGGTCACCTGACACCTTCCTTGATTTAACAAACGACCAAAAGTATCTACTGTCGAGTCCTATCTTACTCTCAGATCTTTTTATAAAAAAATTATAACAACTGGTTTGAGACCGTTTCTGTCTTTCTCGTAAAACTTTGAAAGTATTATAATCACTAAGTCTTCCATATAATTTCCATTTCTTATGGAACTTTAGTTTTTCAGTGATGATCTTGACTAGAGATTCTGAATACCAACATGGATATCTATTAATATTTTTTTGAATTTTAGTAGGCACATGACGCGAAATTACAAGCTCTAGCTTTCTATAGAATTTTTCCACAGCATCATTCACACTGAGATCATAAAGCAAATCTATCCAATCAATTTTAGCAAGTTCACCATTTACTGTATCATAATCAGCAAGGTGAAACATACGAATTTCTCGAGGAAAGGGTTTCAGACAAGAGAAGTCCTTGTTAAGCACATCAACCTGAAGGGCAGGGTGATGCGCATCTTCTGGAACAAGAGGCGAACAAGAGTGACTCACGTGACAATCACAAGAACCAATCACAAGGTCTAAATACCTATCATTAGAATTTTGGATTGCATTAAACTGTTTAAATTCAGTAAAGTTTAGAAAACTACACATACCATACACCAAATCAGGACAATTATCAGTGATTACTAATTTCATATACGTGTGAACCCACTCCCAACTGGCTGAAGAGATATTAAAGTCGCCAACTATTAAGTAGTGGTCGTTGTGATGGTTAAGAAAGTCATTAGAAATGGACTCGAATATAGATACCAGTGCATCATACTGATGGCGTCCATGAGGAAAATAACAGCAATAAACATGCAACAAATGAATCGTTGTGTCACGAGTGTCACGCTGCCAATTCATTCTAATTGAGACTCTAATCACCTCACCAGCTGCATTCACTACAGGAAGACTTGACGAAAACTCAACACACAACTCCCGCTTGATAGCAATCAAAACCCCCCCACCCAAACTACACCCAAGCATGTCATAGTCCCGATCACTACGGTAAACATTATAGCGACAGTCAAATAGCTCGCTATCAAATATACCCTCGAGTAGCCATGTTTCAGTTAAGCATACCAAATCATAGTCAAACTGCAACAAGTTCTGAAAAAATACAGACGTTTTCGTGCGCAATCCACGGACGTTCTGGTAATACATAGTAAGACCCATTCCTTCAAGTTCCCCAATTATCAACTCGAATCATAAAATATGCCACATAAAAGAAACAAAACAAGTCAGATAGTGAACTTAAGTAATAATTATATTGGCTAAAAAAATAAACATTATGAAAGAGATTCCAATGAAAATAGAAAGTATTGCTCAATGTGCCCCCCGGCATCGCAAAATTACACACTATAGTCAAAAAATACAAGAAAGATCCATAAAACATACAAACAATATAGGAAAGCAAATTATGAACACATACATTAATCACACAAGATAGAAGACAATAATTAGTTCTTACGCAATTTTTTTTAAATCATTATGCTGTAAAATGTGTAACACAGGACTAGTGTCACAGCGGCGGGCCATAATAGTACAGTTCTTGACCCATACATAAGAATATCCCCTTTCCTTAGCTAATTTCTTCGCGGCTTGCAATAAAGCTTTATTAGTACTAGTAAGATGGTCATTTAAATGTATAAAATTGCTATTGTTAGAGAAACCTAAATCACTACATTTCAGTTTCAGTTTCTTAGCATGGGATAAAAATTCATCCTTTTTCCACCGAGCCAGGAAACGAACCACTATAGGTTTGATTTTTTTACTGTCGTTGCTCTTTGGAGCTACTCTGGTCACAAAATCAATATCCACTGAGGGCTCAAGTCTAAAATCAGCCCTACTTGCAATGTCCTTAACAATGGAAATAAGATTTTCATTCTTATTTTGAGGAACGCCTACTATTTCAACGTTAGATCTGCGTGCCCATTGCTCCCTATTATTATTTTCCTTCAATAAATTATCTATTGAATTATGCAACTCCCCAATCTTTAAAGTTTTGGCCGTTAGTGACCTCATCTCCTTATCAACACAATCCAACCTCTTGTCTACTTCTTCATACTTATTGTTTATAAATTCCATAGAAGTTTTTATGCTACATAATTCATCTTTTACTGATTTTATCTCAGCTGTTAAACGTTTTACTATAGCTGATTCAAGATCCATTCTGATTCTTGACAATTCCTGGCTAAAGAAATTCTTTAAACGTTCAAACAATATTGATTCATTGTCAACACAAATCGACTCTGCAGGCGGACTCACCAATCCCCCACCTCTTCTCATTGTAACATTCTCCTGGCAGTCCTGGTACTGTGATGAATGTGCTTTAATGTCACTGACAAATCGAACTGGCGTATTATCGCTTTTAGCCATTCTTGGTTGGCTCGCTATACACTCAGGACAAACCCACTTACTTTTAGAATCACTTGACAATTCTTTTCTCTTTTCGGTAGGATACAGGCATTTCAAGTGATACTGATTATTGCATTTCTTGCAAGTGATCGATAAAGAGGCGCCACCTGTCGTCGATGTACAGCACGCAAATTTCATAATGTAGAAAAATATTAAAATTTACCAAAGAAATAATATTTTTAGTGTTGAACGCCGCGTAGGTTCGAACCCGGACTCCGACAGACAATTCAAACTGATAAGTCGAAAAAAGTCTATACCACACACCGCTGCGCCAGATGTTGCGATACATATGTAGGCGAAAAATTGGTAGTGATTCGGGCCGGCACTCGGCTCGAAAGTATAGTTTATTATGCGTATGGTTAAATTCTTTTGTTCACTTTAACTGCAGTTAAAATAGAGGTCACACAATGTCACAAAACCAGTTAAATTTACGAGTTTCTGCTTAAATAACCACTTAAAAATTTATTTTTACAAAAAGTTTTTTAATCAAATTGTAGAGTTCACAATTAACTATTAAGTATGCTAAAAATCTAGCCAAAGTTTGCACTTTTTAAACATGTAAACAGAAAACAGAGTAACAGATGAAACAACCACAGCCGCTCAGTACAAGAATAGCACAGGTACTGCGAAATCAATCCTATCTGTCCTGGACCTGTTAGGTTTGTAACAGAATTAGGACATGAAGAATATTTATTTTCGAAAGTAAGCACGAAGGGGTTTAATTAGACTCTAAACTTCTGAAGCAATACAATTCTCTACTTCCTTTTTTTTTTCGAATGACATTCCTTCAAGAATCTGGTGTAAGAATTTTCAGAGCCGACTATGATAGGCTCCAGACTTGGAGGTTTGACCACTTCCATCTTGCGATAAAGGCCGGGACCAAAGGCTTCCCTACAGATGGAAATAGACCTGACAGGGAATCGAACCCGGGATTCTTCCGTAATGAGCGAGTCACCGCACCACCACACCAACCGGATCGCCTTCATAAATAGGTTAATTTAAGGTATTGAGTTTATTACCACCTATACAAATGTGGTATGCCTAGTTGACTATGGAGAGAAGATCTTAAGCCAGTACTCCTTCAATCGTACGACACCCGTAGGACAAGAAGGTGTGGTGCTGTTATATTTTAAGCCGAAACCACACACCGTTATGAAACTTAAATCATATTGATTGCAAATCGTAAATCATACTTATCGCTTACGATTACAAAGGCTAGCTGTTTCGAAGTGACGATTTGGCCATAAATCAACAAGTTGCGATTAGTGGGGCCGTGGGGGATAAGTTATTTATACGCACCAGCTGTGGTTTGTTTGATCTGTCCGTTCGTGGAGTTTTTAAAAGTTATATCATAACAAGGATTCGTAATAATTGAAACGATAGTTATTTTACTGTACTTAAAAAGGTACGAAAGTAATTTATACTTGCAAATTTTAGTACTACGGTCAGTATAGTAAGCCTCTGAACGCTTTAGTATCATGTCGAAGTTCCTTGTTTGTTTTTGCAAGAGATTTCCAAGAGGACTGAATAAACTATTACTATCTACTAAAGTGTTAACCAGATTTTATTTCAAATTCCTTAACACGCGTCTCCCATGACGAAAATTTTCGTGCTTTAATCATCCAGGTAAATTGTAAAAGAAAAACTAGGTAGGTATAAACATTTTATAAAGGTGCGTTTACAACATTTCCGATTCAATAAATCAGTCTTAATGAGAAATCTAAAAAAAAAAAATCCCGTACGGCAGAAAAATAAGGAATCTGACAGTCTTAAAAGAAAAAAATAATTATACAAAAGACTATTGTAGATTTAAGGATATCGTGAAAAAACTGGCAACCGTGCACCGATTCAACATTTGGTCTGTTAATTTTTTTGTGTAAACGTTATAATATTGTAATGTGTAAAAAAAAGTACTGTAGAAAGTGAAATGAACCCTATCTAGTCCGTTCAAAGAGTAATGTAACTGCTTGTATACTAACGAGTCGTTGGGAACTAGGCTAATGTTGTGCCTTAGTATGTACTAAGTGCTGCCGTCTCGGGTACTCGGTTCTGTGCGAGTATCTTATGCTAAAATGCTTAAGAGCAATCGCTACTAACAGGATTTATAGGATTAAACTTAAGAGCTAAAGCTTGTTGTAAGTTAGGTGGATTTGTTATCACTAATCATCTTTACTAAACATTTGCGATCGGAGAACGATGAATAAAAGTATAGAATCTACTTGTTTTAAAATAATTAATATATCTTTACTGTATTACTTTTAACTCGTAAGACTGAATCAAAATACACACTAGAAAGTCGTGCTCCTTTATTTTTGATTTAGCTCCATATTTGTGCAATGAGATTTTATTTTTTAAGCTATTGCATAGCTTCTATTGCGGGCCTTGAGCGTGGAGACCGAATCCAGAAATTCCGTAACGAAAATAACCTAACACCCCCCCACTCCGACCGGTACAGCGGTGACACTTTTTAGTTTTATAATTGCATAAGTTGATAAAAAATGCTATGCAATAGCTTTACCGCGGCAGTCTCCGAGTGCCACACGTCTTTTTAGGGTTCCGTACCCAAAGGGTAAAAACGGGACCCTATTACTAAGACTTCGCTGTCTGTCCGTCTGTCCGTCTGTCCGTCTGGCCGTCTGTCCGTCTGTCCTTCTGTCCGTCGCTCTGTCACCAGGCTGTATCTCAAGAACGGCGATAGCTAGACAGTTGAAATTTTCACAAATTATGTATTTCTGTTACCGCAATGACAACAAATACTAAAAACAAAACAAAATAAATATTTAAGGGGGACTCCCATACAACAAACCCGTTTTTTTTTTTGGCCTTTTTAGTACGGAACCCTTCGTGCGCGAGTCCGACTCGCACTTGGCCAGTTTTTTAAATTTGCGAGACGGGTTACCCATCCTGCTTAGTTTTTGATCTTTTATGTAATATTGAATATATTTTATTTAATTAAAAATGGAGTAATCTATGCAATAGCTTTACCGCGGCAGTCTCCGAGTGCCACACGTCTTTTTAGGGTTCCGTACCCAAAGGGTAAAAACGGGACCCTATTACTAAGACTTCGCTGTCTGTCCGTCTGTCCGTCTGTCCGTCTGGCCGTCTGTCCGTCTGTCCTTCTGTCCGTCGCTCTGTCACCAGGCTGTATCTCAAGAACGGCGATAGCTAGACAGTTGAAATTTTCACAAATTATGTATTTCTGTTACCGCAATGACAACAAATACTAAAAACAAAACAAAATAAATATTTAAGGGGGACTCCCATACAACAAACCCGTTTTTTTTTTTGGCCTTTTTAGTACGGAACCCTTCGTGCGCGAGTCCGACTCGCACTTGGCCAGTTTTTTAAATTTGCGAGACGGGTTACCCATCCTGCTTAGTTTTTGATCTTTTATGTAATATTGAATATATTTTATTTAATTTAAAATGGAGTAATCTTGATTAAAGTGCTTGTTTTCCATAAAATACATTTAATTGTGTTCAATATTCCACAAAATTCTGCTTATACGTTTACCATATTTTGCTCGCAGTTTGAACATAAATGTAGGTATAATCGATAAACAAGCGTGCTCTGTTTCGTGTGTGACCTTGTAAATATATCTTGAAGTCCCCCTACATAGTAGATATGGGTCCACTTAATGTACAAAAACGCAACTAATTCGAACCACATAAGACGCTTAATAAAAGTGAATTTTACAACAATAATTTTAACTCTAATGTGCAGGCCACGTGTACGCTCCTCGCATTCGTAACTCCCAGTAAAGTTGTTCATAGCAAAACGTAAAGCAATTACAATAAAATTTCCCGTCACATTCTTTCATTTCATCCCATTCGGAGGGTGGCTGATTGGATTCGCACCCCGCACACAATAAAACATTAAATTGAGAGACTACGACGGAAGTAGATAAATATATTTCGACTACGGTAATTGGTTTCTTGTTAGGTCTGTTCTTAAGATTATGTTACGGAAAGAATTTTATAAGTGAAACCGAGGGCTTTTCAAAGTTATTTATAAATTCCAAGTCCGTAGAAAAATCGACCTACCTATATTTCCGAGAATACACTGACTTACTTAGTATGTAGTACATAGAATAAGCTATAAGGAATAACATGCCATGTATTTGGGTCGGTGTCGTTGGGTGTCGGCTGATAAGAAGAATAGCACCACTACTTATATTAAAAGGAACGTAAAAAGTATTCTAGCAAATCTACACCAATTACAAACCTTTTGTGGTGTGATCATATTTTTTAAATTTAAACGCTACGATACGCTCGTATATTAAAAGGTAATCTCCTTACTTCCTTCCTTATATTATAAATTCGACATCTCTGTCTGTTTGTCACGCTTTCACGTCAAAACTATTGGACCGATTTAAATAAAATTTGGTACACAGATCTAGAGCCTGAGAAAGGAGGTAGGCTACATTTTAATGCTTAAAGGTAGACTTCGGAGCAATGCAGCTTGCGGCTTGCGTCGTGCGACATGCGACACTTGCGGCCCACGCGGCCAAGAGTGTATGAAACCCTTTCCGACCGACGCATGCGGCCGCGACGCTTCGCTCGGAAAGGGTTTCATACACTCCTTTAATTCAAAGTACAGCCGCATGGTGATTAAGTTGCGAGTCAGACGCGGTGAAAGAGCCGGTACGGCCTCTCTGGACTGTCTGCAGTTGCTGATATTGGCCCAGCGGTCGTTGTGTTTGACTAGGGTTTGATGTCGCAGCCATGACCTGTATTGGTTGAAGGGGATAGGCAGATGTGGCCTGAGGCCGAAAACCGTAAGATCCGATCCCCTTTTAGCGAGTTGGTCTACGGCATCATTGCCCAGGGAGCCCCTGTGTCCTTTGATCCATTGTAAGGTGACACTGTTCCTTATGGCAATGTCCTCAAGGGCCAGGTGACACTCGTAAATAAGACCGGATGTGATGATATTGCTCTCCAGGGCCTTAAGAACCGCCATGCTATCAGAGAGTATGCGAATGCCGTAGTCAGCAACCTCTCTCTTCTTTATGGCAGTGGCAGCCTGGATTATGGCAATGCACTCGCATTGGAATATCGAGTTATCTTCACCCAGCGGTGTAGATATATTTATGTTTAGGTCCATCGAGAAGACTCCGGCGCCTGTACCTGATTTTGTTTTGGAACCATCAGTGTAGATTTGGACCTCATGTATTCCCGATGAGTCTGGATTGTTTTCTAATAAGTGAATCTTCTTATATGACCTCAAGGGGGTAATAACAAAGGGTATAGTTTGAATGGAAATATACTATAGATTTAATTTAACGGATTAATTAGGCACGTTGTTAGTTTATTGGCTGGAATAACATAGGCTACTTTTATCCCGGGAAAAGGTACGGTTCCCGTGGGATAATTTTAATACACAGTTAAAAATTCAAAACTCCACGCATGAATTCGCGGACCATAGGTAGCATCCTATTAAAGCAAAAAAAAAAAAAACACCAAATCAGTTTAAGTAAAAAGTTAAAAAGCGTCTTAGGAAATTTTCAACTGGGTATATCGGATAATGTACAGATTAAAACCCAACATGTAAATCGTCGTCAATGTAAACTTTTTAAGGTCCTTATAATGTTTCCTCTAAACTTTATCTTAGTGTGCTAACTGGGTGGGTGTAACGTCCGGGGTAGGTACTATCAACGAGATAAACATAACATTACTAACATACATTGTTGTATTTAGTAGAATGTTATTGTTTTTGTCGTATAGGATAGGATAGTAGTTGCTGATTTCCAGGAACAAACAATTGATTCAGCTTGCCAACCATAGCCTACAATGGTTTTTGTGCTTGTAATTACGATGTTTACTTAGAACTCGATCGCTTAGTTATTGCGTTTTATCTATTGTCAATGAAATACATTTTCTTGTCATACACATAAGTTTTTATGCTTAAAATGTGTTGCTAAATGAGAATGCTAATTGTAGCAGAGCTATTTTTAGCTTAATTAGATTTTAAGAATCCTTCTCCCATCTTGACTCAAGCTCAGGAAAGATTGTTTCCTAAATTAAACTGTCCGGGAAATCAACCTGGGACCTCTAGCGTAGTACGAGGACCACCGCACCACTACAGTCGCCCGGTAGTCGCTTGACTAACATCATTTAACTAAAAACCAAATCGCCATCATGGCAAGGTAAACTGTAAAAAGGTAGACACTTTTACAAAGATTACACAATGACATAATAAGTGTACCTAATGTGTGTATGAATGTTTTCACAAGTATATCCTTCTCCTTCCTATTCTCAAGACGGGTTGCTCTCTGACAGATTAGTATACATTCCACACCTGCTGCCGAATACAGCAATAGAGCTTCCTATCGCCGGCTATCGACGCCTATTTGGACAGCCGCCTATGGACGCGTCCGGTGGCATTGTCTGTGTTCCTTGCTGCTTCCTGTTCTAAAATTGAATGTTGCTTACGCTATGGTAAGTGGAGATGTTTTTAGGATTTCGTAGTTAAAAGTCATAGGTAGTTTCGCCATGTCCGTCTGTGTGATGGTTTTTTTTATGTGTTTAGGTCATTGGATCAGCTCAACATAGGATATTAAAAAAATGATTTCAATATGGTAACAGATTAAGTCTTCCTCCAAGTGTTTTGGTTCGTTCCTATGTAGGTAGTAATTTTTTAGTAATCTGTGCTATAGGGTACGTTTGAATGTATTACGGTGCGTCTTGTTACGTTTGAGCAATTGTTAAATATCTATTGTATCTACTAAAATAATGCTACATTTTGAATTAAAAAAAAGAACGTCTTCAGCCTATAATTAAAGAAACATCATCATCATCAACAGTTAATATCAGTCAGCCTTTGTGTTGGACATGATTGGCAAGCGGGTTGGCAGTTTGGCCAGTGGTGGAGAGTAGACAGGCATGTCTATTTCAGCTGCACTCATTTAGTCGCCTCTTACGATACCTACCCATTGAAATAGAAGGGGTGGAACTGGAACTGGAGTGTTGGAAAAGGAAATGGTGGAGGGAAACTATTCTATATGTGCTGGCCTCCACATAACATAAAATTACTGGTTTAGGATACAGAAAAAATAATACATAGGTAGATACCAAATTATTGTGCACAGATAAGACTCCGGGGGCTCCCCCATATGCGGGAATCGTTTATTAGTCATCGGAGTCATCCTAACGTTACTGTGGCAAAACAATGAACCTTTAAAATTTAACTTCTATATTATCGATTACGTGCCTAAATTTTCAACGAAGGTATCAAAAGGAATAAAAAACAAGGTACCTTAAAAGTTTATTAAGTTAATCAGAACAATACAGGTATAAAATCCGGGTACGTAATTACTGTGCAGTGTGAATATTTTTAGGTGGTCGATGACTTTAGTCAGCGTAATATACTAGGACCTGCATTATGCGTTGCAGGGATAACCTAAAGATTATTAACAAACCAACATTGTTGTAAGATTTCATGAAGAAACCATTAGGCTATTTAGTTTCATATTTGTCTTATCGCATGTATATTTATTTAGGTATACACAATGAACATTGCGATTTGCGACATGCGGATATGTATGTTACATGCCTTCCATGTTTATGCTTATATACTGATTGTAACTCTGTAAGGAGGAAGCGATAAAAATACAAAAGCAATCCTTTCGCAATGAATAATCCACGTATCAATTGCCGGAGGATGTCAATTCGTTCGTTCAATAGTGAGGTCACGTGAGATTTATTAGGTCATTCGACCGACAGTGCTAATTTATTAATACATGCGCATCTAGATGGGGGGCTACTGGGGCTAGCCACTCGAAATCAGTTTGTATAACAAAAATCCCAGACATGTGTTAGTCGGGCTCGTACCGAAAAGGTTTTATGCAAACTCGTGCTGAGGAATTAATATCAAAATTATAGAATCGGAAATCGACTCCTACTATACACATACAAGTTAGGTACATTTACGAGTGATATGACATGGTTTTTAAATATAAGATTATTGATCGTTCTATAGCAAAGTAATAATTGTAATGAAAACAATACTTACAACTTTTTTGATAAATAAATTCGACGACCATTTGGATCAGCGGTAGTAAACGCAGCTTCTGAGCCATGGGTCGCGGGTTCGATCCCCGCACAGTACAAATATTTGTGTGCATGAACATGTCTGTTTGTACTGGTCTGGGTGTTTTCTATGTATTTTAAATATGTATTTACAAAAAAAAGTATATAAGTAAGTTTATCGGTTGTCTAGTACCCCATACGACAGGGTACTTAATAGTAGCTTAATTTGGGACTAGATGGCTCTGTGTGGCCCAGTGAGGCATGTCTTAAATATTATTATTATTATTATTATTATTAAATTCCGGAAAAAACACTTAATAAAAACACTAATAGTTGATGTCAAACAAAATATCGTCGACACTTGTTATTGGTTCACTCTAAATTGACCTGATTCATGCTTCTCGTAAATTTTTTTAGGCAAAATGCGAAACTAAACAATTTAGAATTCATGACCAATCTGGTTTGGTAGAATCGGTGCAAGTTGAAAACAAACGTCACAAAATGTCTGAAATAGATTTACGGCTTCCATGTTTTCCTAGTAACATACAAAGGGATTTTCCTTGGCGTTCAGTTCGTAAATCATGAAAATGGTAGCATAAACAACTCACAACCATTTCAAGATAATAAATGACGCATATAGTACATCACCATATTTAGCTTGATGTGGTAAATCCATACACACATCCAACTGAATTATTCCAAAATACGTAGTTGTAGAGCGGCCCTTCCTGGTAGCGCTTTGCCTTTGCGTCTTATTTTGGGTACGGTTAACCATTTTTAAGGCCCTGGTCATATACTAAACAGAATTTTGTACACTTAAAAATGATCGAAAAATAATTATAAAGAATTGTGCTTATATGTATGTATGCGCCAAATATAACGATACGGTAGTGCATTATGTTATTTGGAAACGAATCGAAGAATCGATCGATGATAAGACGGCTAATTCTTCGCATAACTTATAGTAAAGTTGATACAAAAAAGACAACTTTTTTGACAATAACTATTACGGTACGTTTGATTTTCTAGACAAAAGAACATTCCTAAGTGAAGTATCTTTTTTAAAACTGTATAGTCGCCTCCTAAGAAGAAAGTTAGCTAAACGACTTAATAGATTAGCTATCTTTTTTTGAGGGGGCGATCCCACTGATGTTGCTTTATCCGAAAGGATTTACCCTCATACTTAATAAATAATACATGAGCAGACGCAGACAAAATAGTCTGCCTCAGATGGAATTTGGACTGAAATTATTTATGTTAAAGACAAAAGCTTTAAAAATACATCTTTAATACTTCATTCGTTGGTTATGATCAGTGTAATAAAATTGCATTTCGCAAGCCGATCACGACACAATACAAGATCGAGTAGCGTGGGCGTCGTGTTTCAAGCCAGAGGGTATTGATGCGCACGCGCCGCTTAAACGCCCGGCGCGGTCGCGTGAGTTGAATGCAAACGCAGCCCAATTATTTATCAAATACACTGAATTATTCATTGTGTAATGGTACAAATATGGTACTTAATGTTATAGTTCCTTCCTATTTTCAAGTGACAGAAAAAAAAAAGTTATAAAAATCGGTGCCTTCTTTTTTTGACCATTCATCACATAAATTACACCACTGACATTCTTTGTTCGCCCTTGGAATGCTAGCCTTAAAAATATTAGCACCACCTCTTCCCGTCTTATGGGAATCGCAGTACTGCTAGCAAAAGTTGGGCAGCTCCGTCCTTGGTAGAACTGTGACAGACAATCCGTCTGCCAAGCAAGCGTGACGAATACGTTATAATGCTGCTTTTAGATATGCCTTTATAAAGCAAAGGACTGATAAAAGGCTTCCCGCCTCATCTGTCTGACGAAATTTTATGTGTTCTAAATGAAAAATGATATTAAAAAATGATATGTGTTCTAAATCCTATGACCTTTCCAGGGTCTTAGACAAAATTATTGGTTCATTTTTAAATCCAAACATTAATAAAGTTTCATTAACAAAAATAAGGTTTTTAAAAGTATTGAAAAGAGCTTATTTAACATAATTATTGTTAGTAATACGAAGCAAAATGCCGTGACAATAATTTTCATGTTAAATTAGCCTGAGTCACTCCAATCCAAGAGCATCGAGCGGCTAGCTAACCTAAATAAGTTTAGTTTGAGTGCAAGATCAGGCAATGACTACTGTCAAAATGCATACTTTAAAATATACTACGGTCAAAGCAATCAACTCTTAAACTAAAACGAACGTTTATCTTGAATAATACTATTAAAGGAAACTACTCTGATAAATTACTCAAAATAAAACGAATACCAATAGTGGATGAGGCAAAAAGTGTCTGATAGTTGACGAGGGTTGGAACGAAGTATTTATCATAAAGTCGGCGCACCGGTCGGCTCCCGCTCCACTGGACTAATCGAGTTAATTGGTCCGCGTTATACTGAATGATTCAATTGAGGAATTGGACTTTTATTACCGGTGTTCCATATTGTGTGTGAGCCGAAAGATTAATGTGAACAACTCTTTTTAAACTTCTTTATGGGATGTTGAATAGTAAACACTTTTTTAATTTTAAGCTATTGCATAGCTTCTATCGCGGGCCTTGAGCGTGGAGACCGAATCCAGAAATTCCGTAACGAAAATAACCTAACACTACCCTACACTAACACTCGGGGCGAGGCACGATCGAACAAGTTTGAATTTCCGAAATTTAAAAGAATTTAGAAGAAAATAAGGATTTTGACAGTATGGTTGCCTATGGTAACCATATCTGCCAAAATAACAGAAAAATTTAATAACAAAAGTCAAAATTAGAAAATACATAAAATTATAAAATTAAGCTATTGCATAGCTTCTATCGCGAGCCTTGAGCGTGGAGACCGAATCCAGAAATTACGTAACGATAATAACCTAACACCGACCGGCACAGCGGTGATACTTTTTAGTTTTATAATTGCATAAGTTGATAAAAAATGCTATGCAATAGCTTTACCGCGGCAGTCCCCGAGTGCCACACGTCTTTTTTTGTTAAAATACGAATACATGGACGATACGAAAAGCTAATTAAAGACGTCGAACGAAAGTTTTTTGTTAGGGTCTAATTTAATATTGCCAGAGATTGCGAGACAATCAGAACAAAAGTATTACTACTGGTGAGTTCTCATAAGGCATCCCGGAAATAAAAAAAACGTCAAGACGGTTTTTGAATGTCTCTTTTATACGTTTTTGAGAGTATCTGAGATTTAATAAATATTAAAACGCCTAAATAAATAAAATATTAAAACGTCAAAAGGTCAGCAACTTCGCAGCAGATAGCCCTGTTACATATAGGGATCATACCATTATCCAAAGGGACTACAGCACTACAGCATCAAATAACCTGAATTAGCTCTGCTTGCACATCTTAAGCTCCCTACAAGTACATTATTACAGTCATCATGAGCCATATATGACCTGGGTCATACCTGAATATGTTGGATCTACACAGATGTAAATAATATTATCCAATTCTTGAAACGTTGAAAACATATCAACACATTATAATTAGGGTTGAGATCCACCAATGTCCAATACTCCTTTGCGTGACTTCAAAGTTATATTCTTCTATTACTAAATATTTTGGTACTGAATCTCAGAATACCACTGGTTTGATCTTACAAGGCTAATCATGTGCCATCAGTCACCTCGGTACTGTACACCGCCGTGATCGCTCCAGGAATGTGACGGATGGTCCCCCGATGTCGCATTAGCGCCTCCGTCCGTAATTGGCGTGACATAATACCTCGTCTTGAGTCTTTGTAAGACGCTACGGTATTCGTTCTGGAGCTGGAGATAATTTTGTTAAACAGATTTATCAACGTAATCAACGTCCATACTGATGGATTCACTGATTTGCGGTAACGACAACCATTTTATTTCATAATCATATTATAAATGCGAAACTTTGTATGGATGTTGTTACTTAATCACGCCAGAACGCTGAGCTAAATGAATTTCAGTAATATTAGACACGGGGACATATTACAGACTGGGCTATTCACTTTTTATCCCAGAAAAACATGCGGTTCCTGTGGGATTAAAAGAAAAACACGCGTTCGAAGTTGAAGCAACAGCTAGTATTTAGATAAGAAGACTATTCCATTTTTTGCACTACATATCGGGAAATAATATTAATGGATGCGATCAATTTTATAAGATGAAACTAAATTTGACTTGATTTCCTTATTTATAGTCATATCAAACACCAGTTTAAAGTTTTTTGATAATAAATAATAAGTTGTCACCCGAACCCTAACCTTAATAGTAGGAATTGTTTATACATTATCATTAGACCAAACCCTAGTGGAAATTTCTTACATATCTAAATATTTCATAACAATTTAAAAAACTGGCCAAGTGCGAGTCGGACTCGCGCACTGAGGGTTCCATACCAACTTTGACTGAATTAGGGGTCCACTTACTTCCACTTAGCCAAAATACCACAATATTTAATTGACTGCAAAAAATAACTTTTTTTTCCATAGTGTTTGTATGAAGGACAAAATTATATTTGCGGTTGTTAAAAACTCTTACGTCACGTCACTTGCTTAGTTTAAAAGTTAGAGGGAGGGGGGGGACGCCCATTTTATCACTTTGGAAGCGTCTATCTTCCAAATGACTTTTGGAAAACAAACCTCTATGTCATTTTAAAAGACCTATCTTTAAATACCCCATACGCATAAGTTAGAATAAAAAAAAACATTTGTTTTAGTTCTATGTATAGGATGGTATGTATTCTTAAATATCAAAACTTTTTTATTTTTTGTATGAGAATCGTAAAGCGGTCTACAGGATACACCTACCTACCAAGTTTCAACTGTGTAATGCTAATACTTTCAGAATAAAGTGGCTGTGACATACGGACGAACAGACAGACAGACAGACTTGACTTGTTTTTGCCATTTGGCTACGGAACCCTAACGGCTTTTGAAGTACGCTGTAGGTACTTACTCATTTTAGAACATCAATTTCCGTAATGAAACACTACAAACCAAAAAAAATATTGACCGCTAACTTGTGATGAACTTTTGTGGCTAGTTAAATGAAGAGGCAATTTGGGTACAACTCCATCGTACTGTGTTTGTTTACGCTTTTTTATGATCAAACCAATATTGAGCCGAGTATTGCCAGTATTTCCATGATTGAATATCTATATGATACGATCCGATTGCAATACTTTTATTTCCATCGCGAGTCGCGACACGTCTCTCGACGAGATCAATCAACCATTACTAAATGGATTTCAAATGAAATATTTTGAATGGGACCTCTCAACACTGATTCAATATTTTGTTTTATTTATTCATTTCACTCGCTATTTATTGTATTTATGGGATTTTATACAATTTATGCTCTGCTGGGTTTCCATATACATATTACACGCATCTACATGTTGGGCGCCAATTTAACTCCAGTACCCACATGTTTTTCTATCATATCTATTTGAGGCATTCAGCTATTCTGAAAATAGCTTGTTTTTTGGAAATTCTCAGCTAAAAGAATGTACACATTAGAAATGGATATTGAAGTTAACAAACCGCACGTGGTTGTGTATCGGTGAATGGAGCACGTGGTCCGGGCGCGGCCGCTCAATACCGCGGAGGCTGCGCGCTGAGCTCGCCCGGAACTCTCGCCGGACCACTCTAGTCTGACCCGCCCTAGCGCTCTTGGCCCTTCAAATATCACGCAACATCAAGGAAGTTCACGCGAATGCTGTAGCTCCCCCATATCTGGTTCACTGAGCATTACACCAGTTCAACCAGACCCTTCACGCTACTACTACGAGTCCGTGACTGTTACTCTACGTGGGTTCTAGATCTAATGGGCGTATGGTTATTTGTAAATCCCCTATTCCTAGTCCGAGCGTACGAGCTTTGGTAAGAGTTTATGTTTGCAAGTTAGCATAATATTTTTGGTTAATTATGTTTGAAGTTTAATTCTTACTATTGATGTATTTGCAGAATGTTTTGAAGGTTCTTTAAAATAAAATACCTTTACATCAAACCGGTTTATTCTACTGCTATTTGTGTATCAACTAGTTAAGATCCAGTAATTTCGTGAGTAAGAGCTACATCATGCCTGCTGCAGAATTGTAGTCTCCTTATTTATTTAAGTTAAATCGATTGCCACGATCTATTTTGAGATATGATTCGTATTTGCTAACGGGTTAAGTTAAGACATCTACTCGTTCATCTTTTGTATTTGTTTGTTCTATAGGCAATCTATTTGGTTCCCCTTACATTTAAGGTTCATGACAAAATGGATAAGAACTTTAACATCAACATAGCCATGATCAAAGACCTACAAAAAAAAAACATATCAGTCAATTGAACAAGCTCACATTCACAAGAATTATGACAATGAAATAACAAAAGATTGAATTGATGTGGCATCATTAAAATTGTTCGTCAATTCGTCCAATTCACGGTTGGCCAATCCAAAAGATCTAATAAAAACTAATGAGTCCTCTGACCGCGCGATGGAGCGGGACATTACGAATAAGGACGTTCGCGAACGAGTTGATAAATTAACAAACTTATCGGATTGTAGCTGGCAGCGTATTGTCTCAGTGTCCCGGTTGGCTCGAGATATTTTTAGGTCGGCTAGTTGTCGGGAGCGAAGGAAGCGTTGGGGGAAGTCCATCCCATCCGCGGCTGTTACTGCGTAACAGGATTCGTAATTCGAAAATGATTCAATTATGACGAACTCGTTTGTCGCTAGGACGATTGGTTTGTTTGTTTAACTTTACCATGATGTTATACATTAAGAAACAATTTTTGTTACATAAGAAATCTTACTACCTAAATGGTTTCTATGGGTTAAGGTAGATTATTAGCTGATTGCCAATATATCGAATTCGTGACAAATCAGTTAAGCTTTCTCCAATAATTTTTGGCTTGGATTCATATTACTGATACCGGAGACTGCAATGCAGAGATGCTCTGTGACACATATCGATATCCAAGTGTAACGATCCTCGGAAATACATTATATTTTTAAAATGCAAATAGTGAATCGAATTTCCGTTTGTACAACATTGAACCGGATACCGACTCTGCCACCCTAAATATTATCTAATCTAGACAAATATTAGTATCGCTTCGCACATTGCGGAGCTTTTCCTCGATATTCACTGCAAATAATCTTGCACTATCTATCTTAATCCAATTGGCAGTAGCTCTAGAATCCTCTAATTCTCCAAGGTATTATTAAAAGCTACCGACAAAGTATGCTCTATGCTCTCTGAGATAAGGTTGTTACTTTTTTCTTGCCGGGAAATCGATTAAGTTCAGAGGCGCAAGGTAGATATGGGGATCGTAGATAGATAAAGTTGGTGTCCATGATAAGGCGGGTCATTGAACCCTACGCATCGGCCGTCTATTTCTTATGCTGATTCTTATTCGATTGAATAAAGCTTTTATCGTTCAAGTAGCTCGTAGCATCGTAGCTTTTATCGTTGGGCGGTTTTCAAGTATTTTCGGACGTGGATATTGGTTTTTGGCAGTTCTACAATGTGATTTGTCCTGCATAAATTGTGATTGAATCTTTCTATGCGTTTAGTTAAGTTGGGTGTTATATGATTGAAGCTAGCTTAGATTGTATTATGATTGATAATACCAGTTTTTTTTTAAAGTTTGTTAATAATATAATAAGGTATGGTCGCGTTAAATTTCCCGTTAATCTTCAAATAATTATGCAACGCGAAAGTTTTAAGTTAAGTTAGTGCACAAATTTACAGAACTACTCCTTTTCAACAGTCCCCCTTGGTGGTAAAACAACGTAAGGTGCTTGAAAATAAACAACTCATAAGATCTTCTTATCATCTTATTATATTTCAAGGATAATCTTATGTCAGAGTTTTCCAAGTCACCTATTACAAGCCAGTAACCTGACTTGTTTTTACGACTTCCATCTTGACTGTAGACGGAACTAACAATTGAATATACTATATATTTAAATTTTTAGACATACCACACTGGGCCACACAGAGCTAGATAGTCCCAAACTAAGCTACTACTAAGCTTATACTATGGTTACTAGACAACCAATTAACTTACTTATATAAACCTACTTTTTTTTGTATAAACACACGAGTTCATGCACACAAATGTTGGTACAGTGAAGGATCGAACCAGCGATCCATGGCTCAGAAGCAGCGTTTACTACCACTGATCCAACTGGTCGTCAATATAAATTGAAAGATACGGTAGTGACCATGAAACTTTTAATCAGTATAATATTTAAAAAGATCGTCTAAATCAGATCAAGAGCGAGTTGTATTATGTTAATTGAAGGAAGACCGGACCAGTTTGAGTCTCGGCCCAGGAATGTCGCTTGGTCTGTTTTAAATGTGATTTACCTGGGCTATATTTCCTGTTTGGGATACAAAACCATTTAGCCTTTCAATAAAATGCAAAGGACACGGTACAGTCTGTAGCTTATCATTGGTCACTTCCACAAAATGAAGAAAAAAACCTTGGTTACACTTAATTTTTATAATCCCATTCACGAAAAATAGGTACATTATTTGGATGAAATTTGACAACATTATAGGCCTATGCCCAGCAGTGGGCGTCGTTTGGCTGAGGTTATAGGAATATTTGTGACTAGTTTCTTACAATATACGAGTACATTGCAAGAGAACGTGTTGGTTGGTTGCGATAGATTACGTAATGGATGGGGACCTCTGCCCTTGCCCTTCCTAAGCTTTGAAAGTCCTATCATTCTTTTATATTTTAAGAAGTTAGTCGCGTTTTCTTTTATTATACAGATCTGGTGGAACTCGTTCCACGAAATGTGCTCGTTTGTTAACAAAACCAATTCATATTTAATATCCCAAAATTTTTACTACTTCGAGTCTAAAATTACCTACAATATGTTGTTGGTTCCGTAGTAATCAAGGACCCTAGCAGTTTTGCCATGTCAACCTGTATTTCATATCACATAAATAGGTAGTTATTTGCGTTGATAATACAAATTCATAAAAAAGAAGTACGCAACACTAGTTAATGCTAGTATTTCTAGTTTTATGTTATTTATTACTGAGCATAACTTTTTGGGGGATAACAGATTTTTTATTATTCCTGTCCAGAGAGATCTAAAACCTCATAATTTTAATAGTATATTTACTCCAAGAAAAATAAATCTTTCATTTAATTTCGCCATTTCGGGTGACACCCAAGCAGTAAAAGAATAAGTGATTCTGTTAGGTCAAAATCCTAGTCCAATTTGGGGTTTTATAAGCGCCTTTGAAGGTATAGAGCGTCTTAACGCTACCACCATTAAATCACTGGTTCGGAAAACAAGCTTTTGCAGTTAGTCCCCGAGCCTTGCTGACGAGGACGTTACGTTGGAAAGTAGAGTTTTGTTCATGGTAATTATGCAGGAGGCTTAATTAAAATAAGCAAATAAAATCCTCTTGGGTTTCGCCATTGTCCTTTAGCAAATAAAATTTAACATTGTTGACATTTGTTGTCCTTGCCTTATGTTTTTGTTTTTCAAGTTTTATTGTTTTTCCAAATTTCGAAATGGTTCTTAATTTAACGTGTATCCTCTTTTTTGTGTTTGACCTAGCTTAGCTTATCTTTTTCTTATCATATCTCAAAGGTTATTCAAACTTATTCAAACTTGAAAAGTAAAGTGTAGAAAATGGATATGGACATGTATACTGTAATTTAAGGCTACAACATATTACATAAACATATAAATCGTGCTATGCACAGTGTATAAACGAAATATTCGACGAAAATTATAAACTAAGCTACCTACCAATTTTAAGTTCAACAACTTACGAATTTCGTCATGCGCCGATACAACACTAGTACCCATTTTTCTCTTATTCGTCCGTAACATTGTTTTTAGGGTTCCGTACCCAAAGGGTAAAAACGGGACCCTATTACTAAGACTTCGCTGTCTGTCCGTCTGTCCGTCTGTCCGTCGCTCTGTCACCAGGCTGTATCTCAACAGCCGCAATAGCTAGACAGTTAAAATTTTCACAAATTGTGTATTTCTGTTTCCGCAATAACAGCAAATACTAAAAACAAAATAAAATAAATATTTAAGGGGGGCTTCCATACAACAAACCCGTTTTTTTTGGCCTTTTTGGTACGGAACCCTTCGTGCGCGAGTCCGACTCGCACTTGGCCGGTTATTCATGCTTGAGGTGTTAAAGCTAATGCCTAGTTTTTAAATTCGTCAGTCAAAGTAAAATTCCTGATGAAGGAAATAATTCTGATAAACTAAAATTAACTATAGATACATCACATTCCAAGTTGTTTTTGGAAGATACTTTATCCATGAATACTATTATTATGGCGTGTTACTCTAGGTCACGTTGTAGGCAATATAATTGATGGCCACCAAGGCAATAGATTCTCGGCCCCGATATTATTAATAATTCAAGACTTCGTATAGTCAAGGCTGTTTGGAATATGGTGGCATTTCGTGACGCTATAATAGTAGTTTTCGTATTTTTCTTTTAATAATCACACCAAGTAGTATCAACATAACCCTAAATTTGTACTGTAGCTGCTATAAATATCGGATAGACACAAGTTTAGCATAAGACAAATATATGACCTTTGCGGGTCGTCTATCTTTGTTTGTAGTTCGGATCGTGAACCACTTAAGTTCTAGACCAAGTTTATCGACAGTATTTCCATTGATATAAGACTACAAACGGATACCGTCCGAAATTGGTTAGCATTTTGACCGAGTATGATAAAGTTTTGTCCGTAAAGACAGCCGAAAAAACACAAGTGTAGCAAAATTATTTAGTGCCAGCATTGATTATACCTAATTCAAGATTTAGTCGTAATGATATGCTCGATGATTCATATAACGGACACAGTCAAGCCTTCGTTTCAAAAATCAATTTCCCAAATCTAGCGCGCCCAATCATGACGTAAGTAGAGACTTGACCTGAGTATCAAGCAAACATTTTAAAAATAATCAGACTTCAAAAATCCTACGTTCTTTATTTAAACCGTCTCTTGGCGCGTGCGATCTTAACTGTACGTGTTGATCTTAATATACTACGAGCAGAATCAACCGGTATCCTAAACTGGTGCGTCGTATGTTGATGAATATTTAAAACGGCAAGAAACCAAATATGGCGAATAAAAACAAAAACCTAAGTGAGCCTTTGCGGTGCGAAACAAAACAGCCTCACTATATAAACGGAACGGCATCGCGGCATTTCACGTCGTACCACGACTCCTGCACAATATGACATGCGGCCCCATAAAAAACACACATCACACATCTGCTGATCCCCGTCAATGCAATATCGACTTTAGATAGTCAAGAGAAAGGACGACATTTTAAACTACGCCATGATTCAGCGATGCATTCCAGCTTGAACTCTGACTCCAATGGCGAGTGGCGGGGCGACCGACCTTTTTTGGTTTCCATCAATCTGGGCTAATGTAAGCTCTAAACCGCCTAGTTTAGGTTCACTATCGTAAGCCTCATGTTTCCATTGTTACAATTTCTTACCAGAAGTCGGCGAAATCTCTTGTACCCACGTGCGTATTTCTTTTGTTGGAACCATGTCGAGGGTCCACAAACAACTTTCGCGGTATTACTTGACATTTATGCTTGAATTATGTATTATTTTTTATTCCTTTAGTCGTAACCTTTACAAGGGTTTTTATATGAGAGTCACTGAGTATTAATACTTCAAGACTTGCTTTGTACTCGTAGTTATATTTTTTGTGTTATTATTATAAAATTTAACTAGACAATTTACGTAACTTTTATTATTCGATATGAATCGCATCATATAAACACATCAGATCGCAGCAACAACGTCAGTTTCTAGGTTTTTGGAAAACATTTAAATCAAAAATATTTAAATTAGACAATGTTTATATTTTTACTTCACACATTTATAGACGGTATTTAAGGCAGAAATATAAGTCATGTTGGTTTTGACGCTCCCTTATAAATATAATACAAAAACGGTAATCGGTCTCCTGCCGGTGAGAAAATAATACATAGGTTTTATTGAAAAGAGCTATACTAAAAACACAAAAATATAATAGGTGAACTAAAAAGTCACACAAATACAGTGTAGCACCTTCTAGCTCTGGCTATTCCTTAGCTGGCTATTTCATATCCCATACCAGCTGGTAATATACTGCCAAATTAGCTAAATATCGTGACATAAGTCGTCCAAATAGACTACACCCTAAAATATACTACTCATTAAAAATAAGTACAAGTCCGATATCCTCTGTTTTTATTCAAATGAAATTGATAATAGAGACAAAAAGTGAAGTGACCTTTAGATACCCAACTTTAAGTTATATTTGTCGTATGATAGCAAATACTCGTAGTCGTAGTCGTAGTCGTACCGCTTGGACCGGGAACAATGGCGCCCAAATATTATTGTTATGAGCACAATAGCCGACGGCTACATTATTATAACACTGTCTCTATAGACTGTTTTGAATACTCTATTAGGAAATGTAAGTATTTCAGCAGGTTTAGAGATGTGACTAGCAGTACTTTTCGATACTTTTTGTTATTTCTGTGAGTAACGTCATAATGTTTTTTTTTTTGCAAATATGAAATAAGCGGCTCTTTTATTGATTTTGGATCTTTAGGTTTATTTGAAATACTTATTATTATAGGGGATACTTATTTATTAGGCAATTCTCAAATAAATTGACAAAAACAGCTTTAGTCCCCGGACTTAGTTACGAGATGAAATAGTTTTTTTTATAAAAAAAAAGGTATTCAGTAATCGTACGTAAAGCTTACAATATTCATTTTGGGTAGAGTTCGTCGCTCCAAATATGGTTTAGAAATGAATTGCATTTTTTGCCGGAACGCTTATTGACGATACCTAGGAATAATAGCTGGGTGGCAACTTTTTTTCTAAAAAAATTATTTTTGATTCGGGTTACGCTGTCATAGACGAACAAGCGTGCGTTTCACTTGAATCCACATAGCGTAGTTAGTGAGTAATAGTTTAAGTTTGTGTTATACGACAAAATTATAAATAATGTGGCACGGATAGAGATGAAAGAACTCGAGCATTTTAAGTCTTTTAAAAGAAACTCGACTCGTTACGACGACTTATGACAGTTTACAACTCGATCAAGTCTTTGAACCCTGAGCCCTGAGCCTTTTAGGAGTTTTCGACTATGACTCGAGTTTTATTTTTAGACTGAGTTAATTTAAAAAGACTCAATATGTTTAAACGACTCAGTCGTGACGAACGGACTCCAACATTTTAAAAAGACTCGACTCGTTGGAGTCTTAAGTCGTAAGGCGCGCTAATACGCTGTAATGAGATATATATACTATTAATCCTATTATTTGTATTAATTTAGAATTACAATACAATTATTTTATTTATTTATCAGGTACACTAAAGTTTTATTATCTATTATTTAATAAATATTTTATTATTTCATTTTAAACAGCGCATCGTATGCTAAACGACTCGAGTTCCTTATTAAAAACTCGCTACTAAGTTGTGAGTCTTTTAATAAAGAACTCGGAGTCGTTTTATTTCCGAGTCGTATTAAAATGACTGGAGTCCCCTCAGATTAATAAAAACTTGAGTCGTATTTTTGGAGTCGAGTCTAGTCCTAACTTAAAGGACTTAAAAGACTCAAGTCCTTTCATCTCTAGGCACGGACTCTATAAAATGTTTAAAGTTTCAATCAATTATGTTCGTTGGAAAGAAATATCCAGCAGTTCCACTGAACTAAGGGAACAAAAAGTTCCTGTTATTCAAAGGATCTAAAGATATCAGTTGTTTGTATGGCTATATACATTTAAAATAAACAAGTCACATCAAATGAATAAAACTGTCTACACAGACTTTAAAAATAAACGCTAGCTAAGAATAAGATAGAAAGTATTTTACTGCCGAGCTTTAAAGTTTGCGGGACGATATGGTTACTTTACACGATGTCAGTAATTTGACCTAGCAGATACAATTAGGCTCCAGTTACTAGGTACGTGTAGATGTGATTTACTACACAACAAAGAACTCCTGTATCTTGACTAAATACATACATCGTCGCTGATCTTACTAACTGACGGAACTAACATCGAGGTGACTTTTCAGGACAAGCTTTTTGCGGTTTCGCGCTATGTTTGTTGAATTGTAAATCTCATTTTATGCGACTGATTAAAATAAAATTGCATGAATTATATTCATTTTTGAATATTCTTCTTAAATATATATATGAATTGTAAATATTTCTGTAAGATAAAAATATATAAGTATTTCAAACAGATACGTCACTTTTGTTAGATCTTTTAAAAAAAATATTTTCATATAGTTTTCAGATACGTCTGTATAAAAAAGGATAGCAAAATAACACACAAACCTCAGAATCAACTTTAATTTATAAAATGGTTCACATTTTTGTACTATGAAATAATAAAACAGTATATAAGATACTGTTTTATTTAAGACAAAGTATAAAATGAGATCTTAAAGTTTCGTAAAAACAGTCTCTTCTAATTTACTTAAGTTTAAGCTAAATTTAAATACTCATATTTAGGTTTAATGTTTACCCCATCGTATTAAGGCACCATAACCCTCGAATCGGGTCACCTAATGTACTTTCGTGAGGGAGACCAACAATCCCAAGGTGGCGTTGGGTTTCTGGTAAATAAGTCCCTTTCTGACAACATTGTGGAAGTAACGTCTACCTACCAAAATTGGTTTTCTCGGTAACGCTTGAAGATACAGATACATCAATTAGACCGATCGATTCGTCTTCAAAATTGTTTTAACTAGTATGAATAACTCATTTTTGATGAAAATACAGATACGTCTATTAGAAAGATAAGCGACGATATGCAGACCCCTCTTTCCCAGTGGGCACTTTGGGCAATTGCCCAGGGCCCCGCGATCGATAGGGGCCCCTCTCAGATATCAAATACAAAGTTCCTAGTTTCTGTCAGATCATCAAACGATAACCAATATTTATTACCAAAAAACTTATTTAATTCGAAGAAATCGAACCTAAATTACTGACTAAAATACCAACTTACTAGCTTTTAAATGCGCGAAGCTATTCTACTCTCGCCCAAAAATTAGGCTTTTCGACTTCAGCATGCTTAGATAAATTTTAATATACACCGTGAAATTTTAGTGGTTGTTTTCCCGCAACAGAACGATTTACCTTTAGAAGCACCATCGAATCGTGCGAGTTATTTTTTGAAAATAAAGATATCGTTGTTCTCAATTAATCAAAAAAATAATCATCAACTCAAAAGCGTGAGATACGATAGTATCTTTACAAAATGTGACGTGTTTGGGTACTGCTTGCCACACGAAATCTATGTTCAAAGTAAAAGAAGCTCTACGCACTAAGTAATACAGCATAAACTGCACCGCGCGAGGGACAATGACCCCGGCCGGTGACCGGCTGCGGCGCGGCTAGTACCATTGGTTCGAGGTTGCTTTCGAGTTTCGTTTATCACAATCGTGAAACTGCTATTTTTTATTTGAAAAAAAAAACTGCACAAATCTATTGTACTACTAAGATAGAATCATTTTACTGCGGGAAAACAACCACTAAAATTTCACGGTGTATATATGTATAATGGTATACTAAGCACATACACATTTTAAAGAAAAATCATCAGTAGTACACATCGGTGTGACTCGCTCCATTTAAATTGAGCGAACTGTTATAACGGGATTTCGAGTTGGCTTTTTAAAAAAAACTGTTTTAAATCAAACACTCTTTTATTTTCACTGAGTAAATTAAGTTTAGGAACCCGTGGGCAGTCACGTCTTGATGGACCGGGAGCTGTAGTCGAACTGACTGTTGGAGTTGAGCTCTGAGGCTCCTAAGGGTGTGGGGATGCTGACGCGGCGCGACAGCGGGCGTGTCAGCCTTTATATTAACAGTTGCTAGGTATAACAACCCCCGCCGAAGATAAAACTTCGGGGAAGAAGACCGAAGTTTGTAATAATTTAGACAATTTCTCTAAGTCTGGGACCAGAGGAGTTTTCCCGTTTTGAGGGAGAAATATCTTCTTTAATAGATTTATTTAAACTTTTCAAAGAAATATTATCAATATTACTGTTAATAATTTCAACTTGGTTAGGTTTAATTTTCTTACAATTATTCAATAAACTGCTGCTGGGTTTTACATAGATTACTATTTTATAGATTACAAAACATATAACTAAAATAAACAAAACTAAAGTAAGTATCGAATAATGTGCACCGTATTTTGTAAAATGAGGCTGAGTAATGATTTTCTCTGTTTCCTTAGTTATTAATTTTGTCATTTGTTTAAAAGATTCTAAGTTATCTAAATTTAAGTTTTCTAAATTAATGCTATTATTTTGCGATGTAGCCGTACTGGCTAATTTTATGTGACAACACGCGTCAGTGGCGATATTAAAGTTAGATTTCTCAATTTGCAGTGTTATATTTATTATGTTTAATTTAGGGATGAGCTTCGTATTTTTACAATATGCGGTGCAGTTGCTTGGTATATTCAGTATACCTGTACCTAAAATATTTACAATAATTAATTCCGAATTAACACAGTCTATAAATAATTTTAGATGGGTTTGACTGAATATAAATCCAGCGGTTATTCAAGAGAGGTTTCCAAATGTCCATGTTTCCATAAAACACTTTTGTTTCACACTGTGAGGGGAGTTCTGTTAGCACTTTTGTAATTATTTCACTTTCACATGTAACGTGGGCACTGGGGGTGTATGTATTAGTCACATCGCATATGTATGTTTGCGGGCTTATTATTGAGCACGGGGATAGACTATTCAGGGTACAGTATCGTGTTTTGTCTTTGGTCATTGCTATATATTTACTACTGGGTATAACAGTAGCGAATGAATCTGTCTTATTTACATTATGTGGTGTAGGCAATGGAATATTATTATACAAAGAATAAGTTTCTGTGGTTACAAGGGGTACATGGAGAATAAACATTATTTTATTTCTAAAGTAATAACATGATAACTTAGCTGTATGGATAATAACATGTATTAAATCTATATCTAAATGTACAGGTAATTTTAAATTGTTTGGAAAATGTCTATAGCTCTTGGCAAGCTCTTGATATAATCTTGATGGTGTTATCACCGCGGGGTGTAAGACGTTTTTATAACAGAATAAAATTGAATTAGTGATATCCTCAAGGCGAAAAGATATTGTCAATATTGCTGAATCTAATATATTAAATGCTGTATTTAAGTTTGATGTAATTACTACTTCCTGAGAAGCGATGGTTAAATTATTTAAGTTTTCTGAGAGCTTGTCAATAGCTGTTTTGAGATTGGCTTCATTGAGTCTGATTTTTCCAAAAGTTTTATTTTGAGCCAGTAAAGTAGAAGTGGTTACCAAAATATTTTGTTTAATCAAAGAGGCCAAACTCTTTTCATTTTCCTGTACAGTAGTTAAGGCATTATCATATCTTATGGCGTCATCTTCGGTCAATGTTCCGAACAGTTGCTTTAAGGCGGATCCTATGCCACCAAACCAAGCGGATCTCTTATTTCTATGGGTATTCTTCAATGATGTCTTGATACCTTATATAAACGGGTTCTAAAATATTGTTACATTCTAAATCACTATGTATCTTACTTAATTTACAAAAAGAATTCACCTTATCCAACATTGATTTCAAGTTTAGAATGTGTGGACCGATGTATGAGACGTCAATTGGCGCCAGGATGTTTAACTGTCCACCGTTTATTTTTAATTCGCCAATATAATCGAAATAAATTCCCGGACTTGCGTTGATTGGTTCAATAAAATCTGCTTGTGCTCGCATGATTAAACTGAAAAATGAGAATTTACCTAATTATCTGTTTAAAAGTAAACTTAAATTCAAACGTTAATTTTACTACATATTCATATTCTAAAGATAGATTACAGTCTTATTTCTATGTACTGATTTGCTTGGTCCGGCTTATCGTATCGGGACAAGACAATGTGTCGACGCGCAGCGTGGCGTTAACAACTCGCATGGATGGTTTCATGCAACAAGCTGTAATTTTTATATGAGCATATTTAATCAATTAATAGTAACTTGTATTATAAGTAATTTATGAACTGGTTGAATCAGTGACGGGCGTGACGTTGGCGGGTTTGAATTGGTCAAAGTGATGTGTCACATGACGACGGTTGATTAAAAGTGTGGCCGTATGATTATTATAAACTCGGATGATTTTATAAGGACCTTTCCAGATAGGTGACAAGGCCTTCCTTAACCTTAAGTGGTTTTTAAGATACACGAAGTCACCTGGTTTATAACGTGGAGGAGATCTAGAATGAGAGTCATAATAAGATTTGGAAATTTCTTTGGATCTGAGTATATTCTCTAAGGCTTTTTCGTGGGTGTATTTAAATTTATGTTGTAGCATTTTAACATATTCGGGGTAGGTCGCGCTTGTACCGGATTCATAAACTGAATTTGGAATAAGAGGCTTATGTCCGAAGACTAGCTCATAGGGAGTGAATTTTGTGGTTGTATGTACAGTGGTATTATATGTAAGCATGGCGGTATATACATAGGTGGGCCAATTATCTTGGTTTTCGTTAACAAACGATTTGAGATATTCTTTTAAAGTAGAATGGCTACGTTCTAATGCACCTTGTGTTTGAGGATGATAGGGAGTGGACCAAAGTTGTTTAATTTTGAGGAATTGGCATGTAGTTTTAAAAAGGTCGGAAGTGAAATTCGTACCTTGGTCCGTAAGAATTGATTTGGGTATTCCAAAGAGAGAAATAAAGTGGATGAGACAATCACTGGTCTCCTCGGCAGTCGTACTGCGCAAAGGGTACGCCGTAGAGTATTTCGTTAAATCGTCCTGAAGTGTAAGTATGTACTTAAGCTTGGCTGGCCCAGACTCAGGTAGGGGACCTACAATATCGAGTGAAACGCGTTGAAAAGGAGCGGTTGCAGTGGTGGTTATCTCCATAGGCGCTCTATTTATTTGCCTTAAGGCTTTATTCTCTTGACATGCTTTGCATTTCTTAACATAGTTCTCTATGTCACTTCTCATTCCCTTCCAATAGAATTGTTCTTGAATTCTGTTGTACATACGGGCTGAGCCAAGATGTCCGGCTATAGGAATATTATGGTTTTCACGGAGGATTTGAGATCTCTCACTAAGGGTTGGATAAATTATTTTATTGCGGTAAATGTGGATTGAGATGTTGGTATCGTGGAAAATGTAGGCGAGGATATTGTATATTTTAGTATAGGAATGTTTATCAAATGGGCTTTTAAAATCGGATATAGCAACGTCGGATATATTTGTATTTTGTATGATTTTATCCCTTGTTTGTTTTAGAGTATTATATATATCGGGATAAGAGGATTCGTCGAAATAATGAACTTTAATAAAAATTAAATACATGTTTTTGTTTCCTTTTTCGACTTCTAGGAAAGAGTAAAGTTCCTTCTCTGAATTTAGGATTTCATTGCTATTTTCAGATTCGGAAAGGATTTCTTCGATATATGGATTAGATTCATCTAAATCCATAGATGTAGGAATTATTATTATTTTGTGCTGGGTTTTCAGAAGGTTTTCATTATGTTCAAATATATTTGTGTTTGGAGTGAATTCTTTATTAGAGATTGATTTTAGGAATTTGGAATAATCATTTGATGTAGGGTTGTCAGATCTAGGAGATTCATTAGGCAGTGAAGTTTCCTCATTCAGTGGATTATCGGGATTTAGTAGAATATCGGGACTCGGCTGATTCGGTGGAGTATCGGAATTAGGATTTTCTAAGTTAATTGGATGTTCAGTGTTCAGTGGAGTATCAGGATTTAGTAGATCTTCGAGATTCAGTGAATTTTCAAAACTCAGTGGGTTTTCAGGATTTATTTGATTTTCACAATCTAGTGGAGATGGGGTCGGTATGTTATCAAAGTCAAGGTTTAAATCTTCGCTGTGAGGGCTGTAATCAATGGGACCAAGATCAAGTAGATTGTGGTCAGGACTTGGAAGGAATTCGTTTGGATCTAAAGTGTCGAGGTTCGAGTTTGGTGTGACAGGATTTGGATTTTCTAGAGGAGCAGGAAAATGGTCAGTTTCTTCTGGGATAATGGGTAAGTACTGGGATTCAGTGTTGTTAGGATTTGGAATTTGTGTATGAGGTTGTACAGGGTTGACAGGATACCTAGAGAGTGCGTCTGCTGCTGAGTTTAGTTTTCCTTTTCGATATATGATTTCGTATTCGTATTCTTCCAATTGGAGACGCCACCGCTGTAGTTTGCTGCTTGGGTCTGTGTGATTGAATAACCATTTCAACGGACGATGGTCAGTTACGATGTAAAACTTATGTCCGAACAAATATGGTCTGAATGTTTTGCAACCGAATACGATGGCTAAGAGCTCTTTTTCGGTCGTACTATAATTTATTTCGTTTTTATTCAGGGTCCTGGATGCATAGGCTATAGGTTGGTCCTTTCCTATGGGACCTTGTGACAAAATGGCAGAAATAGCATAATTTGATGCGTCACACGTAAGGTTGAAGGGTTTCGTAAAATCAGGGTAGATAAGGATAGGGGCAGATATTAGTTTGTGTTTTAGACTTTCGAATGCTAGTTGTTGTTCATTGGACCAAAGGAAAGGAACATCCTTTTTTAATAAGGATGTTAGAGGTTTGGATAGTTTTGAAAATTCAGGTATGAAACGCCTGTAGTAGGATATGAGACCTAAAAAGGATTTTATATCTTTGGGAGATTTAGGAACAGGGAACTCTTTTACGGACTTGGTTTTACTAGGATCAGGTTTTACTCCATTTTCGGTGATGACATGGCCTAGATAACCGACTTCTTTTCTCAAAAATTCGCATTTATCGGGTTGTAGCTTGAGGTTGAAAGAACGAAGTTTCTGGAAGACTGCTGTGAGATTCTGGATGTGCGAAGACAGGTCATGGGAGTAAATGACTACGTCATCGAGGTACACAAAACACCTTTCTCCTTGAAGCCCAGTAAGGACATTGTTCATAAGTCGTTGAAAAGTTGATGGGGCATTCTTAAGGCCAAACGGCATCCTTGTGAACTCAAAATGGCCTTGGGGAACGCTAAAAGCTGTTTTGCATGAATCTTGAGGGGCCATTTTGATTTGGTGGAATCCAGAGGCGAGATCAAGTGTGGAAAAATACTTAGAATTTCCTAACTGGTCGAGGATTTCGGTGATATTAGGAATCGGATAGGTTTCGCCGATTGTTATGTCATTTAACCGTCTGTAATCAATGACTATCCGCCATTTCTTTTGACCAGATGCGTCGATTTTCTTCGGTACAATCCATATTGGAGAAGACCAAGGAGACAGTGAGGGCTGGATAATATTTTGATCTTGCATTTTTTTAATTTGGCATTGGACTTCTTGTTTGTGTATTTCGGGGAATCGGTAAGATTTTACATTAATGGGTTGGCTAGAAGTTGTTCGAATCTTATGTTGAATGGCATCAGTTGAAGATAATTTATCTTGGGGCAGGTGAAATATATCCGAATAGTGGGAACATACATCGAGTAATGCTGTAGCTTCCTCATGATTGAGGTGGTCGATTCTGAGTAAGTTCAGCACTTGGGTGGTTCGTGATAAAGTGTCGTTACGGAGGTGGTTGATTGGGATGTTAGCAGAGTCAGGAATGGGTTTGAGTTTCAATTTCAAATCAGAATTTAGAGTTACGGGTGTTTCTGATATATTGACAACGGATATGTTTATCCTGTTGTTGGGTTTAACTTTTACAACGCAATTTGCAATTAATAATGAGTCGGAGATATGTTGGTCAAGGATTAGTCCTTCTTCAAGATTTGTTTTCGAAACGGTGCATTCGATAATGGTTTCAGTACGAGGTGGAATTACATAGGTAGGTTCAGAGAATTTGAGTTTTAGTAAAAAGGATTGTATTTTCAAAGTATTTTGGTTATAATTGATATTACATTCAAGGCTATTTAGGAGATCGTTACCTATGATGCCATCATAAGGCAAATTGATTTTATCAACGACATGGAATTGGTATGAAATGTTTTTGTTTGAATTTGGAAATAAATTAAGATTGAAGTGGCCCAATGTAGGCGTTGCGTCTTCGGAATTGTCGATGCCTTTGAGATTTATTGTTTCAGGATTTAGTAAGGGTAGATTTTGTATTGAACGTCTTTTTATGAGGCTTACAGCTGAACCGGTGTCAACGAGAAATGTGAGAGGTTTATCGGTTAATGTAGTTTTGAGAACTACATGGGGTAAGTATCTTTTGTTTGAATTATTATTGATTTTATAGACTTTAATGTTATTATTTTCCGATTTCAGGGTTGGTGGAGATTTAGAATTAGCAACTACGGATGCATATGATACAGAGGGTTCTACATATTTTGATGCATTGAGTCCATTAACTAGGGACACAGTGGGAGTAGTGGACGTCTTTCTTGCGACTGGTTCGGTGGGTACAGCGGATACCTTTTTTGAGGTGGATACGGAGGAAGCTCCTTTTAAGGCAGATACAGTGGATGCGGCGGATGCCTTTTTTGAAGCAGATACAGTGGATACAGTGGATGCTTTTTTTGAGGCAGATACAGTGGATACAGTGGATGACCTTTTTGAAGCGGATACAGTGGATACAGTGGATGCCTTTTTTGAGGCGGATACAGTGGATACAGTGGATGCCTTTTTTGAGGCGGATACAGTGGATACAGTGGGTGTCTTTGTTTTTAATATTTGTATAGAATGAGGATTTGGACTCACGGGACACCACCGGGAGCCCATTTTTAGTTTAAATTATCGATCTCATCTACGCCTTCGTTATTCTGATAATCGTCAGCTTGAGTTGGATCAACAGTGAATACTCTTCGTGAGATATTAGGGCCATGAGTTGGCTGTGAGTTGATGGTTGGGTTGGCATTATTGTTAGACCAGGACTGGGATCTGCTGTTATTGTATTGCCTCTTACGGCAATTTTCTATGGAATGACCAATATTCTTGCAATATCGGCAGGTTATAATATCACTTTGATTCCGGGGTTGCTCAGAACGGTAACCCTGTTGTGGATTATTTGGGCGCATATCGCGACGCGGTTGACGTTTTTCGGGATAAGTGGATATTTGAGGTTGCGCTTTCTTACTAAAGCTTGATAGCATTTTCTCTTCAGCTACGGCAAAGTTGATTGCGGAATTGAGGGACGGTGGACTACGGCATCGTACTATCTGAGACAAGCGGGGTTGTAGTCCCGTTGTGAATGAGTGTAATGCTAGGTCTTCCATGGCGGCTACACGACCTGCTAGTTCGGTTTTCCTTTTTGTAGGGATGGAGATGTTAATTTCAGTTAATAATTTGGCGAGGCAAGTTTCAATTCTGAGTGCAAATTGGTTAACAGGTTCGTTAAAACCCTGTTTTGAGTCTTGAAGTTCGGATAGTAAGTGCGCATAGTGTTTTCGTTCGCCAAATTGCTGTTTCAGGAATTCTTCAAATTGACTGAACGTGTCAAAGTCTTTTATACTGCATATACTTTCGGCTCTCCCTTCTAGTTGGCTTAGTATGAATTTGAAGATAATGGGTTTTTGTGAGTCTGAAGCTAAACCTAGAGCATTTTGGCAGTTAAGGATAAACGGGTTTAGTTTTTCGCGGTTTCCGTCAAATGGTTTAATAAATTTGAGAAGCACGCTAAGCTCAATATTTTCTTCAGATTTAGCAATACTTGCGGTCTTGCTACGTGTGACTGGTTTTGATGCGCAAGGGGCATTGGGATCAGTGATTGGTTCGGTGTCCACGTATTCTTCGGTTGAAGTCATTTTGGATAAGACGAGTTATTATTATCAGTGTTATTTGAATACACCAATTGATATCGTAATTAAATAAATTCGATTGTTAACACAAACACGTTAATTAAAATTGAGAATTGATCTAAAAGAATTAATTGTTGGTTCCTTATTGTATAGAGATTAGGCAATGACCAAAGACTTACCACACACAGAGAGCTAGGGACATGCGTGGGCGCATCGGTCTTGATTTCTCGGGATACAGAGCGGGATGATGCAATCGCGCACAAGATTGCGCAATAACGGCGACACGGTGTTGACCAACCTGGACTCGGGGAGTTCGACGACGATGACAATGAGGGTTTCCTTTTCCCTCGGATGCAGGGGAAACGATGATGGTATTTTTGAGTTCGGCTCCGGTTTCTGGTTTTGCTTTTCCAACAGGTTCCTGATTTAGGATGCGTGACACAGTGGAACAACAGCAAGATGCAGTGGGGACAAGGTAGACATGTGAAGCACGACGGGACACAGTGGGACACGGCGGGACACAGAGAGTCAGTAGAGATTGTCGCAGAGTTTTAGTCACTTTCACTTGTTCACTCACTGATTTTCACCACAATTGAGTCTCGGATGCGTTACCGGGGATTTTAAAATCCTTAGCGCTGCCACCAATGTTATAACGGGATTTCGAGTTGGCTTTTTAAAAAAAACTGTTTTAAATCAAACACTCTTTTATTTTCACTGAGTAAATTAAGTTTAGGAACCCGTGGGCAGTCACGTCTTGATGGACCGGGAGCTGTAGTCGAACTGACTGTTGGAGTTGAGCTCTGAGGCTCCTAAGGGTGTGGGGATGCTGACGCGGCGCGACAGCGGGCGTGTCAGCCTTTATATTAACAGTTGCTAGGTATAACAGAACGAAGCGAAGCATGAAGCTCCAAGTTTGAATTCACCAATTAATTTAATTGAGAAATTACATAGAAAATTGAAACAAAATGTGTTTGACTTTATATTTAAGGAGATGGTGGAATGGAATCCCATACAAGTATGGCCCTGGTTTGAATATCGATGTCCAAGAATAATTTATGCCACATTAGTTAGGTATATAAATGCTAATAATATGTACATATTTTATTTATTTACAATGAGTTTTAATAAAACAATGGAATTTGTGATCTGATAGATTTGTTTTATGAGAACTTCGGTTCACATTGAGGTTTTTTTACTATAAATGAATACTTCTTTATTATTACATCCGTATATTCTACATAAGAACAATAATTTGTCAAATATCTATTCGCAACATAGACAGAGAAGGCATTCGCAACATGACGATTATTTTCGTACTTAACAAATAAGTGTGGTATGATGGATCCAAATTGTCCTCCTTAATACCTTGAGTTTCCATGGACAAGTTGTGTGGATGTCCTTGAGAATTTTTTTTGACGTCTAGGTGGTTTCTTTGTCTATTCTAACAAAATAGTGTTTTGTCAAAGTCATAGGGGCCCCATTATCCTAACATGCCCAGGGCCTCCAATAGGTTAAAGACGGCCCTGCATTTGTATATAAAATGAGGTTGAATAAACTAAACAAGGAAGAAGCGAAAGATGTATGCCAGGATCGTAATAAGTGGAAGGCCTTGGTCTCTGCCTACCCCGTTGGGAAGGAGGCGTGATAATATGTATGTATGTTGTATGTATGTAATAATGTTGTAGTATTGTTCCATCACAACTAGCCTGTACCAGACCACTTTGCCACTATCGCCACGCTTGGCAGACGGGTTGGCGATCGCATTTTGGCGAATGGTAGCGAAAATACGCTGCTGCTCGTCCTTTTCTGGCAGTACTCCTTTAGTCGCCTCTTACGACACTAATCATAGCAAGAGAAAGGGCGGTGCCACTCTTTTAATGTGCCGCCACCACACCTTGTGATCCACAGTCGTGTGGATAGCTAATATCGTTTTGAGCATTGTTCTATTTAGTCTTCAAACCGATCCGATTACCCGGTCTCACTTCAATCTTTCATGTCCATTTAAAATTTGGCTCGTAAGTAGTGATGCCGAACTATCGATAGTTTCGCTATCGATAGTTGACCTCGAAAATCAGTTAGAATATCGATAGGACTATCGATACTATTGATATGACGTCAACTATCGATCGGCATCACTACTAGTAAGCTGTCATACGATTGTGAAGACAGCTCTTGACTAGCGTGAAAGTTGAATAGTAGGTAGTCTACATAAGTTTATTTACAGGATGGATGGACATCTCTAGGAAATTAAATTTATCGAGTAAAGGACACGTGTTGTAGTAAATGAACATAAAACACCTAACTGTATTTCGTCATGCTAACCCTGTGGCTGGATATTAAACAGTTCTTTAGAGGTAAAGATTGTAGTAGGTATCAATAAAATACTTGTTGGTATCTCGTCATTTTTGTATTAACATTAACAAATGTGAAAAGAAAAAACACTTTGATCGTAATAGCAGAGTCTGACGTAAACCTGATGATTGATACAAAGGTCAAAGCTTTCAAAGAAGATTTGGGACATAACTGGTATCACAAAAGTTGATTGATGCAGCCTTCTAACTTTCAACGTAAGTAGATTTTAATTTATCTACAAATACACTTTTTTATCTCCATAGCTGATGATGTCATGAAATCAAAAGCTGATTGAAATGAACGGTCGAGTTGTGCATAGACATACGCTTCTTGAAACGAGTCTTTTTAAAAAAAGGCTAGAACCATAGAGTATAAATCTAGAACGCTGACGTCATCAGTTCCGATATCTGAATTCCAGAAACATTGTAGGCCCTTCAATACCATAACAAAATAATAAAAGTATCGTGTCGCGCACTCTGTGCGGTGTAATTGATCGTCTGAGGCCACCGACCGCGTGACACGCGAACTGAAAATCTATACACACTAATGTAAACATGAATGCCTGATGGTGTTCCGAGTCACATTATAAAACTGTGCCGGAGTTTCAGTAATTGAAAGTGAGGTTTTGTTTTGCTACCTAATATACAACAGAACCTTCGAACTACTTCGAAGCTTTAGAAGTTTAGCAAAAAAGATCTAGCAATTGGATTTTAAACTTGTTTAATGTTTTAAACTCCTAACCTTGCCACAGGATATAACATCTACTATTTGAATAAAAACGTTTTATGGTTAGTTCAAAACGTGAAGGTTTTATTCAATCAAAAATAAAAAAGTTAACGACAGCATCAATCAAACAAAACCGAATGAGTGTAATGGCTCAAACCCCTCATCCTCTTAAGAATTGTCGGTTCTTAAGTCTCATTCATTTGTATTCAATATGGGTTTTTATAAACGTCATTGAAAGGGCTTTGGTGCAATGCGACGATGTCGTTTTCATGAGTCATCGGATCTCTAATGAACTGTTTTCAACAATATTAAGTTAAGAATTGATAGTGACGCTTAGTTTGTTCATGGTCGTTTGCAATTTACTAACTAGCACTCAATGATATTACAATAAAATATCATTGCTAGCACTAGATTTGTTGACGAATACCCGGTTTGTATAGTTGTGCGGTGGTACGCCCATTCGCAAGAGTCCTTTATTCGATTTCTGGCCGGGTCAATCTGGGAAACATTTTCTCCTAAGTAGGCTCGGTACGGGATTCCGCGCAAAATTTTAAAGTCGTAAAAAACGTCAATACATGGGCCAAATTTTTTGAAGAAACATAACAATGTTTAATGTGTTTAAGACAGTGTGGTGTTCTTTCACATCACATACACATAAAGAAAAGTCATAGAAAAAGAAGAAGTATTTCTGTCTTCAGAAGTTTATGTGAATGATTGCGATTTTCATCGTTGAAGTCCAAATAGTATTAGTGTTATGAAAAGAAGTTACAGTGGAGCCCGCGTATCAGGAAACTTAATACAAATAAGAAAGGTTGAATTTATCGCATGTCATAAAATTAAATTATCAAAGCAAGTTACACTTAATCGATTCTTTACTTTTGAGTTTATTTTACCAAAAATACAAAATTCTAATTTTTTCTGTTAATTATAAGTTCTTACTTAATTTCCCCGATTTCGAATAAAAACATACCCAGTGTCCTTACCAGGATTCGTAACTACATATAATTTATCTCCAAATTATATATGAATCGATTTAGCAGTTTCAGTCACACTGTGACACACTTTCGCATTTATAATATGAGTATGCATTACTATACTGAAACAGAGCAATATGTGACCATTACAGATGATGTCCTAAACTGTACCCAAAGTACACGCAGAAAATTGTAAAGAGGAGAAGAATCTATACTAATATTATAAAGCTGAAGAGTTTGTTTGTTTGTTTGTTTGTTTGAACGCGCTAATCACCGGAAGTACTGGTTTGATTTGAAAAAATATTTTTGTGTTAGATAGTCCATTTATCTAGGAAGGCTTTAGGCTATACAACATCACGCTGCGACCAATAGGAGCGAAGCATCAGTGAAAAATGTTGCAAAAATAATCGCGTTCATAATAACAGAAATTGACGCGGACGAAGTCGCGGGGAACAGCTAGTTTCAGAATATTTATAGAACAGACGGTAAAAAAAAATAACTGTATATTGTGAACGTAATTAAAACCGGTCCTTTGTTTACAATTGAGGTCATCTGATTTCACGGGTAGCGCCTTTATGCGGCCTAGTGACGTTTATCGTCGAAAACCATTGTTTAAACTGTTTTGAACAGAAAAAAAAACAACAATACCGGTGCAGGTGTAACGGCGAAACTGTTAAGTGTTCATTGAGACAGAATAGAATTGTCTTGATGAATAAATTGAGTTTATTGAAGACAGTCGTTTGCGTTCAATCGTCTAGAACGAACGGTCTCAATACTTACAATAGCAATATAAAAGCGTTTGATTTCGTTGAGTGCTGATTGCACTTTTCATCGGAAGGAAAGGAAAGTTTTTTTGACTTAAACTTTAAGTGTAGATTTGTTTTCAATCGATGAAAGAAAGGAGGACCTCTTTAGTTCAAGTATATTTTATATATAGTGTATGAACACTTCTTGCGGTTCTTTTTTTTTTCAGGTTATGGCACAAAGAGGTTGACCAGTGCCATACAAAACGGGAAAGGGTATAAATAATATTAACGATACAAATTGCAACAAACGATTTTTCTAAGCCACTCATTTTATGTCGGCCGAGAAATATTTGTTCATTTATTTTGTAGATTAGTGGCATATTTTCTTTTAGTCTGGTGACGGCACATTAAAAGTATAGCACCACCCTGTATCTTCTTTTGGGTATCGTAAGAGGCAGCATAACGACTACTGCCAGAAAAAAACTGACTGCAGCTACTCTTTATCATTGGCCAGTCAACCCGCCTGCCCAAACTCAGTTACCAAGCGAACACCAAGTCGCTGGCGCAGCTAGCAATAATAAGTCATTCAAAGGGAAGGATTTATTCAAGGAAGCGAACCGCATTTACCGCGAATGTGGTTACAATCGATACTGCCACGGACGAACCAGCTGTATTAAAATCCACGCAATAACCTTGGCTCGACAGTTGAAAAATAATGCTGTACATTGGATGCTGAAAGCGGAATACAAAATGATTACCTATTCTACTTAACCGACATGCATATTGATCTGAATATTTTAGGTCTAACACTATCGAACACCCAAAATTGACTAACGCCTACTTTAAGTTTGAATTTGTACTAACCCCTTGGATCTTTGTTGTCCGAAATAAATGATTTGAATTGAAAAAACTAACCTTTTTCCATATCTTTTGCCTTGGTAGTTTGGAATGATGAATGATAAACAAGAGATAACTTGAGACTATTACCATTTGTTTATGTAGATTTGTGTAGAATTTAAAACACTCCCAAACGTATTGTTTGTTTACGAAACTTGATCGAATTGATTCAATGAGAAACAGTATCAAAAAGTCTTACTAACATCCATGGATTCACCGTGCGGGACTGCGGGTAGCCCCAGGTGCAGATTTTGAGAAGGATCTTCTTGTGACGTGCGTGAGCGCCTTCTTCCATTTGCCCGAGTAATTTACCCTGGGAATTCAAATT
Source organism: Anania crocealis (assembly GCA_949315895.1). Lineage (NCBI taxonomy): Eukaryota > Metazoa > Arthropoda > Insecta > Lepidoptera > Crambidae > Anania > Anania crocealis. Next base: position 4,053,925 of record OX438858.1, on the reverse strand, counting down.
TAGTAAGATCCTTCTGATAGCTTGCTTTTGCATATTGGCAACTTTTCTTTAAATTAATATTCTAATTTTCAGACGATTTGTTTACTAAAATCTTATAAACTCCCCTAATACGGATCAGAATTCTTTTCATTTTACTTTCAAATGAATTATGTAGGTTATCATTATTTCAGGTTGTTGCATATGTGCTTATTTAATTTAATATTTGACTTGATTTTAACTATATTTGAAAACGCTTCAAATCTCGTTTAAGATCATTTTTATATGCCTGATTATTGTAGTTTATACTTTATTTGATATTTATATGGGTAATTAATTAAATGTAATTTAATTGTTTCAGGTTCGTTCATACGTGTCCATTCCGTAATTGGTATGGTAAGATTATTAAAAGAATTTAATGTTGACATGCCACTAGGCCGCAATCACTGTAACTATTTCATATCTTCGATACTTGTTCCGAATATGTATTGACATAAATTCCCAATTGACCTAAATGTCCCATGGTGGACATATCGGCATTCGTTAACGGTGTCAATGTCACAGGCCGGTGCAAGGCCGGCGGCCGTTAACCCGTTACCGGTACGGAAATAGACCGGCCGGCAGAAGCGCAGTGTGGATTAGGTATGCGCTTCGAAAATTGCATCGGGTTCGGGATTTCCTAAATTAAATAACTAAAATAGTAAATGTTTTGTAGATCATTTTTCTGCTTCTAATCTGAGCCTTAAAGAGCTTATTTCATGGATTTAGACACAAATCAGACATCACAAACATCCAGTACTTCGAAAATAGGGAAAAGTGGTTTTCAAGATAACCCGGTAGGGGGAACAAATCCGGGACCTTACCGGGAGCCAGGGTTACCTTAGACCGTGTGTACGCCAGGCTCAGATTCTATTATAATTCCTTCTTCACCGGTTGGATTGGATCCTGCCTAATTGGCCACTTTAGGTTAGCAATTCTTCTAGCTATGTCGGTAATTTTAGTTTTACTTCGGATTTCCTCATGTCTGATTGCAAAGGGAAATGCCAAGCATCTCTCTCTACATTGTCCGCTGTGTGACCCGTATTTAGTGATTCGACATCCTTGGCACCACGCAATGGTCAAAGTCTTTCGTCTTGAGACACTTGAAGTGATTTAAAAACAATCATTATTGCGTACTTTTCCATGCGAGTTGGACTTGACGAGAGATCTCCTCCTTAATGTTGGACTTACCTAGCTAGGGCTATCTGTCCAAGTCCAAGGTATACATATTAGTCAACAACTTGAAATGTAAAACCTGCAGCAGCCTAACGTGAAAACTGCTAGTCTTTTTCAGGAAAACTAGAACCATCTTGTCATACGTCAAAGATTACAGGTCCACAGAGTATCCGGTATTGGTGCAGCTGCGCCCGGCTCCGGATATTGGGGTATGGCGGGTCGGGCTGGCATTAGGTTATGGAGTTGATGAAATGCAATCTCCGCTCTGTAACTGTGAACGAGGTTGTTGTTACTGTATTTGCAGTTAGTATTTTTTCCTTATAATTTATTCTATTTCCTAATATGGCGCTTGCATTTAGTATAATTTTTAAAAGTGTTTGCTTTAATTTTAGTTGCTGGTGAAAACACATTTGTGTCACAGAGACATAAAGATAACCATACGTACTTTACTCTTTGCAAAACTTATCAGTCTTATAATTTACTATTTTAAATTTAGAAAATTAACTTTTTGCAATTTTTATAATATGAGAAACCTAAGTAAATGTATTTTTTTATTATTTTTGTCCTCAAAGGCACTTAGGACAGGCGCTGGATTTGTCCTCTCTATAATAGAGATTTTCGCAGCTGTCTCATCGTTCATACAACAATCGACTGATTTCTGCATCGTCAACATGAATTCGTGACGTTATTTTATTCTTTTTATCGTTGCCTACAACTAGTAAAAAAACAAATATAAATTTGAACAAGCATTTAAAAAAAATGTAATAAACCATATTACCAAAAGTCGAAATTAATTCACACTAAAGATCACTAAAGTCACTTCGACGTATGGTAGGTAAATATTTACTAAAGTATTGCACTTAACGCAGCGATATTGTTGTGTCCTGCAAGCTTCAACGGTCGACTGAGTTGGCAGGAACGGTCAGCTTACTTACTGATGCAAAAATTCAACGAGTTATATCTATTTATAAAAACCGATTACGTCGATTCGAAGTAGGTTATCTATCTAGGGTTGATATTTAAAATTACTAAAGTTGAAAAAACTGTATAGCTTTTTCCTCAATATCCAACCAGCCCTCTAACTGTAGGTACATCCACTAAAAACAAGTTAAATCAGTTAAAATCAGTTAAAATCAGTTTTATTTCTGCAAATAGGCCCCAGGAGGCGCTTTTACACGTCCCAATTTAAACCTACCACTGCTTCGGGACAAGTCTGGGCTAGTGCCGAGAAGAAGCAGCGCAAGAAACTCGGTCACTATTGTCAGCCTCTTTTTAAATACATTTTTACAAGGTAAGGTAATTTTTACAAGGTTTAAGCAAGTACGAGCTGGGACAACTTAATGCCATACATTTCTATCATTTAAATAATCATTAACAGTGTAATAGCCCTTTTTCATTAAAATAACTTTGACATACGATTTAAGTTTATGTACAGGGAGTTCAGCAATATCCTTTGGTAATTTGTTGAAAATACGGATACAATTTCCCATAAACGATTTTCCTACTTTTCGCAGTCTGAAGCCTGGAACGGCAAGTTTATCTTTATTTCTTGTATTGAAATTGTGTACGTTACTTTTCTTAAGAAATAAATGTATGTTCTTACGAACGTAAACAATATTCTCGAGAATGTATTGAGAAGACACTGTAAGTATATTAATCTCTTTGAAGAGCTCTTTCAGCGAGTCACGGGGTCGAAGGCCGTAAATAGCCCGTACAGCACGTTTTTGTAATATAAAAATTGACTCAATATCTGCCGCTGAGCCCCACAACAGAATTCCGTATGACATTATGCTATGAAAGTAGCTAAAATATACTAATCTTGCCGTTTCAACATCAGTCAATTGCCTTATCTTTCTCACAGCATAAGCAGCAGAACTAAGTCTTCCAGACAGCACCCTAATATGAGCACCCCATTGCAAATGAGAGTCTACAGTTATACCTAAAAAGGTAGTTAAATCTACAGAGTTTAGTGGTTCATCTTTAACAATTATATGAGTAGCAGCAAATCTTACATTGGGCATGGTAAATTTTACACATTTTGTTTTATTTGCATTTAGTAAAAGATTATTTGTTGTAAACCAATGTAATAATTTAGAGAGGGTATTGTTAACATCATCAAATGAACATTTGCCCCTCTTAGTTTTAAAAATCATTGATGTGTCATCTGCAAACAATACCATCTCACAAAGATTATGTAAATAACACGGAAGGTCATTTATATAAATTAAAAATAGCAGGGGTCCTAATACTGATCCCTGAGGGACACCCATAATAAGGGCAGACCCTGAAGACTCAGCTCCATTTATGCAAACCTTTTGTGTTCTGTCCTTAAGGTAAGAACTTATTAGATCCAAGGAATCATTCGATGCACCATAATGTTTAAGTTTTTTAAGTAATGTTACATGGTCTACACAATCGAAAGCCTTTGAAAGGTCACAAAATACACCTATGGCATCTAGCTTACTCTCCCAAGCATTAAACACATGTTGTAGAAGAGCAACTCCAGCATCGGTAGTATTTCTACCTTTTCTGAAACCATATTGGTTGCTATTTAATAATTTATTTACACTAAAGTGTGATAAAAGCTGATTAAACATTATTTTCTCGAAGATTTTACTTAGCACTGGCAATATAGATATAGGTCGAAAATTGGAGGGGTCACATTTTTCGCCAGACTTAAATAAAGGAATGATTTTGCTAAACTTCATTAAAGTTGGAAACTGTCTATCATCAATACATTTGTTAAAAATAATAGCGAGTTGAGGGGCTAATGAACTTATAATTGTATTGATAATGCTGACAGAAATTCCCCAAAGATCCTCCGTTTTTTTCATATTGAATTCTCTAAAAGTTTTTGTAATTATGTCAGGGTTTGTATGCCTAAAATTAAATAAAGAATTGCACTCATCGACAACAGACTTGAGAAGGGATTCAGCTAGATCAGCAGAAGAAGCAAGCCCTTTAGTAGTAGAGGGTGCTATATTTGAAAAAAAATTCTCAAATGTATTTGCAACCTCTGTGTTTGTGTTTATTAGCTTATCCCCTAACTTGAGAGAGTAAGTAGGATTATTTGGTTTTACTCTACATGTCTCTTTATTAATAATATTCCAAGTAGTTTTTGCCTTATTGTTGGAAGCCGAAATTAAATTATAAAGATAGATTGACTTCGCTTTTGCACATACTAATTTAAATAACTTAGAGTATTTTTTAACATGTTCTATAATATGTGGGTTTTGAGAATCTGCCTTTAAACTATATAAATCATATAATGTTTTTCTGCTTTTATAAATACCAGGTGTAGCCCATTCATTAAACTTACACTTCTGTTTATTTATTTTTACTTTTTTCTGTTTAAAATGTTCATCAAATTCATTTTTAACTAAACCAAAAAGATTCTCATATAATTCATCAACATTCTGATCATCATGCTTTAGCAAATTTACACCCTCTTTAATTTTTTCTTTAAATTTTTCTATTTTATTAATAGTAAATTGCCTATACACAGAATCTACTTTATTAGAGACATAATGGTGCTCGAACGATGCTTCTTGTCCACTGTGGTCCGAAATAAGACAATTTAAAATGGATTTTTTTAACACTCCACCATCACAAAAAATATTATCTAAGCAAGTAGCTGATGTGTGTGTTACTCTGGTGGGTTCATTAAAAAGATTAATTAGATTATACGACTTAAAGAGATTAAGAAACCGGGTGGACGACTGCGTTTCTTCTAATATATTAACGTTGAAATCCCCACATACGACTACTTTCTTATTCGATTTTGAGAGCTTTTTCAGAGCCTCGTCCATAACAGATTCAAAAACGTGGTAGTTAGCTTTGGGGGGGCTATACACGCTAATTATGATATATTGTTCCAGCTCAGCACACGCTAGTTCAATAGTTCGTTCAACCGAGAGCGACACAATGTCTTTGCGTTCTTTACATTTTAATTCATTTTTTACAAGAATAAGTGACCCCCCTCTTGGTGCAAGTCTTCAAATATAATGAGATAGATGGTAGTCAAAAAGATCGACCAATATCCCATGTTCAACTCAAATACATGATGCTATCTTTTGCGGTTTGTTATCTGCTCTATAAGAACTATCATCATCATCATCATCAGACGTCTAAAAACAAGGATTTTTTATAATAGCCCGCAGGGTTGGCGATCACAGTCCAGCTAATGCGAGTAAGATGACGCTGCTACCCATCTTCTTCTGGCTAAATTCCTCTAATCACCTCCTAAGACATCCCAGGAGAGAAGGGGTGGTGTCATTCTATTTTCGGGCTAGCAGAACACGCTACACGAACTATGGTGAACTATAATTACAACCATTGTCAATGTCGGAAATGCAATCGGATCGGACGTTCACCCGGCATAATAAAATATGATATAACCACATGCGGTTTAATTTGAACAATGCTTATGGCTATGGCGATGGTTATCTTTTGCTTTGTGCTAAAGCGCTCATGTTTTATTTAGAAAAGTGAGTTAGACAGTTTGGCAGACACACCCATTTAATAGTAAATAGTTAAATGGCCTCTTAACATATTAAGTACAATATTTCACACACTGTATAAGTTATATTATTACTCGTATCATGGCTGGCTCTGTACGATTACTTTCATGAATATAATTTATCAAAAAAATATAATTTAGATGCTATTTGTTCTTTTAAGGGTTCCGTACCTGAAGGGTAAAAACGGGACCCTATTACTGAGACGTCTCTGTCTGTTCGTCTGTCCGTCTGTCCGTCTGTCCGTCTGTCCGCCTGTCCGTCTGTCCGTCTGTCCGTCTGTCCGTCTGTCCGTCGCTCTGTCACCAGGCTGTATCTCAAGAGCCGCGATAGCTAGACAGTTGAAATTTTCACAAACTGTGTATTTCTGTTGCCGCAATAACCAACAAATACTAAAAACAAAATAAAATAAATATTTAAGGGGGGCTTCCATACAACAAACCTGTTTTTTTTGGCCTTTTTGGTACGGAACCCTTCGTGCGCGAGTCCGACTCGCACTTGGCCGGTTTTATTTCATCTATCAACATGATTTTTTGTTCTTTTGATATGGCATAAAAATATTCTATTTAATTTCAAAACCCTTATGGAGTAGGTGAATATGCAGACTACTAAATAAGTACTCGTATATAGTTTAGAAAAATGTAACCGGACTGACTACGAACATGCATTGATATTATAGTCACCCTGTATGCCAATGATATTTAAAAAGTAATAGATATGTTACATGCGCTCTCAATATGCGTCCCTAAAACGTCACAATTGTGACGTCTTTTCAAATCCATGAAAGAGAAAGTAATTGTTCTTTTCACGAGTATGACAAGGACAAAATAAGAATTACGCATGTGTGCAGTTGTTCGCAAGCGGCACATATATTTCGATAGTTTTGTAAGGGCATAACCTATCTATACTTTTTAAATATCATTGCTGTATGCTGTATTGTTTAAAAGTTTTTGTTTGCAACATTTCCTATTGGCTTTGCCGTACTCCGTAGTCGGGTAAAAATAACTCTGAATGCTAACCTATTTCGCATCGCCGGACCGCATGACAATTGCTGGCCTTATTTCCTGCTTTCCTTAGGAAAATAGTAATAAATAATTATGTTTTTATTTATTCATTAAGTACTAGTTACCCGCAACCTCGTTCGCGTTGAAATACTCTAAGGAAAAAACAAATATTTTATCTCATATGAACCGTTTTTAAATGACAAAAAGCAAACCATGTTATCTTTTGACCCCTAGACAACCATCGCATTATGACGGTCCCTTCTATGAAAGACAAAGTCATACCACGGAAACCGTACCTTTACCTACCTGGGATAAAAATTAGCAAATACTGTGTTTTCAAGTCAATTTAAACTTACACCCGTGCCAAATGCCATTCAGATCAGTTGAGTCGTTTTAGCGTGAAAGAGTAAAAAACATCCATACATCCTCACAAACTTTCGCGTTTATAATACTAGTAGGATATATTTTTTTTAAATTTGATAAATAAATGATTACTAATTATTTAAAATAACTAATTGAGGAAAATGAATTTGAATGCAATAGTATTGAAGCCTACTCCCATAATGTCGTCACGATTATTTCGGTTAGTAATTGTGACTAATCAATCAGCGCCGATACTTTGTATAAAATAGCACGTATAATACATAATTTATATAAGCTACTGTTGTTTGTATATAATTTGTATTCAAATGTATAAACATATAAAGACAAGGTTTTTTTTTAAATATTGCAAACTACCAGCATTTGAAGTACTTGCTAATCAAAGAGATCTGATCATGTACTGTGACGCTAGCCCTTCATTTATCATTATAAAAGCCGGTTGGTGTAGTGGTAGGGTGTTCCGTCTATTGCGCAACGATCGATTTTTGGGTCCTGGTCGGGTCAATTTTGGAAATATTTTCCATATTGGCTTGGGTCTGGAAAGGGGGTTTATAGTCGTGCTTCAGAAGGCACGAGAAGCCCTTGACCCCGACTTCTTTCGGTTGATGGAAGTCGTAAGACAAGTCACGTCACAGGCCTGTCGTAAGCGGCTTGGTATACTCTGACACTAGATCATCCTTGCATGATAATTAATTACACAATTAGAAAAAATTGTAAAAGCTACTTCAGAAAGGACAAGTAGATATTATGTAGCAATTTTCAACTTAAATCATAATTATTTGTATCAAAATGATTTGTTTATCATACTTGTACGAAATAAAATATTGAAAAAAATCCTTAATCGTGAAAACACCCGAACCCGAAAAAAAAAAAAAACTCATTTTTTCTCCAAATTAACCCGGAACCTCGGAGCTGACGACACTGGGTTAAAAACCGACACTTGAAGTGTACGCCACTCCTTCATAGAGGTGGTCAAACAATTTTCAGTCAGACTCAGTCCTGCATCATCACCTTATCACCTCACTTTCCATACGCTTAAAACCTCGGCAACAGTTAAACCTATATGCCGAAAGCGGTCTCAACCAAACAAAGCGTGACTATAATTGGGTATTACTCGTACCATAGTACTCTCAATGCCGCCGGAGTTCGCCGCAAGGCCGCCGGGCGTTCACCCGATTGACAAAAACTGACCACGTGCGCACGCGCATCCGCAGCCGGTTCCGTTCGGACGGACGGAATGCGTCTGGCTATTGTTCAAAACAAGTTACACTGAGTGATGATAACAGTGATATAGGCTAGAAAAATGATATAAAGGCCGAATTAATAAAAAATAAAAAAATATTTTTTATTTTTTATTAATTCGAGGTATAGAGGTATAGAAGACCTCATTCAATGGTTTTATAATATAAAGGACTGAGGAGACTTCAAACTTCTGACTTCAAAGGAGATGAGTAATATTTTTCTTTTTGTAGTCAGTTTTTTAAACATTCGCTTATAATGCTGTAAGTTCATTTTGGAATTGTAGAAATCCATACTTCCATACTTAATACTTAATAATATTATAAATGGGAAAGTGTGTGTGTCTGTTTGTTTGTCCGTCTTTCACGGCAAAACGGAGCGACGAATTGAACTGACTTTTTAAGTGGAGATAGTTCAAGGAATGGAGAGTAACATAGGCTACTTTTTGTCTCTTTCTAACCCCCCCCCCACTTCCCTAAAATAGGGAGGTGGAAGTTTGTATGGAGCATTCCGCAATTTTCGATGTAGAAAGCAAAAATTGGTATGCGGACTATTTGTGACTAACAAAAAAATTTTGAAATTTGGGAAAAATTTTAGTGTGCATTAAGTGCCATCAAAAGTTCGCTTGAAACAAAACAAATAAGCGTTATTGTTAGTTTTGGATTAACTAAATTTAATACATCAAATTTAAATACACGAATAACAAGTGCAACAAATCGTGAAAAACACTCAGCTACGTTCAACAATTATTAACTTCATGCCTGTCACCCTTTAAGTAATTACAGATATCAATACCCTGTATTAATTAAGTAAGTGTTAATTAGGTATTTTTCCTCTACGTATCAATTAAAATATCTTAAGACAATCGCGCTCGGTTGGTTTTCAATTGAAATAAATATCAAATTACAATGATTCCTTTGTATTTGACAACCTGTAAACTAGGTTTCTTGCAGACTTTAAATGTTAGTTTCTAATTTTCCATTATCGAAATCGGTCAACCCAGTAAAAAGTTTAACGAGATAACAAATTCATCATTGCTGCCTAAGATACAGGATTTATCCTGGATTAGGAGTCAGGGTTACACCAATAAGTTAACTAGGTACTTATAAGATACATCCCTTGTAATAAGAACAAAGTTTCTGTATACATTTTCTGTATACTATAATACATGTTCAATGTCCTTCAGTAACAAAACATTAACCGAGTCGTAACATTGTCTAAGCGATCGAAGTAGAATAATTAATATTTATTGAACAAATCAATATTGTGTCTCCCCCACCTGTTACTTTTTACTTAAACGTCTAGGAAATAACTTGCAATGAATATTTATGCACCGAGCATTACTAAGTCGGCGTTGGAGACTTACTTCCCATATCCAATTGATACGTAAAGTTTTTACTGCAGACTCATTTGTAACAGATAAATAAAAAGAGTTTTTCAATTAGGTGCCATAATTTATGACGGCACTGATTTTGAAGACTTAATCGGTTGTAGCTTAAAGAAGCTTAATTATAGAAAAAGTTAAAAAATCCAAAAATTAAATTAACCGAAGAAAGTAATGAAATAGATAACTAGTTTGCAAACAGAGCTTGTTTAGTTCAATTTCCGATTATGAGGAAGACTTGGAATAAATGCGGTTTTTTTATACAGAGTGTAGATTAATATGAGGAATACACTTCACAAGTAGGCATACCGTTACAATTGGGTTATGATAATATCGTGAAAAAATAAACAGTTTTCTTACTATACGTTTACTTTAAAGCGATAACATGAAGTTGTTGAAAAGTTTTATATTTACTTGATCATATAGAAATGCGCTTCTTTTCCAAATAAAATAAAATAGATTGGTATAGGCTGAATATGATAACTTCTAATCCATGTGATGGCTTACCGGTTACCACAGCGCATGTTAGCCTTTTGTTGTTTTGTATTTTTGTATTTTTTGTTTTTTGTATGTATGTCTCTGTTTACTGTAATGTGCTTGTGGTCTTATATTATATGCCGTAGCTAAAGATTTTGTCTAAGAGATAGACATTCAAGACATTATGACTAAGATAGGAAATGCATTAAAATATCTTTTTAACAATCAATGATACACTAGTCGTCGGAATGTTAATAGAGAAGGTAATAGCTATAAAACGTTTCCAAGCCCACGTTATGACGTATTCCGATAAGGTTTAATAGCCATTAAATCAAGAGTTTATCAATAAAACAGGCCGGGCTATCAGTGCCTGTCATACTGACATAATATAACAGCAAAAGCAACCAATAGACCGACTGAGGGCACCTTTCACCCAGCTCAAAAAACCGTTCCCCTAAGATAAAGACAGAAATAAAATCGGGACCCTTTTGAGTGGTTAATAAACATAATATATTTTCTTTTGTCACATAATGTTCACTTAGTTCCGCCAGGGTTAGATACAGTTGACTGATTTAGCGGTAAAATCTTTTCTGTTTTAATAAATTGTTTACATACAAAGGTCAGCGTAGTAGCTCGATTGGGCCTTCCTCGTGTCAAAGTGACTTCCACCTTTGCGCCCCATAAGGAAGGATACTTAGCTTAGCTACGACATCTGCGCACGAGTCACGACAAACTACCGTACTATGGTTATTTAACAAAACACATTATCATTAGTTGCTCAGGCCTTGACATTGGAGTGTTGACATATTTTATGTTATCTATCACTCGGTGACCTGACCAGTGCCCACTTTCCTACTTAGACGATATCAGTCTTAAAAAGGGTTAAGTCACCATTTGTGATTACTTCATTTGATATGTTCTAAATCCGGGTAGCATTTTTATTCCTAGTTACGAACCTAGTTGCTCTGACAGCAAATTGACTTCATTCCATCAAAAGTTATTAATCTGTTGCAGTCTAATAGGAAAAAACATAACATAAAGTGCCGTGTCTTTGTTTTGTTTTGATCGCCATCAAATGTTTCAGTTGGACTTAGGTGTTTTTGTTTACTCTGTGATTTGTTCAGATTTGTTGTTTTTACTATTGTTCTGGCAATTTTAATTTACCAAATTGGAGTTCACCTACATAAGTACAATAATTCCGAGCGAAAATTTTCCTGCTTGCTATAATATTTTTGTTTGTCGATTCTTCGTGTCCTAAATCCTAATTAAATATATCGCTATTAATCATCGCATAAAGTAATCCAAAAGAAAGTCTCTAGAGATTGCTCGTTTTGTATCATCTAATTTACAGCGACAACTTGTTTCCCGCACTTGAGTAATCCGGGAATTTATTCCCCTACTTCCAATAGGATTGCGTCACTTGCTTTATATGAAATTCCAGCGCTACTACGATTTATATATTTTCATTTGGATTCCATCTACGTGGTTTCCGGAATTTATTCGTAGTTCGTACTCCGGTTTGCGGAGCCCCGCATTTGGCAAGAGCGCTTCTGTTACGCTTTTCGCCTTCAATTGTTACAACATATTATTTGAACATGAAACGAGGTTCAAGAACATAGTAAGTGAATTTCAATTATTAACTGCTCTACTTCTTAACTGTTTCTAACCAAAGATAGACGAAAGTCTGCTGACTTACAGCGTAGTTTGAATAAAATCGTCGACATAAAATATGCTTAGGTTAGGCTAAGGCTTAGTTTTTATTCTAGGAATTGTGTTTTCATTGTTACTTGACTGGATTTAATTTGTAAAACTGTTTGCCTTATGTTTGTTAAATAGCCAAAAAGATCAATAGCACTTTTAGAACACTGCTAGTACCACTTAATAATTCATTATTTTTATAACCAATGTATCTTTTAAAAGCTTCTTTACTTAATAAAAACCATTATCAAGTGTTTTTAAAAAACTTGCTAAACTTTCCGGACTTGTCCTAATAGCAGTAATATGTTTGCTGCATTAGATTCTTTATTATTGTTGAGAAGAGTTGATACATAAAAAATAAAAATATCGCTATCGACTGTTAGCAATAACAATATGTTAACACTCAGATTGATAAACCATTTTTGCTATGTTAACATGAATTCAAGGCTTTTTACCCCGCTGTGGGATGATTATATCTTATATAATATTAAAAATATTATAAAGCTGAAGAGTTTGTTTGTTTGTTTGTTTGTTTGAACGCGCTAATCTCAGGAAGTACTGGTTCGATTTGAAAAATTGTTTTTGTGTTGGATAGTCCATTTATCGAGGAAGGCTTTAGGCTATATAACATCACGCTGCGACCAATAGGAGCGAAGCAGCAGTGAAAAATGTTGCGAAAAACGGGGAAAATTATTCATATCATTTGACGCGGACGAAGTCGCGGGCAACAGCTAGTACTAATATATAAAGCTGAAGAGTTTGTTTGTTTGTTTGTTTGAACGCGCTAATCTCAGGAAGTACTGGTCTGAATTGAAAAAATATTTTTGTGTTGGATAGTCTATTTATTGAGGAAGGCTTTAGGTTATATAACATCACGCTGCGACAAATAGGAACGAAGCATAAGTGAAAAATGTTGCAAAAATAATCATTATTTCATTAACAGAAATTGACGCGAACGTAGTCGCGGGCAACAGCTAGTATCTTATATGCCAGTACTTCCCTTTTTTTTAACTTTTTAAATAGATAAAAATAGCGAAACGATATAAAATCAAAATTCTTGAATGTTATATATAAACATTGTTGACAAGAGAAAATAAATAAAATAAAGTCGAATACTTACAAGTAGGTACAATCTAGCGCTGTCACGTCAATCAAACACTCGAATTTCTCCTTCCGCTAAGTAAACTGAATATTATTGCCGTATTAATGTATAACAGTGACTATAAATTTTAACCTAGAACACGTAAGCAATCACAGCAAAAGCTTATAACACGGCTTGGTGGTAATTTCAACATTAAATGACTAGTCATTTCACATTAATTCTAGTTGGGGTGCGTAGAGCGTACTAACTATGCTTTTTCATGCCACACGTGTGCCCTCAATTTCTACTTTATTGTGAATACATGAAGTTGCTACAGGGGCTTTATTTTATAGCCCCTTTGCCTCCTTAACTTTGTAAGGAGTCTCTTAAGAAAATGAAAAAAAAAATTATTTTGTAGTAATTTATTCACATTTAAATGTACAGTACAACTAAAATCTTAATGTCTTACCCTTACTGATATTGTAAATCCGATAGTTCGGATAGATGTTTGTAACTTAATCACGCCAGAATGGCTGATCAGATCCGGTTGAAGTCTGGACTAGCATATAGGCTTTTTAATCCATAAAAGATACATTTCTCCCGTGGGATGAACATGTTTGTTATCCAAATTGAAGGGAATCGACAAGATTTTTTCATAGTGTAGTTAAGGGTACTCACTGACATGGGTTTTTATCTGCGAATACACAGACGATTCGATGTTATGCTGACTAGTCTAGTCTGGGGTTCCCGGTTTGATTCCCGGTCGGGCCAGTTTAGAAAACGATCATTTCTACATTGGTTTGAGTCTTGATCGGGTTATATTGCATTATTCAAACCGTTTTTTGTTGAAAGTATTTGTTGAGATTAGGTATTTTTTTCAAAATGTTCACTTGCTTAGTTTAAAAGTCACAGAGGGGGGGCCACACAAAGAGAGAGAGCGAGAGGGGTGGGGGGAGGTAGGGAGAGAGTGTAGAAGTCATAAACGAGTCACGAGCACTACACGCCTGTGACGGTTTGGAAAACTCTGACACCAGACTATTCTTGAAGGACAATCATACGGCAAGAAGAAGACGGATGTGAATATAGTATCACTTAGGAACATTAATACGTAAACGAAATGTTTTTAAAAAGTGAAAAATTTGCTTACTAACAAAAGAAAAAGAATTCATTCCAAAAAACGTCGCTGTCATCTGTATTGTGGCATCATTTTCACAACTGAGCTTTAAGTTTGAGCCAGGGAGCAACGACTGCTTTCATAGGCCATATTTTTGATGTCGTGTCGCACATTGAGGCCGGGCGGAGGGGACAAATTCGTTATCTCTAGTGGTTCGTTAGTCGCGCCCTGCGAAAGGCGAACGGACAAAAGAGTATCAGGCGACGCATTTGCACGGTTAAAACACCTTTTGGAATCCGTTTCGGAGGTTGGTTTATTACTTTGGGACTTTCAGAGGTATTCTAAAGGTCTCTGTGTCGGTATACCTAACGAAAGATACCGGGAAGCTGATACGACATGCTGAATTTGGAAAAATATTATTAGGTCGTAAGGTAGATGCGAACAGAGGGAAAGGCAAGTCTAAAGTTGGGTATTACATTCTACGTTCTCCGACGAATGTATCGCTCGGTATTAAATCATATTCATAAAAATTTTAAACAAAATTAAAGCATCTGACCTACACAGAGTAACGTTTTGTTTGAAGTACTTGATACAATGTTTTTTTAATATTGAGCCGACATTATCATCTAAGAGATATGTATATTAAATTAAATAACATATTTTACATATATTTTAAAGATACTTAGTATTTAGCATAATATCAGAGTCTGTCTTGCATTTCAATAAAGGTACAAATGATTTCGATTTTACTTACGCAAATGTTCCTGTTGTTTCGTGTAGTACATTAATATGTGCGTCGACCCAGTTCTCTTCAAAGTAGGTTATCTGCCTTTATATTTATGGTAATTAATCCATTCATCCATTTGCGCCCACTCTCCTTTCCCTAGGTTGCAACGCCTACTATGCGTTTCAGCTAAAACCCTTGGAATTGATTTAGGCTGCCCGCCCACGTCAGACTTTTTGTTGGACCGATAATCGGGCCGATTTTTCTATAGTAGGCAGCAGCATACACAATTTTTTGTAGGACGTGTGCGTTGCTCCGTTGCTATCAGTACGTTCTATTTTTCTCCTGCAAAAAATCGATCACCGATTATCGGACGTGGGCGGGCAGCCTTAATCAGACGGTATAGTGAAATTGTGTGGAAATCAGTTTCGTGTCGGGGTGACTATACAAAAGGGTTGATAGTGGATTATCTACATTCACGTATTATAAACTAGCGCTCCGCCCGCGACTCTGCGTGGGAAGCGGCTATACTATTAAGTAACCAAGATATTTAAGACACTACTAAGTAGTAGTAATGTCTTGTTTTTGCAATCGCTATCTATTATTCTCTATACCAAATAAAGAACATGTTAACTCTCTATATGACTTAACCCCTCTTTTCGACTATAAGGGATGATATTAAGGACTAAAAACCTATAGTAGTAGTTCTTGAACTCGTTTCAAATTTCACCCAAATCGGTTAAGAAACTATTGATTCATCATACAAGCTTGTACTGCTCCCTTTTCGCTCCCTTAAAGATGATTTCAGGGATAATTGCTATCCTGTGTCATTTCCCGGGACTCTAACTAAACTATCTCTATAATTTGAACTAAATCGGTCCATATACCTATTAGTGTACAAAAACATTCAATAAATGTAAAATTGGATATTAAACTCCTTTAGAACTAAACTAGTGTCTAGTAGGTATGTATATTTGGCAGAAGTAAAGTTATATTATTATGTCTTCAAACCAGACCCCCAAGTCAAACTTCGATAAATTTTAAACCAGTTACTATGTTAACGTGATGTATGAATTATGAAATTCCATAACGTCTGAATGGCATACCAAACGAGAAATAGCTGATTTCCTAGCTCGCTGCAATAACCTCGGCAAAGGTCTGATTTTCCGATATGGCGTTAGCCTCAGGACTCGAGCTGAATTAGAATTTACATCACGGCTAGCTTTACTTTGACAGTTAATAATAACCGCCATACGTTCCGGGCATAATTGACGTTTTGTTCAGTAAGCGTCTAACTTCCTTGTAAGGGACAGACCTTTCGTTATGTATCTAAAACAATCTCAGCTAGTACATTATATTGTACACTACGACCTACGGGTGCAGCTTAAAGGGACTTAAGGTTTATCAGAATAACACCGAATATAACCGATGTTGGCTGATGATGATGAAGATGATGATGATTGATAAGTGTTAAGCATTTCACATAAAATATTCTTTTACTTACCTGAGAAACCGCTTACTTGAATTATTCGACAGAATAAAATGTATTAGCAACACTTAATAGTGTGAAAAATGGTCGCCGGAGATTCGATTTACCTAACTAAAATGATTAAGTTACAGTCATACTTAATATTTTTTTGTTTAGATAATATTTTCCGAAGTTCAGCTTATTAAAACAAAATTGCCAAAAAAATGGACAGACTTTTGAGTAAATATTTATTTTTAGAATAAAAGCCATACAAACTTTTCGATCAGTTTAAAGGAAAAGCAATGATCATTCGCAATGACATATTCTCTTTATTTGCTAGCATACAAAAAAATCAAAATCATTGAAATCAGTTTTGTTTCTGCAAATAGGCCCCTGGAGGCGCTTTTACACGTCCCAATATTTAAACCTACCACTGCTTCGGGACAAGTCTGGGCTTATGCCGAGAAGAAGCTGCGCAAGAAACTCTGTCACTATTGTCAGCATAAAAGTTCCAAGAACTATTTATAATTGAATTCCAACATAACCAACAATAGTGGTGATCCCTAGGTAGAAACCTAGGTCCTTTTTTCAGTTTACACAAAGCGAACGTACGTCAAAGCGGCGCGGCGGCAACGTTCCCGTAGATTTGTTCAGTAGTTTCCGCAACTAGCCAACACAAACATTGCACTGCACTCTGGCAATGCAAAGTTTGACTATCCACCATGTTTATAAGAGCGTTTTAATTAATTACCGCTGTTCTAAAATGTTATTGTCCATATTACAGACAGCTACAATACTTTGATGCTGGCACAAAAGACCCCTTTTCGTCCTATGGATTGGTAGTCATAAGAGGCGACTAGAAGTCCAAAACCAAGGGATTGACTTATCTTTGGCACCGACTTAAAGTTTTACACAACTGTTTGTGTGCGTTTGGATCAATAAAAATATTTTAATGGAGTGTTTTTCCATTGATTTTGAAATCACACCCATTTACAATTTGTAAACATTGGTCTTCGTGTCCCAAAAAACTATTGCACTATTTGTGTTTAGTTAAATACATGAAACCGATATAAATAATTATCATGGTTTCATTTCATTTTCTTATCATTTTAAAATAAATCTTTAACCTTAGGCTAGCTAGGCATCCCTTTCACTATTAGAACCATAAGAAAGAAATTTTAAATCTCGACAATGAAGCTTAAAAGTTCTCCTCGACTATTGTCAGAATCATTAAAGTTTAGCGCTTTCTCACGAGTGAGTCACATATGACTCAGCCTCAAGTTGAACAGTTCAACATCGCGGGAATGGCTCTGAGATAAAAAACCGGCGCCATTTAAATCCTACTTTACATTTTTAAATTATAGCACTGTCAAGCCCGCGCGCATTTTGTAAAAAGAATTCGAGGTTACTAGGTAGAAAAATGCTATCGCAAGATGAGGTACATAGCAACGATTACGGACACAAAGAGCCTTAAGAGGACACTACGGGCGAGAGAATTGAAAAATAGGTATTTGTAAAATCTATTGATGTCGCGCAGTGCCAAACGCCTTCACCGCAGAGTGTGATAGAGACAACTGCTTTCTGGACCGAAAATACCTACTAAAAGCACACCAAATCAACGTTTCGTAGTCCCCTGATTACTTTTCCAAAACTAGACCGATTTAAGAATTTTTTTCATTAAATATTAAAGAAACGCTTTGGTCGTGTTCGTTTGTTATCCTTTTTCTCTAAAATTTAGCCAAATTTGTTTTCTGGATGTTTGAACACAGCGGAAAATCTGGCGAATTTTTTCGATTTTTGAGGGCTCATTTTTTCATCTTTTTTTATAAATTAATTTATGAAAAAACAGAAAACATAGAAACATGCTAATAGTGGCCATAGATTTTTGTTATAAAAAATATTGCTCTATTGGCTTTATCCAGGGAGGAAACAGGGGACTACGTTTGTATGGAAAAACAGCCTTTGTATTTCCTCTTAATTCAACTGTAGAGTGGGTTAATCTGTTTGTTTTTTTTATTTACGTTTAAACTTTTTAGTGTATCCATAGATACCCCATACGTATAGGTATGAGTAAAAAAAAATTGTTTTATTTCTATGTATGGGAAGCCCCCCTTAAATATCATTATTTTTTATTTTTTGTATGAGAATCGTTAAGCGGTCAACAGGATACACCTACTTACGAAGTTTTAACTGTATCATGCTAATACTTTCAGAATAAAGTGGCTGTGACATACGGAAGGACAGACAGACAGAAAGACAGACAGACAGACAGACAGACAGACAGACAGAAAGACTTGACGAATCTATAAGGGTTCCGTTTTTTGCCATTTGGCAACGAAACCCTAAAAAGACTGCATGGGCAAACCCTTTCGCTGTATCCCATGGATGTTATTTTATATCGGCAAATTTTTTTCATGTGAATTGAGCTCTGAGTGATTTAATTACCGGGTCAAGATCTCGGGGTCCAGGGTTCGATCTCTGGGTGTTGGGTAACAAGAATTTTGAATTTTTTGAACATTGCTCGGGTGTGATCACCGACCCGCATTTGGCAAGCTTGGTGATTATACCTGTAACCATATTGAGTAGTAACTGAAATTAAATGATGAAGGCTTTTTCCGTCCGCTGCATTATAGACTGTTATTTTTCTTTTTTTTAATTATGACTTTTATCTAGAATTAAAAGACGATCTCAATGCATTCGATTGTTTTGATCGCGTTCCTCGCGTCGCGGGCGGCGTCTTTGCAATAAACTCGTTACAGCGACGTGACGCGCATAACCGACCGCACACGTTCCCGGCTGGTTTGATATTTTGAATTTAGAATTCGCTCGCCTTGCAGACATCTATAAATTCGAACCCTATTGCGGGGGAATAAAACGTCACAAATGACGCAGTTTTACTGGAAAATGTTTGCGTGGTTACGGATTTGAATATCTTAATCGATGCGCATCGGCTTAGAATAATAACGCTTAGAACCCTAGTAGGCCCTAGCGTATTGATGCATTTTCAAGTCGGCCTTTTAAGGCTTAGTACGTTTGACGTCGCGTCAGTCGTCATTATAAAGTCTCACTATCAACAGCTCTCGTAATTTAATTTAAAAAGTGCACACTGCACAGTGAAAGGATGTCACAACGCGTCTCACAATAACTATAAGGATACGAAGATCACATGTCACCTGTAACTACTGTTTTGCAACTTATAATTCTGAGTTAAACATTCGTCAAAACTAGAAAGTAAAATGTAAACAAAACAATCGCCATTACAATGAAAATGTTGCCAGGTATAGGAAAAAATTCCCAGATTTTTCATTTTTGTTTTCTTTACATTTTTGTGTGACTATAATTATGTACGATTTAATAAGTAAGTAGGTAATAATTATTACGTTCTGATAGTTTCAGTTCTGTTATTAAATATTTCTAATTTTATTCGTACTTTTTTCTACTTACATATACCATCCATGAAAACCTCTACCTATTGGCAGGTGATATAGTGTAGTGAAATATTATAAGAAAAGGAGCTGTCCCGTTGTGGCTACGCCCACTGCACTTTTTCGTCGTGGGATAAAAAAAACAGGAATAAAAGATAAATCATTAACGATTCTTAGACCTACCCTATAGGCACTCAAAATTTCATGAAAACCGGTCCATCCGTTTTGGAGTAGTTTGGTAACAAACACCGCGTCACGAGAATTTTATATATTAGATTTTGAATCAGTCGATCGTATTTTTTTTATTAACTAAAATGAATATTGATAATTAATGTACAACAATGCTATTTTTTGACGATTTATTTCACGACAAATTTTGAAAACAATTTGCTTAAAGCTGAGGCCAAACGACCGTCATTTGATTGATTTGACCGTATATTGAGTTGTGATTTTTGGTCAAAAGATATTCTGAGCCGCAGAAAACTCATTTTGCGTCGCCGTGTAGCACAAACATGACTTTTGTATGAAATCGAATGCAGCGTGAAGTAAGCGACTCATTTTAGGCCAGTGGGACAAAATTGGAACACTGCAACAATTTCCCCGCTTTCTAGGGAAATATCATTTTACTTGCAACATTATATCAACGCTTATGTGTGTGCCAACTGACGTAATTACGTGATGTTTGCGCACACAAAGATAAGTAAGAGGCTTCAATTTTTAGAGAAATTATGTGTGAAACTATCGTTCTAAGCGTTATTATTCTAAGCGCATCGGAACCTCTCGGCATTGGAAATGTCTAATAAGTACTTGATTTATTTGGACTCTTTTGGAGGGTAAGCTTCATAGACGTATTTACCCGGTTATACTGTTACCCAATACGTTGCTATCCAGAGATCATGTCACTGTATTAGTTACCTAGTTGAAAATGTCAATTGCAAGTCTTTTGAACATTTTATGGCCGATCAACAGGGCTTAAGCATTGCCCTTTATTACTGTTTCTAATCGATATCATATGAAACAGAGATTGACACTGTAAAAGCATGAGGCATTATTTAAATTACACATTCCTAAAGTGCGGTATTCAGTTCTAGTTGTCGCAGTCGCTAGAAATGTATGCCACTGAAGACGCGATTAAGATCTTATTCCGAACCCTAAGGATTCCATTCGGCCTCGTTATTTTTTCTTCTTTATTTGCGGCCAGTGCTAAAGACGCCTGTTTTTAAAAGTAATATCAAGCTTTACACGCCGTTAGATCTTAAAAAGTGTACAATGGCGTCCAAAACTGTCTAAAGTTGGTCGTGATCGTGGCTGAGATAAAAAGTGGTGTTAAAAGTGCTCTCGGGCGAAACGTTTGTGCGACTTAGCGAAACTTTTGAACGTAGACGCTGTTGTTGGGATGTTTTGTTGCTCAGGTGTGAAATAAAAGATTGGGGATACCGTTTAAAACTTTGATTTTTGTAAAATTGATTTGAACTGTCACTAGGTAGGTATTTACACAGAAACAATCAACCAGCCTTCTCTCCTCCGCATTTTGTATCAAAATTGACTACTTGAGATTTTATCTTCCATAAAACTTGACAGTTATTTTAATAAAAAAACCTTGACAGTAAAATATGTTCTCGAATTGTTATTATATGAAGTCATAAAAGATATAATTTATGTGATATTACGTCAACTTGTATCGACGAAGGTAAATGTCAATGATGCAATCAGATGACGATGGCGTTATCAATAACCTTTGGCATATTCAAGATACTGTTTATTACGACTTAAAGTACATACAATGGGTCTGGCATTTATTCTCATAAAAACATAGATACAGTTCGTTTACAATGAGATAAAAATACTTATATTTCATTACACCATTTTACCTCTGCAGCGGTCAAGTCGGTCGGTCATTTAAAATAGATTGGCCGAATTTGATCTAGCTATAGGCCTCGGTTTCAAGTTATTTACTACTCAAATAATAAGTCGCACCGAACCCTATTTTGAAATTACAATTTCAACGACAACGTCAAAATATTTTTTTCAATTTACGAAGTCGGTTGAAAGTAAACCTCTAAGATGTCGGAGCTGGCTGGCGAGATGGATCGAGCCATAAATAAGATTGCAGGGTCAAATGACTCAATTCCATTTATTATTACTTCGGTTGCCATGGATTTATACGAAACTCCGGAATAAAATGATAACAGAACAGGATAAGGGCGGCATTTATCGTCCAACTAGCAGTATATTTGACGTTTGGAATCGATGAAACGAACTATTATCGATTTCAGATCTATTCGAACGTATTCTCTTTTGGGATTATTCCAAGGAGTCATAACTGTAATGTGGCAGGGCAGGGCTTTGTCTCAAAACAACGGGTTGTTTACTTTAGATCGTGTTTTTGATGCGATGCGACGACATATTCTAGAAAAAGGTATAAAATTTGAATATTTTAGGATACTAATTTAGAGAATATAAAATATTTTAGTCCTATAGTTAACTGTAAAAAAGTGTGAACAGGGAAATATAAATCCTGTTTCCACACATGATTGTCTATGCATTATAATAAAAGATAATGTTACCGCACAGAGCCCTATCTCTCGAATCAGAATTCTATTCAGGTCAGTTTCTATAATTGATTAATCACACAATACATTTGAATAATCGTGATACCAGTACATTATTGTGACTGATTCCGCGCACTGTGTTCCATTTGCGGCTCGGGGTGATAAAATATCAAGTTTATGTGACGCCCATACATCCCAGAATAGTAGAGAAAGTGCTCCACTTGGCCCAGGATGAATGGCACGCTAAATGTAATAGGTATTTTATCTGTTTAATTGTTACTTGCAACTGGTTAATACAATTTAAAATAAAATATTAGCATTACTCTATAATTTCACATGGGTATCGTAAGAATCAACTAAAAAAGAAGTAGTGGAAAACGGACAGCGTCTTTTTATTTTTATTATATGAACAAAATTTACGAAGTTTATCTTAATGGTGTTGTACTCGTACTGTGACGTCTTATTCTTCTCTACATAAATAATGGAGAGGTTGGAATATTGCCACTATAAATTAAGATATTGAATATCAGTCTATGGTTGATGTGTAATAAATGTTGTATCCCAATTAGATGTTAGTAACATTCCTTTATTGGCCATCCCACCTGCCAGCTTAGGGATTATGGCTAAATTTGCCTCTTGAATAGTCCTATGGTCACACTGAGTACAAAACCCAGGGTTTATGGGTTTTGTGCTTCTTACAAGAAGTTGTGAACTGTGTGGCCTACTTTTAATAATAATGATCTTTCAAGTGTACTGTTTGAGTGTGTTTTCTCCTTAATTCATTAACACTTATGTTTTCTGGCCTCAATAAAGTCTTACACCTTTTCCAAGTTTTACGGACTACTGTAAGTCCTCTAAATATATCATCTTCAAAATAATACTTATTCAGTTGCGTCTAATCGAATGTCCTTTAAACAGGACATTTTATGTTAGTGTATCTGGCCAGTAAAATATCAAATTCATGTGACACTTGGCTCGATACCAGAAAATGAGAAGCAGTAACGGTTTGTAATAATCATCTTTATGTCTATACCAGTAAAGGGTAAAATGTTAATTAAATTCTCCCGTATACAACGGCAGAGGCAAATTGCTTCTTGTACGGCTTGATAGACTGCGACTCGGCTATCTCTGTAACAATTAATATTATCGGCGCTTGTTAAATTTATCATTCGTTTAAATTATTTCTTAGCTGTTGTTTGAAATGTTATTAGGCCGTTAACTGAATGCATTTAGGTTAAATGAATTACTTTATTATCGGTAATGCTAACAACAGAAACTTATTTATTAGCTATCGAATTTGACATCCTTTCAGTAGGAAGTAGTCACCTAAGTGTTAACGGTAATACAAAATGTCCAATGATGTTTTGAGCCAGTTGAAATTCTAGGATATTATCTATGGAGTAGGTACTTGTTGGTTCAGCATAAAAAATTCAACTCATTCATTCAATCAAATAGAATCAAATATTGAACGTTTAATTTGTATTTTATTTCCATTTATGAATTAAATTTATTGGGATCACAGATACAGAATTGATTATAAAACAAGTACCAATCCAGGCATTTCATATTTAAACGATTCGTGAATTTTAATTGTTAAGTACTCATTTTATTCTCTTTATATTATTTTGTTTTAGAAATCCAATAAATAATTCTTACTGCCGATCACAATTTTGGGCATATTTTATACTTTACTGGTTTTTGATGAGAAATTTTCACGGTTTTTAATTTTTTTTGCTGGCCACCGCGGTGGTAAAACAAAATATCAGCGGAATAAATAACTCAATTTCATCGACTAAAAATTATGATAAGTAATTCATTGTAATAATTTAACCAAAAACAAAAAAAAATTCGTGTTCTGTTTACGTTCCAAGTATTGGCCCTTCGTGTTTTGCTCGTATAGCTTCACCTAGCTCGTAAATCACGCGAGCCTTTGCAGGATATTTATCGCTCCGTGGAAAGTGGGATCTCAAAATATTTAGTGTTATGTACGTTGACATTCATGTCCCAGATCTCTTGGTCAGATTGAAAAGGTCTGAATCATGATTCGTGTCATAAATAGATCACATTTAAATCTAAGTGTCTAGCAAATAAAAACTTATTTCCGATGAGCGAACCCATTGAGATTGCATTAAAAAGTTGTGACTAGGATTGTAATGTGAACAGGAATCTTTATTTTATCAGTATATAAACTTGAAAAATTTTGTCTCAGGCGGGACTCGAACCCGCATGCGAGGAGATGCGGGTTCGAGTCCCGCCTGAGACAAAATTTTTCAAGTTTATATACTGATATTATAAGTGCAATTAAGTTGCTAAAATATCAAATAAAATCTTTATTTTGTTATGATAATACTAGACCCGGCGTTGACCCGGCAGGTGTTGTTTTAGAAAAGTAGCGCCACGTACCGGGTTCAATTTTATATTCAAACGATCCAAGAACTATTTAATTATTTATAAAAAAAATCATCTAAATTGGTTCAGCTGTTAGTAGAAGAGTTATATTACACTAGTGCAGGAGAATTAATAGATTAAGGTACATGTTGCATACCGGAAAAAACGTTCCTTATTTTAAACAATAGGTTTTTCATAAGCAGCGTTTTTTAATCGTACTTATTTGCTACTTGAGAACTTTTCTTCCCAATTGTTTTCTGTTCTAGAAACTACAGTTTGGTAATTCAGGGAGCTATTTCAGTGAAGAATTGAGAGTTGTTTTATTTGCGACTATCCTCATTGCGTTTCAGTCATAACTGCTAGACTATATAGGGTTACACTTAAAATTAGAACTATTGTTTAATTTCTAATTAAATATTTTCTTTTTCCATAATGTTCAGTTAACTTACAGCTACATGATTGATAACTGTATTTAAACGTTATAGAAATGATCATACTATGCAGTTAATAATTACGACAATGCGGTCCAATCAGTCACCACTATCAAGCGATACTGCACGCTAAATTAGTTTGCAGTTGAAACAATACGATGCAATTAGTGTAACAACCACAGAATTAATTCGCCTAATAACCGACAGCATATCTCGTAATGTAACAGTTATTAGAACTAACGACATTATAGTCGGATCTTGCTTGGCGGTTAATGCTCCTACCGAAATACAGAATCAGTTGTCTGTTTGATGTAACAATATTTATGCTGTATCTATTATTAGAGATGATTTAATTCAATAGCGTTCTAAAAGTTCTCACTTACATACTGGGTTCGGAATTTGACTGGTCTAGGCTATCTTAGCTAACTGTAAGTATTTTTGTTTTTAAGAGGAAACACTACGGGCGAGAGAATTAAAAATAGGTATTTGTAAAATCGATTGCTGTCGCGCAGTGCCAAACCCCTTCACCGCAGAGTGTGATAGAGGCAACTGTTTCTTGGACCGAAAATACCTACTAAAAGCACACCAAATCAACGTTTCGTAGTCCCCCGATTACTTTTCCAAAATTAGACCGATTTGAATACTTTTTTCATTAAAAATAAAGAAAGGCTTTGGCCGTGTTCGTATGATTTCCTTTTTTTCTAAAATTTAGCTAAATTTGTTTTCTGGATGTTTGAACACAGCGGAAAATCTGGCGAATTTTTTCGATTGTTGAGGGCTCATATCTTTTTTATTAATTAATTTATGAAAAAACAGAAAACATAGAAACATGCTAATAGTGGCCATAGATTTTTGTAATAAAAATTATTGCTCTACTGGCTTTATCCAGGGAGGAAACAGGGGACTACGTTTGCATGGAAAAATGGCCCTTGTATTTCCTCTTAACTGTGATTGTAAGGGAAGTGTACCGAACGAGTCAAAACGATTACAAATTGTTATTGTAATTATTAGTTAAGCTTTATCGTCGTTTTATGTAGGTATATGACGCATTTCTTGCTCTCTCTTGTTTAATTGATTGTGTTTAGTGTATTTTTACAGCCATCAATAAAAAAACATACACAGACCAACACAAAAATGTTGCATATACAACAAGCATCTATTGTCATATATTTTACTTACCTTAATGCCAATTTAACCTTACATATATATGAACGCTACTTAGAAACAAGAGCACCCAAATGTTCTGTTGATCATTTGGTTTCGATGTTTTACGGTCAGTGATATTTTTTTTGCAATTCCTGTCTGAAAAAAATTAAACGCAATAAAAATATCTCTTGAAGAAGACAATTATAGATAGATGATAAGCAGCGTCTTTACTCTACCACTGGCAAAACTATGATCGTAAAAAACAAAATTCTATTTTTCAGTTTTGTTCTAGGCCGGGGAAGCCCGTGTCCTGTAGATGATTGATAAAGGCTGGTTATGATTATAAATATTGATAAATATAGTGTTTATGACTAGTTCTAACAACAGCACACCCTGTATACGGTAGTCCCGGAGAGTTCCGGGCGAGCTCAGCGCGCAGCCTCCGCGGTATCGAGCGGCCGCGCCCGGACCACGTGCTCCATTCACCGGTACACAACCACGTGCGGTTTTCACTACTAGTTTCTATAAAAAGATATATCGTGAACCCTTTGTAACAGTTCAATGTATAACCGTTTGCGTCTATCGTCGAAATGTCAAGTTTTTTTAAATGTAAAGTTAGGCGACAGCCGACAACACGTCGACGTGTCCATACATGTAAAATTTTCCTGATTTTTTTCCAGCGTATTTTGTTTTTCATTTAATTTTTATTGCATAGTTATACATATAGAGAACAAATGTAGGCACAAAAGGTAGATTTAATATTATGTGGTATACTTTTTACTCGTCCCTGGGCATACTGTATAAATTAACCATTTGGGCTTATCATAAATATTTTGAGGTTGCTGGAAGGATTTCCAGGCCTCAGGCGCTAGTCCAGGACTACGGTCTGCCTGCGATGGGACTTGTTATAATGTTACTTCTCCCTACGTAAAGAATTAAAAACATATTTCCATCACAGCTGCCTTGCACTGCCTTATAAAGGCCCGAAAGAGTACCCGCTGTCGCGTTTACGACCATAAACTTCCTTTTAAAGCACCTCAAAACTGTCTCGATTTTTCGCCGTAATTACGCATGCGCGACGAGCTAGTTATTAATTTTAACGCGTCCGATAAAATATTAGCTGGTTCTTAATTAGGGGATTAGGGTGAGTCTCGCTTGGATGCTGCGAAATAATAATTCTGGGGTTCGTAGCCGACAATAGAATGTTTCGTAATATATAATTCGTATTCGGTGCTAGTCTTCGGCGCAACGGTTAGGTAGGTATCTGGTTAGTTAGGTTTGTGAGGGTCAGGTAGGTTTGTGGGATAGTTACATTGTGAACATGATAACTTGCATAAGTTATCACAGTGATCAACAGTTCTGGTGCAAATGCTTATCAATCTAGATTACGGTGTTTTGATTGCACCGAAATTTTGTATCTAACAGTAGGCATTCCTTACTTATCAGTTAGCCATGTAAATGTCAAAATGTTAGATACCTACGTGAACTTTATTGGTTAATTAAATTAATTTTTGCTTTACGCGGATTTTCAACAACATTTTTGTCGTTATTTTTGAGGCGTTTGTCTTTAATTTAGGGATGATCATTTTTGGGAGTTGGTAACTTTGCCCACTGCAGTCCACCGCTGTTCAACCTCACAAAGGTTATAACCTAATAAACGCAATGTAGTCTGATCATCGACTATTATAACTTACTAGCTGTTCCCCGCGACTTCGTCCGCGTCAATTTCCGTTATTATGATCGCGATTATTTTTGCAACATTTTTCACTCATGCTTCGCTCCTATTGGTTGCAGCGTGATGTTATATAGCCTAAAGTGTTCCTCGATAAATGGACTATCCAACACAAAAATAATTTTTCAATTCGAACCAGTACTTACTAAGATTAGCGCGTTCAAACAAACAAACAAACTCTTCAGCTTTATAATATTAGTACGTAAGTATAGATAAGTGACGTGATCAGCTGGCACAAAGAATGTCAATACTTCCTATTGGTGTCGTAAGAAGTGATTAAAGCAGTACTGCCAAGTGAAGATAGGAAGCAGCGTTTTGTGTCTACCACTAACCAATGCGATCGCTGACCATGACCTGACAGGGACCTATGCTAAGCGTGGTGACTTTAAAAGGCCTAAGTCCATCTGTGGACTGATAAGGGCTGATATGATGAATTGAAGTCTCTACAATTCAGATTGCTTATACTTAAAGAAGAGTAGAGTAACAGCTTAACAGTTTAGTACTACCAGTACTACCAAAGTAGCGGTAGTGCTTGCAATTTGTAAGTTCCCGTAATTTAAAGCCAAAGGTAACTTGCAATACTATTACAAACGCAAATAGAGCTAGAATTAGTTTTCACATACAGAGCGCAACGGTAATGCAATGTTCAGCTGATAAATGAATGAATGAATGAATGAATGAATGAATACTCTTTATTGTACACAAATAAAAAAACAGTTATTAACAAATGATTTTACACAGAAATATGTACAATATAGGCGGTCTTATCGCTTATGAGCGATCTCTTCCAGACAACCTTTTGGTGAAAGTAAATTTTTATAGAAAGGGGAAGGTAAGCTACCTTCTTGGTCACAAAACGCGTCCGAATGTATAAAATTTTAAGCTATTAATTATTCTATCGCAGGCCTTGAGCATGGAGACCGAATCCAGAAATTCCGTAACGAAAAAAAACCTAACACCCACACCCTCACACTCGGGGTGAGGCACGATCGAACAATTTTGAATTTCCGAAATTTAAAAGAATTTAGAAGAAAATAAGGATTTTGACAGTATGGTTGCCTATGGTAACCTTATCTGCCAAAATAACAGAAAAATTTAATTACAAAAGTCAAAATTAGAAAATACATACAATTATAAAATTAAGCTATTGCATAGCTTCTATCGCGAGCGTGGAGACCGAATCCAGAAATTCCGTATCAAAAATAACCTAACACCCCCCACTCCGACCGGCACAGCGGTGATACTTTTTAGTTTTATAATTGCATAAGTTGATAAAAAATGCTATGCAATAGCTTTACCGCGGCAGTCTCCGAGTGCCACACGTCTTTTTTTTTTGGCTCGTTATCCAAAGGCGTTGTCTCCCATGATGCAACTAGGATGTACTGAGAGGTCCTCGGGATGTAGAATTTAATTTACGTACTAGGCCGCCGACTCCCGCCCACCGCAATCATGGATGAGTCGCAGGCAATTGTAATGCAATCGGCCATTTTAGAAAAGTCTAAACATTTCTGAAAAACTTTTGATGTTGATGATTTGTGGTCTTATGAAATAACTTAATTTACTACTGCAATAATTGTTACCGCAAATCCAAGCCATCTTGTTGGATAATAACGACAAAACTAGAAGTCGTTGCAAAAAACACGGTACTTACTTGGGTGTCTTCACGCATTTCATACTTGGATTAAATTAAGTTTCATTCAGTTCTAAATACAAACACTCGATTTATTTGTAATTTTATTATTATAGGAGTTGAAATACAAATACGGAATACCTTAAACGTAAACGTTTTTACTGATGTTCTACTGTTAAATAGTTATAGCTTTTAGTCAAGTTTACTGTTGTTAGAATTCGGTTATCTAAAGTAAAAAGTATTGCAGCATTCGAATATGATAATCAAACCAAAATTGTTACATAAAATGTACAGTACGTAAGAGCTTTCAAGCAGTAAAATGTATAAAAATGTATCTAAAATTTATGTGACATTCGCTAGTAAATCTATGATTATGCAAAGTTGTTTTTAATCGAGCTAGCTAGGTTAACGAAACATACGTAGTTAGAAATGTTATTAATTGTTTATATTCGTAATTTGCTCGCAACATAAATATGACCGCATGAGTAATAATAATGTCGTTCACCCATCAGCTGCTGGTCGGCTGTTTACCGTTGAGTAACCTGGAGGAAGTTTTTTTATCTTGAACATTAAACCGCAGTCGAAGCCGTGACTTATTTTTGCATCAATCAAATGTTAAGCTCGTAACATTTGCCTGCAACGCACCGTTTGTCTAGTGGATTAGTTCTAAGTTCTAAAGCTCTATTTCACTTGTTAAGTTCTTCGTGTATGAGCAACTGTCAAAGTAATTTAAATTGGTCTTACGATACCAAATGCTTGATAGAATAAATAAATTTCCCTTTACTGTTTATTCCGAACGCAACTAAGAAGTTAGATTGCCCCGGGCCCCAGAAGTTTAGTCATGTGTCAACGAATAAACAAATGTTATGTGAGGTTTGTTGAGGAACTTATTAGATCTCGTTTCAGATTGAATGATTTCTACTTATTTTACTGAAATACTCAACTTGGCGACAATTGTGCCTTATAGTAGTGGGTCTACACGTGGCCTACAATTCATCACTATCATATTACGAATTATTAGACAAACGTTCGCTTACCAATAGCAACGTGTAGGGTCACCATAAATATAATAATTCAAATTCAAATTCATTTATTGTGAATCACAGGTAATAAAGGTCTTAAATATAGCAACTCAGATCTTCTGTGTCTCGTCAATGGGCATACAATATCAGATACAGTTCTACACAATTTAATAATGTTTCAACAATAATACTATGCGTCTTTATTAATAAATTGGACAGAGATTTAAATACTGCGGTCTGTCAAAAAATCAATTATTTTGTAGTACAATTTCGCTAAATGGAACTCATGAAGCTTTCGCTTAAAATGATTCAGATCTTCAGTGTTCCGAATAGGCTCAGGAATTTTGTTAAAAATATGTGGTGCAATGCAAAATACACTTTTTTTTAATAAGGCCGTCTTACTGGCCACCGTACACCACTTGTGTTGATGACGAGCGCGTGTCTTAAATGTAAACTAATTAAAGTTTGATTTAATAAATACGGCAGTCTCGTAAATATATAAACAAGGCAGAGGCAAAATTTTCAACCTCAAAAAGAAAGGTTTGCATAATTCTCTTTGTTTTATATTGACCATTGCTCGTATGCAGCGTTTCTGGGCTTTGAAAGCTAAATCTTTATCTGTTGAATTTCCCCAACAAATGATACCATAACGTAATGTGGATGCAACGTAGCCATGATAAGCGGTCAGCAAAGAGGCCTCGTTTGAAATTTTTCGTAAGTTATACAAAGCATATGAATATTGGCTTAATAAATTAAAATATATAATAATAACATAACAGTATTTTACAATTAATTATTTCGTTATTTAAAATTCTAATTAAAAGAGGAAGATGTAAGATAGTTTTTAAAATAATAATTGAATGATGAATTTTAAAGCATCTCAATTGCTATTCTAAATTATAAACGAAATAATTTTTATATTAAAAATTGTCATTTCACATAAAAACATATAAACAACTGTTTCATCTTAAGCTATAGTTAAATATTTGCAAAATATTTCGTTAGAATGTTAGGTGAACATAAAGATAAAGAAATATTTACTTACAGACACATGTGTGAGATATTCCTATTACACCACATGTTGGGAATATGAGTACATGACCAAAAACATGAAACCACACTGATTTACAGTGCAAAACCTTGAAAAAAATGGTAGTTAAATAGAAAGAGCAGAGTAGAGAGTTGTCTGTTCGAATCATATTAAGTCAGTCGATCTTTTCATTTAAAGAATCCCTTAAGAAATGTCAGACATCACATTATCTAGTCAATCGTGCTACCTTGGTAGCACATTATGATTTTATTGGTGACTTCCCTACGTCTAATGTTGCCAACTAGCATCTGGAACCTAATCCTTATTAAAGGATTACGAACTTAGAAAACTGTCTTCTTCTCATGTGTGTGCTACATCGTAGATGACATTGCGGACATGAATACTCACTCGCCTAGAAGAAAGAACAATACAGAGGAAATTAGTTCTGAGGCTTTGTGGACCTGTATTCTGCATATCAATGCAATTTGAATGTGTTTGGATTGACTACATTTATAAAAACAAAGAAATAAGTAGAATAGATTGGTTACTAGGCAACCAATATTGCTTCCTATTTAAATATCGCTTCTACTAAGAAGAGTTTTGTTATTAAAGTTATTTAATTCGGGGTTTATACCATGTACCTTATTTATTATGAGTTTCCGATATTTCAGCACTGTTGCAAGCGCCATGATCACGGGAGAACTGACGAATTAAATAACTCTAGTGATAGTGACCATGAAAGTTTAAATCAGTTTTGTTATTACGAACTGTATTTAAAAAAAAAAACGATACATTGTAACGACGAAAAACAACTGTCTATTATTGGACTCGAGAGCGAGTTTGATAATCTATGAACATGCTTATTTTATCCTCTTAGCTCTCATATTTTCCAAAAGTAGTCTTATGTCGTAATTTTAGTAAGTAAAATGTGGAACATGAAAATGTCTACTGAAGTCTACTAACTGTCACTGATATTAATTTTTACTAAACACTCAAGCGTTGTATGTATTTTGTTGAAAAATCATAAATCTCAGCTATTGCGTGAAGTTAAACGACATACATAAAACATATTAAATTTTTTGTCGTACACTCAGCATCATACATATTTTAAACACTTTTGTTCTTAAATGCCATAAAACAGTGATGTTCCGGATAGACGTTAATGCGAAACATTCGCAATGAGACATTTGCTGCAGTTTAATCAATCAATGACGACCTTTAATGAGGATGCAGATATCTCTATCTTGACTCCAATTGGTGGAATTTCACACGTTTAAGCGGATCCATTTTTATTGATTTAAGTTATATTTCTCTAAAAATAGTATGAGCCTAAAAAATACGCATCTTACATTCGCGGATGTGAGCATCGAAAATCCACATCAGCATTTCGAACCGCACTACTCCGTGGTGTCGTTTGCAACAATGTCCAGACTTTTAACGGCAACTGTACATCTGATTTTATTTACGATTTATTTTATAGACGTTGTCTTCGAACAATGTTGACAAGGAATCGAAATTATTGGTTTTTACCGTTTAAACCCGAGTTAACTACCCACGTCCTACTTTCAGCTTCATTGTAAATGGTTGCATCATAGTAACGTGTCCTAGATAGATCTTTCAACCGAACCAAGATAGGAGAAGGTTCAAGACAGATATTAACCTTTTCAAGAATTAGTCTGATAATTTTTATTTGCTGACAAAGGAAACTTGTTCATTGGTTGGCAAACCCAACTTTTTGTTTTCATGATCTTTGTGCAGGCCTTCAATAGGTAGGCTGACGATCTAGTCAAGGTCCAGGGAAGCTGATTGAACTGGGTGGCATGGGATTTCGGGAATGTCATCTACATAGACTAAAAAGTATAGTACTACCCCTTTCTCTTTTTATGGGTGTCATAAAAGACGACTAAATACCAGAAGAAGGCGGGTAGCAGCGTCATTTTTTTACCTTTGGCCAAATTGAGATCCCGGACTCGCCTGCCAAGTGTGGCGATTATCGCAAAACTCTCTTTTTGGAGAGGTCTGTGTCCATTATGAACTGATAAAGGTTGGTTATGATGACGTTAAGAGGTTTTCCATAAGAGTTCCAAACCCTTTTCACCCCCTTAAAAATGAAAAGTAGTTTAGATGAACCCCATCGAAAGTTACGAGTATTAAATAAAATTCGCGCGATTAATTGACAACATCAAATTTTTTGTCAGTTTGAAAACTGCGTGCTGTACTATAGTGACGAAACTACAGTTTGTATTATATTAATCTTTAAGCGCTAACCGTATAACGCTGTAGTGCTTTTATTAAATTCTTACCGCCCGTACTAGCTTGGTCCCACTCGAGGGATCTATGTAATACTCCATGTCATTAGTTCGGCGGTGGACATTGTTATACAGGGTGGGAGAGAAAAATGTGTGCTTTAGTAATTATTTTTAAGCTGTTTATTTTTACGTGGCTCTTACGGAGAATTTGTTGTAGTACGCTTACGTATCATCTATTGTACTATAACTATAAGTAAATACAAGCTGTGCGTTACGAGACTAATGCACCACCCTACTTAATATCTACCGTATTAATCCTTACTAATAGTTTAGTAATAATAAAAGCGAAAGTAAATCTGTCTTAGATGAAATTTGGTGCAAAGATAGATTAGACTTTGAGAAAGGACTATTTTGTATAAATCACTTCTGGACATATAAGTTTCCGCCCATACGATATGACGTGTGGTGGTTTACGCTGGCACAACAGCGGGTGAAAAGCTATGTTCCTATAATATTAATTTATTATTTTGTTAACAATCATTAAAATCAAAATAAAATTTGCATCTAATCTTCTTGGAAATTGTCTGTCATCTTGCTAACAATCATGTAAATAACGCCATGCAAGTTCGAATGGGATGGAGCCAATGGAGGGAGTCAGAATTAAGGCCCTCCTAAGCGTACACATGGGTCAGTTGTCGCAGACACTGTACCTAGTACCTTGCAACGCGATGAACCCGGCAATCTATGGAAATAAGAATTTTCGTTTGAATTATAATACACATTTAAAGCTTATATTATAAATAATATTAGAGGTAGGTACTTAATCATTAATATGAACATAAATAATATGTTATTGATCACTCCCCCAGAAAAATAACTAAGAGAGACAAACTTCTTAGAGTTCCATGGATTCATCGTGCGGGTGCCGGGTTCATCGTGTGGCAGAAAGAGAAACTGCGAGTAATTTCCTCAACTTGCTTGAATTGGGAATCGAACCGGAACCCTTGGCCTTAAAAGCGAATCGCCTTTTCAGTGCCACTACGCGAATAAATTCTCGAAAATGTTTATGTCCCAAAACACAAGTGTACGTAATGATGAAAAAAGTTTTTATTAGTACGAGTTTCGTGAACGGCAAACGCCGTTAAAAAGTCAAATTCAACATTTTGTAGGTTACTTAAATGTTTTAAATGTTTTAGAATTCCTTTTTTTGCGTTTTCCCGTGGCTCTGCAGAAAATGCAGAAATGGATATACAAATATTTATGCACCTATATTCTGTTATAATATTCATACGAGTGATGCGGAAATAGACCTCATGCATAAAAATGAATTTGAATTAATTTTTCTTTTATGGAAATTTACGAGACTTTTCGAAATAAACTTTTACACGAACGACAAGAAAGGATCGTAATACGTAGGTATATATTTTTCTGAAATCACATTAGGGCAATTTATTTTAAATATTTAAAAAGATTAAAATAATCGTTTTTTTAAATCTCAAAATTTTGTTACAGGTACGATAAATTCCTGATTGTATGAAGTTTTGCATCGATGTCAGGTTTGTTAGCAATGTTACACTTTAAAGATTTTCATACCTCGATGAAGAGCTTTATAAGTTTATGGCATTCTAATTACCAAGAAGCTATGTATTCATCATCAGACCTCGTCTGTCCTATGCTGGACAAAGGCGCACTCTCCACCATTGGCGAAGAGCATCGGTGATCGCATTAACGGGCGGTCCTAATAACCTATCTATCTTCAGTTTTGGCATATCGGAGATAGAAAACAACTTCTGTCTTTGTTTCTCTGTACGGCAAAATCAGAGACAGAATATGTTTTCTATCTCCGATATGCCAAAACTGAAGATAGATAGGTTATTGGGACCGGCCGTAAGGCTATGGTGAAGAAAAAACGCTACTGCCCGTCTTCTAGCAGTTCTAGCAGTACTCATTTAGTCGCCTCCTATGACACCCATACAAGTAGGACGAGATTGGGTGCTACGGCCGGCCAAGAAAATGGTCCATCAACCTAAGGTTGAAAATCGTTCGCGCGTCTTAGAATAACAGGGTTGATTTTCACGTGAAAAAATATTTTTATAGTTACAGATACTACGAGTAATATGTCAGAAGTCCATGAGTTAAAACTTATCGCTATTTTACTTACACATGACATTTTGCCGAAACTGGTAGAACATTTGCTTGGCCGACCGTACTATATTTTAGACATTTAAACTCTGAAACTATGCATTTGTAGGCGGTGTGACTCCTACTATTAATCACCGCGTATAAAATAATTAGATATCACTTTCTATGAATTTAATAAAGAATTAAGTACTTATTACTCAAACTTGTTTATCTGACTCAAGTCTTTACCTACCTATCGTGTTAAAGTGTGAGGGTCCTAGCTATCCTGGGAGTTACTACCACTGACCTCAAATAAAATATAAGTATATTTAGTTATCGATCAAAATTAATTTATTCTCTTTATGTATTCCCAATTAAACTACACGCGTTCACTCTAATCGGTCAGTGCGCAGTAACTGGCCGACTCGATCCATACGTCACACTAACATTCAAAATCGCTGACATGCATCTTTCATTCTACATTGTGTCCCTACACATTCATTATGCGACAGTAGAACGGGAACTGTAACAGGGAGAAACAAAAGAAGCTCAACAATTTTGTCAACGTTGCACGACAAGCCATGCCATGACGCGACGTTGCCTGATGTCCCTAGACGTCTACTGACTCTGATGATAAAATTTGCTAACAAAAATTGTATCGCTTTATTATTTAGAATCGGGTATGACGATCGGATCGGATGAGATTGGATCCCTATTTTGCCATACCTTTCTTTTCTAATTTATACGAAATCAACTTTGAGCTAACGAAAGATTAAAAAAAAAGACGTGTGGCACTCCGAGACTGCCGCGGTAAAGCAATTGCATAGCATTTTTTATCAACTTATGCAATTATAAAACTAAAAAGTATCACCGCTGTGCCGGTCGGAGTGGGGGGGTGTTAGGTTATTTTCTTTACGGAATTTCTGGATTCCGTCTCCACGCTCAAGGCCCGTAATAGAAGCTATGCAATAGCTTAAAAAACATCTCAGCTACATAAAGTAAAATAAAAATAAAGACATGAGACAGATATATTTTTCAATTTTGTTTTCACTTTCTTACACATACTTGGTCCCGCCCCGTTAACGCCCCGTTGGTCTAGTGGTTTAAATACCGGGTCAAGATCTCGGGGTCCCAGGTATGAATCCCGGGTCGGGCAACAAAAAAGTTTCGAATTTTCGAACGTTGCTCGGGTTTGTGATCACCAACCCGCATTTGGCAAGCGTGGTGATATGCCAGTAGACCCATCATTGCTGTGGTAACTTGAATTCAATGATGGAGGCCTTTTTCCTGCAGTGGGATGATTATAGGCTGTTACTTACTTACTTACTTACTTACACATACTTTCTACTTTAAACTCAGTATATACTCTTTGGAATAATGGAAGACGGAACGTATTATGTATTCCGACTAAATGGAACGCTACTAATTTGCTCTACGTATCGAACTTCCCCCGTAAGTTCGGAACAAAACAGGGAAATAACTGGAACACGGAAATTTGCGTTGCCCTGTCGTGTTACATGAGTTTTTGTTTCAGCCATTGGCCCGGTGTTTTGTGTGTGCGCGACGCCCGGAATGAGCTTGAAAAATGAACGGCTTCATGTTGATGTTTTCGGCGTAAAACAACTGAAATATGTTGATGTATGTTTTAGTTAAAATCATACGTAAAGGTGCGATCAGACTGCGAAAGGAAAACGGCACTTTTTTTTCCCATGGGTAACTTATAGGATTTAAGTTGGCGCGGTGTGGTACGTCTACTACGCAAGGTTTCGGTTCCCTGTCAGGCCTAATTGGGAAACGATTTTTATAAATTGATTTTGAATTGTTTGCTAGCAAATATTGGGTTAAAAAAAATGTTTTTTCATCAATCAATCGACAGCAATTTATCCGTCCACTGCTAGACGCAGGCCTCCTTCATCTAACGCCACAAATCTCGATCTTACGTTGGCAGTTATATTACTTTATGTTTTTTGAGCAATGTAAGAATGGAAAACTTACAGACACAAAATGATTGACTAATAATATGATTTTGCTATAGAAAATAAAGTAAACACTATTAATATAAATCCATTTATAATACCTGCCTATCAACACCCTTAAATTCAATGTACGAGTATGTGCAATCCTCCCCGCGTCGCCTCTTTTTAATCAAATTAATTTATTCCATCAGTCGTTTAAAATTATGGCTTCACCGCAAATTCCCTAAACTATCCCGAATAAATGAATTTCCCTTGACTTTGACTCATATGTTCGAGCAATTTCATCCAGTTTTAACGGTTCCTACGGGAATAGTGCATCCAACTTTGGTCAGCAGAACTTCGTAATGTGCAGCGTGGTTCCGCGCCAGTTGTATATTGAACATATTGGATGTAAGTTTACATTAGCGCAGTTTCTAACCGTCCAATTAACTTGCAATGGGTTCAATCTAACAGTAATTGGGATTTCTGCTTCACTGTTGGAGTGTTAGCCGGTGTAAAGGGTGTAAGGTAAATGTATTATAAGCCGAAACCTGGGTCAATGAATACAATAATAATAATAAAAACGTTTATTAGTCCCAAATATAAACTTACAGCTTACTAGCATGAGTGCTGTTCTTAAGCTATATATAACAAAAAAGACACAGCCAGGCTTTACACTAGGAAAGAGGCCCTGTAATGTAAAAACTGGCTGCTCCCAGTACAACAGACATTGCAGCTAAAAAAAAACTATGGTAATTTTCAGAAACAGTAAGTTAGATTTATGTAACACTTATGGTTTAGAACATTATTACAGTTTGACGCAGTAGGTAAATAAAATTTAGAAGAAATAATAATAAAAACAAAACGTTTGTATAGTATTAGGATAGATTTAACTAAGTTTGGATTTTTGTGTGTGTGTGTGTGTGTGTGTGTGTGTGTGTGTGTGTGTGTGTGTGTGTGTGTGTGTGTGTGTGTGTGTGTGTGTGTGTGTGATGTGTATGAGTGTGTTGTGTGATGTGTATGAGTGTGTGTGTGTGTGAGTGCGCGCAATGGTGATGTAAAAAAGTGGTATATAATATATATTTTTTTAAATTAATTGGCTTGCTCTTGACTACATACTTAACTAAACGGTTAATAAGAAGCCTAAGATGAAGCGAGAGTTTACCCAGAGGTACTGGTTCTCCCACACACCAACGAAAGCCGTCATCATTGGTTAGAAAACCAAAGATGCCGTTGCCCAGGGTGGACCACTATGAGGTAGATCCCACCACGCCACACACGGGAGTGTAAATTTATAACTTTGCCATGGTATATGTCACTTATCAGACCACGAAGATATTTAAAAACTTCAATTCAATGGTCAACACCTCAAAAATAGTTATTATCCCAAAGTGTTAGTGTTAGTTGTGATCCCAAAGTAAGTGTAAGTTGTGTTTTATGGAATTCGGAAGCAACGAAGGTAAGGTACCATGATCACTCAGACACGGAAAACATACAAAAGTGGTTTTCTATATACGAGTACGTTCACCCGTTTGGAAATCCCATCTGAACCTCAGAGATGGCGACCCTTTGAAAACCGGTGTCTAATGCCTGAGCCACTCTACTAAAATGGTCCTTAATTTATTGTTAAGTTAGTGGACTATTTAAAAGACATAAATTATTTAAATATATTCTTCGTAAGGCAGCCTCTCTTGGATAATATATAAATTTAAAATCAAATCATCTCCTTTTAGTGGCATTAATACCTTAAAGTAGTACTTATTAAGAGTCAACATTAGTCAGAAGTCTATACATACTTTTGCAGCTGACTGTACGTCACTACTATTAAACTATTCTGTCTGTACCTCGCCGCCTTTATAACAAAGCACCGCCGTCAGCTGTCACCTTTGACACAAGTCACAAACACACACACACACACACACACGGATGTCACAAGTTGACACCTCACAATCCATACTCTTCATTATGCAATCAGAACATTTGCGTGAATTGTGCGGTCGACTTGGTTCGGTACGCTTTTGAATGATCTTTTGTGATGCCTAAACGTGCGGTGGTCAGAACATTTTGAACTTTGTTGTTATTTGTGTAAAGTAGATTTTGTAGGTCAACGAATAACTGTGAACGGTCGATGCTACAATAAGATTGTACGGCAAACGGAATCTAACATAATGGAATTATATTAGAATACATGAAGATACAAGACATGCAAATTTGGATGTAGTTTTTTTTATGTTCGACTGACAACAAAAGGATTTGAAGAAAGTCGATATCAATATTTTTTAGACGCGGATGATTCTGTTAATCCGTCTACGGAGGAACCAACAGGAAAGGTTGTTTCTTGTTCGAAACTGTATATAGTAATTAAAAGGATTTCTTTAGAATACTTGTTTTCTATTATGTGGAAATTTCTTCCGAAAAGAAAATTACCCTAACAACATTGGTTAGCAGAATCGCTCCTTAAAAAAACTAAAGTAATGAAATAAATAAGACTTAGTTTTCTAGGTCTTCTAACTTCTACTGTAACAGTACATTAAATGCTATGATCATAAAAATGTATTATAAGGTACAAAAAGTAATTACAAAATCTAATTAGTAGTAGTCACCGCATGACAAGGCAAAACAAAATATACAATTAAAATGGAACAAGAAGCTGTGGACATTTTTAATTAACCTTTTGTGTATCTTTTACATAGTCTTTTATTTCTTACGTTTGATACTGAAGTCATTCTAACCAGATCCATATTTATCAATAGAATGAGGTTATATTGGTATCAAAATTCCATACAAAACGACTAATTTTACCGAAGAATATGTAATAATAAGTCATGGCAGTAACGCCATTGTAACCATTTTGAATGAAAAATTAAAGACTTTCATGCTTTGATATTGTATAACTTTGGTAGTATGCTTTGTTTTCTTGGGGGCGCCATAACTACACTTTATAGGATTGATAACATTCCTCATTATCTTACATTCGTATGTTGTGCATTTATAATAGCAGTATAAGCGACTGTCATATAAAAAGGGGTATACACGACAGTCTGTTTATCGATAAAAGGTTTACTCGAATGTTTTCATACCTAAACTATATGCAGTTGCATACACTAATTTATCTTCACTCATAGGTACAATTGAAATTAAACATAGTACCTAGCTAGATAACAGAGATAGATATCAAAAAGCTTTTCACAGATCTCGAAAACGATGCGCAGAAAGTTGTATTGAAAGCGCGGGAAATTAAGTTCAATCAAACTACGCATGCGTGCGCTTTTTTCACAGGTTTTCAAACTGCGCATTGCCTGCGTCGTTTTTTTCATATTAATACCATAAAAAAATAAGTGCTGTATAATTATTAAAAAGTTATTATACGAAACAGCTAGGGATTATTATTTTTAATTTAAAATTAGTACCTACGTCTGTATTAAACTATCTTTAAATTCGTAATTCGAATATTTCGTCATGAATGTAGATAAAATGATCGTTTGTGAGGTACATTATGCATGGACTTGTCCACACATATCC
This sequence comes from Anania crocealis, assembly GCA_949315895.1. Taxonomy (NCBI): domain Eukaryota; kingdom Metazoa; phylum Arthropoda; class Insecta; order Lepidoptera; family Crambidae; genus Anania; species Anania crocealis. The sequence goes on along the minus strand of OX438858.1, from coordinate 4,012,444 downwards.
GCATCAGGCGCATCCGGGCCGGTGAACTCTCTCGGCTAACAACAACGGAGGGCCGGAACGGCCCGGATGCCGGAACTCAAAAGGCTGGATCGTACAGTGATTTGATTAATTAATTTTATATGCAGACTTCAGCACCATGTAATGTTCATGATATATCTTCTTCTAAAATTATTAATGTGATTTTTGTTTATTTCTCTATCTGCATGCATTAGTGTGCCTTATGAAAATGTAGACCTGTTGAACGTACAGGTCTTTGCCCCCCAATGCTCAGCTGAAAAGCAATCGCCGGAACAGCGGAATGACGTGGATTCGATTCCTACCTACTATAATCTAATTATTACCCGACTACGACAAAGCCAACCTTTACCTTTTTGGGTATAACTGTAGACTCTCATTTGCAATGGGGTGCTCATATTAGGGGGCTGTCCCTAAGACTTAGTTCTGCTGCTTATGCTGTGAGAAAGATAAGGCAATTGACTGATTTTGGAACGGCAAGATTAGTATATTTTAGCTACTTTCATAGCATAATGTCATACGGAATTCTGTTGTGGGGCTCAGCGGCAGATATTGAGTCAATTTATATATTGCAAAAACGTGCTGTACGGGCTATTTACGGCTTTCGACCCCGTGACTCGCTGAAAGAGCTCTTCAAAGAGATTAATATACTTACAGTGTCTTCTCAATATATTCTCGAGAATACGAGTATTATTTACATACATTTATTTCTTAAGAAAAGTAACGTACACAATTTTAATAAGAGAAATAAAGATAAACTCGCCGTTCCAGGCTTCAGACTGCGAAAAGTAGGAAAATCTTTTATGGGAAATTGTATCCGTATTTTCAACAAATTACCAAAGGATATTGCTGAACTCCCTGTACATAAACTTAAATCGTATGTTAAAGTTATTTTAATGAAAAAGGGCTATTACACTGTTAATGATTATTTAAATGATAGAAATGTATGGCATTAAGTTGTCCCAGCTCGTACTTGCTTAAACCTTGTAAAAATTACCTTACCTTGTAAAAATTTATTTAAAAAGAGGCTGACAATAGTGACCGAGTTTCTTGCGCTGCTTCTTCTCGGCACTAGCCCAGACTTGTCCCGAAGCAGTGGTACGAGTAGGTTTAAATATTGGGACGTGTAAAAGCGCCTCCTGGGGCCTATAAAACTGATTTTAACAGGAAGTGTAATGATTTCAGCAGATTTATGTAGGTATTTAGGGCTTCACATTTGCGGCTAAACTACTGAGCCGATTTTGGTGAATGAGGTATCAATCGTTTCCCTATAACAGTCCGGGTACTCGTATCATAGGCTATCTTATCTTTTATTAAAAAAAAGCTACATGTTGAATGCTACGACAATAAAATTAGTGTACTTTGAATTAAAAAAAAAGTTACAGTCGGGTTACAGTTTTTTAAACTATTTAAACTTGTTTACGATAAAATCAAAGAGACATTAGTCTTTTTCTACAAAATAAAAGGTTAAGATAATACTGATTTCTCTGTACGAGTGCCATAAAGGCCTTTCTTACTATTTAGAAAGTATTACCATAGTACGACTGTCGGTACATTATGGCCGTTTCCATTGTGTGTGGGGGCTATTAATTTCGGATCAATCTCTGTGGCCAATGGCCAATGAGCTAAAATGCGAGCCAGAGCGTATAGATTGAACAATGGGCCATAATGAGACGGGACTGTACAACACTGATTCATTAGTACGTCTAACATGATTGACAGCTAAATTTGTCTATTGTTTTCAAAACTGTTGTTTTTTTCACATTTAAAATACCTTACGGAGAGAGCGGAATGCGCCACTAATCTTGACTTAAAATTGGTTTGAGTTGGAATGTTATACATAAGAATATATACGTGTCAAATTAAGAATGTACTATTTTTGTCGTTGTCGGATTTTAAGGTATCGCCGTCTCTGAGGATCCGGGTAAGATTTCCAAACTGGTCTATGTGAAAAAATGGTTGGGTGATTATGCCTGTAACCATCATTGCTGGTTACTTGAATTCAATGATGAAGGGCTTTGCTCTATAGTGGGTTGGGGCCTGAACCTTTTTATTCAAGGAATTGTATTTTCAAACTTCACTAGTAACTTAGTAATTTATTTGTATAAAGAACTGTGTAAAAAAATGTTCTATGTTATGGCGGGTCGTTGTTACTGATTTAAAAAAAAACTTTAAAAATGACTTACTTTAGTTGCATGCGGATACAGTTGCCTACATTTATAAATGTAATAAAATTTTAAAATTAATACTGTACATTGAGAATTTGATAGGTACATTGATTGACTCATCCTTTCATGCGGTACCGCAATAATTATTAACTACGAACGATAACACTATAATTAGTTGCCGAATATGAGTGTTCATTTATAGGTTCATTGCACCGACTACAATACGTACAGTTAGAAGTAACAGTTATATCGATATGTAAATAAAATAAGTTTATGCAGTTTTAATGCTATGGTTATACAAAGAATTGGCAAAGTTGATTTATTGTTTTTTTTAGATAAGAAAATGTCTTACCCCTATGGATATAGTCAACAAAATAATATAAATGAGAGCAACTTACTCTAAGAAAAGGAAAGTAAATCGCAATAATCACCTTATATTGAATAAGTAAATGGCACAGTGTTCAGCTTTTTGTGCTATCGTCTGTATATCCATATTAGTTTACACCGTTTTATATTTTTTTGTTTGCGAGCAACAGTCTTCTTATAACTAATGGCCAAACTGCGATCATCAACCAGCTTGACGCCAATGTCCAACTCTGGACTAATTGCAATTAAAATTAAATTATTGATTTCAATTTCTTCCGAATGATTACAAATGTAGTGCTTTTGTTGTTGACGGTACTATTGAGAGCGGCTAACGGTGCTGCGCTTGCGCAACGTTCCCTTTCTCCTAATAGGGCCGTGCTCTTATTAGTCCGCAGTGAAAAAGTCATGAATCATGCATGCAGGTAAACATCTTGCATGTTCAGAATGCAGAGGGCCCTTATTCTTGATCACCTGTCGCACCTGCATGATAAAAAACCGTAGGTTATGTAATTATGACATTTTATCACACTCACTTACTGCGCAGTTGACCGTGTGGTGCCGGCCTATGATAGAATAGCACTATCCATACGGGTGTCGTAAAAGGTGACTAGAGGAGTACCCCCAGTAGAGAACAGACTGCTGCTCGTTCTCTCCACCGTCGGTCACGCCGCGCCGGGATCGCCAACTCGCTTGCCAAGCCTGGCGATTACTATAGTGATAAGTAATAACTTGTTCACCTCATGACCTTTTTACGACTTTGTAGGTCAATAGAGCGACTAACTCTAACTTCTTACTAAATTCAGAAACCACGTCAAGCTTATGGTTTTGTATGCAGGTCCATAACAAAAAGATTCTTTTTTGTAACATTTCTTTACTACATAGATGTATTTCAGAAATTTTCATCTTCTTGCCGAAATTAATTTGATTTAAGGCAACGGAAAAAACTAAAAGTATTGATAAGTATGTTCTTTTTAGGTAACTATGAACTTACTATTTTTAGTAAATAAATACATTTATCACAAAAATAAACTTTGTCCAACACTTGTTCAGCATAATGATGTCAGTAAATCTTACAAAAACGCCCATAAAAACCCGCCAATATGAAAATTCGTAAAAAGGTCCACCTTAATAACGCACGTATGAAAATTATTATATTGTTTGTCAAGATTTGTCGACACATTATAAAAAAGCAAAAACTCGGTCCGCGATCGGCGCTCTGATAAAAACTTATTTATTGTTCGAGAGATTTTACTGCCAGCCAGAGTCAGTGATGTATGTAGTTTGTAGTGACTCTTCGATTTTACTAAATATTGAAAAATAAAAACGATATACTATAAAAAAGGATATTGTCATACGAAAACACCAATGTTAGCTATATTTCGTCTGGATTTGGCGGTATACGAAAGTAAGGTGACAGGTATGGCTTCAATAGTCGGAGGTCGTGTCAAGTAATACTACTATTAGTTTCTGATAATTGGCCATACATTGGCAATCCTACTCTGCTTGTGATAGTATGAAGTTCCAAAGTGTTGTCGTCAATGTCAGTTCGTATACCAACTTGATAAGCTAATTTGTACTGTATCTCTGTCATTGGAACAAGATCAAGTAAATACTTATTAGTAGCTTTAACTCTGTAAATACCAAATTTTCATGTTATATTATTGGTTTCTTTAAAATTCTTTATGATTTTATCATAGTTTACTCTAGAATGTATTTGACTTGTATGAAGTATGGGTCTCATAAGAAGACTAAGGGAATATTTTGCTAAATACGTGTACTTTATATCGTTCAAGTGGATCGCTTCTATGGAACGATGCGCACATCCCTAGTTCGCAGGGTGAGGGCCAGTCACTATAACATACTGAACGCTTTTGCACAGCGGTTTGACTGTCAGTACCTGAAACATTGCAATATGTTACATGTAATCACGTCTATCAAAATATTTTATTATTTGTGTTTTGTCCCATAACTAATAATTTTAATTTTAATTGAAATATTATTAATGTTACAATCATTGTTGGTTGAAATAAATAAATGATGTACCTATATCGATACTTTGCTTTTCGCATCACTATCTAGAGTCGACCTGGCGAGGTATTTCAGGTCGCATTGATAAAGTTATTACGGCTCTGTGACTTGTGATGCGAATTTCGAATTTCTGATTGGCTTTACAAATTGCCAATTTAGTAACGTTTCAGTGAATTGTAGAAATGGTACCGGAGACAATGTTATCGTAAAAATTTATTGCCACAGCAGTTGAGCGTCGCCACTCCGCAAAGTCCTTTATGTCGAAGCACGGATCAGAGATTATACGGTGTCGCGAAAGATGAATGCTTCGATGAATAGCAGTAAAATTAACCTTCTTGGGAGCTAGGAAATGTCGGTAGGCATAAAAAAAAACATATTCTATCATAATTGCTCTTCAGATTACCTATGAGCGTTAACCAATTTAAATAAAAAAAATGGCTGTAAAGCGGAACTTTCACTTAAATATTCGTGCATGTTTGAGTTTAGAAGTCAAAATGTTAATATTAATTTTATAAACAATATACTAGAGTGAAGCAGAAAGCAAAAGTCAGTATAAGATAAGGATAAGGAAGTATAAGAATTATGCATAACAAATGCAACTACACACCTTTTGGTTGTAAGAAATCATTATCATAAACTTAATAACACGTATGTATTACAATTACAGGATGTAAGCATAACATTCGTTAATATACATTATGATAATTCAATCGCATAGTTAATTGTTTATAAATTCAAAAAGCTGCGTAAGCGCAGCTAAACGGTAGAATTTAATTCAACCGGCCATTTCTTCTGATTGAAATTATCATTTAATGTTTACGAGGCCGTTAGTACCGGCGTAACCTGGTTAAGGCTGACATCACACTCGCGATAGTAAGTAGTGATTTGATAAGGTTGTGTGTCTGTTTGCCAATGGTTTGGCAAGAATATTTTTTCTATTTTGTATACGCAAATACGTTGTCTATTAATTATGGATTTTTAAAGACTCAAAATATCACGTCAGTTTAAGGTTTCCAAAAATACCTCGCGTTATAAATGAACGCCCCTACCTTACCTCTTCTGGTTCAAACTTGACTTTATTAGTCTGGTATGTTACAAGATAGTCTGGTGTTAGATTTTTTGACGTAACTTGTTTTTGCGACCCTCATCTTGCAATAGTAGCCGGAACGTGGCTTCCGAGGCGAGACTATAACCCCCTGTCTCTTACAGACCAGAGTAAATTTAGAAAAGATCGTTTCCTAAATTTACCCGCCCGAGAATCGAACACGAAACCCTTTCATAGTGAACGGTACTACCACTATACTAATCGATTTGAAATTAAGGTATGAAGCTGTTGCGTGTGTGCACGCCTTTTTCTTTTGCAGCTGTCTGAGCCTTAATGACAAGCTACTAGAAGCCATAATCTTGCAGGGTGGGTCTTTGTACTTTTTCCTTCATCCTCCCACTTTGTAAAGCAACGACTAAGCGATCTGAGCGAATCGGTTTAGAAACTTCTAAGTTGACTTTGGCTGTTAGTTTTTTTTGCCGATTTTTCTCTTCGTTTTGGAGATTTATTTAATACTATTTTTCGTACTAAATTATACACGGTACATAAAGTTGGTTTAAGCATCCCTGTATTTAGTTTCAATTAAACGATGAACAGTATCTCGAGGACCATAGCCCAGTACTTGCATCATGCCTAAGAGCATTGCATATACCATGCAATGGATTCTAAGTCAATATCATTGCGCAATCAACCATATACACAGTGAACACTTCTTTTAATCGCTTGAACGATTAGTTTTCCGTTCGATGAGTGATGTTTATTAATAGGATTGATAATAGTTTGCAAGATTCAATTGATTTCCTAGTAAAATTACAACGCTAATTAGTTTGTGGATGGGTCATCATCATCAGCCTATCGCAACGCACTCCACTGCTGGACAAATGCCTCTCCAGTTGCACGCCACTTAGGTCGATCCTCGGCTTCTCGCATCCAGCTCCTGCCAGCCATCTTGCGCAAATCAACACTCCACCTATGAATAGATGGAGCTTGCACAAACATTTGATCCTTTTGGGAATCAAACTAGAAAACTCCTGGTTTTTACCCTGAAGGGCGAATCTCTGGCTAAATAACTGAACTTACCAGTGATGCCAAAGTTAAATTGCCTTTGATATTTTTGTCTAGAAAGACTAAAGGGCAGTTACTCCTACTATCTACTTTGTAACTGTTTCTATTGTTAAACAAGCCCATTATGTCTAGTATTTACATTTCAATGCAAATGTAAATCAAAGTTCTGCATATGGTTTGATTGAATAAAAACTGCCGATGCGAACTACATATAAAACTTAACAAGGATAAAATTGATGTCATCAATGTCTAGTCCGTATTCACAAATCAATCTCTATAGAGTTAAGATCGTAGACTTTCTATCCTTCTTCCACTTCGTGTTTTAATGTTACCGTATTATTTCTATAAATACCTAGTTCCTAAGCTCATCCTCATAACTACATTTGTCCCTTGTTGAGCTCTAAACCGCAATTACTGCATTTGTATCTCGCTTCGCACTACTAAACCGTCGTCCAATTAATTATTGTGGCTACAATCTACATTGCGGCATAATGACATTGCTAAGATATGAATACGGGTCTAATTCTATAAAAAGACATACGCTTTCCACTGCATCTAGCCCTAACTGGTCTAACAGGTCGGCTGACTCAGCTTTCATGTAATTCCACCATATTTGCATGTATTACGATAACATAAAAGCAGTGTAAATTGACTATTTATAGGTTTTTTACCATCCTTACCTATAGGGAATAGATATTTAACTACGTAATTGCACTATTTCCAGCTCGTCTCCTACACGTTGTAATTGATGGAAAAGTAGAGGGATAATTCGAATTTAATTGTTTCAAACGCACATGGTTAAGTCTAGAACGAAGTCTTTTCACTAAAATATTTACTATACTAGGTTGCTATATACTAGGTTGTAAATATAAGTAATGAATGTGTTCAATCGAAAACTTCCATCTATTTTCGTATTTAGATGGCTGTACAGTATATTACGAGGGCGGGTCAATAAGTCCGTGACTTTTTGAATTTCTGACCTCTTTACTGAAAAAGCAACTATTCCTGTAAACAGGTATCTGTCAGTTGATTCCTATCAAAATTTGAACTTGCTGCGTCAGTTAGTTTGTGTTTGACAGCTATTTTTATCAAGGGTGCACACATGTGCAGTTGCCATGGCAAAAATCCATGAATTGGGCTATGAATTGCTCCCTCATCCACCCTATTCTCCAGATTTGGCTCCGAGTGACTACTTTTTGTTCCCAAACCTGAAGAAATGGCTTGGTGGAAAAAGATTTGACTCCAATGATGAAGTCATCTCGCAAACAAAGGCCTATTTTGAGGACCTCGACAAATCATATTTTTTGGAAAGGATAAAAAAATTGGAGAAGCGTTGGACAAAGTGTATAGAGCTCAAGGGAGACTACGTTGAAAAATAAAATGATTTGTTTATCAAAAAATCTGTGTTTTATTCCAAAAGTCACGGACTTATTGACCCGCCCTCGTATACTCTGTATTGCACAAAACGAAATCCCAAAAATAAATTGATCTACTATAAAGGCGGTATATTGCTAAGAGCGTTCTTTGGTCCCGTCTTCTTTCGCAAGATGGAAGTCATAAAAAATCTCAAATCAAGAGCCTTATAGTAGGCGTCTTACAAAACTTAAACACCAGATCACCTTGAAGGATAATCACACGATAAGAATACGATTTAAAACTTTCTTATTGTATTTTTTACACAATTTAGCAATTCATGGGATTTACTGCAACTGTGTAGCGCTTATAGCCCAATGCTTCATCGTGATCAGCCTCTGTCACGAATGTTAAACAACGCTGGGAGCGGTCACTAGTTGGATAGGTGGCCGTTTGTGGCATCATATCTTGAGCTTGAGCGCTTTCGTGCTTTGGAGGGCACGTTAAGCCGTCGGTCCCAGTTGTTGTCAGGAGATAACAGTCGTTAAGCCCCGTTGGAGGCCTTCGGACGGCTTGAAAAACGTCTAACGGCGCGGGGTGATGTTGCTACAGCGTCGCCTTTGCCGTCCACCAACCCGCACTCTCTCTTTAAAATAAAAACGGAGAGGGAACCGTGCTCAACAGTGAGCGAGAATGGGTTGTTACTTTACTTTACTGCAACTGAATATAATATGTACAGCTATTTCAATCGCAGTTCGATCGTGATTGAATTGGACGATTTTGACATTTAGCCCATACTAGAACTGTCAAAAACCTGCCGTTCAATTACGATTATGATACGAGTACGATTCGGTTACGCGAATTAGGGGCCAGGTAAATAGTAATTTACCGTCCCGACGTATCAATAATTGATTTGGTTGCAGTTAATAGTAGGCGTATATGATTTATGCCGTTCACCATAACACGTTAGTCATCGTTCTGTTTCGTTGACGCATCCTAAGATCGAAACTACAACAGTCATTAGCGTTCTAGTGGCTTCATTCAGAAATGTCGATTACGAACGGACAAGGAAACTTTGATTTATGTTCTTTTAACCTTTAATCAGAAGGATTGAGAGGAAAAACAATAAAGTGACTCATACGAATTCTGACTTTGCTTGTTTTCGTTCAAAATGTAATTAAATCTAAATTGTTCCTCAATTAAAATAGTAACTCTATACTTACCAGTTTGCATTTGGCGATAATATAAGCAATCACAGAGCCACTCCACTCCACAGCACGGCAAAGAGTCCGCGACTCCGCGTGGCCCAAATCTCTTATCATGGCAACCCAACTGCAGTAATGAGACATAACCTTACTAATCATTTTATGAATTTTTCTATCTTTCTTATTATTTTTATGTGAACGTTTGGATGGACATTACTCAATCACGCCTAAACAGCTAAATGGATCTAGATGAAAATTAGCACGGAGTGAGATTATGGGCTGGCATATCACATAGGCTATCTATGCATTCCTATATTGCACAAAAATAGTATATTTCCCGTGGGATTGTATGTAAATTGAACGAAGTCGCGGGGTAGTTGGTTACTATAAATGCGAGAGTTTGGTTTGATGTTTCTGACTAAATCACGTCAGAACGGCTGAACTTTACTCTGATCTGGCCCCTAATTCGCGTAACCGAATCGTATCACAATCGTAATTGAACGACAGGTTTTTGACAGTTCTAGTATGGGCTAAATGTCTAAATCGTCCAATTCAATCACATCGAACTGCGATTCGGTTACGCGAATTAGGCCCCGGCCCTGAACAGAAATTTCGCATGTAGTCTACCTCCTAGTAGATTTAGGGCTCGAATAGCATATAGGCTACTTTTTAGCCCGAAAAGTTATACGATTCCCGTTGTATAGAAATGTAGAGGCTTACTTTACTTTAAATTATTACAAACAAGTTAAAAAACTTAATTCTTAAAGTATAATTTTAATAGATTTTTAACTTCAACATCGAACACATATTTAGCAAAACATTTGACAGTTCTAATTTACATTCGGTTATCATTTGTATATCTCAATCCTATAGTCCAGTCTGTAGCTCCTTTGGCTCTTCATGCGAAGCTCGAAGTGGTTTGTGCCGAGGCCACCGTCAGTGATGTTCACCGACGCATCGCTGTTCTGGAAGTCGTAGCAGTAGATGGCCTGGTAACAATACAATTACAGATAATAACTACTAAAAATATTTTTAAAATTTCTAGCTTAGTAGTGAATACATTAGTTTTTAATTTGAATAAGCTGTCTGTGTCGTGTGTTGAAGCATCACCCCTAATAGGTGTCGTAATGAGCTACTAAAGGACGGCTGTCAGAAAGAGACGGGCGGTAGACTTCTTTCTACTATTGGCCAAATTGCGATCGCCTGCTCGTCTTGCAATCGTGGCGATTATGGCTAAATCTTCCTATTGGAAAGGCCTGTGTCTCGCGGTGGACTGATATACTGGTGGAAGCAGTTGGGGGACATAATATTTGGACAATCTCTATATTTTTTATTTGAAATCAAGAGTTTGATTGCATAAAAAACATGTTTAAATGAAAATAATTTGAATAAACAATCGAAGTTAAGTCATTCCGGTTTTTTAAACTCGATGATGATGAAACTCAGTTGTTCTAAATATTTTTTTCTCATAAATAAATGCCTCATGCAAGAGTTCTTTCTACTTATTTAGATCTTAAATGATTTATCCTCGGCCATTTGGAACGCAGAACGCTTAGTAGGAGGTTCAAATCGACCGCGGTTCGTTCAACCATAACACTGATAATAGAAGTTACCTTGATAACCAAGCCACTGGGTCCCGTGTATTCATATGTCTTGACGCGTTTCTTCCACGGAATAGCTTCGTAGAACACTTTGACCCGTTCCACCAGTTTCGATTTTGATGTTTTCTCACCAAAGAAATAATTATTACTCGACACACACACTAATACACTCGCGAGCAGTATCAAAGTGAACGATTGCATTATAAGTGAAATAATAAGTCTGTTTGTCGATGTTACTTATTCAGTGTCACATAACTGACTGAGATTCATACGCAAAGGTTATCTAATGTACGATAGATATTTTATCAAAATAAATTAATGAAGTCTTTAGCTTGTAAGAAAACCGGCTGAATGAGTCAGGTTGCCTGCATTGAGGGTGATTTGATTTAAGGGTCAGTGTTTAGAAATGACAAAAGGTTCATTGAATCGTCTTGAACGCAAAAGATACAAGGTTCGATAGCCGGATCAAGGATATTCAAAATGATTCATTGTTGGGTCCGGTATGAGTGTGCTGGGTAGAGGGAAGTCAGAAAGATGACTCTGAAAAATATCGTTGTTTATTATTTTTTAACTGACGAAGGAAGAAGGTGTTACATTCAGCGAATCATACAATTACACTTACAAATCATATTGTGGAACAATAGCATTTAGTATGAATATGTACAGACGACAGCACATAAAGCTAAGCATTGAGGTATCCTGCAGGTGAAATGTGCGTGTGTATTATTGTAGATGGCAAATATTTTGTAGAAAAGATTTTTTTCATGCTGTCTAAAAGTAGGATAATATTATTATTTACCTTTCAGTGTTTTTCAAATTTAAACTAGACCAAATATAAGCTATCGAACAAAAAAAAAACGAAATACATTAAAAAAAATGTGTCGAATATACCTTTTATATTTTCCGTCGGTTGATAAAATGCTATTCATTAGGTCGTTGCGCTAACGAGTCAAGTTTATGTTTATGTTGCAGTCACGTCCGTTTTAAGCACAGTAAACATGGTTTGGGAAAAACATATTACATGGAATGATGGACGGTTTTTGTCTTATGCAAATAGGACACAGCTATTATAAATATGTTCCGTGTCAGCGGTTTTTAATGCTGATTTGGAAGTATGGCGAATGTTGAGACACTAGCGTTTCCTTCTTTAAATAAAATAATAATTGCAATTTTATAAATGTCTGAAATAATATTCTACCGCCTGAAGTCCTTAACTTTGTAGTATTATTCCCATTCCCTCGATCGTGAGTTATTCCAGACACAATTGAAATCAATTGTTATCGTGGCACCCGAGTGCCTCCTGGGGGTTGAGGGATTAAATAAAACTAGCCGATATAATAAAATCCATTGTAATTAATGTGGCGAGTGGTGCTGGCACTTAATGATAGTAGCACTTCTTCTTCCCATGGAAGCCGTAATTCCCTTCCATGCCGTAAGAGGCTACTAAAGAAATAATGTCAGAAGGCGGGCATCATCGTCTTGTCCCCACTGTTGGTCTTACTGCGAACGCCAACCAAATTATGGAAAAATCCATTAAAATACACTTTGGAGTGGCCTGTGTCTCGCACAGGGATAATTAATGATTGAAGTTCATGTTGCATTTTGCATACATTAGCAAAAAAGAACAAAACCTATACCGAACTGCTCGTAAGAATAATGAAAGGAGACAATTTTTTTTAGTATGGCGAATGGGCCCACTAAAAAATTGTGACGTATAGTAATGAAACATATATCAAATTGTTCCTTATAATGTCTAGAAAACATTAGCAATATTAGTGTTTCTTTATCTAATGGGAATATTCAGAAAATAATCTATACTATAATATTATAAAGCTGAAGAGTTTGTTTTTTTGTTTGTTTGTTTGTTTGTTTGTTTGAACGCGCTAATCTCAGGAAGTACTGGTTCGATTTGAAAAATTATTTTTGTGTTGTATAGTCCATTTATCGAGGAAGGCTTTAGGCTATATAACATCACGCTGCAACCAATAGGAGCGAAGCAGCAGTGAAAAATGTTGCGAAAACGGGGAAAATTATTCATATCATTTGACGCGGACGAAGTCGCGGGCAACAGCTAGTCCTAACTAAATGACATAACCTAAAAACTTCTTACAAGTTTTATTTGATTATTTGCATACACAATGCTATTTATATCAAAGATATACATGTCTCAGCTAGGAATCGAACCCACAGGCCTTAGCTGACTAAGGTTAATCATATTTTTTCTAGTTTAAAAAAATATAGCCATATTCTAAATAGAGGTCAGAAGGTTCATTGTGATTTGTGATCAATAACAAACAATAATATTATTTACCTACAGTTTAACCACCTAAACGTGAATAAGGAGAAGTATAAAAATAAAACCACCGAAAAATCAAACCAAAATACGTTTATTCCTGAGAATCATCATTTTCGGAATCGTCTCTCAGTAGCAGTACTTCCTCGTCTAAGAAAGATGTAGGTATTTTGACCTGATCCTGGTAGCGTGGTTAAGATAAAAACCACACAATGGACATCACATGTGCACAACAACCGATAGTGCGTCTGCCTACCGGACAATTGCAACAGTATCACCATAAGTTTAAGCATTTTTTTAGTCGTTTCTGAATATAATTTTCTTTGCATATTCCGTTGAAATCCCACTGCATACTGACACATCGGTTCAGTGGAATAGGAGCTGTACTTGATACCATTTTCTTCTTTTTTTCGTTAAAAATAAGGAAAAATCGTGGAACATAAACACTCAGTTCGAAACAAATGGAAGGATTAATGTCATTATGTCAGTGATAACTATCAAACATGCGTTCCGTTCCACGGCTTTACTGAATGAACATTTTAGCAAAAGTGTTAAAAGTTGAATTAAAACATTTTTTACTGAGTTTCCAATTATTTAGAATAAATAAAAGTAGATAAAATGTGGTCTAAACATTATCTCCTAATTAAAATGGTTGATTTTGTTTTTATAACAACCTTGAAGTTCCTTTACACGAATTGTAAGACCTTGACACAATAAGTTATTCTATGCCTTGACTCTAAAATGGAGGAATGTTATAAAAAAAGTCAATACAACGCATTTTTAAATTGATTTTATGATTCCGGTTTCATTTAAACACGATCTTTTGTCTAATTGTCTAAAAAAATAAGTTATTATTTTAGGATACAATGACATCTTTATACGGTACCGTTGCTACTGGGCCCAAAAAAATTTGTCTCCTTTGAATATCTCTTGTATGGTTGCACAAGTATACCTACTGAGGAAATTTGTAAAACATAAAATTGTTGCTAGATTAGCGGTGATAGTGACAATAGTGGTGGTGAGTCCGATGCGCATTTGCCCTGTTTTGTATTAAGCTCTCAGTGACAAACTGACATCAAATTGTTAAATTGGTTTTGTACATATTAGAGTTGGAACGCGAGCATTTGCAAGTGTAATTGATAAAATGGAAGTGCTGTCAATAGTTATCAGCGGTCTGAAAGCTTTTAACGCTTCAGCCTGAGTGATTTGATCAGCTTTTGACAGTTTTGTCATACGCGTCACCGTTTGTTTACGATTAAAAGCTATTTAAAAGATTTTTTCCCCGCCTTTGGTTGTCATACTTTTTTTGTGATTATTAAAAATTAACTAAACAAGAGCCGTTGCCGCTGAGTATAGACTATAGGGCACAATTAATCAATATTTTAAAAATAAATAATGCAATTTCTGCAAATGCTAGCTGAATGTTTTCTTTTTATTGATAAAAGGAAATTTTCTCTTCCAAAAGCACTTTTAAAATAAAACTGTTGAATTGAAACTGTCGACACTATAAAAAAAACAATAACACTTTTTCCATAAACAGTGCACTGCATTTTTGAAAACGTTTAACGATTCGCGCATTATTACATACACTTGTCAACCGACTGCCATCCAGTCACATCAGGCACGCGGCAGAAGCGCCGCGTTCCCACGCCGCAACTGAATTATAATTAAAAACAATTAGACCATAGACTGTTTCAGAGCCGCTCGTGATGATTGCCGCCAATTTGTGAGGCATTATGGTTAGCATGCAACTGCTCATTGCTTAGCATCATGATTTTCCGGTTATGATTTCGTTGCGGAGATTAACGCCACAGTATAACTGCTGAGCGAACCAGTATCTTAGCGGAGTTGCACTGATAAACACTTGGGGATAAAATATGTTCATCCGATGTTGGCATTGCCCATTAGAAGGCTAATATTCCTCATAAATTGTGTCGCAATTAAAAAAAAAAAGAAATCTTTAAAAAACGTCACGTAACAAATCATGTAACTAATTTTGGGTCGGTTGGTCCAAACAGTAAAGTCAGTTGCATTAAAAAAAAATTCAAATGAGTGTTTGTCTTTCTTTTTTCTGTAGTAGTTTTGACAACTTATCTGTACTGTGACTTGTTTGTAATCGTATCAGCTACAGTAGACACGTGTCGCATGCAATGTCACGCTTGTTTAAACGCATACTAATGAAGCAATATTAAGTTTGAGACTCATCTCTATAAGGTTCTATTCTTCGTGCTGACTCACAGTCCTCACAAGCATTTCACACAGTTACCTATTGGAAAGTGTAATAATAAATGAAATTAAGCTTTCGAACTACACTGACAGTGTTTTTTTATTGTTAGTAGCCTAAACACTTGGTATTATTCTTCCTAGCATAACTTCATAACGTACTCGTACTATATGCGTTTCAAAGTGACTAACTTTGTATGAGTGTAAAATGTACCCGCGAACTTTTGTTTCATTTTGACATCCCGTCCAAACTACGAGTACATAAATAACGAGAAACGGTAAAAACTACGCATTATTTTTACTGTTTCTGGTTACTTTACTGTCACTTTAGATAACATTTAACGTCTCTTGGTTGGAACAACAGTCAGTCTCCTGTAAAGCTAATGATCATCTTGGTTTGAAATCCAAGAGTTAAGGTACAAGTTCGTAGCGGAAACCAGTAATGTCGCGATGACACGTCGTCTGCTGCTGCTGCGTGTCGTCCGCTACGAACTTGCACCTTTAAATAACATTTAAGAAAATTTTATGTTGTTGTTCCTAATTTAAATGCGAGTTGTACTTCGTGGTTCTCTGGAAGTTTCAATATAATGGGCTATTTTGCGAACAATCGAACCACACACGGCGACACATCATTAACATGCAAATGCGACACTGCCCTCTCAAACGCAATCGTTATGCTAAATCCATTAAAATGGCGGCACCTTTTACAAAGTTTTACTACTTGTTGCAGTTACAACTCATAACCAATTTTGACTGTACGAATTGGTCAAATTCAATCAATATTGTAATTGGTAACGTTTGGCTCTGTCGCTTTGTCGGACGCTGCAGCGGCACAATTCGCTTCGCTCGCTCAGCTCAGTGATCTTGCGGTTGCAAGCTAATCTAGAGGATACGGACTAAACGACAGTGGTTATTGTAATTATTGTCAGTGTTCTGTTGATTGAAGTCACTAATTATTGAAATAGAATATAACTGAAACGAGATGATTAGTAGATTTTGCCAAAACATAATTATCACCTTTACAGATGTTATCAAAATATTTATGTTTTCAATCGACTAAACAAAATTTCTACTTTTAACAGCTGATGAAAAATAAGAGGAGGTTCCTAATTCGAAGCGTTTTATTTATAATGTCATTTTTACGGGGTTGGCAGATTTCAGCAGCTTAACAGTTTTTTTTGTACGGCCTAAACTTAGTTGGTGTCAAAAAAAGTAACCGACAATCATTATGCACTATTAAAAATTGGTAGTTTATTTTTGATTGCACACCGATATATATTTTTTTTAATTTTGGAAACATCGTCAACTTTTCAATCGTCTATCGTCGTCAATTTCAGTATTTGTCCTATTATTAATAGAATTAAAAACTATTTTTCATGGCACACAACACGAATCATTAAAGCATTGCCTTGATTGGTCAAACCAGGTCACATCATATTCTGAGCAAAGTCGTCGATAGTCGACAACTTTTAAAATAGTGTCTTCTAATTGTTTCAGATGCGTTCCCGGTGAAGGCATGATCCAGCGAGTGACAGAAGCGATGGCGTCGTAAGCTCATCAATTATTTGCTCATCGAGGTGGGTTCTAATAAGTTAACATTAAAACACTGTACCGTAACTGGAAGCTTTATATTGAGATAGCATTTCCGTTTCCCGTCATTTGCCTACCCTTTTTAGTACGTAGTTTCCGGCTAAGTGGCGCCACCTGGCGGTCGTGTGCTTTTGAAGTTTCTTAAAATTTGCGGCACACCATTTTGCTCATTGGCGTTTAGTTTACCGTCGTAACAACACCTTCACTGCAAGCCCTGTCTCGGTGATCGTTAAAATTCAGTGATATTATAATTCTCAGAGCAGAATTTTATTATAACCAAGTGAGTTTTTATACAAACTAGTACACAAATCTGGTAAGTCCTACCCTCATTATTTTAAAATGTTATGTATTTTATTTCAAGGAATTTTATTTTCAGTTTCCAATAGCAATTTTATTGCTTAAAACAACATGTTTTTAATAAAACATGAAATATCTTGCTTAAATATTCGTGTGACTTAAATAATGAATTTAACGGTTTTGCCGTTCGGATTAAAGTCATGATGTAATACATAAAAGTGTATGGTGTCTTTTCCGTTTAGCATTGAGTGGTTTGTTTGGCTCGGCTGGCAGCTCCTCGAGCTCCTCTTTAGCCGGTTAACGAGGTGAACGGCACTTCGGGTGCCGTCATAAAATAAATACGCTTAATAATTGTATCTTTATTCTAATCAAATTAATGCTAAATTGCTTGACGAAATGGGCGAATTGCCTTTCTTTACATTTAAATTATAAAACAGTGCCTTTAGAATCCCGTGTTAGTGTTAAATTTTATGAAATGGGTAAAATTGTCAAACAAGTGCCTCAAAATAGCATACCTACACACCGCTAATGATCAGTATTGATATAAGATCTCTGAGGTCAGTGGAGCCCCTTTTTTGATCAACAGATTACTAAGTATACAGATTTTTTGAATTCACGCAACCTATTCATTAAAATGGAAGAAATTTACCAAAATATTACGTAAATCCGTATTGATAAACGCGAGTTTCAGTCGTAAATTTATTTCAATTAAACAGACGTTAATTTTAACAATTTGTACACGAAGGTAAAAGAATTATTCACAAATAAAATCGGATTCTAATAAAGTGCAATTAGTTTGTGGCCACCGGGCAGCATTTACAGAGATTCGGACGAGATTTCAGTATAAGTTAGAGATCCAATTATTAAAGCCTGCATAACTTTACAAACCCGTCTTATTTAGTGTAGACCCACATTCCACTCAAATGCATTCTGGAGAAAACAGATGGTATTCGTAAAGCTTTTTGACCTCCAAAGGGCAAAAAAAAAAAAAAAAAAAAAAAAAAAATCCACACAGCTAAGAACAATCAATCAAAGCGCTGTCTCTCGTGTGGACGAGGCATAAAATATTTAGAAGTCTCATAGCCTATGCTATCAATTATTCAACCTTGCGGGGTGCCTACTTACAATATACATATCGTGCTCTGCCATGCAAGCCTATGCCTCTAATTATTCACCCTCGCGGGGTGCCTACCTATTAACTACCCTCCAAAGGGTAGTTGATATACAAATCGGGCTCTGCCATGCAAGCATATGCCTCTAATTATCCACCCTCGCGGGGTGCCTACTTATTTATTAACTACCCTCCAAAGGGTAGTTGATATACAAATCGGGCTCTGCCATGCAAGCATATGCCTCTAATTATCCACCCTCGCGGGGTGCCTACTTATTTATTAACTACCCTCCTAAGGGTAGTTGGTATACAAATCGGGCTCTGCCATGCAAGCCTATACCTTTAATTATCCACCCTCGCGGGGTGCCTACTTACTTATCAACTACCCTCCTAAGGTAAGTACTGCCAAAGTTAATTCTATAGCCAGGGCTCGAGGAGGTTCAAGCAATGACTTGAAATCGGGCTCTGCCATGCAAGCCTCTAATTATCCACCCTCGCGGGGTGCCTTATTATTTATCAACTATCCTCCTAAGGTAAGTTATGTCAAAGCAAAATTGCTAGAAGTTAATTCTATAACCAGGGCCCTAGCGGCCCGATCAAAGAGGTTCAAGCAATGACTTAAAATCGGGCTCTGCCATGTAAGCCTATGCCTTTTAATTATCCACCCTCGCGGGTGCCTACTTTGCACGAACTACCCTCGAAAAGTGATAAACCTGCTATAGCAACATTGCTAGAGGTTCATTTCATAATCAGGGCTTGCGGCTAGATCAAAGAGATTCAAGCAATGACTTAAAATTAGGCTTTTTCATGCAAGCGATACGCCTAAAATTATCCACCCTTGCGGGGCTACCTCGCCTGCTTTGTACCAGCTACCCTCAAAAAGGAATAGACCTGCTTTTGCAACATGGCCAGATGTTCATTTCATAAAAAAGGGCTCGCGGCTCGATTAAAGTACCCGAGGTCGTTTTAATACTCCAAGAGGTATTAAAAAAGTTGACTTGAAAGAATTATAGTATCGCATTCCTTTGTGTCAAAAGTCTCAACTTGTGAACTCGAATGTAGTCATGCAGTTGGTTTTTATCCCTGTATAAGACCAAATCAAATATTTCATGTCAGAACCCTTCTTAGTGTACTTGACACTTACTGTTACATCTAAATGCTCGCGAGCATATAAAAGTTATGGTTCAAACATTGCAGAAGTTGGGATGGCAAGTGAATTTAGAAATATCGGTTTTTTGTCCCCAAAAAAAGTATTATTAACTATATAATGAAAAATGGAATAATGTGAAAACATGAACGAATAGAAAAACTGCTACAAAGAAATCAATAAAGTAAAATAATAATTACAAAGATGAATTGAATTAATGATATGAACGAATTTCGTCATTTTTGTCGTGCCGCATTGTCACATAAATCATAGATAGTTGATACGATTCCAGCCCCTAGTTGTGGTTATCGAACAACTGAAGTAGTAGATTGACAGTTGCATTGCCCTTCCCAGGGGTGTTTTTGACTACGGATGCTTTAGACCAAGCAGGTTTGCGCTTAAACCTAGACTTGATTTAAATAATTATATTTCGAATTTTGAACTTACTAGTTCCATTAAATTCCACATATTCGGCAAATAGGCACTGCCGACTGCAAAGTCCGAACCGACTAGTACACTGTACAGATCTCGTGATTATAAAACGGGAATGTCCAATAATAGACCTATTTGCCTCCAAAGCTGCTCACATTGTCAGCAATCACTTGACCCTGGATTTGACTTGGACCTGGATCAAGCTCTTTTCCAATTCATTTTACCCATTACTTAGGTACCTTGAATTCAATGATTGAGGCCTTTTCCATGCAGTAGGATGATTATAGGCCGTAACTAGGAATACAGTTTGACGCAATTGTAGCATTTAAGCATGCCAAATACGTAAGGTTTAGAAATTGAGGGTCAAGAGTTAAACTGTTTAACTTAAAAGGTATTGCGATAGCGGGAAGTTAAATTATTTAAGAAAAGGTTGACATTGCATCCGTAAAGAAATGCTACCAATACTAAATGCTCTTCAGAGCCACATTCACTACTACATCACATTTATATCTTCGCAAAGGGAAAGTACGAAATCTTTATTTCTAATGAAAATATCATACGTTAGATCGGCATCGAATGCATTTCAGGATACGTTGGCGATGCGTTCGGTTCTTCATGGTGCGAACCCATTACTTGGGTCTTCCTACAAACATTTCTAATATCCAGGGTGCTCTCACTCAACTAAATCTTTTAACATGGTTGTTTTTGCCATGATGGGAGAAAGTGTTCTGGCGTGTCAGAGACTGAGCACTTGCAGCACCACTTACCTTAGTAACCTCCAGATACATTTCCTCGATGGAAAAAAGGAAATCTGGGGGTTGGTGAGGCGGTGGAAGGCTAGACCTCTAAAGAAAAGCTTTTACTTAAAAGTTCTTGGTGAGTCTATTTTATAAATTTGTCAAGTAACTTAGAATTGTTGTTGTTCAAGGACTATTTCAATAACAATAAAGATTAAAAGCCTTACTTTTCCGCAATTGGCGCAATTCTCATCAGGCTTACATTTAATATGTGCATTATCACATAATACAATACTTTTACACATGAATTAGCTGTCTGAAAATAATGCGATTCTATACCATGAACAGTGAAGTGCTCACGTTCTAGTAAAACATATTCTTAAATTAATTGCTTTTACAAAAAATAAAAAACCCCAAACCGTATGGGATGTCAGTGTACTTATAAATTTATAACCGACACAAGAATGTTTCAATCATTACATCAAATAGCAATTTTAATACTTATTTGTTCAGGCAGATGCATTCATGACCTCACCTTAGAATATACCCTACCTAAAGTACCTACCTAACCATAATACAAAAACTTTACCGTATGGCCTGAATTTGGTTCTACAACCGATAGCAATACATAGGTACTGACAGACTGTCTACAGATAAATTTTGAATATAAATAATAAAAATGTAAGCCTCCTGTCTCGGTGATAAAAATTATAATATTTACTATTAGTTAAAACATCGCTGAGTGATAGATAAAAAAAAAACGATTTTAAATTATTCAATATTTTCATCAGTTGAGGTGCAGTTCCTACGTCACGTAGGTACCTTACTGTTATAGCAGGAACTGTAAAAACGTTTCTTGATTACACAGCTACCCCAGATAGCGTAAGATCTGTGTAGCTTCCAAGAACTGGTTAGAAAATCACCCCATCGACGAAGTTCTAGCTCATGGGAATTGGTAATCAGCTAAAAAATCACAACAATCCTATATGTGTGAAATTAAATCAAGTATTGATAAACTTTTACACAACTAATGCGATTGCTAGAAGAATTTCCTAGAAAGCTTTTAAGTTTGAATTTTTACCTTTTCATAGTTATATTACATGTTAATTTTTATTGTTACTCCTGTGTAACACACGGAAAAGAATATTGTCTTACTTAAAATAAAAAGTATTCAATATCTTAAATACTTTTTTATTTTTAAATCTGTCACATTGGCGTTACGCTAAGGCGTTATAATATTAAGTGGCGTCACCAGGCGATAACAAACAGATCTCAATATAAAGCTTCCAGTTACGGTACAGTGTTTTAATAGCAGCGTTTTACCCTGAAATAAAACGCATATTAAAATACTTACCTCACTGGAAGCTTTCACTTTATTTCTGCCTGGTGCAATTGAGCCAATAAGCAAAATGGTGTGCCGCAAATTTTAAGAAACTTCAAAAGCACACGACCGCCAGGTGGCGCCACTTAGCCGGAAACTACGTACTAAAAAGGGTAGGCAAATGACGGGAAACGGAAATGCTATCTCAATATAAAGCTTCCAGTGAGGTAAGTATTTTAATATGCGTTTTATTTCAGGGTAAAACGCTGCTATTATTTTTCTATTTTATGATTATATTATTTAAAATAAATGTGACAACATAACATTCACCTACATTGTTCTTATCCCAATAT
Organism: Anania crocealis; assembly: GCA_949315895.1. Taxonomy (NCBI): domain Eukaryota; kingdom Metazoa; phylum Arthropoda; class Insecta; order Lepidoptera; family Crambidae; genus Anania; species Anania crocealis. Next base: position 3,990,094 of record OX438858.1, on the reverse strand, counting down.
CGCCCCGTTGGTCTAGTGGCTTAAATACCGGACCAAGATCTCGGGGTCCCAGGTTCGAATCCCGGGCCGGGCAACAAAAAAGTTTCGAATTTTCGAACGTTGCTCGGGTTTGTGATCACCAACCCGCATTTGGCAAGCGTGGTGATTATGCCAGTACACCCATCATTGCTGTGGTAACTTGAATTCAATGATTGAGGCCTTTTCCCTGCAGTGGGATGATTATAGGCTGTTACTTTACTATCCCGAAGTAAGTAACCAAGTATTTGTGCAAATCAGAAACAACGAATGTAAAAACACCCAGAACCGAGAAAATATAAAAAATACTTTTTTTCTACATTGACCTGACTGGGAATCAAGTCTGGAAATACGGAGCATGCGACGCTATGGAAACCGGTGCGTATGCCGCTCCACCACGGAAGTCACTATCGCTCCGGCCACGATTTCAACGGAGTGAAATTACATGTAATATTATATCGCTGTCTTTAGACATTTTGTATTTGAAAATATGGCAAGTTAAACATTATCCCTGTCTTTACCAAATTGAGAAATTTTTGATTTCCAATACAACCCTCATCCTCTTCAAGGCATGATTTCTAAGATAAATTCATTATTTTTGTTATTTCCTGGACTTAAAATAACTAAGGTAGATTTGTGGGCAAGCTAAACGAGGTAACATTATGCAATTTTCAAACTCAAAACAGATAATATCCAATGTAATGTAATAACATACGTCCTAGCGACACACTTTTTTTGATGTGTATGCAGATTGCAGTGTCTTTAAAAGTAGTTCGTGCGGTGACCCGATTTTTTGTTCGTCATATGTGTCGTTATTATTAGCCGCTTATTGGCCTTGGGTTTCTCTCTACGCTGTGGATCAGACAAGAGTCAAAGAAACTTTTGGCTTGCACCTCCTTTTTTTCTTATGTAACTTAATACGTCTGAGGAAAACATGCGAGACGCTGATTATTGCAAACATCTGAATTTCTCCTAACAGATATTATAAGTTTTTAGCGAATCGCTTTGGTTTCGCACGGGTGAAATGTAGTTATTGTCTTACAAGCCAAGCTTACAACAAATTAGGTAAAACTAAATAATACCTCACCTCATCATTGCTGTGGTAACTTGAAATCAATGATGAAGTCCTTTACTTTAAACCATCTTTAAACAGTACCTCCTAGAGATGGGCCGACTAGTCGCCGACTAGTCGGGAAAGCCGACTATTCGGCATGGTTTGTAGTCGGTGACTAGTCGGCGACTATTCGGCAAAAGATGCCGATTATAATCGGCGCATAACAAACATGTCGTTTGTTTTTTTCACAATTCTATAGTTATAGAAAACGAAGCAGCACTGAGCACTCCTTTTCGTATCTTTCGTAGCTTTATTTTCGTCGCAAATGATGGGAGCTTATTGTGTGTCGAATATTTCCGACTAGGTAAAACATATTTTTATCCTGTATATTATATGGTATGGTATTCCGCTTCTCGTCGGAATTGATGACAAGAATGACACCTGCGACAAGTAGGTATTTGAATGATCGGTATTGCCGATTAGTCGGTTAGTCGGCTAGTCGGCAAATACTATAGTCGGTCCATCACTCCTCCCTTTTCACTAAAATCAATTGCGTAGTTCAAAAGACCCAAAATCAGTAAAATCTTTTTTTCCTTTTGGTTTTGAGAGGCAACTTCTGCTTCGAGACAATTGTTGTTTATTGTAAGCTCGCAGGAACAGACGGCAGAATGCGACTATGTTTTATGCTAAGACAATTTAAGATATAAAACGTTTATTTGGCACAATGATTATTCAACTACATGTAGAAACGCGTAATTTTTCTTGATAAGGGGTTATTTTGCACCCATATAAAGTAGACATAATAAATAAGAAGTAACTGCTCAAAAAAAAACTACGTCTGAAACCGTTAATTATCTACATGACTATCTGGAATAGCAAAGTCATAATTTCACGCATCGCCTAACAAAACTTGCCATTCCGAGACGAATTAAATTCAGAAAGGAGGACGCCCAAATTAATATTTCTATAGAATGAGACCATGGAAATGAAACCGAGACATCGCAAATAATGTAAGCGCATCTGGGCAGCAAAAGTTGTTGTGCCAGATGTCGGCAAATGTCTCGATTCATTCGCATTATATGATCGTCTAAAAGTAAATAAACACTATTTTCTCTGTTCTGTGCGTCATAAACTAATATTGATTTAGCTTTTTTTAAACATTATTACTAAACACAGCGTTTTAAAAGTAACTTTATATGATATTTATGCAATTTAATTGCAATTAAAATATCAGTAAAGCGCCGCGCCCGACTTGCGAGGAGATGCGGGTTCGACTTCGATATTATTATTGCAAGTAAATCCCTAGTCAGTCGATATTATTTTTTAATTTAAATATCATGATCATTAGGCGCGGGTCTGGAGTTTTTGGTTTGAATCCACGGTAAAAGGTTCTTTATACTACCTACTACTTATTTTGAGATTAGGGCAATGTATAAGTAATATTTTTTATCGGTCTGTGTATCAAGTTCTTATTGTATCTTTGTTTCCTCCAGGTGTAACCGCGCGAGTGTGCGATGGGCGCGTCGGGCGTCTCCGACGAGTACACGCCGCCGCGGCTCTCGCGGCTTCTGCACGCGCTGCCGCACGTCAACGTGACGCTGCACCGCGTCAACGACACCTTCGCGCCCAACTCGCCCGTCTACCTCGAGGTAAACAAATTCTCTGCACACCATGTGCAAATAAGCACTGCATACCCTGTGTAGTATGTGACGCACCTCACCTCATTACGTAGCATAGATTTTGTATGTACCATAGACTTAAGGTTTATACCCGTTGGTAAAATGGTTTAAGTCCCGGGCCAAGATACAAGGTTTGGCGAAAAAAAAACATCTTCCACCAGGAGACGCTAGGGTTCACACATAAAGCTATGGCAAAAATCAACGAATTGAAGTATGATTTGCTGCCCCACCCACCTTATACGCCTGATCTAGCGCCATCAGACTTCCACTTATTCCCTAAGCTCAAAACTTTTTTGGGCGGACAGAAATTTGCCACAAAAAATGAAGTCAAGAAGAAATAATTTTATGGAAGGCATTACTGCTTTAGAACGTAGATGGAATAAATGCGAAGAGGTTTACGGAGGTCGAAAAATAAAATTAATTTTATCATGTTTTCTTATTAGGCTAGTTACTTATCATCCCGCCATCGTACATACAGGAAGTAGTAACCATTTTACTTTATTTGATTTATTAGCAACCTAATTTAAATTACAATATCAGTATTTAAATTTGAAAATTTAGACTCAGGCGGAACTACCCTTTAAAGATCATCAAACGATGAAAAGAGCACACAATGGTCGACAAGATATATCAAATTGCTCCAATTAGAAATTCATCAATAACAAAAACTTTGATTACAGAGCTTGGGTATCCTCGGCTCCATACCCGGCGCTTGGCTGATCCTGACGCTGACGGTGCTGCTCATCTACCTGCTGACGAGATGCTGCGACAGGAAGCCACGCCCGCCGAGGAGCATTACAGCTCTCAAGGTATGAATACCGAGTTTATCATGACTTTTTCGTTGTATGATTATTAGGGAACGGGCCCAACGTGCTTCCAGCCAAACAAGGCAATGTAGACTATACCGTTTTTTCGGGATTGGAATTGAGGATCTTCGAGTAGTAGGCGGACCACCGCACCACTACACTCACAGCCCTTGTTTAACACAGCAAAGTATCGTTTATTTAATAACTCATATTAGACCTTTCTTGAATCATCACAAGAAAATTAGTAGCTACGATATTATTACATTAGCATTCTCTCGAGTGAAAGATAGAGCTGACCGTTTTATTGGGTGTGAATAAATCATTAAACACTTGAGAGGGATAGTCCTCTATAAATAGCGACTGCGAACGGAATTTCTATCTATCTCACACAGAGTTGTGATGTAATCACCATCTGGGATAAGGATGTGACAAGTTTCATATTGATAAATCTTTCTTTGCACAAAATTTACATCGAATAATCTAAATTGAAAGGAATGGTATATCGAAACTGGACACAAAATTTAAAAGAACATATCAGCAATAAAGAAATACTCAAATATCCTAATTAGTTTTGGCAATATCAAAAACTTTTTTCAATGTGTGCAGTGAAAAAGATAACTCCATAGCACAAAACTAGTTAGAATGAAAGAATAAAGATTTTGAATCTTTAATCTTGTTAATTTTAGTCGCATGTTAAAACACTTTTCGTTTTGCTTTATTGAGAGCATCAAAACTTTTATCTAAAATTGTAATCATTTCTCATTAGTAACATGATCCAACTGCATTTATTTGCTTGCTAGCTTGGTGTTCGGCTTGTAACTCGGTTTAATACCTACTCGGACAAAAAAAATCGCCTTATGCGTGCAGTGATGCATCGCGTTAGTATCGATAAATAAAATACAATGCGATTTTCACATCTCTACCATCTGGATCGGATGGATTACTCAAAGAGAAGTGTGTTTTGATGATCATAACATTTTATAATGGGGTCTATGTCATCGAACCGGGTCCGGGTAACATGTGCGGCTGGACTGTGCCATGTGGATTAGATTTATTGTTGGGGTATGAGGCCATTGACAGATATGATTCCCATCTTTATATACACATCATCGTTTAAGTTCTGTCATCTCGTAAGTCGTTTTTAGCAACTTTTCAGGAGATACAAATAACTTTTTTTGTATAAATTCCCAACTGCAGCTGACAGGACAGCTCAGCGTATGATACTGAAATTACTTACGCATTGTTTCCATGGAATTGGTGGCTTTTGTGCTGTTACTTTTCCTTAATTTTAAAGGTTTTTACTTGTCGTATCTTGATTCTGATTGGTCGAAACGATGCGTCTTTCGATTTTTCAGTGAATGATATCAAAATGTCAAAACCGCCAAAAAATGAGTTACATGGTGATAGAACTTACGACGATATAAACTTTTATTGTTCTTGGGAACTTTATATGATCTTGGGAGTCCTCTAATATTTTTCATCACCTGTTTAAGTAAGTGTATCGCTGGACACGAGCCGCTCCAAAAGGAGTGATCTCTAATAATTGCCACAGTTGGCGGGTGGGTTGGTGATAGCAGTAATTAAGACTGAGTCGAAAGAAGAGACGCTTCTGCCCATCTACTTCTGACAGTACTTCTTCATCGCCTCTTACGACACCCATAGAAAGAGCTAGTGCTATTATGCATCCATGTTTATGTGCCGGCATCACATGTAAATGTATAAATGTATAGTATAGAATAGTTAATATTTCTTCAAATACTGATTGAAATCTTGTATATCTCCTCATATATTGAGACCATAGCATGACAATTGTGTAGTTAAATATTGAATCTTACTTTGGAACTTTTAGATATGTTTACTTTATTTGATATTTTAGCAATTAAATTGCATTTATAATATCAGTATATAAACTTGAAAAATTATGTCTCAGGCGGGACTCGAACCCGCATCTCCTCGCATGCCGGACGGGCCGCCCGCTAAAATAGCAAATAAAGTGTATAAATATAGGTAGCTGTTTCATCTTAACTGACTTGTCAAACATCTGCAAAGATGTTTCTTTCGGGTGTTAAGGGTGCAAACTCCTAACATTTGATGAAGCAACGCAGGCTTACAGCGTTAAGAATATGCTTGAAAAAATCGCGATGTGTCGCAGTGTCTCGGTGGCTTAATGGTATAGCGCTCGCTGTTATTACAATAAAGTAGAAATAACGCATAAATATTGGACACAATGTCATGTGTAAGAAATATTGTACAAAATATAGTCAGGTTCTAATCATGGCCTGTTGACTATACATTGCACACCAAATAGCAAAACTAAAATAGAAATTTTTCTATTGTGTTTGGCATTTACAATGTTTGTAATAGGCACCTAAAATGCGAATAAATTATGTAAATTTCAATTGTGAAACTCCAAGGATAGTTTTAACTACAAAAATACTGCTCGTAAGTGATTTGAGTTCAAGAGCTATAATTTCGACAAAATTGTCGAAAAGATTTGTGTGGAAGAATTTTGTTATGTTTGGTTTGTTTGGCAATGGTGAACCAGATTTCAACAAATCTATGAAAACACTACCTGTTGCCCGCGACTTCGTGCGCGTTTAGTTTGTTATTATCACACAGGAACCATACTTTTTCCGGGATGGTAAGAAGTTTATGTGCTATTCCAGCCCATTAGCAATCCCTGCGCTGAACTTCTTCTTTTTTTTTATAAACAATTGGGTTGCTCTTGACTACATACTTAACTCTACGGTTAAGAAGAATCCTAAGATGGAGCGAGCTTACCCAGAGAGTGACACTAGTTCTCCCACACACCAGCGGAACACAGAAAAACCGTTTGGCGCTGGACTCTGGCAGGAGGGTGGTAGCATCTAGGCAGCTGTTTACGAAGTCTACCACCGCAGAGGGATCTGTTAGCCGTCCTCATTGGTTAGAAAACCAAAGACGCTGTTGCCCAGGGTGGACCACTAGGAGGTAGATCCACCCCAATCTGCTCTGCCGTTATGGCGTGACTAAGTAACAAGCATCCAATCAATCTTTCACATCTATACTATATAATATTATAAAGCTGAAGAGTTTGTTTGTTTGTTTGTTTGTTTGTTTGAACGCGCTAATCTCCGGAAGTACTGGTTCGATTTGAAAAAATATTTTTGTGTTAGATAGTCCATTTATCGAGGAAGACTTTAGGCTATATAACATCACGCTGCGACCAATAGGAGCGAAGCATCGGTGAAAAATGTTGCAAAAATAATCGCGTTCATAATAACAGAAATTGACGTGGTCGAAGTCGCGGGGAACAGCTAGTTTCTAATATTAGTAAGATCAATAAGATAGGAATTTGATTTGCTAATAATATTTTAATGGTTTCAATTTTTTTCCAGATTACACTGATGATCCTATCGGTGCTGTGTTGTGGAGCCATTGGCGTTGGGCTCTTCGGCAATGACGACCTGCATAACGCGATGTTGCAGAGCATCCAGGCCGGCAACCAGCTCGCGGCGCTCGTCAACACTGTCAAGAATCAGGTAAAAATTAACTGATGAATCTTATTTAATACTTTGAACCCCACGAGGCACCCGGGTGCCACGATCACAATTGATTTCAATTGTGTCTGGAATGACTCACGATCGAGGGATTAAAAACAATAATTGTTAGGGACATAATCCAAACCTCTAAGTACTTGAAAATTTTACTAACTAGAATAAAAAATCATCGGAATCGGTCAACCTGGTAGGAAGTTATCATAATTAAAAACGCGTTGAATAGAGAACCATCCCTTTTTTTCATTTGTTAACCGAGTGGTCAGTTAAGGCAATTTTTGTTCTCTCATTATGGCTCTTGTACTATCGTCTAATTTGTAACGTTCCTTGGTGCTCATTCGCCTGAATCACAGGTTTATCCAAGTTCAGACAAAATATGCCTTTCTGCATTGAAAATTTAAGTTATCTGTAAATCTAAATAAGTAACAACTGCCTTTCTGTGTTCAATTAACGTTTCTTTTCGTCGTATCGTCTTAGGAATGACCTCAAGAAGCGCCTTATTGTTCTTCCAGTCTAGTATCCTGGAAGAAGCCATGGGGTCCCGCGCCCGGGCCCCTCTGGCAAGACTGGCGGACGCGCTGGACGCGCCAATCGCCAACCAGACAGCGCTGGGTACACTCCTACGCGCTCTGTCGGCGTTACGGAACAACGCTAGCGCGGCCGCCTCCGCCGCCGACAACCTTAGAAGGCCGCTGACAGCTCTTAATTTGGACGCTTTCATGAAGGTGAGGTTGGATCTTCTTCCAGTCTAGTATCCTAGAAGAAGCGATGAGTGTCATTGATCTGGCTGGCCGACGCGGCCCGTAGCCAATCAGACATTGTTGGGTACAATCCTGCGCGCTCTGTAGGCGTTACGGAATAACGCTAGCGCGACCTCTTTCGCCGCTGATAACCTGAGGAGGCCGCTGGCGGCTCTCAACTTAGACGCTTTCATGAAGGTGAAGTTGGATCTTCTTCCAGTCTAGTATCCTAGAAAAAGCGATGGGAGTTATTAACTCGGCTGGCGGACGCCCATAGCCAGACAGACAGCGCTGGGCACACTCCTACGCGCTATCTACTGATTAATTCTGGCTCTAATGTGCAATAGCGACTGTACTGTACACCATTGAATTTAGTGTGCACTAGTGTAATTTCCAACAGTGCTTAATAGTGATATGCGTCAACAAATCGATTGAATGTTAATGTCGTTATGTTTTTGCGCGTGTGGAAGGCGACGCATGTCAATTGGTCGTTGCATTGTGTACACTAGTGGTTTTAGTGTGCACCAGTGGCTGTACTTTATTACTTAATTTTATTTATTACCAGTGGCTGTAGTATGCAGCAATGTCTGTAGTGCGCACTACTGTAATGTTCAACAGTGCCTCATAGTGTTGTGTCGTTGTGTTTACAGCGTGTATGGGTGTGGGAGGCGGCGCGCTGGGCGGGCGGCATGGCGGGCTGGTGTTGCGGCGGCGCCGTGTGCGTCGCGCTGCTCGCCGCCGCCGCGCGCCGCAGCCGCCGCGCGCTGCTGCTGCTGTGTGTGAGTACCTACTGTGTATGGCACTAGGCGCTAGTGGGCGTGGCAGGCGGTGCGCTGGGCGGGCGGCATGGCGGGCTGGTGCTGCGGCGGCGCCGTGTGCGTCGCGCTGCTCGCCGCCGCCGCGCGCCGCAGCCGCCGCGCGCTGCTGCTGCTGTGTGTGAGTACTGTGTATGGCACTAGGCGCTAGTGGGCGTGGCAGGCGGCGCGCTGGGCGGGCGGCATGGCGGGCTGGTGCTGCGGCGGCGCCGTGTGCGTAGCGCTGCTTGCCGCCGCAGCGCGCCGCAGCCGCCGCGCGCTGCTGCTGCTGTGTGTGAGTACTGTGTATGGCACTAGGCGCTAGTGGGCGTGGCAGGCGGCGCGCTGGGCGGGCGGCATGGCGGGCTGGTGCTGCGGCGGCGCCGTGTGCGTAGCGCTGCTTGCCGCCGCAGCGCGCCGCAGCCGCCGCGCGCTGCTGCTGCTGTGTGTGAGTACTGTGTATGGCACTAGGCGCTAGTGGGCGTGGCAGGCGGCGCGCTGGGCGGGCGGCATGGCGGGCTGGTGCTGCGGCGGCGCCGTGTGCGTAGCGCTGCTTGCCGCCGCAGCGCGCCGCAGCCGCCGCGCGCTGCTGCTGCTGTGTGTGAGTACTGTGTATGGCACTAGGCGCTAGTGGGCGTGGCAGGCGGCGCGCTGGGCGGGCGGCATGGTGGGCTTGTGCTGTGTGTGAGTACTGAGGCGCTAGCCGTGTTGTAAGGACGCAAATTCTACGCAATTTACTTTTTTTTGCAGCTTTAATAACATTGTAATTGATTGGGTTTTTCGAACGCCTAGCGACATCTTTTGATGGTTCTTGGTTTCGTCGCTACGGCGCCGTATTGTAATTTAGGTCATATTGTTCCTTTTTCCCAATTTCAAGTTTGGAATATCTATTTAATATAATTTTCTTTCTGGTTCGTTTCTAATAAAGGAAATTTGGGGTCCCTTCCCAATGGCGCGGTTCCAATGAAACTCCAATCTTCAGCAGGCAGCAGTTTTATTAATCTCACATTGGTCGCAGACGCAGAGTGGGTCCTCTATAGTATAAGTCTCTGGTACCTTGCTTTTGCGTTCGGAAACGCAACGCGTGATACAAAGTACGCGTTCGGAAACGCTACACCACCCCCCCACGGAGAAAGATTCGTTACGAATTTAATAAAAATATTCATTATTTTTTTTTAAATTTAACACTACGACCAGACCGTGTAGTATGGGGCTGTTTATCTAAAACAGCCGGAGGAGGAATTAGTGTGGCAGGAACAAGGGAAGCTGAAGGCAGAGTTCGTGATGTATCTTCAAGTATTAGGCGGTCACGAACTGGTTCCTGTGGAACAGGAGTCGATTCCGGTTCATTTACTAAAAAAGCAGGTTTGACGCGGTCGACGCTCACTGCAACCTCCTTGCCTTTAATATTAAGTGTAAGAGTTTTACCATCATTCGATCGTTGCATGACGGCATAAGGGCCGGTGTACGGTGGTTGCAATAGACGACGAACCGTATCATCCCGTAAAAATACATGTGAACTGGATGATAAGCTCTTAAAAACAAAGGAGGACGAATTACAGTGTCTAGAAGCAGCAGTAGGTCGTACATTCGACATTTTGCGTCGTAATTGCACGACAAGGTCAGCTGGATCCGCACATTTGTCCTCACCGGGGGCAGGGACTAGCATCTCACCAGGTAAACGGAGGTTTTCGCCATAAAGCATTTCAGCAGCTGTAGCCTTGATGTCTTCCTTAATTGCAGTTCGCATACCAAGCAAGACAAATGGCAGAGATCTCACCCACGAGTCACCGTGGCACATAAGCGCCGGTTTCAATTGGCGGTGTAGTCGCTCGATCATGCCATTGGCGCAGGGATGGTATGCAGTGGTCCTTATCCGTTTGGTGGCAAACTGCTGCATCAGCCGTCGGAACATGTCGGATTCAATCTGTGTGCCCTGATCCGTTGTTATGACAGTTGGAACTCCGAAGCGAGACACCCATTCTCGTGTAAAGGTTTCGACTACCTCCTCAGCGGTAATGGTCCGCATGGGCCACACCTCGGGCCATCTCGACACTCGATCAATTGCCGTTAAACAATAGCGAAATTCCTTGTAGATGGGCAGAGGTCCGATGATGTCAATGTGGACGTGCATAAAGCGGTTGGATGTCAGGTCGAAGGATCCAAGCGGGGCGGAATTGTAACGCGAAACCTTGCTGCTTTGACAGGCTTCACATGCTTGAGCCCAGAGGCGACAGTCCTTTCTAATCGAGGGCCAAACGTACCTGTCGGTAATTAGTCTGGTAGTGGCACGTACGCCGTGGTGGGACAAGTTGTGTAACTTGTTGAACACAGCCCGACGAAATGGAAGAGTTAGATATGGTCGTGGTTTGCCAGACGATACGTCGCAAATAACAGATATGTTAGTCCCTGGAATGGTGATCGCAGATAGTTTAAGACTAGAGCTACTTTTCTGTATATCCCGTAGTTCGATGTCAGTCTTCTGTGATTTGGCTAGATCCTCGTAATCTTGTTCTAGAGAAATAGCCTCGATGCGGGACATTGCATCGGCTACGACGTTCTCCTCACCACGGATGTAACGGATGTCAGTTGTAAATTGACCGATAAAGGATAACTGATTGAGCTGTGATGGTGGTAACTTTTCACGCCGCTGTGCGAAAGCGTACAGTAACGGCTTGTGGTCGGTATATATTGCCACTTGCTGGACCTCCAAGATATGCCTAAAATGCTGCACGCTTTCATACACAGCCAATAACTCTCTATAGTAAGCTGGCCATTGACTTTGCTTAGTTGTAAGCTTTTTGCTGAAAAAGGCAAGTGGGTACCATTGCTCGTTTACCTGTTGTTGAAGACACGAACCTATATGAACACTGGATGCGTCGGTAAAAAGAGCGAGAGGCGCGTTGTCTACAGGATGTTGCAGCATGGTGGCATTGGACAAGCTTCTCTTATAGTCTTCGAACTTTCTTAAAAGTTCGGGAGTCCATAAAAAAGGCTTAGCGCCTTTACCGTTCGTCGCAACCACCGCTTCGATCAACGGAGCCTGAAATTGCGCAGTATGGGGTATGAATCGACGGTAAAAATTTAACATCCCGAGAAATCGCCGCATACCTTGTACAGTTTTGGGTGGAGGGAAATCCAGCAGTGGTTGGATGCGGTCCTCAGGAGGGCGAGTGCCTTCTGCGCTGATTTGGTAACCTAGAAACACAACCTCGCTGGCACCAAGAACGCATTTAGAAGGGTTGATGACTACGCCATAATCTTGCAGGCGTTTAAAAAGTATTTGCAGGTGTTCGCGGTGCTAGGATACACTTCTGGAGTAGACCAGAATGTCATCGACATATGCAAAACAGAAGTCAAGCCCCGTGACGACCTCGTCTATGAATCGTTGAAAAGTCTGTCCCGCGTTTCTAAGACCGAATGTCATAAATGGGAATTCATAGAGTCCGAAAGGGGTTATGATGGCTGTCTTGCATATATCCTCTGGTGCTACCGGCACCTGCTGATAGGCTTTTACGAGATCCAGAGTGCTAAATATGGTGCAGCCAGCGATGCTGTTACAGACGTCTCCTATATGACGCACAGGGTAACGATCAGGAATTGTCCTGGCATTCAGGGCGCGAAAATCGCCACATGGACGCCAAGACTGGTCCTTTTTCATCGTCAGGTGTAGTGGAGACGACCAGGCACTCTTGGATGGCCGTGCTGTACCAATCTTAACCATATCCTCAAACTCTTTTTTTGCAGCAATGAGCTTTTGGGGCGCTAGACGGCGAGGGCGGCATGAAACAGGCGGTCCTGGCGTGGTCTGAATGTGGTGGACTGTACTGTGTTTGATAACCCATGGTTGGCCAGGAGGTCGTGTGATGGCGGGAAACTCGGCGAGCACTTGTGCAAAAGTCGAGTTGCCAATAACCACTGCCTTGACACTATGTTGTTCTGACGGGGCTATTGAAGCTGTTGCAGAGAGTCCTGTGTTGCCGTCGATTAAGTGCTTATTTCTGCAATCTGGCAGCAGGTTGAAATAGCTCAAGAAGTCAGAACCAATTATTGGGGTAGCCACATCAGCCACGACGAAATTCCAATGAAAGTCCCGGCGCAGTCCTAAATTGGGGTGCAAGGAGACGGTGCCGTAGGTCTTTATAGTACTTCCGTTGGCAGCGCTGAGTGTGTAATTAGTAGTCGCGCGATGGTCTTTTATTAAACGCCGAGGAAAACAGCAGAGGTCGGAGCCAGTGTCAATCAGGTATTGGTACTTCGACTTCTGATCGGTAATGAAAAGTCGGCGACCGGAAAGGGGACAATCAGCGGCCGACACTACTGACTGTCTTTGTCGTTTTCCTTTTCCTTCCAGCTGCAAGGTGTTGTGCATTTTGTTAGGGAACTTCGTTCTTGCTTTCGGATCACGTCGGGGTCACCAGTTTGGGGTCCCTTCCCAATGGCGCGGTTCCAATGAAACTCCAATCTTCAGCAGACAGCAGTTTTATTAATCCCACATTGGTCGCAGACGCAGAGTGCGTCCTCTATATAAGTCTCGTCTGGTACCTTGCTTTTGCGTTCGGAAACGCAACGCGTGATACAAAGTACGCGTTCGGAAACAATACAGAAATAAGGGCTATTTCTTAATTTATTAAGATTACTTCCATTTAAGTGTCATTTGTATGATCGATTACTTTAGTGAATCGAAACGCGTAACGGAACGTCATAACAGGAAGGATTAGGTTTTCTTTGGGACACTTGACCTGGGATCGGCGACCCAAATGGCGGATATATTTTTATAGTGGTTGTTAATAACAATCCAAAGATGTCAAGGGCATCTAATACAACTTATATTTTAAAGTCTAATAGCAAAACAACATGAGGTAAAATATATTGAAATATTGATTTATTTTTTCACCGGTTGACAAATTTCTCGTTAGGCGTGGTTGTAAAATCGTATATATTTGTTACAGAGGAATTAAGTAAATTATAGTTGGTGGACGAGGGATATGTTTTCTGAATCTGATATTCTTCAGTAAACGTAAGTATTTCCTTGGAAAAGTGTGTCCATACCTCATGTTTGGTATCAAAAGACAGGTTATTAATTTGATGAATTTCTTTTCAGATGGGTTTATATTCTGGTTTTAATTTTTATATTCATACTTATCTTTTATATTTCTAGTGATTCATTTCGTAATCATATTCTTCTAATTCTATCTGGATTAGATTGTTATTCCTTATCAACATTTAACTTGAGGTTCTGTTCCTGATGATGAACTTAGGTAATATTTGTATGGAACGACTCGTGAAGTCGATATAGTTTTGGGTTTTCAACGTTGGGTTGTTCTTGGGAACTGACATGGACTTCCATCCGGGAGCTTAGTAGCCACAAGAAGGCTCAGGACTTAACCAGGGATTCCAAGGGATGTTCTGAAGTCAGGCACTGACCGATCCGGATGAGTATTCAACGTCTAAAGGTACCATCTTCTTTCTTTTCCTGTGAGGGCAGCTACTTGAAACCATAGTTCTATTTTAATGTTAATATATTGTAAAGTCGAGTCTTTATATCTGAGCTATTTAGATTATGCAGAACGGATAGCACTATTTTCAATCCCGAACCATTACACACACCCTGAATAAATTATGTTGAGAGTCATATCTCTAGTACTAATTGGTTAAAATATAATATCTTTAGCTACGTGGATTGTCTACTTAATGGTAGTATATCTATTAAGATTAAATTTTCTAATAATGTAATAACAGTCGGCCATCAACCTAATAAATATATAAATACTACTGATTGTTATTATTCAACATCCCGTAGCCAGTCAACTTGGTTCTTTATAAATTTCTGCAAGCCGGGCATAGACTAACCTAGCCGTTTTAGTCCCATCTTGTCTTCTTATAACACCTAGAAGAAATCACCCTTGCAGTGTGTGTGTACCGACCACTGTGACGCCAGCCGTGTGTAAGTACTAAGTGTGTGTGTGTGTGTGTGTGTGTGTGTGTGTGTACTGATATCGTGACGTCAGCTGTGTCAATATCAGTCGAGACGATGTGTCAATCAACAACCTCTATTAATCCACGGTTAGATAAAGGCCTCTTCAAAAGGATGACTTTGTCGCTTCGCTGTGCTTAGCAGGCGGGTAAGCGTGACGTAAGTCAAGTGTAAATTTTATAAGTATAAATAGTTGAAATACTGTAACCTGACTTTAAAAAATTAATTACATCAAAATTACCCTGTATATTTATATTTGCTGAATTGTTTAAACATTTTGGTACTCAGGATTTGGTATTCTTAAATTTGATACCTTCTTTCATTTTGACAGCATTTGTTTAAATAAGTTACCCCAACATATTGTAGTAGCTTTTTTGGCTTTGCCGTAGTCTGGTAAAAAGGCACTGATACTACCAATGATATAGTAAACTGACAGATTTACTGTCAAACGAAAACTATGGTAGTTAACGTTTGCGGAAAACTCGTACTAGGCACTGATACTACCAATGATATAGTAAACTGACAGATTTACTGTCAAACGAAAACTATGGTAGTTTACGTTTGCGGAAAACTCGTACTAGGCATACTGAAACTATATTTAAGACCTTTCGCCAAAGTGGCGCTATTTAGCTGCGTAAACTTTTCTATATTTGTTTACCTCTGTGCCGCAGGTGGGCGCTCTCGGCGCGCTGGTGGCGTGCTGGGCGGGCGGGGCGCTGGTGACGGCGGGCGCGGTGGCGGCGGCCGACGCGTGCCAGGACCCCGCCGCCGCGCTCGCGCACCACGCGCCGCACCACCTGCCGCAGGACGTGAGTGTTGCATAGCTTAAGACGCTGACTGCAGCCGATGACCTTGAGCAATGAACACGCCCACAAATTTATTCGTCTTTGAATTTCTTTGGAACGCGCCACAGCTATCACTGTCGATTCTCGTAGGAGTGACAGAGAAAAAGCACATGAAATAGAAGGGCCTAAGTGCCAAACAACAAAATTCGTTGTGCAATTTAAAATTGCCATTTTACTAAAAATCTAAATCAGCCATTTGCTTAAGCAACATGTAATATACAATATAGCAAAATTTTATTATCATTGTTATACGGACTGCTGAGAAAAATGGTAATTTATGTATTTTCAGAGGCTACTTTGAGATTTTTTTCTATCGAGAAAAGTTTTTAGAATCGTGTTTTGGAAACAGCCACCTGGTCGAAAATATGATCAATTACAACTACATAGCATTTGGCAACAATACGAGCCATAGGCTTAAAGCAAAACAATCTTCATTGAGCTCAATTTGGCTCATGTCAGCGTCTTAATGTCGAAGCCTAGTGCCTAGTGACGCGAGAGGGAGACGCTAGGGCGGGCTAGTAGCGAGTAGTACAGTGGCGCCTTATTAGTGACGCCTGTTCCTATCTCCATGGAGAACTGGTTGATAAAGCAGTGTAATCTAGTACGCAAATATTAAATATTCCATCAAGAAATTTATGTTTATTAATTCAACACAACAGTTACACAAGTAAGAAGCGAAACTTCTTTATGGCCTTATTTTTCGAAAATAAATAAATAAATAAATAAATCAATCAATCAATCAATCAATCAATTAATCAATCAATCAATCAATCAATAAATTATTTCACTTTACCTTTTTGCTATCGTCTGAACCAACCGTGGTAGGGGCAAGAAAAAGATGGCGCGTAACCGAAAAATGTGACGCTGTGAAAATGTGACGCTGTGACGCGCAACCGAAAAACGTGACGGTCCGAAAAACGTGACGGTAAATTTTTTCCAACGCCGATAAAGAAGTTTCACTTCAATAAATTAATAACTTTAAATCAAGCACGTGTGCTTTACGTTCCAGATGGTCCACTACTACTTATCGTGCAAGGTGTCCCGCGAGAACGTACTGACGGCCGAGCTGCGGAACGCTCAGCGCGCCGTCGTGGCCGTGCGCCAGGCGCTCGCGGTGCTGTCGCGAGGCGCGCCGCAACTCTTCAACGATCCCGGTATGTGGTACCATGTATTCGGTGTGAAAGCGCGTCGTCACCACGTGCGGATATACTATGATGGAGTTGTATAGGTTATTATTGGAATACAAGCTCACCACGTGGATTTTGTTTCTGTTTTACATTAGATATTTCCGATGTTTAAATTAAAATCATTCATTTTTTTCTGTATGTGCGTTTGCGTGCTTGTGAGTGTGTATATCTGCTGGCGTGCGTGTCTGTATGCGTGCGTGTAGGAAAACGACAGGCGCTTTTAAGCAAATCAAAAGGCCGAAATTCGATGGCCCGGGCGCTCGGTCACTCGTCCGAGGCACGTCCACCCTAAACTCGATGATTCGCGCGGCGCGGCGATTGCCTCGCGAAGCCGCTCGCTCTGTGTGGACACGTCTAAGGGCGGCTCCACATTAGTGGCGTGAACACCGCGCGAAGAAGGCGCGAACCCTGGACAAAATACCGACTCTGATCGGGGAACAGGCGTGAATGCGCGTGAACCGCGCGAAAACCGTCCACATTTTCGTTCGCGCCTGTTTACGGAGCTTCACGGCACTAATGTGGAGCCGCCATAATAGATTATTGAATGCTTGCAGGCCTCCAGCCGGCGCTAGGCGCGCTGGGCGCGGGCACGGCGGAGGCGGAACGAGCGCTGGTGTCTCTGAGTAGCGCGCTGGAGTGCCGCATGGCGCGCGCGTACTTCGTGGCCGGCGCGCGGGCCGCCTGCGACGCGGGGCTGCAGGTGCGTGCGCTAGTCTAGCGGGGGCAGGTGTACTAGTGTAGCGGGGGCAGGTGTACTAGTGTAGCGGGTGCAGTTGTACTAGTGTAGCGGGGGCAGGTGCGTGCGCTAGTGTAGCGGGGGCAGGTGTACTAGTGTAGCGGGGGCAGGTGTACTAGTGTAGCGGGTGCAGGTGTTCTAGTGTAGCGGGGGCAGGTGCGCTAGTGTAGCGGGTGCAGGTGTACTAGTGTAGCGGGGGCAGGTGCGCTAGTGTAGCGGGTGCAGGTGTACTAGTGTAGCGGGTGCAGGTGTACTAGTGTAGCGGGTGCAGGTGTACTAGTGTAGCGGGTGCAGTTGTTCTAGTGTAGCGGGGGTAGGTGTACTAGTGTAGCGGGTGCAGGTGTACTAGTGTAGCGGGTGCAGGTGTACTAGTGTAGCGGGTGCAGGTGTACTAGTGTAGCAGGTGCAGGTGTACTAGTGTAGTTGATCCAGGTGTACTTTTGTAGCGGGCTACAGGTACAGCCGTCTCTACCTCTGACCAAATTTAAACATTCACAGCGTTACTACTACTCGTTTTCAGTCCGTCGTATGGTGATTGAAACGGTTTTGAATCAAGCCGAATCGCATCACTTAAAATTCAATGCAACCACAAAAAAAATGTCATTTTTTATTATATTTGTGTAGTGAAATCATTTGTTAATATCAGAAACGCCAAGTAGTAACGGGCCTTTGGCAGATGCTCAAAACTTTAATTTATTTTGTTCTTTAAACTACAAATAAAATGTTATTTCCAGGCCTTGTCATTGCAACTCCTGGCGGCCATCGCAGCTGGGTTCCTGTTCACTGCCATTGTGTTAGTCGACTCACATGCCTGGATCTACATCAATACTAAGTAAGTTGTTCAATTATTTATTTATTTACGCACAACATCTAGTAATTCGTTTAAACTGTTCAAATAAAAACTTGGTTATTTGATAAAAGAGACGTATAATTATTTCTTAAAGTATTGTACAGACTTCAGTGTTCCGATGTACGCGTAGGACGCTAGTAAACTAATGTAAAGGCCTGTTATTATCCCACAGCAGGGCAAAGACGTCCATCATAGAATTCAAGTTACCACAGCAACCGGATACGGAGTACGCTAGTAGTTAGTCATATAGTCGGTTACCCGTACGCAGAAATGCAAGTCTTTACCTGCAGCCAGGCGTATACAATTTAAGGTTGCGTGACGATGAGCGTTCCTGCCTACGCGTAACATTACGCGTACATTAGAAAGCTTGATTGCAGCCAGGCGTATACAATTTAAGGTCGCGTGACCATGAGCGTTCCCGCCTACGCGTAACATTACGCGTACATTAGTACAAAATAAAACCCAAGGCTTTAGAAATCGTCAGAAAGTGAAATAACAATATGTCAGACAGTGCCATCTATCTAAAATCAAATCTTCATAATGTGACAGTTGACCAACTATCGTCACAAAGTTATTGAAAATGTTTAGGCCAGTGGTTCCCAATGTTTTCTGGTCGTCGACCCATCCAATACAAGTTTACAAATTAGAGACCCACCTCTAGGAAATTTGATCGTTATAAATTTTTATATAAAGGACTTTTCATATAACGAACAAAGTGAGTCACTCTACAGCCATGGTCCACTTAATATTCGCCCGCTCCCATTAGTTTAAATAACTCTGCTTTAGAAAATGTTATTCAAAAAGCAAGAAATTGATAGAGAATTGCCAAACTGTTTTAAGAGTTTTCGTGTTTTATCTAATTGAAATTCCAATCAATCTACGGATTAATTATTTTTTTGTGTTAAAATGTACAGATATTTTTTTTTGTATACAAAGGGCGTGTAAATCATAGTTAAGATTTTTCGTAGTCTAGGTACTGTATATAATTGTATTTTGATAATTTTGTATTTAGAAAGTGTTTTGAAAATTTATTGAAATATATCTGTGTCGTAAATATGTAATTTTATGTAAATAGATGTATTTAAAATGATATAAATATGGCGTGGTTCGGTGATTTTCCTACTATGCAAGGGTCCCGGGTTCGAATCCCGGTCGGTTCAAAAGAAATAGATCTTTTCTAATTTTTCTCAGTTCTTGATCGGGTGTGTTATACTCGTGCCACGTTATGCCGTTCGTCCCGGCTTTTATCGCTGAAATGGAAGTCATGTATAGACAGGTCAATCTACCCAAAAGTTAAAGGTCATTGAATTGATTTTCAACTTTCAAGTCCAACAGGAAGAGATCAATATCAATGGGGACTACCGTTTCTTTGCTCACCAGTTGGCGCCACTGTAGACTGAGGTCCGGAAGTATAGCAGTAAAAGGCGATTGGCGCCGAAACAAAGTGTTATATCTTGAATATAATTACGGTTATATTGTTTATAAATAACTATCTTGATATCAACAAACTAACTTCTGAAATAGTTGCTCTTGAGGCCGCCTATTTTTGCGATTTTTCTTAATTCCGCTTTTAAAGCGTTCACATTAATCGCCAAATAATCCATGTTTGCTATATTTTACGATGGAGATCACTTTCCGGCAGGTAAATTTAAGAAATTATAATTTATGCAACAAATTCCGCTAAAACCAGTACAAAGCGAATGATATTGGACCTCACGCGACACTAGCGCCTCTAGTGGCAAATTTACTAGCGATAGCCCCCATTGAGAACGTTTGACGTTTTGTGGTAGGTTGACGCGCTGTCTGTACAATTTGAAAAACACAATAAGAAAAAGAAAATTTAAATAGGTAATTGAGGATCGGTCGGCTTTGAATCAAACTCACACCATTAGAAGTAGAATATCAATTGACAATCGATTCTCGACTAGTCGGTGGCAGAAATATTGCATTGCACAATATTGCACATACCACGCTTCAATGAGGGTTTTCTGAAATTACACTCACTAGGCGGCAGCACTGAGACGTCAGGTCCAGAAACCTGTCAAAAGTGTCATAGCGCCAATAATTCGTGACTGATTTTTTGGATTTTAAAAATTTTGTTAAAACTTCTGTCATAATCATTTTGCCTGAAACATCAAAACATAATCAAGTTCTAATTTGCAAAAATAAATAGCGGAAAGTCTGTACCTTCTGGACCTTCCAATAAGTTTTTCCTTGGTGCCTGTTACTTATACACCTCTTCTTTTGAGCTCAAGTTTAACTCGGCAACCTTTTTTTGTCCATATGCACGTGAATTATCCATTTTTAATATTGAGTACGTTTTAAAATCAAACACTCAAAAAGTATGAACTTTTGACACTTTTGGCAGCGCGGATTATTGGGATGGGACCTCTAGCCAAAGTGGCGCTAACTAGTGACGTAAAGTTTCGTGAAAACCCTCATTGCCCGTCGCCTATCGTAACTTGTGGCACATATATCACGCTTCGGGTGGTGTAAAGTGGTGTGGTGTTGCCAGACGCGGCGGTACTGGCGAGGAACAGGCGCCGTTCCTCTCGTCGGGCGCCAGCAGCGCGGCCAGCCGCACCCTGCCGCGCCCCGCGCCCTACCCCAACGGGAAGCCGCCATCCTACAGCGCTGCAGTGCAGCTGATGGATCTGGGAGACAGGGAGAGACCTAGGTAAGTGGGTTGTAATTATCCTCGTGGATTTTATGGCCGAAATCGCCGCCGTGCAGTTGATGGATCTGGGAGATAAGGAAAGGCCCAGGTAAGCATACTGTGACACCTGGGATCTTAAGGCCGATATTGGTTAACAGTATAGGTTTACGAGAAGCCACCTTTATAAAGCTCCGCCGTGAAGTTAATGGACCTAAGAGACAGGGAGAGGCCCATGTAAACCCTTGCGTCCGATATTAGTTAATCTACCCTCAGTGATAAATAGGTCTGATATCGAATCTGCATTAAAAGTATTGAATCATAGGCATCAATACTACTCAGGATCTAGTATTTTCCATCAGCTCAGAAAAAGTGTTTGTAAATGTAATTCAGGTTTTATTAAAATATTTAAAATCTGTTTCAAAACAATTAAAAAATCTTTGGTTTGGTTTATTATATTTAAAAACATTTTCGAATGGTTTAAATAAATATCGAGTACATTACCAAATCTTATATCGATAAGTAATCGTACTTAATAAAGTATCAGAACAATATAATCGATTACTTAAATAATACATATCGCAAGAACAGTACCGATCCTACTCAGATGTAAGGATCGATTGACAGTATGGTTCCGTCGATACATTTTGCGGATCTCTAGATGGTCAACCATAGATTAGTTGCATAGATATTTTTTGTTGATTTATAAAAAACAGCGGTTTCTTAGCAACATAACCAGGATAAACCTATCTCACACTGAAGATATTTTCTATATTTTCAGCCACTGAAAACATAGAATAATTAACGTTATGTTACTCATCTCAGAGTAACTTTTCGTGTAGCCATGTTTTACTGAATATAGCTTTAAGGCAACATTTACGCATCTACAAAGGGTACTAAGGATTGCCAATTGGTAAGTAGACACGAATATGGGATTTAGCGTAGGTAGTTTTTGTACTTTGTATATTTTTATATATATCATAAAGAATATTTGTTTGAAAATGCAATATGGTATTGTGGATTGTAATTTCGTAATGGGTTATGGTTATAATATTTGTCTTATTAGTAGTTAAGAATCAATTCTAAATTGACTTCGGGCTTTAAAGAATGTTTGTAAATAATGTGTATATGTACAAAGAATTGTGGTTCGAGTGTTTAAGATTGAGATGTTACCGTGTAGCCTTAAAACCATGATTGGCAACGCGTGATATAACAAAATCAGAAATAAATGTGTTTTGACGCCCTTCATTGTAATATTTATTTCAGCTGCAACTATTTAAACACAAAATGGAATGAAATAGATTAATGAAAATATATAAATAAAAAACACTAGGTATTCTGCGTGTAGTCACACCACAGACTGCAGGTCATAAAAATCGTACAAATCGATTCGTAATGACATCGAGTCAATTATTGTTTATGGTATGATGAAGTGTTTGTATGGATTTCGGTTTCCCTCTAGGTCCGGGAGCGCTACGCTCGGGCGGGGCGCCGGAAGCTCGGGCGCCGCCTCCGCCCTCGGCACCTTCGGCGGCTCGCACACGTTAGACAAACTATTATATGCACGACTTGTGTTCCGTAGATTAGTCGCCACAACTCGCCCGATATTACCCGTAGACAAACAATATACGAGTATGCACGACTTGTGTTCTGTAGATTATTGTTCGCCCGATCTCGCTTGCTAGTGTATGCCTAGACGCGGTCTAGTGTAAGGTTGCTGGCAAGCATGACATTGGTCGCAATGGCTCGCAACGATTTGGTCAAATATGTACAGGCAACGGCGGGTCAACCTACCAAAAAAAAATTGATTTTGAACTTTAAGCCCAGCAATTAGAGATCAAAATCAATTGAGAAAATTTGACGTTTTGTGGTAGGTTGACGTGCTGTTGCCTGTACAAAACTACCCAGTGTAGCGCAGGGGCGTGCACAGCAGGGTAGTGTATGCAGTTTCTTAGTAAAAAAAACAATTACAACTAAAGGAAGAAATGAAGGGATTGATATTTTATTAAGCTAGGCGTAGTGGGCAGGGTGTGCAGTGCTTATTTACATGAACGGGGTAGCGTGCTCGGGACTGGTGAATAGAATTCGTAAGATTATAGTGATTATTGAGACGAGTCATTAGTTTATCCGTTGGATGAATATCAAATAATTTTCTCTTTTTTTTTCTTGTGATAGCTCGACTCCGTAAAACCAATAATTAAGACTGACTCCATATCCAATTCTTTCAGTAAATACTCAACTTATGCCTCAATATTTGTATATAAAAAGAAAACAACAAATATGTTCAGTACTTACAGATTCTAAATTGTGTCAGTCGCGTCGCGATTGATTGCTTATCGCTTTTCGCCTACTCTATTTTAACTATCTAAAAGTCACTGCTAGTCAGTATGACTACTTGATACTATTCGATTGACTCGCTACAAGTCGTTGCGACCAAAGTCGCGTGCGATATCGCCTGCACGCTATACACCGTGAAATTTTAGTGGTTGTTTTCCCGCAACAGAACGATTTACCTTTAGTAGCACCATCAAGTCGTGCGAGTTATTATTTGAAAATAAAAATATCGTTGTTCTCAATTAATCAAAAAAATAATCATCAACTCAAAAGCGTGAGATACGATAGTATCTTTACAAAATGTGACGTGTTTGGGTACTGCTTGCCGCACGAAATCAATGTTCAAAGCAAAAGAAGCTCTACGCACTAAGTAATACAGCATAAACTGCACCGCGCGAGGGGCAATGACCCCGGCCGGTGACCGGCTGCGGCGCGGCTAGTACCATTGGTTCGAGGTTGCTTTCGAGTTTCGTTTATCACAATCGTGAAACTGCTATTTTTTATTTGAATAAAAAAAAACTGCACAAATCGATTGTACTACTAAGATAGAATCATTTTATTGCGGGAAAACAACCACTAAAATTTAACGGTCTATAAGCATCGATATAATAATAAAAAAATAGATAAACAATTAGCCTCAAAAAACTGTCCCAACTAAAGGTGCATTTGACATAAGGGTGCACTTTTAGTACAACCTATATCAATCGAATATATACAACATGACATAAATATCCATATTATTGCATGTCCACATAATTTTGCCGGGTTATAAAGTTGACACTGTTGATATCAACGTCAATCATTCAATCGAGGACAGTTTTAGGTGTCATTATTGTTACGGACTGTGTATCTAGTTCTTATTATACAGGATGAAATTTTAACCACTTTCCAAAATTTTTATAGGCGTTCAGTATCGTATTTAGAGCCTATTTACGAAGTAAAAAATATAGATCAAGTTGTCACCCGAAAATATTTTTCGCGATATAGTTTTCAATATTTACGGTCGTAGACCTGTTAAGGTATACAGGGAAAATCAAAAACTTATGAATGAGATGCGCAACGCGTAAAAAAGTGTTGCTAGGCAGCTCGTATCAAAAATTTTAGATTTTTGGCGGACATTTTCTAAGTGCTTTTTCTTGTCATTTTTGTACTGGGCTATATTTGGTATACCAAAAGAAAAAATACGTCATTTGTCTTTGTCTCGTAGATTGATATTATTAAAATTTGGAAGGTGGTTAAAATTGCATCCTGTACTTATATCGATCTGTACAAGTCATGGCTTACACTAGGTTGCGTCTCAGCAAACATAAGTGAGGCGAACCCGGACGGAAACTCGGTGTAGTTAGATTGCTTCTTCTCCTGCTTAAAAGTAAAGCTTTGTAGATAGATCTAGGCTTCAATTCAAAAGAGTGTTGGCAGAGCGAGACAGAATAGTAGTTTAGAAGAATTGTTCAAATGTTTATGTCGGTGCATGACGTCCGTCGTTAGGTTGGCTACCGCATATAATTACAAATATAAACAAAAATAGACCCTACTGCACTACATAGTAAGGTCACGCACTGTCAAGCTGCAATATTTTTACTTTGACTTACATGTGTCAGTGGGAGCAAGAAAAGCCGAGTTGACAACTTCAGTCGTAGTGCCTATAACTAAGTCACTAAAACGAGCAAAATTCTGTGCAGTAGGTACTTAATTCGTTCTACGTTCGTACTTTCGACGATTTATTGCTATCTGCCCTTTGAATTTTTATCTAAGATCAAGCGTAGCGCATAGTTAGTTGCTTATATCGTTTATTTTATGTTTTCAGTCGGTGTGATTTTTGATAGTTTTTATTTATTTTCGTAGCTTATCATTTTTTGAGTTAAGTGTAATTTTGTAGTGGCAAAACTTTGTAGTGTCTGTACCTATCTTTAAGAGAGAAATGTTTTTTCTCTCTTTTAAACAATGTCACCGAGGTTTGTTGTAAATTTAGACATAGCTCGTCTATATTCGTCAGACACCAACTAGTACTTAGGATTTTCAATCGACTGTGCGTAATCATCGACCCTAAACGTCCTCTCTTTTGTATAATAGGCTATTTGACTGGTTTTTAAAATCCATTTTATATTATTAAGTAGAGGTTGAAG
The DNA here is from genome assembly GCA_949315895.1 of Anania crocealis. Taxonomy (NCBI): domain Eukaryota; kingdom Metazoa; phylum Arthropoda; class Insecta; order Lepidoptera; family Crambidae; genus Anania; species Anania crocealis. The sequence continues at coordinate 3,964,762 of OX438858.1, read as the reverse complement.
AATCCAGTAAAAGTATTTTTTTTAAATTCTGGTGTTTAATTGCTGATAAATTTCAAAATGAAAATTGAAAATTGAAATAGCGCGTCAAATCGCTATTTTGTCAATATGGCGCTGCAATGGGGTCGGTGACATCACCTGCCTGTCTTGTGATCTGTAGCTCATATCATCTACATACATTTGTTGCAAGCAACAACAAAGTGCGATTGGATCTATATTTTAACAGTGACTTATGTAATAAAATAAGTTGCAAATGGTATGCAGTTCCAAAATGTATAAATACTTCTATAAAAACTTCGGAAAACTATTTGTAAGTGTTTAAAAGAAAATCTAAGTGCGCCGAAAGTGGTTGCAACTGTTTCGGAGGGATCATAATAATAACATAGCGAGTAGTACAAATATTTTCTTTAGTGAGGACCATTTCTATGTAAGTAAACATAATATTAATAATTTTTAATAAGTAATTCATTTCATTAGGAATGTAAATATTTTGTTATTGGTTTGAGGTTATAATACCTCTAATGTTTTTATCAGAATGCCTCTTGCAACTCACCTAGAATATTTCCGATGTTTTCATAATATTAGCTAAAAATTGTAGCTACAGTTTTATGATTTCAATAAACATTACACTTAAAGATCACGGACCAACTACTTAGTTTGTTTGTTACAGATTTTAAATGAATGTGCAGGTTACTGCTTTCTGCTTTACAAAATCGCTGTCCATGGTAAAAGTAATTACCAGAATTTGTAAAATATTCGAAATGAATCACACAAAAACAATGGATACTATTATATAGGAAAATAGTATCAAAACATTTTGAAAAGCTATTGGAACACAAGTAGGCAAACGAAGTTATCAAGCAGGTGACGTCATCATAAACCCGACCAATCAGGAGCGTTTCGTGTCACGTGACAAACGTTTAAATAAATGCATTTTTATTTCTGGATTTATAAATAAATCGTTTATTATTTTCTACTTCCGTTTCTAAATAACCATTTTTAAACTCATAATATAAGCTGATAATAGTAATTCGCACTTTATTTTTCGCATTGTCAAATAGCCTATTGTTTCGCAGTTCCTACCATGTACAGACAACGGAAGGACCTTTTACCTACTTTTTGGGTAAAACAAGTAGGTAAAAGGTAATTGAATTGATTTCAATGACCTTTTACCTTGGAGGAGGATCCAAGGAGTAGGGATCAATATCCATTGAGAAAATTTGACGTTTTATGGTAGGATGACATGCTGTTGTCTGTAGGTACTTGTTTAAATGTTTATTTTCTTCACTAGCCATCTATAAATTACGTCACATAATTTTTGTCTCATTTGTGGGACTTCCCGCATCCATAGGGTGTCGTCAAATAATAGGGGTTAAAGTATGAAATTGCCGATTATTTTCCCACTTTTTATTTTGTTTATAGCTCTTAAGTATAGTCATATTATTGCGTAATTCTTTTTGTATTGTATCAAAAACTAAATAAAGTAACTTTTGACTAAAAAAACAGCAATAATAGTGCCTATTACTTCAAAGGAAGTCGTTGAAAAGACCCCTTACAATGTGTCAGCTGACCTTCTTGCTTCAATTAAGTATATTTGTATTATATACTTTGATTTTCAGAAATTTAAATACTATAATGCGTAGCTTTATAACCATCTAACTTTCACCTTTAATTGCTTCGAAAACAGTTCGTGCGTTTTTAAAAAAACTAAAAAATTGTTAGTATGGAAAAATGACTTTTCTCGATTTAGTCCATACAAAACGGCAATTTCATACTTTAACCCCTAATATTTTCAATTTCTCGTCTTGTTATTATTCAATTAAAACCTGTTGTTTTAATTATATAATTAATAACAAGAACAATAATTTCAATGATCAAAGTTTGGTTCAAAAATCATGTTTAAACACTTAAATTATAATATATTTTAAAATGTGACGTCACTAAATTTAGGAGGCCTTCCACCCCCTTGTTACAAAATGTCACACTTCTTCGACCTTCCTTAAATTCCCCTTAACGTGTGATGGAACTTTTGGATAGTATTCCAGTACCCGCATGTCGACTAGCAATAGTGACCAGCATTCGCTTGGGCTTTTAATATCTTACGTCTTACCAATATTCTGGAGACACAGTCTATTATAACTCCACATAAACCAGTTTTGCATGTCTAGCAGCGTGCCACTAGGCCGCATCAGTATCTTAAGCAGTGGTGCAATTGTAGAAAAAGTTGTCTTGTAGACGTAGAATTTTAGACGTGTTATACAATATTTTTTTACAATGTAATTTCTCGCATGTCAGGGAGGCAGCCCGACGCTGGGCCGCAGGAGCATTTGCTGAGGTTGTCTTACATAAGTATCTTACGCAGCGTTGCAATCTCTACGATTGTATTGTATTATTTGTGTCAAACTACGTCCACAAGACTACTTTCAGATCAATAGCATTAATTGATCTGAAAGTAGTCTTGTGGACGTAGTCACATAACACTCCTCAAACAATGATACACACGATGTATAATACCCTCACTGCCTCCAGTTTCCGCATGTCGGGCAGTGCGACGCTGGGCCTACCTCGGGCTAGCTTACATCATTTTGTGTAGCGTTGGAATTGTAAAACAAAATAATGTGGACGCCAATGATATTTTTAAGTGTAGATATGTTACCTTCATAGTAATTCGCGTATTAAATCTGTTCCAAGCAATCCAAAACTGCACATATTGACAAGTTTCACTCATAAGCAGAACAAAAGATTCGAACTAGCACGTAAATGAAATCAGCTATAACTTTTAATGATTACCGCTCGTGCATGCACTCGACGTGGACGTTGTAAAAAATGGGTATTAGTGGGCCTAATTAGGGCGTATTTGAGTCTTCACAACGCGCGCGCTTATAACATATCTACTTCGTTTTAATATAATATCATTGGTGAAGGCAGACGCGTCTAACAATGCAAACTCTTCCAGTTCCCGCATGTCGGGCAGCGCGACGCTGGGCCGCGGCGCTAGCGGCGGGCGCTCGCTCGGACTGGCTTACGTTATGTGTAGCGTTGGAATTGTAAAACAAAATAATGTGGAAGCGGTCACGTCTAACGATGCAACCTCTTCCAGTTCCCGCATGTCGGGCAGCGCGACGCTGGGCCGCGGCGCGGGCGGCGAGCGCGCGCTGGGGCTGGGCGCGCTCGGCGCCAGCCACACGCTGGGCCGCGCGCCCCACAACGGCAAGTACGCGACGCTCAGCAAGCAGTGCAAGACGCTGGAGGGCAACGACTTCTACTGAGACCGGCCCGGCGGCGGCGCGCTACCCGATACCCCTGGTCAGTTTTATTAGAGGCCCTTTACGGTTAAATTTAATTCGCTTCTAACTATTTTAGGTATCTGTTCAGTTTAAATGATTTGTATACAACAAATCATTTAAACTGAACAGCGTTAACCGGTTTCAGACTAGCGTTTTTATCTGGGCGTATACACAAGTTTTATACATACGCTCTTGATCGCGTGTATACGCAAATTCTGGCGAGTTCGCTCGAAACATGAAATATGACAATGTTCTCGCTCGCGCATACGATCTTGTGCATATCAACGATAGAAGAAATCAAAACCGAATCTGTATGCGCGTGAACGCGTTTACATTATCGAGCTTATAGGCGCGTATAAAAAGCTGCTCTGAAACCGCCCATAAGGATCTATACAGTTCGTTTCAGACCCTGTTCTCATCAATATCTATTTTTCCATTAATCCAAAGGTCAGGCCGGCCGAGCGACTAGCCTGAACCGCTTCGACCCGAAATACGCGTCGTTCGGCCCCCGCGCGCCCCGCCCGCGCCCGCCTGCCCCCGCGCCCGCGCCCTCCCTCGCCACCTTCCAGGCGCCCCCCGCCGCCGCCCACAACGCTCACAGCGCTCACAACGCTCACAACGCGCACAACGCTCACAACGCGCACAACGCGCCCAACGCGTCCAACGCGGACAAGTACGCCACAGTACGGGCCCCGCGACGCGCAGAACCCCAGCCTTTGTCGGCCGCTGCGCTCGAATACCGATCCCTACAGCGACCTAGGCGACAACAGCCTAACACGAATACCCAGCACCGCCGACGACCGGATCGTCCCGATCGTCCGGATCGTCCCGATCGTCCGGAACGTCCGGAACGCCAAGAACGCCCGGATAGACAGCATCAAGAACGTCCGGATCACCGAGATTTATACGCCGTCACGGAGCTGTAGCGAACAGGGTACGTGACATCGGTCGTGACGGCCGATGTGAACTGTTCGACGTTCGTTTGTAACGTGTGATTAGACTGTTGGACACTTACATGGGCAAAACTGTCAGTGTATGGAAACAAAGCTGACCTAAGAATCTGTCAGGGCTCAAGTAAATGTATAAGTTTCCCCGTGTTTGAATCTCCAAATCAAGCGAAATAGAGTTCAGAATCTATCACAACAAAGCTATCTACGGTTTCAATAGCTATTAATAGTTACGAACTAAAAAACTTTAAAAACCAGTGTTTAGTGACGTCATACAGTCTTACAAATTAGTCAAGACATAATAAAATTATATATAGACTTTTTTCAAACGATGGAAACGGAAGTGAACGAATTATGAAAATGAATGTATTGGTCGTTCGAACATTCACTATGCAAATCATAGTAGAATACTAGAGCGATCTGTATCGATTACGAAATTAAATACGAGATGATAAAAATTTTAGTGTAAAGACGAACAAAATTACATTGTCAAAACGTATTCGTATATAAAATGTAACATACCGATGGTGGTGTCTTAATATAGGGAGAACGCACTATCTGTCAAAGTTGGTTAATTTTCTTCAATTGTGATGTAACTGATATCTAAGTTTATTTAGGATACCGGCAATAGCGAAAATATTTCATTGTTACCATTTTATGTAGAAAACAATATGTTATATTTAAAATCATGTTGATACAGCCACCCAATGACCCAAAATTTGTATGAAATTACAAGTTTAATCTGACAAACGGTGCGTCTCCCTCTAAACGAATAGGGTGTGCAAAGGACAACATTACTTAGGAACAGTCCAAAACAGGAAAACGTTTCTGGCATTACGAAAAAACGAACGTTTCGTAAACCAAGCAAAACAATATTATGTAAAGCAAAGAATTAAGACTTTTAAATCTAAGTAGGTTTAACGTTAACGGCAATACATTTTTAATGTGAATTAAGAGTACATTAACCTCATTTTATTAACAAAATAAAAATATACTTTGATACTTTAAAAAAATTGTTACTGGCTACAAATAAAAATGTACAGTACGTTCCGAAATATGCAACCTCTTGTTTAGAACTGTTCAAAGAGAACACATTTTTGAGTACTACTGCATACATTTACCATTGCCTGTAAATAATTTCTTTGAAAATACCTAGCAGAGTGAATATGTGTCAGCACCTGTTCAAATTTGCTCAAATCATGCTAACTTTGTCTTGAATAAATGGTCTAATTTTGTATGCATTGGATTACTAGTAAGAATAACTAGATAATTGTATTTCTTTACGTCATATCCTAAACCTTATTTAGACTTATTAGTTAAAATGTAAGCTGAGTTTAAGGAAGGCCTATTTCTTTTTATTAGAACATTAATAAATTATATTCTGTACGAATGTTTGGCAACATTTACGCGTCAAAACTTCAATGGAATTGTAAAATAATGATATCAAAACATATTTCGATGAAAGCTTTTAGACAAAATTATTGTATATTCCATTGGATTCAGTTAAAGCAAGTTATAAAAAAAAAGTGTTTGTTTGTTCAAGTATTTGGGAGCGTGCGCTCTTTCTAACCAATGTCCATACTAAGGCTGTGTTAAATTGTTTAAAAAAATGACCAATAAACCTACTTCGTTTAACTTTTTATTGTGAAAAACATTGACTGTGACGATACACTATTTTTACTCAGTTTTAGCTCAATCTAGTTTTAAGATACCACAAAAGCGGTCTTATATCTGGCCGTAGTGTTATTACACAGTAAACTATCGCGCTTAGCAGTACCTCAACTCTCATAAAGACGCTGGAATTGCTGTAAATACATTTGACTTAAAATATATGATTATTATTATGTTAAATAATTCAAGGTAAATGTCAAGTTGGCGTAAGCAGTGCTTGGTAAGGTTACTGACTAAACACTAAAAATACCGGTAAGTAACGTTATTTTTGTGTCGTTTTTTCGTATCTCTGTAACGCATGCTCATTTGTGGCAAACTGTTATTCGCGATGAATGATACTACCGAATCTAATCTAATCACTTATCACACTAAACATTTAAAGAGAAAATAAATAGTTAAATTGCGTAATGTAAGCATGAACGCATTAGAAATTGATAACGTTAATTCGAATCGATTTCCACACTTAACTCTAGTTACCAATGTTAACTATGTATTTGTAAATAACGATACTTTGAGTGTTAATTTGGTAACGCTATCAAGCTCTGTTATAAAGTATACGGGTTAATATCAAGATCAAACCAAAAAGAGCATCTTCGGCGCGTTTAAATGCAATCAATATTTGTGAAACGATTCAGTTGAGGTACTGAATGTAGTTTGTGATATATTCACTGTGTAAATAACATACTTATGTTTACTGTGATCAAAGTATGATTGACGCTCGTTAAAGGTATAAAATAGATGCCAAATCTTAGTAAATACAGTTCATTTGGCATTTTCTTAGTGAAATATAGTATGTACCTAGCCATTCTCGGAGACCGAGTGATCACTCGTTTGTATTGTATGACTATACAATATACATGTATATAATAATGAATACTATTATCTAATAAATAATTTTATATAGTCTGTTTACGTGTGATTAGACTTTTTAATACTTGTACATTTGGGTCAAACGTATAGGTAGCTGAAGTTATTACAAAATATATTTAGAATCTCGTTTCGATTAACGCTTTGAAAAACTTCAAATTTGTAGGCGCAAATGCAATTTAACAGATATGGACCTAATATGTAAATAATTTAAACTTCTTTTTACTTTTCTTGGCTAATTCGTTTACTTTACATACAAGTTATTTTAAATTTAATATGTTTAACATACCATTCCAAAGTGTTGATTAGAGAAAAGTGGAATTGCTTGAATGCAATCGTATCGGACTCTATTTGTGCCGTTGTTTTGTAAAAATAGGTACAGACAGACAACGGCTGGTCAACCTACTCAAAAAGTTAAAGGTCATTGAATTGATTTTCAACTTTAAGTCCAACAAGTACAGATCAATATCAATTGAGGAAATTTGACGTTTTGTGGTAGATTGACGCTGTTGGCTGTACATAAGTGAGGTGGAAATCAGAACTGCCATTTGACGAGCAAACATTCGGTATATCTGTTGTTTATAAATTAATTGTAGCTATTAATATTACGGAAAAGTACTGCTCTTGCTATAACACCACAAAAATGTAATTGTAAATTTAATTTTGGGGATTATCTTGAAAATATTATGATATGGAACGATGTAAACGTTAAGCTGAACAATATTATGACTGTTGCTTATTTTGTACAAATAAAAGCATATCCAGATACAGAAGACTTCTCAGGCTAAACACTGGTGCATCTTATTCAGTTGAAATATATGCGATTTTGCAATAAAAATGTGTAGTCTGATGTGATGCTCACTGTACGATGCTGAAGAGTAATAAAATAAAATTGAAGTATACATTTTCAAGATAATGTATCAAAGGTAATAATCTCGATAGCTGTATCTATATAATGTAGCATAAATTAAGTATAAAGGTACCAGTTTTATTGATATGCGTGATGCGTACAGTTTTTTTAACTCAGTATTAAAATAGGGAATTTTGTGAGAATTTACAACGACGTTCGTACGTTTTCTATGATCATCATGTATTTTGTTTCACTCGTAATTCGTAAATGATGGTACTGTAAGCAGTGTATTCGCCAAAGATAATGCATAATTTAAATTAAGTACGCCTAGTTAGTGATAAGGTTGTTTTTAGATGAAAGTAGATTACTAGCGACGGGCATATTGCAAAGGCCGTAGCCGTGATGTTTATGAGTTGCAAGTTACATCTTGCAAGTCAATGTTTGATTGTTAAGGTGAAAGTGATCTAATATACAAATTTTATTTCTATTGAGAAATATTTGGTATCCAATCAAATCCAAATTACTCTTTTAACACCGTTTAAGACACTTTGACTAGGATTCATGAATACGAACCTTCTTCTAAGACCAATACTAAAATCGAGGACAAAAAATTAAGAATGATTTTGGTCAAGTACCTACTCAAGTACCACTGAAGGTTTGAGCAAACCAAAGGCAAATGCAGAACAGGATAGTGGGTTAGTCAGTGGGGGAGACGCCACATAAACAAAATGCTGCGTCACATATAAAGCTGTCGCCTAACGGGACCGCGATGAAACCACTTTCAGTGTGACGGGTTAAGAGAGGGAAGTTGGTTGCGAGATATCGATCGATATAGACTTGGATAAAAAAATGTGGTGCTCTCTAAGACGAAAGGAATAAAAGAGATGTCCCTTAACAGGTCCAGACATTGTACAGTATTCTAAAAAATCAAGAAAAATCTACTGCCTTTGGGAAAAATACAAATAACTGTATATAACGTATAATTTAGCGGCTCAAAACTAAATACAATCTAATAAATATCCCTCTCAATTAGGCATACAAGATGGCGTTTGACGAAAAAAAAGATAAACCATAAACTCTAAATGTCAGTAGCTGTCAGATTTCCTTTGTCAATACTTGACATAACCGTTATTTTCAAGGTTTTGCCACTCGTCAAAATCTCACGTGAAAAGCTAATATTATATCTTTCGCAAATATATATCCTTTAGGCATTACATATGTTAAAACTCTGTTTCGTTTGTTATTAATACAACAAGCACAAGTTAAGTTAGCAAACAATATCACTTGTTCGAATCGACATAGGCGATTTTGAAATTTTCAAAACTGACAGATGTCATCAAAGTGTCATCTTACTCCATGATAGTTTTTGTTGCTTAGTATTGCTATTCTAATAAGTTTATTTTTGTTTGAGCCATTAAACGAAGCCATTTTAAAGAATTTGGATAATAACAAAGTGTTGTAGGTATATTGCCCTAACTTTCGGCAACGTGTACAGGTTCTGGGCCTAGCCCCCATACAATTTTGGACAACTCCTTTGTCTTCAAAACAAATTAACATTTCTTTTTCACTTTGATTCGATGATATTTGCATTGACATTCAGTACGCGTTTATAAAAATAATACAGTAGTCAACAGCTTCACATTTTTACCTTTTCTTGCGTGAATAAAGTTAAAGTGTGCTGTCTAATAAATTAACTCTTCTCGGGTCAAAGATACAAACTTGTTGTATGTTCAATAGGTATTCTTAGTAAGTCCTTTCCAGATTTACGATATTGAACCTTACAGTGGTACATAGACTTTACAGGCCTTCTGTAATTTATTAATACAATAAAACTACGCCTCATAAATGATCATACAAAAGATTAGTTGACTTGCCTCAGTGATACAAAGTAATAAAGTCTTAATTACCATGCAATATGTCCGTTATTTCTGTAACCTAGGAGTTGTATACTATCGGTTTCATGAATGAGAGAATATTTGTATGTTTCGCTAGTAATATTTATTTATGTGATTTTCAATTGATTTGACAAACCAATGTATTTATAAAACAAATATTAAATTAACTCTATACAATGTCACTCAATACTAAAATGGGCCAAATTATCAAACAATTGGCCATTTCCTTCAACTATAAGAACTCGATTAAAAATGTTTCTTTGTTTCTTTAATGTGTAACCTATAACTTTTTTATAAGGGATCTAAAGTTGGTTTTATTTAAATTAGAACTCTACCAATTAGAAATCTATAAAAAAGCGTTAGCAGGTCTCAGATTAGTAAAAATTTGAACAGAATCGATAAAAATCACGAAGTGTTGAAACGTTGTAACATCTGAACCAGACAAGAAATCACTGACCATCGTCATACGTAGAATAGTTTTCTATTTATTACAAAATCGAGTAACGTTATCGTTTGACGTTGTAAAGAGTTGAATTACGCAATAACGAAATTATTATATCTTTAAATTGTAAGTTCCACAAATTTTCAATTGTAATTATCTCGCACACTATTTATAATTAATTATAATAAACACGATTGTAAAATATGATATGGTTAACAAAATAAACGATTCTCATTTAATGGGCAAACTGTTCATGTTCACTTCAGATGATTATCAAAATGAGAAAATTGAAGTTTTGTTCCTGTACATTATAAGTACTAGTTTATTTTTGTTGTATTTATTTTCATCAAAAGCAAACTGAGTTAATAATATCCCGAAAAATATATTGCGACGGGTTAAAAATTGGAATTCAAGTTCTATCAGCTTCATTGTCGCATTTTAGTCTATGGTTTTTAAACGTCAAATTACTGAGCAGAATTTTGATTTAACTATATTTTTATTTTTCGTATGATTCATAGATATTTTTGAAATTAAGCTTGGAAAAAATATTTTTTTTAATATTTTTATTGGAAATTTATTTGTTTGGCCGAGTATCCTGAAACGAGGAGAATAAGTTTAAAGTCGGGATTAGGATACTCGTAATTCATATAATTTTGTTATCAATATCAACTTACATGTTTATATTTTATTATATGTACCTTTTGATATGACATATTCAGCTAGTAATTATCTTTATTTATTATGTTAACTGTTCAATTAAAACGAAAACAAACTTTAGGTTTTGACACTTAGCTGTCTGTTATACCTACCCATTCATAATTTAATTGTGCAGGATTAAAGTATTTGTTCTGATTTTCTGATTTATAAAGATTATAACAACGGTTACCATATAGGAAGTATTTTTAATGTAGTCACTGCCCTGTTTATTTTTTAGCATTCGTGCCATATACTATGTTGTTGATTCTCTGTAGATGCGCGCGCGCATGATCGAAGCAACCCTGTATTGCAAGTTTTGTTTTTAATATATTTTCGATGGAATAGTTTTTTTGTTTGTATGCTTTATGCATTGTTTTGCTTTTCAAGTCAATTATGGTGCGCCCGAGTATGTTAACTTTAAATAGCGTTTGGCGTTGCATTGTAAGGTGTAATTATAAATCTCGATGTATGTCTACCTAGTCTACCAATTGTCATCTGTTATAAATAGTTATTTCCTTTTTCATAGTATGTATGTTCTTTTTTTATCGTCGATTTAAAAACTTTTTCGATTTAATATTTATTGTAACAATTATACCTTACAATGTGTTAGCCTTAGTTAAGTCTCATCTCGTGATGTATGACGTGTATAACGTAAATTATAAACGGTTGATGAATAGATCAAGTGTATGAGTTTACAATGAAACTAATAAATGGATAAAAATATAAATGCATTTTATTTAAATTCGTAGGTATATAATTTTTTTGTATGATGTCTGCTTCAGTTCAGTTCAGCAGTAAGGCTGTGGAAATTATACTTTGCGCAACATGACTTTACTAATCTGCCCTTTCCAGCCCCAAGCCAATTTGGAAGTTGACTAGACCATAAATCCAACACGGCCTAATTACTCCAACCGGGTCATGCTGACTCAAAATACATATACTTACATATTAATACAACATTTCCCATGACATAAATTTCGAATTTTGATTTGAAAATAAAAAAAAAACATTTACACTGGCACAACCATAACCTAAAACTTAACACAGTACATGATAAAGGGAGTCGTCTTCAGTGCTTTGAAAATATTTTTACTTTAACGGTATTAACCGATTGCTAGAGTTGTATGAGTAGAAAAATATAGACAGCACATTGACAAGCAAAAAAATGTTAAAATATAAAATGTAGTCAACATTACATACAAAAAGCATATGTTTTGTGGAAATCAAAGGTATCAAAAGCACAAATATTAAAATTATTATTCCACCAGTGACTTCGGAGATGGAGACGAATAGATAACAAATGTATGAAAATGACATTAACAAACGATCGAACGATCGTAAGCTGTTGTCATTTTCATACATATATATATTTATACATACATTTGACATCTATTCGTCTAGCGTAAACGATATCCCACCAAAAACATTCTGTAAAAAACTAGCCAAGTCTCGATGGAGCTGCTTGTTTGTCTCTAAAAAGTAATGAAATCTAGATAAAGTCGTGCCAAGTCTAAGGTTCCTTACTGCGATTTCTTTATTATTATAGTTAATGTTGTGTGACTTGGCCGTTGAACATTCTTTATACGAGGGCGGGTCAATAAGTCCGTGACTTTTTGAATTTCTGACCTCTTTACTGAAAAAGCAACACTACTCCTGTCAACAGGTATCTGTCAGTTGATTCCTGTCAAAATTTGAACTTGCTGCGTCAGTTAGTTTGTGTTTGACAGCTATTTTTATCAGACTACCCAGTAATTTGAGGAAAAAATGGAAAAAGGTGAATTTCGTGTGCTTATTAAGCATTATTTTTTGCGAAAAAAACCATTACCGAGACCAAGGCTAAGCTTGATAAATACTATGGGGACTTTGCACCATCGATTTCAATGGTAAAAAAGTGGTTTACTGAATTTCGTTGTGGCCGTAAAAGCACTGAAGATGCCGAACGTCCTGGACGCCCAGTTGTGGTCTCTACACCCGAAACAATCGAAAAAATTCACGATATGGTGTTGGCCGACCGAAGATTGAAAGTGCAAGAGATTGTGGAAGCCGTAGGGATCTCGCATGGCTCAGTGGTTTCAATTTTAAAAGATCAATTGGGCATGAGAAAGCTTTCCGCAAGATGGGTGCCGCGTTTGCTCACAGTCGACCACAAACGCAATCGTGTAACAACTTCACAGGAAGGTTTGGCGTTGTTTAATCGCAATATGGAGGAGTTTTTGCGCCGTTTTGTAACCGTGGACGAAACATGGATCCATCACAACACACCAGAGACCAAACAACAGTCAAAACAGTGGGTTTCTAAGGGTGAATCGGCGCCAAAGAAGGCCAAGGTGGGTTTGTCAGCCAATAAAGTTATGGCGACTGTTTTTTGGGATGCACGTGGGATAATCCACATTGACTACCTTCAAAAGGGAAGAACAATCAATGGGGAATATTAGCCCAACTTATTGGACCGCTTCAATGACGATTTGAAAAAAAAACCGACCTCATTTGACCAAGAAAAAAGTTCTTTTCCACCAAGACAATGCAAGGGTGCACACATGTGCAGTTGCCATGGCAAAAATCCATGAATTGGGCTATGAATTGCTCCCTCATCCACCCTATTCTCCAGATTTGGCTCCGAGTGACTACTTTTTGTTCCCAAACCTGAAGAAATGGCTTGGTGGAAAAAGATTTGACTCCAATGATGAAGTCATCTCGCAAACAAAGGCCTATTTTGAGGACCTCGACAAATCATATTTTTTGGAAGGGATAAAAAAATTGGAGAAGCGTTGGACAAAGTGTGTAGAGCTCAAGGGAGACTACGTTGAAAAATAAAATGATTTGTTTATCAAAAAATCTGTGTTTTATTCCAAAAGTCACGGACTTATTGACCCGCCCTCGTATGTTAGTGGGTACAAGTCCATTTAGTTAACACGTAATGATATCAGTTGTAACTACCATAGCCCATACTGGTATTGGTAATTGGACGCTAGTGTCTCATTTTATATTAGAAAGCCACTTGTGTACCGGCACTGTTGTGTACATGTTTCCACCACTGAGGTCGTCGAACGTAATGGGCACAAATACCTATGGCACAAATACCTATGGCACAAAGACATTTAAAGACGATGTCGATTGATAAAATGACAGACGATTTTCGTACATCAGTTACTATGTTATGCTTTTCGCAGATTAATTTTTCACCTTTTACATAACAAACAACCAATCAAGCCAACCCGGGTATTCCCGTGAACAGTTGTGTACCTATTGCTGGCATTAGCGTACAATTTGTGGTATTCACTGACGCCAGTGTGCGGGCTTTGTTCTAGTTGCCAATTAGTGTTTGTACGCGGTACGAACATATACTATACCTATACCTACTGTTCTCATGTCTGTGCATATACAAAATGTACCGTGTGGCGTTGTTATCTGTTGTGTGGTTCCAGTGTAAATTATAGTTAATATTAAAACCACCCTTTTTCGTCCAATGGATGCCGTAAAAGGTGACTTATGGAGTCACTGCCAGATGAAGGAAGCAGCGTCTTCTGTTCACTGTTGGCCCTAAACAACGATCGCCAGCCTGCTTACCAAGAGTGTTCTTATGGCAAATAAGTATCTAGTGTTATTAAATGTTTTTATAGCATGATGCAGCAGTGAATTGACGTGGACTGATGTTGGTTATGATGACTAATTATATATTGCGCCACACCTTTATAACAAATTGTTAAAAGTGAACAAGTATCTTACTGAAACCAAATCAAAAAAAATTAAGTATTTGTCATTGCAGTGGCTGGATCAGTTTGATTACCACAGTTTAGAGGAGATGTTTGCCAACATCACCAGTATGGCATAAATGAAATAATGTTTCGTAGTTATACTCGTCATAATATGTCTACCGCTAAAGCTAATAATTTAACCCACATTCACTAAGGCACACACATTCACACACACTCGCGCGCACACACACACACACTCACACACACTCGCGCACACACACACACACACTTTGTGCAATTGTTTAATTAATATTGTTAATTTCTAACTATCCCACTTACTATCTAATTGTGATAAACATGTATAAAGAGAAGCCTGACTCTCATAACACAGGTTAACCTTATATGAGAGCAGTGCGAATAATGTACTGATAAAAGTGTATTTAATAAAGATATTTGATTTGATTTGATTTGAATTAATAATCGCTATCGACTGCTAAGTGGACTTAATAATTGTTTCGTGTCAGCAATTGTCTTGGTTGCTCAATAATTACAGCAGTCGCCCCGAAATGCCGTAGGTTTTAGGTTCAAGTGCCAGCTAAGGCAGTCGTAAGCCTACCACATACATGAATTTATGTAATAGATACCTGGCTGGGTACTATTGGTAATGCACACAGAATAATCCTAACATAATTAAACTAATCATGTAATTGACCGTTACTTCTTTTTTTTTAGAGCACCGTAGTCGGTGGTTAAGACGCTGATATGAGCCAAATTGAGCTCAATGAAGATTGTTTTGCTTTAAGCCTATGGCTCGTATTGTTGCCAAATGCTATGTAGTTGTAATTGATCATATTTTCGACCAGGTGGATGTTTCCAAAACACGATTCTAAAAACACTGCTCGATAGAAAAAAATCTCAAAGTAGCCTCTGAAAATACATAAATTACCATTTTTCTCAGCAGTCCGGATAACAATGATAATGAAATTTTGCTATATTGTATATTACATGTTGCTTAAGCAAATGGCTGATTTAGATTTTTAATAAAATGGCAATTGTAAATTGCACAACGAATTTTGTTGTTTGGCACTTAGGCCCTTCTATTCCATGCGCTTTTTCTCTGTCACTCCTACGAGAATCGACAGTGATAGCTGTGGCGCGTTCCAAAGAAATTCAAAGACAAATAAATTTGTGGGCTTGTTCATTGCTCAAGGTCATCGGCTGCAGTCAGCGTCTTAACTGTGTGTTATTCTTATCAGTGTTGCCATTAAATAATTGTCTCCTGTTAGATAAAAAAATCCGTAGTGGTACAATTACATATTATGGAAAGACTACTTACTTAGATGTTAATACTAAGGTAGGAAATATAACAGTAAATATAAAAATAAGAAGGACTACTGTTAAAACAACGTACGTCTGAGTTTATCTGTATCTTTAAATCACAGACGTACTTTTACAAACACTCGTAAAAATTTGTTAAAAATACGGACAGTTACACTTAATTGACGCACATCCTTCGACAGAGTTAACCGGTTTGAAAATAACGTTAATTTTAGTTCTATACATCTTAAAAACATCTAGGACCTAAACAATTTAAAAAAAAATTTTTTTTCAGAGGGCGCTAACAGAAAGAATCAACGGACTAAAATTGGTGTCTTTTTTCATTTGAGCTTCTACATTGAGAAATAAGCAACCAATAGTACAAATCGGCAAGTGCCGTAGCATTGGCAACACCGGCACGCCTTAAGTGAATGCACAGGTCTTTCTACCGTAGCATTCGGTTTGCAGACAGTCTTATTTATTCTTCTACTTGAGCGGCAAGTTTACCGTGGTGGCGTTTGCCGAACATTTACGGCTCTGTTGGCAAGAGTTAATTTGATAGCATTAAGTATTCAGGAGTTTTGGCCCCGGTGCAGGCGTTGCGATTGAGTTATATTGCTGGATACGTTCCAAATCATTCCTAGTTATTTTATAACGACAAATAACCTCGAGGAATGATTTTGAAATTCTGATGCTACAATACAACAAGCTTTTTTTATCAAGTCCAACAATTAAATATTTTACTAATATACTCGTAAATAATTAGAAATGCTGAACGGACATTATTGCTGTGAGGAAGAAATATTTTAATAGAAGTTTGTTGTTGGTCCTTTTGAAAAGCTAACGTATGCCAGCACCATAGGCCGCCCCCAAGCAATCCCTTTTTTTAATTTGCACTTTAACTAAACATTTTTTTTCATATTTAATTGGTCGATACTTTAGCTGTGCCAATAACTTTTTTCTTAAATGGGTATAATTAATGACTTAGATAAACTGTAAGACCCATTTTTTTCTTAGAGATAAAGGAGGGCAAATGAAATCGAATAAATAAACCCACCAATACCAATAAACATACGTTTATTTGATTTAATTTGCCAAACGTACGAAATATGTAGGTCTCAATAAATTACTGTTATTTTAATATTTTTTCTTACTACTTTACCAAAAATATAAGTCACGAAATTTCTTTCAGTGAATTTCGATTTTTTAGTCTAGTGGTTTAAATACCGTGTCAAGATTTCGGGGTCCCGGGTTCGATGCCCGGGTTGGGCAACAAAAAGTTTCAAATTGTCGAACTTTGCTCGGGTTTGTGACCACCATTTGGCAAGTGTGGTGATTATGCCTGTACCTATCATTGGTATGGTAATTTTAATTCAATGATGGAGGCCTTCGCCCTGCAGTAGGATGATTATAGGCCGTTTATTTTTTTAGACACATCTAGGCGTTTAATGCACTAACATCTTTGCCTGTCGTACCTTTTGAAAAATAATTGTCCGCGCTCCGGGCGCTTTTTGCCTAAAGGAGTGGCAATTTGTTACTCCTCGATGGAATTTATTTTTAAAATGTCGCCGAAACAGTAGGCACGTGTTAAGTGTTTTCCAACAATTACACGGAGCGGAACGAGCGGAAACTTTCCAGTTACTTTTTTGTAACTGGAAAGAAAACGTTAAAATTGAAAACATTATTTACGGAGTTACCTACTGTAAGAATAAGAGTTCGTAATTTTTATTTTACTCTCAACATTATTTACTTTTGTGCTTTAAACTGTTATTTAAGCAAATAAATTGCTACGTTGCACGTCAAGTGAAGTCTGGCAACGTCGCACTTAGCCCATCGTCGCTGGCGACTCTTTTTGCAGGACATTTTGTCCTGGCCTAAAGTACGAGTATGTTGTAGTACAGACTGTTCTTAAAACCGCACTTCTCCTCGTCCTATATAAGTATATCGTTGTTGCCTCGACTAAACGCCTGCCAGAATAAGACTTTTAGTGTCTTCCCTTCGACATTAGCCTAACTGCAAAATCCTTACACTAATGGATGAAGCGCCGCAGCTAGAGGAGCTTGTCATAGTACCTATACTGATTATTTAATCAGCAAAAGTGCCGAAGTGCCTATCGGAAAATCATAATAAACATTTTTGTTGTAAAATACTCGTAGCACCGATTTCCACTAAACAAGATACTCCATTATTTAGCCTGCTGTTCTGTCGTTTGTACATGGTAGAAAACTAGAAATACTCACTCGTACTTGTTGTACTCGACTTTAAAAGCGAATGATATTGAGTGTTCATTTTGTTGCCCATATTTCCTTTGAGGTTCTATTCATTCATAATCAACGTTAAACAAATATATACACTATAAGCATCATAAAAAAGTCCTCATCAAATAAGAGGCCGCTTGTTTGGATGCTCATAATTTTTTTTGCCAGTTTCCTAAATTCAACATTTATTCCTAAGGTTAACTTTTGTGTGCGTTCGCCCAGCAAAAAGTATCGCCTATTCGAAAATTGGATGATGCAGATAATTAGTGCCTTATATCGTGTAAATGTGCCCGAAATTTTATATTTGTGCGTCCAACAGCTTCAGAATTATTTAAGAAAAATGGATTCTGCTGCACGAACGTTCGCCCAGCAAAACTTTTTTTAATTTAGGCGTCTAGCTTTATATTAAATATGCAAAAAGGTAGCTTATGTACGAGTGTAAATGTGCCGTAAAATCCGAATTTCTGCCTCTTAAGATGTCAGACTTATTAAGTTTTTTGCTGGGGGAACGTTTCGGTAATTGCTGTATATCGGAAACGGTTGGACGCACACTCGTGATTTTTTGTATACTGATACAGGTAATTTGTGCATATTTGTGCCACAATTTTCATTAACATGACTAGCATGGTTGAGGATCTATTCTTTTATTTCCTAAAAAATGGAAAAATGCTCTGGCTCTCGAACGAACAAGACCAAGGACTTCGCATTAGTGCCGAGTGATATCTATTATATATTTACATGATCATGTAAAATTTTGCTGTAAAATTCACATTTTATTTGATGTCCCTCATAATATAAACTATTTTCCAACTTAAAAATTCTGTATGCATCTGTACTATTTCAATATCGTTACGCCATCAAGTGAGGAAGGACGGGTCGATGTATCGTGCGGCCGCTTTTTAATGTTTACTACAATTTGGTCGGATAATTTACCAAAAATATTACGAATGGTTTTTTATCGTTATTGTCTAAAGTAATGGGCATACATACATGATTTTTTGCATACGTATTCTTAAAACAGCGCACATATTATTGTAGAAGCATGTAATAAGCCAGCTCACAGAAAACTAGTGTTATCGTATTCTAAGTAATTTCACTCAAGATAACCTCAAAACAAAGACAAAATCGTTAAGAACTCGGCAATGATATGTAGTAGGCCGGCGAAACTTTACATGATCATGTGAATATATAATAGGTATCACTCGGCACTAACGCGAAGTCCTTGGTCTTGTTCGTTCGAGAGCCAGAGCATTTTTCCATTTTTTAGGAAATAAAAGAATAGATCCTCAACCATGCTAGTCATGTTAATGAAAATTGCGGCACAAATATGCACAAATTAGCTGTATCAGTATACAAAAAATCATGAGTGTGCGTCCAACCGTTTCCGATATACAGCAATTACCGAAACGTTCGCCCAGCAAAAAACTTAATAAGTCTGACATACTAAGAGGCACAAATTTGGATTTACACTGGTACATAAGCTACCTTTGCTACCTGTGCTACCTGTGTACATAAGCTACCTGTGCTACGGCACATTTATACTCGTACATAAGCTACCTTTTTGCATATTTAATATAAAGCTAGACGCCTAAATTAAAAAAAGTTTTGCTGGGCGAACGTTCGTGCAGCAGAATCCATTATTCTTAAATAATTCTGAAGCTGTTGGACGCACAAATATAAAATTTCGGGCACATTTACACGATATAAGGCACTAATTATCTGCATCATCCAATTTTCGAATAGGCGATACTTTTTACTGGGCGAACGCACACTAACTTTGCATTTATTTATGCGTAAAACACTGCTGCTGTTATACACGGTGCAATTTGAACCACCTGTAAAACGAAGCCCACGATATGTAACCATTATGTATAACATCTTGGCTATGTTATTTTAATTTTTTTACAAAAATTTTTTTTTTAAATATTAAATATCGGTTCAGCTATTCATTTTGAAACACGTTGTGACGCACACAGATGTAGCTGTGTAAGGTCCATTCAACCGAGACCCCGCCGCAGTAATACGTCTGGGCGCGTCACAGCGTGTTACAAAATTAAAAGTCCGAATCAAAATTTAAAATTTACAAAAAATATTTTTATTAAAAAAATAAATAACACTGCCATGATGTTATACATAATGGTCCAATAACGTGGGCTTCGTTTTCCAGTAGGTTCAAAAATATACTACGCTAGCACAGTTTGAAGCACAAGTGTTGTAATTGCAACGTTGAATTTTGCAAGTAGGTAGGTAAATAAAAGATGAAAAGTATAGTAATTGAATATATTCGAGGCAGAGCACGTCACACACACTTAATTCAATTCCGTACAAAATTAGAAAACTACTGTCCTGGTGGTAGTCGAAGAGATGAGTTGTCCTGGTAGCAGCCGACTAACATTTGTTTTCCACTGACTAAAAATATCTAATTGTTTTTTTTTGCCAGTGGATTTCTTTAGGTAGATGTTAGTTACTACTTTTTATGCAAAATCAACATTCATTCAATAAATAAAGCTGTGTGGTAAAATTATAACTACGATGCAGACTTTTAACGAATTCTAACTACGATGCGAAAATACACTTCAGACCCCTGCCACACTCGAGACCGTTCAGACCTTTTTAAAATTCCGCAAATCCAAGTTCCTTCAATAAAACGCCTATCTACAAGTACACAGCTACCCTGTAGTAAAAGGGGTTGTTTTCATCCCCGCTCGCAACTCGAGTTTAACGAGTTCTAACAGACCCGCTCAAAATGGCGGCCATTCCGAAAGAAAACTACATAAACTCGACTAGATCCTATATAAATAGTTCGTCAACTGTCGAAGGTGACGCTTTTGTTAAAAAATATAAACATTTTTTTCGAGAAGAGTGATTGCCACATATTGTGTGGACTATCGTATATTGGCTAGCTGACCCCGCGAATTCCAATTGTAAATAGTGGCACGAGATGGGGCTTCATTAAGAAATGCTAATCGCAGCCTATCGTAGCTTTGTTGTTGAGTAAGCCCACAACGAAAGTCATAATAAATCATTGACCGAAAATTTTCTCGCGTTAGGTTCATTTCCACGTACAAGAGTACAGTAACACAGTAACAAGAGTTTTAGATTTGCCGCCAATTCACAAAAACGACAAATGAATGCAATATACTGCATGAGGTTACCAAAGAGTTCTTAAAATAAAATTCAAAAAAAGTTTTCATCAGCAAAGTTTCTAACTGGCCAGTTCTAAACATTTTCAGTGTTACCCACGTACATAATATGATAGAATATCTGCTAGCGTTGACAATAATTAATATTAGTGCTACTGGTCGTAGCCACATGGTGCGGTAAGTTAAAAAACTTTTATTGATTGGTAGAACACTTCAAAAGCCTTCTAGTTAACACTAGAAGCTACTAATTGCCATTAAAAATTGTATAAATCCACTTATTTTCATTTAGGCTAAAACGAGTCACTCTCAGACGGCCGACCATTTTAATTAAAGAAAACTCAAATTAAATCGGTGATCAAAGGAGCAGCGACAAAGGTGAGATTGCTGTGAAGTGCCATCGAGTGTAAGGGCCAACTGTTACTGGCAGAGTTTGATGGGCGCACATCAATTTCGCTTCAAAAGTTCTCGGAATAATTGTTAAGATAGTGCTTCTATGTTTCTTTGCTTGGCAATTGTAAAGGTGGAAACGTAATACCTACTACTACTTTACCCCTTTAAAGATGCCTTCTGTCTTGTCACTGTCAGTTATCATTATCAATTTTTATATAATTTTTATAATTCTTATAACTTTCTTAACTTTTTTTTGTAATATTTATACTCGTAACTTATTTCAACCTTAAAAAAGAATAGATTTACGTTTGGTTTCCTTCCGCTTTTCTAAGAGAGCCTGCTAGTTTAGCTGAGTTATTCAGTGATGCTACTATATTAAACTTCATTGGTACTACAGTGAAGAAGAACTTAAGTCAGATAATTATCTAGAGACGCCTAAAACTAAGGTTCATGAATCCTGAGTGATTAATTTATCAAATTCAACTGTTATAAGGTTTCATGGTCATAATTAATTTGATCTTGGAAGTTGAGGTAATATTTAAAATTTAATGTTTAATACAGTACTGGTAAAGTCAAGCGATTAAAACTATCGTGAGTTTCAATAAAAATTAAGTACAGGTATTCATACACCTGCAATAAATTTGTATTTTCATTTGTAGTTTCATTACATTACTTTGCTGATTGGCCTCAATGAGAACGTTAAATTGTGAAATAATTTCAAGTTGAAGAATAGTTTATTTTTTATTTTTAGTGTAGGTAAATTGTCGAAATATTTATTCCAAGAATTGTATGATCAATACATAATTTAAACTTAAATCTAATTCGAACAGTGAATTTACATTTAACGCACAATTATTGTGTTTAACAAGGCAAGGCACGTGTTATCTGCTATGTTCATTCTGCGGACCCCTGTTACACATGCTAAGGACTCCTCTTTAAGAAACCCTCTGCTAAAGCAAGTAAGCCCTTACTCTACAAGCGAATGAATTTGGACTGTCAAATATGTAAATGGAAGTCAAAAATCTATTGTGGAAATTTAACATTTATGAATAGATTGCACCCATGCAACCTTGCATATTTAATTGATTTGATATCTTATCAATCATACCTTTAAATATTTTTTTAAATTAATAACCAACTGATTATTTTGATCCCAGTATTGACTTGTTGATCCGCTTGAGTGATTAAGTTCAGTTGTGCGCAATTTGCACTGAAAATTGTCTTATTATCACTAAAAACATAAGTTTAATAACAACAAATCAATTGATGTAGCTGTACCAAAACCTACACAAAACAATCCTCGAATGCTCTATTTTTAAAGATGTAAAAACAACTCTTTGAATAAAATAGTCAACTGACTTTGATAAGACTCGAAACCATAATCATACACTTACGACGACTGCTCTGGCCCAATGCAAACCTGGCATTATGTCTTGATAGCAATTAGCTTCCAAGACATTGATGGTAAAAACGGGACCCTATTACTAAGACTTCGCTGTCTGTCCGTCTGTCCGTCTGTCCGTCGCTCTGTCACCAGGCTGTATCTCAAGAACCGCAACAGCTAGACAGTTGAAATTTTCACACATTATGTATTTCTGTTACCTACCGCAATAACAACAAATACTAAAAACAAAATAATGTAAATATTTAAGGGGGGCTCCTATACACCAAACCCGTTTTTTTGGCCTTTTTAGTACGGAAACCTTCGTGCGCGAGTCCGACTCTCCCATGACCGGTTTTATTAGCTTTCCGTAGATAACAGTCCTTCTAAGTTTCGCCGCTGTTTCTTTTACTGTTGTAAAGTCACACTTACCATTAAAAGTTAGTTAAATTCCATTAAAACAACAAAATAAAATATATCAATCAGTGTTGTTGTGAAATGCAAGGAACAACAGAACCCCGCACGTAAACCGACTAAACCGAAACTGCGACACGCACCTGGGCCCCAATTCCGCTAATTTACAAATGGCTCAATAGAATTGCAATTGCATCTCAATTGTATATTTTGACACATTTATTATGGTAGTAATGTCAAAATATACGTTTGAGATGCAATTGCGATTGTATAAAGCCATTTGTAAATTAGCGGAATTGGGGCCCTGGCCTGTTTTCTATGTATACACCGTACATTTTTGACCATCTGACAAACGAAGCCCCACGCTATGTAAACAATATGTAAAACATCTTGTCAGTATTTTTTTATTCATTAAAATACATACATACATACATACATACACTCACGCCTTTTTCCCGGAGGTGTAGGCAGAGACCACATCTTTCCACTTGCTACGATCCTTACAGACTACTTTCGCTTCATCCACATTCATTAATCTTTTCATACACGCTCGCCGGTTTAGGGTACCCTTGACCTGACCTTTCTTTAGAACTTCCCCGATTTGATCAAGATAAGTTCGTCGAGGCCTTCCCCTTCCAACATTTCCATTCATACTCGCCATATATAGCTTTTTAGTCAACCTGCTTCCATTCATCCTCTCAACATGTCCAAACCATTTAAGCATTCCTTTTTCAATACTGGTCACTACATCCTCTTTTTCATTAAAATAGCCTTACAAAAATGTAAAAAATAAGTTTGAATTATGGTGTGACGCGCACGGACGTATTGTTTGCTTCGGCCGGGTCCTGGATGAATAAATAGCTGAATCAATATTTCAAATTTTCTAATATTTTTTTTTGATAAAAATAAAAATAAAATACTGCCCAGATGTTACAAATAGTGTTTTACAGGATGTTCAAATTGCACGATATAATTTTCTAACAACCTTTTTTCTCGTCTTTCGAGTGTTAAACTTCAGGGTCTCTGGTATTAGTGTTTGGTATTAGAAAGAAATAGATATTTAAAGGGACTCGTTTTGAATTCGGAATGTTATCCTAACAGAATAAAAAAATCTAAGGTCCAAACCCAGGTCTTGGTTTTCTTGTGTCAATTTTCGAAATTTCAGCTTTATGACATTATAAAGTTTTAACTTTGAAAGTCAATCGGGGCAAGCAATTGTGTGTAAAGATAGTAAGTGCGCATGCACTGCTGACGAAGTGCATCTTTTATGAGTGTTGTTAAAGGTATTATAAATAATCATGTTATCGTCCATTTATTATTTAACTGTACTGATTGATAAAATATTTTAGATAAATTATAAAACACACGTATAGGCCGGCAGTCAAGTACAGAAGGTGTTGTAATAAATTACAGTATTGTCTAGTTTGAGGTAACAAGACACCATTGGCCAAACTGCGATCACTTTACCGCATGCCTAGCGATTATGGCAAAGTATATTTTGGGAAGGCCCCGTGTTCAGCAGTGGACTGATCGATAGGCTTGCTATAATGATGTGAGGTGAGGTTAGGTCGAATACATAAATTTATCGACATGTCTGATTATGTATTAGAGAACTAAATGTAACAATTTTTTGTTTTTATTTTTTATTCAAGGAAATATTTGGTTGGCCCCGTTGGTCTAGTGGTTTCAATACCGGGCCAAGATCTCGGGGTCCCAGGTTCGAATCCCGTGTCGGGCAACAAAAAAGTTTCGAATTTTCGAACGTTGCTCGGGTTTGTGATCACCAACCCGCATTTGGCAAGCGTGCTGATTATGCCAGTACACCCATCATTGCTGTGGTAACTTGAATTCAATGATGGAGGCCTTTTCCCTGCAGGGGGATGATTATAGGCTGTTACTTTATGATCAAATATTCTATGATCAAGCATGCTAGCCACTGTATTTTAATTTGCATTGCTATTTTGTTTTAATAATTATGAAATTATTGTATGTCTACTTTGGCGGAACATAGTGACACTACTCCCATTGCATCTTTTACTTACCTATGATTCACAATAAATGTTTCTGATTCTGATTTCTGATTCAAACCTACGAATGTTTTAATATTATGTTGGAATCTTACTAATAAGTATTGTAAATGTGAAAGTGTCAATTGTTTGTTACTCAATCACTACAGACCGGCTGAACAAATCTGTAACAAATAAGTATCTAATCCAATGTCAACCAAATTTGTTTTGAATATTACATTACTATTTTTTAAATTTAGACGAACATCGTGATGGAGTCGTGGATGGAGTGGACAAACTCGTTTTCAAGGTGTGATAAGTGCTACTACATAGGAATCGGAACAATGTATGTGATGGTCCACATTTACGTATTTATTCTTGCATTAAAAGTCATGGGCAAGTCATGCATAGCTCTAATGTATAAATCATTAATATCTCTTGTGATATCAAGGGTCGGTCGACATTATTATGGCTTAAATGCAATTATCAATGATTACAATAAGATAAGCGAATATCACTTTATTAGTCATATTTTTAGGTAATTATACATCATAAACAAACCGGTACTGTGGGAGCAGAAAGGACCCAATTGCGGCTTTGATGACCTGGTTGGCGTAGTGGTTCGGTGTTTCGTCTACTACGCGGGGTCCCGGGCTCGATTCCCGATCGGGTCAATTTAGGAAATGATTTTTACTAAATTGGATCTGAAAGGGTAGGGAGGGGGGGGGGGGTCTTTTGTCGCAAGATAGACGTCGTAAAAACAACTCACGTCAGAGGCCTTTAATAAGAGTATACATTTCTTTTGAATGCTGTATTTACCTATAAAGGCATATCTTTTAAACGTTAACCCTTAAGTGTAAGTTTGCATGTGAAATGATATGTGGTTGGTGAATCTTTATCAATAAATAAATAAATAAATAAGAGGCCTGGAAAACTCTGACTCAACCAGAACCTGAATCAACTCAATCAATTTATTGTTAGATTAATAAGTTGTAAATTGTGAACTACGTATTTATTTACATAAAATATAAATAAGCTTTAAAATTTACAAATTCAATTTTGATTGTTTACCAACTTTATTTATTCTTTTACTTACTCTCAAACATTAAATTTATGTTGGCCTAACTTTTCTTAAACTAATACAGTGGCGCGGTTCCGCATACGTGGTATTAAAATCCAAAGTTTGGTTTAAAATATTTTATAAATTTTAAAACAAATAATATAAGAGAAACCTTTCTCTAACCAAAGTAACAGTAAAATTAAAATTTTTACATCAGAGGAAATAAAAAATATAGGAAAGTCGACTCTTAGGAGTTCAAAATTTTATTCACATAGATAATAGGTATTACAAGTTTTTTAGCTTGAGTATAAACAAATAAATAAATAATTTGATGTAAGTAACTTTATCTCTAAAATGATCAAACTTTACTTAGTTATAAGATTACTAAAATCTCGCGACAAGCTTTTGAAGGTATCATTTAAATTGTGTCAAATGTGTAATGATGACGTTATAAGTTCACAGTTAAAGTTTTAGAGTAAAAGTTTATTTTTTCTTTTTAGCGCATTTCAATAAACATTAGTCTTTGAAAAAGTTTTTTTACTTTTATTTTAAAGTAGGTATCATCTTTGAGCAATACATTTGTCTAAATCAAAGTTATCCTATTTCATTTTAAAAAGAAAATAAATTATCTAATGGTTAAACATTTGAAGTATGATGATTAACAAAATGGTTAATAATAAAAAAAAGTGGTTAAGGCGAGGTGGGTCTAATACATAGCTTTTTTGAGTTTTTAAAACCCATTTTAAATCTAGAAAAAAGCGTTTGAAAGTCTGAAAAATAATATATGTATTAGTTGAGAATCTATTCTAGACACAGTCGCTAACGGTTACACGATTTGATTACTTCGCTCGGTAAAAAAAAAACACAAAACCGAAAAAACAAAAATGTTTTTTTAATTACACGACTAAACTACGGACATTTTAAATAAAAATTTTATACATGTTTAAAGCTGCTAAATATTTATAGACATATTCGCGGAGTTTGAATTCATTAAATGATATACTTAATTACTATGTTTAATACAAAATACGTGAGCGCGGCGCGCGGCTCGTCAGGCCGGTACTGTCGCGCGCTGAAACTTACGGAGCGCATCTGCGTTCCGTAATAGGCGATCGATGGATATCGATCCATAAATCACGAACTAACGGAGCCTTAAAATAAGTAACACAATTTAAATTTGTGCCGAACAAACACACCGGTACAATAGCATATTTTAGAATGTTATTTTCACAACAATAAAATGACAAACAAACAAACAAAACAGTCTGTTAGTATTTTTGTACAGTGTTTTCCGTATTATAGTAGACAGCAAGCAGCCGGCGGCTAGTTAGAGATTAACTTAATTAAACAGCTGTTTGGCAAACACTTTCGCAACTAATTTACAGTGAAAGCAATATTGTGTTATAAACGATTATTAAGACAGTTACTTTGTGAAGATATTGTTTTTGTATTAAACAAACTTCGGCTTAGGAAATTTTCTATCGACTTGAATACAATTTCGGGTTAAAGGTAGCTTCAATTCTAATCTACGTAGGAAAAAAGTTAAAAATAAGTAAAAAAGTTAACGACCTATAATCATCCCACTGCAGGGCAAAAGCCTCCAACATTGAATTCAAATTACCACAGCAATGTTGGGTACAGGCATAATCACCACGCTTGCCAAATTCGGGTTGGTGATCAGTTTGGCCAATGGTGGATAGAATAGGCTACTTTGTGTTAGTTCTTGTCGTTAGTTCCCTTTTATGACACCCATATTAAGAGAAGAGGCGGTGCATTTTCTCCTCTCACTTTATCTATTGGTATTGGTATTGGTAACGGGCTCCCTTTTCCGCATTTAGGCTCCACTTGGCCCATTATGCGTAGGGGGGATTAGGGTGGTTAGTCCAACCACCCCAACTCCTTCCAGAAGCACAGAAGTCTTTTAGGACGATCACAGGCTTCTGAAAGGGAACTCAGTGTGCCGAGGATAGATGCCCGGTGGGTGGCTACCCCTGTGCATTCCAAAATCACATGGGCAGCCGATTCTGCCTGTTCCAGGCAGCCTCTACATAGAGGGCTGTCTGTGGCGCCAATGGTGAAGAGATGTTTATTTAGGGGGATATGTCCAGTCAGTGATCCCACTACACTTCGAAGGTCACTTCTGTTCAGGGTGATTAAGTTGCGAGTCAGACGCGGTGAAAGAGCCGGTATGGCCTCTCTGGACTGTCTGCAGTTACTGATATTGGCCCAGCGGTCGTTGTGTTTGACTAGGGTTTGATGTCGCAGCCATGACCTGTATTGGTTGAAGCGGATAGGCAGGTGTGGCCTGGGGCCGAAAACCGTAAGATCCGATCCCCTTTAAGCGAGTTGGTCTGCGGCATCATTGCCCAGGGAGCCGCTGTGTCCTTTGATCCATTGTAAGGTGACACTGTTCCTTATGGCAATGTCCTCAAGGGCCAGGTGACTATTATTGTAAAAAAGTGTCGAGTTGATGTATTTTCATTATGGTTACATGTTCAGTACCTGGAAGTAACTCATCTAAAAAAGGGAACCAACATAATTGTACATTTTACACGTCAACACACAATCGCGATTTTCAGCAGTAAAATGCAATGTTTCAGAGCTTTGACTAAAATTTTGTATACTAATTAATAGGGCATTTCATCAGAACAAGGATTTAAATTCATATGAATTCAATTAAAAATAATATCAAATACGTGAATTTCAGGAACTACTAACGTCACTTTTGTATTTTAGTGATTGACGTTGTCGATGATATCTTATCGACATTTCATTAGCTGACATATTTCACATTGTAAACCGCATACAGCCTAAATTGTTGAAATACGTTAGAAATGCTTGAAATTGCCTAATAGAATAGAATGTTCGCCCAATAAATATTCGAGCATTTGCAGTTTACATTTGGACCCTAAGTGTTTTTAACACAGAGGCGTTCAGCCTGTAAAATTACGCTCTGGATCAATCTCCATATTGTTCAAGCCCCCATCAATCCCTATATTTAGTGTACGTTTGTAATGTGTAATTGAAAAATAAATATCAGTTTTATTTCAACTTTGGCGATCGCGATCGCAAAATGAGGCAAAATTGTTAAATACTGGCAAGTAAAGCCTACGATATTTTTTACAATAAATTGATTTTGTTCGGGAATAAGTAGTTATAAAATAAAAAACATATCTAGGTATTTACTTGCAGTTTTTTGGCGTTTTTTAATAATACTAAAAAATAAGTCACCTGCGTCAACGTTAACTGTGTCGATGGAATCGACATCGAAAGCAAGCAGGCAATGCAGTATCTGCACTATTTATCTCACGCACATGCTCACTTTATGCACACTAGCGTAACCTAGTTTTGGTCTCGTTTTCAGGATTCAATTGCCAATCTATCATCTATATTAAATCTATGGGAATTAGCTTTATAACTGGACTTTTTTTATCAACTGACGTAATTTTTCGAGAGACTTGAACAATGCCACAGTTTCATAGATCAGCCAGCGAGTCAGGTGTTTTGCACAGAACATGGAAAAAGGTTAGAGAAGATGTAGGCGGGGCAGGCGCGCCACAGAGGTTATGAGCAAAAGTTTGTAAGTGAGCGCTGTGATTGATGTCTTCTGACGTTGCGCGACCAATAGTGTCAAAAGAATTCGCTTGATTGGCGGTCTTTGAACTCGTTTATGTGTAGTGGGGCGCAAGCGACGACATCAGTTCTCATACAAATGGCACATGACAGCCTTTCTATCCTTTTCCCATGTTCTGTGGTTTTGTGCCTCTATTTTTATTTTTATTTATTTGGACAACCAACAAGACGAACACCAATACAAAAGCAATGAGTAAGATCATAAATAGACTTAGAGCTAAGTGCCGTCTCAATGGGGACTACCGTTTCTTTGCTCACCAGTTGGCGCCACTGTAAACTGAGGTCCGGAGGTATAGCTGTCAAAGGCGATTGGCGCCGAAAAAAAGTGTTATATCTTTAATCTAATTAAGGTTTATTATTTATAAATAACTATCTTGATATCAACTAACTAACTTCTGAAATAGTTGCTCTTGAGGCCGCCTATTTTTGCGCTTTTTCTTAATTCCGCTTTCAGCGTTCACATTAATCGCCAAATAATCCATATTTGCGATATTTTACGAAAGAGATCACTTTCCAGCAGGTAAATTAAAGAAATTATAATTTATGCAACAAAGCCCGCTAAAACCAGTGAAAAGTGAATGATATTGGACCTCACGCGACACAAGCGCCTCTAGTGGCAAATTCACTAGCGATAGCCCCCATTACAGGCTGCCACGGTTTGCAAAATGGACTACAATTATATTACCTAAGACTAAGACTTACGTATAATTTGAGAAACTACAGCAAAATTAAAAACAACTTATATTGTTCCAAATTAAAAAGAAGGAAGGTGAAGAACTATTCTTAGGTGGAACTCGAATTTGCTACCTTTCGCTTACCGGGTGACTGCTCGAGGTTTATATCTCCGGATTTATAGTGACCTAAAAGCAATATATTAACCATAGTGTGCGTTATCTGTGTTGCGACCACACGGAAAGACAAGTCAAGGTTATTGCTTCTAAAATCAGTATAGATAGCAAGTGCGGGCGTGACGTGGAATTAATTAATGTGTCCCCGGACGGTAACGAAGGCCCATTGTTGCGCCATTTATCACTAAACATGTGTAACTTGACTGGTTCGAATGTATAAAAGTTTCTTGAAGGATGGAGAAGGCAGGTTAAATAATATTATTTATCTCTTGTAATCCTTTAAGGATAATCTGAAGTCAGTTTTTTTTTAAAAGCCCAGTCATTAACTTTACATTTAAAAATACTGTTTACAAATTACTTAAACAATTTCTTTTTTATTTATTAACACAAATATAAAAATACAAACTTAAACAGCCTTTCATATTACTCATCATCATCATCATATCAGCCGAACGACGCCCAATGCTGGGCATAGGCCTCCCCCAAGGATCTCCACAACGATCGGTCCTGTGCTGTCCGCATCCGGCGGCTTCCCGCGACCTTGACCAGATCGTCGGTCCACCTTGTAGGGGGCCTGCACACGGAACGTCGCGTCGTCCGGTACGCGGTCGCCATTCGAGAACCTTTCCTCCCCAACGGCCATCGGTTCTCCGCGCTATGTGTCCCGCCCACTGCCACTTCAACGATGCAATCCTTCGAGCGATGTCGGTGTTTTAGTTCTCCTGCGGATCTCATCATTTCTGATTCGATCGCTATCTAGCGATGCTTGGTATTTCCCTACTCGATTCTCCATTGCTCGCTGAGTGATCTTGAGCTTTCTTATGAGACCCATAGTAAACGACCACGTCTCATGTTACTATTATGTATAAAATTGTGCCACTTATTTATATGTATAGCTGACTGTACTAGCGAACAGGGTGGCAAAAGCTCGTCGGTTAATCCGCTTTACTTTAAAGCTATCAAGTGGCAGATTACCGCTGGTATCGGAGCTTAAAAGCTCAGCTCCAAGATTGCCTTCGATATTAAACATTGAGATGAAACTGGCGCTTTCTGGAACTTCTCTGCATAAAAGTTTGAAACAAGTTTTGGGTCGGCTGGTTCGATCGTCATTGATTGTTTAATCACTCATTGTTCAATTTAACGAAGCCAAATAAGTTACTCATATGTCATATCTTTATTGTTATCTTTCAATTCTACTTTAATACATAACAAGTGATAGAAAGTCGTCTTCACCAAATTAGAGCCCACTAGAATATTCGGGTGCTCTGTCAACTGAGTCGCATTCAACGTTGTTAAATTGAATTTTAAAACCATTTTTCCATTAACGACCTCTGCTGTGAAGTAGCGTGTGATTTTCAAGGTTCCTATAGAAAAAAAAACCTTTTCCATATTGTGTCGGATTTGGGTTAAAGTGTATGAGCCACTCCCACCGCCTTAGTATACAACGTGTTCCTTTTGATATCCCATTACTCTAGGGTATTAAACAGACCACGGTAAAGAATCAAATTGCTTTTTCAATTATTAATTATTTTTTGTTTAATTTTTTCATACAATAGTTAAAGTATCTTAAAAGTCACGACTGTTTATGTAAAACACCCTTACCTTGTTATGAATGAACTTTTGACTGAAAACGATTTACTCGTACCAACTTATCAATGAAACACCCACACACGTCAATGTGTTTTACAAGTTACGCTCTCCCGCTAGTTTACTACTTTTAGTGTAAGTTTGCCAACGTCTCGCAAAACTAAGGATTCGCCATACTGGTTACATTTTTTAAACAAATTTAACTAAAATTTATGATTACCACATGTTTTATTTATTTAATTATTTAAGCTTTATTGCACAAACGAACAGTTATTGTACAAAAGGTGGACTTAATGCCACGAGGCATTCTCTGCCAGTCTACCATCGGGCTAAACAGAAATGCTTAGTAAGCGGAGCGATAAAAAATGTTCTAGGGCGTTTTATATTATTTTTACCTATAGAACATAACCTTAGAGTTATGGGATATCAAACGGAACACGTTAAGCCATTAATGTAAGTTGACGAATATTTAACCTAAATGTGTGCACTTCACACAAATTTAATTTCGTAAATTATACACGGTGCATTTTCAACGGAGCTCACGTTATATGACCATTATGAACAACATCATGGCAGTGTTATTTAATCTATCAATATGTATATTATTTTAAAAATATTTATTCAGACTTTCGATGTTGTAACACGCTGTGACGCGCACAGACGTATTATTTTGCTGCGGCGGGGTTCCGGATGAATTAACCTTTCGAAGCTAAATCCGTACGCGTCAAAGTATATTTCAAAATAAATAGCTGAACCAATATTATATAGTTTTATAAAAAAATAATAAAGAAATATATGAAAATAACACTGCCAAGATGTTATTACTTATTGGTTTTATAACGCGGGATTCGTTTTACAGGTAGTTGAAATTCACCGTGTATGGCGACCCTGCCAGTGGTGCCTTGGCATATTTGTGCACAAAAATAATCCCGTAATTTCGTTTAAAAAACAATCAAAATGGTGGTGGGGCTCACGTGGGCTGATAAGGAAGTGTTTCTTGTTGACAACTGAAACGTAAAGAATATTGTGTCATTTAACCTAAAAAGTTTCAAATGCCACCTCCTTTACAGTACTCTCAATGTCGCTACGGCGGTACCGTGTTATCTCCTCCTAATGTCTCAGTATTGTCCGTATAAATTACACAGTTACATTTGGCGATAACTGCTATTGTATAATGGTCCCTTTATACAGTCAACGTTCCACTTTATGATATACAAGCATTTGTTTATTTATTTGCAAATAGAGCCTCGGATGTTACACCTACTTACACCATACTACCTACACGAACAAAGAGTGAGGAAAGATTGGAGACCTAACACTAGTACATGTAAGAAAGCCATCGGCACTTCTTCAAAAATGCATGCAATGCAGAACTACTGATAATACAAATATTACTACCCAACAACGATATAAGAAAAACCTCAACGCGTTTCGCCACTTCACGTATCATCTTCAGATGTTTTCGCCTTCGCTGCGCTTATAACTTTGTATAAATAAAATATCCCCAAAAACCAATAAATTACCTTGTAAATGAACGGCAAACATTACTCAGAAATTATTCGTAGTTCTTTTTTACCTTAAATATAGTGTTAACAGGTTCGTCTGTACTTTCACACCAGCGTCGGTTTCTGTATGAAACAGCGTAGATTAGATTACGAATTTTATCGAATCTAGCGGATTATATCTTGCGATTGAAGCTGATAAAAATAATGCTCGCATTATTTTATGTTAAAGCCTGTTCGCTACAAAGAGAAAAGGTGCAACCGCAACAACGTTTGATGTGATATAACAAAAATAATACAATTTCAGCATCAAAGTGTGTCAACTAAATCTGCATCCAATTGATGTAAGGGTGCACATTTGGAAAAACTTAGTAACAGCCGATAATCATCCCACTGCAGGGAAAAGGCTTCCATCATTGAATTCGAGTTACCACAGCAATGATGGGTATTGGCATAATCACCACGCTTGCAAAATGCGGGTTGGAGATCACGAAAATTTTAATTAAAAAATAGAATTCGAAAATTCTAAACATTTTGTTGCCCGATCCGGGTATCGAACCTGGGACCCCGAGATCCTGGCCCGGTATTTAAACTACTAGATCAAAGTTGGTTGACAACCTATATCAATCGAATGGATATTACGATAATATCTATATCATTAGATGTCGACATAATTTGACCGGTTTATAAATTTGACTTACACATAAAATCCACGTCAATAATTCAGCTCTGTATTTTAGGTGTAATTTTTGTATAGGACACAGTCTTATACAAAAATCTCGTTTGTTTTTACATTGCATGGATGACTACAACAATCATCCGTGAAAAAGAAATATTTTATTATATTTAGAGGAATTAAAAAGTCCAAGTTTCCGAACTAATTTGCCAGCTACCACCGTTCCCACTCATCCGATTTTCATACTGAGACCTCTCAAAACTTAGGTATCCAAAGCAAAGATAACCTACAGACGGTGTAATGGAAAACAAATCTTAACACTACGAAATAAAGGCTAGCTTCGTTGTTTCAGTGGTGCAAGTTATTCGGTTTTCCACCGTGGGATCTCACTTTCGAGAAGTTTGCGAACCTTCTAGAAGTTTAATGACTAATTACTCCCCCCTTGCCCGCCTGACCGAACGAAACTCGATCGGGGATTAAAGTTATGGAGAAATTTTCGAATTGACGTCGTACTGGCCGACTGCGCTTTGAGGTAAATGTTTTAAAGTTGGCCCTTTGACTTTAACATAGCAGCAATGGGGGCATGGCAGGCAGCGTGCACTTGTTATTAATTTATTTTTAAATAATATATGGCATTGGTAATGGCACCCCGATAGTTTGGGGGAGACCTTATCCAGCAGTGGGATGCTAGAGGTTAATTAAAAAAAAATGGTAGGTATTCAGAAATT
The DNA here is from genome assembly GCA_949315895.1 of Anania crocealis. Lineage (NCBI taxonomy): Eukaryota > Metazoa > Arthropoda > Insecta > Lepidoptera > Crambidae > Anania > Anania crocealis. The sequence continues at coordinate 3,929,472 of OX438858.1, read as the reverse complement.
AATATGGATTTTGCTAGCGCAAATTTCTAAGGGACATGGACGAATTTGTAGTTTGGTGTAGTACTAAAGTTTTCAGCGACTAAAGGATCGTACCTGACCTATTTTGTTGCGGAGTTATTCTTAAACTATCATACCTCCTGAGATATTCATTGAACGAAAATGATGTTAAGGGGACTACTAGACCTATGTGCTGCCTACTACTACTAGACCTATTTTATTACTTCGAAACAAAATCAATTCAATATACTCTGTCAAAGCTAGTCATCGTTTTTTTCCTCATAGTAAATACCACAGATTTTTCTATATGTCTTTTAATAACCTTTTAATATCTTGATCATGTTCAACTATACTAGTATGTGTGTTATTACAGTACACTAATACGTCACTCTACAATTATCATAATACTCGTATTATTATCGATTTTTCCATTTATCTTTATAATACATCAAAGTCTGTTATGTTATGGCATATTATGTAAAAAACAATATGGTATTATAAGTATAGGTAGTTTGGTAACGCCCCGTTGGTCTAGTGGTTCTTGGGGTGGTGGGATCTAGCTCCTAGTGGTCTACCCTGGGCAACGGCATCTTTGGATTTCTAACCAATAATGACAGACCCCTCTGCGGTGGTAGGCTTCGTAAAAGGCCGCCTGGATGCTACCACCCTCCTGCCGGAGTCCACCACCAAACAGTTCTTCTGTGTTCCGCTGGTGTGTGGGTGAACCAGTACCTCTGGGTAAGCCGCCATCTTAGACTTCTTCTTAACCGTATAGTTAAGTATGTTGTCAAGAGCAAGCCCATAAAAAAAACCGGGCGAAGATCTCGGGGTCCCAGGTTCGAATCCCAGGTCGGGCAACAAGAAGTTTCGAATTTTCGAACGTTGCTCTGGTTTGTGATCACCAACTCGCATTTGGCAAGCGTGTTGATTATGCCAGTACACCCACAGTATTGAAAAAAGTATTTAAATCGGTCTAGTTTTGGAAAGTTATCGGGGGACTACGAAACGCTGATTTGGTGTGCTTTTAGTAGGTATTTTCGGTCCAAGAAGCAGTTGTCTCTATTACACTCTGCAGTGAAGGCGTTTGGCACTGCGCGACAGCAATAGATTTTACAAATACCTATTTTTCAATACTCTCGCCCGTAGTGTTTCCTCTTAAATATGAACTAAGCGAAATGACCGGAAAAAAATGAGCTGGGTGAGTTTTTGGTAATGAGATTAAACTTTTAAGATCACATTTATATGTAGGTATCGAACCCGGGACCTTGCGATCTTGGCCTGGTATTTAAACCACTTGACCTTGAATTTAATGATGGACGCCTTTTCCCTGCAGTGGGATGATTATAAGCAGTTACTTTCAAGTCATGTCATACTGTAAAAAATGTGGACAACATCACATAAATTGTTCTGATCCCATTTTGAATAACTATTTAAAGCACTCGTATTTTGGAAACCAGAAACAACGAAGGTACCACAAACACCCAGACCCGAGAAAATGTAGAAAAACACCTTTTTTCTATATTGACCCGTCCGGGAATCGAACCCGGGACATCGGAGCAGGCGACCCCTTGAAAACCGGTGTATACACCACTCCGCCACGGAGGTCGTCGAATATATAAAAATACTTAGTAATCTATATACTTTTTTTATTTTATGTGTTCATGCGGTAATCTTTCACGATTTGTAATCTTCCTATTTTACTACGAGGCCATTTGTTATCTGATCTTATTTCTCAGTTTAGCCAATTCATCTTGAGTTTCGTTATCTTGCAAATGTAATTCTATGGCACACTAAGAAAGCTGTTATCTAACGAAAATAAAATAAAGTGTCTTACTTGGATTTAGAAATATACTTGTAGTTTGTTTAGGTTTATCTTTAGAAGAATTAGAACAATTTTGCAACCAAAGTTCGAATAGAATTACTCGCTTAATAATCAGTATACAAAACTTGAAAAATTATGTCTCAGGCGGGACAATGTAATAATGTCGTCTTTGGCAGCGTTATGTAAATACGGGGACCCTGCTGAGCAGCACCTAGGACGTAGAAGGAGTACAACAGCTCGACAGCACAGATATATAGAACTGACTTCAAGACGTCAGCCTGCGTTGCCCACCCGGGAGATAGGTTTTAAAGCTACAATAATTCTCAAGCGGTGTTGTCAGCCGCCAAACCGTGAGAAATAGGCTGCATGAATACGGCCTACGAGCATACACTCACATCATGCAGTTTGAAAAGATACGGATTCAAAGTGACATGAAAATGAGGCTCAACAACCGTTACAACTGTTTGACGACCATTTGGATCAGCGGTAGTTACCGCTGCTTCTGACCCATAAGTCGCGGGTTCGATCCCCGCACAGTACAAATATTTGTGTGCATGAACATGTCTGTTTGTACTGGTCTGGGTGTTTTCTATGTATTTTAAGTATGTATTTCCAAAAAAAAGTATATAAGTAAGTTTATCGGTTGTCTAGTACCCCATACGACAGGGTACTTAATAGTAGCTTAATTTGGGACTAGATGGCTTTGTGTGGCCCAGTGAGGCATGTCTTAAATACTAAAAAAATTAAAAAATTAAATTAATTAATTAATTAAATTAAGGCCTGTTCTTCGAGTGAACACGCTTTAAATAATGGTGACACCTTGTGGGCTTACGTGAGTCGTGTTGTTATATCACAGCCGGCTGGGCGGGCGGGCGGTAACAAATGGCGCGACATGCGAGCTGACCTCGCGTCAACGTCTAATCTGGGCGCATCCATCGTGGCCTGTCTTAGCCTCGACAGGGCTGGAGTTGGAGCAGGCTTCTTACGGGGAGTAATGTAGATCTGCAAGAGTGATATAGTAAAAGTGTGTCAATTAAAATAAGGTCCTCGGTCGCTTGAATGTAAATTAATTTTCAGTAATTTTTGACTTTGATCTAATATAAAACTCAAAATCAATTAGCAGACTATAGAAAGGGTGACATTCGTAGCTATTTTCTCATAAAATATTCTTCAAATGAACCAAAGTTCGGGTAGCTACACATAGCGGGCCGGCATATTCGGTTCGGCAGCATTTTTCGAACAACAAAGCCGACCCGAAGTAATTACTGCACTTACGGCCGGTTCCAATAACCTATCTATCTTCAGTTTTGGCATATCGGAGATAGGACACAGTTTCTATCTATCATCCACCTATGTACTATTGTATTACAAGGTAGATTACTCTTTAGCCTTTTGTATAAAATTCAAATTGGTATCATAATAGCAACATAATAATAACACTTTTGGGAGTTAAAACAAGTAAATTGCAGGAAACAACATGGGAATGGCAACATTAAAAATGTCGGGAATGATACCTTATTTACTAATGTTTTAGTATGTACCTAATTGTTTAATAGGAGCTCTTCATTCTTGAAAATAATTAAAAACGCACGTACCTACTACCTAAAGACTACATTATTTGCATAACCTCAAGGTTGGCTATTGAATAAAACTGATAATATCGTATAGCAAGAAGTTAATTAATGGTACTTACTTGTGCATTAACAAGTATAGTTTTTGGTGATGTTTAAAAAAGAAACCATTCAGATTTAATTAAAGAACTGGTTCAGAAGAGACTTCAGGTTACGGAAAACAAATCATTTAAAAATTTATACCTAAAAGATATTAAGACTTTGTATCATAAAGAGACAAGTTGAATTAAATAGATTCGTTTCTGATTGATTTGCGTTACTTATTAAATATTTGCTTAAAATTTAAATTAATATTCTTTTGTTATTCAAAAGTCGCTTCTTAACTATCCATTTGAATATAGCTCATACTTTTTAAACTTTATAATAATAAATGTATTATTTCAAACAAATAAGAGCCTTAACTACGGCCCTGTTTATTTTAAGCCCAAAGTTTGCCCAGCATTTCAGGTCAAGACATCCTAAACTAAGCAAAAATGTCTAAACAATAAAATTCCCTACGTTTGATACATTATGTTAACCAACATGCCTACGTCAATGCTGTTATTGTAGCCTTTTTCCTAGGTTAGCTTTAGACTGTTTATAATCAGCCCATTGCAGGGTAAAGCCCTCTCCAAAAGGAGGACATTGCCATAGTCGCCACGCCTGGCAGGTGGTTAGCGATCGAAGTTTGACCAATGGTAAAGAAAAGACGCTGCTGCCCGTCTTAATCAGTGATTTTTACTCGCCTCTAACGACACCCATAGCAAGAGAGGTGGTGCTATCCTTATTACCCTTAAAGAGGCAATGACCTGTTCTAAATTCAATTTTTTTCGTCTGTTTGATAAGACTATTGTGGGCCCTATTTGTAAATGCCTGCCATGGTTAAGGGTTTATGCCAACTTGCTCTGTGTGGCCCAGCGTGGCATTATTATTAAATTTATTTACTTTATTTTATATTTTAGCATCTTCATTGAAATTATAATATCAGTTATTCAATTTATTTCATCCAGTGTTTTTTTTCACGAATGACAAGCGCATAACAAAATAGCGAATCATTATGAATTCGGCGGGCTCAACGTCACAGATAACATATAGTTATTTTATCAAAAAAAATCTGATAAGGTACCAGCGAGCTGTCGATACCCATTGATTATTTTCGTATTGAAAAGCGGGCGTTTACCGTCGAGACTTGTTTTCGCGTTACCGCTGCCTAAACGACATGGCACCCGTAATAGATCTACCGTACGAGATTGTGAACGTGAGCCCTGACGAGGATAAAATCATTAAAAAGTGTTTAACAGGTGCGTTGTGCAGTTCCGAGCCGTGTTGCTGTGTGTATATTTAAAAAAGAAACTATTTTATTGAGTTTTTTTTAAAGTTTGATTTGTAATCTGTTGTCACGTGTCAAAGGTATGTTTTTGTGATATGAATCGGTAAGTACTGTTTTTGGTTTAAGTCAAACGTGGTAAATGGTGTGTGCCTTTTATATCGTCGACTATAAATTAAGAAGTTTTTATGTAAAGTCAACTGTTTTATTATTTTAATTGCATTATACCATTAAAATAATAAAATTTTAATAGTAAAAAAAATTTTACCAATTGGTATTGGTTGCCTGAATTTAAGCGTACATACGTTGGAATGATATAATAAGAACTACCTACTTAAACGTTAAAATGGAAAATATATTTACGTATTTGACTCGCGTTTATTAATTGTATTTTAATTCTTTGTCTTTATAGAAAATCATAAAATGTCACAGTTTACGTTGACTCTCCGAAATTGAAAATAGTCAATAATCCTCAGCAGCTGAAATTTTAATTTAATATAATAGAGTTTAATCATGTGGTGATAATTTAGACGAAAACAACGAGGTTGTCATTTCGATGCGTATTGTATATTTTTTTATGCATAACAACATGTAACTTTTCTTAATATAGACCGATTTAAAATTTTTGTTGTTTGAACACTATCGAAAGTAATAAAAAACAACCATTTTTAGGGTTCCGTACCCAAAGGGTAAAAACGGAACCCTATTACTAAGACTTCGCTGTCTGTCCGTCTGTCCGTCTGTCCGTCGCTCTGTCACCAGGCTGTATCAAAAGAGCCGCGATAGCTAGACAGTTAAAATTTTCACAAATTATGTATTTCTGTTACCGCAATAACAACAAATACTAAAAACAAAATAAAATATATATTTTAGTGCTCCCATACAACAAACTCGTTTTTTTGGCCTTTTTGGTACGGAACCCTTCGTGCGCGAGTCCGACTCGCATTTGGCTCGGTTTTTTATAAATAACTCAACTGAAGAATAGCTTTAGATAACCACCAATTTTGAGTTAAAGCTATACAAGAAGTCATCTATAATAATGCTTCCAACTTCACTTATTACGTTTTTTTTTTTGTAGTAAAAGGTTACTTCGAACCAATGTTCAAACATGAGTTATTTAGTCTAGGTATAATAAAAGTAGTTCAAAAATATTTTATAACAAAAATATTAAAAGAAGAACTTCGAATGATGGTTCATTGGACTGTACATGAATCATCGTCAATTAATCATAATTATGGTTATTTCAATGTTTTTAAAGATAGACATTAAGTAGCATTAAATGATTAACAATATTGATAGTGGTAGTACCTTTTTCATTCCTATCGGACACTTGTAAACCCACTTAACTGAATAGTATACTACGAGTGCAGTCGATGACTTAAAAACTATCACAAAACGTGAAAGAACAAGAAATTATAGACTATTTCCTTTTCAAAATTGATTCTGGACTTAGGGCTTTATATGGAAGACTTGAAATCCTTTAACGAAAAGGTAATCCGTTAAGAGATTTAAAGCTCAGAGTTGGTTGAATTAAATAGAATAATTTGTTGCCTGGGTAATCTATAAAACTAATGATAAATAACTTATTTAAAACGTAATTAGAGGAGATTCTAAATTCGATAACTTTATTATTTGTATATGAACAAGCGTAACGTTTAACCTTTTTGGAAATTACCATACCTTTTCATTAAATGATTATATTTTAGTTATGAAAGTTTTCCTTGTAAAATGTAAAGTGTTTATTGTAGGGTTAAGAGATTTAAACCGTTGCCTAGTAATATAAACAAATTATGGAAATTGTATAATAAAGATAGAAGAAGATAACGTGATCGCAGCCTTGGACTTAACGTAATAAACTACAACACACTCACGACGTATGATAACGTCTTGTTTGAAGTGTTGTTTGTGAAGCCTCATTCACAGGCAATACAGATGAATTGTTGTTCATTAAGTATTGTCCTGACTCATTAAAATTTAAAAAACGAAATCACTATTAGTGAGAAAAATGACAAGGCGAGCGAAGCGTGCTGCGGCAGCAGCCGCCGAGCGCCAGAGTTACCTACTAGTCGTGTAAATGCCAATCAGCTGACTCTGACACATTTAGTGAAACGATTGCGCTGGAAATAGGTTAGGTTAGGTTAGGTTATATACCGACAAGGGTCGTTCGGTCTTTTCCCGCTCACTTGCGTGTGGCGGGGACACGGCTTTTTAGCGGTTCGGACCGGCGAACTGGTCGTAATAGGGTGTTATTTCTCCCCTAATAGACCAGTCGCCGAATTTGAGCTGTACCTAGCAGAGGTCGGGGCCATGGTGGGACGCAGCTCTCCCCTCTCAGTGATCGTACTTGGGGACCTCAACGCGAAATCCGCGTAATGGGGTTCCCTGACTACTGATCCTGGAGGAGTGGATCGTGGAGTGTGGACTTACGTTCCTCAACATCGGCACCGTGCCCACGTGCATGCGACGCAATGGGAGCTCGTGGGTCGATGTGACCTTTGCGTCTTCCACCGTCGCACGCCGTGTCCGAGGGTGGCGAGTGCTGACGGACCCGGCGACGTTGTCGGATTACCGATACATCCGGTTCTGCGTCTCCGGTCCAGCCGCCCCGGCCAGCCCCGGCCAGCCCAGGCAGGAGGGCCCTCGGTGGGCGGTAAAGCGCTTGGATAAAAACCTGCTGCAGGAGACAGCTCTTGTCCAGGCGTGGCTCCCGGAGCTGCCACCGATGGATCTGGATGGGGAAGCCGCTCGGCTCATTTAGGCCATGTCACAAGTCTGTGACGCGGCAATGCCTCGTGCCCGAGCCCCCTCTCCCCGAACCCAGGTCTACTGGTGGACGCCAGAGATTGCCGCCCTCCGCTCCAGGTGCGTGGAGGAGCGCCGTCCCTTCCAGTGGTACCGGAGGCGGCGGATCTACGCGGAGGCTGAGTTGGACCGGCTGTACACCGTCTACAGTGAAATGACGGTAGCTTTGAGGCTGGCGATAGTGCGGTCCAAAGCAGTGGCCTGGGAAGTTCTGCTGGGGACGCTTGACAGGGATCCCTGGGGCAGGTCGTATCACATTGTGCGGCAAAAGCTTCGGCCCTGGGCTCCCCCAGTCTCCAGAAATCTGGATCCGGGGGTCCTGGGGCAGGTGGTGGGGACCCTGTTTCCCGACAGGGGGGCGGACTTTGTGCCCCCTGCTATGGGAGTTGCGTCCAGCGACCCGGGGCCAGAGGTGGCGCCGGAGATCACGGAGGAGGAGCTGGGGGCGGCCGTACTTCGTCTTAAAGACAAGAAGACGGCCCCAGAGCCCGACGGGATCCCTGCCCGTGCCTGGGTTTTGGTCCTTACCGGGAGACACAAGCCTCTGGAGTCCCGTCTGCGGAAGCTGTACAGCCGGTGCTTCCGAGAGGGTAAATTCCCCAGGAAATGGAAGGAGGGCTGTTTGGTCCTCATCCCAAAGTAGGGCCGCCCGGCGGATGACCTGTCTGGGTACCGGCCCATAGTGTTGCTCGACGAGGCAGGTAAAATGCTAGAGAGGGTGATAGTAAACCGTCTCGTCGAGCACCTGGAGGAGGTAGGGCCGGACCAGGACGATGGACAGTATGGGTTGCGCAGAGGCCGGTCGATCATCGACGCGTCACGCGATTGGTCCTCTGCGGGACACAGCCAAGGAGGTGGTCTCTGGGGAAGGGGTGTTGATCGCGGTGTCACTAGACATCGCGAATGCGTTCAACACCCTGCCCTGGCCGGTAATCTAGGAGGCACTCCACTATCATGGAGTGCCGCCCTACCTGAGGAGGTTGGTGGGAGACTACCTCTCTGAGCGAGCGGTAGTCTTCCCTACCAGGGAGGGTCGCGGTCGTCGGCAAATGACGTGCGGTGTCCGACAGGGGTCGGTCTTAGGACCCCTGCTCTGGGACATCGGGTACGACTACGTCCTTCGCTGCACAAATCTGCGCAAATGACACCCTCGTCACGGCCCGGGGTTCTGACCTCCGGGCTGCGAGAGTGTTGGCTACTGCCGGAGTAGCGACGGTGGTGGCCAGAATCCGGCAGCTGGGGCTGGAGGTGGCTCTCCACAAGTCCGAGGCCATCTGCTTCCACGGCCCTCGGCGTGGTCCACCTACCGGCACAAGCATCGCGGTCGGTGGCTGTCCCATCGCTGTCAAGAAGATTCTGAAGTATCTCGGCATCATTCTTGACAGCAGGTGGGACTTTGGGGACCATTTTAAGGCCTTGGTCCCCAAATTGGTGAGGACAGCGGGCGCAATAAGTCGCCTGCTGCCCAACGTGGAGGGGCTGTAGACTCTTGTCACCGTATTTATATGACGGTGGTGAGGTCCATGGCCCTCTACGGGGCACCAATATGGGCGGCGTCCCTTAAGAACCGCCATAGGGTCCTCCTGCATAGTGCACAGAGGGTCATGGCGGTTCGAGTGATGAGGAGCTACCGCACCATCTCGCATAAGGTGGCGTGGGCACTCGTCGAGCCCCTTTCATGGGACCTGGAGGCGGAAGTACAGGGGTCGGTGTACTGGCGGGCAGCGGATGCCTGAAACCAGGAAAACCGGCCCCCGCACAATACGGTGGTGCGGTGGCGGAGGGAGGCCCACGCGGTCGCCCTGGACCGGTGGACGCGGCCCATCGAGAAGCGGCTGGGCACTCAATACCTGTCCTAACTCTAAAATAACCTAACTTATTGAAATGTATCGGTTGTTTATATATTTCAATGATCACAGGAGTTTTACGCGAGATAGATACATAGATAGATAGATAGATAGATAGATAGATGAACACTTTATTGCACAAAAACACAAGAACAGAAAATAATACAAACAAGATATTAATGTCGGTACAACAAGGAACGGCGAGAATGTGGATCCGAGTCAAATAGGAGCGCCTTTTTCTTGTTTCTCACTTTCATTTAAATTATCCTACTCGCTGACACATTATTATAACAATTCCACCACTATATCACAATAATGCCGCGTATGATAATTTTACAAAAACTAAAAAACAAAGTTTATCTTTCTTTTTTCGTTTCCCACGCAAAACTCCTATATGTTATGTATTTCGGGTCTACCTTTTATCGCAGAATTTTTAATGTCATAATATTATTACGCATATCAGCGGAAGGCATCATCTTCATAACGCAGAAACTAATTTGGCATTCACTCATTAATCAGACACTCAAAAAGCATAATTTTATGAGCTAGAATCATCTTTAGGCATACATTTGATATCCACAATAATTAAAAAGCAGAACCATCATATCGCAGCACAGTCAGAATCGTCTTTTGGCATACATTTCATAACTATAGTCATTTAAAGGCAGAATTATCATATCTCAGAAAGTTTACATTCAGAATCATCTTTTGGCATACTGTAATGGATTGGGACGTAGACTCTAAATGATACAAGTCTTCCGTGGAATCAGTTCTTTATTTACCAATGATGGCTAGCCTTATATACTATTAAACAATACGTGACAAGAGAGGCAAGCGTGACTATCTTCAAGGAAGATATTGTTTTTACTCAATATCACGTCCCATAGGTACGTGATACAATTTGTCATCACATACCACACCTCCCTTGAAATGTTCAGGCATCCCTCCCTTGAAAGAAAAGCGTTAATTTTCTAAAAACTTCAAATGAACCTAAATCATGTAACTTATTACAATTTTCATTTTTAAATTTAATATCAAATCTCTTTTATTATATCTATACATAATTTGATCTTTACAATTTATTTCATAATTATTTATCCTATTCTGTTTAGAAATAAATAAATTATTATATACTAAATAGTAATTCGGATACAATGGACAATGGATAATTGTCGTATACATTTATATATCGATTTTACTAACGAAATCACTAGTTACATTACAGATTTTCTTAAAAACTAGCTCATACGGGAAGTACTTAGTACTCGTATTTACAGAAGTATTATATTATGCAGAACACCAATAATTTAAGTAAATTACAAACATTTTATATAATGGAATTAATAATTTCCGTTACATAGCCAGTCGCAATTACCTTGGGAATACTTACTACTATATAGTTAGTATATAGTTACTAAAAAAAAAATATTTTTTTTTCGTTACTCTTAAGTCATATTATTTACGCACACAGGCGATAAATGATAAATGATCATTATATAAATATAACACGTAATCACTCAACTTCGGCATTACCGACACATAAGTTATGTCATAATCACAGTAATTCCTTATTTTTAACAAAGTTTTGGGCCAAATTTTATATACCTATAACTTTTATTGAACCCATTTTTAAACAACTTCGCCAATGTTATGTCTTTTACATAATTCTATCAGGTCTCCTATCGTTGCGTCTCGGCGCACCTCCGTTAGTAGAGATTACTGATCTATATAATTAGCAATGTGTAAAACATGCTTTTTTTTATTTTTTCTCATCTTCACAAAGATTAGACATGAACAAATACAATTCTATCAGGTCTCCTATCGTTTTTCATATTCATATTAATTGAATAACACATTAAAGTTTTCATCCCAAGCAATGCAATGTAAGCAGTACTAGCAGCATACACCATGCATGCAGCGTGCAAGCAATCATGCATGTAGCATGCAAGCAAGCAAGTACTGATTAAGGCTGTTAAATAGACCATCGGAATCATCTTTAACAGCCTTTATAAAGCCATAACTGAACATAGGCCTCTCTAACGTCACGATTCAAAGACGGGTCAAAAAAGATTGAAAAACGGAGTCTTCTTTTCAGAATACATTGCTTACCGTCTTCCTTGACCTTTCTGACTTTGGCATAAGTAGACTATGAGAAAATATGAAGACCTGAGGAATGCTTCTGTCTTTCCAAATGTATCAAGTGAACTCTACTGTCATATACAGTATAAATGTAAACTGCTTAAGTCATGTGTCCTACACGCCGTCATGCAAATGAAATACATAAGTTCCCTTTATTGGGCAGAATTTTGTTCTTCCGAAACTCATTTGGTATAACACACTTGGCATAATCTTCTTTCATCAAATATTTACAAGGCATAATTTTATCTAAATTTAATTATTGTTTGGCAGAATGTTTATATGGCCGAATTTACAATGGCATACTCTTAAGATGGTAGAATTTTACTAGGTATAATTACCTTTGGCCAAATTTCACTATGCATAATTTTGTTAAGCATAACGTTTATTTAGTGCGACGAATATTTAGCATACTATGCATATGGCAGAATTTCATTTGGAATAATTTCATTAGGCATTGCTATTTCTATAAAAAAGTATTTTAGCCTTAAATTGTATTAAGAAATTGTCTTAAAAAGTCAACATGTTGTGTTACAATAGTCTGTGACGGAAACGAATCGTCTCAAAACCGACTCCACGCAGTCTTGAGTGTACCTACCCCTAGAGTGTAATTTAAACTCGCGTAGGCGCGGAAGGGCGAGGTGGTATGCCAGCTGAAGAGCAGGTGGTTTCAAAACCCGCAGCGCCGGAGCCGTGACATGGATGCTGCATGCTTGCTTGCATGCCATGCAACATGCAAGCAAGCATGCAAGCATACAGTATGCAAGCAAGCATGCATCATGCATGGTTACTGTCTTGGCTCCGGCGCTGCGGAGCTCCAGCGGTCCCTCGCGAGCTTATCGTCGCAGATGGTTTTAGCTCACCACCACAGCTTTGGCTTGCTGGCCGGCTATGCCAGCCAGCCTCAGCCGCGACAGCGTGTTTTAAAACCACCTGCTCCTTAGCCCGCCTGGCCCCTTCGCGCCTACGCGGGTTTAACTATGCTAAGTAATCGTCGCACTAAATAAACGTTATGCTTAACGAAATTATGCATAATGAAATTTTGCCAAAAGGTAATTATGCCTAGTAAGATTCTGCCATCTTAAGAGTATGCCATTGTACATTCGGCCATATAAACATTCTACCAAACAATAATTAAATTTAGATAAAATTATGCCTTGTAAATATTCGATGAAAGAAGATTATGCCAATTGTGTTATGCCAAATAAGTTTCGGAAGAACAAAATTCTGCCAAATAAAGGGAACCCATGTATTTCATTTGCATGACGGCGTGTAGGACACATGACTTAAGCAGTTTACATTTAAACTGTATACTGCATATGACAATGGAGTTCATTTGATACCTTTGGAAAGACAGAAGCATCGCTCAGATCATATTTTCTCATAGTCTACTTATGCCAAAGTCTGAAAGGTCAAAGAAGACGGAAAGCAGTGTTTTCTGAAAAGAAGACGCAGTTTCCCGTCTTTTTTGACCTCTCTTTGAATCGTGGGGTTATGGCTTTATAAAGGCTGTTATGGATGATTCCGTTTAATGGTCTATTTAACAGCCTAAATCAGTACACTGCTAAACACAGGATTCTCCTAAACCTATTCTAAAGACCTAAGGAGTTAAAGAACACATGGGAAAATTAGGGATTATTCTATTCTTGTGCGTTTAACACACAATACTATCTGTTTTAATAGTATAGTTAGATCGAAATCGCGTAGTTATAGTCACAAACACAATTACCGTGAAATTTTAGGCGTAGAACAAAACTAAAAAACACGTACGCCTGGCAACCCTAAAGCCAAGGATCATAATCCTAACTACGAGCGAGCGTGACGTATGGTATGCTCTTTGGCGAATATTAATTTTGGATATCGTGCTGCATAACGTGGTGGATAAGGGGCAAGATATAAATAAATATCAGTCTAGGCTAATCCCTCGTACTTAATATAGAGGAGTGAGTTGTCAATGTTGTCATACAGATAATGTTTGACGAAGTTGATAGCAGTAACTCTACATGCTAACTGTGTTTATGAGTGCGTGACTCATGAGAATTTGTTTCCTTATGAGAAGAACAGTCTTGAATAACCAAAGAAAAAAACTCTGCTATAAGTTTATTTCGGGAAATAGGCCCCAGGCAGGAGACGTTAATACGAGTACGTTCTAATATTTTAACGTACCACTGCTTCGGGATAAGAGTGGGCTAGTGCCGGAAGAAGAATCGCAAGAAGCTCGGTCCCTATATTTTGAAATAATTATGTTGACTTAAAGCTTTATGCCAGTGCGAGCTAGTTCTCAATTCCATTCATATTTTTGTGTGACAACTAATAAAGTGGTGGGTACCGTGGGTACCAAATTGATATTTTCTCGTCTGACATTATTTAGTTCTATTAGGTCCTAAAACAGTAAAAAAGCATAATATAATAAAAAATAAAACCTTTTACTGACAGTAAGTCAGTACCTTCTTATCTTCTTTATCCTTCAAGAATGATGTGGGTCTAGAGTCTTTCAAACCGCCTATTATAGGCTTCTTGGGTGGCTTGTTTTTACTACTTCTACCTACTTAAGTTAGAAGCTGGAACCAACCGTTCGGGAATAGAACCCTTAACCCTTGCTTATTAGACGGACCACCACATCAATACACTAAACCAGGGCCCTTATTATACTATTTCAATTGCAGTGCAATCGTGATTGAAATAGGCGATTTTGACATTTAGCCCATACTAGATGGAACTGTCAAAACCCTGCTATTCAATAACGATTGTGATACGATTTGGTTAGCAGAATTAGGGGCAAGTTGTCAAATATAAACGAATAAACAAAGTGCGAATCATTGCCAAGCAAATAATTAGCAACAAACGCCATGCTCCATACATTAAGTTTTGCACAGTTTATTAGGTAAAAATGTATTGTTATGCTAATTTATACATTTTGTTTATCTATGGATAGCTAATGAAGGCTGTGTATCTAGGATATTTCAAAAACAGTTTATGAATTAGCATTTTATAGTATTTCCTTAATCTTAGGCTACCGCGATAGGTTTCATTTGTTTATTGACTACCCAACACTTGGCAATCAACTACTAAACAAAAACGTCTAGTGCGAGTGGGACTGATCCGTACAAATATTATTTTATTTTTATTTTATCTACATCTACACTAATTATATTATGAGAGGAAAGATTTGTATTTTTGTTCGAAAAATACTGTGCTGATTTCAAAAATTCTTGAACCATTGGAAAGCTACATTCACCCGGAGTGACATAGGCTATATTTGTTGCTAGAAAAGATTAAAGATCCTTATAAAAATGTTTTTTTTAAAATAAATAATGGGCTTGCTCTTGACTACATACTTAACTATAGGTACGGTTAAGAAGAAGCCTAAGATGGAGCGAGTTTACCCAGAGGTACTGGTTCTCCCACACACCAGCGGAACACAGAAAAACTGTTTGGCGCTGGACTCCGGCAGGAGGGTGGTAGCATCCAGGCGGCCTCTTACGAAGCCTACCACCGCAAAGGGATCTGTTAGCCGTCATCATTGGTTAGAAAACCAAAGATGCCGTTGCCCAGGGTGTACTATAGAAGGTACATCCCACCACCCCAAAGCCATGTCCACCCGTGCGAAGCCACTAGTTTGATTTATAAAGGAACACCAACAATATGACATACATAAAAGATTTTATAATTATCAATCTTTAAGCTAGCATTTAATCGTAACGATATCAATTATAGACTACATACATAGCTTTGACATTAGTGGGTTCATGACCGGGCAAACCTCGATGAATGATTGAGAACTTTGAATAGTAGGGTACCTAACTATTGTTTCTTGTCTTTTAATTACAATAAATATAAGACTGTATTACTGGTATTACCTAGGTATTTGCCATATTTCAGTTCTAGACAATGTTATTATATTTAAACGAAGCAGTATGTTATAACGCGCGTTTTGAAGACTCAAATACGTCCTAATTATTCCGTTTTTTACATCGTCCACGTCGAGTCCAATTACGAGCGGTAATCATTAAATTTCATTTGCGTGATATTTCGCCTCTTTTGTTGTGCTAAGGTTGTGCTTATCAGTGAAAATTGACAATGTCAACTGCAGTTTTGGATTGCTCGGAACAGATTTAATACGCGAATTACTATGAAGCTAACATTCCTATACTTTGAAATATCAAAATACCAGATAATTTATTTTCCCTTAAGAGTGTCGAAATATATATCTTTTTCTCACGTTAATTCTAGAAGTTTGATTTTTGCATACCTTTAGAGAACTGTTAGAGAACTGAGAACTGTAGACTGTATATGGTTATAATTTTAACTTGATACATCCACGCGTTCAACAGACCGACGGACGGACAGTAAGACCCTATGCCTACCAGACCCAAGCTGTTCGGGAATCGAGCCCGGGGTATTAGTAGATGTGATTCTGTGTAAAACCTCATGGAGGCACATAACTTCGGTCCGAGGCAGTTTTTAAGTCATCTATAGGTACTAATATTATGAAGCTGAAGAGTTTGTTTGTTTGTTTGTTTGAACGCGCTAATCTCAGGAAGTACTGGTTGGAATTGAATTATTATTTTTGTGTTGGATAGTCCATTTATCGAGAAAGGCTTTATATAACATCACGCTGCGACTAATAGGAGCGAAACATCCGTAAAAAAATGTTGAAAAATTTATCGCGATTATAATAACAGAAATTAGACGAACTCGCGGGCAACAGCTAGTCAGGTATAAAGGCCAGTGAACGTTGATATTATAGTTATCACGTAATCATAAAGATCATAATCAAAATTATTATATCTTAAGGTGATACGTTTAAAGATTAAATTGTTGTAATCGATATCTCTGTACCTAATTAAAAATATATACGTAAAAAACCTCTTTAAACACAAAAAAACATTTCGAATAATGGAATAACCATACAGAATATGTTTCGGTTACATCTCGTCTTCTAGATATCGAATATCTAAAAGACTACTTCCCTATACTACTAAACTATATTTGGGGACGTAGTGAATATATGTATATGTGGAATTGTGGATATCCAAATAGTCTCAGTTACTGAACTCTGTAAAATCCTACATTTCATCTAAAATATTGATGGTAATATTTGAACTTATCAAATCAACATTGATTCAAAATACTTAGTACATTTATCACCGAAGCAATCAAGCCGTTAACAGAACAATTCAATGTTTCATATAATATTACGTGATTGTTATTTACTTCGCAACCTTATACTTTGAGTGAGATTGCAAACGTCTAACCCAACGTCTTTCAATTGGCGAAAAAAAAGGTTCTTCTCTATGACAACGCATCACTTTTTAAAGAATTGACTTGATGATTTGTTCAACGTGGTATGCCTCAAAGTTGAATCCATTTTGTCTTGATTCAAGTTCTAAAT
Organism: Anania crocealis; assembly: GCA_949315895.1. NCBI lineage: Eukaryota > Metazoa > Arthropoda > Insecta > Lepidoptera > Crambidae > Anania > Anania crocealis. The sequence goes on along the minus strand of OX438858.1, from coordinate 3,912,536 downwards.
TACCGTTGTCTTTTAGGAGTGATGCAATCATGAGATATCGTCTAAAACTCATATAGGATTTTGGTTACGCTTTGGAAGCTTTGGAACGCGTAGTACCTTAAATAGTATAAAGTGAGAAGTGGCAATCTGTACTAATGTTCTGTGAGACTGTTGTCTCGCAGAATAAAGCAGTGGAGAGAGAGCAAGAGGCCACGCATGATGCCCCTATGATCCGCTGCCATGGCTTTATGCCCTGTAATATTTGTCACTCCGCACAAGGCATCTGATGACCGACATGGAGTGTTAGTTGTCTACTAGAGGAGGCCTAGAGTGATGTTGTGTGTGTCCCATATACTGTTTGCTAGACCGGTGGGAGTAAGTTCCTTCCCTAAAACCAAAGGGAGTCCATAGCTCGGGTTGCGATCGCTACTCAAGCGAGCCACCAGCCAGAGGCGGAACTGCGGGTGATTGCCCCGGCTAACAACGCCCGGGGCGATAACCCATAGTTTCACTGAATGACGCCGCAGGAAACGGAGGGAGCTATATTTTATGGACTATAGTGGGTGCGCCAACCTTGGACGAGCCCAAACCACATAACTCTGTGATGGACTCTGCTGGCGCAGAATGTGCGTGTATACACATTCCTCTGCCTCACAAACTGTAACGCAGTTAACTTAATAGTTTTTTAAAAGCTTTAGCTGTAGCCAACTTTCTTATAAGAGTTAAATAAAATATATCTTTACATACATTTAGCCATTTTTCTTACTTAAACTACAGATAAGAACAATGGGTATATATCGGGATGCCTAATTATTTGTACTCCTAATTGTCATTGGCGCACAAACTATTAGCCTAAAATTTTTTCGCACAATTTTACTAATCCTAAACGTGCTTAGCCTATTTTTACTACGCTTAACTTTATATCGCCGTATTATAATTTCGCCGAATATATCATAACACCTACCCTTTTGCAGTTCCAAATTTTTATTCGCAGAAAGTTAAAAACTTTATCAGCATGCATGCTTGTAAAGAAGTAAGCATGCATGCAAGCAAGCAAGCAAGCATGTATGCAAACAAGCAATAATGCCTGCAAACAAGCATGCATGCATGCAAAGAAGTAAGCATGCATGCATGCAAAGAAGTAAGCATGCATGCAAGCAAGCAAGCATGTATGCAAACAAGCAATAATGCCTGCAAACAAGCAATCATGCATGCAATCAAGCAGACATGCATGCAAACAAGCAATCATGCATGCATCCAAACAATCAGACTTCCGTGACGGCTTCGGCGCTGCGTGGCTCCGGCGGTCCCACGCGTGCTTATCGTCGCAGATGGCTTACGCTCACCACCGCAGCTTCGGCTTTCTGGCCGGCTACGCCGGCCAGCCTCAGCCGCAGCGCCTCGCTTACAGCCTCCTGCTCCTCAGCCCGCGGGCCGCCTCGCCCCTCCGAGCCTACGCGCTTTTGAATTACACTCTAGGGGTAGGGCAGACAAGACTGCTTGGGGTCGGTTTGTGAGCGATTCGTTTCTTAAACTTTTCTGTTTAAAAAAAATAGAGCGTAATGTCAAAAAAAGATGCTAATACATTTTAGTGCTTTCGATATTAGACATACTGAAATTAGGATTTTCAATTTTTAGACCAATCTATAATAGTGCGAAAACAACTGTTAGACTAGACAATAATTATACGTTATAAGTTTAGGCCAATACGGTTCGGCCAAATGAAATTAGGACTTTAAATTTTAGGCGAACCGAAGGGCACCCAAGAACAATACCTCGAATACAGAAGGAATGTTTTTGCAATCGGTTATCTACGCAACTTACGTCAAATTTTAATAAATTTTACTATTATTTCTTTAAGTTTCAGTATTTAGGTACCTACATTTAAATTTAAGTACATAATATTATGTGATGAGGCAATATCGATAAAATTATATGATTAAGCCTAATAATCTGCAATCGGCTTCGTAATAATCAGTAAATTATATGTTATTTTCGTAATTATTTATTAGATAAAAAATACGTTTCTCTTATATTAAATCTATTATCTGCATTGTAAATTAGTTTATTGATAAGTACCAGGTTAGTGCAAGCGAACTTAGAGGATCTAGGTAGGTACCTATTTTGTTGTATACATAATTGTATTCAACCAAATATTATATCCTTTTTTATACGAAAAGGATGTCACACGATAATAATATTATGAGTGTGTGCTTCACTCTGTTGAAAATAAGACATTCAGGTTGTATAATTCCATGAATATACTGATTTAAACTTTCATGGTCACTTTCACTAGAGATGAAATGAAATGAAATTAAATTAATTTATTTGCGTTTGGTTAAGGTAAACTGAAGATGGTCATAACAATGAAACATCCGCTTAATCAGCCATTGTTAATGGCATGCAAATACAAAAATTACAGAATAATATTTGAAACAAATTGTCAACAAGCATCTAATACATAGGTAATAATTAATAAAGATTTTACAATTGGCCCTATAAATTTGTATCAGTCTGGTTACTAAGTTTAGTGATTTGGTTCGGGGATTATACCATGTACCTCATTTATTATGAGTTTCCGATATTTCGGCACTGTTGCAAACGCCATGATCACGGGAGAACTGAATACTCCATGAATAGTTTTATATTCAACAATAAAAAACTAACGAATTGATAACGTCATTTTCTTGTTACCACTATCATTATCACCAGCTATATCAGTTTAGTGCTGAACAAGGAGTCCGAAAGGATGATTTGGCCAAGTCGCCAAGCTTGTAAGGCAGGTTGGCGATCGAGTTTGGCCAAGGTAAAAAAGACCTCGCTGTCCGTCTTTTTGCGCCCGACACCGATGTGAAGTAGTATTTATAAAAGGTCTATAATCATCCCACTAAAGGGCAAAGGCCTGCATCATTGAATCAAGTTACCATAGCAATGATGGGTACAGGCATAATCACCACGCTTGTCAAACACGGGTTGGTGATCACAAACCCGAGTTCGGAAAATTCGATCAATTTTGTTGCTCGACTCGGGAATCGAACCCGAGACCCCGAGACCTTAACCCTGTATAATTAAGTGTGCTGGCACGGCGGCACATCAGACTATACATGTTGACCTTGTGACCGCCTTTATGCCCAACGTAATAAAAGCTGTTATCGCAGTTCAACTGTTTAACTTGATGTGCTGTCGAGTGTACTACACGACATCATTTTCTATCGGCGCGCGGTTGAATATGAAATTACTTTTCTGTTGTTAAAATCAACTGTATTTCTTAATATTGCGCAATAAAGGTAACTTTTAATTTTTTCAGGGTACACAAAACCATTCGTGAAATGCGGAAAGCACGGTTACGTTATGCCGGGCGCGTTCAGGAAACACGCGGAGGCGATATACAACATGGAGGTCCGTCCGGATGACATTTGGGTGATCACGTTTCCACGATCAGGTGATTATAAAATACAACAAAATTAAAAAACAGAGTTTCCAATCACCATTATCAGTAATCAAAACAATCAAAATAGTGGACAACTTCCTAAAGACGAAAAACATCTTAGTCTGCGCGTGACAAACGCTGAATAGTGTCGGGTCAAAACGTGGCCGCGTCAGGATAAACCAGAATAAACGCGAAATTTAAATCCGTTAACATATCTGTCATTCTAATGTAATAGTCTAAGATCTTCACCGAGCTGGTTATTGGATGAAAAGTATTTTATATTCAATTAAATATGCCAATAAATATATTACAAATGGGTTGCCTAAAAAAAACCAGTCCAGAGTATTAAATAACTATTTTTTAAAATTTTTAAATTTTTAAATTTTGACTGGTTTGGTTTAATTAACAAATTTCATACCAATCGAAAGTATGAAGCTCATAGAATATGCAAACGTTAGGTTGACTATTTTTTTCCCGTCACAACCCTTGAGTAGGCAGGTAAATCGATACTACGAGTAGTAACTTGCACCGGTCTGGTTAATTAAATAAAGTTAAATGCAAATAAATATTATTTAATTATGAACACGGTGGTATAGGGTTGAATGCGAAAAACCAGACCTGAAATTTGGTTGTCAAATTTTAAAAATTCTACTCTAGAATGAAATTTTTTAGTCAACCCATTTGCAATATATTTATTGGCCTATTTAATTGCATATAAAATACTTTTCATCCAATAACCAGTTCGGTGAAGGTCGTTGTACGGTGGGATCTTATACTATAAGTATTATGTAAGGTGTTAGCGTAAACTTAAAAAACAGAAATTATAAAAAAAATGCGTATGCTACTCTATCATCATTATCATTATAAGTGAGGGGAGGGATATAAAATAGTGGACTACATGATAATATGTGACAAAATAACAGAAATACGATCTTGGATAAAACGAATTCACTAAATAAAGTAGAATAAACCGGCCAAGTGCGAGTCGGACTCGCGCACGAAGGGTTCCGTACCAAAAAGGCCAAAAAAACGAGTTTGTTGTATGGGAGCCCCCCTTAAATATTTATTTTACTTTGTTTTTTGTATTTGTTGTTATTGCGGTAACAGAAATACATAATATGTGAAAATTTCAATTGTCTAGCTATCGCGGCTCTTGATATACAGCCTGGTGACAGAGCGACGGGCAGACGGACAGACGGACAGACAGCGAAGTCTTAGTAATAGGGTCCCGTTTTTACTCTTTGGGTACGGAATCCTAAAAAGCAAGCCGAGGATCGACCTAAGTGGCGTGCAACTGGAGAAGCCTATGTCTAGCTGTGGACTGCGATAGGCTGATGAGTTGATGAACGTTTCATTTTTATAATAATAGACACTAAAAGAAATTAAATACGAATACAAAATAAATATTCAAAAAGGTTACACAAGTGCGTTGTGCACAGTCATCCTCATCACCATCACAGTCCACAGGCCCCTAATCCGCGTAACCGAATCGTATCACAATCGTAATTGAACGACAGGTTTTTGACAGTTCTAGTATGGGCTAAATGTCAAAATTGTCCAATTCAATCACGATCGAACTGCGATTCGGTTACGCGAATTAGGCCCTTGTTGGACAAAGACCTAATCAGGTCACTTTAGGGACCAATATTTTTTTAATTGGCTCGCCTCTGGGAAAGGTGCACCTTGCGTACTTCGGATGGCACATTGAACCTTTGCTCCCGGCTTCTGTCTACTATTTTTTTTCCTCAACCTTTATCATCCCACTGCTGGGCAAAGGTCTCCCCCAACGCTTTCCACTGGTCTCTGTCGCGACCAATGACTCCCAGTCTTTCGCGAAGCTGGACAAATCGTCACACCACCTCTTTTTAGGTCTACCCCTTTGTCGGTAGCCGTCTGGTGGTATCCATCACGTGACGATTTGGGCCCATCTATCCGGGTGCATTCTACATACATGCCCTGCCTGTCTACTAATGTGAACTAAAAACTTTTTTTACCAAAAAAAGTATAACCGATGTCAGTGAACTAAGATAGTTATGAGTACTAAGTGCCTCTCGACCAGTAGGATCTCTTATGTCTGCCTTAATACAAGTATTTCCTTCAAATATCTGCCTATACGCCACTATAGCCAATCTTATCTTATCCTCAAGGTTGACTTATAAAAAAATATATACAATACAAATTCTGTAACGAATATCTATTGAATTTATTCAATAATTCTTACGCAAGGAAGAAGAAAGATGAAAAACGAAATGAAAATTGCACTAGTTTAGTAAAGTAGGTAACGGTCTATAATCATCCCACTGCAGGGCAAAGGCCTCCTATCATTGAATTCAAATTACCACAACAATGATGGGTACAGGCATATTCACCATGGTTGCCGATTGCGTTTTGGCGAATACTTATAAAAACAAGATAATTGGTAGAAATTTTGAAACACCAACTCAGATCCCTAGATCATCCATAGATCAGAATTAGTTATAAGATATTATTAACGATTTTATTCAGCGCAAGAAATATATCTCAAATTCTAATTAGCAGTATTTTTTCCATTGTCAAATTTAATTGGTCAGAATCAGTCAGCAGTTTTCCACCATTCAATTAATTAAATAATCGACATAATACGCAACATTTCTCTTAATACGATTACAAATTATCCCCCTTGTTAATGCCTTATCATTAAAATTAATTAACTTCTGTTATTACTCTAAATTTAATATCTCCTTAACAAAATCTTCAAATTTCGTCTTCTGACAAAGATTATCAGAATTATTCGTGCCTCCGCACTGGAATTAATTATTATAAATGGTTATGATTTAGCGAACTGTAGAGCGTTGGATCGAAGGCTTCAAATCGAGTATTATTCAATGTTTAATTTCTGTAAACGAAGTGTTTATTTGTGTGAAGGCGAGAGATGAGCGAAGATTGTTACTTCCTGAGTTTGCTGATAGTGGGATTATATAAAAGCATTATTGTAGAGTAATTAATGTCTATTAGTTCGTGGTTATTATTTATCGAAGCTTACGTATTAGTAACTAGCTATTGCCCGCGACTTCGTCCGCATCAATTTCTGTTATTATTAGCGCAATTATTTTTGCAACATTTTTCTCTGATGCTTTGTTCCTATTGGTTGCAGCGTGATGTTATATAGCCTAAAGCCATCCTCGATAAATGGACTATCTAACACAAAAAGATTTTTTTAAATCGGACCTGTACTTCCTGAGATTAGCGCGTTCAAACAAACAAACAAACAAACAAACTCTTCAGCTTTATATATTAGTACAGATGATTGGTGAATTAGTTAATTAGAAAACTGATGGGTAAAATTTAAAGTTTCCTATATTACCAGATTTTGCTACCAAATATCAGAAAATATTGTCAATGCCAGGATTTATGCACAAAAATAATTGAAAAAAGATAATTTAACTAAAACTAATTAAATAATTAAAGATTTATGTCAAGATTTAACTTTATAAGAATTTGTTCCGATCGCAATTTTTTTTTCTAAAACGTCGAGATTGAACCCTACAGAACGCAATTCAAATCCATAATTGAAATCTTAAATTTCAAATGAAAATCTTTCATCATAATATATGTAACATAATACATCTTTGATTTTGTTACAGGCACAACATGGACGCAAGAGTTGATTTGGCTAGTGAAAAATGATTTGGATTTTAAAACTGCTAAAGAAAAGCCGTTATATGAGAGATTTCCTATGCTAGAGTAAGTCAATTTCTACTTAAAAAAGAAAGAGTTACCAGTTCGACCAGCAAATAGCATAAACTTACAAACTAGACAAAAATTGCTGAATTTGAGTGAATATTGTTCACCTAACGCATTATCCCTGAACAAGTGAGTGAGCGAATAAATGGATGGTTAAAGGAATGAATGAACTCTCTTTATAGCTCATCAAAAGAATTGACAGACGATGCTCTTGCACGTAAATACTCGTATAAAACTATCTAAAGAGAAAGGGAAAGGCATAGACAACAACAGTAGAACTGAAGGTTTTTAGACATGTAATAATAATTTCTGAATTAAATAAGTTTATGAAAAAGTTTATAAGTCTATCTGATTCAAGATGGCAATAACAATGTATTGTAACAGTCCTAACTTTACTATGTAGGCATAGTTGCAATGATATCGCTGAACACAAATTCACTATCGGTAGCGAAGTACTTTGACATAGCCCGATCTGATCGATAGCGCGATAAGTAGAGTATGTACCCATAATAGTCATGGTGACAGAAATTTATCTGGCATTTTCGTTATGTTTCGCCTTAAACGACTAACATCACCCAATTATTAGCGTAAACTAAAGTAGTTTAATAATCTACCGTTAGTGGTAGTCCCAATAATCTATCTATCGCCAGTTTTGACATTTCAGAGATAAGAAACAGTTTCTATCTCTGATTTTGCCGTCCAGAAAAACAAAGACAGAAGTTGTTTTCTATCTTCGATATGCCAAAACTGAAGATAGATAGGTTATTGGGACCGGCCAGAGATTAGTAGAAGACAATATAGTTTTGTTAATTTGATCATAGTTTCAAACGGTTGCTAAGCAACATGAAAAGGGTTGGTCCATCTCTTGCTGGAGGCAGATTTTAAAAACTGGCTGGCAAAATCCCCCTCCAGGAAAAGTCTGTATCTAGCGGTAGACTGACGCAGATAATGATGGTGATTAATTTAAGAGTTGCGGTCATGTCGGTAAAATTGCCATTCCAGTACAGTGTAAAAATGCTTCAGCGACGGGCCACAGTAAATGTATTAAAGAACACCTAAATTTTCGCAAATGTAATCTCTGTACTAGGTAGAGAAATCATTGATATTCCATAAAAATATCCAGCTCCCCTTTCACCTATTAAATGATGATGTGATGACTTCCGCAGTAAATTCTTTTCCCGGCTCAGGGGCTCAAACTATCTGCATATACGAAATTAGTACATTAAAATGGGTAAAATTATAATTCTTGACGCATGACCTTCTCTTTCAGAACGACATCCCAAATACCAGAAATAGCGTTCGATCTCATCAAAGCGAACTTCATGAACTTGAAAAACTTTCAAGGTCTGAACGAAGCGGTGAAGATGCCAAGCTACCAGATTGTGGAGAATGCACCGTCTCCACGGTTCATCAAGACACACTTGCCTCTCTCCCTCCTGCCTCCCTCATTGCTAAGCACTGCTAAAGTAGTGTACGTAGCGAGGGACCCAAGAGATGTCGCTGTATCATACTATTACCTCCACAAAATGGTCGCGAAACACTTAATGAGAGCCAACTTCATACATTTTTGGGAAGCGTTCAGACGGGATTTGTGTAAGTAATATTGTTTGACGTCTGTATTACGAGTTCGTTGTTATTTCTCTGCTCTTTGATCGCCAGGAGATCTTTGTAGATTTAAAAATAGAAGATTTTTAGATATAAGCATGTTTCACATTTTCTAAAAGGTTATTGGGTCATTCATTCATATAAATTGTACCTGGTCATGTGTATATTTTTTTTGTAAAGTTTGACATGTATACTAATTGATTTGGAGATTGTAGTAGGTAGAAAGTATCCATAGGTATTTATATAATCTAATACCTTTCCAGTGCCATATACACCCATGGTATCACACACTAATGAAGCGTGGAAGAAACGACATCACCAAAATCTACATTTAGTTTTTTACGAAGAACTTATTAAGGTAAGAAAAATGTTTTGGCTATTTTGATTAACTCTGCCCATTCTAACTTCTGTCCAGTTCAATAGGATGAAGTTTTCAATTCATAAATATTTGCTTTATTAAGTTTTGCTATAGCTTCCGTTCGTAGGACAAGTCTTGACTTGATACAAGTAGCTTATGATGATGTACGCAAGCTACTGTCAGGGTTTGGTTAAGTTTAGGCTCATCATCAGCTTAGGCCATACGTAAGCATTTAAAAGGTACTTAAATATTCCATAATCGCCACGTTTCGTAGTTGAGTTGGAGATCGCAGTTTGACCAATGGTGGAGTAAAGAAGATGATGCTAATGTTAGTATTTTTCTAGCAGAATCAGTATCAGAGTCAGAATGTTTGTTTACATAAAAAATATTGAGTATTCTAAGTCACCCACAAGGTTAGAAAGAGTGGCGCTATTATATTTTGGGCTAGCAAAATACGGCAGGCTTAGACGCGGTGGTTTGCACCAGGAAATGTCCAGTTGAAGAGGGTTGAGAGATGATAAAAACAAGACGTATTTGACTTTTTTCGAATTTTACAATATTATGCGTTCAGGCGGTTCTTCTCTCTCTCGTTCTCGTTGTTAATCGTGTTTATAAAGAGTCAATACATATTTATTCACAGGATCTGCCAAAAGAAATCCGTCGTATCTGCAAGTTCCTAGACCGGGAGTACTCAGACTCGGAGTTCCAGATCTTGGCTAACCACCTCAGCTTTGACAGTCTTCGCAAAAATAAGAATGTCAACAACACCGTTGGAGATAACGGCGTGCAGTTTGTCAGAAAAGGTACTTGGCATTTGGCGATTCTATTCATGCTTCTGTGCCTCAATTTTTAGGCATTTGAACACAAACTAGTATTATGCGATGTTATGAAACTGTGTTGGTTTTCTTGACCATTTTTTTTCTGACCACCATTTCTAGGATAGAATTTCTAGGATCGGACACAGATGTGAGAGTGTACTACTCTAGTATTGCACGGACCTGAGTGGAGGCGATTCTACGTCATTGCACATTTAAACGTTTCCTTACAAACTTTTCTTTTACAGGTGAGGCAGGAGGCTGGAAAGAGCACTTCGACGACAAAATGGTTCTCCAAGCAGATGAGTACCTGACCCAGAGGCTTTACGGCCTCGACCTGATATACCCGTCGATACCTATGGATGAAATAACGCATTTATAGTTCTAGTCATTAAAATTTATATTGTAAATAGTTATTTTGAACTGACTGACTCAACAGGGTAGAAATGTATACTGCCATTTGAATACTATCTACTGCAGAGGAAATCTGTAAAACAACCTACATCTTTGCTGCTGATTTAGATCTCTTAATGGCATTGTTGCCATTAAAAAGTTAAGTCTGTGCTAGCTTTACTGTCAGATATAACAAGCGAAATCCGCATTTGGCTTCCCTCTTGAAACTCGCTCTGCGCATGCGGGCTCGGCGTAGACATTTTTAAGTATTGCGCGTAACATGACTAAGGTAATATTACTCCTCCAGGTAATGCAACACTAAATATTACTCGAAACTTTGAACAACGCACATTACAGCATTAATTTAGAATAATTGAAAACAACACGTAGTGTAATAATCTAGTGAATGACGCACCACGTTTAGATAGTTTAAGTTTTTGTACAGTTACTCAAACTACCACAATAGTTATTAATTTCCTCTTATATGTAAATAACGTTGACTAATTTATTTATTGATTGAAAGATTAAGGTGTGTTTTTAATGGAAGCCTAGAAAAAATACAAGTATCTATTGACCTATCGGGAGTAAACAGTATTTAAGTAACAGAACCTCCGTACTAAATGCCTGGCTATTATCTCATGCCGTCAAATCATAAGAAAGACTGATTGCAGCCACTTGAATATTGGTATTGAAGACGGGCGTGGTTGCAATTTGGAGCTAAGAGCAAGTATAGGCAAGCAATTGTATTCTTTGTTAGGCAAATTTCAACCGAAATGGAATGGAAAAAAGTGTGTGTGCCATTAAGACATTTTCCCCTGGACCGCGTAATTAAAATACAAAGTTAAAAATTAGTACCAATTTGGTATCTTTTAAAGTTGTAAAAAAAAAACAAACCTCTTAGTACGTGCATTTAAAAGGTTCTTATGTTATGTATTACGCTTATGTCGCAATTCCCATAGTTGCAAAGGAAATCAAAACCTCTTATTAAACTAAAATAATGAAATTTCGTTTATTAATTGTTCTGTGTTTTTATGTATGGGATACTAGCTACTGAAGTCTAAAATTTTAAACCTTTGTATTTATAAAAAAAAAACATTATTGTGGATACATATAAAAATATGTATACAATACTTTTAATTTAGAACAGCATTACACTATAAGTTAAATTATATATTAATTATTTAAGGTACCTACCTATGTACTAATAATTAGTAGGTACTTACTAATATTTTTAAGATAAGTAAGTTCCTATTTTTTGTAGGATAAAAACAAATTTAAAATATTTTTTTTTTCTATATTTTGCTTTTTTATTTACTCTTCTCCCGCGGCTCTGCCCGCGTTAACTCTACGTTATATCGCGCGGTCGGATACCTAGCCTACCTAACCTATATTTCTATATGCCTAGCGGTGGCATATAGAAAATAAAGGTTAGGTAGGCTTAAAACATGCGTATCTGTGAAATCATGGAAATACTCATACAAAATTTCAACCGAATCGGTCAAGCCGTTTAGTAGTTGACATATCGAAGGCAGCGCCACCTACCGAGTCCCGCGGTAAAAAGCCTATGTTCATCAGGAATAATGTCGGCTTCTAATGGCAAAAGTATTTTTCAAATCGGATCAGTAGTTTCAAAGCCTATTCAATACAAAAAAACAATCAAATCTTTCCTCTTTATAATATTAGTAGTGTAGATCATTGATTCGTTTCATTCTATCCGATCAAAACTCAACAAAATGCTGCATTATGACCTTTGCGTTGTGTTTAAAATTAAATTGTTTTTTAGTCATCATTATTACCAAGAGAAGGATCCAAGGCTCTCCAAAAGAAGGATTACCGAGAGGGTTGGCGATCGCTTTGCCAATTAAGAGAAGACGCTGCTGCCCCTATTTTTTTAGTAGTATTTCTAAGTTTACAACACAAGGTAGAGAAGGGGTTGTACTATTCTTTATTAAGGTCACATCACACATATTAACTCGGCAAGGGATCTTCACCCTATCGCCTTTCGGCCTCGCCATCAACCAGGCGTCAACCTGAAGACACGGGCCACAGGCCACAGCTAAAAAACCGTAGTTTTCATACATTTTGTATGGACTTGCCACACACTGTTAACGGCGGTGGCAGCCACATGCTCCTTACTTCTAGCTTCTCGTGGTGGCGGTTGTGGCTGTGGCCGGTTTTCCGTGTGCTGGGGATCCTGACGTTTACAACCAAAACGGATCAGCAGAACTCGGCTACGGCTAGGCTGGAAGTCGACCACGCACCGCACCGAGCTATTTGAGCTTGTCGCGAGGCGAGGCGATCACGTTACGATTCGGATTAGTGTGCGTTGCAGTAAGGAGTTTAAGGCGATTATCCCACTACGAGACTGAATCACTCCACAAAGCCCAATGTTTCTTAGTGATCAGTTTCTGTCACGCTAGTGTCAAGCTTAAAAAAATCAAATATTGATTCAGCTATTAATTTTGAAACACGCTGTGACGCACACGGAAGTATCTGTGTAAGAATGATCCACCCGGCCGAAGCAAAATAATACGTTCCGTGCGCGTCACAGCATAATATAAAATTAATAGTCTTATTTTTCATTATATTTCTAAGAATATTTTAATTAATGAAAAAAAAGCAACACTGCCAAGATGTTTTACATAATGGTAACATAACGTGGGTTTCGTTTGTCAGGTGGTCAAAAATGCACGGTGTATATACAGGGTGGTCCAAAAGGTGACGTATATTTGGATAGCCCTGCTATAATTAGGTAAAAAAGATAAAATTTTTGGACATCACCTTTTGGACCACCCTGTATGTCGCCCGCAGACCGCGGCGAAACTGTGGGTTAGTCTAAAACAAAGAATACTAAACAGCTCGAGTTTATACCCAACGGAGACGATCTCTTTCCAAGTCGATATGTGTGGCGGAGTGTCGCCTGCTCCGAGGTCCCGGGTTCGATTCCCGGACGGGTCAATGTAGAAAAAAATGTGTTTTTCTACGTTTTCTCGGGTCTGGGTGTTTGTGGTACCTTCGTTGTTTCTGGTTTCCAAAATACGAATGCTTTAAATAGTTATTCAAATTGGGATCAGAACAATGTATGTAATGTTTGCTGTCCACATTTATTTAATATTTATTTATGTGTGCTGTGCCCTTTATGCAGGCACAACACGGCACGCTTCACATCTCGTATATTGTTACCGAACTGCCGTATCGCTTGTGTAGGCATTGCCAGCGCTCCGTTATTACACCGGATAAGTTTTTGGATCATATTAAACTAGTTTGTATGAGCTGTTCTGCATAACCATGTGAGGTGAATGTATTTTGTATTGGCAACAACTGAACAGGGTTGTAATTAGACTACTACTACTACTTGCCAAATTTTAACGGCTCTTTTAAAGATGCGGTTCAGTAAAAATATTAAAACTCTCACAGTCTATATCACAAAGATGTGGTTCAGTAGAAAGATTTTTAAATTTCATGGTCATATCCTGTTAATTGGTTCGGGGTTTATACCATGTACCATCATCATGATCTCACATCATTTTGGGGTGGTGGAATCTACCTCCTAGTGGTCCACCCTGGGCAACGGCATCTTTGGTTTCCAAACCAATGATGACGGCTAAGAGATCCCTCTGCGGTGGTAGGCTTCGTAAGAGGCCGCCTGGATGCTACCACTCTCCTGCCGGAGTCCAGCGCCAAACAGTTTTTCTGTGTTCCGCTGGTGTGTGGGAGAACTAGTTCCTCTGGGTAAGCTCGCTCCATCTTAGGCTTCTCCTTAACCGTATAGTTAAGTATGTTGTCAAGAGCAAGCTCATTATTTATTTAAAAAAAAAAATAGACCTCAAAACCTATAAGGACCTCCACTAAGGATCCCCACAACGATGATCATCAAGTGCCATGATCACGGAAGAATCAAGAAATCGAGATCTTCCGTGGTTCCGCTTACAATAGGTATGTATAATATTGGTTTTTTCAATAGCTAAAGTGACTAAAGTAAAAGGTTTATATGTATAATACATGCATACCTAATATAGTAGAGAAACACTGATAATTTTAGAGTTTTTTAATGTGACGTCGTAAATATAAACACAACGAAATAGATCATTTACAGTTAGAGAATTTACAGATTTAACTCGCGTTTATCAGGTTTTTACATGATGTTTTTAATAAATAACGTTTTGAATACTTAACACTGATTATAGTCATGGGTAGACGTAAATAAACGAGTTAAATCCGTTATATGTCTATCATTCATACGGATTCTAATTTAATTCTGTCATTTATACTTAAATGATATGTCATTGTTGTGATGTACGATGCGCTAGCGCAGTTGTATACATTCCGCGTCATTTATCGCTTGACCGCGGTCAGAGACAGACGTTAGGTTATCTGCTATGAAGTCAGTGCTAATTTACTTCGTTATCTTTGTGTTTGTGAGGAATATTTATGGAAACAATTGGACGCCTTTTCGGTCTGTGCTGTATTCGGAATTGATAACATGTGAGTTAATAATTTAATGTAGAATGCCATTTAACTAAATTAGTTTTATGAATAAAATAAATAGGAAGATTAAGTAAACTGAAACAATCTTGTATGTTCTTAACTGTTCATAATTACGCGGTTTGTATCTTATTTATTACGATGTGTGACAGCTGACTTTAGTTCGTCCGTGATCAAAGCATCGGGAACTCACAACATAAAGATACATGACGACTAAGGCAGTTTAAATTTATGGTTATAATGATACAACAACAAAAGTGGAAATTCTCTAGTGCGTAAATTTTAACTCCTACAGGATCATAAGACCGCCGGCGGTCGCGATAAAAATTGATTTTAATTGTGTTTCTGGCTTAAAATTTTGCGATAGTCCTAATTTTTCTACATTTTAACCCAACAAGTAAAGGGTTAAAAAATCAGGATTATCGTCAAATCGGTAACAAAATAGTTTGTATAAAGTTTTTTGTCACTTCATGTAAATCTAAATATATAAAAATCAATGCCACTTTTCGTTGTAATTCTATAACTCAAGAATGGGCTCACCTATCTAAACCAAATGTTTAGGCTTTGTTCGGACTATTTAGTAGATGGTTTATGTGAAGTTTGCACAAAATCGGTCGAGCGGTTCTTCATTTTTTACCACGCTTTTATTAGCTTGGGTTGTACCTTTGTATGTATGTATGTATGTAATGGAATCTTTGAGCTTAATTTTCACCGATTTCCAGAAGTTTGATTAATTTGAAACTTTGCACACGTATTAAGGGCCGATGAAAATGCAATAATTTAATAACAGTTTTCCCAGTTTTCCTCTGTAAGAGGGAGTAAAAGAGATAGAGCTAGCGCGCGATCTGTATCAATTATGTTTCCTGCATAGGTTTGGACTTACAGTCGGTAAAGAAGGAATCAAATCTTATAAACTAAACTAAAAAGTGAAAAATAAATTAAAGTTTAGAAAACTAAAAAACCACGCTTTTAAAACAGATTGAACTAAAAAATTAAAAATAAAACTGTAGTAATCAATTGAAAAATTCATATTATTGTACAAAAAGCGTGGGGTGCTTGTTATGATATCCACAGATATAGTAAATTATTGATAAAATATTGACAACAATCTAAATCAAGCCCCCCACGCTTTTTGTACAATAATATGAATTTTTCAATTGATTACTACAGTTTTATTTTTAATTTTTTAGTTCAATCTGTTTTAAAAGCGTGGTTTTTTAGTTTTTTAAACTATAATTTTTTTTATTATTTCACCTTATACGTAGCGAAGCACGTAATGGCCCGCTAGTGTATTCTAAAGTTTCATTGTGTCTTGTTTTATCACACTTCTAAAACCGAAGTAAGATGAATCATAGTTGTAAGTAGTTAAATGTTTACCTACATTACCTTTTGCGAGTGTGGGAGCCGTGACTGGTTCATTCAAAGTCAAGGAAATAGTCTTGACCTTGAGAGAATATGGTGTGATGTAGCAAACCTAAAGGTAAAATCACCTTACTACAGCTGATTTTAATGGTATTATTAGTTATGGTTCGTAGGTTTGGTGTTTAAGTTACCCTTGTTGTTTCTTTTGATTTGATTTTGACAAATCAAGTGCTTTAAAATAATATTTACTTACTTTGCGATTAGAACAATGTATTTGATATTCTCCAAAATATTTCTTTATTGTATTCAACATCAAAATAAAGCAAATCAAATCAATTTTATAACAAACCTACCAAGCTTTATCAAAAACACAACCTACCATAATTATTGAACTTTTTAATGCATGACTCGGTCGGTATTATATAGGTGTGTGACAGGCAAAATAAAGAGGTGTGATGGCGATGATTAATAGGTACTTTTGATTTTTCCCTATCAAATCAGGATATCAAATATAGAATTTAAGAAGTCATTTGGCCCCAACTTCAATCAATCAGCCTATTGCAGTCCACTGCTGGACGTATGCCTCCCCAAGGGCACGCCACAGTGCACGATCCCCGCTTACCTCATCTAGCCACTACCCGCGACCTTCTTCAGGTCATCGGTCCATCTGGCAGGGGGCGTCCTACACTACGTTTGCCGAGATGTGGTCTCCATTCGAGAACCCGTCTACTCCAACGCTCATCGGTTCTGCGACAAATATGGCCAGCCCGCTGCCACTTCAGCTTGCTACACTTTTGAATAATGTCCATAGCTTTGGTCCTGTGCCGGATAATCTCGTTACAGATTTTATCCCGCAGCGAAATACCGAGCATAGATCTTTCCATAGCTCGCTAAGCGACATGCAGTCGGTGGGCCAGCCTGACCGTTATGTTTCACATTTCGGCTCTGTATGTCATGACGGGTAGGACGCACTGATTGAACACCCTACTCTTCAGGCATTGCGGCAGTGACGACGAGAAGATGTGACGCAACTTCCCAAACGCTGCCCAACCCAGCTGCACTCTTCTTGTGATTTCACGTTCAAAGTTATCCCTAGGCCCCAACTTATCTTTAGGGCCATAGCACACGGCGTTTTTTTAACGCGCAGAAGACGCGCGTATACGCGATTAAAACGAGATTCGATCACAGCCTTGTAAGTTAAGCACACGGGACGATCGTGAAACGCGCCTCTACTGTGCGTATACGCGCATCTACTGCGATACAGACGCGCTGTAGTCGCTCGTAGCTTTTGCGTTTTGATCAGAGACTCCTCTTCTTCAGTTGTACAATGGCGTCGGTTGAGACAACACTTCGGTTATAAAGCGGTCGGTGTCAAAGGATTCCATTTTAAACAAATCATATGCAGCACACAATGTTATCATTGCAACTAGGGCGCGGGCGGTGAAGAGGTGGCGTCAGCGACCTCCCCCCTTGCCCCTTCTCCGCTCCTTTATACGCGCGTTTGTATCGCTTCGAACGCGCGTATACGCGCTTCATGCGCGCGCTTGTTTCATCGATGCAAACGCAACAATCATCGTCTACGGCGCCGAAGTCGCGCGTTCCTAAAACGCGCGTCTTTCTGCGCGTTTAAAAAACGCCGTGTGCTATCGCCTTTCGTAAAAAATGACGTATTGAAGAGACTGTTGTGATCTTAGTTCATTAACCTTTGTTAGCTCACTCATGCCACCCGAGTCATAGTTGGTCTGTGATATCGAATATTATTAATTAAGAAAAATATTATTTAATACTGTGATAAGCATTTGCAATTTTTTTTTACAACATGATATTACCCTTTGTGAATAAAACAGAAATAGTACAAATGGCGAATTTAATGCTAAAATCATTCTTTACCAGGCAACCACGAGACCAAGAAAAAATGTTACAGGTGCCCAAGCGGTGCAAAGAATTTTATTGAGAAACTAGCTGTTGCCCGCGACTTCGTACGCGTCAATTTCTGTTATTATGATCGCGATTATTTTTGCAACATTTTTCACTGATGCTTCGCTCCTATTGGTCGCAGCAAGATGTTTTATAGCCTAAAGCCTTCCTCGATAAATAGACTATCCAACACAATTTTTTTTTTATTCGAACCAGTACTTGCTGAGATTAGCGCGTTCAAACAAACAAACAAACAAACAAACTCTTCAGCTTTATAATATTAGTATTAATGACACAGCAGGGAAAAATTGCAAGTCTGATATCGATTAGAAACCAAAATATTGTATTTATTTAAATACGAACTAGCTACATGAATAAATAACAATAAATACTTACATACGTAACTTTTACAAAACTACATAGATAATATGGATTTATGTCAGCGAGATTCGAAAGAGCAGTAGTAGCGAAATCCTTTAAAAAGAAACATTTAGTGGCAGAAAATTAATATAGAATTTACTTTGATCCCGCATCCACTATTAGAACAGGAAACGATTCATTAATTTACAACTAAACGTCAAATTTTGTCAATTGATAATGTTCTTTATACTTTAGACTTTAAATGTAAAATCCATCAGGGAAATAGCTATAACGCCCGCATGTGAGTAGTATTACTTATTATGAGTACTTTTATTCACGATTACCAGGTAATAAGGTTTAATTTGAATGTCATAAAACCGATATAGTCTTTGCTATACATAATATAAACTGTAATGGCGTCAATAGTAATTTCTGACGATTACATTTAATCTTAAGTTAGAATAACGTTGTTACAAAAGCATAACTTTATTACATTTGCTATCTTAAGCTTCGTATGTTGAAATAGTTTTATAGATAGCTAGAAAATTGATCAACCTATGACCTATTTATCAGTGTCTGTCAGGATGGGAATTCGCAGCTGTGACTATGATAATAAAAGTTCATGACAGCTAAGACGCCATATAGACAAGGGACTTTCTAATAATAACTCTTTAAATGTGAAGCTGCTTTTTACACGAAACGGCAAAGCCAGCAGGAAGGGTTATGATATTAGCAGTATATGTATATGTCGTAGGGAAATGAGGATATCAGGGATTTAATGAAATCCCTAGGGATATGACGAAATCCCGGTAAACGTCGAATATTCTTGTTTATTACGTCTTCTTACTGAAAGTATCTAGTGATACGACAAAATACCAATTTATCGTCAGTGATATGGCGTTCCACTAAACTAAATCTAGTGAAATGTCAGAAAAGTAGATACTGCCGAAAAAAAATCGAACCATGTATTTCTCGCGCTTGCTCTAGTAGGTACCTACAGGGGCACTAGAGGGAGCGAAACAAATGCGTCGCTCGAGCTGGCGCGGCTTGTGTGATTTTAGAGGCAGCACGCTCATCGCTTGCCCGTTTCATATAAATTCTGATTTGTTGGTTATTTTGTGTTTATTAGCATATTAAAAACTACTACCTCTAAAATCACACGAGCCGCGCCAGCTCGAGCGACGCATTTGTTTCGCTCCCACTAGTGCCCCTGTAGGTACCTACTAGAGCAAGCGAGAGAAATACATGGTTCGATTTTTATTCAGCAGTATCCACTTTTCTGACATTTCATTAGATTTAGTTTACTGGAACGACATATCACTGACGATAAATTGGTATTTAGTCATATCACTAGATACTTTTAGTAAGAAGTATTAAACAAGAATATACGTCATCTACCGGGATTTTGTCATATCCCTAGGGATTTCGTCATATCCCTAGGGATTTCATGAAATCCCTGATATCCTCATTTCCCTGCGAAATATATAAATCTATGGGGGTATTTATGTGGGTTCCACATTTGCGGCTAAAATACTGACCCCCATTTAGTGAACGAAGTATCAATCGATTCCTTATTATATATAATCCGGGCTACATAGGCTACCAATTCTTAAAAAAAAGAGATAACATGGCGAATACTACAACAAATATTGGGGTACTTCGAAAAAAAAAAGTTTGCAGTTATAATGAAATGAAGGAAGACACAATTTTAGGTACATAAAAGGTTAAACAATACAGCAAATATACAAGGTGACTTTGAAATCATTGCAATTTCATAGATGGGTTGCAGTTTTTTACACTGATTATCGTTATTATAATAATGGTCACAAGAAATCAAATTCATGTCTCCGGCAGTTCAAAATTCAAATGAATTTTATCTAAAAAACATAAAGTTCTTTTTTCAAATTCATTCATTTGTTTGTTAGTTATTATTTGATTTTACTACGTTTCTATCTTTTCCATCACCATTATGAACACGATAAAAAAACGAGTAGTTATTAATAAAAATCTACTTATTTACAGGTGACCATGACAAGACGAAAAACCGGGACGTAAGCGAAGTTATGGTCTACTTCTACGACTTCCAGAATAACTTCAACATTTCTTATTCA
The DNA here is from genome assembly GCA_949315895.1 of Anania crocealis. Taxonomy (NCBI): domain Eukaryota; kingdom Metazoa; phylum Arthropoda; class Insecta; order Lepidoptera; family Crambidae; genus Anania; species Anania crocealis. The sequence continues at coordinate 3,891,998 of OX438858.1, read as the reverse complement.
ATCGAAAATGCTGCTGAGCGCTTCACCTCTGCCTACAACCTAGACACCTCAAGGCGTCTCATATTCTTTGTACCTGGCTACAAAACGCACATCCAGAAGAACAACCCTGAAATCATCAGACAGGCTTATAAAGAGGTTCCAAATACTTACCTGATCATCATCGACCATTCATTGTACACATCAGGAAAAGGAGGCAGGATAGAAAGCTACGAAAGATCTGTCTCATATGCCTATTACATTGGAAGGGCACTAGGGAAGTTCTTAGCTGATCTCCACAACAAAGGATATCCATCAAAGAATATACATTGCATTGGTCATAGTTTGGGTGGACAAATGCTGGGCTACGCTGGGGTAACTTACTTTAACATGACATCGGAAAAGGTATCAAGGATGACAGGGCTGGATCCAGCTGGTCCTTGCTTCTCAAACGCCCTAATCGACGAGCAAATCAGGTCAGGTGTCGCGGACTACGTAGAAGTATACCATTGCAACACCGGTGGGTTGGGAACAACTGCAGTACTTGCAGACACTGACTTCTTTTTCAATAGAAAGGGCAAGACTCAGCCCCACTGTAATGCTGGGTTCCTTCCTGGTTACGGGGAGTATGATTCTGCCAAGTGCAGCCATAAAGCATGTGTCAGGTATTGGGCAATCAGTGTAAGTCACCCAGGGTGGTATTTGGCATGGGCTTGTGACAATTATGATGACTTTAGAGAGGGAAAGTGTGCAGTTAATCAGGTGACACTGGCAGGGTATTGGAATCCAGGTAACGCGACTGGCGTGTTTTATGTATCGACCGAGACTTATGGCGTAGTATAAGACTTGAGTGGTATGCCCACGGAACTGTAGCAGCCATTTTTAATTTCTAGTTACAGTTGTGCTCGTAACTGCCGCAGATAGGGCGAGTTCACGGAGCGATGTAACAATCGCTTTGTAACCGCTACGCGGCTGTCATGTTTTGTATTTATCTTATACTTATAAATGAGGAATTATATATATTATATGTATATAATCTGAATCTCGGAAACACCTCTAAGGATTTTCATGATATTTAGTATGCAGAGGCTTTCAGTGGCAATAAAACGATCTAGCTGAGTTTCATTTTTAGAAAACGTCGTTTCATCCATATTTTCAGGCAGTAAAAAGCTAAAAGAGTGTTATTAGAATACAAAGGTAAATTTCGCACTGTGTATTAAGTTATATAATCGCTCAGGAGACCTTTTCCGTTTATGACCTGCGTTTGGTATGCTGAAGCCGTAAAACTATTCTTTAAAATGTTTGTACTTACTTTTATTTGAATCTCATAATTAAAACATAACAACTTAACCTAACTGACAGCAGATTTACTATCTGACAAACTGACAAGTTACCACAAAATTGTTCTAAAAATTCACAGTCAATATTTGTAAGTAAATTAAGTTATGCGACAATCGCAGCTTGAAACGTTATTGAAAAATAAGGTTTTACAAATTTCTTTATTTTTCGTAAAACTTTGAATGTATTTAAGGAATGCCAAAGCAAGTAATAAATTACGTTACAAAGAATATCAGAGATTTACTTTGTCTTTCCAAAGGGCGTGCACAAAAATCAAATAACAAAAATACCCAAACATTCCATAAGAGCGGGCTGGGGCGGTATAACTGAAATCTCTGAGATTCCCATTTTCTCGTGCTTAAATAAAAATGGCTTCTGACACTTATATAAGTCGCGGCGCTCCCTCGGGACCTCTCTTTATGCATCACCATAAAGACATCGGGAATAAGAACGAATGGCTCCCATAACTCATCGCGCTGACGAAATTCATAGTGTGACAGTGATATACCATCTAGCTCGGATGCGTGTCTTATCTTAATGGGCTTTGCGAACATAATCTGGTTGTCAGTTTGTATGTACTATAGAGAGTTTATATCACTTTTTTGTATGTACTATAGAGAGTTTACATCTCTTTCGAAGAGGCATATATCAAATATTAGCAGTCATACGTTGCGTGTTGTGCTGGTAAATAACAAAATAGCAACACCCCATTTCTTCCTATTGTCGTCGTAAGAGGTGACTAAAGTGCCATAAGTCTTCTCTCCATCGTTGGACAATTAACTACAGCCAATCCAATTGGCAAGCGTGACGATAATGATAAAAATCTTCCATGTTTAGATGCCTGTGTCCTGCTGTGGACTAGTGTAGGCTGATGATGTTGCATGTATGACGTAGTGATGTGCAAGGCTCGAGGCCTCCGAGTCCTTTTGGCTAGAGCTCGGTGCCGTTTACAGGGCTCGCCTCATTTTTATAACGCTCGACAACTCGGGAGTCCTTTTCGGGGCTCGTGCCTCTTTGAAAGCTCGAGCCTTTTTGAGAGCTATATCGATCTCGAAGATTTTTCAGAAATCGAACCTTTTTAAAAATAGACTCGAGCTTCCATGTTACGCTCATAGGCATACGTAAACTCGCAGTCGTCGATCAATCCGTCAAAAGATTCGAGCTCTGTAACTTGTAACTTGAATCATGTACACCACTGTTTTAATTAATTATTTATTTACGTGAAATTAAAGTCAGAAACATAAATTTGAGTTTTTATTGTGAAGGCTTGAGTTCATTTCAAGACTCGAGTTCTTTAAAGGCTCGAGCTCTTTTGAAGGCTCGAGCTCTTTTGATGTGTTTAACCTCTTTTGAAGGCTCAAAATCTTTTAAAGCCTCGAAGCATGGCTCAGAGGAGGAGGGACTACGAAACTACCAAGCTCACTGAGTCCTGCCAATTCGCCTCGAGGCTTCAAAAGCAGAACCCGACGCCTCGAGGTTTGTACATCACCATGAATGATGAGTCAATAGGAGCTATTGTTCTGTATAGTGGCTTAAAGTATAATAGCTCAGGAGTGTCGCAAGAGTCAACCAGAAGAGTACTGCCCGATGAAGACGGACAGCAGACTCTACTTTATACCATCGGCCTAGCGAGACGATTACGTAAAAATCCTGTGCTGCTGAAATTGCTGTGCTGCAGTGGCAGTGAGTGGGATACATAGCTACAGAAACCGATGGCTTGGGGCAGAGAGGATCTGTAGCAGAACCAAGTAGACTGGCGATCTGGTAAAGGTCGCGGGAAGCCGCTGGATGGGGGCGTAGCAAGAACAATTAATTATTATCCTTCTATGCCCTGTCGTAGGCGTCGTTGAGCTGTGATGATAATAATATTTTTTTATTTCATTAAACCACACAATGCAGGTTAATTTGGTTAATACCGGTGGGTTGAGAACAACTGCAGTACTGGCAGATACTGACTTCTTTTTCAATAGAAAGGGAAAGACTCAGCCACACTGAAATGCTGGGTTCCTCCCTGGTTACGGGGAGTCTGATTCTGCCAAGTGCAGCCATAAAGCATGTGTCAGGCATTGGGCAATCAGTGTTAGTCATCCAGGGTGGTATTTGGCTAAATTAGTCAATTTGGTTACATTAAAGTGCAAACAATAACAGGAATAGCAGTTTAAGCAGTATTCCTCTTGATTACTATCCTGGCAAGACAAAATGGCGTCCTATTCGATTGCAGTGACCGTATCGATGCCTAATAATACATTGCGGCGTTGACATTGTGCTTTGTTGTAGCAATTAGTAGGAAATGCATAATGGGTTTGTTAACTTGCTCACCGGGTATTTACTACGTGTACTGAAGCGGATGAGTCGCATTTGACCGACTAACCGTCATCGTTGAGTAATTGTTTGGCTCCGACTTATTTTCAGTGTTGGACTTTTAATCTCTTACAAGATATTTGAATGCTTTGAAGCCTCATACCTGCTTGCAATCTATGTGGAATTTTATTGTCAAACATCCGATAAGTAGCGGTGGTCCGCCTACTATGTAAAGTATCGATTCACGATTAGTCCCATTAAAAAAAAGGTATTTTCTAAATTTTTACATCATGCTGGTCTTGGCTGCGGTCGTAACATGGATGTCGAAAATCTAGTCATGTCAGAAGCTGGTAAAAGGCAGCTTGGAAAACTCTAACATCTTTGAAGGGTAGTCATCGATAATGCTCGGAGGTTTATCGCGAATATGAGCGAGTATTATGTTGTAAGGGGACCTAAGTGTAAAGGCAGCGCTAACAAGCTTTATAACCTTAAGAAGAACATTAAAAAAAGTACATCGAAAAGATATAGAAAACGTCATTCAAGTGTTGATTTAAAGTATTTTTCATGTTTTCCGTCCAATAATCGAACAAAATTTTTTATTTAAAAACTGAATTAAATTAGTCCTTGTGGTTTTGACAGTTGCGTCCCTTAACTATTCTACCAAGATGAAGATAACACCTGGCTAGAGAATTTAGTTTCTAAACACACTGAGTTAAATTTAAATATACGATGAGAACGCGGAGTCACACGACATCATACAGCATTCTTCGCACAATATCCTCGAGACGAGTGCCGGGATCACTCTCAGCTGAAATATGTTGTTTGTGAGATGCGCAGTTTTTCTTATATTCCGCCATTTTTATACCGCAATTCTGTGTTATTTTCAAGTTATATACAATCGTTATTTTTGAGTGAGTCGACATTTTAGGTGGAGTACGAGAGCAAACGAAGCAGAACCAGGATTTTATTTTGCCTTATGGTGTCGGATTCAAATAGAAAGGCACCACTTTTTCTCGTCTTACAGGAGCTGTAAAAGACAAGTATAAAGTAGACAGAAGGCGTGGTGATGAAAAATTCTCCTTAGACTTCTGGGAACGCAGCCTAATGGAGAGGCTTATGGTCAGCTGTGGACTGATTGATTCGATTGACGCAAATAAACGTTTTGAATTTGATAAAAGTTTTTTACCCTTCAGTGTCATATACAGAGTTTAAGTTATTATGACCATATTAACCCAAAATACATGTATTTAGGTACATCACCAAAATACAACCAACGAGTAACATCAAGTGTTTAAATTTTAATATTATCTCAACGATGATCTCCAAACATTTTTTTATTGTGTCTAGTTGTTAAATTCGGCAGTTACAAGGCTTAAGAAAAAACACTACGGGCGAGAGAATTGAAAAATAGGTATTAGTAAAATCTATTCCTGTAGCGCAGTGCCAAACGCATTCACCGCAGAGTGTGATAGAGACAACTGCTTCTTGGACGGAAAATACCTACTAAAAACACACTAAATCAACGTTTCGTAGTCCCCCGATTACTTTTCCAAAACTGGACCGATTTAAATACTTTTTTCATAAAAAATTAAAGAAAGGCTTTGGCCGTGTTCGTATGTTTTCCTTTTGACGTGATAACGTCTTTAAAATCGTTTTAGTCGGGTGACATGTTCAGAAACTTGTGTCACACCAAAACCTCACGAGCGCGATCGCAGGTATAACGAAAGAGAGACGGACCGATCTCCCGTCTCATCTCGAGCGCTGCCAGTCATTCCGTGAAACTTGTCACGCGGAATCCTCACAAGCGGAGGCTGGCATAGCGTTCGAGTGAGTGGACCGATCTTCCGTCTCTCTCACTCTAGCGGCATACAAACGAATGGAGATTTTCTCGTGCGGTTAAGTTTTCGTTGAATTATTATGTATGCATAAATGTTTGTATAAATGTATAAAAGTATGTTTGTATGAATGTATGTATGAAGAAAAATGTATATCATAGTCGAATAAGTAAACTTGTCATTTTACACCGAAATTTATCATCAAAAGTGTGAATAAAACGATAGATGCAATTTAAAATTTGAAAAAATTGTTATCTTTATTAATTCCTTACTTCCCAAAAACTTATATCACCAATAAGACGTTATCACGTAAACATCTCGATCGTAAACCTACTTTACAAACAACCAATTTTTTATTCTAAATTTTATCCAAATTTGTTTTCTGGATGTTTGAATACAGCGGAAAATCTGGCGAATTTTTTAGATTTTTGAGGGCTCATATCTTTTTATTAGTTAATTTATGAAAAAACAGAAAACATAGAAACATGCTAATAGTGGCCACAGATTTTTGTTATAAAAATTATTGCTCGACTGGCATTATCTAGGGAGGAAACAGTCAACCTCTTAAGTACCTACTACGTTTTTGCCCGCGGCCCTGCCCGCGTGAACTACTCGTGATGTCGCGCGGGCGGAAGTCTGTGCTCAACAATCGGATACAAAAAAGCTAATTTCTCGCAGTCTAATCTGTCTTTGTACCAAAGCGTAACATACAGATAGATAGACAGGATAGTAATGCTGTTAGGAAAAGAGAGAAAAGAAAGCAAGTACTGGGAAACATCTTATTAGCACTGACCTGCACGCGGTCTCTGACGCTGCTTGCTGGAAGCCTCCAGGTGAAGTTCCCTTCGATATTCGTGACTGAATTAGGTGCCGGTAGCTTCTAAATCTAAATAATATCGTTGAACTACTTTTGTTTTGGTTTGAAATTTATTTTGTGGAACGCGCACGAGTCCGTTATGCACGGAATTTAGGGGGGAAACTGACTGATATATGACAACCATGATGCGCTGCTTCTTTTTTATTTGCGTTCCGTTTTGCAGGTTGAGTCGTGCCACAGACAATTCCCAAGTATATCGAAAAGCATTGAAAAGAAATCCGAAAACGAGAGAAAAATATTGTTATAAATAGCGAACAGATGCTAAAGATTTTGATACTGTTTTTCGTAAAAAGGTTTCGGTTATCAACTAACAGACACTTGAGTAAGATCCCATAGTTTTTAAGTTAGCGTATGTAGATAAATTTTTGTACCGAATCGGCAAATGATAAAAAACGCCTGAACTTGACTGAAGACCTTTTTTTTGTATATCACCGAGGACGAAACATTTTCTACCAACCCTACAAAACAGCACAAATATTTTAAATGAAATTAATATTGTGAATAAAAATGATTATTTCAGTAAGTAGTGACCGCGGCCACAGCTGGCCGAGGTTAATAAAATCTCTTTCGTAGTGTTGCTAAACTGTCGACAGTTTTACTATCGATGATAATAAATATTTTTTTCAGACATGCCACACTGGGTCACACAGAGCCATCTGGTCCCAAATTAAGCCACTTTTAAGTAGCTTGGCGTATGGGGTACTAGACAACCGATAAACTTACTTAAATCCTTTTTTTTTGTAAATATATACTTATAATACAGAAAAAAACACCCAGATCAGTACAAACAGACATGTTCATGCACACAAATATTTGTCCTGTGCGGGGATCGTATACGCGACCCATGGCTCAGAAGCAGCGTTTACTACCACTGATCCAAATGGTCGTCCACCGTAAATGTTTAAAATTTATTCTAATAAAGACCGCAAGGGCCGCAGATTTGATCCCCGATCGGGATAATCTAGGTTAGATTTAGTAAGGATAGAGTACACATATTGATGTGTGGGTGTTTATATTAGTAAAAAGATCAAAATTTTATTATCACAGACTGTAGGCGGCATTTTGCATTTTTAAACACCTGTAAAACGAAACCCACGTTATGTTATTTATTTATTTATTTAAGCTTTATTGCACAAACGAACAGTTATTGTACAAAAGGTGGACTTAATGCCACGAGGCATTCTCTGCCAGTCTACCATCGGGCTAAACAGAAATGCTTAGTAAGCGGTGCGATAAAAAAAAAAGTTATTAACCCTTAATTCGACGCCGTGCAGTTTGCTTCCCATTGAATGAAAGAATATATATGCAAAAAATTACACTGTACATCTTGAATTTGAGGTGTGTTAATGCACCCTAAACTATCTAACTATGCTGTAAAAAAATAACAACGTACACACAGTCACGGGACACAAGCAATCAATCGTGAGATGATGGAGAGGAAGAACGTGCAGTACAGGCTCTCGGTAAGTTGCATATTAATCATTAGTTTACTGCTCATTTACTTGTAATATCATTGAAAGCTACAGACAACATGCCCGGACAGCTACTGATAATGTTTTGACTTTCCTATTCAGTTTTGATTGGTTATCATTACACCCTAAACTTGCATGTTCAGTGTACTTCCCGTCGTCGAATAACTAGTAAAACAACTCCTAAATACTATGTCCAGTATTCTTCCCCTTGTCAAAGTAGTAGAAAACGAAATACAAAATTGTATGTCTAGTACTTGTACTATTTTCGTTTCAAATAATAATTAGAACGTTAACTTTTGTTATATGTCGTAATTCTATTTTAGGGGTTTATAGATTAAATGGTTTATGCCTTATTATAACTTAGTTTTTCAGAGCTTCAAAGCTTAGAGCCGCCTAAAAATGCTCCTTTTGATATATATATTGGGTCTCTACTAAAAAATGAAGAGAAAATAGCTTTTAAAAGAACTGAAGAGTTGACTTCTTCACCATGCCTTTCCATTGATTCATGCAGACCTCTGTTATTGGTGAAGTAAATTATATTATTATTTGACCATGTTTGGCATCATTATTGTAGATTCCATCAAATTCTTTATCTATTGCTAGTCTAATGAACTATGTCATCAAAAACAATCACAGCGTAAAAAGGAAATATTGAATGCCCGGGCAAAAAAGAGCAAAAGAACTAACTCACCGTAGGATTTTCGAATCGGTTCTTCTCTCTAGATTTACTCGTTGTTAAACATCGACAACATAAACTTGTACTCTACTTATAGGAGGGCAAAAGTATACAGAACTATTCATGACTTGAACGACTTTTTTATAATTATCTTCATCATAGGAATAGCGAAAAGCCTTCCTATCAAAACTATTGGTCTAACTAACTAAAGAATTCAAAAATAATCATGTGATTAAATTACTGATGTCTTGCTCTCAATTTGGATGAGGACAGATATTGCAAGATTCAATGAAAAAACAAATAAAACAGCCTCACAACGGAAGAAAAGACTACCAATATCAATGATGAAATGACAATACCCTACAGCACAACGCCATGAAACCTAAATAAGGGGATTCAGGATCGTATTGCGCTGTTGCATTTGGAATCGTCTATCTTTTTTTATAGTAGGTATAGATGGTGGCGATGATATTATTGTCTAATATAAAGATTATAGTGAGGAAGAAGAGCATATGACTCTAGGTGCTAAATTGGTTCTAGCTATTTGAAGATAATTCAGACTCCAGGGTGTGATGTTTATTTCGGTAACCTTTTCACAATGCTCAACTTGATCGTAAACTATTGCAACTTTTAAGAATTTACCAAAATAAAATTGATATCTTCCTACCGAATACATAATTATTTTATACTTTCTATTCGACAGTGGGAAGTATACTGCACATGGTTGGAGTGCATCAATTTCTTACGAACTCGGTAATGTCCAGTATAATGGACATACATTTTTCAGAAAACTGAAATAGGTATATTTTTATTGGAATTTTTATAGGGATCTATAATAAGCTAATAATCGAAATCTGTAACTATTTTACAAATATTGCAATGTAAATATTCCGTCGAATTAAGGGTTAAATAAAATTATCAATAAAAAAAATACTAAACTACAAAAAATTCATACCTATACTTACATAAAAACTAAACACTAATATTTAGACAATTATTATACGAGTACATACTAAATACATGTAAAATATTAACATATACATACATACATACATACATACATACATAAATAGCTCAAACCATTAACTAAATGCTCTAAGATAAATAGTGACAAAAATATATTAATATAAATGGCGCCAAGTATGGTGAAAGCAATGTTCATGTTGATGATTCCAATTGCTTCATAAAATGAGACCGGACATTTTTCTTAAAAGTGTATTTACAGGACGATTGTTTGATGTTTTCGGGCAGAGAATTCCAAAGCCGAGTGGATTGAAGAACAAAGGAATTGGAGACAAAGCTAGTGCGGTGCGAAGGGATAGAAAGTGTGAGTTTGTTAGAGGAGCGCAGCTGACGCGGATGGGTCGAGCTAAGAAGAGCAAATTGAGACTTTAAATAAGAAGGAGAGTTGGGATCGTGTAAGATAGAAAATAGGGTGCATAAAATTCTGACGTTACGCCGAAGACAAAGTGGAAGCCATTGGAGCTGCAAACGGTGCTGAGAGATATGATTGTATTTACGTAAGCAGTAGATGAAACGCACACAGTTGTTCAATAAACGATCCAATTTATTAAGAAGGGATTGGTTCAAGTCGGAGTAGCACACATCAGCATAATCAATGAGAGGGAGGACAAGTGATTGGACAAGGGAAATTTTGGTTTTGACCGGGAAAAAATTTTTAAACCTATAGAGGGAGCGTAGTGTGGCATTGACCTTTCGACTAACTTCATCCACATGGGCAATCCAACTAAGCGTGGAATCTATGTATAGACCCAGGTTTTTGACACATGAACAGTACGGGATAACTACTCCATCGAAGCATACCGGATCGACACTGGAAAAATCAATACGACAAATTTGCCGCTGGCTACCAACAATAATAGCTTGGCATTTGTTGGGGTTTACAGCAACACCATAACGATCTGACCAAGAAGAAATGTTCTTGAGATCATCATTAAGTTTTCCCACGGCAAGATCTAATTCGTCATAGCGACACTGCTGGTATAGTTGGAGATCATCAGCATACAGATGGTGTGACGAGCCAATTTCGAGAGTAATAGAATTTATGAAAATTGAGAATAACAAAGGAGATAGTATGCCTCCCTGGGGCACACCGGCAAGCAGATCAAGCCAGTTGGAAATATTTTGATCTACACGAACCGCCTGCCGGCGATCCCGTAAGTAGGAGGCAAACCATTCCAAAGCGTCTGAAGTAAAATTAAAATAAGCTAATAGAGATAATAGGACATCATGGTCAACTGTATTGAAAGCATTAGAGAAGTCAATAAGAACAAGGACTGGTGATGCGGGATGCGGAGGTGTACTCAATACCTATTTAAATAGAAAAAACGAAATTGCGTATGGCGGTTTGGACATTAAAGTTACATGAAATAACGAGCAAATTCAGTGAGGGGCAGCAGGATAAAGGGATTTGTAACTTAGTGGAATGAGACTTACTTGGCTGAACTTCTATGCGCAATATGGCGTCGCAACATCTGTTGCGCTTGTGTTGATGTAATTCACTGCACTTGCACTATAGTCTGGTTTTCGGCCGGCCGTGCTGTCCTTTATCACTTAATTCACTTTCATATAATTTTATCGCGGTTTGAATACTCTGAAGCGGTGAGCGGCGACGAGCTGCAGGCCTGCAGCTGAACGTGGGCGCGTTCAAATCTCCAACTGAATTCAGTATCGTCAGACATTCCTTTCTTCTCATGAATGTCAAATTCAAATTGATGTTTCATTGTTCCTTCCGTTGGTTGTCTCTATTCCACAGTATAGAAGAGGGCATGGGAAGGAAAGGGACAGAATATTGCTCATTGAAATCAAAGTAAGGGAAAGTTCTAGAATGCGGAAGTGAAATTAAATTGAACGTTCTTTATAAAAAGTCAATTGACAAATCAATAAGTATCTTGTAGGTACAAAGGATATGGCGTAAACAAGGACGGTAACTTTTCCATGCTCCATGCCATCTCTAATGTCCTCGGTGACTTTAAGTAAAGCAGTGCTGGTGCTGTGGCCAGGACGAAAGCCAGATTGAAATGAGCTTAGAAGATTATTGGCAAAGATGAATTTTGACATTTGGGAGTGGACAACGGCCTCCAGAACTTAGGATAGGAACGGGAGGATGGAAATGGGCCTAAAATTATTAAGTGCGCTTGGGATGGATATCTTAGGAACAGGAACAACAAAGGCTTTGCCCCAGATACTAGGATACGAGCCAGAGCTGATGGAGAAGTTGATAATATGGGTTATGTAGGGGAGAACCTCGTTAATAATCATTAAGATCATTTTGCGACTAATATTATCAAAACCAACAGCATTAGATTTTTTTTTTTTTTCACTTTATTCGGAATAGCAAACAACTACATAATAATAATTACACAAAATAACATTGTCTTGATTTTAAAAAAGATTAACTGTGTAGTCAAATACACTATTCACATATTAACAAAGATGTGAGCTTAAATATATTATAAAATATCGAACGCGGTTAAAAGCTAAGCAACAACAATGCTACACTGTAGGTACTTACTTTATGTACCTATAATAAATACCTAGTTAGTAAGTTATTTACCTAACATGGCATATGCATAGTTTTGGTACTGTTGTCATCCGTTCACTAAGTATAGGCATTCATTAGTAGTTATGTTAAATGCTTAAATTATTTTTATGCACAATCACTATCGCTAGTAAAAATAAACAACAACTAAGTGAAGAAGAGGAAAAATAAAAATTAAGTTATTTTTAAAAAGTCTTAAGTATGTTACAGATATAACGTCTGAATTGACCCTCAGACAGATGAAATATGTCACAGTCAACAAAGTTATCATTAAATATGTCGATTATTCGACGCAAAGGTGAGCGCCTACCCGCTTTTGTACGACATTTGTTAGTTGCGAACAGCTTACGCATACGCGCACGCGCCGCACGCCTATGTACCGATTTGGGGACAATATAGCATAATCTGTTGGTCAAATCAGAACAATCAAATTTATTATTAATGAAACCATGAAGTACCATACTCCCAAGGAGTTTTCTTCTGGACTGAAGAGATAGTAGTTCATACTTATTTAACAACTGATCATAAGATATAATATATTTACCAAAACATCTGTAGTGCATGGATCGCAGAAATTTACGCTGCACATTTTCAATTATATCTACATACTTGTTGTACAGTGGGTTCCATACTGGAATGGCGTACTCGAGTTGAGAGCGTACCAGAGTTTTATAAAGATAAATATAAGTACTAGGTTTCTTAAAGTTTTTACATGATCTCATCACAAAAGATTTCATGGACATAACAGTTTTCCTGACCAAGTCATCAGACACCTGCAAGAAGGAGAAGGACTCAAGTGCAAGAGGGGATTGGAAGCAATTTCGGAGAGAGTGTTAGATTTAATACCTTGATCTAAGGCAGAAGTGGAAGAAAAATGAATATTAAGATCATCCGGTGAGAAAGAAGTAGAAATGGGGGTTTTAACAGAGTTATCACCTATACCTAAGGTCTTGAGAAACTTCCAAATGTCGGCAAAAGAGGAATCAGAGATGTTTTCGTGGATATATCGACGTTTGGCTGATCTCACCATCTGGTTGCAACGGTTTCTGACCGATTTAAAGTAGCTCCAGCTAGCATCCGACCGGTTCTTCTTAAATTTACGAAAGGCACGATCACGTTGGGTCATAGCCACACGGACTTCAGCGGTAATCCAAGGAGAAGGAGGGCGCTTGACCTTTACTCGACGAAGAGGCGCATATTTGTCAAAGAGCGAAAGCAAATTGGAATTGAAGTTGTTTACCTTAGTGTCGATCGAATCTGACAAAAGTACCGGTTCCCAGTCAAGTACTGCAACATCTTCCCTCAAAGCATTCACATCTATACCAGAGAAGTTACGCATGAGTACAATGTTGGGTTTGTGCTTAGTAGTGTGAAGCTTATATGAGGCAAAAATTAGGTCATGTCGAGAGAAGCCAGGAGCGGAGAATTGCCCATGGGAGATTATATTAGCTGGAGATGATGTAAGAATAAGGTCTAACCAAGTATCAGGTGAGTTAATATTATGATGGGTGGGTTGTAAAGATAGATTAGAAAGATCGAGACACTTAATAAGGGAAAGAAGTTTACAAGAAGTAGATGACTGAACTAGAAGGTTTGTGTTAAAATCACCCATGATCAGCTGATGTGTGTAGTCGGAACTAATTGACTCTAGAGCAGACTCGAGATCCTCCATGTAATGAGCCCCCGGGGGGCAGTAAACCACACCGAGGATGCCTAAGGTACCCTTTATGTTGACCTCGATGAATATGTATTCGACCGAAGCATTGTAAGGGGTCGGTGACATTTTAACTACTTTAAATGGTATGTGTGAGCGAAGATCATTACGGATTAAAATATATCTTGGGAGGGTATACACGGCCGAATCCAGTTCAGGTTTCAGCCAACTTTCGGAAATAAGAATAGCATCAAGGTAGTCGCAGGAAAAAGAATCAATTAGCTCCGAGTAATGGGAGGGAATACTCTGCGCATTGATGTGACAGACGTTAAGATATCGTTTGGAATTTATGAAACTTTGATTTATTAGATTACGGAGAGAGGAAGTGTTACAAATGGAATCATCATCACTTAAAGAGCAATCAAGGGCGGAATGGAACGAATCGTCACCCATATATAATACTTATACATACAATAAATAATAATAAATCAATAATTTAAGCTACGAACGAATGCACTCTAGAAAAAAAAACATTTCTGCCCTAACCGGCCGGCTTACAAGACAATGTTATAAAAAAAAAAAAAATTAAAAAGAAAGACAAAATTGAGAGTCTGCGAAACAAAACGCAGCAAATAAGTTTCTGAACGTCTTTAGAACGTCAGTTAGACATTGACATATTGACATTAAGAAAAAAAAAATAGATAAAAATAGATTGCAGTTAAGTTAATCAGTTACAGATACAATTTCAAAATAGAAGATTAAAATTAAGTGGTGGGTAGTGTGAATATTAATCTTGGAAAGTTAAAAATTACTTCATTTTTTTCACCGTTGCTGCACGTTTGGGTCGTTGCGCCTGTTACCATTATGTATAACGTCTTGGCAGTGTTATTTTAATTTTTTTACCAAAATTTTTAAGCTATTGCATAGCTTCTATCGCGGGCCTTGAGCGTGGAAATCCAGAAATTCCGTAACGAAAATAACCTGACACTTGGGGCGAGGCACGATCGAACAATTTTGAATTTCCGTAATTTAAAAGAATTTAGAAGAAAATAAGGATTTTGACAGTATGGTAACCATAGGCAACCATATCTGCCAAAATAACAGAAAAAAATAATTACAAAAGTCAAAATTAGAAAATACTTAAAATTATAAAATTAAGCTATTGCATAGTTATACTTTTTAGTTTTATAATTGCATAGGTTGATAAAAAATGCTATGCAATAGCTTTACCGCGGCAGTCTCCGAGTGCCACACGTCTTTTTTAGGGTTCCGTACCCAAAGGGTAAAAACGGGACCCTATTACAAAGACTTCGCAGTCTGTCCGTTTGTCCCTCTGTCCGTCTGTCCGTCGCTCTGTCACCAGGCTGTATCTCATGAGCCGCGATAGTTAGACAGTTGAAATTATGTATTACTGTTACCGCAATAACAACAAATACTAAAAACAAAATAATATTCAAGGGGGGCTCCCATACAACAACCTCGTTTTTTTGGGCCTTTTTGGTACGGAACCCTTCGTGCGCGAGTCCGACTCGCATTTCGCCGATTTATTTAATAAAAATATCAAATAATTCGTCTGTGCGCGTCATAGAGTGTTACAAAATTAAAAGTCTGAATCAAAACTTAACATAAAAAAAACATATGTGATAAAAAGATAAATAACACCGTCATGATGTTATACATAAAGGTCTAATAACAACAAATAAAACCTGTCCATGACAAAAAAATCGTTCAAAATTGTTGGTTTATTTTACGCTTTTCTACGGTTCAATTCTTAATAATTGGGAGGCCTATTTCTCACATTGGACTGATGTAGACTGACGGTAAAGCGTAACGATGATAATGACCGTCTACCGATGATCAAGAACTCTAATAAACCAAAATTTTAATGAAAACCTTCGATGATAACGTCATTTAAGACTATCGATAAAACACATATACAACACTGTAACTACGCTTCAGCAGTGAGGGTTAAATTGAATGTGGTCAGAAAGGTCAGTAGCCAATGTAGACAGACAAGTTGACAGTGTAAGCCAGGGCAGATTAAGGTCAGTTGGCGCTATTTTTAATTTTTATGGTAAAGAACATTGGTAGACAACCATGTATTTTCTACATAAAGGCGTATCGTTTTTTGTTAGTAATGAGGTATGTAAATTTAATACTCTAATTGAGCCTAATAAATTACGCATTTATGTTATATACATTGCAATTGGGATATCAATTTAATTAAAATAAATAATAATAATCATCAGCCTATCGCAGTCCACTGCTGGACATAGGCCTCTCCAGTTGCACGCCACTTAGATCGATCCTCGGCTTCTCGCATCCAGAGCCTGCCAGCCATCTTGCGTAGATCTTCACTCCACCTGGCCTGACGGCGTCGTCTACGTTTGCTGAGACGCGGTCTCCACTCAAGAACTCGTTTACCCTAGCGGTTATCGGGCTCAAAAATAATGGTCATCTCCTTCTTTTTCAATAGGCAATATTCAAATCGTTGAGATTTATTGACACTTACTATTTTTTATCGTTTTATCACCGCAAGATAAGGTTTAGTTATAAAACTTTAATTATTTCCTCAACAACTATATTGATGTATTACATACAACGTGTTCCTTTTGATATCCCATAACTCTAGGGTATTAAATAGACTATGGTAAAGAATCAAATTGCATATGAATTATTGTTCAATTATTTTTATTTGTTTATTTTTTTAATACAAAATAATTCTAAAGGATCCCGACTGTTTATGTAAAACACCCTTACCTTGTTATGAATGAACTTTTGGATGAAAACGATTTACTCGTACCTACTTATCAATGAAACACCCACACACGTCAATGTTTTTTACAAGTTACGCTCTCCCGCTACTTTACTACTACACTTTAGTGTAAGTTTGCCAACGTCTCGCAAAACTAAGGAATCGCCATACTGGTTACATTTTTTAAACAAATTTAACTAAAATTGATGTTATATTCGAAACTATTGATTTTTGAACCACATATTCTAGGGCGTTTTATATTATTTTTACCTATAGAACATAACCTTAGAGTTATGGGATATCAAAAGGAACACGTTTTATAACAAGATACACAAAGTTTTAAAAAAGTGTCCCAGTTTATGCACCCATTTGACATAAGGGTGCATATTTAGTATTTTCCTATTTTTTCATTTCATTTATAACATGACATAAATTTCCATGCATGTCGTCATAATTTGGCCGGGTAAAGTTGACACTAATATAAAATTAACATTAATCATTCAGTCGAGGACAGCTGTAGGTGTCATTTTTGTATCGAACTGTTTCTAGTTTTTATCTACACTAATACAGGGTGAAATTTTAACCACTTTCCAAATTTTTATGTATCAATCTGCGAGACAAAAAACAAGTGACTTACTCTTTCTTTTGGTACCTATTAGCCCTGTACAAAAATGTTAAGATAAAGCACTTAGAAAAACTTCTCGCAAAAATCTAAAATTTTTGATATGGGCGAATAGCAACAGTTTTTTTACGCTATGCTCATCTCATTCATTCATTATGATACTAATCATAAGTTTTTGATTTTACTTTTATACCTTAACAGGCACAGGACCGTAAAAATTAGAAATTATATTGCGAAAAATATTTTCAGGTGAAAACTTGATTTAAATTTTTTACTTCATAAAAGGGCTCTAAATACGATACTGAATGCCTTCAAAAATTTTGGAAAGTGGGTAAAATTTCATCCTGTATAATAATAAATTTACTCAATTTACAGAATAATAAGAGGAACGGTTTGATTGTTTATTTGTATTGAGTAGGCTCCGAATCTAATGACCGTATTTGAAAAAAACTGTTACGATTAGAAGCCGACATTACCACTGATGAACATAGACTACTTTTTACCGCAGGACCCGATAGGTGGCCCTGCTGTCGGTATGTCAACTACTAAACGGCTTGACCGATTGGGTTAAAATTTTTATTGGGTTAAGTTTTACAGACACGAATGTGTTAACCTTACCTAATTTATCTTTCTATATGCCACCGCTAGGCACAGGTTTCCGAACGCGTGATGTAACGCGGAATTCACGCGGTCAGAGCCGCGGGTGAAGAGCTAGTTAAGTATATATCGAATTATGAGTAAGATTTAACAATTGACTTCCCTTGTTTCAAACAATGTTTGTGATGTTGTCAACATTTTTTTATTTATTTACCTGACAATAACGCCTTCGTCAGCAACCTTAAAACATAACTGCTTCACATTTATTCATGCGAAGCAGTTATGTTTTAAGGTTGCTATGCTTTTAAATTAGCCAAGTGCGAGCGAATACGCTACCGCCCTCTGTAATGCAGTTAGTGCAGTTAATTCAAGTACGGGCAGCTCATTTAGTTGCACAATATCTCAATCTGTCCAGCAGGATACATTGCTACTCCCTGGAAAATACGAGTTCCCATCTTAGTGTGAATTAAACCATCTATAGTGAGATTCTCGGAGCGTTATTAGTGGGTAGTATTCCAGTAGTAATTAAGTCGATCATTTGGGTTTGAAACAATATGTAGTTAAGGTTAGAGGTACATACATGGTTCATGTTAC
The DNA here is from genome assembly GCA_949315895.1 of Anania crocealis. NCBI lineage: Eukaryota > Metazoa > Arthropoda > Insecta > Lepidoptera > Crambidae > Anania > Anania crocealis. The sequence continues at coordinate 3,873,739 of OX438858.1, read as the reverse complement.
TAATATAGGTTAGAGGTGTTGTTAGACATATTACTAATATTTTAATGCAAACGTTTGGTTGGAAGGTTGTTATACAATCACGCCAAAACAAGGGTGGCCAACTTTTATTAGAAGAAATAGAGTAAATTAAGTTTCTAAAGAGGTGAATATAAGAGTGTGGAAGTTAAAAAAACCAAAAGGTAATTTATTCATTAAGTACTTTTTCCGTGTTACAAGTAAATAGTAATTGTTTTTAGTTACGACTACAGGTCTAGCACAAAGAACAATCGACTTCGAATCGTTTGCGTATCGAAAGCAAACGACACAAAGTTCGTGCTTTGTTTTGTAGTTCTCGTTTTGATTTCATAAATGTAAACATTTAGGAAAGAGTATTTTAGCGTCTTCTAATAATGTTATAGATTTAAAATTGCAGAGTATGTCTACATCACAGAACACGGAAAAAAGCAAATGTTCATACTTCTGCTCAAATATAAATGTAAGTGAGCACCGTGGTTAGTTTCTTTTGACGTCGCGCAACCCTATTGGTCGCTTGATTGACGTTCTTTGAACTCGTCTTTATTTTATACTATAAATAATGGGCTTGCTCTTGACTACATGCTTAACTATACGGTTAAGAAGAAGCCTAAGATGGAGTGAGCTTACCCAGAGGTACTGGTTCTCCCACACACCAGCGGAACACAGAAAACTGTTTGGCGCTGGACTCCGGCAGGAGGGTGGCATCCAGGCGGCCTCTTACGAAGCCTACCACCACAGAGGGATCTGTTAGCCGTCATCATTGGTTAGAAAACCAAAGATGTCGTTGCCTAGGGTGAACCACTAGGAGGTAGATCCCACCAACCCATAAGTCGTTTGTGTGTGCGAAAGCTTGTGTTTCTATTATGTGCACAAGTAGTAAAGAGGCGGCAACATCGGTTCTCCTACAAATGGCGCAAGACAGCCTTCTTAACCTCCCATATTCTTTGGCCTACAAAGTCTACATAATATAGAGTACAATACTCAATTTTAGAGAACGTCTCATCATCATCATCATCATATCAGTCAAACGACGCCCACGGCTGGACAAAAGTTAATTATTTTATTTATTAAAATAATTATCTTTTATTTAATGTAGTTAGTAGTAAGTAAATTCTAATATAATGTTGACTCCTTCGTATTTGACAATCGTTATTTGTGCAAATTTTTATTGATTTATTGTTACTGTGTGTACCTATTATTCTTTGACTAGACATTTATGTATCTAATTTAATTTAATCTTTTAAGCGTTTTGGATGTATTCTGTTAGCTTCTAAGATGTTTTTTGGAAAAAAATAATAAAAAGTAATAAAGATCTCCATAAGTATCGGTCCTGCACCACCAGCGGCAGTGGGACAAGTGCCTTAGTCGACTCTTTCGACACCTATTGAAAAGAAGGGGCGGTGCTATTCTTTTTTAACGCCACTAGGTCGATCCTCGGCTTCTCGCCAGCTCCTGCCAGCCATCCTTCGCAACTCACTCCACGGCCTGAGGACGTCCTACACTACGACGCGACGAGGTCTACACTCAAGAACTCGTTTACCCCAGTGGTTGTCGGTTCTGGCGTCTAACTGGAGAGGCCTATGTTCATCAGAGAGCTGCGACAGGCTGATGATGATGATGATTATTTTAACGTGCCGGCACCACACTTGTTTAAAAAAAAAACAGATATGGTTGATATGAAATGAAATATAACGGGTGTAAAAAAACCAAACGCAGATCCAAAAACCACGTATTGTCCACATTATTAGGATCATTTTTCTCTTTAGGACCATACCTGGGAAACAGCTGGTTCCAAAGATATTGAGGGTCAAAGTCACAATTTTGTTTTCCATTTTATTACAAAAACTGTTGCCAAAGGATACTTAAAAACTTTTCTTCATACAAACATAGTGGTTCTTTTTATTATTTCGTTCATAATAAGGCATTATTATTTACAATATGCAATGTACGGCTCAGCGCGGACGACTTTTGAACTTAGCAGCCATCTCCAGTGCAGCGGCCTACGCTACGGCTGCTATACATTGCGCGCTACGAATTATAATATTTTTTTGAGTCCCATAAATAAAAATCATTTCCCAGCTATAATTTTTTGTAATATGGCTTGGTTTGCTTTTCAGATTGCGTAACTTCAGGGTCTGCGTTTAGTTTTTTTACACTGTATATTCACGGATTTAGTACGCGTTAATTTTTTATTTAACCCGATGTTTAACCCGTTTCGAACCTTTGACGTTTAACCCATTTCAAACCTTTGACAGCGTTCATAAATCAAAAATAAACGCGTAATAAAACCGTAACCGTATCTTTCATTTCAATGCACTTAAAGGTTGTGTTTGCGTAAACTCAAGGTAACAGTACCTAGATATGGTTGAAGTCGTATTTTTCATATTTTTAAACAGTTTTTAGGGTTCCGTACCTCAAAAGGAAAAAACGGAACCCTTATAGGATCACTTTGTTGTCCGTCTGTCCGTCCGTCCGTCCGTCTGTCAAGACCCTTTTTCTGAGGAACGCGTGGAGGTATGAAGCTGAAATTTATATCAATTACTCAGGTCTACTGTCCCTTGAAGCTGTGAAAAAATCAAACTTCTAAGCCAACGCAATCAAAAGATACAGCCGTTTATGCCGCAAATTTTCGACACTTGCAAGGGAATCAAAACCTACAGGGTGCTTCCCGTGAACTCAGAATCTTGAAATTTGGTACGAAGCAACGTCTTATAGCATAGATAAAGGAAAAATTACGAAAACCATAAATTTTTAGTTACATCACATAATATATATTTTTTTAATAATTTTAAACTTACTACCCATTTCCTCATAAACGCGTAGAGGTATTAAATTGAAATTCATACCAAATACTCAAGTCTATAATACCTTTAAGCTGTAACAAAATCAAACTTCTATGTCAACGCAATCAAAAGAAACAGCAATTTAAGCTGCATATTTTGAAACTCGCAAGTACTCGCAAGGGAATCAAAACCTAAAGGGTACTTCCAGTCGACCTAGAATCTTGAAATTTGGCATGAAGCAACGTTTTATAGCACACATAAAGGAAAAATTCCGAAAACCTTAAATTTATGAACGAACTTTGTAAACCTTGCAGGTTTGTACGGAACCCTCGGTGCGCGAGTCCGACTCGCACTTGGCCGGTTTTTTTACCCTTATTGTCGATCTCCTAAACACAATAATATCCTGCAAAATGGCCGACCATTAACGGTATACGTACTGGTGTATGGTAACATTAAATTGCCACATTGCCACTTGGAAGGTCGACACACACCGAGCATGCACTCCGCTAATGTGTTTCGGTAAAATAATTGAGTGTCTCCTGAACATGGTTCGGAAATTGCTTTACGTAATATGCTGCTATCATTAATTAATTTTCCGAAATTCATAGCTTAGTAAGTTATTCATAGCTAGTGGTGGGTAAAAGAGGGCTACTTTTATTGAAGAATTCTATGATAATTACAGCTCTTCTGATGATAGTCTTTCAAACTCAGACTGTATAAAACGGTTTTTACAAAAAAAGACGTGTGGCACTCGGAGACTGCCGAGGTAAAGCTATTGCATAGCATTTTTTATCAACTTATGCAATTATAAAACTAAAAGTATCACCTGTGCCGGTCGGTGTTAGGTTATTTTCGTTACAGAATTTCTGGATACGGTCTCCACGCTCAAGGCCCGCGATAGAAGCTATGCAATAGCTTAATTTTATAACTTTATGTATTTTCTAATTTTGACTTTTGTATTAAATTTTTCTGTTATTTTGGCAGATATGGTTGCCATAGGCAACCACATTGTCAAAATCCTTATTATAATAATATAATAAGGATTTTGACAATGCTAGCTTAATAAAAAAAGTAATAATAGCTTAAAAAAAAGCCAACGAAAAGCGCCACCAATGAAGAGTTGATGTATGGCAACTATTGGCTTGTTTGGCATCGACTCGAAATTGGTGGCTTACTTTACGTTTTTCATTGGTTAACATTTAAACGATTTTACCCGATGAGTCTTACTTGAATTGAGCATTTTTATTTTTGAATACTGTCAACCTATTTTGCAATTTAGGTGAAACTAACTTTCTCAAAGTTATACCCATCATACAGAATGAATATTTCTTTTGGTATAGCTCAGTACAAAATAAAATATTTAAGACATGCCTTACTGGGCCACACAGAGCCATCTAGGCCCAAATTAAGGTACTATTAAGTACCCTGTCGTATGGGGTACTAGACAACCGATAAACTTACTTTTTTTTTTTTTTTTGTAAATACATACTTATAATACATAGAAAACACCCAGACCAGTACAAACAGACATGTTTATGCACACAAATATTTGTACTGTGCGGGGATCGAACCCGCGACCCATGGCTCAGAAGCAGCGTTAACTACCGCTGATCCAAATGGTCGTCAGAATGTCAAGATAAATAAATCACTTACAAAATGTCCGCCAATAATCTTATATTTTTCATACAACCTCCTGGCAACAATTTTCTTACGCGATGCGCATCTCATTCATTCATTACGATACTATTCATAAGTTGTCGATTTTCCCTTTATACCTTCACAGGTTTAGGACCGTAAAAATTGAAAACTATGTTGCAAAAAGTATTTTCGGGTGTAAACTTGACCTACACTTTTTACTTCATAAATGGGCTCTAAATACGATACTTACGTCTATAAACAATTTAGTAAGTAATGAAAAAGTCATCCTGTATAAGTTATAACGGAGTCTCCCATTTCGTTCAATAATATTTGTTCTCTAACTAGTGTAAACTAACCTCATTGTAAAATTTAAGGTAACAAAATGCAAACTAAAAGATTATTTGTAAGAATGTATCACAAGAAGCGTGTTGAATCAAGTACGCCCCTTTTTTGAAAACAATAAACTATTTAAAAGACTAACCCCCGTATTTATAAACAAGTAAAAGTAATTACTTGACTACAAGTAATTACTTGAGAGACAATTTGTATGCCTTAATCAAGAAATTACTAGAAGTTATAGGTAACTACCAAAAGTTAGCATTTTCAGCCAAACAATATGACTATTAAGGTGACCAATTTCTTTCACTTAAGCACTAGGTATGAACACTAACCCCCGTATTTATAAACAAGTAAAAGTAATAACTTGACTACAAGTAATTACTTGAGAGACAATTTGTATGCCTTAATCAACAAATTACTAGAAGTTATAACTACCAAAAGTTAGCATTTTCAGCCAAAACATATGACTATTAACAGTGACCAATTTCTTTCACTTAAGCACTAGGTATGAACACTTTAAGTTTTGACTTTCTTAGGCAATGAGTAATTACTTCTTTATAAATACGGGGGTAAGTTATGACTTTCTTAAGCAATAAGTAATTACTTCTTTATAAATACGGGGGTAAGTATCGATTGTTTTTCTTCAGCAGTACGATGATTCGACATGATCTTGATTGTTGCAATGAAATACACTATCACATTAAAAATTCGAACTCTAATACAAAATAATCAGACTCAAAATATAATTATAGTACTTACACTCATCAGTAACTCACAAATCAACTGTATAGAGTTAATTTAATTTCATGTTCGTTCGAAATTTGTTTTGGCGCAATACGAAAACGGTAATTTGTATACCTATGCAGCTTACGCGAAGCAAATGGCTAGCAATCGTAATGGCTGGCAATGGCTGGCATAGCATAAAGAGTACAGTATATTGTTACACATAGTCAGTAGCGTGCACACCATACTTGCTGATAAGATTGAAAGAAAGAAAGAAAAATATTTTATTGTTACATATCACATAAGTTAAATAGGTACAAACAACATTGCTGCGATATGTAGCCAAAATGGTTTCCACTCAGCGGTAGTTCCACGGCAAAAGTAGCCATGTCGCTGGTTTTCTGTGGAAAACATAGAGGTTGAGGACCACCGGCCCACGCCAACAGATATCGCACCCCTAGTGGAAAACAGGTATAAGTAATATTACGTTGAATCACTTCTGAAAACAAATTATTAATAAACACTGTCGCTATTTGAGTGACTTTACATATGTCCTGCATTGTACCAGCATATTTAAGTTGTGACTTAGGTTGGCTGTTGTGTTTGGTCTTGCAACAGCGATGAAACATTTGTTAGCCGGTAATGATAGGGCGGCCGGTAATGAGACTGCAGCGGAACCCTGCCGTACTGGAAGATTAATATGCCTTGTAAAACAGATTCTTGGTGTTCTAAAACCGTGGAGTATTTGGCTGAAAGCAAGTCATTTATTAAGCTTTTAATAATATAACAATGGTTACAGATAGAGTACAGACAGAGGTAGAGAATCAGATAGAAAGAGAGAGTTGTACAGAGTGTAAATAGTGTTCACCGTCATTGTCGCATCCAAATGACGCTCACTGCTAGAATTAAGCCTCTTGTGATGATTTTCACAACGGTCGGTTCCACGACATCCAAATCAAGCGATCTTCGCCAGATTTTCGGTCCACCTGGTGAGCGGCCTACCCATAGAACGTCTTCCGGTGAGCGGTCGCCTTCCAGAACGTTTCTGCCTCAATCATCGATTTTTCTTACTAAGTGTACCGCCCACTGACACTTCAGTTCCGCAATGCATCGAGCGATGACGGATTTCTTAGTTTTCCTACATTTCTGATTTATTCGAGCAGAGAAATATCAAGCATTACTAGGCAGTAATGCGGTTAAAGTTAAAGAAGATTACAAAGTGGGCAATGGATTTGTAATCTTCTTATTTATAAATACTTTTAAGTGTAGATCACAGATTTGGTATATTCTGATGTAGACAGTATCTGATGGACCAATGTAATAAAATCATGCGACTGGATGAGGAAGTTGTCACGTTGTGATTTCTGAGCTGCGCACTAATCTCTAAATACTCACGTTTAGTTAATACATTCATTGTTTCATTATTAAAACACATTTAATTTCACTTCAATAATAATCGAGTTTTGTTGTTTTGGTTATTGATCTGTCAATGACAAGGAGCTGTCAGATGCGCATGCGACTGTCCGTATGCTCCGAATGACTATAATAACGTTACGTTCGTCTGTCGTCGTTTAGCAAACGCACGGAACACTTACTCATTTCACAAATGTCGTGAATGATTTATTTTAATAAATATAACAATACTTGTTTTCTATATTTTTAAGATTGTGTGTTGACATTAAATTATTTGATGAAACTTCATGCAGCCGATGTAATTTTCATGAGCCTGGCAGAATGACGTTTTTGACCTTAGACAGATGTTTAAAAAAGTTAATAAAAAATAGTAGTGTTGCAGGTTTACAAACATTGGGAATTTATTTGGGAAAAATACTTGTCTTAAGGACTGGTTGGTAAAGAAAACAAATTAATTCAATGACCAGTCTGTAGTTTATAATTATAGTTGGAGTATTAAAATGATTTAAATTAATAACCTAAAAAGTTTGAATGTTTTCTTGAGAGTTTAATATGTGTTTTACAAAGAAATAGTTCTTTGTGTTGTTTCGATTGTTTTGGGGAGATTGGAGTTAGTGAAATGAGCATTCGGAAATTCCTTCGTGATAAAGTAGTTAGTCATTAACAAATAAAACGGTAAACAAAAAAAAAAGTAATGATCGTGATGTTTTGTTTAGCCCCAAATCAAAGTTGGAGGCTTATTTTACGCATTTTCTTAGTATTCTATGCTACGAGAAAGATTTATTTCAATTAATTCAACTTTCAGAAATACCCAGATAAGAGAAAAAATCGGTGCATCTGACAAAAAATCATGCATACCATACCTACCTGTCATAGCTACTTAAAGAATATTTACGACAAATTAAAAACCTTCTCTTCATTAAAATAAATAAATAAACAAAACACAGCCAAACATTGAACGGATAAGACTTTTTAAAACTAATAGAATCTATTCTTTTCTTAACAAAAGAAAAAGCAACGGATATAAAGAGACAATGGTGGGATCTGGTCTCCGGTCACGTACGGTATACGGTTTCATTACCGGGTTAACGAACCGGAATCCTAGAACAAACTGCAATTGATTTTACAGTTCTGTCTCGCATACGGACCGGGGATTAATTTGAACCTTCGCTTTGTAATGTTTTGTTAACCCTTTACATGCTGAATACTATGTCATACATTATATATAGCGTTGACTGATAGTAGTTCTATCTCTTTATGAATGTCAGCCTTATTTATATACTGTTCGACATAGACTTTTATTTTTTATACAGACGACAGAGTGACCCTATAACATTATTACATTATATAAATATTTTATTCAATTTAAAAAATAAAAATGAAAAGAATATTTAACGTTTTCTTGAATAAATTCCGACGTAGACAGGTTTTTTTTGGATTTTATTAAGAGATTATTCTCCTTTACTTACAAGCGAGTGACTTTATAAAATTTAATTATATTAAAATAAGATTTACTTATATAAAATTCTCTTATTCTTATATTAGGGACTCGATCTCACAACCTTCCGGTTACCGGACGACAGCTCTAACCATTGACCTACTAAGTCATTGTGTGGACGAATTAATTCAAGGTTTTACAATGTATGTCAGCGGAGTCACATCAATGTTTTTGGTTGAGTACCTTCAACATCCGATGTAATATTTTTACAAGTATATTACAATCGATTTAGATGAAGCAGCTTTATATTTGTTTTAAAACTGAAGAACTAAGAAATAATTTGTTTAGCATGTTGACTAAAGTTAACTTTATGCTTCGTAAAATAATAAACTGAGTTATTTTTCGCTATGCTGAGTTACACACAGATTTATATAATTATTGTCTTCTATTATATTGTCTTGTATTATTGTCAATTGTCAATATGTTTCTTAACCGTACAACGTAACAAAGACAGACAGTAGTTAGTTTGAAAACCACAATACGGGGTCACACTTCCCCGGTCGGGCTTCCCCACAAGCGGGTCTTACCTCAGTTGGGCTCCTTACTAGTAAGCGAGCAAGGTTATTGTGGTGTATGTATGTTAAAGGTCTTCCAAAATGGCGAATTTAGTCGGTTATCTGGTAACTTCGATGCGATTGAAAATTAATTCGAAAAGAAGGTAGGGACAAAGTTGTATGAAAAGAAAATTAAGATAAAATTATAAGTTGCTAATAATAATTTATTTGATATTTTAGCAATTCAATTGCAATTATAATATCAGTATATAAACTTGAAAAATTATGTCTCAGGCGGGACTCGAACCCGCATCTCCTTGCATCGCCTGAGACATAATTTTTCAAGTTTTTTTTCAAGTTTATACTCGTATATTGCTAATAATAAATTACACTATAAATTGAAGCGAATAGTGAAAAATTCGTGGCAATTTTTTATACTTGCCTTCGGTTAAAGTTTGATTTAACTGGTCGTCAACCTCTTATTTCTTCTGTTTACAGTTTACCCTACACCACCAAAATCAAAAGACAAAGGGCTGCAATAAATCCATAATATAGATCCCAGCGCGTAAATAGATTTCCTCCACGTTTTGCTGATTGCACTTAGTATTTATCAGAATGAAGGAGAATAAAAATCTCGAATAAGTACTGAACCAGTAGCAGGTCCTGGAGGCTGCTAATTGAATAAGCGGCTGATCCCTCCCGTCTCTTTGTCTGGGACCTTCTAGGGTATTTGCATTCGTTACTAACGGATATACAGAGGTAAGAGGTAGGTACGTTGTTTAGCAAACTCAGTAAAATGAGATTTTGTGACTTAAAAAATACGTTAAATCGCCCCAAGAAATGCCATTTATACATTCAACTGTAAACATATTACTTCCAAAGGTTCAATTTGGTATATCATTTACCAGTTAATCATAATCATAAAAGAGAGTGATACGCAATCAGTAATATAAAAACTCTCATAAATTGAGCGCCCACTAGAACTTATTGATGTTATTTATTATTTACTAGCTATTGCCCGCGACTTCGTCCGCGTCAATTTCTGTTTATGTGATAACTCTCGGTATAACCATCAATATTTTTTCCCGTTTTTGCAACATTTTTCACTGATGCTTATCTCCTATTGGTCGCAGTGTGATGTTATATAGCCTGAAGCCATCCTTGATTAAAATGGACTATCCAACACAAAAATAATTTTTCAATTCGAACCAGTACTTCCAGAGATTAGCGCGTTCAAACAAACAAACAAACTCTTCAGCTTTTTAATATTAGTATAGATGTAAGCAGCAGATCGACAGGATCCCTTCAAATGGCAACTGATTTTCTTGCGCTGTTTTTTCTCTTCACTAGCTAACACTTTTCCAAGTCCAAGTGTCCAAACAGAGGTAATTTTAGATTAAGAACGTGAAAAAATGCCAACATGAGCTATGAGCAGGGAAATAACCGATAATATCTGATTTTCTTAACAATTCTTTAAGTTTAAAGAATATTTATATTCTCATTAAAAACCGTACAGTCACTTACATGAGAATATTACAATCGAGAGTAAATACAAAATTGTCCAGCAGGTACGATTTAAATTAAGTTGGGAGGTGTCCTGAGCTCGGTATAACAAATATTAGGGGTTAAAGTATGAAATTGCCGTTTTGTATGGACGAAATCGAGAAAAGTCATTTTTCCATACTAACAATTTTTTAGTTTTTTTATAAACGCCTGAACCGTTTTCGATGCAATTAAAGGTAAAAGTTAGATGGTTATAAAGCTACGCATTATAGTATTAAAATTTCTGAAAATCAAAGTATATAATACAAATATACTTAATTGAAGCAAGAAGGTCAGCTGACACATTGTAAGGGGTCTTTTCAACGACTTCCTTTGAAGTAATAGGCACTAGTATTGCATTTTTTTTTTAGTCAAAAGTCACTTTATTTAGTTTATGATACAATACAAAAAGAATTACGCAATAATATGACTATACTTAAGAGCTATAAACAAAATAAAAAGTGGGAAAATAATCGGCAATTTCATACTTTAACCCCTATTACTTACACTTAGCATGGCTAAATTTTTTCCATACCAAAACACAGATTCATAATACGATAGTAACTAATGTTTCTAAAGTTACGATTACTTTGAATATCAAATCTGGAATCATTCGTCTTTTAAAGTAAACCTAAATGACTTTAATGATTTAATTCACAACAGTCTTCACTCCTCAACACAATGTCTTTACATCGACATCATCTGTCTCACTTACACATGTCAATGTTTCTATGTATATATGTGACAGACAGATCCGCATTACGAGATTTACGATCGCGTTGCATAGTAGGGTCTCAGAAACAAAACAAAGGTGCCTCTGAGTACTAACAAACAAGGTCTCAAAGCGTACGAGCTCCATTGATAAACATTTGCACTTAGGTAGGAATCGTACGCAGGTTGCTCACTGGTACAATTCAAATACCAGAAGCCCTATTCTGAGTTTCAGTCGATAGCATATTCATGAAGTGAAACGCGATTTGCGCCATATTTAAAATGTCAAAATCGCCGTCTAAATACTGGTTTATGTTCTTCATTAATTTTGAGTATTTAGATCTGGGATAAAGGCATATTTTTTTTTAAATAAACATATTTTTTTAAATATTGGGCTATACTATGGTATTTGAGTTTTGATCTTGGTAGTTGGTCATATAGTTTTTCTTATTAGTTTTACCGGAAGAATTGCCAGCGATTACTAGCGCGAGACGCACACTATAGCGTCGCCGTGACGTTTCGTTGTATTGACAGTTCGCGGCGTTGACATTCCAGTGGCTCTAGCCACTGGAATGTCCACGCCGCGGCGCCGCGAATAAATAGATACTTTTATCACATGAGTAAAAATCCCTATTAATAAATATATATATTCATGTGCTTTTATTGCACACCATAAAATTAAAAAATAACACATGTAAAAGATTTAGAATAGTAAATATAGGTGGTCTTATCGCTTGGAGCGATCTTTACCAGGCTAAGGGCACCGACTTAAAATTGGTTTTATAAAAATAAATATAAAAATCACTTTTTATCTAACAATACTATTGTGTCTTAAATTCAAAAATTTTAATGAAACTCCTCTAGGCCCATCCTAGTCCTAGTATATTTTTTTGTTAAAAATACATTTTCAATACTTTTGTGTTTAAAAGCTTTTTTCTATCATTATTTTTTGGGGATAGTCAAAAATTGTTTTTCTGCCTTCTCTTAGGGGTTTAACATTTCAAATTCAAGAGACTGTTTTATAAATCTAACTAACTATTGTCAGCGACCTAGTTCTCGTGACTATATGATATTTTGATACAGAAAACTTCGTATCTGATATTCCAATATGATGTGATCAATTGTTTAGGACCATACAAAAGACAAGAATATATTTTATAACAAGTACCGTGCTCAATAATTTATCGATAGTTAGTATCGATATCACAAATTCACTAATACTATTGATTCGTAGCAATACTATCGATAGTATCGATACTATTACATCATGATGACAAATGACTAAATCATATTTTGAGTTTCTTGAACCTTGATGATAGTTACGATTAGTTATCCAATTAAATTAGTATTTGTTACCTAACATTTATTTACTACATTAAAATGAGTTTGTTACTTGAATATCCACATGTGGAGATTTGTAATAGGTATATAATTAGTAATATGTTGTTATTCATTGTAAATATTTGAGCTGTAGATCTTCCTAAAATAAAAAAATGATACTATCGATAGTATCAATAGTATTGATTGATTCCATAGTATAGATACTGTCGATAGCACTATCGATATTGTAACTTGTTTTCGAGGCCAAATATCGATAGGTCTGCTACTTAAAATACATACTTTTTCAGGTTTAAATATGCAATAGTAACGCTTTTTTAACACCTATTTACCTTTACGAAGCCTGAGGCTGCTTATTATAAGGGTGTTGTCTATGTATTATAAGTATGTATCTACAAAAAAAAAGTATGTAAGTAAGTTTATCGGTTGTCTAGTACCCCATACGACAGGGTACTTAATAGTAGCTTAATTTGGGACTAGATGGCTCTGTGTGGCCCAGTGAGGCATGTCTTAAAAATATTTATTTATTTATAAATAAATAAATAAACAATATATTTATTTATTACATTTACAGTTCAATAAGCTCTATCAATGCCCACCTCAAAGGTGACAAATAAATCTCGCCGAATCCCGTTACAGCGAAGCCCGCGTCCCGCTAATTGAATAAGCGACTGATCCCTCTGTCTGTTTGTGCCAGCTCAGGCCGCGTATTTACATTTGTTACATTGCGGACGGATCTACAAAACCTTTCACTAACGCGAGGATTTTGGGTTGTACACTATTTTTACAGGATAAAGTGTTTCGGATGCAGCGGTCTTTTAGATTGGGAATGTTCGAGGGATTTTGTACTTATTTATTTAAGACTAGCAGCCCATCCCAGTTTTGCACAGGTAGATAAAATAAAATAAAAACAAAAAATTAATACTCACTTGGCAGAATTTTCATGCTTAGAACACTTTTTTAAGTCTTCTTACCGGCGTTACCATTGCATATTTTACATGAAAAAGTAGTTATTGTGACCTAATTGTAATAGACAGACATGTTATCGCGGACATTTTTATGGACTATTTTCTATAAAACTGTAGTACAATTACTTTGCTCTATTCTCAATAGTTTCTACAGCTTACGCAATATAGTTCTTGGTAGGTAGCGTACGTTTATGGTATTATTTTACACCTTGGGTACCAGTATCTATTTTTTTAAAATATTCTATCGCCTTTATTTAACAAACATGTTGGTATAATATTTCAAACTTTGTTATTGCATTGTTTACACTCAAAACTTGACACTTCACGAGATTCACACGTAAGAGGCGATCAGAAGTAGAAGGGCAGCAGAGTCTCCTCTCCACAATTGGCCATACTGTGATTACAGACACCTGCCAAGCGTGGCGATTATGGCCCAATTCTCTTATTAGACACTACCCGTGTCTAGCGGTAGACTGGTGGTGATGACGAATTGAAAACCTTTCTGTTATCAGCTGAAAAATTAACAAAAATCGCTCGCTCAATCGCTGCTCATCGTGACGCCTATAGACTGTTAGACTGTACTATGTTTTGGGACACAAAAGGGGCCATAAAACACTGAAAGTGTCTGCAATAGAGTGCAGTAAGTGGCGGCACTTAGTGCTCTCGCTGCAGCATTATATTTGCTGCATAGTATGCGACTAGAGATGCATCACGCTCTGAATAATTTAGTAGTACGTCGACACTGGAAATATTGTCGTAAGAATAGAATTGGAAATTTTAAGACAATAACGTGATAGAAACACATGGGAGAAATAAAACTTTTTTTGCAACAATTTTGAACTGGCAAAAGCATAAAATAATATAGGCCCTATAATAACGTAACATTGGTCTATTGATTTAAGTACTGACTAAGATCTCGAGATTCGATGCCCCGATCGAGCCAATATTTAAACATTGCTCGGCTTTGTGATCACGGCTTGCATATGGCAAGCATAATTCAATGAAGTAGCTATTTAAATATGTTATTTTTACAGTTGAAATACTGATATTAAAATTCCAATTAAATTGCTAAATATTATTTTATATTATAAAATATCAAACCTTTAAAATAACGTTAAAAATATATTGCCATTTATCCCGCAAAAATGTATTTATTATTCTCAAGGGAATCAAAAGTTGTAGGATATTTCCCAATGACCTGGAACTATTCAATTAGGAAAGTAGCACAGACTTACAAAACAAGTATAAGAAAAATCTGAAACTTTACATTTGTAATTAAGTCATTAATAAAAAAGTTTTTTCTTAAGTGTTCTAGATATTTTTACTTTAAATTTAAACTTGTAGCTTTTTTGTTTACCCGATAAAATAAAACAACTTCGAAATGAGTCAAAAGTAAACGCCATGTAAATTAGTTTAGTCCAGATATCAATTTAGTGAAGTTTTCTAAGTAACTTCCAAATCACTTCAAATTACATGTTTACAATGCCTATAATATTGTAAGAATAATATCTACTCTAGCTTTGCTTAAAGCTAGCCCCATTTAAATAAAACCACTTTGAATAGCCATAAATAAATAATAAAAAAAAAGAAGAACATTTGCGAACAAAAGGTAATGAGTCGCTGCCGAAAAGAAATCATTAAAAATCATATGCTCAGTGCATATATTTTAATGATTTTGCAAGAAAGTTTTTATAAGTACGTACTAATACACTAGCCGTTAAAGCTCCAAGACAAACAAGCTATTTTAGTGTACACAATTTGTCACCATTCCGCATTCCGGCTTCCTTTGAAGGTGTACAGGCGACAGCACATGAACCTTACACACTGGGGCATCTTAACGTCTTTAACATAGGAGCGAATTCGCAACAAAATTGTACAGCGTATTGTAAGTACACTGTACAACAAAAGTGCACTGCGAGTCCCACGGGCGTCACGTCAAACGCCTCGCCGCACCGACAGAGACGAAACCTACCGGAATGTAAGATGACACTACAGTATAGCCGGGTAAATAATATTTTAAATTTAAATACAATGTCCAGAGACAATGTTATTGTTACAGCCATTCTTTTCCTACTAATATATGGTGTATGCAATGATATTTTGCTTTGTAATATCATTGGGTGTATGTGAGTTTTTTTTTATAAATTTTAAAAGCGAGCAATTTCAGAGTATAGCTGTAAGATCTGTCAGTTTACAAAACAACGCGTGAGATTATAATCTAACAGTGGGTTAGGTTAAGTTAGATTGCAATCCCGAGGGAGTTTTGGGTCTCCTGCCGGCTGCGTCCCCAGGTGGCGGATAGGGGAACGCCCCTCCAGACATGGAGGGTACCGGCCATTTGGCTGGCGCGGACCAAAACCCACACGGGAGGCGCTTATAGTGGGCTTGGGCAGCCCGCTGTTGAATGCGTCTCCAGACGGGGGTAGCGGGCTTCGGCCCGCGGCCGGCCGTTCACGCTGGGGGCGCGACGGCGGACGGCGGACGGTAGTCGCTCGCTTCCCAGTATGGTTTTAGCTATGCTGGGTGGCGAGTGGGCGTGAGACGTTGACGGCCCCTTGCAACGACATGCACTGTCGTTGCAAAGGGTGGCCACGGTTTGGGTCGGCGAAGTTGCTTCCGGACCCGACCCGAAGTCGTAGATGGGGGAGGACGAGAAGGCATAAGCCGAACTCAACTTCCCCCCTCTAGCACGCTAGTGGGCGTTGGGCCGGGGGGCTCAACGCTCGTATTGCACAGCTTGCCAGACTGGGGGTTGATTGTTGATTCCTGGTGTACAGGATCACCCATACTTTATGCATGAGGCCCGGCATGCATAGGCCGTACGTAGGCGGTGCATGGAGGGCATCCTAAGGGAAACCCATACACTGCCAACATACGTTGCATGGTACACCGCAGGTCTTTTTAGTGGGTATGCTTGACGGGGACCGACAAGAGAGTCCCACATAACCTACTGCTGCCCCGGAAGAAGTACGTATGCGTAATGCATTTTTTCCTGCGTAAACAAAAGAAGGTTAGATTGTAATCCATCGACGTTCAATTATGAACTGACGAAGTTTACAATTTTACGGTGACATATATACATTTTGCGCACGCAACCTTCATACATACAAACATACTACCTTTTCTATTGTCGAATGAAAAGAAATTACAGGCTAATATGTCGAAATTTGTAACAAATACACACACACATAGTATTAAATTTATCCAATTTAATACAAGTATGAAACTTCAAAGCATTCCTTAGTTGAATGCAAACAACTCAATCAAGTACTAATTGGATTTAATAAAGGCATAGCTATTGGACGGATAGCTCGTCTAACTATTTGAGAAGTAATTTAGTGAAATTACTTGAAACCATTGGCATAGAAGCAGCGTCTATTCGGTTTGGGGACTGGTCCAAGAGGGTAAGAAAATTAAATTTTTGTTACATAAAATTTAAGCGACGAGTAACGTGAAATAAGTCATCAGTTTAGGATCGGTGAATTTTTGTTTGGCACTGACTTAAATTGATGACTTATTATCCGTTTTTTAACTATGTTTTTGTGCACTCAGGGATGATTTAAAAAAAAATTAAATGTCAATTTTTAAAAGTTTAATTTAAAAAATAAATTTAAATAGGTGTAGGGCACGCGTAGAATACGAATAAATTACTGACTGACCTAATGTAACCAAACGTTAGTGGAAACTACACTTTATGTCGTGCGTGCGGCAACTTGTGCCCAACAGTGGAATACCAAATAGCCTATGTTACTTTTAATACCTTCAAAAATATGCGTACAAAGTGTCATGGTGATCGGCTATGTAGTTTTTGCGTGAAAGCGTAACAAACATACACATTAACATTTATTATATTAATATAGGATTTCAATTAGATAAGAATTAAAACGATGTGACATTTTCGATGTACCTACAGTCAGCCGCAAAATTATGTTTACACTTTCGTATACACGTTGGTAAAACGAAAAAGTGTTATACTTTTGCAACTGACTGTACTATATAACCTTGTAACGCGTCTGTCACATGTTCTTGTACATAACGGGTGTAAAAAAATCAAACGCAGATCCGAAAACCACGTATTGTCCCTATCACTAGGATCATTTTTTTCTTTAGAACCATACCTGGGAAAGTGCTGGTTCCGAAGATATTGAGGGTCAAAGTCACAATTTTGTTTTCCATTTTATTACAAAAACTGTTGCCAAAGGTTGTTTTACTTAAGGTAAACTTTTCTTCTTACAAACATAGTGTTTATTTTTTTATTATTTCGTTCATAATAAGGCTTTTTTAATTACAATACGCAATGTACGGCTCAGCGCGGACGAATTTTGAACTTAGCAGCCATCTCCAGCGCAGCGGTCCACGCTCCGGCTGCTATACATTGCACGCTATATATTTATATATTTTTTTGAGTCCCAAAAATAAAAATCATTTCTCAGCTATAATATTTTGTAACTTGTTTTGCTTTACAGATTGCGTAGCTTCAGGATCTGCGTTTAGTTTTTTTACACCCTGTATATTCTTATATTATAAAGCTGAAGAGTTTGTTCGTTTGATTGAACGCGCTTATCTCTGGAACTATGTACTGGTTCGAATTGAAAAAATCTTATTGTGATAGATAGTACATTTATCGAGGGAGGCTATAATCTCTTAAAAACTTCTTTATCCCGATCATAATAACAGAAATTGAGGCGGACGAAGTCGCGGGCAACAGCCTAGTCCTGTATAACATAAAACAAATATAATATATCAAAAGAGTACATATCATTTGTGATTTTTTAAAATAAAAATCGGGTTTTTGCATCAAGTATTGACTATATCTTTCGACTTAGCGCCTTCCGAGGCGTTCATCTTAGCACCAGAGCCCGTTGGAGCGTGGTTCTGCACCGCGTTCGTCCACATTGATTAATAACAAAGGTTTTGTCAATAAAGTTGATTTGTACGCGAATGCATATTATGATAAAACGAGTTTATTTACGCTATAGTTAAAAAAATAATTTAAAATGTTTTTGGTACTTTATGAAATAATATAAGTGTAACAGCCTTTTCTTTGTTAACAAAAGTTGTGATGAAAGTGCTGTAGGAGTTATAATGCTCTTAAAATTTTAATACTCAGTACTCAATAATTTATTTGCAATCATGATGTAGGTACAGGGGAGTCTGTTAAATTAACAACTATGTTTGTTTTTAAGATATTTCTAGTGGGTAATGGACGTACCAATCGATATTATCGATATTCTGCTTTTTGTCAGTAAACTTCTTTGTTAAAGTTTTCATTGCTTTATACAGGCAAGTGAACATAACGAACTACGTTCTTCTACAGGCTTTACTTCTCAAAATTAAAAATAAAAAACAACTTCGAGGTCAATGCTAAAATCGATAAAAAAATTTAGTCGTTTTTTTTAAACGATATTTTTGGTAAGTTGCAGAAGTAACTTGAAAATAAAATTCCTTGAATCAAAATTTCGATTAATTATATCAAATAGAACTTAGCTTTATTAAATAAAATTTGCTTTGCCATAAATGTCGTCTCGATTAAGTATGAAAAAGCTGTATTTTTTTCCCGATTTTAATTAGAATAGCCTGGGAAACTCACAGTGGAGTTTACATGCTTTTGATAGAGAGAAATACAGAATATTAATTCATGTGAAGTTGGCCAGAGAAATACAGAATATTAGGTAATTCATGTGAATTGGCCATATAATGCTAAGTCTCTCGTTTTATCTGACCACCTAAATAAAAAAAACAGCATCACCATGTCATTTTAAATTGTTTAAAGTATTGTACGTTGTAGCCTTTATTTCTGAAAACAACAAAAACATTAAGCTTAGCAGTTCACAGATCTGTAATGGTCCGTGTATCCAGTAAATATTATTTAATTATGTTTTTTCCCGCAAAACGCCCGAAAGTATATTTACTTAGCTATTAAACAAGCATCACTTTCATTGTGCTAGCAAATTTTAAGTTAAGCTAAGAACACATCTATGGATCGTTGTTCGAATTGTACGTACATTTCTTTGAAGGCTTTTGCTTTTGCGTTTAAAGATATTACTTAATAGGATGCAAATAATAGATTACCTTTCTGTTAAAAGGAGTTTCAAAAGGAAAACAATAACGTACAAAATAATGACTTATTGACACAATTAAAGAATGTCCAGAATCAACTAAGGTTGGATGAAATGGAAGCAGGTCACGACAACAACATGCGACCCACGGATGGCTTTGAAACTAAAGGGGAAAATATATAAGACCATGATACGACCTGCCTTAATGTATGGATCGGAATGCTGGGCCGTAAAGAAGGTAGATGAGAGACGATTGCATGCAGCAGAAATAAGAATGTCAAGGTGGATGTGTGGATTGACAAAAATTGATAAAATAAGAAATGAATTTAGTAGAGGAAGTATGAAAGTAGCACCAATAGTAGAAAAGTTGAAAGGAAATCGCCTATCTTGGTATGGACATGCGATGAGAAGAGACAAAGGGCACGTAACAAGAAGAGTGATGAATATGACTGTTGATGGATGGACGGGTAGAGGGCGACCTAAAAAGAGATGGATTGATTGTGTCAGAAAGGATATGATTGAGAAGGGAGTAGACGACTCGATGACGATTGACAGGATTGTATGGAAGAGGATAACTTACTGCGCCGACCCCAGATGACCTGGGAACAGGGCTAGTGAATGATGAAAAGAATGTCCAATCGTTTATGTCCTATGCTAAATGTAGTGTTTTAACGGATATAGTTATAAAATAGGTTGTAACACTAAACATATTATAAATTCAATACAAAAATTATGTACTATATAATACTAATAAAAAGTCACCATCGTAATTGTTTTCAAAAAACCATAATTTCCAACATTACAATTTGTCAGTGAATACGCAGCTTTACGTGCGATTTTTCGCGGCCCGCTTTTAATTATAAGGGAAAAATGTTTAGGCAAATAATGTTTTTGCTTAATTGTCCGTTTAAATATGAATTATTTGCGCTATACCGGCCCTTTTTGTCGTAAAACGGTGGTTAATGTCACGGAATTATTTATGTAAAGGAAGAGAAAAGAAAATAATTGGCTATGATACCATTACTGACTTACAAAACATTTCACGTAATTAAAAATTCACATCATTATATTCATATTTATTACCCTAACTAACACATCCACTACTTGTGGCTGTTGCTTATTAAATGAACAAATCGCTTCAGCAGCGCCTCTAGCGGTGCCGCATAATAAACTTCGTTTGAAAATGGAACTCGCCGGATCTATTACTATCGGAATTGGTCTGACAAAAAGCTGATTTGATGCCGGACTAAATCCTAACTAAATCTAAACTAACATCGTGCCTGTGCAGTGTGCATCGAGTTAATATTGTTGATAAAACTTTGTGTTAGTTCGGGCTAAGCTTCAGTCAGACATGGCTGCGGATATTGAATATACTGTCCTACTTCTGGAAAATTGAATAATTCGTGTGGTACGGGCACAGAAAATAATCAAATTTTTTTTAAATTTGTTCCTAATCTGTGCCGTATTTGAAGACCAAAGGAAAAGCTTGAAAAAGACGTGCAGCGTCGCCTTTCCACCTTTAGCGAAACTACAGATCGCATGTACTCGCTTGCCAGTTGTGGCGATTATGACAAACTTCTCGTTTTGCCAGCCTTTGTTTACCAGTATACTGATATGAGCTGATCATAATTATGACTTTTGATAAAATTTGAATAAAATAAGATTAGAATGTATGCCACAAACGGTCAACCATCCAATTAGTGACCGATCCCAGCGTTGCTTAACTTTCGTGACAAAAACTGATCACGAAGAAGCATTGAGCTATGAGCGTTTCGTACAAGTTATACATGCCTTAAAAGTACACAATTTGCCTTCTGCCATTATCTTACGTAATGCTTTCTTTCCCTATGGTAATGCGAATCACACGACAGACAGTCGTGGCAGATGGAGAGCAGTGAACTGACGTTTGTAGGTACTGTAAGCTGTGCTACGTGCCTGGGCCTGTCTCTCGCCGCTCATATTATGTGTTTGCTGACGACCTTGTGGTGTAAGACGTGAGCGAGCAGCGACTTTTAAAAGGGCATGACGATATGGAAAGTAACAGCCACAGCAAACCATCCCACTGCAGGGCAAACAATGATGGGTACGCTTGCCAAATGCGGGTTGGTGATCACAAACCCAATCAATCCCAAAACCAAAAAACCCAGGAGCCCTTTGACGGACCTATCACTGAAACTTATATGGAAGGTTTTATTCAGTTGAACCGGGCAGAAATTTGTCGAGCGCTGAGGGCGCTTATCCTAGGTCCGCCACGCTAGCGGTCTCCCGGTACGGCTGAGGATGAGGCCTCAGGCTCGCTCGTGCCGGGATCAAAACTAGCGAGCGTGATCGGGTCGGTGTGGGGAACAAAAGGCACCCTACCAAATGGTGAACCCACCAGTGGTGGCCCACCGGAGCTGGAGATGTCGTGGCATGCCGGATCACAGTCGGGATCTATTCCGGCGGGCCCGATGTGGAAGGGGGGATCGAACAGCAGTTGACAGCACCCAGGAGTCAGTGATCTCGGCCCGGTATATATACCCCTAGACCAAACGGATGGCAATATGGGTCTCGTAAGAAGGCTCAAAGTCGCACAGCGTGCAATGCTGGGTATTTTGCAGCGTGAGAGAATTTAACCAATTATACCAATTTGCAATCAATAGTTTCGTAGTAAAGACAGGACAGCGTTTGTCGGGTCCACTAGTTTTTATTTAAAAAACTAAGTAAACGAAAAGAATTGATAAAACCGGGACTACGGTAAAGTCGCTTCCAATGCGGACTAGTCTCTTATAACTTGAACAAAAACAAAAAGAAAGATGAGCTATGTATAATACCGTCAGAAAGCTCTTTTGACACCGAGTTAGAGATTTCTGGAGGGGACGTGATGGAAATTTTTATTGAGACCCGACAGGGTGGCATTTTAGAAATTTTAAAAATGTCGAGTAAAGCTCCGCGAGATACAATAAAGAGTTTCGTGACTGATATATTTTTTACATGTCTCTGCCAAGAGAAATGTGTGTGATGTTCTCAGCCTTTTGATACTGTTTATTTAATGAAAAAGAGATAATTCACACTCCGTGGTTGAGTGGCCGATGTAGAAAAAAAAAAAGTTGTGCGTGTACTAGTGTACATACGTAAGAAGTGAAACTTCTTTATGGCCTTATTTTTCGAAAAATGATCTACATGCAACTTTCCAGAAATTGGTTAAATTGGTTAAATTGGTTAAATTGGTCAAATTGGTCGAATTGGTCGAATTGGTCGAATTGGTCGAATTGGTTAAATTGGTTAAATTGGTTAAATTGGTTAAATTGGTTAAATTGGTAAAATTGGTAAAATTGGTAAAATTGGTTAAATATTATTTTACTTTACCTTTTTGCTATCGTCTGAACCAACCGTGGTAGGGGCAAGAAAAAGATGGCGCGTAACCGAAAAATGTGACGCTGTGACGCGCAACCGAAAACTTTTTCGTGACGGTCCGAAAACTTTTTCGTAACGGTAAATTTTTTCCAACGCCGATAAAGAAGTTTCACTTCAAAAATTGACAACAATGATTGAAAAGTATCGAATGATTGGTTATTGTAAGTGTTTTCTAATTAGAATCATGTATTGTTAATTTTATATTCAAAATATAATCTGATACTACTAATTGAATAATTCTACTTACTAACATGTAGACAAAGCTGTGTTCTTAAACTGATGTGATTTATAATAACATAGTTAAAATTGCCCAGTAAGCGCTTTGGTATCTCCTGCAAATTAAAAAGAAAAAAAAAAGATTTTGCTGTAGTAATGTAGTATTAATCATATTTTAAATGTTACTGTGGTTATTTTTCACATTACTTTGCTGTAAAACAGTATACATAAAACCAAATGGGTGGCCATTTACCTAAATACGCATCACAAAACTACACGGAGTATTTTAATACATTGCATACACTTACACACAGATTTTACCATTAAACTCCCGTTTGCCGCGCGTTAACAGAAACATGAAATATCTAAAATTATTTATAGAGCTATAAAAATAGAAATATAACGTGTATGTACCGTGGAACAAATCCTGCAGCGTGAACGGGTTGTATAGAAAGCTTCGTACGCATGGCTGGCCGGGTACGGTGACCAAGATTTAGGATAAATGTAAGGTAAAAGTAAAGGCCTATCATCCCACTGCAGGCTGAAGGCTTCTTTTGAGAGAGTTGTCTGAGGTGATCAACGTATTTACCATGATTGATTGTTACTAGGAAACTTGAAATATATAAAAAAATCCCCAAAACAGTAATGAGAATATAATCACGTGTTTCATTTCGCGTTGTTCTGGTTGATTGGTTTGAGCTTGTAACAGCCTATAATCGTCCGATTGCAGAGAAAGGGCCTCCATCGTTTAATTCAAGTTACCATAGCAATGATGGGTACAGACATAATCACAACGCCAGAGCGGCTTGAAATTCTTATCCCTATAAGCGATCACTTCCGGCCGTCCTCTTTAAATGAAAATATATATTTACCACATGAGTAAATATTCCTTATTCATGTGGATTTACTATACTTACTTTATTTGATATTTTAGCAACTTAATTGCGCTTATAATATCAGTATATAAACTTGAAAAATTTTGTCTCAGGCGGGACTCGAACCCGCATCTCCTCGCATGCCGGGCGGGCGCCATACCATTAGGCCACCGAGACACTGCGACACGGCGCGAATTTTTCAAGCATATTCTTACGCTGTGAGCCAGCGTTGCTTCATCAAATGTTAGGAGTTTGCACCCTTAACACCCGAAGGAAACATCTTTGCAGATGTTTGACAGTCAGTTAAGATGAAACAGCTATTTATATACTTTATTTGATATTTTAGCAACTTAATTGCGCTTATAATATCAGTATATAAACTTGAAAAATTTTGTCTCAGGCGGGACTCGAACCCGCATCTCCTCGCATGCCGGGCGGGCACCATACCATTAGGCCACCGAGACAAAATTTTTCAAGTTTATATACTGATATTATAAGCGCAATTAAGTTGCTAAAATATCAAATAAAGTATATAAATAGCTGTTTCATCTTAACTGACTGTCAAACATCTGCAAAGATGTTTCCTTCGGGTGTTAAGGGTGCAAACTCCTAACATTTGATGAAGCAACGCTGGCTCACAGCGTAAGAATATGCTTGAAAAATCCACGCCGTGTCGCAGTGTCTCGGTGGCCTAATGGTATGGCCCCCGCCCGGCATGCGAGGAGATGCGGGTTCGAGTCCCGCCTGAGACAAAATTTTTCAAGTTTATATACTGATATTATAAGCGCAATTAAGTTGCTAAAATATCAAATAAAGTATATAAATAGCTGTTTCATCTTAACTGACTGTCAAACATCTGCAAAGATGTTTCCTTCGGGTGTTAAGGGTGCAAACTCCTAACATTTGATGAAGCAACGCTGGCTCACAGCGTAAGAATATGCTTGAAAAATTCGCGCCGTGTCGCAGTGTCTCGGTGGCCTAATGGTATGGCGCCCGCCCGGCATGCGAGGAGATGCGGGTTCGAGTCCCGCCTGAGACAAAAAAAATTTTTCAAGTTTATATACTGATATTACAAGCGCAATTAAGTTGCTAAAATATCAAATAAAGTATATAAATAGCTGTTTCATCTTAACTGACTGTCAAACATCTGCAAAGATGTTTCCTTCGGGTGTTAAGGGTGCAAACTCCTAACATTTGATGAAGCAACGCTGGCTCACAGCGTAAGAATATGCTTGAAAAATTCGCGCCATGTCGCAGTGTCTCGGTGGCCTAATGGTATGGCGCCCGCCCGGCATGCGAGGAGATGCGGGTTCGAGTCCCGCCTGAGACAAAAATTTTTCAAGTTTATATACTGATATTTACTATACTTATTAAAAATGTCTTTATTGCAAACAAATGGAATGCTAGTCGAAAATGTTATTTCCAATGGTAACATCTATATTAATTTGTTGTTATGCAAAAGACGAAGTAAATATTAGCTATAAGCTTCGGTTGTTGACTATTAGCCTGGGTTTCTTGTCCTGATAACTTTAATAACGTAAATAGGTTTAGTTTGTTGTATTACATTGTATCATTATTTACTCCTTTTTTATTGTTATCCAAGCATATTTTTAAAGTGAGAATACGTTCTGAAATTTGTATGCAACATGTTTTTGTGATGGTTCTTATTTAGTGTAAAGTGTGTCCTTTATCAGGAACGTAGGTAGCTGGTTATAATCGATACTTATTGGAAAAGGGAATGATATCTCCTACTTTGGGAATGGGTGTATAATCACCAAGCTGGTAAAATGCTGGTAAATGAGAAACTTAAAAAAAAACTTAAGTCTTTACATTAGTCCATAGTACAGGTTCTTATGGTAAAGAAACTGGTTCTTACTGATTTACTGTATGGGGTGGAGGCATAATATCCTAAGCAACAGGAAGTCCCCTAATTCAGGTATAACCCTGCATCAATCTCTACTGTGATCTCAGTGTATGGGTGGATAGTACAATTGTTAACTTGTTCATTGTGTTTAAACTGCCTTAGTACAGCCGCCCATGTATTACGATGTTTAAATACGACCATTTAGATCAGCGGTAGTAAACGCTGCTTCTGAGCCATGGGTCGCGGGTTCGATCCCCGCACAGTACAAATATTTGTGTGCATGAACATGTCTGTTTGTACTGGTCTGTATGTTTTCTATGTATTATAAGTATGTATTTACAAAAAAAAGTATATAATTAAGTTTATCTAGTACCCCATACGACAGGGTACTTAATAGTAGCTTAATTTGGGACTAGATGGCTCTGTGTGGCCAAGTGAGGCATGTCTAAAATATTTATTATTATTTATTTATAAATATTTATCTTGTGCAGTACATATTGAGGTGAGAAATAAATGTTTATTATATTTATTATTTTATAGTTAATACAACGGTGCGATTCTCTTAGCGCAAATAGCATAACAGCTTTGGATACAGCCACCGTAACAGAAATTAGTGCACGATTGGATTTTCTTCTAAAGCCGATCGACACTAGCGTCGCACGGCTGCCAAACAAAAATCTGTCAAAAAGCCGTGACAGCAGCGGACAATGTGACGGCTAAGATATCCGTGATTACAGCCATAAGCGCCGGTAAAAAGCCGTACGGACTATGCTTCAAGGATATTTTGGTGTCCAACTCGTCTATTACAGGCTGAATTGACTGGTTTTTGCGACTTCTGACAGGAGCTCTGATTTTCAAAAAATCTGTAAAATCAGTTTTATTTCTGCAAATGGAGGCGCTTTTACAAGTCCCAATATTTTAACCTACCACTGCTTTAGGATAACTGTGGGCTAGTGTGTGGCCAGGAAGAAGCAGCACAAGAAACTTGGACACTATTGTCAGCTTCTTTTTAAATAAATATGTTCAAATAAGATATAAATGCCAGTGTGAGCTAGAACAATTTAAAGCTACACGTTCTATCATTTATACCATAATAGCCTATTTTCATTAAAATAACTTTGATATATGATTTGAGTTTATGTACAGAGAGTTCTGCAATTGAAAGTGAATACAATTTCCATGAACGAATTACCAACTTTTCATGCCGTGCGTAGTACTCGGATCATTGCTCCATTACACCAACCGGATCGTATTTCGTGTATTTCTAATTGTGTCATGGGTGAAGGCTGCTACTAATAAAATAATTTGATGTTTTCCTTATAGGAGAGAATATTATCATCATTGCACAATAATTGTTGAAAACGGGCTTCTCCAAAAAGAAGATTTTACAATGCAACGCTACGCTTGGCTGGCCGCTTGGCAATTGAACTTTCATCTATGGCGGAGTGGAAATGCGGCTGTCTGTCTTTTCACGGCACTAAAAGTGCTAGTAGTACTATTCTGTTTTAGGCCAGCACCACGAGATAAGAAAATGTATTACTTTATGTTTATTAAAAATTATGGTCACCCTTGCGCCACAGGGGAGTCCACTCGATTTACCGCTCCAGTGTTTTCTTGTACCTACGTAAATATTTCACGCCACTGTGGGCGAATTAAATTCACCGTGAATCATTATACCCTGGTTTGAATATTGACGCGCTCGTTAGGGTAAAAAAATAAGTAAGTAAAGTAACAGCCTTAAATCATCCCACTGCAGGGAAAAGGCCTCTATCATTGAATTCAAGTTACATAAGCAATGATGGGCACTGGCATAATCACCGCTTGCCAATTGCGGGTTGGTGATCAAAAACCCGAACAACATTCGTAAATTCGAAACTTTTTGTTGCCCGACCTGGGGTTCGAACCTAGGACCCCAAGATCTTGGCCCGGAATTTAAAACTGCGGTTAAGCTATTGCATAACATTTTTTATCAACTTATGCAATTATAAAACTAAAAAGTATCACCGCTGTGCCGGTCGGAGTGGGGGGTGTTAGGTTATTTTCGTTACGGAATTTCTGGATTCGGTCTCCACGCTCGAGACCCGCGATAGAAGCTATGCAATAGCTTAAAAATAAAGAGACGTGAATATAGGTACGGTCGGCTAAGAAAGTGGTGCACCAGTTTTGACAAAATTTCATGTGTCAGTAAAACAGCGATAGGGACTATGACGTTTTAGTACCTATTAGTAGCTGTTTGATTATATTTGCATGGGAAAATCAACCCTGTTGTTCTCTGACGCGCGAATGACTTTCAACCTTAGGATGATAACCACTTTCTTTGCCGACCGTATCTATCATCAGCAGCTTACATCACTACACTAATACCTAAAGTCTCTTAAATGACGAATTTTTCATAATCGCCACGCTTGGCAGGCGAGTTAGCGATTATAATTTGGCCAATGGGGAAGGGAGACGTTGTGGCCCGTCTATTACTGGCAGTATTCTTTCAGTCGCCTCTTACGACACCAGTAGCAAGAAAGGGAGGGGGGTAGTGCTTCTAAATTTGACGACGGCCGTGGCGGAATGGCGTACACACCGGTTTTCAAGGTATCATCTGCTCCGAGGTCCCGGGTTCGATTCCCGGTTGGAACAATGTAGAAAAAAGTGTTTTTCTGAATTTTATACTGTCTGGGTGTTTGTGGTACAGTCGTGGTTTCTGATTTCCATAATAAGTGCTTTAAATAAATAAATAAATAAATAAATGTGGACAGCAAACATTACATACATTGTTCTGATCCCAATTTGAATAACTATTTAAAGCATTCGTATTTTGGAAACCAGAAACAACGAAGGTACCACAAACACCCAGACCCGAGAAAATGTAGAAAAACACATTTTTTCTACATTGACCCGTCCGGGAATCGAACCCGGGACCTCGGAGCAGGCGACACCTTGAAAACCGGTGTGTACGCCACTCCGCCACGGAGGTCGTCAAGTCGTTTAGATCAGAACAATGTATGTGACGTTGTTCACATTTATATAATATTTATTTATTTATACTAAATTCTTCTTTTAGAGAGGCCCGTGTTCAGCTGTAGACTGAAATGTGCTAGAGATCATGATGAGTCTATTTATTTATTTTCAAAAATCAATCAGATTTGACTTCGTTTTCCTATGTACCTCAGCAATAAAAAACGAACATATCAACAAAAGATCTGGGGCCTTATTCAGCTATTTCAATCGCAGTTCGATCGTGATATATTGGACAATTTTGACATTTAGCCCATACTAGAACTGTCAACAACCTGCTATTCAATTACGATTGTGATACGATTTGGTTACGCGAATTAGGAGACGGTTTCAGAATATAAACTTTCACTTTTAAAACCGTAAATTTAAGTGATATCAAGTACATTGATTTTTCTTTTATAACAGGTCAATAAAACAATCGTTGGTCTAGTGGTTTACCGGGCCAAGAGCTCGGGGACCCGGGTTCGATACCCAAAACAAAAAAAAGTTTCAAATTTTCGAACATTGCTCGGGTTTCTGAACTTTGTGATCACCAACCCGTATTTGGCAAGCGCAAAGGAACAGATAAAGAAGTTTGTTTATTCTGAGCTTAAATTGAACTACGTAGGCTTTATCCCTGCAGTACAAGCTCAAACCAATAGACCAGAACAACGCGCAATGAAACACGTGATTATATTCTCATTACTGTTTTGGGGTTGGTTTTATATATTTCAAGTTTATTAGGAACAATCAATCATGGCAGAATGAATGCATTGATCACCTCAGACAAAATCGTCATTTAGATTCCACATTATTAACTGACTCTACTTCAGATTTAGATGTTAACATGTTCGAATAAAAATTTAAAAAAAAACGACCTCCGCCGTGGCGGAGTGGCGTACACGCCGGTTTTCAAGGTCACCTGCTCCGAGGTCCCGGGTCCGATTTCCGGACGGGTCAATGTAGAAAAAAGTATTTTTCTATATTTTCTCAGGTCTGGGTGTTTGTGGTACCTTCGTTGTTTCTGGTTTCCAAAATACGAATGCTTTAAATAGTTATTCACATTAGGATCAGAACAATGTATGTGATGTTGTCAATGATATTTAAAAAGTATAGATAGGTTATGCCCTTACAAAACTATCGAAATATATGTGCCGCTTGCGAACAACTGCACACATGCGTAATTCTTATTTTGTCCTTGTCATACTCGTGAAAAGAACAATTACTTTCTCTTTCATGGATTTGAATTTAGTTTGGGCGTACAATTACAAACCAAATGCCGTTGGGGAGGAAATTTCCAAAATGCCGACCGCATATTATACGATTCTGTGGATCCCCAATCGGTGGACCATTGATCTGGTTTAGGTCGCAGAAATTTCTGGATCTTTAGAGAATGCAAGCATCATTATATAATGACTAGCGGACTCGACAGACGTTGTCCAGTCTTAACTATGAACTCATATTGATTACGAAATGTATTAATAAAAAAAAATGGTACCCATTGTTTATTATTATTATGCTTTATGATATACAACATTCTTTATTGTTTTTTTGACTGGCCGGTATATAAATAGTTTTGTTGGTATTCCGTCCGACACGGTAACAGGCGACATATTATTGGCCATGTAAAAATTCAGTTTTTTGGTGACTAAGTTTTCTTAAATTTTCCTATTCTCCACGCAATTTTCCTATTTTTTTTTCATAAGAACATTCTCCTA
The DNA here is from genome assembly GCA_949315895.1 of Anania crocealis. Lineage (NCBI taxonomy): Eukaryota > Metazoa > Arthropoda > Insecta > Lepidoptera > Crambidae > Anania > Anania crocealis. Next base: position 3,843,161 of record OX438858.1, on the reverse strand, counting down.
ACAATAACAAACAAAACAAAAAAAGAATTAGCGAAATCGGTCTAGCCGTTCACGCGTGATGCGATGACCAAGGGAAATAGGGATTAATTTTTATATATATATAGATGATGATGATATTTAGATTTTGTTTCATTTGACCACGTCGTGTACCACAAGCAGAGTTTTCAATCTGGTTTCTTCTGGTTTGCATCGGTTTTTAGTCCACCAATAGCCAAGCTGCAAACACGAACCTTCTAAAAAATAAATGTCTTCTGTTCTATTTATTATTCCAGGAGTAACTATCAGACACTTAAAGGTCTTAAACAGGGGTATCAAATCACATAAGACTATGGCTACACTAATAAATGAACTCGTGATTCTGCTCTCATTAAAATTTTAACAATAATTGATGCGGTATCTATTGCCACAATGGTCTGAGTTACACTATACACTGCTTTTAGTATAGAAAATGATTATTTACCAATGAGTGTCATTAACAAATTGCAATCCATCATTGTCACGGCCACATCAAATGATATGAGTTATTATCCATCAGTCACGGCTTGCGTGTGTGTATGTCAACATCGCATCGAGCTACCGATTCCCAGTTTATGCTGAACTCGCGATATTAAAACCGTTTAGTACAGGAAGGACCAGCTTACACTGGATATGCATACCTTGCGTGTGCTTTTGTTTTTCTTCGTTGCCAAGCCAGTGTTGCTTTGGGAGGCAATTATTAAGAGTTAAGTTTTGTTAATAATTAATTGACCCTAAAAATTTTATCTAAAACCCACAATTTAGAGTAGCGGTATCACAATGGTCGAACTCTTACCTCAGTCGTTCACAAAACACTATCATAGATTATATAATAAAACACTTACGAGAAAATATAAAAATAACATAGACAGCCTCATAATAAAAATATCACTTCAAATTGTCCCAGTTCCAATTTATACAGCTGAATGTCATGTGTCATACCTAACGCATTTCAACTTTACGTACATTGCTTAAAGATGAATGCAATTAAGGCAGAATAACACGAATACCAACTAAGTACGTTTATAAAGCGTCTGCGCACAAATCTTTAACTCTAATTCTATAAAAGTGGTGAAAAAATAACGAATCATGCTACTTTGCGCCGTAGCTAGTCGTAGCAACCCATGAATAGTGTCTCCACGCCGTAGCATTCTGTGCTACGAAGCAGTATTCGTTTTCGTAGTATTTATAACTTGAGAGCTACGAGTAATTTTCTTTGGCACTACCGCACAAGAGGCAGCCAAAAAAAAAACTTGTTGACATCAAACTATAAAATAAACTAATGCGATGAAAATTCCCTTGAGTACTTGAAGCAAATGTATGCTGTAATAAGGTATGATAGAGTTTTATTTCCCGCTTACATTATGCGAGGAGATGCGGGTTCGAGTCCCGCCTGAGCCATAATTTTTTCAAGTTTATATACTGATGTTATAATTGCAATTTAATTGTTAAAATATCAAATAAAGTATAGTTAAATGTATGCTGCTCCCTCGATATGTCCTTAAATAAACGTCTCTCTCGAATGCTTTTACGAATTACCAAGGTCTTTTAAAATGCGCATCTCAATGGGGCAAATATAGTAAGGGCGATGTTAGGTTGAAAAGTGTTTCTATTATGTTATCGTGCTCGCCTTGGGTTGATTTTTTCTGTTTTTAGGTAACTGTGAAAATATTAGGTGATAAAATATGTAATTGCCGTTTTATTGTAATAGGTTCTTTGAATTGACATAGAATCTTCATGGTTTGAGGTTTTCGAATGAAACTTTTTTCACATGGTTTCTATGATGTTCTTCTTTTAAAAATGTGAATTTTTGAATATCGACTTTCAATTGTTTTTGTAATTTAACTTAGACAAGAAAGATGGATACTGCGAAAATTCGAGTGATTTTTGAATACGAGTTCCGACGCGGAAGTAACACGGCAAAAACAGCCCGCAATATTAATGTAGCGTTTGGAGAGGGATCTGTTAATGAACGCACCGTGAGATTTTGGTTTAAACGCTTTCGTGATGGAAACTTCGACTTGAAGAACGAGCTACGAGGAAGACCGCCCACACAGGTGATTAACGATGAATTAAGAGAGATGGTGGAAGCAGATCCTAGTCAAACTACCCATGCGAATTAGCGGCATGGTTTAACGTAACCTTACCCACAATATTGACTCATTTGCGTCAAATCAATAAAATAAAAAAATACCTCATGATTTGACTGATGTGCAGAAAGAAACGCGTGTTGAAACTTGTGTTGCCTTGTTGAATCGGTACAGAAATGAAGGAATATTAAATCAAATTGTGACATGTGATGAAAAGTGAATTCTTTATGATAACAGTAAAAGAAAAATGCAATGGCTGACCCCAGGTCAAACGCCACAACAGTGTCCTAAAGCAAAACTTACCAATAAAAAGGTAATGGTAACTGTTTGGTGGTCTCAAGAGCATGGTGTTATTCACTATAGTTTTCTTCGATCTGGTCAATCAATAACGGCAGATGTCTATTGTGTCGAACTCCGAACAATGTTAGCAAAACTAGCAGTAAAACAGCCCCGACTCATGAATCGATCTTCACCATTATTGCTCCATGACAACGCGAGACCTCATACAGCACGAGAAACCGTTTTGACCCTTCAGGAACTGCAATTAGAAACCATTCGACATCCTCCATATTTGCCAGACCTTGCTCCAACGGCCTACCATTTTTTTCGTGATTTGGACAATTATCTACGTGACAAGAAGTTTTCTTCCCAGGAGGCAGTACAAAATGCTTTCACACAGTTTGTGCAGCCTAGATCCTCAGAGTTCTATCACAAAGGCATAAATGACCTTCTTATTAGATGGCAGCAATGTATATATAATAATGGTAACTATTTTGATTAAATAAATTTGTTAAAAATTTGAAAATAAACAATTTTGATTATCAGTGAAATCGGCCATTTCATACTTTAACCCCTATTATTAATAATACTTATGTTTAAAGCGCCAGAGAAATAATAATATGTATCACTAGAGTTATTTAATTCCGGGTTTATACCATGTACCTTATTTATTATGAGTTTCCGATATTTCGGCACTGTTGTAAGCGCCATGATCACGGGAGAACTGAATAAACTGTATAAACCCCGAATTAAATAACTCTAGTGACTAACTTTCAGGCGATAATTGATATTATTATATAAATAACCCAGAATGTTATATGTATACCCTCGACAACTATAATTGCTCTAATGATAAGCCCTTAACACTCGTAACTTTGCCGGCAACTAGGCGAACTCACAAATGACCAATTACACCAAGAAACTTGTCCACTTGTAGATTTCCAAGACAGATGTCCTATTTAATAAGGATTCCATTGTACTGTACTTGCTACGTGGCTTTTGGTAAGAAATTTGAGGCCGCAAAATGGGTGATTTTCAACCTTAGTAGTAGCCTGCAAGGTGCAAATTCCAGTGAAAGGTGATACCTTATAGCAGACATAAACAACGCTACCAACTGTCAGATTGGATACGCCTAACGTGTAGGTAACAGTGATGTAGATATGATACGATCTAACGAACTGTAATGTCACGGGTGGGCCACGAAGTTGAAGCGTATTTTTTATTGAAAGCATAATTCTTTGAATTTTATTTATCTAGTAAATCATCAAAAATTGCTTAAATAAACAGTTAAAATATAAGGTGTAATTTTCAATGTAAATCAGTCGTAACCAAGTTGTGTTTGTATGTATATATCTCTGGTAATTCGCATCTTTGAATGATGTTAGGAGTCCTTGCAAATTAAAATCGAGTATGGGCAAACGCACAAGGTGTTCAACCTTGGTCTTATACATTAGCAGTATCCTGACGCAGCAGAGTGTAGGTCTTTGCACAACAAACCTTCATGCTAATAGGTATACGGGCGTGATGAAGTCGGAATGGATAACATAAGGAATATTCCCTTACCAGTAGAGGTGACGATGATCGGAGGTAGCACAGGAGGTAGTGACAGATGGGCTTCATTCTAGAGGGCTTGAGTTTGAGCTTTTACGAGAATTCACAAAGTCAAACATCGTATCTTTAAATAATGCTGGAAAAATCATCAAAATACGTATTATCTTATCACCTTCCATCATCATAACACCACTTGTTCGAACCACGGACACATTACTCATGAGCGTTTGTATCCGCTCTCTCGCCCGCTATTCTCGTGGCTCCACGGGCCGTCCTTTCGGTCCCGTATCAATTAGGGCAGCTCAGTAAATAAGGCTTGATCCTGATTGTGCGCAGCTTTGTTTTTCTCGTCCGGCGCTGACTGTTGTTTTGTTTTATTTTATTACGTCCAGTTGATCAAATCGGGTTTTTGTTTGACGCGCTTTTTGGACGGTGAAATTGAATTTGTTGTCTTAATTTGGACGGATTGCGTATTTTCAATTCTGGGTAGAATATTACTGCGATGTTTTCAGCTTTTTCGATCTGAAGTTGTGGACAAAAAAGTTTAAGAAGAGTTTGTTTGGTAGTGCAGATAATGTTAATAGATTTTTTTCTTGAATTTCGATTTGCTATCAGTTCTATCGTCTAAAGCTATTCTTCTTTTAGTATACTTTTAATGATATTCTGGTGTCAGATTATTCCAAGTCACCGCCATTACAGGCCTCTGTGGTTTTTTGTTCTTACTACTGTATTCTGGCGATGGAAGCCGCGTGCCTTTCAAAGCACTAAACTCAGGACCCTTGATATGTAGGCTGACCACCGCATCATCACGCCAACCGGTCGTCTGTCGTATAAAATATGAGCAGATTTTATGAATATATTCGTATAAATATTATTTTAACTTTAAATAAATCGGGCATTAAGTCCCGTGTTGTTTTAAAATTCATTGACACCGTTCTTAAGAGATTTAATAATATTAAGGAAAAGTAACTCTACTAAATAAAAAAATCAGCAGCTGCAGCAAGTAAATTGACAATTTCCTCAAAATAATTTTCACAACTAAATAAACAACATCATACTTATATTTTTCAATGCGGTTCGCCAGCGAGACGTAAATACTTCCAGTATTTCCGTAAGAAAGCATACATTTTGTAGTTCCGACTTGAAAATTGCCTCAAGCTAAGTTAGCGCCGGACGCAACATCTGAAATATTGATATAATGTTATTTATGATTTAAACTTCATACTAACGTGAAGCGAGCACGTGAACTTTCAGAAAATACCGAAGCTAAAATCTATTATGGTAGCCGTCAGTGTTGAACGGTAAATCAAATTTGAGTTAATCGACACACTGAAAGCTGGCATACTGGAAAGATAAGAAAAACAACTTGAACATTTTCGCTAAACATATTCTTTGTTATGTTCCTTTGTAACTTCATCGCAACAGGAAAAAATAAATCACTTAAATTTACCATTTGGATGACATCATGTTGCAAAACTAAGGTGTAAAAAATTAAAAAAATCGACTGATTTATGTGGGATTTAAATCCATAAACTTCCGCTTACCGACTGCTCTAACTAATTAAGCTAACAAGACATTGTTTGTGTCAATTTATTCAAGGTTTTACGCTGTAAGCCAGCCATAGAACGTCTCAGCCAACCGACGCCCACTGCTGGACTTAGGCCTTCCCTTGGGATCTCCAAGGCGATCAGTCCCTCAGTCTCTCAAGCGTCATTCAGAAATGCGTCACTCAGAAAAAGATAAGAGACTTGCCGTCTTAAGTAGCGCTGCACAACAAACGCTTATACGCCCGATACACGCTCCGCTATAGCATGTAAACGGATTGAGGATTTACTGAGCACCATGCATAAAAAATTTATAATTAATATTGCCCATCCCCACAAATAAATTCCACTGTAAAACTAATAGTTATCGTTAACTACTCGGAGCTTCGAGCTTTCACATCCGGGGTAATTAAAACAGCTGAATAACGCCCAGTTTAAACTTCAGTAATAAATAGCGCTTAGCGATTAACTTTATTTGCGCTGCATCAAAACAAAAACTACGAGCTAAAATGTGATTCATTGTTGCTGTGTGCTATTTAGCCGTATACTTTTTCTGATGAGGATTTTGTGTGCGCGTGTGTGTGAGTGTGTGTGTGTGTGTGTAGTTGTTTAAGTACCGGGCCAGGTCTTGGGGTCTTGGGTTCAATTTTCAGGTCGGGTAACAGGTTTTGAATTTTCGAGTGTTACTCGGATTTGTGATTCGCTTTTGGTAAGCGAGTCGATTATGCTTGTATCCATCATTAATGATGATATTGATATGATTGATATGATCATTGTTCAATCATGTAGGCCTTTTCTCTGCAATAGGATGATGAGGCCGTACTTTACATTAATTTTACTATACCGTGTCTAAATAAATTATTCGCCGACTCAAATCAAGTGTGAAATCTTTTCGTCACCTATTCCAATATAATTTCGTTTCCCTTGCAGTCTTCTTGTAATTTGACATCCAACAATTGAACAGTCGCAATCTCAACCAAGTGTGTTTCGTTCGCGACGAAACTATTGTGAGATGTAATCAGAACTGCACTTGAGCTCATTGTTATCGCTTGTGCAGTGCGCGCGCCGGGTAATTGCACGGAGACCGCCCAAGTTAGACACTTCTAGCACTAACATCGACATTATGAACTTGACACACAGTATTATACAACAAAAAGACACCTCAAAATGTGTCAGACTTTATTAATAGTTTTATAATCTGACTAGCGGCCTATTCCGGCTTGGCACGTGTGGGTAGACATAAGATTTTTTTTATACAGATCCCTAATCTGCGTGAATGTAGCTTTCCAATGTTTAAAGATTTTTTGCAACCGGCACAGTAGTTTTTGAGTTTATTCATTACAAACATACACACTCGCAAAAATACAAATCTTTCCTCTTTACATAACATTAGTGTTGATTGGAAACCTCATTCAACAAGACGCGTGTTAATAACTCATAGCAATACACAGCGTATAATACGTCATCTGACTTGAAGATTGTTGATAAGTAAAAATATATATGTGAAACTGAAGGATTTAGGGCAAAGTAAAGCAGGATTATTTGGTTTAACAGAGATTTATTATTAGAGAGCTTGCAGAGTTACAGATAGATACAGACACAAGGTAAAACCCGACCATGAAGAGGAGTATAAAATGAATTTATTATAGTACTAACTTGCGCCACCTAGTAACAACTATGTGCAACTGTAAGACAACATAAACTGTTTGGTTTATAACTAATTCCAACACCTGCCCTTAAACTAAACAGTTTGTAAACCAAAATTTGAAATACAATTAAAATGTTTTTCTTTACATAAAGGTTTAGTCAGTACATCAGCAGTCATGCGCTCTGTAGGCAAATATTCCAAATTTACAATTTTTTCCCTAATTATTTGTCTTACATAGTGATGTCTAATATCTATATGCTTGCTTCGATTGTGATTAGCTTGACTATTACAGATTTTCTGAGCTGACTGACTATCATTATACAGAGTCACAATCAAATGTTTGCCTAAACATTCATGTGTAAAATTTCTAATAAAAGTAGCTTCCTTTGCTCCTTCACATAGAGCCATATATTCACTTTCTGTGGTCGAAAGGGCGACTGTCCTTTGTTTGCGGCTTTCCCACGATACGGCCGAGTTTCCTATTTTAAAAACATAACCTGTATAGGAGCGTCGGTCCAGTTGGTTTGATGCCCAGTCCGCGTCCACATATCCTGTAACTGACAAAGTGGATTTTTCATATATTAGAGAGTAGTCTATGGTTCCCTTTAAATATCTTAGGATCCGTTTTGCTGCCTTCCAGTGTATTTCAGAGTGACAATTATTAAACTGGCTCAATATGCTTGCAGCATGAGCTATGTCTGGTCTTGTGCATACTGTTATGTACATAATACATCCGATAAGACTTCTGTACCTATTATCATTATCAGTTTGATCTCCTTTTTCAAACTTTATACCGCATTCTAAAGGTGTACTTACAGGCTTGCTATCGGCCATATTAAACTGCTTTAATACTTTCTGTATATAATGACTTTGATCAAGAATAATTCTATTTTGTTCTTGTTTTAATCGCATTCCCAATATATTTGTAGCACGGCCAAGGTCTTTCATTTCAAATGTTCTCATCAGTTCCTCCTTTAGCTTATTTTTCTCAGATGTTTCCTTACAAAAAATCAAAATATCGTCTACATATAGTGCTAATATGATGAGATTGCCTTTGCCGTCTGATTTGATATATACACAAGGCTCACATAATGATTTTCTAAAATGAAGGTTCAACAAAACATTATCTATCCTGTCATACCAGGCTTTTGAGGCCTGTTTAAGCCCATATATTGCCTTGTTTAGTTTAAATACATGGTTTTCCTTACCCTTGATTTTATATCCATCTGGCTGTTCCATATATATAGTCTCCTTTAATTCTCCATTTAAGAAGGCCGTTTTTACATCCATATGTTCAACATACATGTCTAAATTGACTGCTAGGGCAAGCAAAATACGCAATGTAGAATATCTTACCACTGGAGCATAAGTGTCGGTGTAGTCTATACCATGTTCCTGGCTATACCCCTTGGCTACAAGACGGCACTTATAGCGAAGAAGCTGTCCTTCAGATCCAATTTTCCTTTTGAACACCCATTTGCACTTGACTGCTTTCTTCCCATCAGGTAGTAATGTTAAGTTCCAAGCTTTATTCTTTTCAAATGATTTATATTCATCGGCAATAGCCTCCTTCCAATGTACACTATCTGGACCTGAAAGAGCATCATGTATTGTCAGTGGTTCATCATTATCACAGTGATTCCCTACTGTCATGGCCACTATTAGATCTGCACTCTCTTCATAATCACTTGATGATTGATCCATAGTTGTATCAGGATTCCAAGTAACATCATTAGGATCATCGACATAGCTAGAATCTGAAGAGCTTGATTGAGACAGTTCGTCAATGCTATGTTGATTAGTGCCATCATTATTCTCTAAAGTACTCATATCAACATTATTATTCCTAAGTTCTAACTCACAATCATTAATGCAGTTTTCCTGACCAGATATCACATGTTTATACATTTTTTCTTCTAAGAATTGTACATTTCTAGATTTCACAATTTTAGAGGGATTATCTATATCAATCAGTCGATATCCTTTGGATTCACTACAATATCCAACATGAATATATTTTTTACTCTTTGGGTCCAATTTTCTTCGCTTTTCATATGGAATCATTGCATAAGCAACACAGCCAAAAACCCTCAAATTAGACAAATTAACCTTCTTACCAGACCATTTTTCTTCAGGTGATTTATTCTTAATATATATTGCCATATTCAATGCCTCTGCCCAGAATGTTCGCTCCATTCCAGCGTCTTGCAGCATGCATCGTCCAGCTTCCACTATTGTCCGATTGGCCCGCTCCGCCACTCCATTCTGCTGCGGGGAATATGGTACAGTCGTTTGATGTTTGATGCCATGCTCTTGTAGATATATCTGGAACTTGTTTTAGTAAATTCATACTTCGTCTATTCAGGTGACCAAGTCTGCGATGCCATAACTCCTGGGATGGCTTCGCTTCACACAGGTTCACAGCCTCTGTTTCATGATCCACAGACTGGTTCACTTGCAAAGAATTACATTAGTCCATTGATTGACAGGTTGCAGCTAGCTCAGTAGTATTTGCCAGCTGACTTGTTGTATCTAATTGGTAAACACCGTTGACCTTGGTAGCACTAACAACTAGATTTTTCCCACAATATATATTACACTTCTCTGCTTCAAAGTGCACATCAAGACCTTTTGCTGCCATTTTCCCGACAGAAATAAGATTTGTTGACAAACCCGGCACATAAATAACCTCACTTATTATTGTTGGTTGTGTGTGTCCTTTCAACAACAATTCCACATCACCGTGTCCTTCACTTTGCATCTTCTGTTTATTTGCCACTGTTATTGAACGTGGAGTGTCCACAACATAGTTTTGTAGTAAATTTTTGTTGTTTGTCATGTGACAAGTCGCACCAGAATCAACATACCATGCATTAGAGTTGATATCCACAGCTAATGCTGTCAATAACGTTCCATTCCACGCTTTTTCACTCTTATCACTCCGTTCAGGTTTATCATTTTTAATTGGTTTTGTTTTTGTAGGACAGTTTTTAGCATAGTGATTAGGTTTCTTGCATATAAAACACTTGATTTTGTATTGTTTGTTATTGACACCTTTTGTATTCCGGTTTGTAAACATCGCACTTTCTTCCACCTTGTCAAAGTCTCTCCGTAAGTTTTCTTGTAATAATTTACTTTTTACTGTTTCACTGCACAATTTAATGTTTGAGTTTTCCAACGCCATGATAAGTGGGTCGTAGTTCGGCGGTAATCCACTTAACATCAACACTGACAGGAAATCATCGTCCAATGGAGCATTTATATCTCGTAGTTGTTGATCCAAATCTGTGATCTTCAGGAGATACGCTTCCATGTCACTAAATTGTTCCAATTTCAACCCAAACAATGTACGTAAAAGTCCAAGTCTTCTACACAACCCTCTGTCCTCATACGCCGTTTTCAAGTTTCTCCAGGCTTCATGACCAGTCGGCGCGTTTCGTACATGAGAAAAAGACGACGGCTGCACCATCAAACATATTTTTGCAAGCGCTTTTTGTTGTTTACGCGCATCGGTGACCTTGGGGACACCGGACGCCGACTCTTCAATGCAATCCCATAGGTCTTCGTGTATTAAGTACATACGCATCAAAAATTTCCAATTTCCGTAATTTGAAATTCCACTGAGCTTCTCGAAATTGACTGAGATTCCTGCACTTGATGCCGATGACGACGTAGCCATGTTGGACAAATAAGGTTTTTGAACGCCGATTGTGTTGAATTACTGTTAGATTAACTTCCATAACCTGAAAGATTTAGGGCAAAGTAAAGCAGGATTATTTGGTTTAACAGAGATTTATTATTAGAGAGCTTGCAGAGTTACAGATAGATACAGACACAAGGTAAAACCCGACCATGAAGAGGAGTATAAAATGAATTTATTATAGTACTAACTTGCGCCACCTAGTAACAACTATGTGCAACTGTAAGACAACATAAACTGTTTGGTTTATAACTAATTCCAACAGAAACAATAGCTTGAAAGTTTCATAACGCCAACACAACGAGTAGGCATTGATCAGTCTTAAATAACTAAGGCCTTTGACGTTGCGAACTCATTTATTTTAACTGAGGTAAATATTATTTGTTTGTCCGTGAGAAAACCCGGTTTATTACGGTTGTCAGCTTAGTAGCATACGTTTTATTTTCTGTTCTATTTTCATTATTTTATACATGGCTTACTTACAGTCAACTTGCAAATTGAAAACTTAAAACAATTAAATTTTTTTTAAATAATTAAATGTGGATAACAACACATGTATACATTGTTCTTGTCCCAAACTGAGTAATTATCTAAAGCAATGAAGAAAAACCCTTTATATATATTTATTAGTCTGGGAATCGAACCCGGGTCCCTGGAACAGGCGAATCCTAGATGGTGTGGTCGCCACTCCGCCATCGAGGTCGTTAACCAGTAAACATAAATTATTAATATTATATTTTTGTCTAAGGACATCGTTAAGTAGACAAATTTGAACCCTATTGCATCGATATTGTGTGACTTGGGCCACGGATGGAAGCAAGAGATAGTACAGCTAAGACACCTTTAATTGCTTTCAAGAGTCTCGGTCCGTCCTCGTGTAGCGGGGATTTACACGTCTATTGAACCATATATCTTGTGTATATCTCGGCACACCTTAAAACGAAGGACGCTTTTGATCTGAATTTCAGAACTCAATTCGAGTCCGATAATTAATTAATAAATGTAGACAAAATCAGTTCTGCAAAAAGAGCCCCAGGAGGCGCTTTACCCGTCCCTATCACAATATGAACCTTCCACTTCTTCGGGACAAGTGTGAGCTGGTGCCGAGAAGCAGCGCAAGAAATAGTCTAAGATCCCACCATACAACGACCTTCACCGAGCTGGTTATTGGATGAAAAGTATTTTCTATTCAATTAAATTTGTCAATAAATATATTTCAATTGGGTTTCCTAAAAAAAATCAGTCCAGAGTATTTAAGATTTTTTAATTTTTAAACTTTTCACTGCTTTTCTTAATAGACTAATTCCATACCAATCGTAAGTATGAAGCCCATAGAATATGCAAACGTTAGGTTGACTATTTTTTCCCCGTCACAACCCTTGAGTAGGCAGGTACAAACAGGTAAATCGATAGTAGTAACTAGCACCGGTCTGGTTAATTAAATTAAGTTAAATGCAAATAAATATTATTTAATTATGAACACGGTGGTATAGAGTTGAATGCGAAAAACCAGACCTGAAATTCGGTTGTCAAATTTTAAAAATTCTACTCTGGACTGAAATTTTTCAGTCAACAACCCATTTGGACTATATTTATTGGCATATTTAATTGCATATAAAATACTTTTCATCCAATAAACAGCTCGGTGAAGGTCGTTGTATGGTGGGATCTTATACTAAAACTCAAGCACTATTGTCAGCCGAATGATAACAGACACATGTTGTGCTGACCAAAAAGTAAGTAATTATTTAAAGCATTTGTTATGTGGAAATCAGATTCAATTTAAAGAAGGTACCACCAGGGCTCGGAAAACGTTATATTTTTCGAAACGTTTTCGCCTCTATGTACCTAAAAACGTAAGTGTTTCGTTTATAACTACTTTTAAACTTTCGCGTTGCATAATTATTTGAACGATAACCTTTCGTTTATGTTCGAACGGAATCACAAAAAAAAAACGTTTTGACGGGGAACGAAATTTTAAATCTTTCTTGCATAATAAAACGTTTTTAATAATTTTAAACTGTTTTTGCCCATTAGGCCCTGCAATACGAACGAACACGCGGCACGCGCCTGTCTCGGTTCAGCTCTTTACGGAATAAACCGTTTTAAAAGTAATTATGGATTGAGAAAATTATTTTGCTAAAGCAAGTTATGGATTTCCGCAAAGTAACGCCTCAGTCTATTAATTTTACGTTTTATAAGTTCCAACATTACGTTCTCATTTCATTTTTGTACCGAACAAAATGTTTAACTAGGACTGTTCCAAACGTTTTAAATATGTTATTTTGAATAACGTTTCCGAGCCCTGGGTACCACAGACACCCAGACCCGGGAAAATATAAAAACATCATTATTTCCATATTGGCCCGTCTGGGATTCGAAACTGGGACCTCGGAGCATGCGACACCTTGTAAACCATGGAGTACCTACTCCACCACGGTAATCGTAATTTAATACCGTTTGCACTATATGTATGTCTAGATGCTTCTTTGTAACCCGGTATATCGCAATGGCAATACATCACCGGACATTGTGCGTAACAATAACACTATGATATCGATAAAATTGTGAGAAATCGAGTACAGTTACGCGGGAAAATGTCCCATCATTCTTTTAAAATGGTCCCAATTTTCTCTATACGGCCTGCAAGCACGCATGACCAGTGGTGTTCTACTTCGAAAATGTGTTTTATTTTGTTGAAATTAAAGTCTGTTTTAGTATGTTAACAGATAAAATTAGAAATAAATGAAAGTGCTAGGCGCAAATCACACCCAACGGGGCGTCTGTGTGGAGCTATCAATCTTGCCGTTTTAACGTTTATTTATCTCGTATTTTAAGATGAAATAAATATACTAAAAAAACCTTATTCTTCTGCTTTTCGTATGACCTTCCTTCAAGGATTTTCTGGTTTTAAAATTTTCAACGGCTAATATTACAGGCTACTGTTCAGACTTGGTCCTATGACTGCCTAGCGTGTCTTCTAAAGCACAAAATAATCCACCACCACTTACAGAAATAAGTAAAATTTATCAGTATATAAACTTGAAAATTTTTGTCTCAGGCGGGACTCGAACCCGCATCTCCTCGCATGCCGGGCGGGCGCCATACCATTAGGCCACCGAGACACTGCGACACGGCGCGAATTTTTCAAGCATATTCTTACGCTGTGAGCCAGCGTTGTTTCATCAAATGTTAGGAGTTTGCATCCTTAACACCCGAAAGAAACATCTTTGCAGATGTTTGACAGTCAGTTAAGATGAAACAGCTATTTATATACTTTATTTGATATTTTAGCAACTTAATTGCACTTATAATATCAGTATATAAACTTGAAAAATTTTCAAGTTTATATACTGATATTATAAGTGCAATTAAGTTGCTTAAATATCAAATAAAGTAAGTAAAATTTATAAAAATCGCTTCTTAAATTGACTTCAAATCGACATCTTTGATCTGCTCAAATATCCTAATACACATTTAATAAGTATTGTTATGTGCCGACTCAAAACTATTGATTAAAATTAAAAATATGTTTACGGATTTAGTACGCGGTTATTTTTGACTAGCTGTTCCCCTCGACTTCGTCCGCGTCAATTTCCGTTATTATGATCGCGATTATTATTGCAACATTTTTCTCTCATGCTTCACTCCTATTAGTCGCAGCGTGATATTATATAGCCTAAAGCCTTCCTCAATAAATGGACTATCCAACACAAAAAGAATTTTTCGAATCGGACCAGTACTTCCTGAGATTTGCGCGTTCAAACAAACAAACAAACAAACTCTTCAGTTTATAATATTAAGTATAGATTTAACCCGACGTTTCGAACACTTAACAGCGTTCATGGTCACGGGCGGACTAAATCCGTAAACATATCTTTCATTTCAATGTTCGCGTAAACTCAAGAAAACAGTATATTGATTTAACGTTTTCGCCGGTTAGAATAAATCATAATAATGTTATAAATATAAAAGTTCAGTTTTTTTTTTTATAAATTATGGACTTGTTCTTGACAACATACTTAACTATACGGTTACGAAGAAGTCTAAAATGGAGCGAGATTACCCAGAGGAACTGATTCTCTCACATACCAGCGGAACACAGAAAAACTGTTCAGCGCTGGACTCCGGCAGGAGGATGGTAGCATATCCAGGCGGCCTCTAACGAAGCCTACCACCGCAGAGGGATCTGCTAGCCGTCATCATTGGTTAAAAAACCAAAGATGCCGTTGCCCAGGGTGATCCCACCACCCCAAACCGGATATCTATTCATTCTGCTTGTTACTCAATCACGCCAGAACGACTGGACGGATCTGGTTACAATTTACCACGCAGATAAACGATAGGCTGAAATAGCTTATATTAAGTCTTCTTCTTATTCCTTAAATAGTTATTATTACCCTGGGACGCCCCGTTGGTCTAGTATACCGGGTCAAGATTTCGGGGTCCCGGGTTCGATTCCAGGTTCGGGCAACAAAAAGTTTCGAATTTTCGAACACTGCTCGGGTTTGTGATCACCAAACCGAATTTGGCTAGCGTGGTGATGATACCAGCACCCATCATTGCTGTTTTCCCCAGTGGGATGATATAGGCTATTACTTTTTTTTCCGTGGGATGGGTCGAAATTCAAAACGCGTACAAATTCGCGGGTAACAGCTAGTAGTACATATTTTAAAACATTATTTAACGTCACTACAAGTACAATGGACCATGAAAATCTCTTTATCAACCCATAAATATATTAAAAGCGACAGAGTCGAATGTATTCGCGAGAAATCTTCATATTCTTATTGTACCAATGATTTATATGCTCGGTAATGGCAACACAGCGTAATGCAATCTATTTTCAGTGTCACAGCCTTTTTATACGGACAAAAAGGAAATCGCAATGTATTGTTCTGATAAATATGACAAATCTGTTCTTGTTATATGCCTGATAATATAGCAGAAAAAGGCAAGACCAAAAATATGAAGTGTAGAACATTAGCTATAATATCAGATATAAATTTGAAAAATTATGTCTCAGGCGGGACTCGAACCCGCATCTCCTCGTAACCGGGCGCGGCGCCTTACCAAAGCTAGATTAAGATACCTACCTTTTAGCTAAATGGTAAAGCGCCGTGCCTGGTATGCGAGGAGATGCGGGTTTGAGTCCCGTCTGAGACATAATTTTTCAAGTTTATATATTGATATTATAATTGCAATTAAATTGCTAAGTATCATAATATAAATTACATTAGCAACAAATTATAAGTCAGTTCTTTTGTCGGTGATATGCAACGACTGTCAGTGATTTTTGTTTGGCAACGACTCAAAATTGAAGACTTATTATGGGCTTTCCTTATTTTTTTCAAATCAAATCTAATAATTCATTTGTGATACTCAGACAAACAGTTGTTGCTGCTGCTGTTGTAGTTGTTTATCGAAGCGTTTTGTCTGGAAGAGATCGCTTTAGCGATAAAGCCGCCTTGATGCACTGATTTTCTTTTCTTAAAGAACAATGGCAAGATTTTACCTAAGTGTATTTTGAAGCGTCTAAAAATGTGACATATACAAAAATTAATCATTTAATTAGCATGTTTTTTTCACGTAAACAGTTTTTAATGTGAAAGCTGGAAATAAATTGTAATTTTTAAAAAGCACTTAATTGATTAAGTTTAGTGAATTCGCTAGTTTTGCCGTTAAAAAAAATACTGTGTGCGTAATGTTATGTTATTCAATTCAACACTACTTGAAATAAAATACAAAATACAAATTATTATTGCATTTCTATTCAGAAAGATGTAAATATATCTTTCAATCTATTATGTATAAAATAAATAATAAATAAATATTTAAGACATGCCTCACTGGGCCACACAGAGCCATCCAGTCCCAAATTAAGCTACTATTAAGTACCCTGTCGTATGGGTACTAGACAACCGATAAACTTACTTATAAACTTTTTTTTGTAAATACATACTTATAATACATAGAGAACACCCAGACCAGTACAAACAGACATGTTCATGCCCACAAATATTCGTACTGTGCGGGGATCGAACCCGCGACCCATGGCTCAGAAGCAGCGTTTACTACCGCTGATCCAAATGGTCGTATATCTATTTATCTTAAATATATATTAATGCAAAAAGATTTTTTATATAAATAAATAATAAATAAATGTGGACAACATCACACACATTGTTCTGATCCCAATTTGATTAACTATTTATTATTTTAAAATATCGATCCTTAGCAGAAACCATGAAATACAACGGCAACACTGATAAATGCAACAAAACAAAACCTAAACGTTATTTTGACAGTAGAGACACGGTGTCTAATAGAAAGTATCGTGTCGATACTGTGATCATGAGTAGTATAAAAAAATGTTTCAAACTCATAAAAGTATCGAGATAAAAGTTTATAAGTCTGTATCTAAATAAGTAAGTATATTATTTTATACAGTTTATTTTACAAAGCCAGATTTTTGGCAATTGTGTTTCATTTTTGACTACCTAGTTCTAAGGAACGTTATTTTTGTAGGTATTTCAGGAAATTAAAATTTTTGTTTATTTCAATATAACCTCAAAATACAAAATAACTTTTTTTTGTGCCCTCGATGAAAAAAAATCTTATTGATTTGATTATGATTAAGCAGTGCACCTGCTATCATTTAAGCATTTCTTCAATCACAGACGCTCCAAATATTTTCCAGATAAAACATTGTATGGGATCTTGCCATTATTCTTTTGTCACTTATTTTATGATTTGAAAGTGTATAATTGATTGACTGACGCTTCGATAGCTATTTAACGAAAACCTCGAAATTAGCCTTTACAAATATCGGAAATTACTTGAAATAATTACGTAAAGACTTCTTCACAATGTTTGTATTTTTTATTTTTTTTATTTTTAATCAATTGGTCAAGGTTAAAACCCTTGTTTATTTTCTTGAACAAACATCTTTAACTTTCAGACCCTAAAATACTGTTTCTATTACACAATATCTTACGTCGCAGCAAGAATGACAAAAGCATTTTTCGAAATTCGAAATGCATTTTATTCGATCGCAAGACCGAACGCGAGGAGCGGGTTTCCGAATGATTTCACCGCCCACCGTTCAGCTTGAATCTGTAATATTCGATTCACTTTTGCCACAAAATAAAGATAGGTGCAGAAGTCAATCCACATAGTAGTGCGCTTGAGCAACGCACACATAGACACCGCTCACGGACACGAAATCTCGGACCGGTTCGGGCCATTGCAAGCGTGAATGTCAACCGTAGGTGGCAACGCTGAGATATACCTACGTCTGTGAATGTTTTTTTTTTGCAAAAATGAAGGTATAACAATGTAGTTGTAACCTGTGTAGTGGAAGGATTTTTTTAAATTCAACATGAAACGGTGAATTGTCGTTTTTGTTAGGTACATACTCTAACTTTCACAATTAGCGTACTGTAAACGATTCTGAAAAAAGAAAATAAAATAAAGAAAATTTTTTCTGTGACAAATTTGTAACTTTACAATTGAAATATTTTAGACATTTTTGGTTTATGATTCCGTTCCTTCTGTTCTATTGTAAGCAATAAGTTAAACGACTAGATATAAGTAATTATAGCAGATGATTATTTTTAGTGCATTAGCTAAAGTTGATGACCCTACCGAGACAGCCGTGTGTAGGTATGAGAAATGAAGTACATAATAAACGTCAACGTAAAATTGTGAGATCTGTCATACAAAACAACGTATGAGATTAAAACTAACGGTGGGTTAGGTTAGGTTAGATTGTAATCCATCGACGTTCAATTATGAACTGACGAAATTTACAATTTTA
Organism: Anania crocealis; assembly: GCA_949315895.1. Classification (NCBI taxonomy): domain Eukaryota; kingdom Metazoa; phylum Arthropoda; class Insecta; order Lepidoptera; family Crambidae; genus Anania; species Anania crocealis. The sequence continues at coordinate 3,824,515 of OX438858.1, read as the reverse complement.
CGGTGGAACATACATGAGATTGGCTTCTGTACGTATCTATCTTTTGTGCTTTCGCTCTAACGCTCCAGACTTTTGCCCCACGAATGGTCTGAAGGTGTTTCGATTTGGGTTAAACGTTCGTGTCAGACAAGATGTAATATCTCCGCTTCTTTAGGTTTGTACGGTTCGTTGGATTTGTTACGATGAATCGGGTTTTAGGCATTCTGAACCATTTGATGGGTAACGTATTGACGATCGATATATCGTGACTCGTATCGTAAATGCTCTGTGATTTTATCGTTTAGAAAATAATATGAAATGGTATTATAATACGTTATAAGAATATCATGGGCAAATGTAAATCATTGAAGTTTTAAGCGTTGCTTTGCGGAAGTCTTTAACTAAACATGAATTAAAAACAATTTTGGTGATAATTCAGAATCATTAACATCAGTTTCTAAACTTACACTGTACCACCTGCACCAATAAAGAATATTACCACTAGCACATCTTTTAAAAACGCAAAAGTTTTCAGGTCACGTGAATAGGCTTTTTTAATTGAGTTCTGTGAGTACAATCGACCAAATTGAACCATGACGTCGTTTTTCTACTGTCATTCTATACATAAGTAGGTTGAAATTCGCTTGAACATACGTTTCCTAGTAACGAACTAACTAGTTATCATTTTATTAGACACTGACAGTCACTGACAAACCTTACTACATTTATGAGTTTAAAGGAATGATCGGCGAAGTGGGTCATGATTCAATTTGGTCGACTGTACATTAAAATCGAATGAACCGTCTTAGAACGATTTCATTGCTTAAATCGCACAATTCGACCAAAGATGGAGTCAATTTCAAAATTGACAGGACCCCATTTGCGAGAGATGGCGCCATTCAATTACGTCACTGGAAAGGGCCGTCACATTCCCGAGACAAATGTGGACTCTACAAAAACTTCAGTCTTATTGGATTTGGTAATGTGCGATTCGCGATAAGACTGTGATAGATTTTGGTGGGAGTTTCAGTGGAAATGTCAATGAACGTGGCTAGTATTTTACTGTGCTTTTGTCTATATTAAAATTGTTTTAAAACTTATGACAGTAAAACAGAAGTAAAGCCACGTTATGCAAGATAAATACTTTTTATTGCACACCAAACAAATTCAATATAGCACACGAGATAGGTGTAGAGCTGTACAATTCAGGCGATCTTATCGTTAGAACCAATTTTTTCAAGAAAACCTTCAGGTATAGGACAGTTAATCAGTACCTAGTACGCCAGGCTAGGGTGTGTACTTAGTATCTGACTAAATCATAGAAAGAGAAGTATCGCATTTGGGGTGGTAGGATCTACCTCCTAGTGGTCCACCCTGGGCAACGGCATCTTTGGTTTTTTAACCAATGATGCTACCACCTGCCGGAGTCCAGCGCCAAACAGTTTTTCTGTGTTTCGCTGGTGTGTGGGATATCCAGTGCCTCTGGGTAAGCTCGCTCCATCTTAGGCTTCTTCTTAACCGTATAGTTAAGTATGTAGTCAAGAGCAAGCACAAAAATTATAAAAAAAAATCATATAGCATCTTTTTTACTCCGAAATAAATCTTATTAAAAAAAAGGAAAGAGTTACTCATAAATTTTAGCTAAAAATCAAAAATTTTGGTTTGAACGATTGTCGTTAATTTTAAGTACGAACGCATAAGCTGTTTTCCAAAATATCATTGAGACTGTACAAAACTGAACCATCACGAAGAAGAAACAAGGTTTAAGAATGCTATCATTGTTTTACTAGGTCATGGTTGGTCCCCGGGTGACCTGCAATTTTATGTTAAAATGGACTGAATACATTTGCAATTCAGCGTTTAAGCAAATTACTGTTGCACTGTCCCAGATCTTCGGAAATTCAAAGCATTCTGCGCTTTAAGTAAAGATGACAGCATTTTAAGTGGAAAAGTGAAAAAATGTGAAACGTGAATAAGTAGTTATCCCAGGTTGAGTTTGAATTATTTATAAGACGGAGGTAGGTAATTAAATTTTGAGAAAAAGTTAAAGAATTACTGAGCAGTGACCGATTAGTGCAGTTATGCGACAATTTGCTGTGTGCGCATATTCGATTTAGTAGCCAATTTCAAATTACAACTGAGAGAAAGAAGAAGTTAAGAGGAATTCAACATTAAGGTAGCACTTGAACTACTTAACTACTGGAAGGCTTAATGCTGACCTAGGCTTATTTTCTGCGGCTGTAAATACTTTGTGGGTTAGTTATGCGTTTGTCACTGGCATAATAATCGTTTATGAAAATTAATTGGTTAATTGTATTAACGGTTAGTCAAAACACGGAACTTTTGAATGAGAGATGGAGTTGTCCGATTTCGATACTTTTTTGCGTGCTGAATTTATTTAAGATGACCCTACTAGTGATCTTACTATTTCTATAAGATTTTTCAAATCAAAATCTTTACATAACACACACTCACATTAGATAAGCTACTACTTTGGAATCGGTGCCAAGATACTCCTGTGCTACGAGAGATTACATAAGTTACATCTATGATTATAGAAAAAGACAATAAAATATACAGTAGTAACAGAATAATATTTTAAGTGGTGCATGTGTGTGTGTGTGTAAGTGTGTATGTGTGTGTGTGTGTGTGTGTGTGCACGTGCGCGTGCGCGTGTGTGTGTGTGTGTGTGTATGTGTGTGTAACAAATAACAAAAAATGTCTGGTCAATTCGATTTCTATACTTTTTTCTTTTACTTTCGCGGTCGATGATTGCTTACAAAGATACTCCTATTATCCACTGTCCTGCCCAGGAACGTGTTTAGTTTGCAAGTCCAACATGGAAGCCGCATCGATTTTGGTCTAACTTTAAAATGCACGCCTATAAATATCCACCAATAGTGCGCCGCCGGCTTTTACCATCCGGCGGTGGCTGAATTAGCGCGCCGTCTAATTTTGCCTGGGGCCTGGTGAATTGTGGATAGAGTTTGGCACTATTAATAGCTCGTGTGATCATTGAAATATAAAACAAAATTGAAAATACATTGCTTTGAAAATAAGACTGGTAATTGGGACATGAACCCAACCACTTAAACAGTTGAGCGATAAATAGTTAAAATAACTGTAACCAATCTACGAAAATACAATAATTTCAAAGTAACCCTGTATACTTGCTGTATTGCTTAAACATTTTTGTACTCAGAATTTTGTCTAATCTCATTTAACAAAATCCACATAAATCTGCATAAATACCCACACACATACTATACATAGACTGCTCAGTTCATTAGCCTTCCTGTGGGCTTTGTCGTAGTCGGGTATGAAGACATTGTTTTTGTCGATGAATTCATTAAAGACTACGATTATGATAGATTTGGTGGGTACCAGGTCTTTGCCGATTAAGAGTGGGATCTACCTCCTAGTGGTCCACCCTGGGCAACGGCATCTTTGGTATTATAACCAATGATTACGGCAAACAGATACTGAGTGGTCCAGATGATAAGCTCCGTAAGAGGCTGCCTGGATGCGACCACTCTCCTGCCGGAGTCCCAAACAGTTTTTCTGTGTTCCGCTGGTGTGTGGGAGAAACAGTGCAACTTTCTGGGTAAGCTCGCTCCATCTTAGGCTTCTTCTTAACCGTAGAGTTAAGTAAGTATGTAGTCAAGAGCAAGTCAAGAGCAATTTATTACAAAAAAAAGATTGGCGGGTGAACTAAGAGCCACCAAGTTTTTTACCATAGAGCTGTCTCATAATTATTTTTACAGCATTTGAGTTAACATTATCATTTTGGAAGAGGAATCGAAAGAAGTCGACGAATACGTTATAAAAAAATGACTGTACTCCTGAAAACATCTTCAGAAAACACTAGAACTTGATAGAAATAATAATTTTACTGACACAAATTTATTAATAAAAAAAACTACGACGCTGATTTCCAGGATATTTATTAGCGCCAATGATATTTTTTTCTTTTTAAAATGTAATATACAATTCATAATTGATAGAATAAATAGATCATTGAAATCAAGTTACCACAGCAATGATGGCTAGTTCCCATAATTGCTTTGGTGACACCTGCGGCCTTAGACCAGTGGCTGTCTAATATCATTTACGCTAGACGAATACATGTCAGATATATGAAAATGACATAAGCTTATGATCGTTCAATCGTTTGTTAATGTCATTTTCATACATTTGTTATCTATTCGTCTGGCGTAAACGATATTTGAAAGCCACTTGTCTAAAGCCGCAGGTGAGAGAGTAATATATGAGGCGTGAATTAAGATTGATTGAACCTACTGTCCACTGTAACCTACACTGTGTTCCTGTCCTCCATTAATAAATCACCTAATTACTCTTCATTCAAACTCTATATGAAAACTCAGCAGATGATTTTCATTTATTATTTCGCTCGAACGCTGATTTAATTGAAATTTATTATTCCTGTAGCTTATTTCAGCCTCAGGATGTAGCTCGCTCGCTTCCGTTGCGGAAATCCCGTTGTTTTCATATTACAACCCTTTGTCAAACTATAATGCACCATAACGAATTAATATAGAGTTAATTTTAGCTTGGGCAGTGAAGTGGATGCGTCGTTCAGAGGCTGTATAACGAAGTGCAACCAGTAAACTGCATTTTGCTTTTGAACTTGTTTATAACAAATGTTTTTCGTCAGTAAAACTTTTTAAAATATTTGTTTTTATTCCTGTGGCTGTCAACTCCTATTTATTAAACCTTCGTACTGGAATCTTAATTATAACGTTGTCACTCTAAAGAAAAAATATGGTGGAGTTCAGGAACAGACGTTTAAGTTTTAAACAGAATTAAAATAATATTTGACATATTTTGTATGGGAATTGTGTCAAATTAATCGTCAATCTATGTTTACCAGCTGTTTAAGAATTGGAGAACTCGGGTCTTAATATTGAAAACATATCTGCCAAACTCTGGTGATCTTCCATGATAAAAAAAATCGCTTTGAATTAAGAATCTTCTCTTTATCTCTTATAGTCTGGCAGGCCACTGGCTGTAAAAAATAAAAAGTTTAACATTATCGCCTCGCTTAGCGGGTTGGCTCTCAGTTCAACCAAAATAGGGGAAAGAAGACAATGCTGCCATCCACATTTGACGACAATCCTTTAGTTTTTACATGAGTGGAGGGCGTATTTTCTCCTCTGGTGCCCGGTACGTCTGCAACAAATGAGCAGGGGGCCAGCTGAACCCTCCTACCCTAGCTTCGCTGCTGGGAGCAGTCTTCTTCTATGTCTATTGATGGGTAAGATGCGCTCTCTGGCCTATTTTGGGCCAAATTTCAAGGCAGTGTTTTTACTGCAGCAGCAGTGGTAATGGCAAGCAGCCAACGGCCCACGTCCTATCATGATGACGTGAGACCGAAGCATTTGTGACAGTTTAACAGGACTAGGGTCAAGCTCGATCATGACGTTACCTAAACCTGAACTTAACTGACTCACTGAAACGCTTAAATCTTTCATACTAAAACGTATTTAAAACACTAAGAAACAAAGTAAAGAAGTGCTCATTTCGTTTTTGTGCGCTAAACTATAATCGTCTTACTTAATCACTTGGTTTTAATCAGAACTAATTTGGTGTATGTACGTATGTGTGTCACTAAGTTGCCACTGGAAATTTTGAACAGTGTGTGAAACTATGAGTTATTCTGTAACACAAAATATTGTATGCTCGCTTGTCAACATTACGCTCGAGTGGCCGACAGCTCATAAATCGTTCATTAGGGGTCATTCCTATTGGAAATTGTAACGAGGCCCAGAGCACAAATTTCTCATTGCCGGCGAACGGGTAATTTATTATTATTTGGCTTCGAAATTAATTCTCTGACAGGGTTGTCAGGCGCATTATATATAATATTACAACATTCACCGTTTATGATTTGGAACATTTTACTTTTTTATTAGTAACTAAAAAGCTCGAAACATATATCCTCTAACAAAATATGGATGCAAAGTTACTACGTCAAATTGGCTAAAAAACATAGATTATAATGAAAACACACACACACACACACACAGAGCTTTCTCTCGTTATATTAAGGTCCGGTTGAGGAGAGGCTGGCAATCTGTCATACAGGTTTCCTAGTACAGTTGCCAGTCTTTCATCTTTTTAATGTATATAAATTACGTGGCGAAGGCGACCAGCAAGATTTGTTACGCAAGGGCGGAAAGACTACACTTCCCGCAGCACAGGAGAAGAGCAAAACTAAATGCATGCGTGCTTGCCTGCTTGCCTGCATGCATGCATGCATGTTTGCCTGCTTGCCTGAATCCATGCATGCTTGCCAGCTTTCCCGAATCCATGCATGCTTGTTTGCTTGCCTGAATGCATGCATGCTTGCCCGAATGCATAAATGCATGCCTGCATTGCATGCTTGCGTGCCTGCATTCAGAATTATAAAAATCGGTATTTTATAAATTCGTGATTGTCAATATCAGAATAAAGTTTTTCGTATTTATGTAGTGTACCCAAATATTATATTATATTTTATTTTATTTGAACACATTGACCAAACAGGGATTGAGCTAATTCTGAGACAACACAACAATGGAAAAGTCATCTCAAAATAAATGGCATGGTAGCGGACTTGTTTAGGTGGAGAGATATAACCACTTTTAAGAATTATAGACTCTGAGCCAACAAGTAATTGTTATTTAGGGTAGTTACGAATTGGCTCGCCAGAAGACTCAAAGAGTTTCAGATTTCGGGGAGGATGGTAACATAGTCCAAACACAGATACATACGGATAGAAAAAATATACAGAAGTTTGTAGAGAATGAATTGCCCCTGTGTCTAGGGATTGTGGAACATGAAACGTTATGACTCAGTAAAAAACCGTTTAAAAAGAGCTGGGCTGTCCAGGAGTCTCTTCAGCGATGCTTTTGTTCTCTATAGTACTGCTAATCAAGACTGTCTGGTGGATATAGACCAAATGTCAAACTTTGATTATGAGTTTTCTTTTGATAGACAAAACTTTAAGTTATTTGGACAACCTTATTGGTCCCTTTTGGGTTCAGGGTCGGCATCGCTCTCATTATTTGCATAATCTCTGATTTGCAAAATAATAACGGCACGATTGTACTCATAATATTCCTTGGCCTTAAACAAAATATGCTCGAAAGTCTGATATTTATGGTAACATTATTATTTTTGTCTAGCTCAAGACAAAAATATTAATAAGCCTGTACTAAGAAAATGAGTTTAACACTAGCAGCACTAGTCCGGATTTAAATAACCGACCTAATTTTCAAGTGTTAAAAAATATCGCTTTATGGTTGGATTGATAAAATAGGTAACTAAATTGTTATTTGTATACCTTATTCTACAAAACAATCGATTGTATGGTGTCAGAATTTTTCTTGGCGACACTAGCTCCGAAGTCCGGGTTCGATTTCCGAACCGGTCAATCACAGGGGAAAGAGGTTTCCCTGTTCTGTGGGGACAATATAGAAAAAGTATTTTTCCATATTTTCTCGTCTTATTTTATTTGTATTATCTTCGAGGTTTCTGATTTTTAAACAAGAGCTTTAAATAGTGTACCTTGGGATCATAATAATGTATGTGATGTTTTCTACATTTAGCTATTAATTTATGTGTACATCTCAAATTGATTTCCGGTAACCACAGAAAAAACATAGATGTATAGATATGACAGGCATAGCCTGAAAATAAAAACAAATTATTAACAAAATTCACAATCATTTTATACCGTGAAACCGAACCAACTGCCGTAACTCATTGCGATATATCACTAAATTGAAAAGCGAACCAAATTCTAAACCCTAAATATCGGTTTGGTTACCAGGTACTCTTGATACAATGTAATTTAATGCATTTAGGCCATTTGCACAGACATGACAGTGTAAGTTTAAAAAAAGTCTAAACCGATGGCTATAAAACTAAGAATATAAGTCTTCATTTAAAAATTAACTCCAGACATTCCCAGGCTAGACGTTATAATAAGGAGATCAGACTCCATAACACTTCATGGCAGACTATAGAAAAGATAATATATCCTTGAGGTTTTAAAAGTCATTGGAAGTCCCTTTGATGCATGTACCAAATTGTCCTTTTCAGAGCTGCAATGTGTTTAAGCCCTTTCTTGAACCCAAACCTGTTTAGTAAACGTAACGTTATTTAGTATAGCGGTAAACTTAACAGGGACCTGTAACTATATTTGCGGCGCTTGCGCTAGTAAAACTGATATGTCTACGGCCGTCGAGAAATATTGCTTCCGTAATGTATGGTTTGGTGGGAGAGCTGACAGATGTTGTTGATGCGTCAAGGGAACAGTACCAAACAAATTTTAGGGAGTGTTAAGTGCAATCTTTTGAAGTCGGGACACATGCTTTTGTAAGTCATTAATTATACCAATAAGACCCGGAAAGTCCGTGAAGTTTGTCATCCCAAAAGTTACCACATGTAAAACATGAATACGAGGAAACATGAAATATAAATTCGTCGACACAGACAATGTGTCTTGATAGCTTTATTTGTTAGTGCACCCGGTAAGCAGATGGTTGTAAGGTTCATTATTTTGTAAAATTAAAAATTTCCAACTCTAATAATAACGGTCTTTAAGAAAAGTGCTTTTTATGTAAGTTGGAATTAATTTGACTGCGCATGTACGTTTTAGAAAAACATCTGAGTTATGGCTTTCTTTTAAAAAAATGCATTTTTGCTATGGTGGCAATTATCAATTGACTCACATTTGTGCTGGAAATAGGCTTCTCTAAATTATGTCAAATGCTACACTTAGCAGGTGGGTTAGCGATCTTTGTTTGGTCAATGGTGGAGGGAAGACACTGTTGCCCGTCGCTTACTGGCAGTCATTTTACCCCGCCTTCTACTGGAAGTCCTCTTACTCACCCAAAGTTCGAGAAGATACGGTGATTTTGTATTAGGCAAGTACTTCACGGTAGTGGTACCACAAACGTATTCTTGAGTTAGTTGTTTCGAGATTTCTACCATGTAAGTAACAAGTTCTTTATGAGGTTCCAATATATCAGTGCCGAAATATTTGGCTATTGCAAGCGTCGTCACGCTTATCCGCTCCGTTATCGTCATAACTGAAGAATTATTGGCCCTTGCAATAGTGCCGAAATATCGGAAACTCATGACAAACAAGGTAAATGGTAGAAATCACATAGTAACTTACCCATATGGTAGTGACCATGATAGTATAAATCAATGTTATTAATGATTCACTCAATTTTGTTTATTAACTAATTGTCAGGGTTCACTCATTCATATAAATCTACCATTTTATTAGAAATACATATCATATACACTTCGTCCGCGTCAATTTCTGTTATTATGATCGCGATTATTTTTGCAACATTTTTAACTCATGCTTCGCTCCTATTTGTCACATCGAGATTTTATATAACTTAAAGCCTTCCTCGATAAATGGACTGTCCAACACAAAAAGGATTTTTCAAATCGGACCAGTACTTCCTGAGATTAGCGCGTTCAAACAAACAAACTCTTCAGCTTTCTAATATTAACTGATTTAATAAAAAAAAAAACTGACATACCATACTGGGCCACACAGAGCCATCTAGTTCCAAACTAAGCTACTACTAAGCTTACACTATGGGTACTAGTCAACTTTTAAACTTTTTTTTTAAATACATACTTATAATACATAGAAAACACCCAGACCAGTACAAACAAACATGTTCATGCACACAAATGTTTGTACAGTGCGGGGATCGAACCCGCGACATATGGCTCAGAAGCAGCGTTTACTATCACTGCTCCAACTGGTCGTCGTTGAACGAAAAGATTCATTTATTTTTCAATATTTCCTATCCAAGAGCTAGACCAAAGTTATAAAGGTTTTTATGGAATTTAGACTCTGTTTTGTACTGCATTCTAGCTCCATAGTGTCCATACAGTACACTGGGTGCAAGTAATGGAAATCACGGATAAAACGTCGTCTCGTAAATACACCCATAAGGAGTTCCGTACGTGCCACAGCATATAGTACAACCCTCGAGGGGTGAATTTATTTTTATTTCGCACTAAATTCATGATATTTTTATTCTGGGCTATGGCCGATATGAATAAGTAAGGTAGACGGTTTATCTACCTAAGAATTGCTTTTAGTCGGTTCGATTTTGGTTATTTATATAAAATGAAAGTGTTTGTTTGTAATTTCTAAATGACAGTTTTTTTTACAGCCTAACAGCAGCACTAAATGTATATACGGTACTTACACAAGTCGTTGCAAATTGTGTACATATAACAATAATATCATAAACTAGCTGTCTATCCCGGTTTTGCACGGGAGTAATAAAGATAATGCAAGCAAATGGTCTGTTTATGGTTATGACCATGTTTTCATGTGCATATTTCTATGAAATGAATTTCTTTCATACAATTACCAAACACTTTCTTCCATACATACCTTCTCCTGACCTTTAGAAACATAGCATAATATAAAATACCCAATTTGGTGCAGTCGATTGGAAGATAAGTGCATATCAAACTTGCAATAGCAGATACAGGATAAATTAAAAAAATATATTATGCTTGTCTGGGTTGTCTGGTTAGTGTTCGTCGAAAAATATCTAGTAGTCAGGAGCTTCCAAGAAGAATGTACAAATGTGAAATTTAAAATACGAATGAAATAAACATATTGACTCTGTAAAATCAAGTAAATACATCAGAAAATAGAATTAATTTACCTAAGTTCAAACAGACTTGAGTAGTATAAAATAATTCATATTTAATTATAAATGGATTTCAGAGATATTTGTTTTTGCTATGCGTGTTAGACATTTTTTGAGTGTTTCCGTACAAAAATACGAGTACGTTATTGTTGTGGCTCTGTCTTCACCTCCTTATGGGATTATTTCCAAAACAAAATTATCCACTGTTGCTAATTAGATGTCAATGAAAATCTCCTAAACAAGCTCGAGCGCATTCAGAATTTCTACATTCGTATCTACGAAAGTACGATCATTACATATCTCAGAATACCGAGCTCTGCTGAAATGGTTACGTATACGTCGCAGGCGTGAATTTCACGTTCTTTCCTTTTTGTTCTCAATATTATTTAATCCAAAATCACCATTTTATCTAAAGGAGCGTTTTCAATTCTTGCGGACTTCTTCAATAGAGCGGACCCTAGGTCACGATATGCGGTCTTCCAATAAACTCCGTCTTGTAACTCCTCTTTATTCTTCCCATTCTTATTCGCGGTCATTCACTGTAAAATCTATACGTCTAAGGAACTCTCTTCCATTGTTGATTCGGCAATCTGAATCACTTCCTATTTTTAAAAACAGACTTAAAACCTATCTTCTTTTATTTTAATTTCTATCCTGTCTAATTTTAACTTATGTAATTCCTATTCTTGATACTTTTTGGTCACGTGATCCTCTTTCGTTAAATGTATTTGAGTTTGTAGTTGATGTGTGTATGTTATGTACCTATGTATATTAAATATAAAATAAATATTTTAAGACATACCTCACTGGGCCACACAGAGCCATCTAGTCCCAAATTAAGCTACTATTAAGTACCTTGTCGTATGGGGTACTAGACAACCGATAAACTTACTTGTATACTTTTTTTTTAAATACATACTTATAATACATTGAAAACACCCAGACCAGTATAAACAGATATGTTCATGCACTCAAATATTTGTACTGTACGGGGATCGAATCCGCGACCCATGGCTCAAAAGCAGCGTTAACTACTGCTGATCCAAATGGTATTGAGTAAATAGTTTATGTAGTTTATTATGCATGTATGTAATACTGTATTTAATGTTATATATGTAGTTTACTATGCATGTAATATTATATTTCAGGTTGTTACTTTACATCTGATATATTTTGTTAGGTGTACATTTGAAAACTCTCCGCCGCCTTCCCTTTTCAAATGTTTCAATCTTCCTCTACCTGAAGGTTGTCTGGTAGAGATCGCTGCAAGCGATAAGACCGCCTAAATTGTACAAATCTAAGTCTTACTCATGTGTTATTTTTCAATTTTATGGTGTGCAATAAAGTGTATCTATCTATCTATCTATCTATCAGTCAGACTTGCCTTAAGAGTCGAAATATACGTTTTTGCGGCATGAGCAACAGTATCTCTTTTTATATATAGTACTACTATAGTTAACTTAGGAGTTTGAGTTTCTCACATCGACCTGATAGCATAGTTTTATTTTTAAAGACGTATTGGTAATCCTTCATTTAGTCTTATGGCTAACTTATACTAAACCTATGCCACGTAACGAGGTGAGGTGGGTCACACACACAGGCGTACGGACCACAAAGCGATTATATGGGTACCCTATTTTATTTTTAAGAGTAGGGAACCATGGAAATGAAATATAAACTTCCTCTAGCACGCATACCTGCCATGTCTCTTCAAAGAACTCAACGTTATAAGCTCCGGGTGAGGAGCGCTGAGGGCTCGCACCGTGCTTCATTAAAATGTCGCGGCACGCCGAGTGTGGAGTGGCCCTACGGACAGAGGCAGTAGGCACTCGCTGAAACACAGAGATACAACTTTATAGAGGTGCGTATTCATTTCTCTGAAGATTGGAAGAGTCAGAGGTGCGTGTGGTGTACCTACCCAAACGTACTATATATTTTTGTGAGTTTTGCTTGCAGTTTGCTTTGTGTTTTTCAAGGTGTCGCCTTCCCAAAGCAGGTCCCGGGTTTTGATTATGGCATTGGGGCGTTTCGGACCGCGGTATCAATCGCCCAAGAACTCTTTTTGAATGGGTCGTTTCACACCGCAAGTGTTTCAGTGGTGTGAATTTCGCAATGTATCTTTTGGATTGGGTCGATTCGGACTACGGGAAAAATTTACCAGCAAATTAAAAAATACTGATGCCAAATTAAAATAATGCTTCAAATTTAACGATTCAGCGCGGGTCCGGTATGCAGGTTATTATTCTATTGTTTATAATGACCGGTAAGTCAACTTTCTAACAAAGGTTTTATTTTACCTGTGATTCTTGGAATTTGTGCGCGTACATCTGCACCATTTTGCATCTAATCTATAAAAAAAAAAAACTTATAAACGATCTGTATACTTCGTAAAATATTCAATAATAAATTAACAAATATAATGAAAGAAACACTCTCAATTTTAAGACACTTTTACTGGCTGATTGTATGGGCTGGTTGTACTCGTACTTTAAGGGATAATGTACCTACCTAACAAAAAATATTTATTCTTCGATTTTGTTTACTGGCCGGTTCGAATAGACCCCATCACAAAAAGTTATTGGGTGATTCACACCGCGGTCCGAAACACTCGTGGTCCGAAACGCCCTAATACCCTTGATTAAAGGACCGGTAAATGTAGAAGAAAGCTATTTTTAATATTTCCATAGGGTAATTGTGTTATCTTTGTTAGTTCTGATTTCTGCAGAACAAGTGATTTAGATAGTTACTTACTTTGAGGTCAGAAAAATATACTTATGTCATAGTGTCCACTTGTATGTTCAATTTATGATTTATTAAAGCTGAACTGGAAATTCTGTCAAAACTAAAAAAATAAAATCTTTTTAAATTTTATAAATTCTGTATACCAAAAAAAATTGAACTAATTAAAAAAAAACTTACCAAAAAGTAAAAAATAACAAGAAAAACGTTTTTATTTTTAAAAACCTATTTTCCTACTTACAATAATATTTTAACTACTAATAACTAAACAGTTCGAAGTCGTAATGGGACCACACAGGAAGCACCAGCTTTTAAACAAAAAAAATGTTTTCAAAATCCGTTCAACCAGTCGAAAGGTCTGAGGTAACAAACATAAAAAAAATACAGTCAAATTGAGAACCTCCTCCTTTTTTGGAAGTCAGTTTAAAAAGGTGCCAAGACCTAACGTTTAACGTTACAATTCCCCTATAACATCTTTAAAAAAAATGGTACCTACTCTATTTTACTGTTTTCGTTAACCTCTGTCCAAGTCAAGCAACTATAACGATACCATATTTCTATTTATTCAAAGCCCTGTTTTATTCATAATATCATGTAAGTACGTAAGCGGTTAACTTGTCAGTTCTAATAGCCTCTCAGTACTCCTACATGTCGCATCATTAAAACGTCGCGACCGCTGTCGTCGGGCACTCGGCGGCCACTCGGACTAACGACGTTATTCAGCTTTTGGCTATTATGTTGCACAGTGGTTGACATTGTTTGCGTGGACTTAGCGTGCTTCGCAGCCAGTTTTTTGGTGGAACTATACCCTCTTTTTAACGGGGGTCGACTTATTTTTTATCTTACTTCGTGATGGTGGACAGACATCTTGGTTAACAAGCCTTCAGTGCGAGCACTGACATCGCGTGATTGGTTTTTCGTTGGGACTTAACCGTTAACGCTAAACGGTATTCAAGCAGCTTTGTCACTACAATATATATATATATTTTTTTAAGGACATGCCTCACTGGGCCACACAGAGCCATCTAGTCCCAAATTAAGCTACTATTAAGTACCCTGTCGTATGGGGTACTAGACAACCGATAAACTTACTTATACACTTTTTTTTTTTGTAAATACATACGTATAATATATAGAAAACACCCAGACCAGTACAAACAGACATGTTCATGCACACAAATGTTTGTACTGTGCGGGGATCAAACCCGCGACCCATGGCTCAGAAGCAGCGTTTACTACCGCTGATCCAAATGGTCGTCAATTCTTCAATTCTTGTGTAACTAAAGGTCATGGCACACTATACCGGTTTCGCAACAGCACGGCTGCCGCACGCGGCGTCGCCTCGAATATTACAAAATAAATTGTACGAGTCACAACTTAATGCTCTAATTTGAATGACAAGTTAATTGTTGGGTTGAGGCGGTGCCGGTGCGGTGCCGGTATAGTGTTTACCTTTAGTTGTGGCTGGCTTGCGTCTTCGTGCGCGTGTAGGTATTGTTGATGTTGAAACTGTCAAGGTACCATGACAGCCATGAGGGTACTTTACTATTTTATTCGAAATAAAAAGTAGTATGTATGCTATTTGAGCCTATAATCCACCTCCTTGTCAAATTTCAATATCTGTTAAGCTGCTTTGACGAGGTATACAGGGTCAGGGTCGGGCTGGTTCTAGCTAGTTATACCATTTACCTAAAATGATATAACGAGCTGAAACCAGCCTTCGTTATCATGCTTATAAATGGTATAGTTAGGACCTCAGATCATATAAAGAAATAGATATGAAATGGGGGCGTGGCGCGTGCGAATCCAATATGGGCAAGCAGAACTATTGCACACCGCGGCGAATTATTTAATGAAAACATCCATGTAACGATAATTGTATCGGCACAATATACATTGAAGGCTTAATACTAATCAGCTGTGTTGTGAGTACTATACGACTGCGCAATGTATCGAGGTTTAATCAAAGCGTACACTGCCCGACGTGTGCGTCGCGACCACACTTTGTAGCGACATGACACACTAATTTGCACATACCAAATGACGCATTGTGTAAGCGAGTAAGTGGCAGCCGCTGTGATTGGGTCCATGTTTGTGTGCGCGCCAATGAGCGTTGTAAATTGATATAGTGTGATCCTTATGCTTACAACAGTGTTATTGTAGATGCGTTGCACACATAAATAATTCGGAGACACGGGTTTGCTAAGGATTTACGAGTAATTTCATATCTCCTTCCTTATATGATCTGAGGTTAGGACAGACATTTGATATCTATCATAAATTTTTGTTTACATACAAAGTAAAATTTTGATATTCGGTTTAGTTTGAGAATTGTTTTTTCAAAAATGTTATCATACGCTGGTTTTAGCTTGTTATAGCATTATCCTAATACCCTGTAATAACAAACTTCCGTCCAAACTTTCAAATATACAAAATATGTAAACTTTCAAGTATACAAACATCCGGTGCCGGTGTATAGGTGCTCCGTTCAAGTAAATGACTTATTTTATTGTATTTCTTAAAATAATGGTGTGGACAACAGATCAGGCAACCTTACTGTTAGGCCTTTATAGTCGTTTTTACTTTTTTAATTTGTGGTTTTGTCTTTAAATTTTGCCTAGCAACAGGATTGTATAAAAAAAATAGTTTCGATATTGTTCTCGTTAATTTGGTAGCCATCACCTTGTTATATTGTAAATAGTAATTCTAATACATTTATTATATCCTTTTATTACGTGGTTTCTTTGCTACGTCACATTGTTGGTCCTTCGAGCCGGGTCGAAGGACCAACAATGTGACGCTATAAAGGCCTAACAGCAAGGTTGCCTGATCTGTGCCCACAAATATTTTGTTAGCTTATAGTAATATTTAAACCTTCATTTTCTAACCCCCAACTTGGAATTGTTTTTCAACATTAAAATTGGACAAACTTACTCCTATTTTACTCTTCGTCAACCCTGTCAAAAGTTATGTGCTCATATATAATATAAGCAAAGCGTCCAATTGAAAACATTGGCTGTTTTTTTTGACTGTAAGAAAATGAAATAGGGTAAAGTATTCACAATATGCTTGTCAGTTAATCACTCTTCTGCACAGAAAGTATAATGAGCTCACAAAAAAGATGTACTAAAGCAAAAAGACCTTAGGAAGCACATTCAGATAAACATAATTTATAGTCAGTGAAGATTTTTAATAAAACCCCCGCGACCGTATAAACGGGGCGCGACTTAAATTTATTCATTCAGAAATGTAATTCTGAGCATATTTTAATAAAAATGTTACCCCCGCCTTTGACTCGGCCAATTTGAATTTTGATATCAAACATTCGTGACCGAATTCCGTGAAATAGTTTGGTATATCAATCAAGTGATTTGTCGTCTAATCAAGTTCGATGTGCAGATACGACTTTTGGCTTCTGAATATTTTATGTTCAAATGGGGAAAATATGCGTAACTGCTTTTCTGAAGTTGAACGAGAGTGACTGAGAATGACTATACATTTACGACAGTATTATTTACGTCCGTAAAACCCAAATTTATTAAATAAACTTCAGACATAAAGATAGACTTGCTGTTTCAGGTTTCAGACTGCGAAATGATGAAGATTCGTTCATGGGATATTGCATTCGCATTTTCAACAAGTCACCACAGACTATTAGTGAACTTCCTGCATATACTAACTAAAATTGTATTTTGTAATTTTAATAAATACTTCACTATTAATCCATACTAATATATTATAAATAGAAAAGTGTGTGTGTATGTTTGTTTGTCCGTTTTTCACGGCAAAACGGAGCAACCAATTGCCGTGATTTTTTAAGTGGAGACAGTTGAAGGGATGGAAAGTGACATAGGCTACTTTTTGTCTCTTTTTAACCAGCCACTTTCCTAAGATGTAGGTTGAAAGTTTGTACGAGTATAGAGCATTCCGCAATTTCAAGGTAGAAAGCTAAAATTGGTATGCGGATTAATAAAATTTACGATTAACAAAAAATAATGCCAATGCCAATGCCAATGCCTTAAAAGAGGGGGTGAAATTTTATTGTTACCTCGAATTTTACGCGAGCAGCGGTACCATGGGCAAAAGCTAGTGGATAGTCAAATGATATAAATTTAATGAAATTAAATTGTCCTAGCTCGTACTGGCATATTATTATTATCTTTTTGTTAACATAATTATTTTAAAAAACTGATAATAATGACTGAGAGTTTTTTGCGCTCCTTCTTCTCAGCATTAGCCCACGCCAGTGTATAAGCTAAAATATAATGACGTCTTCTAAAGTTTATTTGAGCTACGTCAAGCTTACAAGTTTGCTTTAGCAATATAACTATACAAATCTATTTTTTTTATCATGTTAGATATTGTCAAGTGTCAACTGAGTTAGTATTTTCATAAAAAGATCTTGGGAAAAGAATTTCTTTTGTACCAATAAGAATATTGTGCACACAATACCTATGCCAACCAAAATACTTCAAACCAACAAAATCAATATCTCCCCATTACATATTCAACGAACTATCTAACCGTAGGGGAGGGCGGGCAAAAATGGCCATCAAACATTAATGATATCATTTGGAGTCCCGCAAAGATGCTGAGCAACGGGTGATAGTCGATAGAACGCGAGTAAAAGGGGCTTTAATGTGAATATTATGCAGTGCCCGATCTCCCCACTTGGCTTCGATGTCACAGCTATGTAAGAATAGCTGTACCATTGCGTAGAAAAAGATAAATTTACGAACTTAGCTAGCGATTTTATTTACACTTGGGTCTTGGGTCTATGCTGACGTTTTGAACGCTTTAGAGCGCGCGTAGTCACGTGGTAGACATGAGTTAAATCGGTTAAGACATTGGGACCCTTACTATGGACAAAATACCCACGGAAAACACTGTTGAATCATACCTTATTTTAAAGCCCCAGACGTCTACATGTACTAGTTTAAAGAGCATTATTGTGGGGTATGGGAATATGAAGCATTTTTTATTCAAAAAGTAAGTCCATTTATCAGTTTTATATAAAAGTAAAATAAATGTCATTACGGAAAGCTCATTGTTTCTTATTATAATAATAAAAATATGATAACATTTACTCTCTTAACTATTTGTTTGTATAAAATCATGACAATAATTACAATAACTATAAATTAGGTATCAAAGAAAAAATTAGTCGTTTTTATTCAACGTTATCTATCATAACGACAGTATCTAGAATTGCAGCTGGTGCTAGGTTGACATCTTCGTGTCTCGCCCACGCTAGATAATAAATGCTGGCAATGTGTGCACAACATCCAACTGTGCAGCGGTCATGTATACAGGAGCAGTAAATAGCCCTGCATCGCATCGCGTCCCGCCTCAAACGCACATGTCGTGAATCGTGATTGTATGCGGCCTCTTATTAATGTTTTGTTATCAATCAGTTCTGTGACCAGTTTTTTATCTACCAGCCCCTCTCGTCCCCCTCACCGCATTCCACGCGTATTCTATGATGGCCTTAGTCACTGTGTGTAATTATCTTTATTATTTTCTAATACTAGCGACCCGCCCCGGCTTCGCACGGGTGCAATGCTGATACTAAATACACTACAGAAAAACTGTGAACGTTGTATATAAAAACATAGCGGCCCGCTCCGGCTTCGCACGGGTATAAAATATATAGCCTATGTGATTAAAATCGATCCAGTAGTTTTGATTTATTCATTACTGCCCGTGGCCCGCACGCGTTAAATTTGGAGTAAAACAATCCCCCTTTCCCTATACCATGAAGATTTCCTGCTATCTTTGGAATATCTAAATTCATACACTACATTTTTACTTATTTACTTTTTACATTTTTAACTATTTATTTTATTTTTATAACATATTACAGAATGTCTTTATAAACAACGTTCACAGCTTTCTTGTCATTAAACAATACAAACATGTTTTCTCTGGAGGTCACTCTTGAAAGAGCGACATACAGTTGTCCATGTGAAAAACAGTCAACGCTCAAATCTAAGCCTGCAACGTTGAAGGTTTGACCCTGCCATTTTTATTAATGGTCATTGCAAAAGAAGTCTTTACCGGAAACTGTAAACGTTTAAATTGGAAGGGTAAGTCCGATGGTATCAGAGGGATTCGGGGAATCAATACATCTTCTCCGGTACCACATCCTGTGAGTATTGTGCACTCTATTAAAATCAGTTAAAATCAGTTAAAATCAGTTTTATTTCTGCAAATAGGCCCCTGGAGGCGCTTTTACACGTCCCAATATTTAACCTACCACTGCTTCGGGACAAATGTGGGCTAGTGCCGAGAAGAAGCAGCGCAAGAAACTCGGTCACTATTGTCAGCCTCTTTTTAAATAAACATGTTTACATAAGATATATGCCAGTGCGAGCTGATACAATTTAAAGCCAAACGTTCCTATCATTTAAATAATCATCAATAGTGTAATAGCCCTTTTTCATTAAAACAACTTTGATATATGATTTGAATTTATGTACAGGGAGGTCAGCAATTGATAGTGGTAATTTGTTGAAAATACGGATACAATTTCCCATGAACGAATTACCTACTTTTCGCAGTCTGAATCCTGGAACGGCAAGTTTATCTTTATTTCGGGTATTGAAATTGTGTACGTCACTATTTTTGACAAAAAATTCGAGGTTTTTACGGACGTACATAATGTTTTCGAAAATGTATTGAGATGCAACTGTTAGTATGTTGATCTCTTTGAATAGCTCTCTTAGAGAGTCACGGGGTCTAAGGCCGTAAATAGCCCGCACAGCACGTTTTTGCAATATAAAAATAGACTCAATATCTGCCGCTGAGCCCCATAACAAAATACCGTATGACATTATACTGTGAAAGTAGCTAAAATATACTAATCTTGCCGTTCCAACATCAGTCAATTGTCTTATCTTTCGCACAGCATAAGCAGCAGAACTAAGTCTTCCAGACAGAGACCTGATATGAGCACCCCATTGCAGTCGAGAGTCTACAGTTATACCTAAAAAGGTAGAGGAGTCTACTGTGTCTAATGGCTCATCTTTTACAATAACATTTGTGGCGGAAAACCTTACATTAGGCAAAGTAAATTTAACACATTTTGTTTTTCTTGCATTAAGCAAAAGATTATTCGTAGCAAACCAATGCAATAATTTAGAGAGGGTATTGTTAACATCGTCAAATGATAATTCGCCCCTCTTAATTTTAAAAATTAATAAAAGTGTCATCTGCAAACAATACCATCTCACAAAGATTATACATATAATATGGAAGGTCGTTAATGTATATTAAAAATAGCAAGGGTCCTAATACTGATCCCTGAGGGACACCCATGATAAGGGCCGACCCTGAAGACTCAGTCCCATCAATGCAAACTTTTTGTGTTCTACCTGTGAGATATGAGTTAATTAAATCTAACGAATCATTCGAAACACCATAATGTCTGAGTTTTTTAATTAACATTTTATGGTCCACACAATCAAATGCCTTTGACAGGTCACAAAAAACACCTATAGCATCTAACCTACTCTCCCAAGCATCGAATACGTGTTTTAGAAGTGCTACTCCCGCATCAGTGGTATTTCTACCTTTCCTGAATCCATATTGATTGTGATGTAATAATTTATTCAAATTAAAGTGCGATAAAAGTTGACTAAACATAATTTTTTCAAATATTTTACTTAGTACTGGCAAGATAGATATTGGTCGAAAATTAGCGGGATCGCATTTCTCGCCGGATTTAAATAATGGAATAATTTTGCTAAACTTCATTAAAGTTGGAAACTGTCTATCATCAATACATTTGTTGAAAATTATTGCGAGATGAGGGGCTATTGAATTTATAATTGTATTGATAATATGAACGGAAATTCCCCAAAGATCTTCAGTTTTTTTCATATTCAATTCTCTAAAAGTTTTTATAATTAAATCAGGGTTTATATGTCTAAAATTAAATGAAAATTTGCACTCATCGACAGCCGACTTGAGAAGGGATTCAGCTAGATCAGCGGAAGAAGCAAGCCCTTCAGTAGTGGAGGAAGCTATGTTTGAAAAAAAATTCTCAAATGTATTCGCAACCTCTGTGCTCGTGTTTATTAACTTATCCCCTAATTTGAGAGAGTAAGCAGGATTGCTTGGTTTTAGTCTACATGTTTCTTTATTTATAATATTCCAAGTAGTTTTCGCTTTATTTTTGGAAGCCGAAATTAAATTATGAAGATAAATTGACTTTGCTTTGGCGCATACTATTTTAAATAATTTGGAGTATTTTTTAACATGGTCTATAATGTTGTGGTTTTGAGATTCAGCTTTTAGACTATACAAATCATATAATGTTTTTCTACTTTTGTAAATACCAGGTGTAGCCCATTCATTAAACTTACAATTCTGTTTGTTGATTTTTACTTTTTTCTGCTTAAAATGATTATCAAATTCATTTTTTACCAAACCAAAAAGGCCCTCATATAATTGATCAACATTCTAACTACCAGGCTTTAGTAAATTAACACCATTTTCAATTTTTGCTTTAAATCTGTCTATTTTATTAATAGTAACCGGCCTATACACATAATCTACTATGTTTGGGACACGATGGTGCTCAAATGATGCTTCCTGTCCACTATGGTCTGAAGTTAGACAATTTAATATGTTTTTTTTTTAACACTTTACCATTACAAAAAATATTATCTAAATTATGAAAGTTTTCATAATTTATATTTTAAAACTACAATCATACAATTATTTATCGTAACTTACTTATAATTACTGATACGTTGTCACGCTGAAAAGCACATTTTTATAATAAACGCGTCCGATCGCTGCTAAATTCAAAGTGCTATAGGGAAAACCGTTGTTTTTTTTTTTTTTTTTTGAATGGACCTATGCTGTGGCAGAAGGCCGTTACAGCTTCACCGGGCGGGAGGGAAAACCGCGGCCTCTGACGCGCTATTTATAGGCACGCTCTTGCCGCACCGGGCGGCCGGCCGGTACCGCCGCAAACGCTACGATCTTCGAAAATATTCACTTAAATCATACGGTGTAAAGGGCCATATAGATTTATATTAAATGAACAATGTATTCAAGGTATTTAATTGGTTAAGGATTAATGCTGTATTGGTTAAAATCGCTTCGAAAATTAGCCATTATTTGTCGTAAAAAGTAAATGACAAAAAAAAGTTATTGTGGGTTATCCATAAGAGACAGACATATACTATCACGGACTTTTCTGTAGACCTTTTCAATGTGTACAATACTTAGTACATTATTTTGATAAAACTCGTAGGGTTCAGCCTGCGTTTGCAATGTAAGCGGAAAAAATGTAATTATTTACGACATCACATTAGAAACCTCAAAAATAACAGTACTTCTCCACTATTTAATGGATGTTATTATACATATAAACCTTCCTCTTGAATCACTCTATCTATTAAAAAAAACCGCATCAAAATCCGTTGCGTAGTTTCAAAGAGTTAAGCATACAAAGGGACATAGGGACAGAGAAAGCGACTTTGTTTTATACTATGTAGTGATTATTGAGTATTAAAACGTGCAAAAATTAAAACATTTATGTCATTATCTGAACTTTCCCATTACTTTATTAAAAAAAAACTATACAGTTATAAAATATGTAAGGTTATCTAAAAACTACTATAAGTTTCATTCGTGTTTGCTGAATCTCGCAAAGTGGGTCAGAAAGGTCCCAATGTCTTTTATAAATCATTTCGACATACCTACCTATAACAATGGCTTAAATTTAAGAAATCATTAGATATTTTATTGAATATTTATAATTTTCATAATTTAAATACATGTAGGTACGTAATATAAGACATTTTACTTCATATTGTCAGAGAGTAAATAATTCATTAAATACATTATTTTGTAGACCAATACAAAAAATTCTGAAAAATATTTACCACTAAATCTTAGTATTTCAACATTTATTAGTACAGCTATCGCTGTACTGTAATTATAAGTACACATAATTTCAACCAAATCAGTCTTGATGTTTTGGAGGAGTTAAGTGGCAATCACACGTAAAGAAGAATTATCTTATACAGGATGAAAATTTAATCACTTTCCAAAATATTTGTAGGCGTTCAGTATCGTATTTAGAGCCCATTTATGAAGTAAAAAATGTAAATCAAGTTTTCACCCGAAAATATTTTTCGCAATATAGTTTTAAATTTTTACAGTTTTAGGCCTGTTTAGGTATACAGGGAAAATCAAAAACTTATGCTTAGTATCGTAATGAATGAATGTGATGTGCATTGCGTAAAAAAAGTGTTGCAGGCGGCCGTATCAAAAATTTTAGATTTTTGCGGACATTTTCTAAGTGCTTTATCTTGACATTTTTGTACTGGGCTATACCAAAAGAAAAAATACCCCATTGGTTTTTTGTCTCGTAGATTGATATATTAAAATTTCGAAGATGGTTAATATTCATCCTGTATATTAGGATTGAGTTAATTGTTATTTATATATTTTCTAGCGATTCGAACCACTATACATATCAGTTCTAAATGAACTGGCTGTTTCGTGTGTGGATATGCTTTTGCCCAACCTACTGCGGCTTAAGATAATGGCTGCGTAGTTCTGCGGGATGTAAATAAATATAAACATTAAAACAATGACGTCATCCTACCCGCATAAATCCGTTTCTTTGTGATTCATCGTTTTGTTTGCGTATTGCATAGCGCAACTATAGCTACTTTATATGATATTTAGCAACTTAATTGCAATTATAATATCATTATGTAAACTTAAAAAAATTTATGTCTCATGCAGGACTCGAACCCGCATCTCCATGCATACCGGGCGCGGTGCTTTATCAATTAAGCCAAATAAACACTAAGTTACAGCGTCAAATTTTTTCAAGCATATTCTTATCGCTGTAAGCCAGCGTAGTTTTTATCAAAGTCAGGAGTTTTGAATTACCGCGCCCGGCATGCATTGAGATGCGGGTTCGAGTACCGCCTGAGACATAATTTTTCAAGTTTAAATACTAAAACTATAGCTAAGTACTTTAGGTTTAGTGCCAATCGATTGAGACCGTTAATGAAATAATTAAAGTTATTCAACAATTTTAACTCGTCATCACCATCAGCCCATATTGGTCAACTGCAGTGCATACGCATAGGCCTCTACAGTCGGATGATTTTCTGATAATCACCACGCTTGTCAAGCGGGTTGGTGATCGCAGTTTGGGCCAATGGTGGAGAGAAGACACTGTTGGCCAACTACTTCTAACGGTACTCTTTAAGTACGTAAGGAGTACCATTATGACAATAGTCTAGGCTATTCTATTTTTGAAAGGGCACCACACAGGGTTTGGGGTGGTGGGATCACCTTCCTAGTGGTACACCCTGGGCAACAGCATCTTTGATTTTCTAACCAATGATGACGGCTAACATATCCCTGTGCGGTGGTAGGCTTCGTTAGAGGCTGCCTGGATGCTACCACCCTCCTGCCGGAGTCCAGCGCCAAACAATTTTTCTGTTTTCCGTTGGTGTGTGGGAAAACCAGTACGGTCTGTAGGTAAGCTCACTCCATCTTAGGTTTCTTCTTAACCGTAGAGTTAAGTATGTCAATATCAGTATATAAACTTGAAAAATTTTGTCTCAGGCGGGACTCGAACCCGCATCTCCTCGCATGCCGGGCGGGCGCCATACAATTAAGTTGCTAAAATATCAAATAAAGTATATAAATAGCTGTTTCATCTTAACTGACTGTCAAACATCTGCAAAGATGTTTTTTTCGGGTGTTAAGGTTGCAAACTCCTAACACATGAAAAAACGCTGGCTTACAGCGTAAGAATATGCTTGAAAAATTCGCGCCGTGTCGCAGTGTCTCGGTGGCCTAATGGTATGGCGCCCGCCCGGCATGCGAGGAGATGCGGGTTCGAGTCCCGCCTGAGACAAAATATTTCAAGTTTATATACTGATATTATAAGTGCAATTAAGTTGCTAAAATATCAAATAAAGTATATTAAGTATGTCAAGTCAAGAGCAAGCCCATTGTTTATATGAAAAGAAACACAAAAATTTTACTAACAATGCTAACTGTTTTGGGATGTATGCTATGTGCTTTTTATTAAGAGTTTCTGACATTCCATTATATTTCCTTTGTCAGGACAGAACTGATTCCTTATCGTCACTGACATCATCATCATTACAGATAAAAGAAACCTCGGGGCATCGGCCCAAGCATCTTCAAGGCGGTCAGTCCCGTGCTGCTTCGTCAGACCGTCAGTCTAGCTAAGAGATTGCTAAAATTACAAATATATTTAGGGTCATCGATGGAATAGCTCTACCCTTTCTCGTCCTATGGGTGTCGTAAGAGGTGGCTGAAGAAGTACAGCCAAAATAAGACGAGTCAGTAGCGTCTACACTTCACTATTGGCTAAAAAACCAATGCCAACCTGTCTGCCAAGCATGGCAATAACGTCCTTTTATAGAGGATCCTGTCGTAGTGGACTGGTAGAGACTGGTGATGATGAGGATAACCTACATGCTGGTCAAAATGCTAACCCAAGAAAAAGGAGAGGTTTTTATGTTTTAAAAACAATATTCACTTAGTATTCATTAATGGTATTAGGCGGATGTCAAATTGTCTGTTTTTAATGAATTGCAAATGGTTCTCTATTTTGTCTCATAAATTTTTTATCTATAATCTAACGTGTTATAATGTTTTGTGACCTAATCATCTTTTGTCCGAATAATAATTAGCCCTAACTCAGTGCCTCATAATATCACTTGCCCTAAAATCGAAATCCCTAAACATAATTTATCCTAAAATGTTTTGCTATAAATATTACAATCTATAATGTTTAAAAACATATAAGGCTTTTCTATAACAGTTATAAGTCCTCACGTAATGTGTTAAAATTTAACGTACCTTAAAGTCTAAATACTATAAATATAAAAGGCCCTAAATCTTTTGCTGTAAATATAACAACCCATATTATTAAAAATGCATAAAAGCAAGCACGCATGCATTAAGAATTGCGTGTGCTCCAGTGCTACGGGAAGTGCAGCCCCTTCGCCCTAGCGTAACAAAGTACGGGCACCCACGCTCTCCTTCGCAGCTTCGGCTTTCTGGTCGACTTTGGCGACCCTCAGCCACTACGGAGAGTCCGGGCGCCTGAACGTTGTTACAGCGGGCGGGGGCTGCCTTCCTCCGGGCCTCCGCCTTTTTGAATTATACTCTAGGGGTAGGGCAGACAAGTACCACGTGAAGTCGGTGTTGGCTGATTCGGTTCAGAGACAGATTTGACACGAAATCCGAAATCCATACGATTACAAGTGTATGATAATGTGACGGTTACCTATTTTAAAACGGAATTGTTTAAGTACGAATATCATTTCTCCGAAAACGGTTTGCCACATTTTTATTTTCCATATTTTTATTTTACCGAAAATACGTATGACATATTGCTGATATTACGATTTTCGGTTGTTATATTTTTTTAATTCTATATGGTTTCAAATGTTACTCAACATATGCCAAAGATATAATTATCAGATATTTCAGTTTACAGAAAAACGTTTCTAATACTATTAAAAGACAAAAAATATTTTAAATAAAAACATTCGCCTTCGCAGCTTCGGCTCTTTGGTCGCCTGGGCCTTCGGCCTACGGCGACCAGCCTCAGCCGCTACGGCTCGCACGAATGACTGAGCTTTATTGCAGCGGGTGGAGGCTGCTTTCCCTCCGCGCCTCCGGCTTTTAAATTACACTCTAGTATTGGGCAGATAAGTAACACGGCAAAGTGACCACGGCGAGTCGGGGTAAACATAATTAGAGTTATTAAGGATGTAAAAAATAAAGAAACATGGATTAATATCCATGTTTTTAACACAAAAAATTTAAGTGAAATGAAGTAGTTATTTTGAAGAAATTTTGTATAATAATAGTACTAGGTATGTTAAAGTACAGATTCATTGACAACGATTACGCATGTTTCGATTATTTTTTTCAATAAAAATAAATAACACGATAAGAACCTACTTGTTTTTTTTCGATGAATAAATCATGTTAGCAAATAAAAATCGGCCAAGCACGAGTCGGACTCGCGCACGAAGGGTTCCGTACCAAAAAGGCCAAAAAAACGAGTTTGTTGTATGGGAGCCCCCCTTAAATATGTATTTTATTTTGTTTTTAGTATTTGTTGTTATTGCGGTAACAGAAATACATAATTTGTGAAAATTTCAACTGTCTAGCTATCGCGGCTCTTGAGATACAGCCTGGTGACAGAGTGACGGACAGACGGACAGATAGCGAAGTCTTAGTAATAGGGTTCCGTTTTTTCCCTTTGGGTACAGAACTCTAAAAAAGTGTGTATGTAACGGAATAGGTATACGGAAAAGGTTAGTTTGAATTTTAAAACATCTAGAAAATAAAATTATTGTATGCAAAACATCTGTGAAAAGAAAAGAAAGTGTTTTAATAGCCGGGTATCTATTTTTCTGTAAAATGAATTATCTATAAAATAAATTTATTATTTGCAATATTATGTATTAAAATATATCTGGTATTCAAAACTTCGATAAACCGTTTTCGAATTATTGAAATTCGAACAGAAAAGTTTCGAAAGTTAGATAGGTTACCAATGTGACTTATAATAACTAAACTACATGAGGATAACATAACCAATATAAACCACCTTTTAAACATATGTTTAAGGACTAACTATATATTATAAACCATCATTCGGACTAACAATATTATTATAAACCATCATTAGAACTAACAATATTATCATAAACCACCATTCGGACTAACATACATTATACAATTTAACACTTAGGACATGTGACTTTATAGCAAGAAAAATTAGGATATCTAATTATGACACCCGATATTATGACACGAAAGCATTAGAAGTGAAGACAATTAGGCATAATAAAATTTCGTATTTTCGAACATTATGGATAGTGATGATTATAGCAAACGCGTTAGGGATTTTAAATTTCGGACGAACAATTTTCGAAGAAGAAAGGGACTACCATTGCAAATTAAGTGAAACTTAGAGCGTGTTTTTTATTTATCATTAGAGAATTTAGAACCATAGTTTTAAGGCAAAAGCATATAATGTATACAATCTTTCTTCTTCCCAAATTTCATTTTGATCCGTTTAAACGTTTTGGCTTCATTGAATAAGAAATTCATCCGTACTTTCGCAGTTGTAATATTAGTCAAAATTGAACGTTATGTTGCTGTGCTATACCATAATAAAAACAATACATTTAATGAATTGACAGATTTTTACCGAACCACTATCACTAACCACACAATCATAAGTCACTGAGATAAAATATAATATCACGCAAAACCTCACCACTTTGCAATGCTAAGAAGTCTGAAAATACATTATTCACTTAGACCCTGTCATTCCACCTCAACGAATAAAATTAAGATCCCGACAGAAACATTAAGATTTCAAGCAACTTTGTGATTGCCTAAAAGATCGCATTATACGGCCGTATCTCGAGCAACGAGACACTCGCAGCATTTAAATGTGAAGAGCGAGCTGAGCGAACTGAGCGAGCGAAGCGAATACTTCTGATAGTATTAAGTCCTTGCCCAGTGGCTCAAGGAGATATTTTTGTCGCGGCTCTGATTAATGCCTTACTCTCGAGTACGTGGTTTGTACAGCAAGTTAATTATGAGATGAAATAGTAGCTTTGTTAAAAGAAATATTACTGATATATTTTTCTGAAGACAGCAGAAAGAAGTAGGAAAAATTAAATAGATTTTAGAAATATCTTTGAGCTTAAACATTTATGTGTTTGTTTGTAGCTTCCAAGAACAGTCCGTTAAAAACTCTATTTGTCAGGTTATAACAACTGTTATTTCAACATCTATGAGTTACCAGAGAGACAAAGTCTACTAATGAATATCAGAACATCGCCTTGGAAGTAATTACTCCATTTCCATATCTCCGTCTCGGGAGAGCAAAATAATTGCAAAGCTAGAACCAAACAAAACCAGCGAGGCATTCCCAGGGGATAGCTTTAATAAAATAAATTAATTTTATTCAAATTAGTTCCAACAACGCGGGATATTTGCGTGGTTAATTAAAAAAGTATCAGCTGATTGTGGTTAATACCTTTTCGGGTGTTTAGGGCTAACAATTTGCGAGTTATATTGAATTTTTGGTTTGTTAAAAAACTCGTTAGAGGTTTTACTGAACCCAACGGATTAGTAGCTGCTCTAGTCTTTTTTGTATTTTGTTTACAAAAAAAATAAGTTTATGTAATAGGCTACATGGCTCATATAAAATTTAGTGAAATAAATGAATTATTTCTGTAGTACTTTATTAAAAAAACTAATAATTATCGATTTTAGTTTGAAAAGTGTAATACAAATATAGCTAAGTATTTATAATAAAAGAAATAGTGTATTAAGTGATAAGTGTTGTGACGTTATTAGGCACCGAGCAAATTTTATGACAGATCTTACGAGTAAGATTTGTTAAACTGTGCTGTGACACTGAAATTTATTAAAACAATACGTGATGGCGGTGTTGTGTGGTACCAGAACATTAAAAGGATAGCACCACCCCTCCTCTTGTGACCTCAGGTGATCGTATGGCCTATTTTCAGTCGTCAATACGGCACACGCGTGGCCTAATGCTTAGCCTGTAACTCCTACTGCAAGATAAAGGTGTCCATCATTGAATTCTAGTTAAAACAGCAATGTCGGGTATAGACATAATCACCACTTTCCATATACTCGTTGGTGATCACAAACCCGAGCAATGTTCGAAAACCTGGGGATCGAATTCAGGATTCTATTCGATCCAGTCCGATAGTTAAGCCACTCGATCAACGGGACAATCTATAAAAATATTATAAAGCTGAAGAGTTTGTTTGATTGTTTATTTGCAGGCGCTAATCTCAGGAAGTAGGTACTCGATCGAACTGAAAAATTCTTTTTGTGTTGCATAGTCCATTTATCGAGGAAGGAGAACGCTGCGACCAATAGGAGCGAAGCATCAGTGAAAAATGTTGCAAAAGTTGCGATCATAATAACAGAAATTGATGCGGATGAAGTCGCAGGCAACAACTAGTAAATTATATAGGGTGATTATCTGTGTAAGGAGCGAACATAAGTCTCTCTTTCTACCTAAAAAATGCTCACAAAGAATTACTCTAACGCGGTCCACACAAACAATATAAGCAAATAGCTCGGCTGTTAAGTGTCTGCTTGCTAATCGCTTTTAAAGCTCTTCGCGCATTTATTTGTGGAGGGTAAATCGAGCATAGTTTACAAGCAACATACCTAACGCGCGGAGTTTGTTACTGCATTGCATTTATAAGGCACGATCCCATTAGTTTTCCTCTGCCATCTTTGACATGTATTTTCTGAATTAATATTATTTAGCATTTTCAAAATTTAGAAATTGCTAGAAAATATTTTATTATCAGTAGTCACTGTAGAGGTGTAAGGCTGCGTTTCCACTGACGCGGAGAGGAGCAGAGAGGAGCTTAGCGGTGCATGAATTGACCAATTACAATGCCCTAAATCTTCGCCCCGCTTCGGTGGAAACATTGTGATTGGTCAATTCATGCACCACTAAGCTCCTCTCAGCTCCTCTCCGCGTCAGTGGAAATGCAGCCTTAATGTTGTTTGATTAAAATTTATCTCGCTGTAAGCTCTTTATAAGCTGTTGTAAGAATGTACACTTACACATTCACCTAGTGCGTCTTATTTGAAATTAAGTATAAGTATTTTACTATAAGTTAAGTTGGCCGTATACATAATAGTGCTTAGAGTGCCTGCTTTTTAAAAAGTTAACAGTACTATTTTTGGCATTTAGTGCCAAGATCACGTAAAAACTCTCAGTTCTTCTACCATCTTGACTCATGTATTAAAAAAAGACCAAAGTAACAACTCATTTAATTTTTAATCGTTGTTAGGGTTCCGTACCCAAAGGGTAAAAACGGGACCCTATTACTAAGACTACGCTGTCTGTCCGTCTTTCCGTCGCTCTGTCACCAGGCTGTATCTCAAGAGCCGCGATAGCTAGGTTGAAATTTTCACAGATTATGTATTTCCGTTACCGCAATAACAACAAATACTAAAAACCAAATAAAATAAATATTTAAGGGGGGCTCCCATACAACAAACCCGTTTTTTTTTGGCTGTTTTGGTACGGAACCCTTCGTGCGCGAGTCCGACTCGCAATTGGCCGATTTTTATTTCTATTTCTTTAACGTCGGGTCGTTTTTGATTTTTTATCCTAGTGATTGCAAAGTACATTACAATTTCTTACCTTTCAGTTACTATAAGGTCGCATCGTGGTCGCATCGTATCGTCTAAATGCAATGTGTTAACATCCCTTGGATTAAGTCGGGGTAATGAGGTGTAAAACCCTGTTGTTTAGTGAACTAGTTAGCAAGTTCATATTTAGGGTCGCGCAAGATTTATTGAGCCATTTTGACCTTTACCCAAACTGGATAAGGTTGAATCTCCTAGATTAGGGTCATGGTTTCTGAAAACAATTAATTTTGGAATGACTAACATAGTATCTACAAACGATCTACAAACGGTAAGTGGCAGCCAGTCTTCAATAGGGAAATTGGTCTAGGTCAAGAGATTTATATCGTACCTATACATATACACATAGGTACGTAGGATTTTTCTCCCCAGAAGTTTAAGTAGTTGGTTCCCTAGGGCATGAGATTATTTAACGGGCAGATGCACGTTTCTTAATACAAAAATCTAAGTAAGAAATTCTCTAAATATATCACAGGAAAATGTCTGACTGACTTCGTAAGATTGCCTACTTACTTTAAAATATTTTGTTACTGTCAGCCAAATAAGTTTTAACGGAAAAAAACACGACCCTTCGAAATGATTTTAACCCGAGATAAAAAGTTGATCTCCATAACAAAGGATGGGTGTCTGTATGGGAAATTTCATGGAGATTGCCCGGATAGTAGAAATGCGGAATAATGGTACATATTTAATATGCGTTCAGATTTTGGGGTAAGTAGGTAAATGAGATTAAAAATAATGGATAATCTAAGAGCAGCCTTGTATTTTAGGGACACACAAATATGTGTTTATTTAAATTTTATCACACTTGTAAACATGAATACTTTTTTGTTGCCGCTGAGTGTGGTAGCACTCTAAGCGACAAGACTTTCAATTAAATAATTTGTTTGTTCCTTTAGCCCATTTCTAATTAGGAAATATTTTGGACAAAAGTGTTTTTTACCTTATTAAAAGCTTTTATTTAACTTGCAATGTATATCTGTAAGTACGTTTTTTCGAGTGTTACTTATCAAGCAATTTATTATTAAACTAGATTTTTCTATCTTCAGTTTTGGCATATCGAAAATAGAAAACAACTTCTGTCTTTGTTTCTCTGGACGGCAAAAACAGAGATAGAAACTGTTTCCTATCTCCGATATGCCAAAACTGAAGATAGATAGGTTATTGGAAATGGCCGTAAGTTTTAACCAGCGTTTAAAATATTATGTGACATATTTTGTATGGGAATTGTGTCAAATTAATCGTCAATCTATGTTTACCGGCTGTTTAAGAATTGGTGAACTCGGGTCGAGAGTCACGGGGTCGAAGGCCATAAATAGCCCGCACAGCACGTGCGGGTTATGCGGGCAGCAAAAACCAGTGAACCTCCTACTCTTCGAAATATGAACCTACAATTTTCACTAGTTGGCACATACGACTAAGTCGCTCAATGTGTATTCGGATATTCAGTAAAATAATTTGCTTGTTTCCCGAGCGCATTGCCTCTTCGCTCTGGGAAAAGTGCCCATTATTTTTCAAGTTAACATTAATTTTTACGGCATTCATGGGAAACGCAGTGTCGTTAATTAAAGTTTAGCTACAATACGTTCTGATGCGGTTAACATAAGAATAATGTTCGAGTTTTAATTAAAATGTTTCGGTCAGGGAATTTCATTCTGCTATCAATGCGAACTGCAGGAGAATGTATTAATATGTGAAGTTTGGATATGAGTCTCTTTTGATGTATAGTAGATAGTGTGTTAGGAGTTTGTTTCATTATGTACAAATGCATAAATAATATCAGTATATAAACTTGAAAAATTATGTCTCAGGCGGGACTCGAACCCGCATCTCCTCGCATGCCGGGCGGGCACTATACCATTAAGCCACCGAGACCCTGCGACTCAGCGCGAATTTTTCAAGCATATTCTTTTCGCTGTAAGCCAGCGTCGTCTCATCAAATGTTAGGAGTTCGCACCCCCAACACCCGAAAGAAACAACTTTGCAGATGTTTGACAGTCAGTTGAGATGAAACAGCTATTTATATACTTTATTTGATATTTTTAACAATTAAATTGCAATTATAATATCAGTATATAAGCGAG
The DNA here is from genome assembly GCA_949315895.1 of Anania crocealis. Taxonomy (NCBI): domain Eukaryota; kingdom Metazoa; phylum Arthropoda; class Insecta; order Lepidoptera; family Crambidae; genus Anania; species Anania crocealis. Next base: position 3,790,740 of record OX438858.1, on the reverse strand, counting down.
GAGATGCGGGTTCGAGTACCGCCTGAGACATAATTTTTCAGGTTTATATACTGATATTATAATTGCAATTTAATTGCTTAAAATATCAAATAAAGTAAATGCATAAATGTTAAAATTCATCCATTCGATCAGTTAGGATATATTTTGACAGAATGTCAGTAATATTCATGTTAGGTGAGTAACAAGATTGTAGTGAAATTTAATATATGAAAAGAAATAATGTTTTTTTATTCAAGCGTAAACAGAATGTTATAAAAAATGGTATGCTCATTTTAAAAATGATATCTCAAGCATTAGTAACAACGCATCATTAAAACACTGTACCGTAACTGGAAGCTTTATATTGAGATAGCATTTCCGTTTCCCGTCATTTGCCTACCCTTTTTAGTACGTAGTTTCCGGCTAAGTGGCGCCACCTGGCGGTCGTGTGCTTTTGAAGTTTCTTAAAATTTGCGGCACACCATTTTGCTCATTGGCGTTTAGTTTACCGTCGTAACAACACCTTCACTGCAAGCCCTGTCTCGGTGATCGTTAAAATTCAGTGATATTATAATTCTCAGAGCAGAATTTTATTATAACCAAGTGAGTTTTTATACAAACTAGTACACAAATCTGGTAAGTCCTACCCTCATTATTTTAAAATGTTATGTATTTTATTTCAAAGATTTTTATTTTCAGTTTCCAATAGCAATTTTATTGCTTAAAACAACATGTTTTTAATAAAACATGAAATATCTTGTTTAAATATTCGTGGGACTTAAATAATGAATTTAACGGTTTTGCCGTTCGGATTAAAGTTATGATGTAATACGTAAAAGTGTATGGTGACTTTTCCATTTAGCATTGAGTGGTTTGTTTGGCTCGGCTGGCAGCTCCTCGAGCTCCTCTTTAGCCGGTTAACATAGTGAACGGCACCTCAGGTGCCGTCATAAAATAAATACGCTTAGTAAATGTATCTTTATTCTAATCAAATTAATGCTAAATTTTTATTTATTTTTATTTTTTTTTATTAGGCATATACCACAGTTGACAATCATGGGTTAGGTAAATACTTTCAGGTTAGTAACTTAGAACTAGATTGACAACCTAAATGTATACACACTACATGGCAAAATTATGAGTATCACGTAGTGTAACATTACTAACAGACAGACACCATTAACTTAAGCAAAAGTAAAAGTAAAAGTTAAAAAAAAAAATACAAAATCAAAATCATGAAAAAAGAGATTCAGCACATACAATTATAAGATAAATACAGTCAGGTTGGACGACGGGGAGTGTTCCTACTGAAGCGCGTTGACGACGCAAGTACAGTTTTCATTTGTCGCCGCGAAACGTCAAGTCATTATATAGCCTACACATACGCACGATGGGATTATAGAAGGAAGTGTTGTTTTTGTACACTTGGAGTTGGAAAGCACGAGGATGCCTGGGATTGGGTCTGATGTTAAATTGGATGAGCGACAATAGGTGAGGGGAGTCAATATGTGCGTGTACAATTTTGTGCAGGTAAAGTAGATTCTGTTGTTGACGGCGAAAACTTAAGGTTTCAATATTGAATTTCGTCAGTCGAGCCTCGTACGAAGAGAGCCTACGTCCATAGCCAAATCTGAAGGCAACGATTTTAAGGGCCTTTCTTTGGACCCTTTCAATGGTGTCCGAGTGAACTTGGTAGCAGGGTGACCAAATAACTGAGCCATACTCTAAAACTGTTCTGACGAGAGTATTAAAGAGGTAGATGAAACTAGAGGGCTTGCTAAATCCTACAGACGATCTAGAAATAAATCCCATCACCTGATATGCCCTACCAACAATTTGGTCGTAATGATTACGGAAAGTCATCTTTTCGTCAAACACCACGCCCAAATCCTTCGCCACTGATTTATATTGAATTTCCCGACCCTCAATTGTATACTGATGTGTTATCTTGTATAGCTTTTTATTCGTGAATGTGATGACAAAGCATTTACTGATATTTAAGAACATATGATTTATTTTGCACCAGTTGGAAATTATATTAATATCAAGGCAGCACAATCGGATTCCGTTTTAATTACATTAAATACCTTGAGATCATCAGCGTACAGCAGGCATGGACATGACAGTTTCTGGGCTAGGTCGTTAATAAATATAACAAAAAACAAGGGACCTAAATGGGAACCTTGGGGAACTCCGGATTTGATGACGATAGAAGACGACTTATGGCCCTTAACAGTAACTAGTTGGCTACGATTATAGAGATAGGATTGAATCCATCTAAGTAGGCACCCATGAATACCAAGAGACTCAATTTTCTTGCAGAGTATAGCGTGGTTAACCTTATCAAATGCCTTCCTGAAGTCAGTATATATAGCGTCGACCTGACCCCTTTCAGCGAATATAGAACAAATATAATTTTTGTATTCCAAAAGGTTAGTCACTGTTGATCTGTACTTAATAAAACCATGCTGGCGATCAGGCAGGAATGGTTTTACATGATTGTAAACATGGTCATACACCACCGACTCGAAAAGCTTAGCGACACTGGATAAAATGCTGATTGGCCTATAATTTTCACAGTTTGTAGTATCTCCAGATTTATGGATGGGTACGATGTGTGCTTGTTTCCAGAAAATTGGGAAAACACTCGATGCTAATGAATAGTTAAAGATGATTTTAAGGGGTAGACATATTTCTTTAGCGCACATTTTAATAAACTTAGGTGGAATGTTGTCTGGGCCAGCGCTTTTATTAGGATCCAAACCAGCTATTTTCTTCAAAATTTCATCATCCCTTATCTCAAATCCCGAGAAACAGCTAATGTTAGTCTGCGCATAGCCCAGATTGGAAGGAACAAATTCAGAGCCTTGTTCTACGTATACCGAGCCAAAGTATTGAGACAATAACTCACAGATTTCCTGATTGTTGCAGGCTGATTGATTCCCAAATTTCATGTTAGTTGGAATGTTTTTGGATCCCTTCCGCCCATTAATGTAACGCCAGAATGCTTTAATATTTCCGCCCAAAGACTGTTCGGTAGACGCGATAAAAGCCTTATAACATTTTTTAAGGAGTTCCTTAGATCTACTGCGCAACATGGAAAAAGTGTCGTAGTCTCGAGGATTACCATATTTTTTAAAACGCTTGTGATATTTATGCTTTTCTTTAATACAGTTTATCAGGGATAACGTAAACCAGGCTGGATAGCTAGAGGAAGTAGTTTGACATAATGGAGTATGCTTGGAAATAACTTTATGAGTAATCTTATAAAATTTGTCAACTACCTGATTCACGTCACCCGTCAAAGGTAGTTCCGTATGCCAATCGATGCTTTTAATGTCTGATCTAACCTTATCGTAATCGCATTTGTTAAAATTAAATCGTTTCAATTTTTTTGGCTTGACAGTTTTAAAGGAAGCTGAATTTAAATCGCTGATAGCTATCAGAAGAGGTGGATGGTGGTCGTCAATTCGTGAAATAGGGTCAGTTTCAGTTACTTTGATGGTATTTTTTGTGCAAAAAACCAAGTCAAGAATACGACTGTTTTTATTCAGTATGTTATTAAACTGCAAAAGGCCACATATAGATATGTGGTCAGACAGAAGTCGAGATTTGGTATCAGATGGAGAAGCAGGACTCACGGTGTGAGGATTTTCACTTGATGGAAGCCAATGAATATTGCGCGTGTTAAAGTCTCCAATCATCACGACCATTTTATCGTTCGCACGGTGAATAATGTTATGTTGGACATTTTCATAAAACGCAGACAAGTCCTCCCCACGCATATCAGGAGGTAAGTAGCATACACATAAGTATATGGTGGATAAAGCGTGCTGGTTTGTCTGGATAGATACCCAAATATCCTCGTAAGGACTTTCCCAAGACTCTAATCTAATTGCGTTAAGTTCTTTTTTAGTAGCAATAAGAACCCCACCCCCGTCGTCCTTCAAGGAACAAGTCGACCGGCGATCCCTTCGAAATACATCGTATCGCCCATCGAAAAGTTCATTGTCATAAAAACCAGACATTAAGTTGGTCTCTGTCAGGCTGAGTATATCATAATTACTACTTCGTACATTCAAATATAATTCAGTTGTCTTTGATCGAATCCTGTTTACATTCTGATAAAAAACTTCCATTATAGGTATATAAAGATTAAATTGCATTGTATCTAATTTATAATAGAAAAACTTAAAGAAATAAATATTACATTAAAACTAAATTGGTGCGGACGAACTCAGTTTATCTAGACAGACACTACTTTTAATTAATATTGGATTAGAATGTTCATCCTTACGTACATATACTTTTCCAAACTTTACCCACACGAACTTAAAACCATGCTCTTTGGCTATTCTTCGGGCAGCTGCGTGGAGCTCCTTACATTTGGCCGATAGATGTTCTGAGAGATATATTAATTTGGTTTCACCGGGAACCTCTAGATGGTTGGTGCTGATCAAATTTGTTGGGTTATTCTTGTTATAGCGCTTAAAGGCCGACATCAGAATATCTCGATGGCGTTCGGAGGGGAGCGTGAGCAGGATACTGCGAGGTCGATCCGAGTTAGGGTTCATTTTGGCTACTCGCCGAACTGAGCAGATGTTTGTGTCAGAAGAAGTTAGTTTAACTGCATCGTATAACTTCTTTACCAAGAAGAAAAGGTTTTCATTGCGTTTCTGGGGAACACAGTGTATCTCAACGTTGCGACTTCTCGAAGCTTTATCGAGTGTATCCATTCGATGCTCAATGTTAAGTAGCTCCGAGCTGAGTGTTTGCTTTTCTTGTTCGAGTACTCTTATTTTATTATTGGCAGCCGCAAGATTGACCTTTATGTCGTTTTGCTCGTCGGCTAGATAGTCAGTTGTTTTAGTGAAATCGTCTTTTAGCGACTCAATCGCGGATCCAATTTCCTTCCTTAGCTTTGTAGTAATCTCTTGTGTCAGCAAGATTTTAAAACTGTTTAGTTTAGAGTCCAAAAGAGCACCAAACCTATCATAAGTGATAGTATCCTCGCAAGGTATTAGGTCACTAGAGTGTTGCGGCGCATCAGGAGTAAAGTCCTCGACCGACATCATAGACGTGTTTAACTGGCTAGTTGTGTTTACTGACTGAGGATGGGGTTGCGTGATGGAATCCAGTTGCAGGCGCTTTGCCGGGCCGGGCAAGATTTCACCCCTGCGTGGGTTGATATTAACTTGACCAGAAATTTCAGGCAACTCAAAATGTGTGCGCACTGGTGTATCGTCATCCTTGCGACGATTACGATTAACGTTTGTGCACAGTGGACAGCACCAGCGACGAGGATCGTTTGCGTAATATTCTTTATAATCTTTAGATGATATATTAACACATCCGAAGTGGAAGCATTCCTTGCATAGTGAACATTTAATAAGGACATCTTTGCTTATAGTGTTATTACACGCTGAACAGTTGTTCATTATTGGTAGAATCGTAGCACAGTCTAAAAATAGATATTATTATACTCGTAGCACCCGTTACGAAGCCGAGTAGTAGCTAGCACAATGCAACCTAGCCGTAGCAATGTTTGGAGAGATCGTAGCTCGTAGCACTGTGACGCAGCACGCTGGCATAGAATGTTGCGTCTCGCTCTGTCCTCGCTTCGTTCGTTTCGCACACAGTTTTAATCGATTGTGACGGTAAATCACAAAAACAGTCAGAACAGTGCCGGCTTGTTAAAGAAATTTGATAACAAAATTATAGTGTTATACCAAATGTTATGAGAAACACTTCTTCACAGTGAACGCGATTGATTTTGCACAACACTTTCACGCTTAGTTCAGGTCAAAATGATGATTATAGACCATATAGTGAATTTTTACTTCGCACCAGGTAAGTTACACTGTTGACACTTCGACGCATTTTTCTCTCATTCATTCAAATTGCTTGACGAAATGGGCGAATTGCCTTTCTTTACATTTAAATTATAAAACAGTGCCTTTAGAATCCCGTGTTAGTGTTAAATTTTATGAAATGGGTAAAATTGGCAAACAAGTGCCTCAAAATAGCATACCTACACACCGCTAATGATCAGTATTGATATAAGATCTCTGAGGTCAGTTGAGCCCCTTTTTTGATCAACAGAATACTAAGTATACAGATTTTTTGAATTCACGCAACCTATTCATTAAAATGGAAGAAATTTACCAAAATATTACGTAAGTCCGTATTGATAAACGCGAGTTTCAGTCGTAAATTTATTTCAATTAAACAGACGTTAATTTTAACAATTTGTACACGAAGGTAAAAGAATTATTCACAAATAAAATCGGATTCTAATAAAGTGCAATTAGTTTGTGGCCACCGGGCAGCATTTACAGAGATTCGACGAGATTTCAGTATAAGTTAGATATCCACTTACTAAAGCCTGCATACCTTTACAAACCCGTCTTATTTAGTGTAGATCCATATACCACTCAAATGCATTCTGGAGAAAACAGATGGCATTCGTAAAGCTTTTTGACCTCCAAAGGGCAAAAAATCCACACAGCTAAGAACAATCAATCAAAGCGCTGTCTCTCGTGTGGACGAGGCATAAAAAATTTAAAAGTCTCATAGCCTATGCTATCAATTATTCAACCTTGCGGGGTGCCTACTTACAATATACATATCGTGCTCTGCCATGCAAGCATATGCCTCTAATTATTCACCCTCGCGGGGTGCCTACCTATTAACAACTTCCCTCTAAAGGGTAGTTGATATACAAATCGGGCTCTGCCATGCAAGCATATGCCTCTAATTATCCACCCTCGTGGGGTGCCTACTTATTTATTAACTACCCTCCAAAGGGTAGTTGATATACAAATCGGGCTCTGCCATGCAAGCATATGCCTCTAATTATCCACCCTCGCGGGGTGCCTACTTATTTATTAACTACCCTCCTAAGGGTAGTTGGTATACAAATCGGGCTCTGCCATGCAAGCCTATACCTTTAATTATCCACCCTCGCGGGGTGCCTTATTATTTATCAACTATCCTCCTAAGGTAAGTTATGCCAAAGCAAAATTGCTAGAAGTTAATTCTATAACCAGGGCCCTAGCGGCCCGATCAAAGAGGTTCAAGCAATGACTTTAAATCGGGCTCTGCCATGTAAGCCTATGCCTTTTAATTATCCACCCTCGCGGGTGCCTACTTTGCACGAACTACCCTCGAAAAGTGATAAACCTGCTATAGCAACATTGCTAGAGGTTCATTTCATAATCAGGGCTCGCGGCTAGATCAAAGAGATTCAAGCAATGACTTAAAATTAGGCTTTTTCATGTAAGCGATACGCCTAAAATTACTCTACCTCGCCTGCTTTGTACCAGCTACCCTCAAAAAGGAATGGACCTGCTTTTGCAACATGGCCAGATGTTCATTTTATAAAAAAGGGCTCGCGGCTCGATTAAAGTACCCGAGGTCGGTTTAATACTCCAAGAGGTATTAAAAAAGTTGACTTGAAAGAATTATAGTATCGCATTCCTTTGTGTCAAAAGTCTCAACTTGTGAACTCGAATAGTCATGCAGTTGGTTTTTATCCCTGTATAAGGCCAAATCGAATATTTCATGTCAGAACCCTTCTTAGTGTACTTGACACTTACTGTTACATCTAAATGCTCGCGAGCATATAAAAGTTATGGTTCAAACATTGCAGAAGTTGCGATGGCAAGTAAATTTAGAAATATCGGTTTTTTGTCCCCAAAAAAGTATTATTAACTATATTATAATGAAAAATGGAATAATGTGAAAACATGAACGAATAGAAAAACTGCAACAAAGAAATCAATCAAGTAAAATAATAATTACAAAGATGAATTGAATTAATGATATGAACGAATTTCGTCATTTTTGTCGTGCCGCATTGTCACATAAATCATAGATAGTTGATAAGATTCCAGCCCCTAGTGGTAGTTATCGAACAACTGAAGTAGTAGATCGACAGTTGCATTGCCCTTCCCAGGGGCGTTTTTTGACTACGGATGCTTTAGACCAAGCAGGTTTGCGCTTAAACCTAGACTTGATTTCAATAATTATATTTCAAATTTTGAACTTACTAGTTCCATTAAATTCCACATATTCGGCAAATAGGCACTGCCGACTGCAAAGTCCGAACCGACTAGTACACTGTACAGATCTCGTGATTATAAAACGGGAATGTCCAATAATAGACCTATTTGCCTCCAAAGCTGCTCACATTGTCAGCAATCACTTGACCCTGGATTTGACTTGGACCTGGATCAAGCTCTTTTCCAATTCATTTTACCCATCATTACTTAGGTACCTTGAATTCAATGATTGAGGCCTTTTCCTTGCAGTAGGATGATTATAGGCCGTAACTAGGAATACAGTTTGACGCAATTGTAGCATTTAAGCATGCCAAATACGCAAGGTTTAGAAATCGAGGGTCAAGAGTTAAACTGTTTAACTTAAAAGGTATTGCGATAGCGGGAAGTTAAATTATTTAAGAAAAGGTTGTCATTGCATCCGTAAAGAAATGCTACCAATACTAAATGCTCTTCAGAGCCACATTCACTACTACATCACAGTTTGATTCTTAGTGTGACAAAATAATAACAGGTGTACCTACATCTTCGCAAAGGGAAAGTACGAAATCTTTATTTCTAATGAAAATATCATACGTTAGATCGGCATCGAATGCATTTCAGGATACATTGGCGATGCGTTCGGTTCTTCATGGTGCGAACCCATTACTTGGGTCTTCCTACAAACATTTCTAATATCCAGGGTGCTCTCACTCAACTAAATCTTTTAACATGGTTGTTTTTGCCATGATGGGAGAAAGTGTTCTGGCGTGTCAGAGACTGAGCACTTGCAGCACCACTTACCTTAGTAACCTCCAGATACATTTCCTCGATGGAAAAAAGGAAATCTGGGGGTTAGTGAGGCGGTGGAAGGCTAGACCTCTAAAGAAAAGCTTTTACTTAAAAGTTCTTGGTGAGTCTATTTTATAAATTTGTCAAGTAACTTAGAATTGTTGTTGTTCAAGGACAATTTCAATAACAATAAAGATTAAAAGCCTTACTTTTCCGCAATTGGCGCAATTCTTATCAGGCTTACATTTAATATGTGCATTATCACATAATACAATACTTTTACACATAAATTAGCTGTCTGAAAGTAATGCGATTCTGAACCATGAACAGTGAAGTACTCACGTTCTAGTAAAACATATTCTTAAATTAATTGCTTTTACAAAAAATAAAAAACCCCAAACCGTATGGGATGTCAGTGTACTTATAAATTTATAACCGACACAAGAATGTTTCAATCATTACATCAAATAGCAATTTTAATACTTATTTGTTCAGGCAGATGCATTCATGACCTGACCTTAGAATATACCCTACCTAAAGTACCTACCTAACCATAATACAAAAACTTTACCGTATGGCCTGAATTTGGTTCTACAACCGATAGCAATACATAGGTACTGACAGACAGTCTACAGATAAATTTTGAATATAAATAATAAAAATGTAAGCCTCCTGTCTCAGTGATTAAAATTATAATATTTACTATTAGTTAAAACATCGCTGAGTGATTGATAAAAAACGATTTTAAATTATTCAATATTTTCATCAGTTGAGGTGCAGTACCTACGTCACGTAGGTACCTTACTGTTATAGCAGGAACTGTAAAAACGTTTCTTGATTACACAGCTACCCCAGATAGCGTAAGATCTGTGTAGCTTCCAAGAACTGGTTAGAAAATCACCCCATCGACGAAGTTCTAGCTCATGGGAATTGGTAATCAGCTAAAACATCACAACAATCCTATATGTGTGAAATTAAATCAAGTATTGATAAACTTTTACACAACTAATGCGATTGCTAGAAGAATTCCCTAGAAAGCTTTTTAGTTTGAATTTTTACCTTTTCATAGTTATATTACATGTTAATTTTTATTGTTACTCATGTGTAACACACGGAAAAGAATATTGTCTTACATAAAATAAAAAGTATTCAATATCATAAATACTTTTTTATTTTTAAATCTGTCACATTGGCGTTACGCTAAGGCGTTATAATATTAAGTGGCGTCACCAGGCGATAACAAACAGATCTCAATATAAAGCTTCCAGTTACGGTACAGTGTTTTAATAGCAGCGTTTTACCCTGAAATAAAACGCATATTAAAATACTTACCTCACTGGAAGCTTTCACTTTATTTCTGCCTGGTGCAATTGAGCCAATGAGCAAAATGGTGTGCCGCAAATTTTAAGAAACTTCAAAAGCACACGACCGCCAGGTGGCGCCACTTAGCCGGAAACTACGTACTAAAAAGGGTAGGCAAATGACGGGAAACGGAAATGCTATCTCAATATAAAGCTTCCAGTGAGGTAAGTATTTTAATATGCGTTTTATTTCAGGGTAAAACGCTGCTAGTATTTATTTTAAACTTGAAAAATTTAAGAATCGGAATCGAACCCGGTTTCTCATACATACCGGGCACGGTGCTTTTAGCATTTACGCTACCGAGACATTACGTCACAGCATTTCATCGATCTATAATGCTGTGCTGTGCTGTGCTGGCATAATTTTAATGAAATTTCTAAAATATCACAAAGAGTATTAGCACGCATAATTAAATTTAGTAAGTAAAGTAAAGTAACAGCCTATAATCATCCTACTGCAGGGAAAAGGCCTCCATCATTGAATTCAAATTACCACGGCAATGATGGGAACTGGCATAATCACCACGCTTGCCAAATGCGGGTTGGTAATCACAAACCCGAGCAATGTTCGAAAATTCGAAACTATTTGTTGCCCGACCCGGGGATCGAACCTGGGACCCCGAGATCTTGGCCCGGTATTTAAACCACTAGACCAACGGGGCGTTAAATTTAATAACTAAATATTTAAATAATTAAATTTAATAACTTAAATATTTTGCATTTAACATTATGGGAACCTTAAAACGTTGTGTTGTACCTACACTAACAAATAACATACAATTTATTTGTTAGTGTAGGTAACATACAATCAGATAAGGTTAAAATTTCTATCGAGTAAGTAAGTACACCTGCAGTAATGTGTCCGCTCACAAAGGTGTGACAGAAGTTCACACTTAACAGACATGACTATCACATGAATAAAATATCATCCAATCGAAAATTGTGATTTAGACTTGAGTACGTAACAATAAAATAGAGACACATTTCATTAGTTTCACTCACACTCGAGAATTACTTAACGAGAACGAGAACTTATAATGTTTGGGTAAAACTAGGCAAAGTTGAAAAAAATGTTACGGATACTATATTTTTTGGGTTTGATCAATTTTGATTTTTAATACCAAAAAATATAATATATAACATTGTTTTGATCACAAAGAAAGTAAATATTTAAAGCACTAGCATTGTGGAATTCAGAAGCAACGAAGTTACCACACCCAGATCTAGAATATGTAGAAACATATTTGTTTTCTACACTGACCCGCCCGGTTATCAAACCTGGGATTTCGTAGCAAGCGACACCTTGACCGGTGCGTACGCCACTCCTCCACGGAGGTCGTATATATTCGTAGTGGTGACACAAAATTGGTCACGGTTTTTAACCGAATAAAAAGTAAGAATTTTAAGATAATACTAGTACCTATATCATCTAAAATCCTTTGATGTGAAGCAAGTCTAATTAACCTACATTTTGTGAGCTGAGCTTTTGGTTCTGTCACAACGATATTAAACCTAGTAATACGTAGCAGCTCCAACTAGACAGCTTGCACGTCACAAACGTATCAGTATAATTAGAACGTGATATTTGGAGCACAACTGATGTTGTCAAAGGTCTCATACTAGTTAGTACCAAAAGTCAAGGGAATGTTCCAAACATTCCGGATTTATGAAACTGGATCGAAGCAGATACGCAGTACGTTTTGGATTACGTATGACTTCAGTTCTTGGGATTCTGATGTCAAAGTATTTCAGTGAATATGATGAAGGCTATACTAGTCTTTGATGTTTACGCTGCATGGCTATTCAAATCCTTACTAACATTATAAATGCGAATGTTACTCTGTCTTTATATCAAGAGATTAAATACCAGTACAGTGAGCTGCAGAAGTATGTAAACACTTTTTGGTTTTATCACCCTTTGCCATTCTATTAGGAGTCATTAGTCAGTAGTGTTCAACGACTTATACGGTTTTAATTTCAACTCGACATCTACGCGTACCCAAGATAAACGGTATCAACAAAGTGAGTTCCGTTTTTTCCTGTTGAGGTATAGAACCCAAAAACATAACGGAGAAATGAGATTAATATCCAAATGTCTTTTATACATTTCTTCCCCCATAAATTGCGTTTTATTGTATCTCGGATCTAGCTGCCAGAGATGATCCACAAATCAAGTATAATCCGTCAGAATGTGTGCAATGAAACTTTTATGTGTGTCTGAGGCGGCTAATAGATCCCGTAACCAGCTTTGAATGTCGCCTCGTTTTAGTGCTAAGGCGCGCTATGCACGGTAATGTTTTTTGTATTGCACTCTGACGTGAAGAGGTAGTTGTTTCGTAAAAAAAAGTAAGTAAGTAAGTAAAGTAAGTAACAGCCTATAATCATCCCACTGCAGGGAAAAGGCCTCCATCATTGAATTCAAGTTACCACTGCAATGATGGGAACTGGCATAATTACCACGCTTGCCAAATGCGGGTTGGTGATCACAAACCCGAGCAACGTTCGAAAATTCGAAACTTTTTGTTGCCTGACCCGGGGATCGAACCTGGGACCCCGAGATCTTGGCCCGGTATTTAAACCACTAGACCAACGGGGCGTTAAGACCAACGGGGCGTTAAAAAAAAGTTAAAAAAAAGTAACCAACTGTAATCATCGTACTGCAGGGAAAAAGCCTCGCATCATTTATTTCAAGTTACCACAGCCAGGTTGATTCATGATTGTTGCTAATTCTTAGGGTAAATCAGAGGCCACAAATCACAACAACTAATCTTATTCATTAGTTTTATTAACACAAAATGCGTGTGTTTTTAGATCTATCCATGATAAAGAAAAGGTTGTTTTAGCAAAAACTTCAGATGGTTCAATGATAATTACTTACTCTTTGGTAGGTACTTTTCTTTGTTTGATAACCTCTTATTTTTAATGTGCCGGTAATGCTAACCCTAAAACAATATTTTTTGTAATAATTCTCTCACGACCGGTTACAGACTAACATTTTTTCTGCACTTAGTTTATAAATGGTTGTTACGGCACTAACATTGAAATAAAAGACATGTTTATGAATTCAAACGTGGTCTCATCCAGCCTTCCAACCTCTCCTTTCTTTATAGTTTTTTTTCTGTACCTAAAGGTTGTCTGGAAGAGATTGCTGATGGCGATAAGACCATCCAAGTTTTACATCTTCAAATTTCAAGTTATTGTCAGTAATTTATTTGTTTGGTGTGCAATAAATAGTATTCAGTCGTACATTAAAAAAGTTAATAATATATTCGTTTACTTTGTTTCACCCATACTTATTCTGCACACGAATGTCCTGCTTTGCAAATATACATATACGTACATCGTTCCATTTTACGTTCGTCTTCGCATAAAACTGGGACCTGTTGAAGGGATGTCTATGTTTTTGCATAATTATGCGGATCGTGAATTGTAAGATTCCACTTTACGACTCTCCGAGATGTAAAGCAAGTTGTAAGTATTTCAGCTAAAATTGCAACGAAATTACACACCGCAAGAAGGTAATGATAGCAGTTAACTTAATCGATAACAATAAAGACCTAAAGTAAAAAGACATTTCACAATGCTGTGAACATACTTAGTTTTATTTTGCCTTATTAAATATAAGTGATACTCTCAGACCATTGACATAGGACTCCAGTAACAGTTTTCACTGCCGTCTATTACTTCTCCCGTAGTCCTTTTCCAATATGGACGTGCTGTTCACTTTAGATCCTATTCCCATCTTACAGGTTGTATTTTCCCACCTCTCTTGCCATCGCTGGGGTACCATTCTGTCACCGCTTACTTCCTTTGCTTCTTTTGTAGCGTTTATGTGGTCTGTACTTCCACCTTGGTCTGTCAATTCTGACTAAGAAATAATTGTTGTTGATCGAAGGTTTATGTTTCTGATTGTATCCTGTCATTGCTCCTCGGCAAATAACTTGATGGCTAATTGGTTAATTTTAAGATTTACCTTTCAGTAACATTATTTTTTACTAGCTGTTGCCCGCGAATTCGTCTGCGTCAATTTCTGTTATTACGATCGCGATTATTTTTGCAACATTTTTCGCAGCGGTATTGGTCGCAGCGTGGTGTTATATAGCCTAAAGCCTTCCTCGATAAATGGACTATCCAACACAAAAATATTTTTTCAATTTGAACCAGTAATTCCTGAGATTAGCGCGTTCAAACAAACAAACAAACTCTTCAGATTTATAATAATACTTAGTATAGATTTACTCGTTACGTAGTCTCTATGACTAACAAACCAATTTAAAGTTTCTCAACAAGCTATGAACACATCTTATGTTAGGGACTTATAGCATTTGACTGAGCTGCTCAGCTTCATTACTTATTCATACCAGTCATTTGTCACGGTAACAACATGATTGCTGAATATATTTGTTTCTAGAATTAAACGAACATAATGCATAAAAATAAAAAGGTAAAGTAAGTGCTTATAATCATCCTACTGCAGCGCCAAGGCCTCCATCATCGAATTCAAGCTACCATAGCATAATGGGTACAAGCATAATCACCACGCTTGCCGAATGCGGGTTGGTGATCACAAACCAGGGAAATTTTCGAAAAATCGAAACTTTTTGTTGCCCGACCAGGGGATCGAACCCGGGAACCCTAGATCTTGGCCCGGTATTTTAATTTTAACCGCTAGACCAACGGGAAGTTAATTCGTAAAAAGTCGGTATAGTATATGTTAAATCCTGGGCTCTCGGGCATGTCCATCAAAATATGTTATCAACTCTTAACAGTGAGACTCTTATCATTAAGGAATATAATCCTTTGATTATAGTATTTAACTACTCATATTTTAAATCTATAGATACGGTATGTGTTAAATGCCTAGATCAAAACTGACGTAAAAGTGGCAAGTAGAATATTATAAATAAATCAAAAAGTTTATTTACCAAAACACAGTATTAGGTTATTAACTCCTTTTCTTGTCTCTCAATACCCAATAATTCATTTAATATTTATAGAATAAGAAGAAGTGCTGCTATACTATAAGTTAGTACCGCTTACGGCTCCAAGCTCTCAAACTGTATAAAGTAAATTGACAATCTCGATATTCTATTACAAAATATTTTTTAACGCCCAATAATAGTCTTGCCGGCGGTTTTTTTCCATTTCTCCCGCCATTATTTTGACCTTGTGATACAAAAATATTTAGTATGATATATTAAAGTCTGTGCACAGAATACTGAAATCTTATATTACAAACAAACTATCTTTTTAATAATATCTGCCAGGTTCTTTCATTTAAGTAATTTCAACATGCGGGGAATGTACTCGTAGTCAAAGAGAAATGAAGCTCTCGGCGAGATGTATTTAGTATCTGTAAAGGAGAATCTTTCATAATTATATCCTTTTCATAGCATTTCTTGGACTTATATTTAAAGTTATAAATAATTTAAGTAGCTTGATGAATAGTAAAATGCACATATGAAAAATATTTTTAGTAGATATAAGCTGGTCTAGCGATAAAAGATGAGAGAACGAGTTTCAGATTATTGAAAAATTGTCTGCAATTTGTGTAGGACGTATATACGAAGATCATACTCGTACTTATGTTATGCGAATGCGTTATGCGTAACTCTGTCTGTGTGTCTCTCACCTTTACATGTTTGAAAAGTCGAATCAGTGTAGATGACTTTTGGTATATAGACAGTTTAAAACATTTAAGAGGATGGTTTTGATTCTGAGAAATATTCTTTAACTCCTACAGGATCATAAGACCGCCGGCGGTCGTGATAACAATTGATTTTAATTATGTATGGAATAACATAAAGAATGAAACTCAAAAGACTCCTCCGAAGTATGTTTTATTTTTCGAGAAGCCTACCTCACCCAGCACAGAATAACCTTCTATGAAAGCAGACTGTGTATCTATTTTAGTGTTTCTTGAATAAATAATATTTTATTTTTCTTATATCCTTTTGAAATGTGTCCCAACTGTGTTTAACTGACTGACATCTTTATTTTAATCAATGTTTTAGATGTGAGCTTCTGTACATCAAATAATATTCAAAACATCACTGAATTCACACTAACCGACTCAAAGTGCAAAGTCCACAAACAATTTCAATATCACCACGAATTGTGACCATTAATAACAAGAATGTCTGATATAATTCCTCGCTGCTATTACGGCTATGTGCTCTGTTCTCTAATAAGTTTCGCTATTATTTTATGTTATGGATAAACTATCAAGTTTCAGGGTCTCAAGAGGAACTTGAGAAATGGTATTACATAGGAGGTAGCGGGAGCGGATATCAACAGGTAAATTACATAGTCAAAACAAGGCAAGGGTCACGGCCTTCTCGCGTATGAGTATATATCAATTATAATAGCCTGCGCAGACGACGGACTTTTCTCCGCGGCGGAGAAAAAAGTACGCTGCGCAAATAAAAAGTCTGTGGCGGATTTACCGCGGACTCAACGCACACGGTGTGCCATCATTTGTTCGTTAATGGCCTGCGCAGACGAGGGACTTTTCTCCGCGGCGGAAAAAAAAGTACGCTCCGCGAATAAAAAGTCCGTCGCGAATTTACCGCGGACTCAACGCACACGGTGTGCGATAATTTTCTAGTTTATCTTCGTGCATACGTACGTCATTCTCGAGCGCACAACGCGGACTAAAGTCCACCATGTGCGTTGTTTCGCCAAGTCACACGAGTACTATTTCTTTCGGGGACTCCCCCGTACTTTTGTACGGTCCGCTCTCTGCATGTCCTCGGTAGTTCAGGGGACTTTTTGTACGCGGTACTTTTAACCCCTCGTTTGCGTTACTCGATACAGTAGTAGTAAGCGATCTATTTTAGCGGACAAAAAAGTCCGCGGACAAAAATCCTCCGTCTGCGCAGGCCATTATCGTCGTGCATTGTACGTCACTCTCGAACGCACAACGCGGATTAAAGTCCGCCATGTGCGTTGCTTCGCCTAGTCACAAGAGTTCTATTTCTCTCAGGGACTCCTCCGTACTTTTGTCCGGTCCGCTTTCTGCAAGTTCTCGGTGATTCCGGGGACCTTTTGTACGCGGTACTTTTAATCCCTCGTTTGCGTTACTCGATACAATAGTAAGCGATCTATTTTAGCAGACAAAAAAGTCCGCGGACAAAAATCCCTCGTCTGCTTAGGACATAAGGGAGGCTTAGCACATTCTCAGTTTAATGATAATTTAAATTTATATCCACATAATTTTTTTCTAAACATACGCTTTCGCCTATGCAAAGCTGTTGCATCTCACGACTATCGCAGGGTCGATACATAAATCATAGTATTCAATTAGCGACCGAACTAAGCCTCTATAACGGCGATGCCATTAGTATATCTGGCGACGGATATACTTTGTTGTATGTCGCAGTGGGGGAGCGCAATCTGACACTTTATTAAATTTCCCGCGCTGATCAGTTAATTTCCTGTAACTGTTATCCCTGGGCATACGAGATTCTCATCGTGGTGATAATCCAATAACTGTCTGTTACCACGGTTAAGAGTTAACACGGACAGACAATGTAGATGGAGATCTATAAAATATACTGTGTAAGTAAGAAATCGGAATTGGACCTACAATGTAAGTAAGTACTGATTAATTTTACTTATGATGTATGAAATCCAGGATATGAAAATGGAAATAAATGGATTTGAGTGTGATGTTAGTTAATCGACTTAAAAAAAGGAAGATTTTCTATGTTAGTCTGTAGATTTCTTTTTTTAAATTGTGAATTCTCTCTTTTGAACCGGATAACATACTTAAATTCAGAAGAAGAGAAAGGGTGATCCTATTTTATACCACTATTGATGACATATTTTATTAAATGTCTTATTACGCAGTTTCCTTGCTACACATCGATACGTTAATATCATTGTTTGGTTGGTTAATTTGTAATAGCTTGTACACATCTAGGTATGGGTACTGTGAAGTTCCATTATCTGAGCATGGAACCCATGCATAAATAATTTCATCTTATACTATAGAGACTTGATGGTGTGAATTAAGAGCTAGCTTTAATTCGTGGCTTTGCTTGAGTGTTAAACTATTATAATTACGTTAAAATGTGTGTGTTAAATAGTTCCGCGTTGTACTTAAATAAAATAGTTCCAAATTTTATCGTCCTGGGGGTGTCAGGAGGCTTTTAAAAAGTTTACCATCAGAAGAAGACGGGAAGCAGTTTTTTCTATCCACCATTAGAAAAACTGCAAACGCTAATTCGTCAAGCGTGACGGTTATGGAAAAATTATCCTTATTGAGAGGCTTATGGAGTAAACTGTTGTAAGATGATATTGATGATGCTAAAAAGAATCTAAATAATAAATTACTTTATATTTGAGCAACTTAATTGCAAAATTATATCTCTTTCTACTACCTCGATAGCTGTCTCAGTACCAATTATGGTAAAGCACCGCGACCGGTACGATTGGATATGCGGGTTCGAACTTCGAATCCCGCCTAAGACAAATAATTATTCAAGTTTAAATATGTACTGATAAATACGAGTAATTTATTCTAAACGACTGACCTGTCATTAAAAAAGTAACATACAATGAAATAATTGAACCTTTGTGGCTTTCACAAGATTTGATAAAACAAAGCAACGCGTAACAAAACTCAATAGCTAAAGAAAAGGTTGATTGACATTCAAAAACTGACAGTCTACAGATATGTCAATAGTATTAGGTTAAGACCTGTTAAGACAGTCAAACGATTTCTCAATTGACCCAAATCAAGAATTACATATAACATCAATCGACATCAAGCATTTAATGCTAATCTTTGTATATCCAAATCTCTAGACGCGCCTAAATTCTTTCATAGCATTTTTCGCAACTTACGCAAAAGGTCAGATATTCCCACATCACGCATCCATATTTCACGGTGAAATCAAGAGCGTAACGCTGTTTATATTAAATTCAGTAGGGAAGGATTGCAATATTGAATGGGGACGGGCACCAGCGAAAAAACTCCGCTCCGTGAATTATTCACAGACAATCACTGGCCGGCTCATTTATTCATACGGTAGATGTGCGGACAGTGGCAGGCTGATACAGTAGAATCAAATTTAGGCCCCGGACTGATGTTAGTGGGCAGAAAGCGGCGGCGGCGGTGGTGCGGGGAGCGGCGCGTTTAATGATAAGATTTGAATGGAACCGGTCTCGAAGGCAGCGGCGCGGGGGCGCAACGCAGACCCGCTGTCTTCGCCGTGACTGACTTCGATAACGCTGTAGGGTGGCAGTGTTGACTTCGAGACCGAGGCCTAAGAGACAACTCGTTTGGTGTAGTGTTTCGATTAACCACCTTCTACACAAGGGTAGACCCGTTTGGTCTAGTGGTTTAAATACCGGGCCATGATCTCCGAGTCCCAGGTTCGAATCCCGGGTCGGGCAACAAAAAGTTTCGAATTTTCGAACGTTGCTCGGGTTTGTGATCTCCAACCCGCATTTGGCAAGCGTGGTGATTATGCCAGTACACCCATCATTGCTGTGGTAACTTGAATTCAATGATAGAGGCCTTTTCACTGCAGTGGGATGATTATAGGCTGTTACTTTACTTTACTTTACACAGTGGTCCAGAGTTCGCTTTTTTAGAAAGAAACGATCTTATCTAAATTGGCTTGGATCTGGAAGGGGTGGGGCTATAGTCGTGCTTCGGAAAATACGTTAAGTCCTTGCTCCCGGCATTGGCTTTTAAATGCCTGTCTATTACTAATAAACGTGCCTTAAATAATCAAAAAATTGACGGAAAGTCTAAATTATGCCGTTATTCTTAGGTCGATGTGAGGCGATGGTCATGAATCGAATCGTAACATAGCAACTACTAAGTTGTGTACATACAATGTATACATACTTACATAATCTGCTTTTGAAGCATAATTGCTTTTAAAGCAGATATTAAAAACTACTGAACAACATCAACATCACAACATCATCTTCATCATCATCATTCATCTCAGTCAAACGACGCACACAGCGGGACATGTCTCACCCAGGGATCCACATAACGATCGGTCCATTTCGACATCAGTTACATTTCTCATTGTTGGACAAAATAGTCTAGTAATAGACTCTTACCCTCGTATTTATAAACAAGTAAAAGTAATTACTTGAGAGACAATTTGTATGCCTTAAGCAAGAAATTACTAGAAGTTATAACTACCAAAAGTTAGCATTTCTAGCCAAATAATATGAGTACTAATGATCTAAATAAATACGCATATAGATTAGAAAAGCAAAATATTTTTTTTAAACCTGAGGCTACTGTGTCCATTTTAACTGTGACTTGGATCTGCCGTTATTTACATCGTGTCCGCGGATTTTTTGCGCAACAGATTGGGGCACTAATATGATTTCGGACCTCGGACCTCGGACTTCGCTAGTAGCGATCACAACCTCGTTTTTGGTAACTGGGTTATTCAGTTTTGCAGGTTGAATAACATCTTTGAAATAATTGAATAAGCCAAGTTTGGAGACTGACGGCAGTACTGCAGCACTATACGAAATTGGTAATTTAAATCAATCAAAATCACTTCTCTGATAATATCAAAAATATATATGTCATTCTCCATCTGAAATGGTTATTGACTGTTTGCATTTAATTCTTCTTCTTGCGACTTTTTTCTACCCATTTTAGGGTTTCGAAGTCTATATAAGAAACTCTTATAGTTACGCTATGACTGTATGTCTGTTTGTCTGTCTGAGGTTGATCTCAGATACTGGAAAGTAAGAAACGAACAAATATGGTAAGTAAGTACATAGTTAAAACTACTAGGGGTATAGCTTACATGGATAAATTGAAGTCTGAATCAGAGACTGCCACAGCAAGCATTACATACGAGTGAGTTAACTGTAGAACTTATATAAGCTGGTTGTTAATTAACTTAACGGCTACTGCATGAGCCCTGCGGTAATTTACATTTATCTTGGGATCGACTCCAACTTACTAATGCAGTAGGATCAAACATAGTTAATCGTTTTATTATTTTTATGGCTATTTTAATAATCTTCAGACTTTAAATTGAGTTCAGGTCATATTATCATGTACACATAAATGTAATTTTAAAATGCAGCTTAACGATAAAATATAAATATCAGTAAACTTTACAAAGACAATTTTCGTATTTGTACCTAAAAATTTTCAACAAATACATAAGCAATGAAACAAATAATTTAAGACAACGCCAAAAATAAATTGAAATAAGACAATCAATGTTTTGTTAAAACCTTATTTCAGTTGATAATAAGTTTCTATTCTGTAAACCATATCTTTGAAATTGGAAACCGCTTGAAACTTGATTCTCATGAAAAGATCCATTTTAATATTCATAGAATATAAAAACTTTATTGAACGATAAAATATAGTATCATCGTCCCAAATTAAATTATCAGCGCGTACTGTCTGCCTTTTCGTGACATACTCCCCAGGGGCGCCCCTTGTTTATATCGTGGTCCGATCTATGGTAAATCAGTGTTCTACCTAAGAACACCATGTACGAGTTACAATCTAGTATGTACGTTCAGTAATTTTGAAGAAAATTAACTTCTTATAGGGCGCGGCTGGGGAGCTTGCTCTCTAGCCGCGCCCCGTAGAATCCTTATTTCCAGATGCAGTGTAGTGCTGATTTTGGGTTCAGTTGGTGTACAACTGCTTATTAGTATGTACGTCATAAAATAATCAAGAAATTGTAATCGGTTACCATATTATCCCACTTAATATTAAACCCTTTTTTGCATCTGTCACTTCGGTTTTTCTGCGCATTTGCTGATAACTTATTGTAAGGCACTGTAATGAGTATTTTTATTTGTGCCTTGTAAATAATACTAATTTAATAAAAATAAACAAGAAAGCCATGTTGCCTTTACATAATTTGTAAATTATCGGTCAAATGGTACTTTTTGTGGCCAAAAGAACCAACCATTTTTGTTAATATCGACGATAGAAAACGATAACGTTGCACCTAAAAAATTGAGGTTTTTAAGCCTGTTGCCGGTAGAGCTAATTAAAAAAAAACCACAATTCTTCAAATATCAAAATAAAATAATTCCTGAAATAATGGTATTTGAACAGGCAAGATGAAATAATCCATAGTCAACTGTAACATGGATTTAATATGCGACATGCTTATACGAGTTTTTCAATATCTTCTAACAATTCTGAGAGCAATATCATGGGGCTGCAAGAAATATTTAGGTTTTGCGGTAATAATTTTGCTATGTAAAGTAACAGCCAATAATCATCCCACTGCAGAGAAAAGGCCTCCATCGTTGAATTCCACAGCCGTGATAGGTGCTGGCATAATCACCACGCTTGTCAAATGCGGGTTGGTGATCACAAACCCGAGCAATGTTTGACAATTCTAGACTTTTTGTTGCCCGACCTAGGTATCGAACCCGGGATCCCGAGATCTTGGCTCGGTATTTAAACGGGGCGTAATTTTGTTGACTGTACTGAATACATGGGGGATCAAAACAATACTGCTAACAGGACAAGTTTTTAAACAGAAAAAAATGCATAGTTACGAAAACAGAGTTTTATAGACAAGACACCTTCCTTTCTTTAAAACACAGTTTAGTTTAGCTAGCATAGCAAAACAGATGAGTACTTACTTGCAGCCGCTTCAGCATCCAGACTTCATGCTTATTCTACACATAATAATACAATCATATAAGTAACGTCTTCGGAAGATTCCATACAGCCTAGGTATTAATGACGATTGACATTTTATGATACATAATGTATGTACCGTAAACTTAACCTTACTGAATATTTTAAATAGGATCGTTTGGTTAGATTTGTTAATCAATCACGCCAAAACAGATAAATGTATTCTTAAAGATAAACCTTTTAAATTAGTTCTACCGGCAACAGGCTTGTAAACCTCATTTTTTTAGATGCAACGTTATCGTTTCCTACCGTCGATATTAACAAAAATAGTTGGTTCTTTTGGCCACAAAAAGTACCATTTGACCGATTATATAATAATTTATGTAAAGGCAATATGTCTTCTCGTTAAATTTTAATAAATAAATATTATTAATAAGCATGCCTTATGAATAATAATACTCATTACAGTGCCTTACAATGAGTTATCAGCAAATGCGCAGAAAAACCGAATTGACAGACGCAAATAAAGGGTTTATTTTTAAGTGGGATAATATGGTAACCGATTACAATTTCTTGATTATTTTATGACGTACATACTAATTAGCAGTTGTACACCAACTGAACCCAAAATCAGCACTACACTGCATCTGGAAATAAGGATTCTACGGGGCGCGGCTAGAAAGCAAGCTCCCCAGCCGCGCCCTATAAGAAGATAATTTTCTTCAAAATTACTGAACGTACATACTAGATTGTAACGCGTACATGGTGTACTTAGGTAGAACACAGATTTACCATAGGTCGGACCACGATATAAACAAGGGGCGCCCCTGGGGAGTATGTCACGCCTTTTCCATGTCCTCTAGACAAAGCCTGGACTTAAGGTTATGGATTCGTAACATTATTAAAAAAAAATTTTTTTGACTATTAATTTAACTAAATTGCAATTTGATGTCCTAGCATCAAACAATTCTTATTAAATCATTTGTAATATTTATGTTACATTTCTTCCATTTTGAATTATTTAATTGTTAATCTGTCGATTTTGATTTGTCGAGTTTAGATCATCACTAGCGATTATGAAAAATGACGTAACCTTGTGAAGACGTCTTTTAAAGTTGAAGAGTAATTTTTGTGACTGGATTATTTTAATGTTTTTAACTTTAAATATCAATTTTATATTATTTAACTGATTAATATGTACCTATAGTAAAGTATAAAAAAAATTCCTAACATGCTATGTACTTACAAATATTTTTTCGTGTGAATGTTTTTGACTTATGTGACGCTGGTACAAAGTTACGTCGTCTATTTCAGTGAGAACTGTCATTCTAATCAAGCTATATTTTAAGGACTATAATTATTATTGAAATAGTTTTTTGATTTGGTTATGACTCCAGTTTTTATTTGTGCATGCCTATGAAGTTGTTTTTTGACCGGCTATGATTTTTTAACTTAAATATGTTGTAACAGTCCTAGCTCTTACAATTTATGTGATACATTCTAGAACGGTAAATGAAGTTTGTTTGTCTTACAAAAAGAAGGAGCATCTTTCGAACAAACTTCTAAATTACCTTTCGTTGTAATCCATGGTAAGTTTGCAACTTTCTTCAAGCTAGACATTCGCAATGTATCCTAATACTACCTCGGATTCCATTTGTTAGGCGCCATCTTTTTGCAGACATTACTTTGTATTTTGTTGGGAATGATAAATGACGATCGGGATTCAGGCAGGACCATCTGAGAAACGGAGATGCTCCAAATTTAATAACGACACTACGTTGAGGGTCGAGGTTGGAAGAGATTGACGTTTTGGAGGCATTTGCAAAATATTTTCAAAACCATAAAAATAGCCAACAAAAAGCAATGAGGGTGTTGTAAAATTCAGTTTAAATATCTCGAACTCGGTTATTGCGTATTAAATGCACTATGCTCCTAGTTATATCCCGTTTCCTCTACGTCGCGGTCGTAAGATACTAATTTCTTTTTTGCAACCGCAATCTCTATACCATATAAAAAAATATGGTTTCGCCATACTTTGTGCTCCTATTTTTAAAAATTATATCCTAGGTAATACTACTTTGTTGCAGAGTACCACACTATGCATTATAAAAGTTTATTTAAATCAGTTATGTAATTATTGCTTCCTACGTAAAGTTCATCCCACCATTTCACCCCCTTAAAGTGTAAAATTTGAAATAAATCTATACATTTCCTTTCCTAAGACAACACTACCTATATTTCTACTTGGTTTATGTTTTACTAGCTCTTGCCCGCGACTTCGTCCGCGTCAATTTCTGTTTTTATGATCGCGATTATTTTTGCAACATTTTTCACTGATGCTTTGCTCCTGTTGGTCGCAGCGTAATGTTATATAGCCTAAAGCCTTCCTCGATACATGGACTATCCAACACAAAAATATTTTTTCAATTCGAACCACTACTTCTATGACTGATTATGCCTATTATATCAAGAAACGACTTTGACCCGTTATTGTTAGGTGATAGTTTTAAACAAAAAAAAAATCTTTTCTTGTTATAAAAAATAAATTTATTAATTTTTACATTTCTGAAATACAGTTAACTTTACAAAACTGTTCAAACAAAAACATTAGATAGATAGATAGATAGATAGATAGATAGATAGATACACTTTATTGCACACCATAAAATTGAAAAATAACACTTGAGTAAGATTTAGATTAGTACAATTTAGGCGGTCTTATCGCTTGCAGCGATCTCTACCAGACAACCTTCAGGTAGAGGAAATATGAAACAGATTTGAAAGGGGAAGGCGGCGGAGAGTATTCAAAAGTACACGTAAAGAAAAGTAATAAAAGAGATGTAAAATTACAATCTGAAATATATCTAATATTACACGCATAGTAAACTACATAAATAACATTAAAATACAGTATTACATACATGCATAATAAACTACATAAACTATACACTAAACATACATACATAACATATACATACATAACATATACACATTATATTACATTAGATTGTCTTACTAAGAAGTAATTATTGTAAAATCAATTCTTGAAACGTCTAAAACGCTTGCATCTTGTGTTATACATCTAGCTAGACTATGCTAAAACGATTTGTTTCAATAAAATGACAAATTCCATACTTTTTACGTTTGTCTGAAGGTGAGACAGGATAATTTATCCTTAGTATTTTATAAAATTTGATTTTCCGCGCCTCTTATATAGGATTTGTTTCGTCAAAGAAATGATTGTCCGTAATTATGGAATTCTTTTAAACTAATCTAGAATCTCTTAACAATGTCTTTTTATATAAGACACACAATATAAGATAAAAACAAAAATATTATTCACATCTAAAACTTTGATTTCTTTTCTAAAAAAAAATTAATAACTTATTTTAATATCAGATCTGAACCAACAATGGAATAAAACAGATTTTCACTTTCTTAGTGTCATATTTATAAATTAATTCTATAGCTTTCTAAAAAAGTTCGGTTGAGCTTAGAATTTCTTCGTATGAATTCATATTGTATAACTTTAAGTAACAGATTTACATAATCCCTAATCATTTCCGACTCAGTATTACGACAAGATTGACGACAAATCTCGTTAGCCAATACTAGCTAAGCTGTAGCTAAGACAAATTAATAAATGTTCAGGTACAGTAAACCTCACCTCAATAGAAACAGGACAGTTATTAAACATACGGGATGAAATTTTTAACCACCTTCCAAATTTTAATACAAGAATCTACGAGACAAAAAATTAATGACGTATTTTTTCTTTTGGTATAGCCCAGTACAAAAATGTCAAGATAAAGTTGTTCTTTTCGTATAGTCTATTAAAAGATTGTGTATGGCTAAGATGCGAGGCTAATTCTTATCATGGAAAGTACTAATGGTTTTTATGTTCTTTTAGAAAACTTAGAGGCAATAAGGCACAGATCCAGTATCTGTGCCAATACATGGCTGGAAGACCTCCATTTTTTGGCTCCAAGTCCTCTTTCAGCCTATCTATCAAATAAAAAGCCATGGGCTTGGATATACGCCACAGAGCCTGGAACTCCATATCCGGAAGGTCAAACGGGTTGCACACGTCGCGGATACGCTTGCGCTGAATTTTACGCGCCTCCCGTTCTTCATAAGTGGTCAAAATGTAATTAAAATATGGCACGGCCATTTTTTATAAAGGGTTTATGCCTTGTCGTGAGCTACAAGCGACCACGATAATTTGTCATGCGCAAGTGTCAAAAATCGATTAAAAAAGACAAATATAAGAGGCTCATGTTAGAGTTTGTAGACAATTTTATCGTTTATCGTATTTTGACAGTTAGAGATGACATAAATAGTCTGCCATGTTAGCAGCGATAGACAAACGATATAACGCTGTCAAAATGCGATATAAGGCCGCGATAAAATTATGTCGTGGGTCGCATCTTAGCCCTACAGGTGTAAGAGTTTTTCATGTCGACTGTCAGAGATATCTGACATGTCTTGTTTTTACAACTGTGACAGTTGAGAAATATAACTTGCCTTCCAAAGCACTACTATGAGCCAAAACATCATTTCATATACACCGTGCACTTTTGACCACCTGTAAAACGAGGCCCACGTTATTGGACCATTATGTTTAACATCATAGCAGTGTTATTTATTTTTTTATTAAAAATTTTAATTTTTGGTTCAGACTTTTAATTTTGTAACACGCTGTGACGCGCCCAGACGTATTATTTTGCTGCGGCGGGGTCTCGGTTGAATGGACCTTACACGGCTACATCTGTGGGCGTCACAGCGTGTTTCAAAATAAATAGCTGAACAGGTATTCAATATTTCAACAAAAAAAAATTTTTGTAAAAAAAATAAATAACATTGCCAAGATGTTACACATAATGGTTACATAAAGTGGGCATCGTTTTACTGGTGGTTAAAATTTCACGGTGTATTGAATTCAGGGCCCCAATTCCGCTAATTTACAAATGGCTCAGTAGAATCCCAATTGCATCTCAATTGTAAATTTTGACACATTTATTATGGTAGTAATGTCAAAATATACGATTGAGATGCAATTGCGATTCTATTGAGCCATTTGTAAATTAGCGGAATTGGGGCCCAGGACTTTTGCGTAGTTAGCGGACGGACAAATACTACAAACGGATTACACATTTACTATGAAATGTTTGTACTCACAAATGTTTACAATTAGTCAGAATTGTGTGTTGAAATTAAAGATATGTTTACGGATCATAGTATGCGTTTGTTTTTGATTTTACCCGACGTTTCAAACACTTTACAGCATTCATGGTCACGGGCGGACCCGGGTCAGCTTACATTTCAATGTATAGTGTTCGCGTAAACTCAAGAAAACAGTGGAATCGTGTGTATTATTATGTATGAATGTTGAACGGTATGTGCAAGATACGTTTTTTAGCATTAAAAATTAGCTAGAACTTTGGGTTCCAAATGATAAGTCAGAATTAATTAATCACAATAACTACCGAGCCACCGTGCACCGTAGCGCTACGGAGTCTACGAATGAGCTACGAGCGTAGCGACGTTGGCGCAGGTACACGTCTACGAGCTACGACTACGAGAAGCGTCTGTCCTGCTCCAGAAAATGTTTTATTGGTTAAAATTTATTACAGATGAAAACAGTAAATTGAGTGTCACTATGTAAATATTTGAATTCATTATCCATAAGTTGATTCCCATCGATTGTTGGGTATTTAGGGGATCTGGCGAAAGAATAAAATCATACTAAGACGGTACCAGGTAAATTGAATAAATTATAGCAGATTTCAATGCTTTGTACTTAAATTTTAACACCGATTGAAGAAATTTGGCATTTATGGGTAGGTATGTCTTGGCTAGTTTACGATGATCGTTAAAAATATTTCAATTTAGAAATTATATATTTACATCATCGTTATACAATAATAACTAGATATTCAATCCGATAGAAAAATTACACCTAAAACTGACCTCATTTGAATGATTGACATTGATTTTATTTCAGTGTCAATTTTATAATCCGGTCAAATTATGTTGGCATGCTATAGTATGGATATTACCGTCATGTTGTAACTATTCGATTTATATAGGTAAAGAAACTTCTTAGGCACTGATTGTATACCTTGGTTTTAATATCACATCAATTTTATCTATGTATATAAAATTAATCCCTTTTTCCCTTGGTCACGCGTGAACGGCTAGACCGATCTAGCTATTTTTTTTGTTTTGTTTAGGTTGTTATGACAGAAAAAATTAAGAAAATTTCGCAGAAAATTTAAAAATACTTAATTACCATACTAAATAGTTTTAACTTATGTCGTTTGACATAACACTGACAGAATGCGTGCTGCAAATTCGTCAAATAGTAAATGGCCAGTTACATGTCAGAATACCAACCATGATAATTAAGTATAAACAATTTGTAACTGAATAAAAAAAAAACTAATTCTAAATAAATATTATCAGTATAAAATATGATAAAGATCCCTAAGCAATATCGTTTGTTATTATCATCGTGTCCTCACTGGATCACAAACAGAACAGTTTGCCGCAGATTTCGTCGTAGGTTTAATTCGGAAACTTTTCCGCGTGGCTTAGTTTATTTTCATGCCTGAATAAACATTGTATGTTTATGAGTATTCCCCTTTATCGGCGGGAAGTTTAACGGAATATTGTATATTAACATAGATTTGGGGACATTTGTGTCTGATGTAGCAGGGTGTAAGGGTAAACAAATCATTAAATTAATGCAACGTTTTGGAAAAATGAGTAGTAACAGCCTATAATCACCCCACTGCAGGGAAAAGGCCTCCATCATTGAATTCAAATTACCACTGCAATGATGGGAACTGGCATAATCATCACGCTTGCCAAATGCGGGTTGGTGATCACAAACCCGAGCAACGTTCGAAAATTCGAAACTTTTTGTTGCGCGACCCGGGGATCGAACATCCCCTCCCCCGAGACATATCCCGATAACAGACCCCGAGATCTTGGCCCGGTATTTAAACCACTAGACCAACAGAAAAATGAGTATTCCAGCAAAAATGGTCTTGAGTAATCTAATAAGTTTACTTAATATAAGTGTGAAAGTCATTCGATCTTTCTGTCACAATTTAACGCCTAAGTTCTGAACCGATTTTATTAAGATAGACAGACACCAAGGAATAACCACTAACGGTTTAAAAACAGTATGATAATGTTGTGTTATTAGACTATTAAGGCGTTTTAATCGCTAAAACGTGTTGCTAAGTTGAGACTCCACCAATATAGCAAATGCTTTTTTCAATATTTTTATTAAGACACAATAAATATATTAATTTAAATTGCTAGAATAAAAGTTATTCTAGCAACAAATCAGAGCAATAGCTTTAGCAGAAAGAAGTCTGTTGGGAGAGCTAGTGTTAAATATAACATTAACGACACACCGAAATCGTCAAATATGATTACAATTATTTTTTGCTTTAACTTCAAATACCTGGAACATAAAATAAGCAATCACAACAGATAATCATAGATTTGTTAATATAAAAAACTTGAATAACGAGTATATTTTAACATATTTAAATAACAATAATTCAATATTTAAAAGGCTTTACATAAATGGGACTGTCTTTACATACCGAAATTAACCTACACATTTTATCTAAAGCCTAATCCATTCCTACGAATTGCTATGGATACCCGAATGTATCACAATGGAGCCCGGGATGGACAAGGGAAAAAAGGGAATTAGGGACGAAATTATCCCTTTTAAGGCCCACTCAAAAACGGGATCCTATAAAATGGACGTCTATTTATCGCAGATATAGCATTCACATCTAATTGACAAATGAAATTACGTAGAAGGTAAAAGAAATGCTTTAGAATTTGTTTTGTAAAATTTTGACGAACTTATAAAGATAAAATTGTTTAAATTGGATAAATTGGCGATGAATCTGTGTAACTAAACTAATAAATGTATTATTACTTTTGATAAATCAATCAATCTAAAATCCAAATAATATGTATAATACATCTGAATTAATTAACTCTCTTTCTGCTTGTATTTTATATAATTTATGTTTGAACCGCTACAAAGTGAACTAATTATTAATTTATGTTTGAACTACCGTGAAACTCAAAGGCTTAATCTATAAGACCATAATAAGACCAGTCCTAATGTACGGCAGTGAGACGTGGGCAGTCACCCGAAGAAATGTCCATACCATTCAAGTTGCCGAAATGAAGATGCTGAGGTGGATGTGCGGCGCCACCAGGCTCGATAAAATCCGCAACGAGTACGTGCGAGGAAGCCTTGGTGTGCGTGAGATTGCCGACAAGATGCAAGAGAGTAGGCTGCGATGGTATGGTCATGTGAAGAGGAGACCTCCAGACTACGTAGGGAATTTGGCGCTAAATCTTTCTGTCCCAGGCCGAAGATCCAGAGGCAGGCCTAGGGTAAGATGGAGGGATGTGGTGCTAAGGGACGTGGGTGAGTGCCAGCTATCTGAGGAGGATGTCAAGGATAGAGCGAAGTGGAGAAGAATGATAAGGAAGGCTGACCCCACCACCATATGGGATACATAGCCGGGAAGAGAGAGAGAGAGATGTTTGAACCGCTACACCAGGAATAAAACACACACCGGAGAAATTTGTTCTTTATATATAAAGTGAGACTCTGTAAAGGACATAGAATATTATTTTTCCTGGGAATCATCCTTTTAGAGAATGGAAGCGTTCCAAGTGATCTTTAAGAAAGGCAAAGTAGCTGAATTCCACGTAGACAAAGTACGTCAAGTCAAAGACAAGTAGCTAGTACGTCATTATACAGGATGAAATTTTAACCATTTTCCTAAATTTTTGTAGGCGTTCAGTATCGTATTTAGAGCCCATTTATGAAGGAAAAAATGTTAATCAAGTTTACACCCGAAAATACTTTTCGCAATATAGTTTTAAATTTTTACAGTTTTAGGTCTGTTAAGGTATATAGGGAAAATCAAAAACTTATGATTAGTATCGTATAAATGAATGTGATGTGCATTGCGTAAAAAAAGTGTAGCTAGGCGGCCGTATCAAAAATTTTAAATTTTTTGGTGGACATTTTTTAAGTGCTTTATCTTAAAATTTTTGTACTGGGCTATACCAAAAGGAAAAATACGTCAATTGTTTTTGTCTCGTAGATTGATATATTAAAATTTGGAAGGTATTTAAAATTTCACCCTGTATTTATGAATTTCATAGGCGAATAAAAACACCACCCGAACCATAATACGAATACGATAAACTACTTTGATTATTATTTTGTCTACACATATTTTTAATAACAACCATAGCAACACGCTATTCAAGCTATCCCATAATAATACCTACGTACATTCACAAAAATGTTTGCCCAAACCGATGGAGGGGGTATCTCATTGTAACTTTCCCATTATTTAGATCGGGGAGTTGGTGGAAACTTTTGTTTCCATCATAATCGTACGTCCTTCGAATATTGTGTGTGCAGACAATACCTACACGTCTGAACAAAATGATGGAAACACGAACGAGGAACAACTTTGTCGCAGGTATTCATTTAATGTATTCGAGTTACATAAAAGCAGTTGTATTCAAGTAACAAAGTTGTGTTCTGTTGAAATTTGGAAGATGGGTGCGATGTTATTTAAAAATAGCTGCGCCTTGCGCCTTTGTTCGCGTGGTATTTTGAATATCAAAGTATTTTATAGGAACTGTAAATTTTTCCAAGACAAAAAGTAGCGGACGTTATATTCCTGACTATCATCTATTTACGTGGCAATCTCTCTACCGTTAGCCGTCGCATGATTGGCTGACAAAACATCCATCTTAAGTTTTGCGGCTATACTTCCTGGCTTTGGACGGGCTTCTGCATTGCATTTACTTCACTAATGAAGTAAATGGTTTATTTCTGATCATATTTAGCATTTACATACATTAAAAGTGGATATTTCTAAAGCAGTTTTTTTCCATACAATCATCAAACATTTTATTCCATTGTAACCTTTGGTCAGGTCATGGTCAGGCCATTACAAATAGTTATCCATTTTGGGAATTGATTTCTATTAGTCTTTGAATATATTATTTTTTCAAATAAAATGCTGGTGCAACTAAATTAAAAATTCAATTTCTGGAATAAATATTTAAAAAGAAAAGCTCCATCTGTCATACGTGGTTTCATTAATATAGAAGTTAGAAGAAGATGATAGATTAGAATTAAGATATTGCATAAATAAACGCAAAATGCGTTGACTTGTGTGTCCTCTACCTAAATGATGCGATTCTGTTATATTTTGAGATGCGGTCTGTCCCTAAGTCGTTTCCCATGTAGAGCAGACAATGTACACAGACCAGGTAGCACACAGCTCATCAATTATTACCAACACTTAATGCTCTCTCGTGAACGGTCGCCTTCAATAAGTAATGTAAGCCACACCTGCCCGCACTCGTAAAAACAAAACTTTGCGGTTCTGAAGTTACGGATTCGGTAATGGGATGAAAGGTTATGACAGTGGTAAATTATGGTCAAGGGAGGAAATGATTATTCGTTCATTTATTATTTATATGGTTTACAATAAGGGCCACTTTGGCTTGTACACGTGTAGAATAATGAATAGGCGTGTTGCGATAAAATCTTACTTAATCCTTTGACGATCGGATATTCCAGACACAATTAAAATCAATTGTTATCGCGACAACCGGTTGTCGCTTGGGGGTTGAGGGATTAATTATTACTCGTAATTTATATTTGTGAAAATTTGGATGGATGATTGTAACTCAATCCCAGCAGAACGGCTGAATGGAACTGACTGCAATTTGGCGATGAGATAGACAATAAAATGCAACAGCTTATAATATAAATTTCTTTTCATAGCGATAAGTCTGGTTATCGTTGGGTAGTTTCTACATGCGTACTAAGTCGGGCAACGGCTAGTAAACAATAGTATAATTATTCAGGGCTTTAAGTAACGTTAAAAACTTGGAATCGATTATCGGGTAACAAACCATGTTTAAATACATGATAGTAGTCATACACAAAATGCATACATAATTTAAAAAACGTACACAAAAATAAATAAAATTAAACTACATGTCTACGCACACGACAGAAATAAAGCTTTGACACTAGTCTTCGAGAAGGAACTTTGATTCTCTTACAGTCAAGGGTAAAGAAGTTCCATAGACGGACAGAATGAACAGTAAAAGATTGTAAGTAGAACTGTAAAAAATAGGAAGTAGAAGAAAATAGTTGTTTCCGGGCGACCGCAAGTAATCCTGACTATCGGTAATTTGTAGTAAAAATAAACCTGTAGCCATCGATAAAAATAAGTTTTTTATATAACATCAATGGCTGAAACTTATAAAGGCAAATTTCCCAACGACCAGAACGTTCCGACGTCCGACAAATTATCTTATAATAAAAACAAATTATCCCGCCCTCAATGGACTCAAAGGGACCTTTTCAATCTATCCACTACCATCGCTGGTAGTTCCCTCTTCCGGCTCATTTCTCCCATGGATTTAATACAGCTTAAGTTTAATAGGGAAATTCCATCACGACTATTCCCCATCTTAGGCGATACACATGTCGGCGGTGATCAGCCAGCACATTCATTCAAGAGTGTAAAGTCAGTAAAATATTTTCTTTTAATTGCAAATTATTCAATTTCCAAGGTTTATCGTGTGGTGCTACGAGTAGCACGTTCAAAGAATAAAATCACCCTTCTTATGGTTGTTGTCAAAAAGTACAGTACTTTATCAAACTTTGGTACTTCGAAGTGATTGATATTAGACTTTCGTAACAAAGATAACACAGCCTGTGTTATTTTTTTTAAAAATTTATAACCACATTAAAAACTTGAATTACAATAATAAGGTATTTAACTTAGCATAGCAAAACCACTAAGGTTCAAATTTGTATATAAACGTGTACATGCTGCAATTACAATAACGTTACACCCTAAAATAATGAGAGGCCTAATCCCAATCAGATATATAAAGCCACTCTAATATTATAAACCTTTAAAATCACATATTAAAAGGGAGGAAATTAAAATAGCATGGATCAATTTAAAATGATAAGTGAGCTAGTTAATTGTTTGTCTACTCGGGTTATTTTAGGTTATCTACAAGTAGAAATCCGAAAATAAAATTTAATAACTGTACAGGTAAAGAGCAGATAAGCATTTTTAATTTTATTACTGTACTGTAGCCGCTGCTTGTGACATCTTTGCTTATAATAAGAGTCAAACAAGTCAAGTGAAATTACCTTTGCCGATTTGGGTCGATCTAGTATTAACAATAATATTGTCAAGAGACATTCCTTTGATAAGCAAAAAATAATAACTAGGGCATCATAGAAGTAGAGTTTTCAGTAAGTATAATTGCTCACTTAAAAGGAGATGGGCAATATTTTTGACTTTTTTTTCTTCTTATCTTTGTTTATGGACTGTTCTTTTTACTCTGTCGTTATGGCGAAGGCATTCGTTCGATTCGGTTTAATTTTATTTTTCTCGAAGGCATTTGAAGCGCTCGGAGGCATTTTATATAATTTGTTTCGTGGGTCGCGATGGCCTGGCGGATCCGTTCGACGAATAAATTTCACTTGTCAGGTCAAAATATATTGCAGCGTTTATTGGAGGGAAGCGGCTTAGCCTTGTGTCATTGTGTTTCAATTGCATTGTTTTATGTTTGGTATCAACGAAGACAATTGTTATTTTGATAAAATATTTTCAAAATTTTTGAATAAAAATGTCTGTCTACTAAATTAGGTGGGACTTAAACCCGCAACTTTCCTCTTGCCGGGCAACTGTTTTGCCCTATCCACTAAGATATGGATCAATGCTTTTGGTTGTGTACTCCAACTTCCGTGAGAACTCATCATCATCATCAGCCTGCTGGACTTAGGCCTCTCCAGTTGCACGCCGCTTTGGTCGATCCTCGGCGTCTCGCATCCACCTTCGTGAAAACTTTTTTTTGATTGAATATTGTACAACCTGTTAAGACTTAAGATAAATAGCTTTACAAAATATGTTTTGTAAAATTTTTTTATCAATTTTCTTCTGTACATCTTTCACATCTCTTATAATATAAAAATAAATCGCTGAGTTGCTAGGCGCAAATCTCGAGAACAGCTGAACCG
Source organism: Anania crocealis (assembly GCA_949315895.1). NCBI lineage: Eukaryota > Metazoa > Arthropoda > Insecta > Lepidoptera > Crambidae > Anania > Anania crocealis. Next base: position 3,754,815 of record OX438858.1, on the reverse strand, counting down.
ATTTCGCTAATTATTCTTTAAAATATTTCTTGAAGTACGAAGATGGTTCTAACGAAGAAAATTTGAAAATTTTAAAATTTTAAAAATTTAAAAATTTTGAAAATTACCAAGAAATAAAAAACCCCGCCATATTTGATGACAATGACATTTAAGACGTCAAAATCAATCTGACTGAGGCGATAAGAAATTCGCGAAGTCAGCTAAGTAGTTCATCATAAAATATTATTTCTTTTTACATTTAAACGCTTTAATCCGACGCTTTCCGTTAAACCGAACGCAATAAAAACATTTTATAAATTAAATATTTGAGATAGCTTCCATGCATAAAGGGTTCGCTTGTCTGCCTTCCTAGAATTATGAACCAAGAGACATTGCAAGGACGATGTTATGAAATTCTCTGTAAGAATATTGTAAAATTAATCAAAGGTTTACTTATAATAATATGTAAATCTATAGATATAACATTAATAACTAGATACACAATTAGCAACTGAGAAACGTCTTCACCAAATAAGCGCATTAGAATATTTGGGTGCTCTTTGAAAGTATTAGCATTCATCTTTAAGTCAGGTACATAAGGCTGAATTTCAGTCAAATCACCTGACAACGAGCTACGTAGATAATCGAGGAAATTTTCATAGTGCCTGTGAAGGAATTTTTTTAATAAGTAAGGAGAGGTACTGGTTCTCCCACACACCACATAAAATTTGTTTGGCGCTGGACTCCGGCAGGAGGGTGGTAGCATCCAGGCGGCCTCTTACGAAGCCTACCACCGCAGAGGGATCTGTTAGCCGTCATCGTTGGTTAGAAAACCAAAGATGCCGTTGCCCAGGGTGGACCACTAGGAGGTAGATCCCACCACCCCAAAAACTGTCAATCTAGTTCTTATTTTTACATTTGAAAATTACAGGAGGGAACGTCTTAGCCACAATCTTACTAATATTACTCGTATACAGGATGAAATTTTAACCACTTTCCAAAATTTTTATAGGCGTTAAGTATCGTATTTTTGGAACTCATTTATGGAGTATCGAATTTAGAGCCCATTAATGAAGTAAAAAATGTAAATCAAGCTTTCGCCCGAAAATATTTTTCGCAATATAGGTTTCAATTTTTACGGTCCTAGGCCTGATAAGATATAAAGGGATAATCAAAAACTTATGAATAGTATCGTAATAAATGAGTAAGATACGAATCGCGTAAAAAAAGTGATGCTAGGCAGCCGTATCAAAAATTTTAGATTTTTTGCGGACATTTCCTAAGTGCTTTATCTGGCCTTTTTTGTACTGGGCTGTACCAAAAGAAAAAATACGTCATATGTTTTTTGTCTCGCAGATTGATATATTAAAATTTGGAAAGTGGTTAAAATTTCACCCTGTATAGGACTACCGGACCCTACGAACTTCGTATCGCCTTAGAATAGTATTTGATTCTGATGTCTTAAATGTCATTGTCATCAAATATGGCGTAGTTGGAAAAAGATATCAAGAAATACAATTACTAAATTTTTTTGAAGTTGACTCTCCAACGTTTTTAACACTTATCATCCTATTCCTGACGAAGAGAAACCCTAAAACACAAAAATCATTGGTCCAGCCTTTCTCGAGTTTTAAGTCGTGTAACTAACACGACTTTATTTTATATTATAGATAGATAGATAGATGTGAACGTTTGGATGGATGTATGTTACTCAATCACGCCAAAACGACTGACCAGATCGAATGAAATTTGACAGGAAGTTAGTATATGATCAGGAATAGCATTTATGTCACTTGAAGTCACGAAAAATTTACGGTTAGGATTAACAAGATAAAAATTCAATCACCTTCCGAATTTCAATACAACAATCTACGTGACGAAAAATAAACCAACAGTAAAAAAGATTCAAGATAATGCACTAAGAAAATGTCCGATAAAAATCTAAAATGTTTGGTACGGCCTCCTAGCAACACCTTTTTTACGTAAAACAATTTTTTTGTAATTTTTTTTACATCTCATTTATTCATTGTGTTACTATTCGTAAGTTGTTGATTTTCCCTTCATACCTCGTAAAAATTGGAAATTATATTGCGAAAATATTTTCGGGTGTAAACTTGACCTTCATTTTTTACTTCGTTAAATGAGTTCTAAAAATACGACACTTAACGCCTATAAAAATTGACGGCGACGGCGACACTGAATTATGACTTTAAATATAAACAGGAACTCAGTTTTCTCGTTAGTGCTTTCCTTTGTCAAAAGGTCCTGGAAGACTTGGAGTTGAGAATACTTGTGTCACCTAACTATAACATCCAACTATCGCCTTTACTCAGCAGGTAGCTTTAAAACTATAAAGGACGTAAAAGCTTGTGCGGAATTTTGTGCAAAGCTTTTTTGAGGATAGAGTCTCCGTTATAATTTGATCTTTATGGTATTATTATTATAAAGCCAAAAATAAGAAAAAGTTACGTTTATATAGTTTCATAATAAGTGGTATGACTGAAATAAAACATACATAGGTACATGCTACTATGACTAGAAAAATTAAATGTTAGACAAATTAATATGCATGAATATTTTGAACAGAATTTATCGTGCGATATATTATATTTCATCATTTGAAAATATTATTTCTAAATTATTAATAAGTAATAAATGTTTGTCAGCGTGATTGTTAACCAGGAGTGTTTATAATCTACCATCGATATATTACAATCTAACCTAACCTAACCTAACCTACAGTCAGTTTATGATTTCATGCGTTACACGCTGACAGAGTTCACAATTGTATCATGAAATGTATGACACAGACAACCACTTTAATAGAAACTTTAAGAGAACAATAAAATAATGTATTCATAATTATAAAGCTGTGACTAAAAGCTCAGCCATAATGGGTTTGTTAAAATATGGATGATTCAATTAGCTAGAACAATAACTAAATTTAATAAAACTTTAATTTGATACTATACATAATATTTCAAGATTAGATGACTGTGTGTGGCCCAGTGTGGTATACTGGCCACGTAGAGTCACCTAGTTCCAAAATGAGCTTATAATATGGGTATAGACATCCAATTATAAGGATACATAGAAAACACCTAGTATAGTGCAAACAAATATTTCTACTGTTCGGGGATCGAACCCGTACCATTATATGTTTATTTCTATCGTGTTTTTGATTTATTGAGCTCTTTTAAGAATCCTTTTTGAATTATATAAATCCTAAACTTTGCTAGAACAATTGCGCGTCTTACCAGTTCTACCATAAATTGCTGACTGGCTCAGCTACAGATTAGCTGAAACTCTACGCGGCGGTGGCAATATTTTTCTCTACCCTTGTCACAGTCGAAACATAACAGTATATTATCATGCAGTACCTACTACAAACACTGCTTTTACTTTGACATTTTACTGTTTTGTTAGTTCACTTTGACTATATCGACTGCCTGATACAGTAATATATCAATTGTGGTCAAACAGGGTAAACGTATTTTATTTAATTTGAATTTCACAGGTTATCTGGGGTCGGTGCACTATGTTTTATTCTTCCATACAATCCTATCAGCTGCCTTCGAGTCGTCCAACCCTTTATAAATTGAAGTTAAGTTTTTATAAAACAGTTGTATTAATAAAATATGACTGGTGCAGGTTTCATCACCCATCAATATCTTAAAGGATGTGATGACTTCATGTAAATAGACTAAACGGTTATCAGTTAAGTAAGCTAGAAATGGCACCGCTTGTGTTCGAGACTGCAGTAAAGTGTAATTTGGCAAAATATCGAATTCAAAAAGTGTTTTAGTGATTTGAATAATTAAAAACTGTTATCTATTAGAACTAATTAAAATTTATTTTAAGCTAGCCTTAGCTTGCGAATTCGTCTGCGAGAAAAAGTAGTACTAGTAGTAAAACTAGTATCAGTTGTGCACATGATAAAAGTTATCCTACTATACATATTTCTACTGTGCCTTTGTAGCGTGTTCCCTCGCAGTTTTTGCCGCTTTTATGTTGATACGTCGGCTTAAAGCTATTGTTCTGTTGATCTTGCTTACTGTTCACACAAAAGTACGTATATTAATAAAGTTTTTGATTTAATGGAAGTTTAATAAGATATTTAGTAAACTGAGTTGCTTCATAACGGTAAACTCGAACGTTTTCGATGGCCAATCTCAATAATAACCAGAATACCAATAACATGTACAAAGTCCTGTCCTATTAATATAGCCTGTATGATATCAGCTCTAGAGGCTCAAATCAACCTAGGGCGCAAAACAATTTTCTCTAAATAGACGATTGAAAAATTGTTAGTGTGAGTTAAAATTTTTATTCAAGGACTTGTGTTTTCAATAGACGGTTGAAGATTGTGCTGGCCAAAAAGCAAGTTTTATTAATGATTGAGGCTACTTTATTAAGTGTAGTGGTTTTCCTTAATTGTCCACTGAACAAACAAAAAAGTTATCCCAACAGAAGAGTTCTTGAAAACACAATTTAGCCCACAATGATTTAGCTTTCCACAACAAATGTTCACAGTTTTCAATTTCACAGTAAATTTCCCATTGTCTTTCGAACAACGCTAGTCATGTCAAGTAACTCTTTAAGAAAACGCCTTTGGCCAGGCAAAATTGAGTTTTATTAGTGAACATTAAAAGAGTAATTTTGTAAAGTAATTTGTTACAGAGCAAAACAGCGTATATTTCACTTGATCAAGACCCACGCCCACTTGTACTTTATCCTAATAAGGAAAAGAAAGAGACAAGTACAGACGAATTGGTTTTATAAAAATGTAAATATGCTCCTTTTATCACATTATTCTGATTCATAAGCGCAGGGAAGTGCTGTTATACATTATTTCCAGTCGCTTAAATTATCTAGCGGCTTCTACGAGAAAATCTTCATAATCTATACTACAATAAATCTTAATTACAGAATAAATATTAATTTTCGTCAGTGTTTGACTAAATGTTAACGATGTAATAGATCAATAAAAAACACATATTAAGTAAATCGATTATAATTATCTAAACCAAAAGGGAATTACTATGTTTAAACTAAATGTGATGCGCTAGAGTACTACAAATCTCTCAGGCGTTATTAGGTTTTAAATTAAAAACCTTACATTTAGCGGTCCACGAAGCCAAACATCGTAATCCGGTGTCGTCGAGCAATATCTTCGCGCGACGGCGAGTCGAATGTAAGTGATACAGCGACCTCTCCTAGAAATAAATCGACGGTCGACTACCCATCGGTGCGATGAGTAAGCAATGTGCAGAGATCTCTACCGTTTGAAGGTTTCGTTTGTTATTGTGAAAATTGATATCTGCTTTGAACAACAAGCCGGTGCTAATTCAGCACTAACCGAAGACCGTCCATACATCATTTATTAATATTTTATCCTTTTCATTGGGACTTATTATTGTTATAAAAGGTTTTCATTTAATTTCGATTGTAAATGACAACCTAAGTTTGTCTACCTAGGTACCTAACGTATTCATTTGGTTATGGTCATTCGCTAGGAATAAACACAGTGAACTTAAGAAGGTACCCTTAATATCGTCCACCCATTTAGAAGAGAGACGGTTAACGATGTGGGGAGTTACTATATTCGTGATGTCACATTTCAAACATCAAGGCATGATTATTCTTAAAAAATATAATACATGAATTGAATATTACTTAGTAAGTTATGCCCTGAATTGCAATTGAATTCAATAATAAAATACTAAGATACTATTAACAGTCATGGAAAACTATTTATTCTGATGTTTATGGAACTGAAAGCAATCAAGGACCATAATCCAGAATTGTAGGTACCGACAACACACGCTGTCTAAATAATGTTTATTTATTTATTTATTAGACACACCTTGTTGTCTGAAGGCTTTGGTACTTCTGCGATTGGCAGAAAGACAAACATAATCTTTGATACAAGAGCTGTATTGATAAATTGAGCAATCGACTCGGATGAAGACGGCCTGGCGCTGCAAGCGACATAATAATTCCACGGTTTGCTCGCCAATGAGAAATTCAATCTCGGAATATTCTTTTTACAGACTCGGCCATCTTGAAAAGGGTTAATTATCGGGTTAGGGGATTTAAGAAAATGGCTGAGACTTTTATTGGATTGTAATTAATTTTATTGTTGAATAAGTTTTTAGTAGCTGAACCTCGAAATGTTTAAAAAATATTATTATCTTTGAGAGATTCAGTATCTTTATTTGATTTGGCTATTACAGAAGTGTATTTATAACAAAAACACTTCTGTAATAGCCACAACTTTAAAAATCTTTTATTAGTTATCTACAGTAGTAACTTTATTTAAACTTTAGGTACGCATGTGTCTGTCAAATTAAAAACTGGACAAGTGCTAATCGAACTCGCCCACCAAGGGTTCCTTACGTAGGATGTTATGATTTTCATTAGGAAATTATAATTATCATATTATAGATTTTTGTTTCAGAGACTACAGAGAAAAAGAGGGGAACAGTATTTTTTGATAATTTTTACTAATTAATAAGAAGTAATACATAATATTATTACTAAGTCCAGTAACGGGTCGTTATCGCGTAAAATATTATAAAGGTAGGATAATAATATGATATACCTATTTATTTACCCGACGTTTCGACTGGATTGCATCAAGCCGTGGTCACGGACCGACTCTTAGTAATAAATGTATTCAAATCGCAAGAGTTTCAAATCATTAAAGAAGTAATACGTCGGAAAAAATAAATAAAATATATAATCCAATGTGCACATCGAGCCTTTTCATTTGAAAATAACTAAGTAGTAGCTTAATTCAAATGTAGACCTATTTTTTCAAATTTGATTGCAATGTTGAGGTTTTCGAACTTGAATTGTGGTCTAAAAGATGTAGCTTGCTATTTTGCATAGTTAAACCTTTAAGTTCTGATTCTCTTGAGATTTCCCGAAATATGCGTTATTTGCGGAATAAACGGTCGCATCTTTTTTACGTTAACGTAGAAGTTTGCTTCACACAGCTTCATGGGACTGCAGGCAGACCTGAGTATGCGGTTTAATATTTTATTAGATACCTCCACGCATTCCCGAAATTAAAGGTCTTGGCAGCCACACGGACAGAAACACAGACAGACAGCAAAGTGATGACCGTGTTACTTTTGAGGTACGGACACCTGAAAAATTATAAAAGTACTATATTTTAACGAAAAATTATGTTATTCTTATCTAATTAACTTAAACTGTGGCATCAAGATAAGTAAGAAACATATGTATTAGGAATAAAGTAATGTTAATGAAATAAGGGCCCGGAGGACCCATAGACCTCCATTTATCATGCTGTGGTCAGACCCTAGCCGGGTAAAGACACGGAAATCACAAATTAGGGGATTTATAACGTACCAAGTAATGATAGCTATTTACGTACTGTACTATCAAGAACATGAACTTTAATTGTTAAAAAACAAAAAAAACATGAAAGAATCCTTTAGAAGCCATAAATACATTTTATACAATATAATCCGAGAAAATGTTTCTACATTAAACCTAATTGTAACTTTTTTAAGTCGTTGACTACTAAAAAACTAGACAGACAGGAAAGTTTGTTGTTTGGGGATCAACTAACTAGGTACATTATCGCCCGAATTATCACTTAAAATTTGTATCTAGATATCTGCAATGTATTAGGTCAATTTACGTTTTTTTTTATAATTCTGAATCAAACAATAAACACATACTTTACTTTTACTGCCTTTGTTATAGACTGTACGTTCTAATCGGCATAAGATTGTAAAAAATTCTTTGTGTCTATTGTAATAGAATCCAAAATAGGTCATCAGGTCGAACAACTAGGTAAGCGACCGGTATTAAATTTTTCACCGAGCGATACATAGTAATGTGATGTGGGTGTTACTGACAAAGGATGAAGATAATGGACTTTGTCGGTGTTTTGAGGCATTTAAATAAGCAATGAGATTAACATTTTGAGCAAGAGGAAGAGAGGAATCCTTTTGTTATTTGGTAGGAAATCACAGGTAAGAAAAACATAGGTTATACCCAATAATTTAGTTATTTTAATTAAAATGGGAAATACGAAAAGTTATTCCTCTTAGTTATTATGTGCAAAAGTATACATAATTCGTGCGACCAGTCTATAACAATATCATGATGTCTATAACAATACTCTTGATGCCCTACAATATAAACTTGTGATGGCAAAAGTTTTACTTTGATCAGTATAGTGTAACGGGAACTAGAAAGTGTTGGAAGACAAACTCGTCGGAGCGTTTGTAAAGAGGCTAGGGGTCCTACTACGGAAAGACAAGCCCGTATGTACTTTTATATCTGTCTCCTTCGGATCAAAATCATCTCAGCAAAACGACGCCTACTGCTAGACATAGGCCTCCTCTAAGGATCTTCACAATAGTCGGTCCTGCTACCGCATCCAGTGACTTCTTGTGGCCTTTGCTAGATCGGTCCACGAAGTGGGGGCCTATCCACAGATCATCGCTCGGTGCGCGATTGCCATTTCAAAACTTTTCCGCCCCAAGGGTCATCGATTCTTGTTACTATGAGTATGCAGTATACCGTGAAAGAGATAGATAGACTCCAATACGGACATTCATTTACAGAGTAGAGTCTCAGACTTGGACAATTTTATAACAAACTCCGTAGAATGAAGAGCAATATCGCTGCCCTCTCACTCAGTTTATTGAAAAACTTCAGCTGCTGTGAATAAAAACTGTTTTAGCGGTAGTTGAAAGCTTGGCTTTGTTTTCGCGTGGTGACAACTGCATCGGATACGATAAAATCATAGTTATCATACTTTTTAATGTCGAAAATGAATATAGGACCTTCCACAGTTTCAACCGAAGAAATAGGAAGGTTCAATTATTATATTTTTTTAACATTGAAAAGTTTATTTTTGAATGTAAAAGATAATTGTATCAAAATAGGTTAGAAATAAAGCCGATAGAGTCTTATGTCTTATGTAATGGTCGAATTTATGCCTCTAACTTGAAAATGTGCTATTCTTGTCTCAGGTTCGATAGAAAATTTCGGTTTGGAAGTGCCGGGGTTAGAATCGGAAGGGACGTCAAGCATTAGACCTGGCTTCTGTCACATATCGAAGTCGTAGAAACGTCTTTTTCGTGCGGGCATCACACGACAAACCGACTCATCGCTTGGCATTAATAGCCTGAAACGGCCTTGCCCTTGTATTATACGGACTTGTGTTATAATCGAGTGATGAAATCGAACACTTTTCATGCCTCTTTTGCCTTTTGCCAGATCTAGAGTTTACCTGGTGTCGTCTAATATTACATATACAAGAAACGACCACCTCCGTGGCGGAATGGCGTACACACCGGATTTCAAGGTGTCGCCTGCTCCGAGGATTCCAGGACGTGTCAATGTAGAAAAAATGCGTTTTTCTACATTTCCTCGGGTCTGGGTCTTTGTGGTACACTCGTTGTGTCTGGTTACGAGTGCTTTATATAGTTATTCTAATTCGGATCAGTACATCACTCGATTGATGTGTATGACACAAGGGCAAGTTATATTGACACTGAGTAATTTCCTAACTTCACACTTCACTTTGAGTTATTCACAGTGATAAGCGTCTTGCTTACAAAACCGCTGAACAAATTATAACAACAAACTATAGTGTTTGACGAGACAACCGTACAAATTGCTGGCCACAGTACACATACAGATAGAAATATTTAATTTAACAAAGAAAAAAGTAAAGTCATCGGTCAACAGTCTGATACAAACACACAGACTGATACAAACTTCAGAAAAGTGCTAAATTTACGGTTAAAATTAGACCTCCATTTATCTAATAATTTGTTTAAAGTTTAAATTTTATTCTCAAGGACTGTTCATCATTAAGATCAGTTTACTACTGGATACAGGATTTATTATTTGATAATGATTTCTTCATAAGTGAACTTACCTTAAACAACCTTAGAAGACTAAAAATAATTATATTTGAGTAATAAAATAAATTATATTAAGTATCATGAAGGTAAGCATTAAGAACACTTTTAAAATCAATAGTTGAAAGCACTTTTGTTTTAATTTTCAAATCATGTTTTTAGAAAGCTAAAATTATAGCAACAAACTACATGAGATACTGCATATTGTTAGGTTAATTGTGGCAGTATCAAACTTATAAGACAAACTACGGTTATATTTCAAAGGGTTCTTGCAATGTTTAACCCTTGCCAGTTGCCCTTTGGTGTCGTTACAGAACTGTGTGTTTTGATGTTTTTACATAGATTTAACAACTCAATAAATAGATAAGTGTTAGCTTTCATACAAAACGTACTCAGGTGAACACTAAATAACTACCTTACGTAACTTTTGGATGGTCTTTGGTTTTTTTGGGTAAATAATAAAACTAAAGATGAATAAGATGTACATTATTATGAAATAGTTATAGATAACAGCATTACTAGACGCTGTGACTTTCCCTTAATTTTTTAGAATGGTGTCTCGTGGACTACTACGTCAGTAAAATATAAAAAATGAAACCACGTCAGTGGCAGAGGGTTAAACAGCGTTTGATATTACCTTCAGCATAATTACGTGGAACTCTTAAATGATGTTCAAATGCACATGTTAATGTGGTAGTAATGGCCTATAATCATTTCTGATCAGATCAGATCAGATCAGTTTAAGTACCTATTGTACACACGGCGGCACATCAGACTATACATGTTGACCTTGAGACCGCCTTTATGCCCTACGTAATAAAAGCTGTTATCGCAGTTCAACTGTTTAACTTGATGTGCTGTCGAGTGTACTTAAACTGCTAGATCAACTGGGCTTTAATTTAGTATCTTTATATTTAGTAGAAGGTAAAACCAGAAAATGTTTAGTTTGTCAGGTTCTAGCTAAAAAAGAAATTAAATTAAATTATCAATATAGGTACACACTTAGGCGATTACCCCACCGCACTGCACTCTGCCGCAGTCCGCGGAATGACAGATTTAGTCATTATATCGCACACGCAGATCAAAACAGATGTAACTCAAAAATATGCTATCTTAACGAGAAAGTCGTATTCATCGTAAGCGCTAGAGATACATATATAAAATGTTCCTGAAAAACCATACAGATCATGAAAATACATAAATTGTATTATTTACTTTATTTGATATTGCAATATATCAGTATATAAACTTGAAAAATTTTGTCTCAGGCAGGACTCAAACCCGCATCTCCTCGCATGCCGGGCGGGCGCTATACCATTAAGCCACCGAGACACTGCGACTCAGCGCGAATTTTTCAATCATATTGTTATCGCTGTAAGCCAGCGTTGCCTCATCAAATGTTAGGAGTTTACGACCTTATCACCCGAAAGAAACATCATTGCAGATGTTTGACAGTCAGTCAAGATGAAACAGCTATTTATGTACATTATTTGATATTTTAGCAATTAAATTGCAGTCTTAATATCAGTATATAAACTTGAAACATATCAGTATATAAACTTGAAAAATGTTATATACTGAAATTGTATTATTGGTTGTTACATGTCTAAAAATATAATAATTATATTTTATAATATAAGTATTTAATTATTATTTTATAATTACATATAATTATTATGAGATACATTCGTTTTCACCTAAGCGTGCGATATGTTTAATTTGTTGTTTAAATTTCAAGTTTAAATACTGATATTATCAGTATATAATCTTGAATTTTTTTTTGTCTCAGGCGGGACTCGAACCCGCATCTCCTCGCATGCCGGGTGGGCGCCATACCATATAATTCTGATATTAGGGGTTAAAGTATGAAATTGCCGTTTTGTATGGACGAAATCGAGAAAAGTCATTTTTCCATACTAACAATTTTTTAGTTTTTTTAAAAACGCCTGAACCGTTTTCGATGCAATTAAAGGTGAAAGTTAGATGGTTATAAAGCTACGCATCATAGTATTTAAATTTCTGAAAATCAAAGTATATAATACAAATATACTTGATTGAAGCAAGAAGGTCAGCTGACATATTGTAAGGGGTCTTTTCAACGACTTCCTTTGAAGTAATAGGCACTAGTATTGCATTTTTTTTTAGTCAGAAGTTACTTTATTTAGATTTTGATACAATACAAAAAGATATTGTGACTACGCAATAATATGACTATACTTAAGAGCTATAAACAAAATAAAAAGTGGGAAAATAATCGGCAATTTCATACTTTAACCCCTATTATTATCTCAGTTTGTATAAAAAACACGCGCGGTACAACACACTGACAACGCGTTAGCGCGCGGGAGCTGCTAATTATGTCGCCTCGCGGACCGCGTCATAGTGCGGTGCAGTGGGACAATCAAATGGCCATAAAGTTGCAAGCTGTTAACGATATAAATTTAACCATATTAAATTTGATTTACTATACGTATATCGAGCATCGAGTCGTCAGTCCTCGTCATGCGCAAATCATTAGTCATCGCGCGCACATGCATGCATATGACGTTTCGATCAATATTGATTGTTACTGATGGACAGCCTATTGCTGTCAAAGCAACACAGGTGCTATTGTAAGGCATTATCTACCCGTTACCATGAAGGCAGGAAAGTGTTTGAAACGTGAGGATAAATCAAAATACAAATTGGATGTTTGAGGAACATAACTAAAAACTTTGACGAACTTCTGCTGGTGTAAAACCTTAAATTAATTTGTTGACCCAAGTAATGTATTGATAGCTCAACTGGTTAGAGCAATCACCCGGTAAGCGGAAGATTTCGGGTTTAATTCCCACCTAAGGTCGTCAAAATTTTATAAAAAGAATTGTATTTTCAAAATGAAATATAAAATCTAAATTTCATCATGAAGCAAATAATTCAATATACATATAACACCACTGAATGATTAAAAATTACAAGAAAGGAACTAAATACAATGACATTTACTAAGTATTTACCAAAAGAATATATTAACCAACTAGGCATTAATAGAGCTGCTATTAAATAAATACCAAAAACAAAACACACACTATTCGACGACCATTTGGATCAGCGGTAGTTAACGCTGCTTCTGAGCCATGGGTCGCGGGTTCGATCCCCGCACAGTACAAATATTTGTGTGCATGAACATGTCTGTTTGTACTGGTCTGGGTGTTTTCTATGTATTATAAGTATGTATTTACAAAAAAAAAAGTATATAAGTAAGTTTATCGGTTGTCTAGTACCCCATACGACAGGGTACTTAATAGTACCTTAATTTGGGACTAGATGGCTCTGTGTGGCCCATTCAGGCATTTGTCTTAAATATTTATTTATTTATTCAAAACCTTTGAACGCCTAAGCTCGAATGCAGATGGCGGGAGTTATGCAACAAGTTACAGAATTATAATGTAACTATCAGCTGCAGTTGCCGAAAGAGCCGAAACTTGGCGGAGTTGACCAAGTTGCCAAGTTCGAAGTGGTTCGCTTTCGTGAGAGCTGAAAGGCTTTGAGTGTGGGAATAAGTCAGTCTGGGAACTATGTCTGGGGGCTGTATTTTTGAATATGAATAGTACTCGTAGTTACAAAAAAACAGGTGACGTTTCTGAAGTAATAAAAGTTTGTGTCGTAAAATACGAACTTAAGCAAAATTATAAAAAGACAAACAACAATAAAAAGGACAAACAGTTCAATTACAGATACAATAAATAGTACCCTACGTATTTTGTGAAGTGCATTCAGAAATCAATAGTCGTCATTATCATTAGGCCATATAAGGCGTCTCGGAAATGTCAGTTTTGCTATAATCGCCACGATTGACAAATGAGTTAGCGATCGCAGTTCAAGTCGCACATAATAACTGCTGCCCACTTTCTACTGCGGTACGTACTACTTTTATGGTCTCTTCTTACGACACCTAAAGGACGAAGAGAAGAACTGCTATTATATTTAGATACTAGCTGTTCCCCGCGACTTCGTACGCGTCAATCTCTATTTTTATGATCGCGATTATTTTTGTAACATTTTTCACTGATGCTTCGCTCCTATTTGTCGCAGCGTGATGTTTTATAGCCTAAAGCCTTCCTCGATACTTGGACTACCCAACACAAAAATATTTTTTCAATTCTTACCAGTACTTCCCGAGATTAGCGCGTTCAAACAAACAAACAAACAAACAAACAAACTCTTCAGCTTTATAATATTAGTATAGATAATAGCAGTTCTTCTCTTCGTGTTAGTGTTTGTCGTTTAGTGTCGTTTAGTGTTTGTCGGCTTTAGAGCCGACAAAGACTTTAAGCATTTTATTACACTGACTGTTGTAATAAAATGCTTAAAGTGTTTGCTGGCTTAAAACAATCACCTATTTTACGCGAACATGCATACAGAATAAATTGTAGTTGCCTAATCGGTTGGTATATTGCTACTATTGTGTACCACCATCCCGCGTTATTTGACTCCACTCGTCCAAGTTCATCACAAATGCAGCCGCGCTTATCTTTCCGACTCGCGCTCCCCAACTTATAAATTTAATGTCCTAAAGGATTTACGACGGAATTATAACTTTACAACTTTGACTTGTTAGCCCGTACTAACGGTTCGCGAATTTAAACCCTCAACCAGTCCTAACTGAAAATATTGTTAGTAAAAGTGCACATTTTTGTTACGCAGTAGCAATGCAGTGAAAAGCTTAGTAGGTTTAGGTAAATGAAAAATTTAGAAAACTCTGTTTAAGTCAAAACTTCTAAGGCCCGAGTTCACCAACAGACGTTTAAGTTTAAACAGCGTTTAAAATATTATTTGACATATTTTGTTGTTGTTGTTGTTTTCTTCACCCATTCTGGGTAGGCATGACATATTTTGTATGGGAATTGTGTCAAATTAATCGTCACTCTTTGTTCACCGGCTGTTTAAATGTTGGTGAACTTGGGTCTAAGACCCGAGTTCACCAACACGGGCCTTAGGCCCGAGTTCACCAACAGACGTTTAAGTTTAAACAGCGTTTAAAATATTATTTGACATATTTTGTATGGGAATTGTGTCAAATTAATCGTCACTCTTTGTGTACCGGCTGTTTAAGTGTTGGTGAACTCGGGCCTAAAGGCCGACCACATAAACCAAATGTTAAATATTTGTGAGACTATTATTAAGGATGTTATAGGATAAAATATATGAAAGTTGCCCGATATCAAGGTGGTGGATTCATCGAATAAGTACTGCTTGATGGATTCGAGTACTTAATGAATCAATTTACACTAGCAATATTCATGTGGCATGTGAGGAATGGAACGCAAGAAATGAAAGGAAAGCAAGACGGAATGAGAGAGATTAATGATTTTTGAATTTTAAATATAATAAAATGTTCCAGATTTAAGGTCAGTGAATATAAGATGTAAAAAAAATGAAGGAATAAAAAACTGTACTACAAGGAGAATTATTATTCTTTATCCCTACATAATATATGCTAAAAGGCTTTATGACCTGGTGCTTCAGTTCAGTCAGTATGTCACAAAAAAAATTACTGTAATATAGAGTCTGTACTTCATTTTTGAAGTTTTTTTATGAGTTTTATGCGAGAAAACCAACGAATTTAGTGGCAGCACTAATTGTGGTGATGCATGGTGAACTAATAATCCTATCTTAGAGTACTATAGGTTTTATGCATTATGCAGCCCATTCTAGTGTATTAAACTAGACTTCAGAACAAAACACACGCAAAAATAACAGAAGGTAGCAACGTTAATTTGATTTGAAGTTGTTGCTAAGAGAGCTTAAAGGAGTAGCTTCCAAAGAAGCAGATATTGTTACAGTTCTATAGAACACCCTCATATGATACATGAAAGGGTTGTCACGAAGGATCCCTAAAGACTAAAATGCCATGTTAAAGATCATAGCCCCCATTTAAATTAGGGGAAACACATTATTATATCTAAAACCCTTAGTAGCCGCATCCGACGTCTCTATGAAATATTGAGTTAGACTTTCAAATTTCAGTGTTCTCCCCACACATACCTTATCACAACCGCTTAAAGTCTACTTTTGTAATAATTCAAAGTATTTCAGTTGGTCTCGAGTGTAAGTTCTATTTCGCTGACAGTTGTGTTGTTGGATAAAGTTTAGGTGTTTGTTAGTAGTTTGATTCATCCGAACACCCATTATTTCGGAGTCAGCTTAGGGGAGTTGATAAATCTTTGCGGTGCAACGAGAAAACGAAATTTGAACTTTATTTCTTTTGAGTAAAGTTAGTTGTATTGTGAAAGGCAAAGAGTTTTAAGGGTGCGTTTGAAGAGTATTATCTAAAACAAGGTGTTGTTAGTGAAGAATCGAAAAACTTCAAGATCTCTTTATCAATTAGGGCCTTTACCTTTAATATCTTAAGGAATATTACTTTTATCTTGTCTCCATGCGACGAAAAGTAAAGAAGGGTCCTAAATTGACGCATTTTTTGTATGTATGACTACGCACGACTTATTGTTCTATGAGGAAAAATAAATGAGATAAATTAGGGTCGATAGAAAATAAACATAAGCCACAAATTTAAAATACAAGAAGCATTTAAGAAGTGAAATTGTATGCATAAAGTGCCTATCTACCAATCATGAAACTAATGTTTGGGCAGTACGAAACAAAAGTGATGGGAAGCAGATATTGAAACTTTCAATTCAATTTAATGTTGCTAACAATACCAATCCTTTGCTCATATCAAAATATTAGGACAATTAATATATAACGATCTGACACCGTAATACTATGCCATAGTTGTCACTTTATATGACGTTGATAGAAACAAAGTGATGCTTAATTCTGTACTATAATAGATAATCTAGACATATTACCGCAGGCATGCCTGGACATCTGTCAAAACTATGGTGTTTTGACTAATAAAAATAATACTACGCACTTGAACATTCTTGGTACTCTTTTTATAATTTTTGTAACCATAATATAGGACAGTTGTACTTTTTCTCCGTTTACAAATGCTTTTTCAATTAAAAAGCAAAAGATTTATTGAATACAAAGGGATACTTTGACTAAAGTTCTTTAGTCGGTGCCAAATAAGGTAATTGATGCGTTGTGCACGTCTCTAGGACCGTTAGACCGTTATATTCTGACCGCACCCAAATGATTTGTCTTTTCAGCCTATAATCATCCTACAGTAGGGAAAAGTCCTCTATCATTGGACTCAGATTAAAACAGCAATGATGGGTAAAAGTAAAAGATGGGTGGAGGCATATTCACCACGCTTGCTAAATGCAGGTTCCTGATCACAAACCCGAGCAATGTTCGAAAATTTGAAATTCTTGTTGTCCGACCCTGGGATCGAACCCACGACCCCGTGATCTTGTCCCGATACTTAAACCACTAAATGCGTGATTCATTTTCCTATTTTTAATAAGAAATTTTTAAGAGTATGTTTAACGGCTACGAGAGTGAGTTCAATGTTAAGTAACACTGCTTCTAACTAACAGTACTTAATGAGGTCTTAAGTCCACATTAAACGGACTAGCGATTATGCTACGTGAGGTCTGACAGTGGCGAGAGATTCGTCCCTAACACCATTACTCTAAGACCCTTAAAACCCTTGTTTACTTACTGAAACGACTGAGACAGATGGCACCAGATAACAACATACAAACTTCAGCCCCTTCCAATCCTTAAGGTGTAGGACACACTACAATGCAAATCTCGATGACTAAAGGACTTGTGGCCTTAGACAAGTAGCTTCCTAATAACGTAAACAGTAGGCAAATATATAAAAATGTATGACATGACATCATTTAACGAAACGAGCGATCGTAAGCTAATGTCATTTTCATACATAATGGGGACCAAAACAAAAAGCCTCTTTCACTCATATCGGTCTTTGAGTGTCTGAATCTGAAAAAGTGTAGTATGGCGAGCTGACTGTACGAGTGAAAAAATAGAAAAGATTTCTTCCCAACCGGCCAGACGACGCCGAACGCCTCCAGTCTGCCCGCGACCATGATTCGGGCTACCGGATCGAAACGTCGGGAAGGTAAATTACTTTAAATAATGTAGTTTGTTGCATTAAACCCTGTAAATGTTAAGTGTTCAATCAATATTTATTATTTTGGTATTCAGATATAGTATAATATTTTTTAAGACATACTAAATATTTTAAGACATGCCTCACTGGGCCACACAGAGCCATCTAGTCCCAAATTAAGGTAGTATTAAGTACCCTGTCGTATGGGGTACTAGACAACCGATAATCTTACTTATATACTTTTTTTTTGTAAATATATACTTATAATACATAGAAGACACCCAGACCAGTACAAACAGACATGTTTATGCACACAAATATTTGTACTGTGCGGGGATCGATGGCTCAGAAGCAGCGTTAACTACCGCTGATCCAAATGGTCGTAATAAGTACATTAAATATAGATATTTTTCACAGTTGTGTGGTTTAGCGTTTATGTTGAATTTAATTATATCTCAATTCACGTTACGGCTTAAAGGGAAACTTTGGAAAACTTCTAGAGCTTCACAAGATGAAACATAGGTACATGATGCGAAGATATTTGTCTAGCCGGCCAAGCGTAAGAGGAAGTTCGTTCAGTAGAACTTTTAAAGGTTACGTTACCTATTCAACTTGTGAGTTTAAATATTTAGATACAGATATGTGAATCTTTTGATGTAAGTGAAAAGGATCAAAACATATTCAAGAGTACATTATGTGAAGTTTTTTATGGCTGAGAACAAAAATAATCTCAAACAAAAATAGCAAAATGTTACAATATAAAGACAATAGAGAGATCGTGTCAGAACAGTGGCCGGGTATGCGAAAGAATATACCTATGTGGGTTCGAGTCCCCTAAGATCTATGTAGGTATTTACAAATTTTCGTATTTCGTCGAGATTGTATTAAAATTTAATTGTGTTATTAATAAAAAAATGACGAAAATTTTAAAAATAAGCCACCCATTGTCATTTTAGTTTTTCTACATTTGCGAATGAAAGTGATACGTAAGTTTCAGACCATTAACATCGCACAAATAACATGCACTCGAAAGTATCTACAAAAAATCATTCACTTAGACAGCTTTAAGCTTTTTATTATTATTCTTATATTTTTTTCACATACGGTGAACAGTTGATGGAGTGTGGTTCATAGTTAGGGGTAGGTATAGTGAGTTTGATTCATCATACATACCTACTTTTTTTACCTAAAGGCTTCGCACGACCTTTTTACTTTACCAACTAATTTACGTTTTCAAGAGCAATAAAACTGTAAATCTATATCTATACTAATATATAAAGCAGAAGAGTTTGTTTGTTTGTTTGTTTGAACGCGCTAATCTCATGAAGTACTGGTCCGATTGGAAAAATTCTTTTTGTGTTGGATAGTCCATTTATCAAGGAAGGCTTTAGGCTATAGAACATCACGCTGCGACCAATAGGAGCGAAGCATGAGTGAAAAATGTTGCAAAAATAGTCACGATCATAATAACAGAAATTGACGCGAACGAAGTCGCGGGCAACAGCTAGTCTATACTAATATTATAAAGGTGAAGAATTTTTTTGTATTACCAAATTAATAAATTACCCACAGGTTATCTGGTAGAGATTGCTTTTAGCAAAAAGACCGCCTTAGTGTCACATTGTAATTTATGTTACCTTTGTTTTGTGCAATAAAAGAATTATCTATCTATCTATCTAAACCCATTTAAAGTTTTATTTTTTAAATAAAAGGGTCATTATTAAGGCCCATTTTATACACGAACACTATTAAACTAAGTGGGAAGAAATATTCCCATTAGTTCTTTTAAAAAGCCAAGCTAATTATTAACAGAACTAGTGGGAAAAAAATGCACATTAGTTCTGTCAACAGAACTAGTGGGAATAAAGGTGTCTTTTCTGCACTATTGGCCAATCCTTTTTGACCTTTAATGATTGACAAGCGTGATGATTATAAGAAAGGCCCTTGTCCAGCAGTGGACTGATATAGACGGGAGATGATGAGACAATAATAAATAAATAAATATTTAAAACATTCCACACTGGGCCACACAGAGCCATCTGGTCCCAAATTAAGCTGCCATTAATTACCCTGTCGTGTGGGGTACTAGGCAACCGATAAACTTACTTGTACACTTTTTTTTTGTAAATACATACTTATAATATATAGAAAACACCTAGACCAGTACAAACAGACATGTTCATGCACACAAATATTTGTACTGTGCGAGGATCGAACCCGCGAGCGATGGCTCAGAAGCAGCGTTTACTACCGCTGATCCAAATGGTCGTATCATACGAATATACAAGAATTGCTCGTTCAAATATGTAAGATAAGATGTAATAGATAAATTTATAATTATAAAAATTAATCTCTTTTTCCCTTGGTCACGACATTACGCGTGAACGGCTGGACCGTTTTTAAAAATTATTTTTTTGTTTTGTTTGTCATTGACAGGAGAAGAAAGAAAAAAAAAGGAAATTACGAGAAAAATTTAAGGAAAACTTAATCACCATACTAAATTATTCGAATCGCTTTTGACAATTTTAACTTTTTCAACTTCAAATATCGTCAAATAGGGGGTAAAAAAAAATCTGAATTTTACACATGGCCAGTAATGTTGCCTGTTCGGAATACCAACAAAACTATTTATATTCCCGCCAGAAAAAAAAAACCAAAGAATGTTGTGTATGTGTATCAGCATACTAATATAATAAACAATTGTTTTTTTTTTAAGACAGGACACCGTCAGTCGGGTCCGCTAGTAATGAATAAAAACCCGGAGTGCCAGTGTGAAGGCCTCCGTCTCAAGCCGGCTGTAAAGTGCCGTGTAAAGCCACAGCTTTGATGGCATCGTACGTCGACTTATTCTGTTCAAATGTATGTTAAAAAAAGGTCAATCAAACAAACTTTAATATTATGAAGAGGTAAAGTTTGAAAGATTGCAAGGGTTATTTTGCTTTGTATCTACGGAAGAGAAAGCCGTGTTATTTTTGAGTTTTATAAGCTACTAGCGGACCCGACAGACGTTGTCCTGTCTTAAATATAAACGTTGAATACGAAATTGTTTATTATTATTATGCTTTATGATACACAACATTCTATGTTTTTTTTTCTGGCGAGTATATAAATAGTTTTGTTGGTATTCCGACACGGGAAAAGGCGACATTTCTGGCCATGTGCAAAATTCAGTTGTTTTTTACCGCCTATTTGACGATATTTTCAGCACGCATACCGTCAATGTTATGTCAAACGCTTGGACGAATAATTCATCCAAGGTCAAACGCCATACGTTTATAAGGTTAAATTGTCAAAAGCTCTATAAAGGTTACATTACAAATAATTTTGTATGGTGATTAATTTTTCTTAAATTTTCTAATTTTCGCGTAATTATCTTAATTTTTTCTTTCAATAGAACATTCTCCTGACAATAACAAACAAAACAAAAAAAAACAATTAGCGAAATCGGTCCAGCCGTTTACGCGTGATGCGATGACCAAGGGAAAAAGGGATTCATTTTTAAATAAAACTGATTTTAAGTAATTTTTAACAGATTTTAAGTGATTTTTAACTGATTTTAAGTGATTTTGACAGAGTTAGTTACTTATATAGATATCACAGGCTATACATGGTGAATTTTCAACTACCTGTAAAATGAAGTCCACATTATGTAACCATTGTGTATAACATCTTTGCGGAGTTTTTTTTTTTATAAATACTTATATTACATTTTGTTCAGTTTTTTATTAGGGTTCCGTACCCAAAGGGTAAAAACGGGACCCTATTACTAATAATTCGCTGTCTGTCCGTCTGTCCGTCTGTCCGTCGCTCTGTCACCAGGCTGTATCTCAAGAGCCGCGATAGCTAGACAGTTGAAATTTTCACAAATTATGAATTTCTGTTGCTGCAATAACAACAAATACTAAAAACAATATAAAATAAATATTTAAGGGGGCTCCCATACAACAAACCAATTCTTATGGCCTTTTTGGTACGGAACCCTTGGTGCGCGAGTCCGACTCGCACTTGGCCGTTTATTTTTAAACACGCTATGACGCGCAGAGATGTAGCTGTGTAAGGTCCATTCAACCGAGACCCGCCACAGCAAAATAATACGTCTGTCCGCGTCACAGCGTGTTACAAAATTAAAAGTCTGAATCAAAATTTAATATATAATAATCTATATAAATTTCATCAACATCGTTTTTAGGGTTCCGTACCCAAAGGGTAAAAACGGGACCCTATTACTAAGACTTCGCTGTCTGTCCGTCTGTCCGTCTGTCCGTCTGTCCGTCTGTCCGTCTGTCCGTCGCTCTGTCGCCAGGCTGTATCTAAAGAGCCGCGACAGCTAGACAGTTGAAATTTTCACAGATTGTGTATTTCTGTTACCGCAATAACAACAAACACTAAAAACAAAATAAAAAAAATATTTAAGGGGGCTCCCATACAACAAACCCGTTTTTTTGGCCTTTTTGGTACGGAACCCTTCGTGCGCGAGTCCGACTCGCACTTGGCCGGTCTTATTTTTATTCGGGTTTGAAACGGGATTCACAAACAATATGCTGTACGAAGTTTTTATAATAATATATTAGCCCCGTAATACTGCAGTGACCAGAATATACCTGTCCTGTGTAAGTGCATCGCGATATTTACGACGCTGCAGATGTATGAACGGGGCACGGTTTACGGCTGGCGGGACTTGAGGCCCGGCGCAGGTGATACTAATTTATATAGTAATATAAATGTTACTATTCTTCGCTGCACGTGCAACACCGCGGAAGAGCAGTTTGTAAATAACGCGTATCTGCTTTTATAAAATTTTACAAGAACTGGAAATTTTAGTCATTTGGGCTATATTTTACGGACCAAACCAAGTAGTTACTTTTTTCTGACTTACTTTATAAGAAAGTAACTAGTTAGTTCGGCCCGTAAAATATAGCCAAATGACTAAAATTTCCAGTTTTCTTGACCTCTTGTAAAAAAAATTACAAGCAGATACGCGGTATTTACAAACTGCTCTTCCGCGGTGTTGCACCCGCAGCGACGTATTGCAATAAAGTGTGGGTACTTTTAAAGCACACTAGAAACTGATTTCGTTTTGAACCGACAGATGAGAGATAGACAACAATCTTATGAATAGTTTTATTATGAACAATAAGCTGTACGAAGTTTTTTTAATAATATTAGCCCCGTAATACTGCAGTGACCAGAATATACCTGTCCCGTGTAAGTGCATCGCGATATTTACGACGCTGCAGATGTATGAACGGGGCACGGTTTACGGCTGGCGGGACTTTGGGCCGGCGCAGGTGATATAGTAAGTTATATAAGGTTGTAAATGTTACTGTAGCGTTAAATGTGGGTACTGAAATACACTAGAAATTGATTTCGTTTTGAACCGACAGAATGAGAGATAGACAAAAATCTTTGTAAATGGTTTTGTGTAAATTATATAAATAAATAAATGTGTATCACTTTCATTGGTCTATGACGTACTATTTTGGGTCAGGGGAATGAACCGGATGAATGAACCTTACACAGTTATATCTGAACAAATAATGAAAATGCACCGTTTATTCAAGGCATGTAACGCTGTGTGTCAGCGATGATTTATAAATATTTTTAGTTATGTCTCTCGAAAGAAATTTTTTTTTCCATACATTTTACAATCGGTATATTTTTAGTTAAAACAGGTTATTCGAATCCTCAGGAAAACTCAATCAATATAACCGTCAGGTAAGTTACGTCAATTCTTAGGTTAATGACATACATCACTATATCCCAGGTCTGGTCTTACGATCTATGTGGACGCCCAAAACACTTGATATATCGAAAACGATTTCAGACGATGAGGGTCAATTTACTCGTTGTGTCCTTGAGCCGGGCATAAATGGGATAACAGGGATAACCGGGTAATAGCATAGTAGCGGTTAATGGGTGTGAAAGTGTATAATAGGGAGGGAATGAGCCGGAGGGAAGACTGGTCTTAATTAATGAATAATGAACCGAGGGACTAGGGACGGAGACATGTGTAAGGTTGATGGGATATGCTGCCATCGTAATTCAGCGTTATACGTCTAACGACTCACCCTATATTCCCCGTCACTTAAATCGTTTTTCAAGCTATTAGGTATTAAATTCATCTAACAATTTCACCAATTACTAAGCCAGAAGTTATTAAACCCTTATTGAGTTTACGTTTTGGTATTTGATATTATACTATTTTTAAGCAATTCAATGTTGTATTCAACGCTCCGTTTGTCTAGTGGCTTAAGTACCGGGCCAAGATCTCGGGTACTCGGTTCTACTCACTACTACTACTACTTCAGTATCGAATTTTCGAACATCGCTCGGGTTTGTGACCGGCAATCAGTGGGTCTAGCACAAAAAACTATCGAATTCGAATCGTTTGCGTGTTCGTATCGCCATCGAAATTTTTAGTATGAAAACTTAAACAGCGCTCGCGCGGTCAAAACGAGAACTACAAAACAAAGCACGAACTTTGTGTCGTTTGCTTTCGATACGCAAACGATTCGAAGTCGATATATTTTTGTGCTAGAGGTACAGCATTTGGCAAGCGTGGTGATTATACTGTACCCATCATTGCCCATGGTAACTTGAATTCAATGATGAAAGCCCTTGCCTTGCAGTGGGATGATTATAGACCGTTACTTTTACAATAATTACAATATGGTTTGCAAACCTCTTTTTCGTTGGATCAGTTTATATTGTTCCTTGAAGACGTTAACAAAATTACAAGTAGACCGATCTAAACGTAACTGAATCTACACAAAGCGAACGCAGTCCAAATAGTTCAGCGGAAAGTTAACAAATGGGATTGGCCGCGGGTTGCATTGCACTAGCATGTAGGGTGCCCCAAGTTGAAAAAGAAAGCGATTTAGATCTATAGAAATTTCTAGATACTTTTGTTAAAAATCGCTGCATAGGAAGAATACTTTACCGTACTTCAGTACCTCAAAGAATAGCACCACTCTTTCTCTTCCTGCGGGTGTCTAAGGGGATACTAAAGATTAAAAAAGACTTTCCACAGGACAAACTTTATTCCTAAATAATAGCATTTACACTGGTACTTGTCTATAGCGGTGAGTCGGAAGTACTGACTCCCGCCTCACCGCTATAGACAACGCTAAACTTTACTACATGAACGCTTTTATGCATGCCCATACATTTGAATTATCCGCTCGGAGTTGAGCAATACTAGTGATTGAATAGTGAAATAATTTTTTTCCTTTCGCTTAGGCCCGTGTTTTGAGGCAAGCCGACAGCGGCCGCGGCTTTTCACGCACATTCAACAATTCAAGTGATTTATAACGGCAGTAAACTAAACCGGCCGTCGCGACCCAGCGATGTAACTGCCGCGACGATCCCAATTGTGCCGCACTTTGAATTTCGAAAGCGCGCTGATTGGATAAGAACTTAAGAAAGAGTTATGGTGGCAGATTGGGCGGCCATCATAAATTATGTCCGGCGTAAAGGACGGTCGAAGTTCGGCGTCGCTTTAATCTTCTCACCTTGCTTGTCATCATGACATAATTACCTAATAGTGTGACTTGTGATAGTTTATTATTTTTAGACGTAAATATCTGCCTGATTAAGCAAATAAGAAAATATTTACTAAAATATTCTTTTTTGTGTCAATAATACTAAAAACAGGTATGGTATGTATTGGTCAGGCTGTATGTAAAGATATAAGAAAAACGAATAAATATTAAAATATGTAGAAATACTCGGTATAAATAGAAATTTAAAAGAAATTAATTTAACAAGAAAATATCTTGTTGTACACAGTTTTAAAAACAGTTTTCTTATACAATTTATTGCTAATGTGAATTTATAGCTATTTGACCTCTATTTGATCAAGTCGTTAATTTTGGATGTAGCCAATACCAGAATGTTGACACATATTGTTGGTAATATAATATATCTGCTTCAAAATGGGAATTCTCTTTTAGCCTTAATGTAAGGTTTTCATCCTCAATCTTCTACTTAACTGAAGTAGAAAGACCTTTTCGCAGCGTTCTGATTTCAAACACGTACTTCATAAATTGGTTATACTACTACGAGCTTTATCTGGACTATGACCACTTATACTTTTTATTTTTTTATTTCGAAGGACTTCTTACAGAAACCTTTTTTAGTAGAATGTCGACCTTTTCTTGTGTATCATGTAAAACATGGCAAAAATACAAAAAAATGGGCGGCTATTTTTATGAAATAAACATCAAAGTTTTGGGGACGACCACCACTCTACTCATAAATAAGTAAGAAAAAAAAATTATAATCAACCATTTATTTCGAAATATTCTTATCGAAATTTTCATGAATGTTCTGAATATTATCATTGGTTTTGAGCGCCATTGTATATGTCCTTCTTAAAAAGTCACGTTTATCGCATCGTATGAGCACTAGCATCCTAATTTCTGCAAAGCTATATACCCTCATTTAAGACAGAACACGTTAAGTTATAAAATACAAACTTTTTTTTAGTAATTATCAACAACAACAAAGTAAAATGATCGAGCAATAATCAACAATAGCGTTCATGTTTAAATAAGTTTGTTTTTAATGTATATTCATTACACCGCATTAGGAAGATAAATGCCTTTTTAAACTGTAGAGATGCGGGTAGTCGCTAAATAACTGTAATCCCTCGCGGTTTCTCTTTTGTTTCGTAAAGTATTATAAATCCACTGGAAAGGTATTATTGCTTGCTTGGGGAGCAGTATCATACCTTTTCATGAGAATAATCATGGATTATGAACAACAATGGTCTAGAGATATAACTGGTAAAGTACGTTTAGGAAAAACTGTTTGTTTGGATGTTTAAATTTAAAATGAGAATACATACTAAATTGTTAGTGTTTTTGTCCGATGAGTGTTTAGTACAGTTCGTTTGATTATACGAACTATATAACAAATCTGAGAGTTATATCTACGTTTAATAGATTGCATAATCCTTACTTCCTTGCTTATATTGTAAATATAAAACTAACCCGGTCGATCTGTTTACGCTTTTACGCCTAAAATGTTAAACGCCATAAGACATGTTGTCAGTGAGAAAAAGAAGCGCTTCTAAATCTTTGTTTCTTACAAGTTGAAGATTTGGAAGCAGATTCAATAGCATTTTCATTTACTCCGTTCCATCCTCTTATTCATTTTTAGAGTGTATTCATACCTATACAATAACACTTTTTAGGTTAGGTTTTTATGGAAATAAAAAAAAAAAATGGTTATAGTAGGTAGTATTTTAATTAATTGAACCAAACTTCGTTACAGTTCGATTCAGAGTAGTAATCCAAAGGCTTTCCAGTCACGTTGGAGTGTTAATAACTTTCTACAGTAGAGTCTAATTCCAGCCATAAATCATAATATAATATTTAATCAACTATTCACTTTACCCGTGAAACATCCACGTGCTCAATTAAACTATTCACCATTTGAATAAACTTACAATTGAAAGGAATTCAGTAACCTCTCTCAACCTTTCGTTAGTAAATGCCATCTTTGATTTTCTTAGCTACGTGACTGTTAGTCTGAAACTCCCAGTATAGGTAAGTGTTTGCCGTTGTATAATTTGCAGCTGTATAGCTAAGTCTACTAGGTCTAAAGGATGTACCTTTAGACAGAAAGTCACTAAAAAAAAGGTTATAATGTATGATCGAGAAATCCAAAATCGATTGATAGGATTAAATCTAGTAGATGTACACACAGCCGCACGTCAGACTATCCCACTTTGACCTTGAGACCGCCTCTATTCCCTACGCAATAAAAGCTGTTTTTGTAGTTCACATGGGTAACCTAACGTGCTGCCAACTGTACCATAATTTACTGCAGCGAAAGCGTCAGCTGATTGACGAAATATTGTTCACAAAAACTTTTATAATTTCTATTCTTAGCCAAGCATGTTGCAGGTTGTGAATGAACCTTCTGTATTACCTTTCTTAGTGGTTTGAATACACCGCATGATGTAAATTGAAAATTATTCCATAAAGGCCATGAAAGGTAGCGGTGATACGATGGTTATTAGTTGGCACAAACAAAGGCTGGCAATGTTCAATGATGATTTCCATTCATTAGTTCTCCATTTCTGCTCATTTTAATCACGATCAAGTAGTTTGGTTCATTCGTTCGTACGGTAAAATTACAAATTAATTGAAATTAAGCCGTATCGAAAGTATTCAAACGGGAAGCGATGGAAAGATTTCAATAGACAGTCTTATCATTTTTTAATATCTGAAGCCAGTTTTTTAATCATTAAAATGTTCTGATGTAATATAAATAACTGTCTTCATTTAATTAAAGTTCTTTTTCTTTAAGCAACTAAACGCCAGCTTAAATGTGAACTAAAATTAATCGTCTTAGATGGGAAAAGAAAACCTTGCGCACGTGAATATTTTATAAAGTGATTTATTAAAAAAAATAGACTTTGGCGTTATTTTGCGGAAATCCATAACCTTCACAATGGCTTTGACCTCAAACAAGAATGGCGAACATCATGGGAAGCATTTCAGCATAACCCCTGGAAAGATCTCGTATCGGATCCTACTATCAAACCCTCCGGCTTTGACAGCTGTCGCACCGTGTGGTCTAGGGTTAACCGGTTCAGAACTGGACACGGGAAATGCAATTACCATATGCATAAATGGGGTTTTAAAGCCGCACCGGATTGTGACTGTGGGGCTCCAAACCAGACAACGATGCATATCGTAGAGGAATGTCCTCTCCGTCGTTTCACTGGAGGAATGCGTGAGCTCCATGAACTCACTCCGGCCGCGGTGGATTGGCTTCGCCAATTAGATATTGACATATAACTTATAAGGACAAGCAGAAGCCATACGACATGATGATGATGATGATCCATAACTAAATATGGTCTTTAAAAAATACTTTACTAATGATTTCCGTTTGATAGCCCCGGCCTAGGTACCACACTATATTGTCACCACACTACCCGCACTAACACTGAATGAACACTATTTCAGTTAATAATATCAGTCAACATAAACCGTAAATTTTAATGGTGGAGTTCTCTGTCATGAATGATTAAAGAATGTTGTTTATTTTTAATTTTTGCTTCTAAATTCACAGTGTTTTTAATATTAGAACCCTTAACAAATTTTACGAAAAAGGTCACTATAAATTGTCTTTTAAGTCTAAAAATAAACGTTGCAATAAATAGTTCTAATTGCCTTCTCACTCGTCAGCTCCTCAACAGGAAGAATAGATAGTTGCCGACACCGCACGACAATGACTGTGAATACTGGATCTGAAACAAGGAAAACTTACCATTTAGATTTATAAGCTGGTAAAGGCCCCAAGAGCAATATTCGTGAGTGTCGGCGTAAATCAAAACGGAGATTTTCACTTTTGCACTATAAGGGTTAGTGAATACTAACGCGGTTTTTATTTTATTTTAGGGTAAAAATTAATTTCAAAAAACAGAATTTAATACAAAGTTAGGATTAAAGGCATTTAAAGGTTTTTATTCAAGGAATTGTATTTGAATTGCGTAAAAAGAGTTTAAAATGTAATATTCAATCTTAAATGATTTTCAATATTTGCTTTTGTAGAGATATTTCTTTAGTATTAGGGGTTAAAGTATGAAATTGCCGTTTTGTATGGACAAAATCGAGAAAAGTTATTTTTCCATGCTAACAATTTTTTAGGTTTTTTAAAAACACCTGAACCGTTTTCGATGCAATTAAAAGTGAAAGTTAGATGGTTATAAAGCCACGCATTATAGTATTAAAATTTCTGAAAATCAAAGTATATAATACTAATATACCTAATTGAAGCAAGAGATCAGCTGACACATTGTAAAGGGTCTTTTCAACGACTTCCTTTGAAGTATAGGCACTAGTATTGCATTTTTTTTTTTAGTCAAATGTTACTTTATTTAGTTTTTGATACAATACAAAAAGAATTACGCAATAATATGACTATACTTAAGAGCTATAAACAAAATAAAAAGTGGGAAAATAATCGGCAATTTCATACTTTAACCCCTATTATGTTGAAAGGTTGCGGGTTTGAGTGCCACTTATACTCTTCTCGTATAGAATGGACATTCACCAATTAATCATTGTAGTGTGAAGTTTATTTAAGTGTATTTTGTTCTGATGTCCATTCGTATAAAGCTTTAAAAAAACCGACGAAGTAAATAAGCGTGTCAGTGCATATGTAAAAACTTCGTCTTTAATTGACAAATCCTTATTTGTTTACTAATATCATAAATGCGAAAGCAACTCCATCTGTCCGTGTCTCTGTTATGCTTTCACGCTTAAACAGCTTATATGGTTTTGATAATATAATAATAATAAGTTAGCATTGTCCCCATCGTACTATCAACTACAGGTATTATTCCTAAACAACTACACCAATCACTCAACACACTGAATTTACCACCACTTACATACATATCCCTCCAAAAAGCAGTGATACTAAATACATGCCGTATTGTCCGTAAGTTTCTACAGGTCAGCGAAGAAACTAGGCAACTGACGGAAACAAACATACAATCACAGAACCCTACCCGAACACAACCTGTTACACAAACACAGCAACACATCAACGATAACGAAATGACAGGATTGCACTTGGCTTAGGCCCGTGCTATCTTAAAGACCAGTTGAAAAGCTGTGACACAAAAGTGTACAACGAAAAATAATAATATTTAAGACAATTTAAGACATGCCTCACTGGGCCACACAGAGCCATCTAGTCCCAAATTAAGCTACTATTAAGTACCCTGTCGTATGGTGTACTAGACAACCGATAAACTTACATATATACAATTTTTTTTTGTTAATACATACTTATAATACATATAAAACACCCAGACCAGTACAAACAGACATGTTCATGCACACAAATATTTGTACTGTGCGGGGATCGAACCCCCGACCCATGGCTCAGAAGCAGCGTTTACTACCGCTGATCCAAATGGTCGTCGTTTGATGAACTTTGATATAAATGTAGATAAGACCTTGACAAAGGACATAGCGCAGCAGCATACGCTGCTAGCTTAATAGGGATATTCTGTATCCCACTGCTAGCTCAGGTTTCTATCCCACGATATAACGTGTAGTTAACACGGGCAGTGCCCAGGCAAAAAGCTAGTAATCTATTAGGGATTCTCGTTTTCAAAGCGACTCATTTGTTTTAAGTCTGACTCTGTAGAGCTGTGAGTTATACCTTACATAGAAAGTTTCGTTTCACGCTGAATCAGGATTGAAATATAGAGCTGCACTTTTGTGAATTACTGCTTTGTGAGGTCTCTGGGAGGGAACGAGAGGCATGAAAGGGAACGTAATGAGAAAGATGGAGACTTTCGATTTGTTGGATTCACTGGAAGGAAATGCGGTATGGGGACTAAATGAGGGATTTTCTTTGATGAGAATGATGCGTATTCGTTCGTATATTCGAAATTCATCTACATGAAGATAATTTATGCTACATATAAATTTATCAACCTAATATTTAAATAAAACTTGTCATAAATATGATGACTGGAATAAATAAATCTTTAAATACCTAAATCTTTCTTTCTTCACAATAGGCTTATTACATAACATACAATTAAGGCGTTAGACAAATATATACCGTATTGTGAAGAATGGTGAAGAATAGGCCATAGAGTTTTTGTTTTAAAATACTGGCCATTTCAAAATCGTAAGCGCTGAGTTGTAAATTAAAATTAATGTTATTTTTAAACGTGGAAGATTTTTCGAAATATTATGTCGTTTTTAGGGTTCCGTACCCAAAGGGTAAAAACGGGACCCTATTACTAAGACTTCGCTGTCTGTCCGTCTGTCCGTCGCTCTGTCACCAGGCTGTATCTCAAGAGCCGCTATAGCTAGACTGTTGTAATTTTCACAAATTATGTATTTCTGTTGCCGCAATAACAACAAATACTAAAAAAAAAAAAAAAAATTTAAGGGGCGTGGGGCGCGAGTCCGACTCGAACTTGGCCGGTTATTTACTGATTACTATTTTGTTTCAATAGTGACCGAGTTTCTTACGCTGCTTCTTCTCGGCACTAGCCCACATTTGTCCCGAAGCAGTGGTAGGTTAAATATTGGGACGTGTAAAAGCGCCTCTAGGGGCCTACTTGCAGAAATAAAACTGATTTTAACTGATTTTCTTTTTCATCAATATGGCCAGGATAAAAAGACGAGTAAATACGAGTAGAATACGAGTTTTGTTGCAGTAGCATTGCTGGACAAACGGCACACAAAATTAATGAATGTTCGGAGTAAACACTACAAATGAACGCACAAGGCCTTATTTGTCTGTATACTTTGGATATAGAATTTTGGATCTACCTAAACAATTCCGTGGCGGAGTGGCGTACACACCGGTTTTTAAGGTGTCGCCTGCTCCAAGGTCCCGGGTTCGATCCCGGACGGGTAAACTTTTGAAAAAAGTGTTTTTCTATATTATCTCGGGTCTGGGTGCTTGTTGTACCTTCGTTGTTTATGGTTTCCAAAATACAAGCGCTTTAAATAGTTACTCCAATTGGGATCAGAACAATAATGTGATGTTATCCAAATTTATATATCAAAAAAAAAGTGGAAAAAAAAATGAGATGTTGCCTAAAAACTAAAGTCATCAACAACAAATCACGAGATATATGGAATGGCGACAACACTACTTAATAATCTACTGCTGAGTTAGCAACAGTTATCAGCGTTATCATCAATATAATATTTATATACCTATTTCCGTCTCACTGACTAACGACTGAATGATGGAAAGGCAATTAAGGATAAAGTTAATAGACTCTTACTTTGTCGAAATACTGAATATATAATAATAAATGAATTATTAAAATTATTTTGCTAAATTGCATGCAGTACAGATAATGCAAGTAAAAGTACCCAAACTCGAAATTAAAAAAAAAACCTTGACTTGTTTCGTTACTTATTCACGTGGCATCCGAAGGAAATGTTGTCGCCTTCGCTGCGCTCCGCGGACTCTCGGGCGACGACGAAGACGAAGTTTAGTTAACTTACAGAATTCATATTTATATTTAGGATAAATATATTTAATATAACTTAATATGATGATGATATATGAGCGGGCAGGTGAAGATGATGCTGATGTTGATGATAAAATAAGTCGAAAAATATTAAAATCAGCCAATAGTCGCATGTTACAGGCTTCTGTCAAAAAATGTTTTTACGACTTCCATTTGTCGATAGATGCCAAGATTAATTAAGATGCCAACGGTTTAATGTGCCTTGTACAGACAAAAGCACGTCAACCTAACACAAAACGTCAAATTTTCACAATTGATATTGATCTCTACTTGTTGGACATAAAGATGAAAATGAATTCAATGACCTTTAACTCTTTGGGTTCGTTCCATTCTTTCCATATTCGAGTCAATTTTCTGACCAGAAATCAAATTCGTGATTAGTAGGCGGGAAACCACACTTAACTACTACAGCAGATAGCAATTCATTAGGTCGTCTTCTAGCCAGAATATTTAACTTTGTTGCCTTCTTCTTTCGGGTCCGTGGCTTATGCCCCCAGTGGTGTATGCACCCGTGGTCGTAGCACCAGAATCTAATAATTTTATGATTCATTTTTTTGTGCTTTTTCACGTAGTACTGGTAATGTCAAAAGTGTGCCTTAAATTAAATATAATAGGGGTTAAAGTATGAAATTGCCGATTATTTTCCCACTGTTTATTTTGTTTATAGCTCTTAAGTATAGTCATATTATTGCGTAATTCTTTTTGTATTGTATCAAAACTAAATAAAGTAACTTTTGACTAAAAAAAAAATGCAATACTAGTGCCTATTACTTCAAAGGAAGTCGTTGAAAAGACCCCTTACAATGTGTCAGCTGACCTTCTTGCTTCAATTAAGTATATTTGTATTATATACTTTGATTTTCAGAAATTTAAATGCTATAATGCGTAGCTTTATAACCATCTAACTTTCACCTTTAATTGCATCGAAAACGGTTCAGGCGTTTTTAAAAAAACTAAAAACATGTTAGTATGGAAAAATGACTTTTCTCGATTTCGTCCATACAAAACGGCAATTTCATACTTTAACCCCTAATATATTTTAAACTACATAGTTTCAAATATTAGACGCGTTAAAAAGTGGTAAAAATAATTTTGTTTAAGTTTAATAGTTGATTGTTTTTAATTACTATTGTCACAAATTTCAGAAGAAAATTTTACACGTAAAGTTTAGCTTAACACTACTTTTTAAGACCAATTATTAGAATATTGAGCAATTTTCTTGATATAGGCATTAAAAACTATGATTGAAATACCAATTTTTACTAGGGTACCTACCGTTTTAATTAATAAATATAAATAAATAAAAAAAGTTGTGCGTGTACTAGTGTCCACACGTAAGAAGTGAAACTTCTTTATGGCCTTATTTTTCGAAAAATGATCTACATGCAACTTTCCAGAAATTGGTTAAATTGGTTAAATTGGTTAAATATTATTTCACTTTACCTTTTTGCTATCGTCTGAACCAACCGTGGTAGGGGCAAAAAAAGATGGCGCGTAACCGAAAAATGTGACGCTGTGACGCGCAACCGAAAACTTTTTCGTGACGGTCCGAAAACTTTTTCGTGACGGTAAATTTTTTCCAACGCCGATAAAGAAGTTTCACTTCAATAATTATATGATTCGAAATATTTAAAAGTTTTTTTTAAATAAAATTATATCTAATAAAAATCGTTAGAATAAATATATTACAATATTTTGCCTTTTATGCCTGCCAGTACATTTGTTTAAAAAAATCTTCAAAGTCAATTAAACTGACCGGGTGCTACGACCACGGGTGCATACACCACTGGAGGCATAAGCCACGGACCCCTTCTTTCTTACTTTAAAAAACATCTAAACTTAAAACATAAAAATTTTAATAGTTCTCTAAAATGACGTGTATCGGTTCGGAGTTCGGACATAGGATTTCAATGCTGGCTTCATTTTTAAAATGTTTGTCACCACTCAACCAAGGATATCTTTTAGAGTCCATAATAAATGAAACACCAACCTAAAAAAACCTTCTCGCAAATTCTCTGTTGTCTCTTTAAAACAAACAGAAAGCATAAAAAGGTAATACTAACCACCTGATACACCGTAAAGTGAATAATGAAGACGGTAAAAAGCTGGATTCCACCGTTCGTTTCAATGTTTCAGTACAATCACTGAGACTCAGTTATTCATGGCCCGACGAGCTCACACCAATGACAAAGAAAACTATATGAGGATATACCGCATAAAAACAGAGGTAAGACGTTGCGTCCACCTACTAAAAAAAAAAAACTCAAAATTGCCGTAATTGATTGTGGAAATGATGATCTGCTATTTACTACTAATACGTGATGTACATAATTTATATACGTGAAGCATCAGCTTTTAGAGAAATTGCGTGGTCGGAGGTGTATGAAATACTTATAATTTTATATTGGAATAAGGAGTGATGTTTTTTTTAATTATGCATAAAAATAAATTAAATTAAAATTAAGTATAGACCACTAGTATATTTGATTATGTCCGAATATTATAGGGATATATAAAAAATGAACCAAGCTGGGCTATTAAACCCAAATAAAATATACATCTTGTAAAACCTGGATACCACATCTGCTCTTTACTCAAAGCTATAACCACAAAAAGCGTCCACCCTAACTAGAGCCTTGTCAACTGTTTGCCGTTCCCCTACTTCATTTGATACTGCCCAATTTTTAGACGGCAGGGTGGATCTAGGTACTCTGGGTCAGACCATGTAGGCTTTTGGGTCAGCGTTATGAGACGCGAATGAGACTTTTTGTGGCGATGCAAACGGTATAAAGGTACGAACTCATAGCAAGAACAGAGATTAAGGTGACATGTAAGTGCTTCAGATACGAAATGTTTTAGAAGATTTGACTTGCAAGAAGATACGTATTTTTTAAATTAAAGTATAGCAGATAGTTTTACTGATCTAGGTACTTCAATATGTAATATGTCTTATTAGTAGCCATTTAAAGACCGTCTGCATCCTTACCTCCTTCACACACACACACGCTTCAACTTTCGATATGTCAATTTATAGTCTATTATTTATTTATTTATTTAAAACTTTATTGCAAAAAAAAAATATAAATGTACAATTGGTGGACTTAATGCCATGTGGCATTCTCTCCCAGTCGACCATTGGGCTAAGCAGAAAAGTTGTGTAGGCAGTGCGACAGACAAAACTAAATGAAACTAATGTAACAATAATTATAAGTTAAAAAAAAAGGGCAATAAACTACACATAGTACCTTTCATATATAAACTAAACACTAGAACAACTACTTATACTAAATAAAATATTATGTAGTTTTGATATTCTAAAATTATTGTTCTGTTATCGATGCTAAATAAATATTTCCTTCAAAGAAAACTTCACTCTTCCAGTCTATTCGCATATAACTTACGTCATGAGTTCTGCTCCTGAAACTCCCGAGGGAATCCCAGATATATCGGGTTTTTGCGAAGGGCGTAGTATCATCATTTCTTAACGAACTTATTTGCATGAGTCTGTTGGGATACATCCAGCGAATAAGGCTATTTATTTATGTTACTTTACTGTACTGATAGCTTATGGGATTTGACAAGAAAATTATATTTCATGTGATCTTATTTTGCACTCATTTTGATGAGTCCAGCCTAAATAGACTAAACAACGACAGATAAATACTAATAAGTTGATGGACAGAACAGGTGGGCTTCGTTCTTCATTCAATGGTCGGTTGTGAATAATGCAAATATATTGGAAAAAGGTAAAATAAAATGTTTCCACCCTTTCTTTTTCTACAGATGTTCTGAGAAGCGACTAAAGAAAAATACCAAAAACATTACAACCCGCCTGCCAATAGTGGGAATTATGTCAAATTTATCTTTTTAGGGAAACCTATATGTCCTAGCCAAGGATTGTTTTGTTGTAAAAATAATGATGTCTTTAAGAAAGTTAATTACGAATAAGTTTCTTTCATGAGTTAACTTCTTTTTGAATGCGTATCTTCATAGAAATATTATTAAAAAAAAAACTTATCTTACAATCACAGCCGACCGCTGTTAAGCCTAGTTCGCATTCGGCCAGTATTTTTGTTAAGTAGCGAGTAATTTAGTAGCTAAACGCGTCTGAACACCAAAAATTTAGTCGAATAGGTTAGTAAGTAATTTAGTCGAGCCAATACATTTTGTTCTATTTTCACGGGCGAGTAGCACCTCGCACCACGCCTCCCTGCCCACTGGCTTACCAGCTAAACAAGTCGGAACTTGTCAATTTAGTCGAGTTCGTTTAAAACACACCACTCACTTGTGAAATGTACTCGAACGAAAATGCGAACGGTTTTCTGGTTAGTAGCGAGTTGAAAGCGAGCCACTCGACTAAAATACTGGCCTAATGCAACCTAGGCTTTACGGGCTGTTTTAAAAGGCCTCACCTTTGACATTCATAAAAAATATTGTATTTAAATAGGTGAAAGCTCCTACTTACAGGCGTTAACTAATAAAAGGATCTTAATATTTCTCAAAGTGAATATTAAAGTCAAAGTTATTACTGTTATTTTCTTAATATCAGAGGTATGATCATGATGCTTTATTAAATTAATTTTAGTCGTTATTCGTATGAGCAGCGTCATATTAAAGCTTACTTAATAAATATCACCCTTAATAAGTAACGTAATAAATGTCTATAAGCACATGAGTGGAGGTAAGAGGTGAGTACCGATAGTATATAAGTGTTTCATACAATAATGTAATATAAAAAACTGGGGAAGATCAATATTATTATTTACCTTCCTTTAAGAGGAAACACTATAGGCGAGAGAATTGAAAAATAGGTACTCGTATTTGTAAAATCTATTGCTGTCGCGCAGTGCCAAACGCCTCCACCGCAGAGTGTGATAAGTACCCCGATTACTTTTCCAAAACCAGACCGATTTAAATACTTCTTTCATAAAAAAATTAAGAAAGGCTTTGGCAGTGTTCGTATATTTTTTTTTTTCTAAAATTTAGCCAAATTTGTTTTCTGGATGTTTGAACACAGCGGAAAATCTGGCGACATTTTTAGATTTTTGAGGGCTCATATATTTTTTATTAATTAATTTATGAAAAAAACAGAAAACATAGAAACATGCTAATAGTGGCCATAGATTTTTGTAATAAAAATTATTGCTCTACTGGCTTTATACAGGGAGGAAACAGGGGAATACGTTTGTATGAAAAAACGGCCCTTGTGTTTCCTCTTAAATAACTGATTCAGTTGCAGTAAGCAACGTGTAGTTTTAAGTTTAACGCAACATAAAAGTTTAAAATCCTATACAAGATGAAATTTTAATCACGTTCCAAATTTTAATATATCAATCTACGAGACAAAAAACAAATGACGTATTTTTTCTTTTGGCATAGCCCAGTACAAAAATATTAAGCTATAATGAATTTATACATTTAGAAAGTGTCCACCAAAAATCTAAAATTTTTGATACGTCCTCCTAGCAACACTTTTTTTACGCGATGCGCATCTAATGGGGGCTATCGCTAGTGAATTTGCCACTAGAGGCGCTAGTGTCGCGTGAGGTCCAATATCATTCACTTTGAACTGGTTTTAGCGGAATTTGTTGCATAAATTATAATTTCTTTAATTTACCTGCTGGAAAGTGATCTCCTTCGTAAAATATCGCAAATATGGATTATTTGGCGATTAATGTGAACGCTTTAAAAGCGGAATTAAGAAAAAGCGCAAAAATAGGCAGCCTCAAGAGCAACTATTTCAGAAGTTAGTTTGTTGATATCAAGATAGTTATTTATAAACAATATAACCTTAATTAGATTCAAGATATAACACTTTGTTTCGGCGCCAATCGCCTTTGACAGCTATAACTCCAGACCTCAGTCTACAGTGGCGCCAACTGGTGAGCAAAGAAACGGTAGTCCCCATTGATTCATTACGATACTATAAATAGGTTATTGATTTTCCCTTCATACCTTCACAAGCTTAGGACCGTAAAAATAGAAAACTATGTTGCGAAAAATATTTTCGGGTGAAAACTTGACTTACATTTTTTATTTCATAAATAGGCTCTTAATGCCTATAAAAATTTTTGAAGGTGATGAAAAAGTCACCTGTATAACAAAAAGTGCCTCAAATAAAAGATTTTTGACATTAAGAGTGCACTTTTAGTCCAACCGAATAGATATAACATGACATAAATATCCATACTATTGCATGTC
Organism: Anania crocealis; assembly: GCA_949315895.1. Lineage (NCBI taxonomy): Eukaryota > Metazoa > Arthropoda > Insecta > Lepidoptera > Crambidae > Anania > Anania crocealis. Next base: position 3,715,655 of record OX438858.1, on the reverse strand, counting down.
GACATAATTTTGGTGGGTTTTAAAGTTCACTTTGACATAAAATTAACGTAAATTTTTCTATCGAGGACAATTAGGCATAGATTTTTGCTTTGCATGCCTAGGTGCATTTTCAACGAAAAAATTTAAAATAAAACTGCCATGATAAACATAATGGTCTAATAACGTGGACTTCGTTTTCCAGGTGGTTCAAAAAGCACGGTGTACCTATTATATATGTCTCAATAGTTCGTGAGCAGACTAGGGCAGAGTGTAATTCGTCTTTAATTTGAAGGATGTAATTTGAATGTTATTCAATGGGGGCTATCGCTAGTGAATTTGCCACTAGAGGCGCTAGTGTCGCGTGAGGTCCAATATACTTTGTACTGGTTTTAGCGGAATTTGTTGCATAAATTATAATTTCTTTAATTTACCTGCCGGAAAGTGATCTCCTTCGTAAAATATTGCAAATATGGATTATTTGGCGATTAATGTGAACGCTTTAAAAGCGGAATTAAGAAAAAGCGCAAAAATAGGCCGCCTCAAGAGCAACTATTTCAGAAGTTAGTTTGTTGATATCAAGATGGTTATTTATAAACAATATAACCTTAATTAGATTCAAGATATAACACTTTGTTCCGGCGCCAATCGCCTTTGACAGCTATACCTCCGGACCTCAGTCTACAGTGGCGCCAACTGGTGAGCAAAGAAACGGTAGTCTCCATTTAGTGCAAAATTATTTTGTGTAAGCACTAGCAATTTTTTTCTTGCTTTCTCTCAATAAGCGTAAGCAAATAGCCGCAGTAAAATTGTTTACAGAACACAATTTGTTTAAAATAAACAATTATAAAATAAGATCCGTGTTTTTTGGTAACTCTACTTATGAAACCATTATTTTCATATTTATTGCTCGAACATATTCTCAATTAAGAGCGAGATCTAATTAAATCGCGAAAGGAGTTGTTTTCAGAACTTTGCCGGTGCGTCGCCATGTATGACACGACCAGCCCTCTCTGAACTTCCACGCCCTTATCAGTGCCCCAACATCAGACTCCCTAGGGGAAGCTTCACAAATTCCCGGGGGTCAACTTGTCTGGTTTTTGCAGACTACGGTGAGAATACAAACGACCCCACTTAAAAGTTTAACGCGTTCTGTAAATTTCTATTAGCATTTTATGGTTTTACATTTTAAACAGATGTTTGGATCTCCGATTTCTCTGGATCGACATTCGATTACGTGGAATTGGGGTAATGTCACCCATTACTGGCCCCGATTTGGAAAATGGAACCGTTGGAACGCACAGCCAAAGTTTTAATGGCGTCGAGAATTTAGTTGTAAAAGAAAATGCGTTTTGGGCTTGTACTATCTGCGGGCTAGTTACCTTACCAAACTTGGCATTAGTTTTGGAAATTCCTAGTTTTATCACACTGTTGTTAGTTTTCAGCGCTTCTCTATATTACAATATAAATTAATTAGGAATTATTCAAAATTTAGATCCCTTATTAGAATTTGACCCTTGCCAAAATTATATAATTAGTTATATTATTTTAATGATACGAAAAAATAAAAGAAAACTTTCCTTCAAAAGGGTATAATTATAATTTTGTATAATTATTATAAACGCATTACTTACATTTCCAGAAAGTTTTATTTTCAGCCTTAAATTTTCAAAGCTCTTAGATGGTCGCTGGTTATAAAAGGTTTTCAATTTCTGTTGTAATAGCGATTCGCTTCCAACAAGCATCCTACATGAAATGTACGCTCTTTGTTTTTTTTTGGCTATGGTAACGAATTCTGATTTGGAGAATTATATGGAATATTCGATTTTATATATTAATTTGCTAATGAAAATTTTTTAGGTAAAACTACACTAGCATTCTACGAAAACCACTAAAGTTAAAATGCGGAAGATAAAAAATAGATGGATAAAAAGGAAATGGCCACGGTGTCTAGGCTGAGACTATTTTAAAAAATATTAAAATATATTTGAGACAGCCAGATCTTCATCAGGTAAAGATTTGGTTAGGTTTCTTTTGGTTAAGCTGGTCTTTGTTTGTACTTAGCCTCTCTAGATTAAGGCTCTCCTCATAATATCTTGAAAGTTAAATTTAAGCAGCATTCGCTCTAATAGCGAAAGATCGTGAATTCCAATCCCATCTGAGATAGTAGTTTTTCAGATTACACCTTTGTTGAGATAAACAGAATTGGTATGACATCATTGAATCATACCAAGTCGAAACCTATTGTAAAATCACGAGAATTCCCACAGACCTGTTTACTTGTTATTATCAATTGTTGACTCGTTCAGTCATTGAAAATGCTTTATTTAGTAAATAAACTGCAGCTGACATCTTTCTGAAATGCTAAAACAGTCGTATCTAGAACACGGATCGGTATGGATGTGAGAACATTGTCGCTTTTGCTAGTTGTCATAATTCCTGTGCTGACAGTAAGTGTTTTTCTTTGTTTAAATATTGTTTTGAAACAGTTTTCAAGCATAAATAAAAAAAATGGTCTTAATTAAAAACACAATTCCTTAAATAAAAATTTCAACTGCCTAAAAACAAAACGTTATTCTTAGTTACTATTGTTTGGTATTGAAGTTTATGCTATAGGGAAAGGCAAATACTTGGGAATCACTGACCTGCACGAGGTTCCTGACGCTGCGCTGCCCGCTGGAGGCCTCCAGATGAAGTTCCCTTGGTGTTTTGTGGACTGTATATAGGTGCCGGTAGCTGGATAATGTTGCTGCACTATTTTCTGGGTTAGTTTTGATTTTGGTTCGCGGAGCGCGCACGAGTCGGTTAGCTCGGAATTTTGGTGGGACGTGACTGTCAGATGGCTGCCATTTTGCGGTGTTTTTTTTTATCTGTGTTTCGTTATCGTTACGCAGGTTGTGGTGTGCCTCAGACAATTCCCAAGTATATTGAAATGAAATTAGAAAAAAATAAAAGAAAATATTGTTGTGCTAGTGGTGGAGTAACGCCTCGTTGGTCTAGTGGTTTATATACCTGACTAAGATCTGGGGGTTCCGGGTTCGATCCCCGGGTCGGGCAACAATAAGTTTCGATTTTTCGAACATTGCTCGGGTTTGTGATCACCAACCCGCATTTGGCAAGAACGGTGATTATGCCAGTACCCATCATTGCTGAGGTAACTTGAATTCAATGATGAAGGCCTTTTCCCTGCAGTGGGATGGTTATAGGCTGTTACTTACTTACTTTTATTGTTGTGCTACATAACTTATCTAAATACTGAACAACTATGTTTAAATAAGTACAAGAATACGCGAGCGCGGCGGCTCGACAGGCCCGTCCCGTCGCGAGCTGGTGCTCTTGGACCACCTATATCTACCTATGCACCGTGCATTTTGAACTTCCTGACAAACGAAGCCCGAATCTAAAAAAAATATAAAATATCGATTAAGTTAATAATTTTGAAATACGCTCTGAAGCAGATGACATGTCTATGTAAATATTATAAAGCTGTTACATTTTTTAATGTAGGCAGCATGGACATCGTCCCAGGAAGACAGAAGAGCTGGGCTCCGAAGAGGATTGCATTATCATACCAAGAGGCACATGTCACCTGTTGGGGGCGCTGAACCAAAAAGGCGTCTCACCACCCAAAAGCCTAGAGAAATGAGGAAAAAGGTCAGTAATGCTATAACACAGAGTTGAATTTTAGATAAACAAATTAGAGATGTATTGTGCTATCTCGTAACCTTCCACCCTTGCTCGTTCTATGTCTTAAAAGGTGCCTCAAGAAGTATAAAGAAACAGTTTTTCTCTTTTGTCTTCAATTCACTGTAATATTATCTTTTTGGCGGGGCTTACTTAGTATGTCCAGTGCACTGATTAGTGACCCAACCGGGAATCAAACCCAGGACCCTTCTAATGTATGTATTTCGCACGGCTAGGTACCCAAACCGAGTCGTTGACCTAAAATATAAATTATCTTATTATGTAGGTCCAGTTCATACTATCAAAAAACCTTAGAAAGACGGCCCTAATAAATTACTCCCAGTACACTAGCTAAAATAACTTCAAAAGAAATGAAAATATCGAATTCAGACAGAAAAATATATTGCTGGAACATAAAAGTATATTCCAAGAAACCGTACTTCATAAAGCCTATTTATGTTTATTCTAACCTTTATTTACCTCACAATGAATAAAACCTTTTCAGTACCAAAATACAATAACAACAGTATTAGTGGGTCATTTTTTATTCGTCCCACTTTGTAAAGCGATTTAAAGTTTCTACTTTTATGACCATGCATACCGTGGCTTGAATTTAATGATTGATTGCGTACTTAAAAAAATACCAGGTTTTTTGTTGGTTCAATTACAAAGTATTTTTTTTAAGTTTTTTCCTCATACTTGTAGTATCAGTCAGTATTCCTTGCCATATTTCATAGTTCTAGGTTAAAGGAAAATACCCTATACACTTTAATTCCCTTGAGAATTCCAGAATATCCTACGTTTTTTATAGCATAAACAGTAATTTTTTTTTGAAGATTCATGGGTCTAAACTTGACTTGATTGATTTTAATTTCAACTTGACACCTCATAATATACTTTTTCATTCTGTTATTCCATCTCCCATCTATAACCGACCGTACCAATATCCAGTTTATTAGGACTAAGTATCAGTTCTATGATAAATAGAAATTTAAACAGTTTTTTCTCAGCCCTCAGGTCACCTAAGGCCACTGGATGAAGACGACATGGAAAACGACGAAGTTGTCTCAGTAGCTGTTGGTCCTCCACCAATCCGGCCCAAGTATGACAAAGTCCATTGGAAACATTCACCGAAGAAGAACAGTACGACATCACCACCAAACTCGTCAGCTACGGACCTTGTCAAAAATGTCCTGACGCAGTTAGGGCGAGAATTCTTGACACATCAAGTCAGTGAAGATTTCGTATTTGGCCAATACGTAGGAAATACGATGAGGAATCTAACTACTGAACTGCGTTTGAATATGCAGCATGAAATATTAGAAATAATAGTGAAATATCAGAGGATAAATCGAGGCGAAACGAAAGAGGATAAGACGGAAAAAAGCTTTGTTCCGATGTTGAAAGATATGAAAAGAGCAGCGTTGAATGAAACAGATGACAATTGGCCAGACTTTTCCAATTTAGCTAAGATTGTGGGATGAAGTGAACTTTTCGGACTGAACACGTAGTTTGTTCACGAGACTTGAATACTGTGAAGTGAAGTTTTTAGTGATGTAAGTTTAGAATTAGTTTTGTTCATGTTTTACGTTTCATGGTTCATATAGTGCATTTGGTTAACTGAGTGTGAATGAGAATTTGAATATAAATATAAGTCAGTTTTTTCGATATTTCTACAATGTAGGTTTCCATTAAAATAAAGCGATGAAGTAAAAAGTAAAAGGTAAAAGGAAGAAATCTCTAAACAACAACTTATTATGATAGTAAGTAACAATGACAATTTAAATATAAAAATACAGTAAAAAAGAAGACAGCAAATTTATAATGTAACCTTTTTAAAGGTTTTAAACAGGCCCATAATATACAAGGATTTCTTTTAAATTGGTTTAAATTTCTACTTTTTTAAAGTTTTATAGTTATTAAACACTAAAAACAAGTGCAATTTTGTATCACTAAAACAAGTAAAAATAAATTCAATGTTTTCTGACGTGGCCTTCAGTCGACCTGTCCTCTGGCCTGCTAATAGTCCACTATTATTTTACTATAGCTACTTAGATATAAATGGAATTTTTTTTGTTAATATTATGAAACATAAAATGGAGCCTTTATTCCTGATAGACCCAGCGTTATTCCAATGCAGTAGTTTTTCTGTTACATGAGATGAAGAGAGACATGCAAAGATTCAACTCTTTAATAAGTCTACGACAAGACTTACAATGGCAAATTCATGAAATTCAGTGAATTTGCCACTAGAGGCGCTTGTGTCGCGTGAGGTCCAATATCATTCACTTTTCACTGGTTTTAGCAAAATTTGTTGCATAAATTATAATTTATTTAATTTACCTGCTGGAAAGTGATCTCCTTCGTAAAATATCGCAAATATGGATTATTTGCCGATTAATGTGAACGCTTTAAAAGCGGAATTAAGAAAAAGCGCAAAAATAGGCGGCCTCAAGAGCAACTACTCGTATTTCAGAACTTAGTTTGTTGATATCAAGATAGTTCTTTATAAATAATTAACCTTACTTAGATTCAAGATATAACACTTTGTTTCGGCGCCTTTAACAGCTATACCTCCGGACCTCAGTCTACAGTGGCGCCAACTGGTGAGCAAAGAAACGGTAGTCCCCATTGTAATATAATAAAGAAATATACTTAAAAATTACATTTAAATAATTCCATTCACCAAAACTCACAAATATTTTAACAAGCTCGCCCGACAATATTCACACTTCACAGTACTTTAATATCGCACCCAAGTTACTAAATAAGAATTTTCCACAACCATAGATTCCCTGTGCGGCTTAGAAACCCAACTAACTCTAATATAAATCATGGCGCCGACGACAAAAGCGCCTAAAATGGACTGTAAATTTTACCGTAGAAATTTGAAATTGTACCAAAACGCGCCAGAGATAAAACGAATGTTAATATACTTTATTTCATTGTCCGAGCAAAGTGTTTACGGTCGAAGTTTCTTTAGATACGTAATTAAGGTGAAATGTGTTTTGTTTACGATGTTGTCGGCTTGAAGGCCGATTTCTACCGACATAAAAAATGGCGATTGGAAAACTCAACAACATTACTAGCCTATATTAGTCCACAGCTAGATACAGGCCTCTCCAAAAGGAGAATAGACTCCTTCACACAGATATTATAAAAAAAAAATATCTTTACAAAATCAATTGATAAAATCTAAATTATTATCAGTTAATTAGTTTTGAAAAGGAGGAAGTAAATAAAATTGATGACCGATATTTCTTAATCTTCTTAACTCCCTCACCATCATCATCATCTTAAACAGCCTAAAATATACATTGCTTGACTCAGCAATAATTAATTATATTTTAAGTTTAAGAAGATTTATTTTAGTCTTCCTTGTCTTTCTACTTTTAAACCTATTTGCGATGAAAAGCAAACAAAGTCGCGAGATCGTAGTTTATAACATTATTACGATCCGGTAGCGAATCAACGCAAAACAGCTTACGAAATTATTTGAATCGTAACTTTCTGCTAAGCTGAGCGAAACGGGGTAATTGGATTAACTTGGGTGTGATATTAAAAGCCAAATAATTCTTAATCGTGCTAAAATATTGTTAACAAGCTTTGCCTGGCACGTTGAAATCGTTATATATTCAATAATGATAATTATTAATATCATATATATAAATATGTATCTTTAATCAATTATTATTAAAGGTCCTAAGTCGTCTCCAAATATATTTTCTATGCGTGGGCCAAACATAGCAGTACCTACACATTTAATAATTCCTTAAATTTCAACGTCGTAGTTGTTTTTTTTTGTCATTTTTCCATACAAACAGTAGCAGAAAAGAAAATCCAGATTTTCAAGCATAAAATAATATGTAATTTTATGGAAACTGTATTTTCGATTTATTTGTGGTGTTACATAACTTATTCCAGAGTGCAGAGTATGAAATATTCCCACCGTATTTTGAACCTTAAATTAAAATTGTCATAAAGTTGAAAATAACGAAAAAATTAAATTCCAGAAAAAGGGTTAAAAAAAACTAATGTATTTTTAAATGTGCGTTGAATGCATATAAATTCTTGAAATTTAGACTGGGCAAAGTTTGTAATTTTTTTATTTTTCACACACAATTAAAAAGTTTAAATATTCGTTCATCCCCATTTAGCGAATTCCTCCCCTAGTCGTCCTAATTTAGCAACTGTTACTTAGTTTCGTATTTATCTTTTGCTCAACACAAATCTTCGGGTTCATCCCTAACGCCCCTTAAGTACTTACGATTTACTTCGTTAGGGTGTAAAAGGCACGGAAATGTTAGGGGAGTATCGTAAAGTTTGGGACTTAAAAGGTGTAAGTATCTAATGAAGATTTTCATTGGAAGTGTTGACGTTTTATGACAAAGATGTTGAGTTCTTCAAACCCCGTGAGACAACTGGTTACCGCACGCCATACATATTATTTTTCATTGTATTTGGGATACCCTATGTTTGAGAATCGAGAGGTTAAGATTACAGATAAAATCGATATGTCACCGTAAAATTGTAAGATCTGTCAGTTTACAAAACAAAGCGTGAGATTAAAAACTAACGGTGGGTTAGGTTTCAATCGACGTTCAATTATGAACTAGCGAAGTTTACAATTTTACGGTAACAGATTACTTAGATAGATAGATAGATAGATATTCTTTATTGTACACCAACAAATTAAATGTAACACAGGATATAAATAAACCAAGAATTGTACAATTTAGGCGGTCTTATCGCTAGAAAGCGATCTCTTCCAGACAACCTTCAGGTAGAGGAAAGTAGAAATAGAGTTGAGAGGGGAAGGCGGCGGAGAGTTTTGATAAGTGAACATTACAAAATATAAATTAATATACATACATAATACATAGTAAATTACAAAAACTATACAATCAATACGATACATATAAATAAATACCCAAAAATATTTATAGATAGATATTATATAGTAGATTCAGTGACCACAAAGTATCAGAAAAGGAAAGTACTTAAATTAAATCACATAGGATAAAAACTTAGAGTGAAAGAAGATAGATTTTGAGTTTACTTATGAACTATCCTTGTCGAAATTGTGTAGTGCCGACACGTTAAAATAATAGCACCCTCATTTTGTTTCCTCTGGGTCTCGTAAGAGACGACAAGATAAGTACTGTCAGAAGAAAATGGGCAGCAGCGACCTTCGCCATTTTGGCCAGAACGCGATCGCCAACTGGCCTGCCAAGCGTGGTGTGGTGATTGTGTCAAGATCCTCCATTTGGGGAGACCTATGTCCAGCGGAGGAATTAAAAAAGTTGTGACAATAGTTGAGATAGTCAAACTATGGATATCGCATGATTTACGATAATGGTAAAAACTGATCGTGTTTGCCTTTTCCGTTACCTACAAACTTAATTTGGCGAAAACTGTGGCACGTTTTATTATACGAGTATTATAATCACCAGCGTGGAGGATAGTCTTACGTTGGGTTATTGTCTTAGATTGAATTTTACATAGCTGGCAAGTTTTTTTTTTCATAATAACATAATACTTCTTGAATTATTTCCTAGAGCTGTTAGCCGATCCGCTTGAATTCGTTATACCAACGATGCCGATGCCTTAGAAGAGCCTTCATCCATGAATGCCATTTGAAGTCTTCTGTACGATTCGTCCGATCTCGTAAAAATCTCTCGGAATCGTGAATAGCGCGAAAATGTTCCAAATAACCATATTTTTAAAATAGATTTTAACTGGCCAGTCTATCGTGTATTGAAAACTTTTTGTCGAAATACATTCTGAGTACGATCGTCGGTATCCTGGTATTTGACTTATTAACAGATAATAAATTGTATTTAATATTCAGAATGACAGCACATATAATTTTTTTCTTTTAGAAATTCCAAATGTTTTTAGTTTAATACTAGCAGACCCGACAGACGTTGTCTTGTCTTAACTATAAATATTGGTTACGAAACGGTTTAATAAAAAAAAGTTGTTCATTGTTTATTTTTTTTCTGGCGTGCATATAAATCATAAACGTATCTATGATATAAATAGTTTTGTTGATATTCCGACACGGTATGTCAAACGCCATACATTAAAAAGTTTAGTCTGTCAAAAAGAGATAAGGTTACATTAAAAATAATTTAGTATGGTGATTAAGTTTTCTGAAATTTTCTAATTTTCCGCGCAATTTTCTTAATTTTTTCTTTTATAAGAACATTCTCCTGACAATAACAAACACACAAAAAAAAGGATTAGCGAAATTGGTCCAGCCGTTCACGCGTGATGCGATGACCAAGGGAAATAGGGATTCATTTTTATAATAGATCAGAGGCAGACAAATAGTTTCCGAGATAAAGTTTTTAAATAGTTGACGGAAAAAGCTGTTAGCCCGGGTAAAAAATATTTTTAATTATAGTCTAATAATGAAGCCCTGTTTGATAATTGCGAGCTTAATGAACGCGATAATTTAACAGCCAAGGCGACAAAAAGTCGCCGACCGCCTCGCTTGCTCTACTACAGTAAATTAAAACATTATAAGCTTAGTGCATACATACAACATTTACAATGAAAAATAACATAGGTACCTTGAATAATATGACTTCTGTCTATATTGGAAAGGGTTTTTTTACTGTGTTGGTAACTTTGAATATGTCTTAGCATTTCAATAGCTTGCATTAATATTTATTTCTGTATTTGTAAAAGTATTTTAGATGTGCATTAATAGTTTAACTGCTTAAAAGAAAAAAAAATAGTTTTAAAAACTTAACACTTGTTTTTTTCTCGTAGGTTATATTGCGCTCCCATTTATATTACGGTACCAGTTTTTTTGTGCGTCATAGATCTCCTCAAATATTCGCGATCAATATTTGTTCCTAACTGACTTAACTCCCTTTTAACATGTTTAATAATAATTTTGGGAATAAAAATATCCTTCCTGAGTCCTTAACAATCTGTATGCCCACGTTCAGTTAAATTGGTTAAACATTTTCAACGTGTAAACATAAGGATTAACTTTCGGATTAAATCTAATAACATAAGTAAATTTCGTTAAAGATATGCAAATAATACGAGTAGAAACCACAATATAAAAAACAAAACTAAAACGGTCAATAAACAAACGTCTCTTCCAACCGACTGCTTGGGGCAAAGTGAGAAAGAGAAGTAAGTCCGGTAACCTCCAAATAATAAAATGTATATTTTGTCTAATTACTTTGCTGTTCAAGGCTTAAAAAATGTTTACTATTTCTGCAACAATATGTACAGTATACTTGACATTGTTATTACGTAAATTAAAGTACCCAATGTGTTCTCTGCTTAACAAACAATAAAGTAGACATATCCTAGTACAGGCGCTCAGGCAGACTTTGCCGCTGCAAATGATGGCTTACCTTAAACTACGACTGGCTTCCAAACTGCTCGAACACATTCAATTAAACACATAGTTCGGTAGGAGTTCTTAATATGTTCATTATAAAGGAAATAAGAAAATATAATTTTACGGTAAATTTGTGTTTTCACATTTTTGTTAAGGTATCAGCATCATCTGCATCATAAGGACAAAAAAAAAAGTGAAATAATACTTTTCTCCTGAGATGCACACGCAGACTAATAAAACTTTTGATGGAACGAAGTCTGCTGGGGCAGACAGTTTATTAATAAATTTGATTAACAGCTGTCATGATGCCTCTATTTATTATTGGTGAAGTATGTCTGTGGTATCCAATTTATTTTAAATGCTTTTCTTCCTCTCCATAACATAAATATTTATTGAACTCTTAAAAAAATCACTGGACCCTACAATAATATCGTATGTAGTCACAATAATGAGGATTCCATAAATAAGCTTAATAGAGTGAAAGGAAACACGAGTGCAGTGGCGCCGGCGGTGGAAAGCTGAACTAACGACGTCAGCGCCTTTGTTGCCCGGATGTTGCTGCGGGACGGAAGCCTAATCCAATTATGGTTATGAAACAATGGAGCTTTGGTCAATGTAGGGTCAAGCTTTTGCGCAGCACAAAATGCAAAAAAAATAGCATTACGAAAATCAAAAAACAAGTCAGGCTGCTAAGTTTGATTCTTAGCGTATTGATTGTATGTGATTTTTTCTATCGCAACGACTCAAGAAGAAGACTAAATACTTTTTTCGTTTTAAAAAAAATTTTTTTTTTGAAACATTTACACGTTCTTCTAGAAAAAAAAAACTATACACGCGTATATTTAGGTGCATTTACCGCTGAATAGAAATAAAGTAGACGCTAATACATAGGTACCTAAAATAAAAATAACAGTCAATCTACATGCTGGCCTCAAATAGTATCATACAATCTCCTTTAGTCTTATGCATGTTTTGAAAAGAAACCAAAAGGGGAAAAAATTAAATACAGCCTGAAGAAGGACATTTGACTCAATAAAAACCTAACACTTAAAACTTGATACTTCACGAATAGATCCTTGAATCGACATAAAAATTTGGTGTTTACACCTCCTAGTCATTTATGGAAAGAATTATCTAAAGAAACTGCAGACTATGGGAGAGAGAAATGAAGAAAAGTCCACTTTACATGCAAGAGAGGCATGCAATCACAATGTTTAAATGTTTATTTAATCATTGTGTTAGCTTGATTACTACATTTATTCGTCCTAAACTTTCTGTTACCTACTAAGAGACTCTGAGATCTCTCAGATGGACAGGTAGACAAACAGACGGACGAAACTGACGGATATTGCAAAAGTATTCCTAGGGTACTTTGTCTACTCCGTTCTGGAACCCAAAAGAAAATTGCGTAGGACCAAAATTGACGGTAACATAAAATAAGCAAGCCCCTGTATAATTATGTGGGAAAAATATAATTAAAATGCCATCTACGCTGAAATTGCGACTTCATTAAAGTAATTACTTCGAGTGACACCTTCGAGGAAAATAGAGGAAAATCCGTTTAATTACTTTCCTTTCTAAGAACCGCGATAATCACTCCTCAAACTCACTTTGGATTTTTCCATTTCTCTAATTTGAAAGCTATTACAGTTTCTTACCTATTTAAATCAAACAAATATCAACCCTAAATTGATAGGTCTAAAGTATATTATACCTCCGAACTTCATTTGCTGACCGTACATCTGAGTCTAAAAGTATGCAAACAACAGTGAACTTTATTACACGGAGATATGGTCGATTGAGACAGAGTGGCCGAACGTCAGAATATCCGGGACTTCTAATTAGGGACGTTGGCGAAGTTTTATAATTGGACTGTTGGTCTGACCCTCCTTCTTAAGGTAAGGGTACACTGGGAGTGTTTGTGACTCTTAAGCTTTGAATTAAAACTTATAAAAACCAAAGAAACATTGAAAAGAATAAACCGTGATCACTTTTATTTCGATCGGGTTATACCGACTGTGATCATGACAGGAAGATACATATTTATCTTAAATTACCTCCAAATCATATCACTGTGTGCCTGAGCACCCTATCTAGTTTTAATTGGATTATTCTGGAAGGGGTAGGGGCTTATCAACGTGCTTTGGAAGGTACGTTAAGCCGTTTGTCCCGGCTTCTGTCGCAAGATGAAATTGTAAGAACAAGGCACGCCAGAGGCCTATTCTTAGGCCTCAGAGAACATACTTAAAGTGTTTGTAAAAATCCTCCTTTTTATGCAGTGTGAGTGAAAGCAGGCAAGCCCGTAATATTTTTGCCGCATATGTCCATCAGTGGTCTGACGTCAGGTCGTCATAATATTGACATTAAATGTAGACTCTATGATAAAATCTAAAAAAAAGACGTGTGGCACTCAGAGACTGCCGCGGTAAAGCTATTGCATAGCATTTTTTATCAACTTATGCAATTATAAAACTAAAAAGTATCACCGCTGTGCCGGTTGGAGTGGGGGGTGTTAGGTTATTTTCGTTACGGAATATCTGGATTAGGTCTCCACGCTGAAGGCCCGCGATAGAAGCTATGCAATAGCTTAATTTTATAATTTTATGTATTTTCTAATTTTGACTTTTGTAATAAAAATTTTCTGTTATTTTGGCAGATATGGTTACCATAGGCAACCATACTGATCGTGCCTCGCCCCGAGTGTTAGGTTAGGTTATTTTCGTTACGGAATTTCTGGATTCGGTCTCCACGCTCAAGGCCCGCGATAGAAGCTATGCAATAGCTTAAAAGAATATCCTCTTTGTGTATCCTAAGCCTAACTAACAAACTGGGCCTCGTTAATTCTGATTTATTAAAATTAATCTTTTACTAATGAGGATGGAAATGTAATAGATAAAGAAAAATACAAAATAACAATTTTTGATCTAAAAACCTTATGAAAAATTGCGGTTAAATTAAATCCTGTTGCAAAATAGGAAATTAACTATTATTAAAATGACCAAGTCTACTACCTATATGCGGGCTAGCTTTACGCAGAAAACCGTCAACGCTCTACGTGTCCAAAACTCCAACATAACAACGGTTTTAGAATGTTTTTTGGGCTGCCCCGTTTTTGCAGTGCTTTGGTGATGTTTGCAGAGTCGCACATTCACATGGCTTCTACTCCATCATTCATAAAAGAGCAGCGTCTTTTCTCCCGGCACCACGGAGCAGGCGACACCTTGGAAAGAAACCAGTGTGTACGCCACTCCACCACGGAGGTCGAATCATAATAAAGCTTGTAAGCTATTTTACTTTATCAAAATGAACTTGCATAAAGGTAAGTTTGACTCTTTTAAAAAAGCGTCAAAAACGTAAACCATACTAATACCTATTTCCCAAAAGAAAAAAAATAAGTTAAAAAGATTATAATGAAATAAATTTTAATTCGTCCTTAATACCTATCTTAAGGTATTTTTAAATAGTGGAAAAAAAATATACACAAATAATATTTTTTTGTAATACACGGATTAAACAAACATACGATCTATAGTGTATCTATTCCTCGCGTGGCCCAAACAAATCAAAAACAGCTCCGAACTATACATCAGAACCCGCTTGCGCATAATTGCCTCCAAGGCGGGAGTATAAAACTGCGCCTAAAAGCAAATAGTAATAAAAAGAGAGAAAAACACCGTTTACAGGGAAGCGTAAGTGCGGACACGGGTTGGGTTGGGCGCCACTTACAGCGTGCAGAGGAGCATCTATGCGGTGTGAAGTGAAAAACAAAGGTACTTCCTAAAATAAGGTTTATATCGTGAGCGTAATTACTCGTATCTAAGTTTCCTTTGAATAAGACTTTTATTACAAACTAGCTGTTCCCTGCCACGCTTCGCTGTGGCACATTGTGATTGAATGGTTTTTGTTTTTTATTGTTTTTATGTTTTTTTTTGCGGTCGCGGATAAATAGATAAAAACAATCCTTGATGCGGATTATACTATACATAATATAGGTAGGTATCATGCTAAAATTTCAGCGCGATCAGTGCAGGACTTTTTGAGTTTTTGAAGCGTACACTAACATAACATTTTTATATATGTACTAGCGGACCCGACAGACGTTGTCCTGTCTTAACTATGAAAATTGATTTCAAATTGGTATAAGTAATTAATTAAAAATATTTCAGATACTGCAAATGCTAACCGCACTGGAAATTGTAAACGTTCCAGCACGCATTCTGTCAGTGTTATGTCAAACTCCATAATGTTACATTTAAAAAGTTTAAATTGTCAAAAGCGCTAAGGTTACATTACAAATAATTTAGTATGGTTATTAAGTTTTCTTAAATTTTCCGATTTTCTGCGCAATTTTCAAATTTTTTTCTTTCAGAAGATCATTCGTCTGAAATTAACAAACAAAACAAAAAAAGAATAAGCGAAATCGGTCCAGCCGTTCACGCGTGATGCGATGACCTAGGGAAATAGGGATTCATTTGTATGTATATAGATAAGATGTATAGTACATAATATAATAAGATTTTAAATAATCCATGCTATCGGATTATATAACTGTTGTATATTTTAATGAAGTACCTACTAGTTATTGCATAGTATTTGGCTGATTGATTCCTGCATGGGTGACTAACCACAGTGTTTATAATCAATGCAATAAAAACATGGAAATAGGTTTTTAAAAAAAATACTATTTGAAAAAAATACGCGTGTGTGTGTGTTGTCGTAAGAGATGATGAAAAGAGTAGGGGAAGGGGGGGCATGATGGGGTACCTAAGGGAAATACCAAAAATACAGCATAATTAGTATGTGTATTAGTCTCATTAATTTATGACCCGTTATGTCATTAATCTAACTATGATTTGGTGCAGTCATTGAAGAATCAACATATCACATTTTTTAATCAATAATAATTAACAGAAACATTATGATAAACCATCTTGCCCCATACTATGGGGCAAGATGGGGTATTGATATTGGGGCATGATGGGGAAGGCTAGTCGTTCTAACAAAACAAAGAAATGTGTATTTCCTCCAGATTTTCATCGTCCGCGCCAGCACAAGCGATGTAAACCTAACGCCCACAAAGCTGGCAGCCTACCCAAGGTTCTGACGATGTCATAAAATTTTTGTTTTTGTTTGTATAAGTAAATGGCATCTTCATTTGAACGAAAACGGGAATTAAACGAGATCATACCTTATTATTTCTTCTTATAAGCAAATGGCATCTTCATTATTGTTCTTTTGTTTTTTTGCTGAGTGTTCGGCCTTTTGTTCGTTTCTAGAATTCTTTTTGAGCCGAACATCATTAGAATTGGATGTTTTCCTCGGCTTTTTTTAATTTTCCAGCTCATTTTGCTGTTTTTCCTCGGCGGTATTGTTTCCATTTTTTCAGTTTTTTGAACAGAAGGAATGACCATAATATCACTTGGGGATGCATGATTGAAGCTAGACGTCAGATCACGGCATGCTGCATGAATGGAATGCTGTTTAGGACAATGAGAACAACTCGATACAGGCTCTAGGACGGTTGCTTTTTCACTCACTGTGACGTCATGTTCGTAACATTCGGTGATTAATTTTGTTATATGTAGAGTGGAACATGTCATTGTGGCTTCAGGTTCTGTTACTAGAGTTGAATTGAATTGAATTAAGACCCACAACCCCATTTTGCCCCAGTGCCCCGTTATACCCCGCACCCAATACCCCATCTTGCCTCATAAGGTCAAGCTGAACAAAAAATAAATTAACAAATAAAATGTTTAACGGATTCCTACAAACAACATATCATATCAAAATAACCAGCACAAGTAACCAAAGATCAAATAGACATAAATACGGTGATTATAATTACCTTAAATAATGACGTTAAACCTTATAAAAAATTAGATCAAAGAAACGCTAAACCAGTTATTCGTTTGTAAACAAAAGACGCGAGCACTCCCAATCACCGTCTCTCTCGCACTAACCGTCGGTTGAATTGGCTTATTGTTTATATTTTACAAACGTCTAGTTTCTTCTATTAGTGCAGTAACCCGTCTTACCTCGCTACCCCGTCATGCCCCCCCTTCCCCTACTGCCAAAAGAAGAGGGGTCTTTTCCCACCTAGTCACCTCTTTTTACCCAGCTATGTGTCCAAGACCAGACTTCTAAAAGTAGATGATATTATAGTAATAACAAGCAAAAGGTCGTGCCTTCGAGACCTACCCAAGGCAATTTATACGTTTCAGCGATCGTTTTCAGTAAAATAATATAATCGTATAAACCACTATCATATTGTGTGGAATTTTGTGGTTCTGTGTGTTTGTCATAATCTGAAACGCTAGAACCATCGCCCCACCTAAAGCTACGCTGGAAAAACATAAGATTACTAACTTCGTAATGTACTCCCAGTATATTAATTTATTTTGTACCATGCTTCAAAGGCACAGTATATGGGGTAAATGTATGTGATATAGTCATCATATTTATCTATAGTACACTGAATGGTGATTTCTATAGAAAATAGTTTACAAATAGTTTATTAGGCTATTAAAAGTATTCCTTAAAACTGTTTTAAAGCAATTCTATTGCAAATTAAAAATTGACTTCGACTGTCTTAATGGTTATTATCTGAGACTGTTGAAAAAAATCAAGGAATTGTATTAGAAACTCTGCTTGTATTTGCTAGTTTAAGAAATATATTACAAAGCATTATTGCTTTCTAGAAGAAGGTGTTCCTAGATTGCCTTTCATTACTTTCCAAATTTTAATACAACAATTTATGAGACAAAAACAAATGATTGATGATGTATTTTCCCTTTTGGTATAGCCCAGTACAAAATTGTCAATATAAAGCACCTAGAAAATGTCTGCCAATAATTTTAAATTTTTGATTCGGCCTACTCGCAACACATTTTTTACGCGATGCGCATCTCAATCATTCATTACGATACTATTCACGCTTTGTTGATTTTTCATTTATACCTTCACAGGCTTAGGACCGTAAAAAAGTATGTTGCGAAAAATATTTTCGGGTGAAAACTTTATTTAAATTTTTTACTTCATAAATGGGCTCCTAATACGATACGTAACGCCTATTAAAATTTTGACGGTGATAAAAAAAGTCATTCTGTATAACTAAATTTTTACATTTCATTGCTTTGCCAAAATGTGGCAGGAGCGCTAACAACATATTGAACATAGGTACTATTATAATTTGATTTCGAGGACAAGCTTCTACCTACCTTTTAACTTGTTATAAACGATGGTCAAGTACGAAATCTATTCTACGTAACCCTAGGCCACGAACGATTTTTATAATAAATTTTAGCTACATCAGTAAAGAAATAATTGATTCTCCATACAAATTTCCAACCCCTTTTACTCCCTTTAAAGTATGGTTTTATCCTACGTCCTGTTAAGCTCCACACTAAATTTTATTTAAATCGATATAACGGTAACGTATGAAGATTTATAACAGAGAGACACATTCGCATTTGTAACGTTCATAAGGAATAGATATAGTTGGAAAATTATTTGTATTATTTGCTTGACTTTGTACCATCAGGTTTTTACATTTCGCTCTTGGCCTCTATCTTGAAATGAAACAGTAATTTAAACCTGTGGAAATATCCGTATCCGAAGAAATACCAGATTGATTGAAATTCTATTTGGATTTAAATAAGCACCCGGGCTCGGTGGCAAATTAATCTCGATTGGCAGAATTCCATCTAAAACCGTCAAGTGTACTGAATGCCGTCCGAATGGAACAGTGAAAAGTCTACAATACGTCACCATCGACAGCTCATTCTCAATAGTCACGAAATAATAGCCCTCCCATTGCAAACTTAAGCCAGAAGCACGGCATAATCAACTTTATGTCCATTCGCTTTACAGACAAAGTGCCTGCAAAAATCAAACTGCAAATATGCATGACGTGTCCAACGTAAATTGAGCTGGCACTATTGGTGTAGGCGCCCCTTCTTAGCTAGGGGTTGAGTGCTAATAGAAGGGCAGGGAAGTCCAAGACAAATTGGTTTTAAAGAGAAACACATCACACGTCAGCGGAATCGCAACGTTTCACGGGAACAAAGTGCATCTAGTTAAAACGGGAGGTACAATAGCGCCATCAATATTGGCCGCCCCCTCCCAATTCAAAATGGCGACTGAGAGCCGTTGAAGGCTCGACACATTGCGGCTGATGAGGCGTTATTGATTATCTGGAAACTGGCGGGAAAAATCACCTGTTAGATTTTCGTGACAAAATTGAAGGCAACTTCTTTTATTTATTTATTACTAGCTAACTGAATTTGTTCTGATAAAAGTTATAGGACTTTCGCATTCTGTATATGAGTGGGAAAAGAAAAACAATGTTGAGTTTTGTCGTTATTTACTTTCCCTTTGCCTTAAAAAGACATGATAAAAATTGACAATTTGTCCAGCCCTCTTTGAGTTTTGCGCTTAGCAATACATTTGAAGGTTATCTGATTGACAATAAATGAATTGTACCTATTGAATTTTGTCATTTAGAAACAAAATAAAAATACTGAAGTGGAAATACTGACTGGATTGGAGAATTACCGGTTGAATGGCCATCTGAACGTTAAAATTGTTGGTACGTCATCATGAAGACACAACATCTTATCCTGTTTACTTCACTTATGAAGTTGAATTACCGCATTTAATGGAAATTACTCAATATCTCATAGATATACTTAGTTAGCTAACTCCATCCCTTCCTATACAGGGTGAAATTTTAACCACTTTCCAAAATTGTTATAGGCGTTCAGTATCGTATTTAGATCTATGAACTTCTTCTTGGCGTTCAGTATCGTAATATCCCATTTATGAAGTAAAAAATGTAATTCAAGCTTTCACCCGAAAATATTTTTCGCAATATAGTTTTCAATTTTTACGGTCCTAGGCCTGATAAGGTATAAAGGGAAAATCAAAAACGTATGAATAGTATCGTAATGAATAAATGAGATGCAAATCGCGTAAAAAAAGTGTTCCTAGGCGGCCGTATCAAAAAGTTTAGATTTTTAGGGGACATTTTCGAAGTGCTTTATCTTGACATTTTTGTACTGAGCTATACCAAAAAAAAAAAATACGTCATTTGTTTTTTGTCTCGTAGATTGATATATTAAAATTTGGAAAGTGGTTAAAATTTCATCCTGTAGATATTGTAAGAGAGTAGGTACTGCCAAAAGAAGGCGGACAGCAACGTCTGACCTTCACCATTCAAATTCAAATAAAAAAAATAAAAATAAAGATTGACCAAGCAGCGATCGCCATTCACCTGCTGAGCGTGGCGATTCTGGCAAAGTATCCGATTAGTAATGGGATTAATGCAAGTTTTGTATTCTTTCAAAAGTTATGATAAATTATGAATTTCAAACTTGACATACGAGTAATATGAACTTCTACTCTATTTCTGATTTTTTTTAAAAACCTGACAGAAAGGGAAAAAATAATTGTTTTTTTCTGATATACTTAATAAAAAAAAAAACGCTATGCTGCTAAATTAGGATTTCACCAAACATCTTTTTTTTTAATATTATAAATAACAAAACGAAAAAATACCAGTCCTAAGCGATTACGTCGTCACAAAGTTTTTTCCAGCTTCTACCCGCTTCGTCAAACAATGCTGACAACTGACATTGTACAAAGTGCAAAATGGCGGTCCACTCGGATAGTTTGCTAAGCGCGACTATTGCAACTCGACAAATAGAAACAGGCGCGAAGAGCAGCCAATATCGACTTTTTGTCACCAATCTTTCTATCTTTGAGATATTGACTTTAACGTTCATTACTTGCCTTTGAAGAAAACTGCCGGATGTTGGTATACTGCTGTTTTATGGGTACATCAAGTCAATAAGGGATCTTTACAGTTTTGTCATTGTACGTACAGACGTACTTTCTGTTATCTGTGTGTCCTTTTGCGGTTTTGCTCAGAAACACAAATTTAATACTAGACATAAAAGGAGCTTGCCGGTCTAGGTTTCAGACCTCGTAAAGTGGGAAACTCTTTCATGGGAAACTGCATTCGTATTTTCAACAAATTACAGCAATATTGCCAAACTACCTGAGTTGTGTGATAAAGTAATTTTAATAAAGAAAAGGCTACTCAATTTATTATTAAATTAATGATAGAAATGTAACTATGGCATTGTCATTTGTCATTCACTCATATCTGTTCAGCAGTTTTTTTTAGCAAAATAATTTTCATAAACAAAAATATGACCTATATTGGTTAAAATCAGTTAAAATCAGTTTTATTTCTGCAAATAGGCCCCTGGAGGCGCTTTTACACGTCCCAATATTTAACCTACCACTGCTTCGGGACAAATGTGGGCTAGTGCCGAGAAGAAGCAGCGCAAGAAACTCGGTCACTATTGTCAGCCTCTTTTTAAATAAACATGTTTACATAAGATATATGCCAGTGCGAGCTGATACAATTTAAAGCCAAACGTTCCTATCATTTATATAGTCATCAATAGTGTAAAAGCCCTTTTTCATTAAAACAACTTTGATATATGATTTGAATTTATGCACAGGGAGGTCAGCAATTGACAGTGGTAATTTGTTGAAAATACGGATACAATTTCCCATGAACGAAATACCTACTTTTCGCAGTCTGAATCCTGGAACGGCAAGTTTATCTTTATTTCGGGTATTGAAATTGTGTACGTCAATATTTTTGACAAAAAATTCGAGGTTTTTACGGACGTACATAATGTTTTCGAAAATGTATTGAGATGCAACTGTTAGTATGTTGATCTCTTTGAATAGCTCTCTTAGAGAGTCACGGGGTCTAAGGCCGTAAATAGCCCGCACAGCACGTTTTTGCAATATAAAAATAGACTCAAAAAATTGGGCAGTGGACAATATGAGAATTAACGTTTTGGAAGTGGGTGTTATGGGAGGTTATGTTTTAGGAAGTGGTCGTAATAAGAATATGCCCGTTCTAGAAAGTGGACCTTATGAGAGTTGACGTTTGGAAAGTGGGTGCTATGGGAGGTTACGTTATAGGAAGTGGTCGTAATAAGAATATGACCTTTTTGAAAAAAGGTCCAGTGCCCCAATTCCGCTAATTTACAAATGGCTCAATAGAATCGTAATTGCATCGCAATCGTAAATTTTAACATTACTACCTTAATAAATGTGTCAAAATGAACAATTGAGATGCAATAAATTGCGATTCCATTGAGCCATTTGTAAATTAGCGGAATTGGGGGCCAGGTGAACTGGTGAAGGTCTCGGGAAGCCGCTGGATGAGTGTGGCGCGGGACTGATCGTCGTGGAGATCCTTGGTGGAGGCCATGTCCAGCTGTGGGCGTCGTTTGGCTGATGGAGATGATGATAATGATGACTACTGAGTCTTGAGTGTCAGCAAGTAGATGCATCAAACTAGGCCTGTACAATATATTTAACGCTCTTGTCTTCGCTGAAAGATGTCCCAAAAACTTTTAATGGGTATCGCATTTCTTAGCGCGGATCTTGCTTGGATTGCAGACGATGAGTGTAGTTATAATTCAGGATGATCCAGTAGCGACTATCTACACAAAATAGTTATAGTGATAAACAGTTTATTGGAATTACTCGCCATTATACCTATGATGTGCTGTGTGGTGTACAGAGTATTTTTTGTAAAATAAGACTAGATGGTACCTTATTTGTTTGAAAAACGATTCATAAGGTGATTGAACAATGGATTCACTTTAACTGAGTGTAACTGAATAGTTGGAAGTGTACATGGTATGATGCCACAAACGGTCACCCATCCATCTAGTGACCGCTTCCAACGTTGATTAACATTAGTGACAGTGACTGATCACTAAGAAACAGTTATAGTACCAAGTGATAAATTAACAAATGAATAACAGAAAATTCAACACATAGAACACCCCTTAAAAAAGAAATAAACTACGAGTCTCTATGAGAACTGACACTTGTCATGTTATTAGAACAACTGAAGCTACTGTATTAAGAAGTGCTGTGGTTTAGTGAAGTGTGCTCATTATTTTCGTGTATTGTTGTTTGAAAAGTTTCGAGGAAACCGTATTAGCTCTTGTTGATAGTTAAAGTTCTTGAGCGAACAAACACGACTGAAGTTATCATTTATTTGCTTCGAGTATCTAATAATCCAAGTTTATTTGGAAATAATTTTCCTAAGGTATCGTGATTTTTCAATACGGTAGCTATCGTAGATTTAAAATGAAAAAAAGGATTTATTCATAAATACGGTCTTACAATAGCAAAAACTAAGGAATACTTCTCCTTTTGAATGCGAAAAGCGTCCGTACCAAAAATAAGCCACTCTTCCTCAACTTAGAACAGCTTTCTTGTACTAACAGTCAGACACTAACCGCAAACGGATTGACAATCATGCCGAAATAATAAGGGTTCCTTGTCTAACTACGGAACTATCAAAATCAGCAAAATTAGTAACATCAGTTTTATTTCTGCAAATAGGCCCCAGGAGGCGCTTTTACACGTCCCAATATTTACACTACCACTGCTTCGGGACAAGTCTGGGCTAGTGCCGAGAAGAAGCAGTGCAAGAAACTCGGTCACTGTTGTCAGCCTCTTTTTAAATTAATGTTTACAAAAGGTTTAAGCAAGTAAGAGCTAAGACACTTAAATGCCATACGCTCCAGTCATTAATAGTGTAATAGTCCTTTTTTATTTAAATGAATTTGGCATACGATTTAAGTTTATGTACAGGCAGTTCAGCAATACCCTGTAGTTATTTGTTGGAAATACGAATACAATTCCCATGAACAAAACTCCTAAATTTCGCAGTGTGAAACCTAGAACGGCAACATTATCTTTATTTCTGGTAAGTTTACTTTAGCAACATAAACATGTCTTTAGTTACAAATAAATAAATAAATAAATACTAGCTGACCCGGCGAACTTCGTACCGCCTAACAGTCAATGAATGTCGTGTTACTTTTTAGCTGAACTAATTTAGGCTTTGATGAACGTAAAACAATAATACAAAATAATATATTTATATAGATATAAAAAGACATTCACACTTTTGTTAACCTGTAGATTTTTTTTCCTTAATCTTATAACCTTTACCAACTGATTTTTTATTCCCTAAATTCCGTTCCTTTCCGATGATTTTATATTTTTACTGTAGAATAAATCTTAGGTATTATTTTCGGGAATTAAAAATTAAATAATTAATAAATAATTTTCGAAAATTAATGTCTAAAACAAACAAATATAACAGTACCTGAACTTTGTAGACATTTTACAAAAAATAAATTTCTGAACGCACACATGTCTTCAGAAAAAAATAAAGTTGTGGCTTAAAGGTCTCAACAACCAGGCCATAAGCTCCAAAAAAAAAAAGACGTGTGGCACTCGGAGACTGCCGCGGTAAAGCTATTGCATCAAACAGCACCCACCTCGTTAAACAGCACCCCGCTCGTCGAACAGCACCTACCTCGTTAAACAGCACCCCACCCGTCAAACAGCACCCCACCCGTCAAACAGCATCCCATCTGTCAAACAGCACCCACCTCGTAAAACAGCACCCGCTCGTCAAACAGCACCCACCTCGTTACAGCACCCCACCCGTCAAACAGCACCCACCTCGTTAAACAGCACCCCACCCGTCAAACGGCATCCACCTCGTCGAACGGCACCCAACTTGTCGAACGGCACCTGCCTCGTCGAACGGCACCCACTTAGTTAAACGGCACCCACTTAGTCAAACGGCACCCACCTCGTTAAACAGCACCCCACTCGTCAAACAGCACCCACCTCGGTAAACAGCACCTCGCTCGTCGAACAGCACCCACCTCGTGAAACAGCACCTCATCCGTCAAACAGCACCCACCTCGTAAAACAGCACCCGCTCGTCAAACAGCGCCCACCTCGTCGAACGGCACCCACCTCATCAAACGGCACCTGCCTCGCCGAACGGCACCCACTTCGTCGAACGGCACCCACTTAGTTAAGCGGCACCCACTTCGTCGAATGGCAAACGCCTCGTCAAACCGCACGCACCTCGTCGAACAGCCGTATCACCGCTGTGCCGGTCGGTGAATTTCTGGATTCGGTCCCCGCGCTCAAGGCCCGCAATAGAAGCTATGCAATAGCTTAAAAAAAATAGTTGTTACACTATTTGACAGGATTGGACAACAAATGTTTGACATGTAATAAACAAATCAGCATCTATTGAAATGATTAAGTATTCATTACACATATCGAGTTTTCATTGTTTTTAAGATGTATTCTGCTATTCGGGACGGAAACAAATCCAACAAATCAAAAACCATGGCAATCGGTCCAGCCGTTCTCGAGTTATAAGTGTTGTAACAAACACGACTTTCTTTTATATAAATAAAAATATTTAAGACATGCCTCGCTGGGCCACACAGAGCCATCTAGTCCCAAATTAAGCTACTATAAAGTACCCTGTCGTATGGGGTACTAGACAACCGATAAACTTACTTATATTTTTTTTGTAAATACATACTAATAATACATAGAAGTTACAGACTCTGTCATGTGTCTGAGATAATGTCTTATCACTGATTGGCTGATGTTTGGACGAACAATCGTCTCTCTGTTTACCGGTGTAGGAGTAATGGACGTGACTCATAGACAATGACGAAAGATAGTATATGGTATTCAGAGTTTTGTATCCATACTTTATACATTTTACTTGTTGTTGAGGCTATGAGAAAAAAAAAAAATTGGTTATTTTGTAATTATTATACATTAAAAAAAAAACTGATGCCTCTATGTATTACATAATCACAACAGGTATACGTTTTTTTTAATTTTAATAGAACCAACAAAAATATTGTATTATTGATATGTAAGAAAGTGGTACACTACTTTGCTTCTTATTCAGTGCTTATTAATTTAATGACAGCTTAGAAAATCAGTGAACACCAACCCGCGTTTGGCAAGCTTGATGATTATGCCAGTACGCATCATTGCTGTGGGAACTTGAATTCAGTAATGGAGGCCTTTTCCCTGCAGTAGGATGATTATAGGCTGTTACTTTACTAGAAAATCCGCTTGGCTCTATTTGAAAGTTGTTATAAGAAGACCCTCCAAAACAACACAAATGATTTTAATGTTTAGTTCTAGGCGTCAAAAAAGCAAATGCAACCTTTTTTTTAATTCGCAAGATAAGAAATTTACATTTTTTAATTAAAATTAAATCAAACCTTAACCGAGGCAGGTAAAACCACGAATACCATATACGACTGATAGCAGGAAATACCCCACAACGTAAGCGGTATGGCCACATAAATGCCTACATCTCTTATCGCTTCCATATAATACTTACTCGGCCATGTCATGTGTCAGTGCAAGGTAAAACGCTTACCGTGTAGTTGTGTGGCGGTGCTAGCAATAAAAAATGAAGGTTGTTTATCTGTTTTTGTGTACGTTAGCCTGCGCCTACGCATGGGGTCGCGGCGATTTGGAGAAGTTTGGGCCGTTTCAGGTGGCACTGAAATCTGGGTTAATAAAATGTAAGTTTTTTGACTGTGAAATGGCTTACTTTCAGTCAGTCGTTATAATTTGTAAGTAGAAATGGTTGATAATGAGAGTAAACAAAATAAATGCAAGGAATTTTGAAGCAGACAAATAGTTTTTCTATGAAGTGGTCGATAATGAAAGTAATTAAAATTAATTTAAGCTTTTTTAACTGTGATATGGCTTTTCTTCAATTAGTCGTTATCTATAGTTTGTTAGTAAAAGTGAGCCATGAAAGTTTAAATGAACAAATAGTTTTCTAAGAAATGATCGATAAAGGAATATTTGTTCATGAAATTTAAAAATAAATGTGACTCTCTTTTTATTGACTAATTAGCTGTTGCAAATTGTGTGTTGTTAGTCACATAGTAAAGTTGGTTCATTAGAGTGTATGCAGCGTACCGATGATGGAACTGAAAAGTCCACTCAAGAAAATAAAACATACAGGGTGTAACAAAAGGCTTAACGAAGCCGAATACTACGTATTCTACCCATTGTACAAACTAGGCACAGTTCTATGGGAAAATAGCCAGATATCTGATACTGCCATAAAAAGGTGGGCAGCAGCGTCTTTCCTTCATCATTGGCTTCCTTATGAAGAGGCCTATGTCCAGCAGTGGACTCAAATGGGTCAGCAATAAGGTTGAATTGAAAGAGCACCGAAACGTTCTAATTTCGCTCAATTGGCGAGAACGTTTTTTCGCTCGACTATTTTTTTTCTCATTCAATTTTTGTCTCTTAGACAGCAACGTTGTGAGGGAACAACGTCATATTTCACTTTTTTATATCAATTCATTCAATTGAAAATCAACCTTAAAGTCCATGTGCCGATCACATGTCCTTAAGTTTCATTATCCGTCAGCAACTTATAAATACATTACAAGCGCGATTGATTACAATTCAATGACCTTTAATGCGATTCGTTTTGTCAACTGATCTTGCGTCGATCGGAAATGTTCCGTGTGAATATACGGACTGGTATTTAATAAATTGTTGAATATGGCAGGATATTCATTATTTTCGTCTTACTTACTCGATTTTATTCGATGTAAGAGTTGATTTTTTCACTATTATTCAAGTCGCCCGCGCAACTGACCGTCATAAACATTCTGAATATTTATAAACTAGCTGTTCCCCGCGACTTCGTCCGCGTCAATTTCCGTTATTATGATCGCGATTATTTTTGCAACATTTTTCACTCATGCTTCGCTCCTATTGGTCGAAGCGTGATGTTATATATATGTGTGGATAGTTCATTTATCGAGGAAGGCTTTAGGCTATCCTAAAGCCTTCCTCGATAAATGAACTATCCAACACAAAAATAATTTTTCAAATCGGACCAGTACTTCCTGAGATTAGCGCGTTCAAACAAACAAACAAACAAACTCTTTAGCTTTATAATATTAGTATAGAAAAATTGAAAAAACGAATCACAAGAGGAATTTATTTTGTTATTAAAATTTCTATTATTTCACTTTTGTCGATAAAAAAATAATACTTAATGCTATAGTCAACACCCTTAAATATAACCTAATGATGTTAGGCAAGTGCTAGGTAGGTACCACAAGCTGAAAGCAGGCAATATCAATATTGTAAATAAATAGTATTGCGAACATCAATTATACAGATACACAAGAAGTAAATATACGGCCGATTCCAATAATCTATCTATCGCCAGTTTTGACATTTCGGAGATAGGAAACAGTTTCTATATCTGCTTTTGTCGTCCAGAGAAACAAAGACAGAAGTTGTTTTCTATCTCCGATATGCCAAAACTGAAGATAGATAGGTTATTGGAAATGGCCGTAAGTCTCATACAAATATGGCACTTCTAACTAACTGGCCATGTTTAAATAACCAGTTAATGTCACCTGTCATACCTAGCTTAATACAAATTCAACCTTAAGTAGATTATTTCAAGTAAAACTTAATAAATCTTCTAAATTTTAGGGGGATCTTATTTGGTGAGGACTTTTTCAATCAACGATTGTAACTTTTTAAAAGATTTCAAAAAAAGGACGAGGTTCTCAATTGGACCTTTTTTTTGTTTGTTATTTATGTACATCAATGTTAACTAAAAAAATTAAACAATCATAAAAAAATATACAAAAAAAATATACTCCGATAAAACTAAGTATAAAAATATTCACCCTTGACTTTATCATAGTGTTTAAATGTTGAATCTTAACGTTAGTATGCTTGTTTCGGATTATTTTAATACCAATTAGTTGATACGCACCAAATTTGATGGAATTCAAGTAGGCTATTTGACGCTATACAGGAGTTCATACTTAGAATACTATATGAAGATAATGCCTAATTACCAAAGTAAGCACCTCAATTAGCTTCGGTAATGGGCAACGGGTCATTTGTCCCTAACACTAAATTGGTAGCAACTATAGTATTATGGACATGACTCGTGCTGATCAGTTGCTTCCTTTGATGCTGGATGCTGTATCGAAATAGGTAAATTGCTTGATAACAACCACTTTTGTTAAATACTAGCGACATACCGTGGCTTTGCTTAAGGGCAATTAGTTTTAATCAATGATATGTAAAAGTAAATATATGTTACGTTAATAGTAATTCGCGTATTAAATCTGTTCCAAGCAATCCAAAACTGCACACATTGACAAGTTTCACTGATAAGCAGAACAAAAGATGCGAAATAGGACGCAAATGAAAGAGATGGCCATAATTTTTAACGGTTACCGCTCGTGATTGCGCTCGACGCAGACTGTGTACATTACGCCCTAATTAGGACGTATTTGAGTCTTCACAACGTGCGCGCTTATGGACATATCAGCTTCGTTCTAATATGTATTATTCGTTCTAATATATTTATATTAGTTTAAATACTTTCAGTACCATCACCAGTCTACATTAGTTCGCTTCAGTAGTCTTTTAGTCATCTCTAACGACGCTATACTAGTATCACACGACAATACCTAAACAAAATAAATGCTTTTCGAGCCACGCGCATTGCAGCAGTGCGATTCGTATAGCGCAAATATCCTATAAGCTTTGGTTACACTGCGTGTAACAGCAATGAACCCACGATTGGTATTTCCATGGCATGGCTACCAAACAAAAAGCCGTGACAATTGTTTTTTATTCTTTATTCTTTAATGAATGAATAATTTTCCCCGTTTTCGCAACATTTTTTACTGCTGCTTCGCTCCTATTGGTCGCAGCGTGATGTTATATAATTTAAAGCCTTTCTCGATAAATGGACTATACAACACAAAAAGAATTTTTCAAATCGAACCAGTACTTCCTGAGATTAGCGCGTTCAAACAAACAAACAAACTCTTCAGCTTTATAATATTAGTATAAATTCAAACGCAGACATGTTTGACATTTGACGACCTACGTGGCGGAGTGGTGTACACACCGGTTTTCAAGTTGTCGCCTGCTCCTAGGTCACGGGTTCGATTCCCGGACGGGTCAATGTAGAAAAAAAATGCGTTTTTCTACATTTTCTCGGGTCTGGGTGTTTGTGGTACATTCGTTGTTTCTGGTTTCCAAAATACGAGTGCTTTAAATAGTTATTCACATTGGGATCAGAACAATGTCTGATGTTGTCCACATTTATTTTACATGGTTAGTTTTAGTATAAAATAATATTTATATTTACTCTAGACCTCTTTTACGCAAATAAAAACTTGAATTAAAATTTATAATGGCGTCTATACGAAGTGTTCGTTCTCCAAGTATACTCGTATATGTATAAGTTGATCGAAAATTCTTTTACTTGTTATTATTGAGACATTTTAACTAAGGTCTTTAAAACTTCTCTTAAAAAAGGATCTCTAAATCGAAAACAATCCATTCTCCTTTACATCATATAGGAACGTTCCGTAAACGTCATTTAGCACTGCTCAGTAGCTATAATTCAAATATCATGTTTCAAGACCCTGCCTGAAATTAAATATCCGAGAGTAAGAAAAACAATTCTTTCTGAGCAAAATCTACATAAATTATACAATAAAGTCATCTTGACTAACAGCTGATGATGATATTAATTTGCATATGAGTCAATGTATAGTTAAATTATTTACAATATTATTGTGTATGTGTCTATTCTTGTTGCATTGTCTTTGGATGTTTAGCAATCTATAGTTACCATTCGAAATAGACAATACATATTATGTACTTCAGCGCTAACTAAGTACTTCGTGATGCTAATGTTACTGTAATGACGCTTCAATCTGATGAAGACCCGAGTTCACCAATTTTTAAACAGCCGGTAAACATAGATTGACGATTAATTTGACACAATTCCCATACAAAATATGTCAAAAAATATATTAAACGCTGTTTAAAACTTAAACGTCTGTTGGTGAACTCTACCCTTAATAGATTATTTAAATAAATAATACTCTTAGACGTCACTTACTTTTCAAAAATGTATAATACGAGTATGATTTATGATTTACTTTGATTAATCCACTTGTACCTAAATGTAAGAAATATGATTCATCCAGATCCAAACACAAGTACTTTTTTACAAATACCGACATGTAAGAAAGTACTTATGTGTTTGTAAGGTGCCCAGGCCGGTGTCACAAGCGGAAATGGTTTTCAAAATATTTTTTTAGTCCATACTTACATTCTTTTGTCTTAAAGTTTGATGTAGGTACAGTCACACTCATTTAACGTACATTCGCTATTGTAATACTCAAAATATACCTATGGCTATAAATATAAAAAGTGACATCCATCATTGTGAACAAGCCAATCATTCTCGTACACTTGCGTGAAGTATTTCCTTAGTGTACCATGGCTATTATTACAACCAAAATTTTCTCTTAAGAATAAATTTGAAATAAGTAACTTGATTTTAAATAC
Source organism: Anania crocealis (assembly GCA_949315895.1). NCBI lineage: Eukaryota > Metazoa > Arthropoda > Insecta > Lepidoptera > Crambidae > Anania > Anania crocealis. The sequence continues at coordinate 3,684,289 of OX438858.1, read as the reverse complement.
TTTAAAATAAAATACTATTTAAAAGACCATAACGAAAATCATAATAACATGCACTTATATTATTAATATGGGTGTAAGATGCAGTATATTATTATGACCTGCATATATGTAGCATCAAATATTGCTCACAGAAAAGCTGAAAAGGAGACTGAATTTTTTCAACAGTTTCTCCATTCTTCTACTTTGTTTTATTACTCCAACCACTGCACTTGAACACTTGCCCTTCTCGTACTGCCTTTATCAAATCGTTTGTCCAACGATCCTCTTTTTCCACTTCTTATCGTGTGATTATCCTATAAGGAAAATCTGGCGTCAGAATTTTCAAAGGTCTATTTCCTATAGGCCTGAGACATGACTTGTTTTTACGATTTCTACTCGTATTTTAGATCATAAGCCGGGACTTACCTCTAAACGTGCTTTCTAAAGCACGACTTTAAAATCTTATCTTTCCAGTCCTAAACCAATTTAGAACAGATCGTTTCCTTAATTGTCTCGACCGTGAATCAAGCTCGGGGTCCTTGCGTAGCAGGTGGAACACCAAACCATCACACCAACCGGGTCGCAAACGATCTACTTGGCATCTACACACATACACTTGCCGATACGTGATCTTATTCTCCATCGGTCAAATTCATGTTCATTCTATCAGTCGGTATGTCAATGGTAATTTCAATTTAATTAATTATTGCATTGCCGTAGCCATTGTCTGTTGCAATAACAACAACTTATGGAGCAGATGAGACATAGATAGAAGACCACGAACCGGTGCTAAAATGCGCTAGACAGCCTATTGAAACTTCGGCTTGATGATCTTGGGAGCAACGTCAGTGACTTTCGCTATCTGGCGGGTTATATCATATCAGATTTTATTCCTCAGACAAATACCTAGCGTAGCTACCCATAACTCTCCTCTGCGCAACCTGTAATCGATGAACTAGCCTCTTTGTATTTACGTTTTGGCCTTATAAATAAATTCAGGTTAAAATGCTCTTGGTTAAAGTCCTAGATTTTTCACATCAGACTTTATAAGGCACTGCGGTATTAGGTGATGGGAATTTGTACCAAAGATTCCCGCAGTTTTAAAGCGGTACCGCTGTATGTATAGTCTTTTTTTTGTCAAATTAAATGTAGTAGGTATATACACGTTCTTCTGATTTTCAAATGGAATAAATAATAATACCTATCAACAAACAGGTTTTCTTAGATACATAATTATCTTTTATTACTACTATGATAATTGAGATGTACAAATTGATTGTATTAGATGTAATAACTATTGAATGACGAGTAATGTTTGAATCGGTGAAGTAATTATAATAATATATATTATGCACACAGATGAATAATAATATATATAATTACTTCACCGATTGTTCTATAACTCACAGTCCACCTACATGACCACAAAAGTCCCAGTGTTGTTTTAATGTTAAACTACTTTTAATCTATTTCAGGTGATCACAATAGAAGCTTAAATCTGGACGTCAGCGGTGTAGACGTATATTTCTACGATTTTCCCAAAAATGACGTAGAAACATTTACCATCGCTGATGCAGCAAAAGGCATCCTCAGCATCAAAGATCTGGACAAAACCAAGAAGTTCATCATATTTGTTGCCGGCTACAAATCCAACATAAATAAGAAAACAGAAGAACAAGTTAGACAAACGTTTAGAAACTTTCCTAACAGCTACCTCATCATCCTTGACCATTCTCCTTACACAAACGACAAGCAAGGGTACATCAAAAGCTACGAAAGATCAGTCCAATATGTCCATTATATTGGCATAGCGTTAGGGCAAATGTTGGCCGAACTTAACCAAGGGGGTATATCATCAAAAAACATGCACTGTATAGGCCATAGCTTGGGGAGTCAGATATTAGGCCATGCTGGAGAAACGTTCTTCAACAAAACCAGTCAAAAAATCTCAAGAATAACAGCATTAGATCCAGCCGGACCTTGTTTTTCCAACAGCCTCATCCAAGAACAGGTTCGTTCTGGTGTGGCGGAGTATGTAGAGGTGTATCATTGTAACGCTGGCGGTCTGGGGACAACCAGTGTATTGGGAGATATTGACTTCTTTGTCAACAAGAAGGGGGCTTCGCAGCCAAATTGCGGCACTCCACTCATTCCAGGCATTTTTGATTCTTCTAAAGCAGCCAAATGCAATCATAGGGCATGTATCGATATGTGGACAGCAACCGTGAGCCACCCTGAATGGTTTTTGGCGTGGAAATGCGATAAGTATAAGGAGTTCAAGAAAGGGAATTGCTCGCATAACGAGACTACCATCGCTGGCTTCTGGAACCCTGGTAATGCGACTGGAGTCTTTTACTTTTCTACTGAAGGTTATGCATATTAGTTACTAAAATGGCTAGTTATTAAAAAGTAATTCAAAATGATTTATTACTTGGTCTGCCATTGTGACGGATATATCATCTCATGACCAACTACTACTAACTCTCACTACAAGGCAGGGCTGCCAGATGTACGATTTAAATCGTACTCCTACGATTTTTTAGCATTTTTACTCATGTACGACCGCTAGACCGAGATCGTACGGAAAATGTACGATTTTTATATACCTGGCAACATTTCATAATAAAACGAACGTCCTACGGCTAATGGACTTGTATCCAAAGCCATGTGTGCCAAATAAAAAAAAAAAACTAACGTCCTTAACTGGCAAGTATGAGTTTCGGGGAATTCCCCAACAACCTAAGGCGTACGTAGATCGTTTACTTGAATGAAGACTCTTTGTAGAGTCAATTAAAGGCTGTATTTGTTTGCACTTTTACGAAACTTATTTTTATTCTTTTGATAATAGTTGCGATTTGTCAGTAAATCGAATAAATAGTTTTTTAATTGTAATTGTTGTAACGTGTCTAAAACCAAACGTTTTTTTTTGTTATTTTTAATAAAAACCTTGTAGTTTTAGGATGTACGATCTTTTCATTTCAAAATTTCCTTGGCATACGATTTTTTTGTAGTTGTCGTACGATCACACCATTTTTGCACCTGGCAGCCCTGCTACAAGGGTTACTTATACAGAAGGTTATGATAGTTGTATTGCTTAGAGACGCAATTTATATTCATGCATGCATGAATATTTTAAATATTTGACTCGACCAAAAAATTATCATATACTCAAAAAAAATCTTAGGTACCTAGATACGTTTTTTTCTTCTGTAAATAGATCGTCATAGTATTTTGTGCCTCAGTGGATCAAACAATATTTCAAGGAACAATTTAGATCGATATGTTTATATTTATATTAAAAGTGTTTTTTTCGGACAGTAAGTTTTTTTAAATTAAAGTGTTTATTCTTTAACTAATGTAGGTACTTCATGTTATAATTTTATTTTTCACTTGACGGTAGGTATTGATCTTAATAATCCTAACTAATATTATACAATAAATGTAAGAGTAACTCTGCCTGTAACCCTCTACGCCTCAATTACTTTAACTTTGATAAAATTTGGTACAAAAATAGATTAGACCTTCAAGAAAGATATGGGTTATTTAGTATTGGAATACAAGTGTGAGCAGTGCACTGCTAGGTTCAAGTTCAAAGCAACATTTGACGGCAGTTCACGCGGGTAGTGACGCGAGCAAAACGCTAGTAGGAAATAATTAAGAAAATATAAATTTACTAGCGGACCCGACGGACGTTTGTTCTGTCTTAACTATGAATATTGATTTTGAATTGGCATAATTAATTAAAAAATATATTACAGATACAAATTTATTTATCGACATTGTAATACAATCGCACTGAAAATTGTAACTGTTTGCAGCACGCAATCTGTCAATGTTATGTTACATTAAAAAAGCTTAAATTGCCAAAAGCGCTAAAGTTACATTAGAAATAATTTTGTATAGTGGTTATTTATCTTATTTATATCTTTCATAAGAACCTTCTCCTAACAATAACAAACAAAACAAAAAAAGATTAAGGGAAATCGGTCCAGCCGTTCACTCCTGATGCCGTGACCAAGGGAATCATTTTTATATATTATATAGATTACTAGACTAGCATTGTTTATCTAAATTATTTTATATCACATGATAATTTAATATTTATCTATTTTATGATAAAAATAACTACTTCATGAAAATAAGTGTAAGAATTTACATTTAGACTATTTCATTAATTTGTTAAGAATCCGTATTATTGAATTGTTTTTAAAATTATCCGTGATACGGTTTCAATGTTCAGTTAAAAAAGAAGAAATCAAAAACAATGTGCCATTTGTATAATATTTTTCTTTTTAAAAGCATCACTTAAGTATTAAATTTGTTACTGAAGTGAAAAGAAAGTTTTAATTGGAAAGTAGTGATTTGTAAAGATTATTTTATTTTAGTTTGAACAACTTGATATTATTCGTAAAGATATTTTAAGCCACTAGAAACTTAGATTTAAATCATATTGAATGGAAATTGAAAATACTTTACAAGGTATATTATGCCATCAGTAGCAGTAGTAAGTTTTAGCTAAATAATAGGGGTTAAAGTATGAAATTGCCGATTATTTTCCCACTTTTTATTTTGTTTATAGCTCTTAAGTATAGTCATATTACTGCGTAATTCTTTTGTATTGTATCAAAAACTAAATAAAGTAACTTTTGACTAAAAAAAAATGCAATACTAGTGCCTATTACTTCAAAGGAAGTCGTTGAAAAGACCCCTTACAATGTGTCAGCTGACCTTCTTGCTTCAATTAAGTATATTTGTATTATGTACTTTGATTTTCAGAAATTTAAATACTATAATGCGTAGCTTTATAACCATCTAACTTTCGCCTTTAATTGCATCGAAAACAGTTCAGGCGTTTTTAAAAAAACTTAAAAAATGGTCGTATGGAAAAATGACTTTTCTCGATTTCGTCCATACAAAACGGCAATTTCATACTTCAACCCCTAATTTTAGAAGTTACTTTCTCTTTACTTCCGGTAATTATGCCTTTTTAAGATTTAGATATACCTAATAAAACCAGTAACAAAAGAAATGTGAACTTTGAGATGATCCTTAATTATTCCTTTTTTTTTATCTATGTGATTAAAATCATAATGAACAACTTTGATACTTCAGTAGCGTAGTCAAGAATATAAGCCGTTCTTTCAAAAAGGAAGAAATACCAGACAAATTACCAAAAACATCTGGACTTTTTGTCTTTTTATTCTTGGTAAAATACGATAATATTAAGAATTTACTTATGCCTTTTTCTTTCAATAATTTAGAACCACCTTAAGTAATTACCTACTACCAATGATATTTAAAAAGTATAGATAGGTTATGTCCTTACAAAACTATCGAAATATCTGTGCCGCTATAGAATTACCCATGTGTAATTAACACATGGGTAATTCTTATTTTGTCCTTGTCATACTCTTTGAAAGACTAATTACTTTCTCTTTCGCCTTGGCATCCATATTGTATGATAGATTTTAAAAGACGTTACAATTGTGACGTTTTAGGGACGCATATTGAGAGCGCATGTAACATATTATCTATTACTTTTTAAATATCATTGCCTACTACTAATTGGAAATCCCTATATAATTTGTCAAAATTTTTCCTATCTTCTCAGCAATTACTTCAAAATGAGGATATAAGAACGCAATTTCCTCAAGACAACTAATATTAACTGTACTTCCCCAATCGTTGGGTAATTACTAATAAAATGAGGAAATTATACAAGATGAAATTTTAACCACTTTCCATATTTTTTGTAGGCGTTCACTATCGTATTTAGAGCCTATTTATGAAGTAAAAAATGTAAAGCCAGTTGTCACCCGAAAATATTTTTCGCCATATAGTTTTCAATTAAGACGATCCTAGACCTGTTAAGGTATAAAGGGAAAATCAAAAACTTATGAATAATATCGTAATGAATGAATGAGATGCGCAACGCGTAATAAAAGTGTTACTAGGCGGCCGTATCAAAAATTGAAGTTTTTTGGCGGACATTTTCTAAGTGCTTTATCTTGACATTTTTATACTGAGCTATACCAAAAGAAAAAATACGTCATTAAAATTTGTTTTTTGTCTCGTAGATTGATATCTTAAAATTAGGAAGGTGGTTACAATTTCATCCAGTATAAAAGTCACTAGTAATGTTAACGAAACCTGATTCAGAAATGTTATTTATTTATTAGTTTTAATTTAATGACAAGTTGAATTGGTTCCAAATCTCAAACATAGTCACAAAGTGCATGAGAAAATAACCTAATTATTTTGAACACAAGCTAAGCTCACTGATTATTGTATCGTTCGTGTATCAAATATAACCTTTATAACTAAACTAGATTGAACGTGTGTGTTACGTTTGATGCAAAAACTAATTGAAAAATGTTAAAATCTTAGAATAATAACGCTATTAATCTTCAATAATTCCACTGACCTGTAAGATCTTGTAGCTGACCTAGACCTGTAGCTTGAGTCATCTTCCAATGCTAAGATGCATAAACAGGTACCTAGCCACGATTGGAAACATTCATCCAGAGCTTGATAAGTAAATTTAGAAGCTTCTTAATTGGATTTTGGATAAACTTAGCACTGAACTATGATTTAATGTAAATTTATCGTTATCAAAACGTAGTGATTACTTGCTCAGTGATCGTTATTTTAAAAAATCTTTGATGTTTATTTTCCATTTTTCACAACACAAGAGAAAAACAAAAGTCAAACGGAAAAAGTTAATTTTTCATTTTTGCATAGATTATAGAAAGGTTAACGAAAAAGTTTGCATGCTGATCATTAGGCGCTATGTGTAACACTTACGGCCGTTTTCAATATCCTATCTATCTTCAGTTTTGGCATATCCGAGATAGAAAACAACTTCTGTCTTTGTTTCTCTGAACGGAAAAATCAGAGATAGAAACTGTTTCCTATCTCCGATATGTCAAAACTAGCGATAGATAGGTTAATGGAAATGGCCGTTAGCCTTTATTAGCAACCAAAGTTTTTAAATTCACTTTATATTTTGATATATAAGACTTATCAATTTGTACACCGATGACATGTCAACTTATTCACCGTCATATTAGGGGTATTTGTTAAGCAAAAACAATTCAATTGATTAAAAGCTTTATCAATTTATTATTCAAAAACAAATACAATCTATACTTAATATTATAAAGCTGAAGAGTTTGATAGTTTGTTTGTTTGTTTGAACGCGCTAATCTCAGGAAGTACTGGTCCGATTTGAAAAGTTCTTTTTGTGTTGGATAGTCCGTTTATCGAGGAAGGCTTAGGCTATATAACATCACGCTGCGACTAATAGGAGCGAAGCATGAGTGAAAAATGTTGCAAAAATAATCGCGATCATAATAACGGAAATTGACGCGGACGAAGTCGCTGGGAACAGCTAGTTTTAAATATAATCCTTTCCGGTAAAAATATAAGTTTTTTTTACTGTATTTTCAATTTTAAGCCGTTCAGTTATTCAGTTAGGTTTATATATCCCGAAATGTCTCATCCATAAATCAAGGAGATCCAATAAAACCTTCTTTTTTATCTTCGCTAATTGATGTCTAAATTTGATTTAAGCTACAAGATTCCAAGCCGGACTTTCATAGTTTCTTGAATTCAATTGATTTTAATCAAGAATTGCTATCAAAGGTTTATTAAACTGATTAGTTTCATTTATTTTATTTTTTTTATTAATATTTGATGACAGATTTTGTTCTAGGGCAGTCTCAGTAGACTTTGTATGAAAGATAACTGGTAAAAGCTTAAAAGTCATGTTATTGTTATAGGTAACAAGGATATTACGAAGTAAGTTTGTGTGTATGCAACTAAGTATTATGAATTGATTTTAAATACCAATGAAAATATTTTTCAATATATCAAAGAAATACATAAATACTAAATTGAGTCAGTGAAAACTCAGATTATTATGTCACGATTTCGATGTGATTGGTGGAGTAACGAACACACATATTATCAGATACTACCCGACGACTTCGTACGCGTCAATTTCTGTTATTATGATCACGATTATTTTTGCAACATTTTTCACTGATGCTTCGCTCCTATTGGTCGCAGCGTGATTTTAAATAGCCTAAAGCCTTCCTCGATAAATGGACTATCCAACACAAATATAATTATTTAATTCGAAACCGTACTTCCTGGGATTAGCGCGTTCAAACAAACAAACAAACAAACTCTTCAGCTTTATAATATTAGTATAGATTAAGTTACTTTTACCATGGTTTTCATTTGAATTCTTAAAAGGGTTAAGGACTAAGAATGCGTCACGACTAGTGAATTACCTTAAGCTTCGCTCGTTAAATATGGCTGTGTAGTGTTTGCACATAAAAAATAGCACCACATCTTCTCTTCCTCTGAATGCCGTAGGAATAGTTAATTCTTCTGTTTCAAGAAACCTATGGTCCCCAACTGAATAGTATTGTTTTAATTGAAATCATGTGTTACCAATTTGAAATAAATAAATTATTATTAAAATCTTTTTGCGAGCTTAGATATTTTTCGAGTAGCTAATAAAACCTATAAGAATAAGTCACTCAACTAATATTTAACCGTATCAAACGTACTGCCAGACGGTTACTTGCCCAGTTCCCAAGTATTCAGCGGAGGCAACCAGACGCGGGCGTGAAGATAATTCCCGGGCGGATATTCACGAAGTTTGTATCGACATGCTGTAAGTTAGGATACTGTTAAGGCGAGTGTCTATTAAAATTTGTAAAACCAATAATAAAAGTAAAGCAACAGTCTCCAATTATCCCGCTGCAGGGCAAAGGCTTTCATCATTGAATTTAAGTAACCAAATGACCCGCCTTGTATATCTCTAGTTAAGAATTTGAAGGTATGATCAAATTGTTAACTAGAAATACGAATTTGATCACACCCTCTGCGTTTTGAAAGGTCTGTGGGAGGTCCCGGTGGCTAAGTCGTCTGTTGGTCGTAAGGAGATCGGAATCCGACTACCTATAGCAGTGATGGGTACAGGCATAATCATCACGGTTGGTGATCACAAACCCGAGTCATCTCCGAAAATCTTAAATTCTTGCTGCCTGACTCGGGTATTTAAACTAGGAACCCGAGATCTTAACTTGGTATTTCAAACACAAGACTAACGGGGCGTTATAAGCCCGTACCAACCCGTATACAGAGATACAAACTTCTTAGTGTTCCATGGAATCACCGTGCGGGTGCCGGGTCCATCGTGTGGCAGAAAGAGAAACTCCGGGTAGATCCCGAGACTTGTGACACGTATTATAGGTTTAAGGGGCCCCTTTCTGAAGTACATTAACACCCACCTTTACTACTCGTTTTTCTCTCCTGCCCAGCCAAATCTGGTATGAATCTGCCAATGCAGCATTATACGAGTATACTCGTTCTAGTTCTAGTATAGAACTTACTGCTGTTCTAATCAAGTTAAGGTCTTTCAACAGGTAATAGAGAGTAAATAAAAATAATTCGATTAAAACAGGAATTATCAGTGTAACAGAATCGGCGGAAAATCATCAGAAAGAGCATTACGTGAATCCTCGCCTTAAGCTTCGTATTGCAGAATAGGAGTTATGCAATAATATTCAGACTTAAGTTAACAATGAACGATGCTCGGACGAACCGATGATACAGCTTTGTGCAACCTCGCTAGCATGAATACCACCATTTTGCTAATTTCAATTGCCAAATAGCTTTGTTGGGTCCTAGTACCTGGGACCTCCAAATTATATAGTTACAGTTTTTAGTTACCCTATAGGATCCGGACCTTTGCTTTGATTGGAATTGCTTTGTGTTATAATATATGGACGGCAAAAACCGGTAGCTATCTATCTTCTCTACCTACTCCTAGTCGTCTCGTCTTAAGTACCTAATCAATAAAATCAGTAAAATCAGTTTTATTTCTGCAAATAGGCCCCTGGAGGCGCTTTTACACGTTCCAATATTTAAACCTACCACTGTACCTAACTACCTAGTGCCGAGAAGAAGCATCGCATGGAATTCGGTCACTATTGTCAGCCTCTTTCAATCTTAGGCGACAAAAGGAGTATTCCCAAAATATGGGCAGCTTTCTGTCGTGTGGTGCTTACACACAGAAACGTATTACTTATATATTTCTATGGTTGTCATGGGCGACAAAAGGAGCATTGCCAAAATATGGGCAACAGGCAACAGCTACTTCTGGGCATGCTTATTATCTGCGGCCAGACTGAGATCGACACACTGCCATTTAGAAAAAACTACTAACCTTAAACAGTTCATTTGATCACAAATTTTAAACTATCGCGTTGCATGAATTATTTAAGGTGTAACGGGATTTAAGCGCGAACATACCATGACCACGGCCGATGACACTCGGTCGAAACGTCAGGCAAATAAAATAAGGTAAGTTCGTGTTTAAATCCCGTTACACCTTAAATAGTTAATTTGATGTTTGATAAATTATATTAGTTCTTATTTTTGACCATAAAGGTTACGTTTCGTTCCTTGCGCTAAGACAATATAGGACAACACACAGGAGCAACTATTCCTTCGCAGTTTAATTACGAGAAATTTCAATGGTGTAATTACCCGAAACAAAGACGAAGCAGTCGCCAAGTATGAAGATAATTTCCGAGCCACGGATACTCCAAGTTTGTATCGACGTGCGGAGTTGGCAGGCTGTAAGTTGTTTCACTGTTTTAAGCCATATAGTTTCGAGGCAAGGCTCGTAATACCTAAATGAATGTATTTATGTGTAAGCGCAGTATAAATAAAATAAATATAATAAATATTTTAAGACATGCCTCACTGGGCCACACAGAGCCATCTAGTCCCAAATTAAGGTAGTATTAAGTACCCTGTCGTATGGGGTACTAGACAACCGATAATCTTACTTATATACTTTTTTTTTTTTGTAAATACATACTTATAATACATAGAAAACACCCAGACCAGTACAAACATTCATGTTCATGCACACAAATATTTGTACTGTGCGGGGATCGAACCCGCGACCCATGGCTCAGAAGCAGCGTTAACTACCTCTGATCCAAATGGTCGTCAAACACGTCTACGTCTTTTAAACTGTTCTTTAAGAAATTAAGTTGCTAGTGCAAATTGATAATAAATTCCTTGAGTAAGGGCCCTTGCCCACGGCGACTTTTTGTAGCGATGCAGTAGTGATACTGTCGCGCGTTCGCATCGATACAGTCGCAATGCGGTCGCTAGCTATGTGCCCTCGCCCACGTAAACACGATTCAGTCGTGATGCAAACGCGATACTCTCGCGCTTCTATTGCGATGCAAACGCGCTTCAGTTCCTCGCCCCGTTCTCTCCCCGATGCCGAGATGCCGTCCGACACGGTCGCGCGTCCACATCGATACAGTCGCGATGCTGTAGCTCGTTAGTAGCGCGTTGGCATCATTTCTGTAGTGCGTTGCAGATGCGACTAACTACGACGACAGAAGCGCTACAAAAAGTCGCCGTGGGCGAGGGCCCTAAAAACTAAAGTCATCGACCGAGTAACTCAAATATAAAAAAAAACAATACCAACATTTTACGTGTTTCATGCTTTTGTAAGCAAAAAATATAGTTCAAACTAACATAACTGAATATAATTATTGTGAAAATACGTAATCTTCTGATTTGAGTTGGACTTGCATAATTAATTTATACACCGTGAAATTTTAGTGGTTGTTTTCCCGCAACAGAACATTACCTTAAGTAGCACCATCGAATTATGCGAGTTATTTTTTGAAAATAAAGATATTGTTGTTCTCAACTAATCAAAAAAATAATCATCAACTCAAAAGCGTGAGATACGATAGTATCTTTACAAAATGTGACGTGTTTGGGTACTGCTTGCCGCACGAAATCAATGTTCAAAGCAAAAGAAGCTCTACGCACTAAGTAATATAGCATAAACTGCACCGCGCGAGGGGCAATGACCCCGGCCGGTGACCGGCTGCGGCGCGGCTGGTACCATTGGTTCGAGGTTGCTTTCGAGTTTCGTTTATCAAAATCGAGAAACTGCTATTTTTTTATTTGAATAAAAAAAACTGCACAAATCTATTGTACTACTAAGATAGAATCATTTTACTGCGGGAAAACAACCACTAAAATTTCACGGTGTATAAGATAATTAGGTAGGTACTCTGTCAAGTCTTATCATACATGTAACAACAATATTGGGTTAACATTAGATATGCAAGATTAATTAGGTGGCCATATTCATTAACATGTAGGTAATATCAATAACTCGCCAAAGCCTATTAGGTTACACTACCTGTGTCCTGCGATTTTGTACGCGTCTAATATTGATTTTGAAAGTATCCCAAGGGAATTATTATTTTTTATCTTGGTGCAGATAGTGTGGTGTAGGTATCTAATCCTGTGATACGTTCGAAAATTATTAGCAAAATAATTGTTAAATCATAACTTATGAATAAAATATTTTTTTATTGATAACTATTCATGCATTTCCGCAAAGTAATGCCTGCGTCTGTTTAATTTTATCCCAAAGCTACTAAACATTGTACAAAAAAAAAAGAAGCCTGTGAGTTTTTTTAGCTTACAATCTATTCAAGTACCGAATTCGATCCAGGTCCATTCAGCTATTTTGTCGTGATTGAGTGACAATAATTATTCATCCATATTGTCACATTTATAATGTTACTTACTGGCTGTCACCCACGACTTTGTACGCGTGGTTCTTACATTTTAATCTATCCCCGGGAACGATACATTTTTGGGATAAAAAATAACGTACGGCTTGTTCTTATAATATCTACCAAATAGACACAAAAATTTTCATAATTATCGATTAGGAAGCCGTTCCAGACTGCAATTATAAACACTGTGACACGAAATTATTAATATGCGGCTCTCGGAAGCGTAACTCTATTCTTCACGACTAAATATATTTTGGTTTTTACTCGTAGGTTAGTGTGCATGCAGCATGCAAGCAAGCATGCTTGCAGCACGCAAGCATGCCTGCAACCAGCAGGAATGAGTAATAATGGGCAAGTATGCAGCAAGCAAGCATGCATGCAGCAAGCAAGAATGCATGCAGTATGTATTCATCCAGCATATCTACAAGCAAATAGGATTACCTCTTCTCCAGTGCTGCGGAAAGTGAAGCCTCTTCGCCCATCTTTGGCGCCACCGGATTTTAAATGACATACTCAGTTATTGGGCACTCTAGAGTATAGAAGGCCTTGAAAACAGATTAAATGTGATCGATCGAAATAATTATAACTATCGGAACAATGCGGTGGAAGATACTATCACTGAAAGTGTTAAGTATACTCGTATTTTATTAGTTTGCGACTGTACACCACCCATGAGAAGCTTAGCGGCCATAAAGACTGGAACATTATTTTTTAATTTTGATAATATTAATTACCTACTTTTAAATATCAGGCAGACAAAATAAGGTATGTTCGCCTTTTAATCCCGTTATAGTTTTAGAAAATAAATTATCGAAAATAAATATATGGCAGTGTAAAGTTTGCCGGGTCAGCTAGTTAATTATTACCTATAACCTAATCTTTTTATTACTTAAATTGCCATTTTTAATGGATACTATTTATTTATTTTCCAATGTGCCGTCGTCAAAGCCGTTATATTTTCGAAATCAAACGAATTCCAATAATATTTGTTACACAATATATACAACAAAAAAAAATGCAATCTCTCGGAAACAGATTTCCATTGTGTAATATTTATCGAAACACGTCGCTCGCCTAGAGCGGTAGTCGCAACGAGATAAAATATAAAACATCCTGTCAAGGTATTACTACAAAAAATATAACTAGCGGCCCGCCTCGGCTTCGCACTGTTAACTGTTAATATTATCATTTCAAAATGAAATAGTAATAGTTATTATTAACTAGCTGTTCCCCGCGACTTCGTCCGCGTCAATTTCCGTTTTATGATCGCGATTATTTTTCACTCATGCTTTGCTCCTATTGGTCGCAGCGTGATGTTATATAACCTAAAGCCTTTCTCGATAAATGGACTATCCAACACAAAAATATTTTTTCAAATCGGACCAGTACTTCCTGAGATTAGCGCGTTCAAACAAACAAACTCTATAGCTTTATAATATTAGTATAGATTAAGGCGTATGGTACTGTGGACTTTTTCGTAGACTGGGCCTGACTTGCATCTCAGGCGGCTTTAATTTTGGTGACAGAAATAATGTTTCTGCAGTACAGTGGCGAGAGTAGGTTCTCGAATCGAATCGAGAGATCGCATCCAAACTGACACAGTGTTTCTTTTGGAAGGATTTAATGCGCAATTGAAAAAGAAATCCTTTTCAAGCGTTTTAACCAGAATCGTAGAGGGGAAGATAGTCCTTTGCCCAGCAGTATTCTGAAGCTAAATTACTTTAGATAGAAGAGATAACACTTTAAAGAAGAGTTTAGAAAAACACAGTAAACCAACAGTCCTTTTTTACTTCGTAAAATAAAGTTTTGTTTTTCACTTCCTCCTATCGTCTTCTTCTTTGTCATAATAGTATTTGTGACGAGGAGCTGCTGTGCGATCTGGAAAAACAGAAAATGGGACAAATTTATAAAAAAAACATAAATACTAGCTGTCGTCTACGACTTCATTCGCGTGGTTTTTATTTTGTGTATGACGTTTTAAAATAAACATTTATGTTGCTTAATATGTATTCAATACCAAAAGACTTAATATTAGGGGTTAAAGTATGAAATTGCCGTTTTGTATGGACGAAACCGAGAAAAGTCATTTTTCCATACAAAAATTTTTTTAGTTTTTTTAAAAACGCCTGAACCGTTTTCGATGCAATTAAAGGTGAAAGTTAGATGGTTATGAAGCTACGAATTATAGTATTTAAATTTCTGAAAATCAAAGTATATAATACAAATATACTTAATTGAAGCAAGAAGGTCAGCTGACACATTGTAAGGGGTCTTTTCAACGACTTCCTTTGAAGTAATAGGCACTAGTACTGCATTTTTTTTTAGACAAAAGTTACTTTATTTAGTTTTTGATACAATACAAAAAGAATTACGCAATAATATGACTTACTTAAGAGCTATAAACAAAATAGAAAGTGGGAAAATAATCGGCAATTTCATACTTTAACCCCTATTATTTTTTTTTCAATATTTATTTGGACTAATTTTAAAATCTCAGTATATAAAATAAATGAATAATTAAGATCACTAAAAATTAACAGTTACGTAAACAGTCAGTTATTTACATAGGCTGCACTAAAAGTATAGGGAACGGAATATTACCACTGTTCCTGTCATATTAAAATCTTTTTAATTGCAAACTCCTTGGTTTTAAAAATCGAATAGGTACCATTTATTTATTTAAAAAAAGATTTTCGGTCTTATCACAAGGTCTTGTTAAACTTGTTTAGTCGTTGAGAAAATGGAATTGACTTGAAAATTCAAGAGCGATGATTTATTCACGGACGTAAATTTAGGTCCGTGGATTTATTATGACTTTCGAAGTGGTTTAACACAAAAACAGTGTATTGAACGGATGATTTCTGCATTTGGTAATGAAGCCTCATCCAAAACCACAATTTATCGCTGGTTTGCTGAATTTCAACGTGGCCGTGGACGTGTCAAGCTCAGTGATGATCCCCGTCAAGGTCGTCCAAAAACTGCAGTCACCCTTAGAATAAAAACGCTTATTCTAAGCAGTCACCCAAGAAAACGTTGATGCTGTGCGTAAGCTGATTGAGGAAGATTGACATGTGACATACCGCGAAATTCAGGCAACTTTAGACATTGGCATGAGTCAAATACAAATAATCTTGCATGAACAATTAGGTGTAAAAAAGTTGTTTTCCCGATGGATACCGCATTCGCTCTGTAAAGAGCAAAAAGCGGCTCGCGTTACTTGGTGCGTCAGAACTCTCGAAAGATTCCACACAGGATCCTCAAATGCTGTATACAACATCGTATCAGGTGACGAATCCTGGATATACGCGTACGAATCCGAAGCAAAAAACCAGTCACGAGTTTGGGTGTTCGAAAATGAGTTAAAGCCAACAAAAATTGTTCCTTCACAGAGTGTTGCAAAAAAAATGGTGGCCACGTTTGTCTCCAAAACCGGCCATGTTGCGACTATTCCTCTTGAGGGACAAAGAACGGTTAATGCAGAATGGTATGCTAGTATTTGTTTGCCACAGGTCGTTACTGAACTCCGTAAAGAGAACTGCAACCGCCGCATCATCCTCCATCACGACAATGCGAGTTCTCACACCGCGCACAGACAAAAGAGTTTTTAGAGCAAGAAAACATAGAATTATTAGACCATCCGCCATACAGCCCCAACCTAATGATTTCTATACTTTCCCTAAAATAAAGAATAAATTGCGTGGTCAGAGATTTTCATCACCTGAAGAAGCTGTGGACGCCTACAAAACGGCCATTTTGGAGACCCAAACTTCCGAATGGAATGGTTGCTTCAATGATTGGTTCCGACGTATGAAAAAATATGTCAAATATCGCGGAGAATACTTTGAAAAGCAATAAATACATTTTTAAATAGTAATGTTGTGTCACTTCCTTGATTCCCGAAATTTTCAGTGCCGCCCTCGTATGTATAGATACAAATAAACGTCGGCTTAAAAGGGTGGAAATACGTTACCTTCCATACGAAGGATATTGACTGGCCGTTTATAAACGTTCATTCTGTTTTGTGGTAGTCTGAAAGAAAATATAATTTTGTCTATTTAAAAATGTATTTGGGATAAATTCAGAAAATATTTGTTGGGGATTAATTTCATAATATAACATGTAAGAGTATATGTTTAACCGCCTACCGAATGGAAGGCTTGAAAAATTCTAAGATCAGATTAACCTTGAAGGATAATAATTTCTTAAACATTATGTTTTTGCCAGAATTATATTATTATGCACTATTGCTCTTGCATGACTACATACGACACGAAGTAGATAGGTTTGATAGGTTCGCAAAAACACTTTACAACTGACGTTACATTTAAATTTTATCTGCGTTTGCATCGTCATCATCTACTTACTAGACTATGATTACCAAACATAAGTATCCAGGTTTCGAATAAGTCAAAAGCAGGAAAAACTAGCTTTCTTTTAAATGTACGAAGCATACTCATACTCATCATAAAAAAAGTTTTGTGCTGAATCCGGTCGGTACCTCTGATTTCTTGTTTCATCTATAAATCCATCATTGTCATCATAGTTATATCCATAGATGTTATCATGACCATCTAACATATCTCCATTTATAAAGTAAATATCTTGTTGAAACACATTATTCCCTTGTTTATTTTTTCTCAATACCTTTACTTTTGCTATCAGTTTGTTGGTGATTTCGTCATCGTTAGTTCGTATGTAAGGTTTCAAAATTTTTGTAAGTTTTGTTTCGTCATGTTGTGGGTAGTCTTCATTATTACTCTTTACATATAGCTGATTGTCGTTGGTTTCCCTTAACTCGAACACTTCAATAGGTAATCTGGCAGCGGTAATGGTGTTTGCTGTTGCTGTAAATATAACAAAAATGTTATTAACTGCAAAATAGGATTTGTTTTATAGATATTCGCGTTATGTTATAATTGTTAAATATAAAAAGTGGACTAAACACGACATACATTATATAAAAATAGTAGTAAAGTTGATAGTATCAATTACTTCTTTGACGTTTCAGTAGCGTTACAGAGGCAGTAGTCACAAGTGACTAGTTAGCGATATCTTTATCTGCAAGGGCGGGTTTGTAAATTGTCTACCTTCTAATCATCATTTTAAATACTACCAGTGATATTAAATTTAGCGTAGTATAAACCAAAACGTCAAATAAATAAGTTATAGTACATGACATTTTCCGTGATGAATACCTTATTCAGTCCCGTGTTTATAATTAACAGTTTTTGCTACACTATGATGATCAGTTTTTTTAAACTAGGATGCATCGATTTTATATTCTTTTATTAGATACCTAAGTTTGACAGCAAAATGGCAGTGAGGTAACTAGGTGCCTTTAAAAATTACAGTATGTGTATCTTTCATCCACTCATACATACATCATACATACTTGTAGTTTCGTAAATTGCTAAACAAGTTTCTAAGGTGTAAAAATAGCAAATTAAACTTTCCGTTTTTCTAATAACTTAAATGTGTGTCTGCCTCTGAACTAACAATTCTGTATTCTGTATGCTCTTAAGAAAAAAGCTTATTAAGACCGTCAATCAAATGAAAGAACCAATTACGAATTAGTCAATGATTATTACTCAAACTAAGATATAATAACAAGCCTAAGTAAGCAGAATATGGTTCTTAACCTAGAAAACATTCTTAGTTATTTTTTGGATTATATTATAAGATACTAAATGGTGGATAGTAAATCAACAACCCAACAAAACTTAGGAAACAAAGCAAAGCTTTTAAATCTAGCTCTAAACATAATAAATATAATGTTGCAGTAGCTTCAGTTAGTTGGTTTTTAGGGTTCCGTTGCCGAATGGCAAAAAAAACGGAACCGTTATAGTTTCAAAAATCTGTGAGTCTGTCTGTCTGTCAGTCTGTCCGTCCGTATGTCACAGCCACTTTATTCTGAAAGTATTAGCATTGCACAGTTGAAACTTATTAAGTAGGTGTATCCTATTGGCCGCTTTACGATTCTCATGCAAAAAATAAAAAATAATGATATTTAAGGGGGGCTGCCCATACATAGAACTAAAACAAAAAAAAATGTTTCACTTAATCCTTTGCGTGTCTATGGATAGGTCTTATAAAATGACAAAAAGGTTCATAGAATCATTTTTTCCAAAAGTCTAACATTTGGAAGATAGACGCTTCCAGTAGTCAAATACCCATTTAACCACCCAATAATCTCAATAAGATAGATTTTCTGCTCGTGCGAACTATGTCGTATGTTTTTCATCCAACCAAGAATGAGGTCCTTAATGAAACGCGTATATTTTTATAGATACATACACATAATATATACATATTTTTGGAAGTATTAGAAGTAATATCGGTTAATTAGTATCCCACTGTTGGACAGAAGGATCCGCTGGCGCGATATAGTCACGTAGGCAGAACCGCGGGTGAAAAGCTACCAAACTGGTATAAAGGCAAGTCTGTGAGTACTGAAAGTAAGTATCAGTTGTGCTACCTCATTACGAAATCAGTGATCTCTAGAGTAAGCAATAATTTCCAGTTAGCGGATTGTTTAAAAACATTTGTTGTTTCAGTCTGAAGCAATTTTTCAATGAAAGTTAATTAAATAGAAGTCATGAAATTGATTTATTTCGGTCTAGCTAAATTTCCCAGGCGGCTGCCTAGACGAAGCTAGATGTGTAGTATTAATGATTTTATGAAAGAGTATGCGAATTTTTAATCAATGAGTCACCTCAACCTACATTAGTACGTAAGTTAGTATAAGATTAGGCTACTATCCATTTATCAGACATTATAATCATGACGTGCAACGAAACAACATCTTTAGAGAAAATATTATCTTTCATTTAGGTATCTGTCAACTCTGAGTGACGTGTGGTCGTGGTTGCTTTTTATTTAATCCCTCGATCGTGAGTTATTCCAGACACAATTGAAATCAATTGTTATCGTGGCACCCGAGTGCCTCCCGGGGGTTGAGGGAAGTTAAGTTCGCAAATACATATTAAACTTTTTTTTTGGTAATTGATTATTGATACACAAGTTGGTTGAACTTTGATATATTGTAACCAAAATAATTGGAAATTAATGTCACCTTTATGTTATTTCAACATTAAATCATTAGATTCAATTAATATCTTTTAAATAACTAATAACGGATGGCTTTAGCCTCGTTTTGTTTACATAAAAAACAATAGTAATAACTCATTGATTACAAACAACAAACAATGTGAAGTCATAATTAATTAAGTACCGATGATCAACACTATCAACATAAGGTAGGTACGTCACTAAAAACCAAAGAGTTTACTCACAGAAAAGAAAAACAATTAAAGTTTTCATAGTCCGCATCGCCGCTGCCCGGGGAAAACATTAAAAAGTTATAAGATTGAATTTCATTCGTTTTTTATCGGTTTTTTACGAGTGCCAGCCGACATTTATCTGCTGTATAGAAAATTGCTAAATCATAAATTGGATATTCCGTTTAGTTTAAGAGGTTTGGAATTTTCGGTTGGATAAGATGGCGGCTCTGGAATTATTCAATTTTACGATACTACTTACAGGATTAACTTGATATAGTAATCAAGTTACGAACTGAGCGTTATGGCGCTTGTTTGCGAGTTGAACGAAGATTATGGAGTTTTGTTTGTTGTTTTATTGGTGTGAAAGATGTTAATTTGTGATGGAATTTGTTATGGTTTATACAAAACAGAATGATACTTAGTTCGGATTACGAAAATGTGGTTCTACGATTGAAAATGGCCATTGATGCAAGTTAAAAAACTATACGCAATTATTAGTGAAAGAAAAACTTCCTAGGCCCTAGCCTACTGAACATTTGGATGCCCTTTTACCTTAGTTGCATTCATCTTTCATTAAGACTACTACAGAAGGACTACTGGAGCTTTTTTTATAACAATTTACGAGACAATAATCAAATGACGTATTTTTTCTTTTGGTATAAGCCCAGTACAAAAATTTCAAGATAAAGCACTTAGAAAATGTCCGCAAAAATCCAAAAATTTTGATACGGCCTCCTAGCAACACTTTTTTTACGCGTTGCGCATCTCATTCATTCATTACGATATTATTTATAAGTTTTTGATTTTCCCTTTATACCTTAACAGGTCTAGGACCATAAAAATTGAAAACTATATCGCGAAAAATATTTTCGGATGGCAACTAGATTTTCATTTTTTATTTTCATAAATAGGCTCTAAATACGATACTGAACGCCTATAAAAATTTTGGAAAGTGGTTAAAATTTCACACTGTATGCTGCCTCAATAAATGATTTGTATTGAGCTGATTCAATAAATACCAGAGGTAATTTGCTAAGGAAAATGATCTAGTTTTTTGAGAATTGATTTTGTTTAGAAGTAATAAAATTAAATCAATTGGGTAAGGACGAATTTGCATTACGATAGGTAGTTATGACAAATGACATAGGCTGCATAAATTTATAACTGAACAGTTTGAAATGTAATTGATTAAAAGACTGTTTATCTAGATCTTAAATTTTATCTGCAAACACGGAATTCATAACACCGCGTGTCTCTCGTGTTCCTAAATTGATCCTTCTTTTCTTAGCTCGTTGAGCGAATTTTTTGGACCTCACTGTGACTGTGCGTTTAGCATTGTTGATTTAGCAATTTGAAGTCTCTTATATAAAATCAAGACGACGATAAAATACTCCAATCATCTAATAGTGCACTTCTAAATATCGTTTTAGACAGTAAAATTTCAACTGATTGAAATGCCTTCTGGTGGCGGCATAAAATATAAATAATATAAATAATAGAAATATAAACATATATTGCTAATGGACATCACAACGACACAATAATACAACACAAATAAACGTTTAAATAAACACAAAATTAACAGAATAAGTTTAAAAAAAACACTTCATAATTAGAACACCAAGAAAAATACATGCAGATAAAAAAAAAACATGCTCAAACAGTGTCGTTATGTGTCGCGAACTCCATCACAAAAGGACCTCACTCAGCATAAATCATGGCCCACTGCGTAGGCCACGACGCTGGTTTTCAGTGGGCCCCTGGAGTAAGGAACACGGACAATGATAGAAGAAGTTTACATCATCTCGTACTGCAGTGCGATTCTCTTAGCGCAAATGTCATATCAGCTTTGGTTACAAGTAGGTAACAGCAATGAACGATTGGTATTCTCTTTTAACGCTAAAAAAACTAGCGCCACATGGCTACCAAACAAAAAGCCGTCAAATTAGAGGTGTGTAACTCTTTACTGAAACGACTCAATGAGTCGGTTCAGCAAAATGATACACTGTTCCGAATCTCAAATATCGCTCCGAACGTATCACTGTGTCATTTATGTCATTCGGTTCATCAGTCAATCAGACGGACTTGGTCAATCGGTACGCGAGTCGCGATAGCAAACGCGCTCACTGACACGAATGAACGAAATTAAACGAAGGAGTGAGCCACTGAGCAAGTAATCACTACGTGAGCTGTCAGCTGAGCGACTGTTCACGACGACGCTTTACGTGTTACGCGATAAAAAGAGATAGGGAATCTGGAATTACTTTGAAGTTAGTGAGATGTGAAATGAGTGCACTTGTCGATGTCGGCCAGAGGCCAAGTTTGTTTACTACCTTTTTAGTTAACGTTTGTTTGGAATGCAAAAACGAAATCGATTGTTTGCCAGGCTTAGTCAAAATGCCGTGACAACAGCGTTCGATGTGGCTGCTGAGACATCCGTGATCACAGCCACAAGCGCAGCGATGAAGGAGAATGCTAGAGTAGCTGCAGACGGGAAACATACATACATACATACATACATACGTTTATCACGCCTCCTTCCCAACGGGGTAGGCAGAGACCAAGGCCTTCCACTTACTACGATCCTGGCATACATCTTTCGCTTCTTCCACATTCATCAATCTTTTCATGCATGCTCGTCGGTTTAGAGTACTCTTGACCTGACCTTTCTTCAGAACATCCCCGATTTGATCGTGGTAAGTTCGTCTAGGCCTTCCTCTTCCAACGTTCCCTTTCACACTCGTCTTATAGATCTGTCTAGTCATTCTTCTCTCATAGCTTTTCTTTTCACCACTGCCCAAACTGTGATCACCAATCCGCATCTTTCTTTTTTTTTCAAACTTTTAGTAACAAGGTTCTTTTCAAAGTATTGTTGGGTCATATTTTACATGTATTTATTTGTTTATGTGTATTTAATATTTGTATTTGTGTGTAATATTGGTTGAGTAGAATATGTATTTTATATATTTTTAACCTATTTATTTAATATTTACCTTTAATAATTCTTTGCCGCCTTCCCCACTTATTTCTATTTAATTGTCCTTTATTGAGGTTGTCTGGCAGAGATCGCTTGTAGCGATAAGACCGCCTAAATTGTACAGCTTAAAATGTATTAGATGTTAAAAATGTATCCTGTATGGTGTGCAATAAAGAGTATTTATGTTATGTTATTTCAAGCATGTTAATAAGGGCAAAATCTTCTTTTTGGAGAATAATAAATAAATAAATAAAGTTTATTTGTACAAATCGCTACATCTGGTATCTTAAAAATAGGTACAAGGTATTGGCAACATAATAATAAGATACGGTTGAACGTTAACGCCTGTGCTAGTTTTTTTTTAAACTGTATGACAGTCGTTAGCGCCCTCCACCGGCCTTGCAGGACTCAGGTAAGTTTATGCCATCTTTAAATATATATTATTTTCTTCTTTAGTTTTAAACAGTAACTAAAGATATTTGATTGATTGATTTATTTATTTTATTTCAAGTAATAATTACAACTCATATCTATACTAATATTATAAAGCTGAAGAGTTTGTTTGTTTGTTTGTTTGTTTGAACGCGCTAATCTCAGGAAGTACTGGTTCGAATTGAAAAATTATTTTTGTGTTAGATATTCCATTTATCAAGGAAGGCTTTAGGCTATACAACATTACGCTGCGACTAATAGGAGCGAAGCATTTGTGAAAAATGTTGCAAAAATAGTCGCGATCATAACAGAAATTGACGCGGACGAAGTCGCGGGCAACAGCTATGTAACAATAAAAGTCTTAAGTCAACATAAAGGAATGTGTGTGTGTGTGTGCATGCGTATGTGTGTGTTTGCATATGTGCGTGTGGGTGTGTTTGTTATTATGGATGACCAGCAAGGAATCATGCTGATAATGGCGATGATAATTTCACTGTCTTTTTTATTATAGCACCTGCGCCAAAGAAAAATTAAGGTAAATTTTATAAAGTTAAGTAAAATTGTTAACAGAATAAAATTTCTGTTCGAAAATTGTGTAAAATAAATAAAAGTGCTCGTTCCTGTTCTAGGTTTAATCTTAAAAGTGTTCTTAGTGTTCTCACAAGAAAACTAAAATATTATAACGTAAAACGCACACAGTGCAATTTAGTAAATGGTCCGCAACAATTGCATTGCGACATTGCTTTGCGTCGTCTTCTTTACTTTTTTGGCCTATACTACCTACTTTTTTAGTGCAAAAGTATTTCCAACCGACAAAAAAAAATTGGTTGTTTGTAAAGTAGGTTTACGATCGAGATGTTTACGTGATAACGTCATAATGGTGATATAAGTTTTTGGGAAGTAAGGAATTAATGAAGATAAAAATTTTTTCAAATTTTAAATTACATCTTAAACATTCAACGAAAACTTAACCGCACGAGAAAATCTCCATTCGTTTGTATGCCGCTAGAGTGAGAGAGACGGAAGATCGGTCCACTCACTCGAACGCTATGCCAGCCTCCGCTCGTGAGGATTCCGCGTGATAAGTTTCACGGAATGACTGGCAGCGCTCGAGATGAGACGGGAGATCGGTCCGTCTATCTCTCTCGTTATACCTGCGATCGCGCTCGTGAGGTTTTGGTGTGACACAAGTTTCTGAACATGTCACCCGACTAAAACGATTTTAAAGACGTTATCACGTCAAAAAGGAGATTTTTGATTTAACGCGTATATTTTTTTGGACACCTTTTGACAGGTTGACTGATATCAATGTTTTTATAGTTGGTAGGGTTAAAGTAGGCCCCTGTGAATTTCAATCCCGAAGTGCAGAAAACTAGGGATGACATCTGCATATAACAGGACCGTCAATGATATTTTGTTTGGCACCTACGCATATTAATGGCTTATTTCACGCCCAATATTCGGTTCTTATTCAGTTATGGATTTCTTTTAAGTTCGCTCGAGTCTCTAATTTTTTTTTTATTTTACCATCGTAAATATTTTGTCGTGAATAAATGATGCGCCTTAAGTTTAACCTCGAAATATTCCACAAAAATATCATCATAACGAAGCGATTTTACAAAGTGCAATTTCCCAAATGGGCGCTACATTTGTATTAAGGCACGTTTCCATTTATTACATCTTTCTCGTCCCGGTATGAAATACGTGAGTAAGTAAATGAATGAAATAAAAGAAATTTATTTTAAACCGTGGTCTATACTGATTTTAGTGACCGTAATTGAATTCAAGTTACCACACTAATGATGGACACAGGTAGTTATAATAACCGAACCTGCTTAATGCGGTTTGGTGATCACAAACCTGAGCAATATTTGAAAATTAGAAACTCGTGTTGCCCGACTCAGGAATCGAATCCAGGACCCCGAGATTTGGCCCGTTACTTAAATCACTAGACCAACAGGGCGTTCAAACCACTGGACCAATGCGAGGCGTTCAATCACGGGAGGCCAAGTAGCACACTAAGTGCGTTGTTATACTTCACACGCAGTGCGCTGTACTGCGTAAATTTGACCCATAAACCACTCAAGAAAATTGTTGGAAAACTATAATATTTTATGGTATCGGCAGTCAAAGGGTGGATATAAGGAGGACGTTCCAAAATATTACAGCAACCACACTTTTTCGTCTTGTAAGTGTTGTCAGAGGCGATTAAAATCAGTAACATCAGTTTTATGCAACTGCAAACACAGGAGGCCCTTTTAAGAGGTCCCAATATTTTTTATGCCTCGGTACAAGTGTATTCTAGTGCCGACAAGAAGCAGCGCAAGAAACTCGATCACTATTGTATCTTATTAAATAAAGGAATGCTTTAGGATAATTGGTCCATATTTTTCGGCAGCGTCTTCACGTAAAGTTCAAAGTTCTTTATTGCATCATGTTGTTACAAGATGGTAGTTGACAAATTATTAGATACAAAGATGACCCTGCAAGTCTCCACTCCACTATGATTGGACAATCTGCGATTGCCAACCCACCTGCCAAGCTGCATATATGGCAAAATCTTTCTTACGGTAATCTTAGGTCCACTTATGGATAATGTGGGCTGGATTAGGCTCCAGTCTTGTGACGTGACGTCTAACAATGGAAACAAAGACTTGACATCGACGGCGACACACGGACACGGAAATGCTTTTACCTACGGACTATGACGTTTGTTGCGTTGCCTCCTATTATTTCATTTGTTGTGACATTAGTGTTGCGTACGCATTTTATCGATAAATTGCACCATTATAACAAATTATAAAACAAAAAGCCTAGGGTTGACAGAAGTTGTACTGAGAAACGCTTTGTTTCAACTTAAGCGGAGTGGAGAGGAGCGGACCGAGAATTACCAATTGCAGTGCTCGAAATATGTGGTTTATGTTGATTTTGATGACATACTCGTTAAACTATGTTTCGACAAAAGTGGAGCTAGGCGGACTGGAGAGGAGTGTGAATTGACCAATCACAGCGCTTAAAATATGTGATCTGTGTATTAACGAACACACTCAGGCAATCTATACTTTACCTAGGCAGTTATAAAGTTTGAGGTAGGTTCTCACCAGCTTCTGGATTCTTTGCTTAGTCGAACGAAAATCCGGTCCCGCGAAGAATCAGCATCGTGTGATTATCTGTCTTAATAGTCTTCGTTGGTTCTTATCATCATCAGCCCAAATCAGTTCATCATTAGACATAATTATTATTATGCCACTCTAAAAGTAGGATTATGATGGCATAACCCTACTTTTAGAGAGGCATAATATGTCTAATGATGGACTGATTTGGGACTTCGATCGGTAACCCATCTATCAAGCGTACGATTATGGAACCATACATATGTATGGTTATCAAGTGTATGGTTCCATAATCGTACGCTTGATAGATGGGTTACCGATCGAAGTTTAGCCAGTGATGAAAAGAAGTCGATGTTACCTATCTTCTATGAGCAGTAGTCATTTACTTACTGCCAGTGGGACTAGCTTAATAAAATAAATTCGCACATATTCTAAATTTGAATTAAAATTTTTCGTTATGGACCGTTTATCTAAATTATTTACAATATAAACCTTCGTTATCCGAATTCATTTCAGAATAAGTTAATTGATCCGTGGTTTGCACCATTTTTGGGTAAACTCGCTCTATCTTAGGCTTCTTCTTAACCGTAGAGTTTAGTTTGTATGTTTTGTATGTTTGTGTAGTCAAGAGTAAGCCCATTGATTATAAAAAATAAAAAAATAACTTTTTTATGAGTTCCGGTATCAGCTTTTTCGTGATCATGGTGCTTGCATCAGTGCGGAAATTTATTTAACTAACACAAACAAGTTACAGGTAATAACTTCGAATCAAATAACTCTTGTAAGGCATTTTTATACTTAAAATAACGGGGGGCACGGTAGTGCCCCCGCCAAGTCGAGCGCGAAGCAAACACTGCCGTACCATCCTTTACTGGAACCATTTCGGCGCATTTTCAGGCCCCTATTTGAGAACCTCTGGATAAGACCAGAACGCAGAAATTTTCGTCATCCAGTAAACTATAATTACATACTTAAAATCCAAAATTTCAGGTCTGTAGGTCATTTAGTTCCGAAGTTAAGCGAAATTTGGTACACAGTTAGGGTTTAATAGCCACATAAAGGGAAAACTATAAAAACTAGGATAATCGAAGATCTGGAGTACCTGGTGACCCTGATCAGAAAACACAAGAGGCCAACCAAACTATTATTATTATAACTATTATGTGGAGAAGTGGCAACCGGCTGCGTTACAGTCGTTTACGACATTCTTCTACTGCGCTTGAAAACGTTTGCTAGCCTAAACCCTAGCAAACGTTTTCAAGCGGAGGGAATTTTTGCATTTCGTTGATTTCGCTTATTATTTCGTGAGGTTTGCTAAGGTTAATTAGCAGGTTGTTATTATAACAATTCGAAGATTTGAATAGGTTAGGAGGTTTATGATTAGTGACGGATTTCTGATTATTACTTCTACAAAAGAAGTGAAATCCCACCAAAAACATTCTTTAAAAAACCAGCCAAGTCTCGATGGAGCTGCTTGTTTATCTCTAAAAAGTAATGAAATCTAGTCAAAGTCGTGCCAAGTCTAAGGTAGAATACTGCGATGTCTTTATTATTATAGTTAATGATGTGTGTTGGTTTTACATGGTCATAAAAAACACCTCTTAATAAAATATATTATATCACAATATGTACTATCTCCTCACTACACAATGAGAGGGATTGTTCCTCGGCAGGACATTTTTATTGTTCGTCCGGGGCTCTCCACAATTCTAGAGCGGGCAAGTCATTTTTTTCCCCCACCCACTTTTGTTTCGACCAAGTTGTTTTTTCATACTTTTGTTAAAAGGAACTCGTGGGGAAACATTACTTTCTTTTTATTATGTGAATGTAGGTTTGCGGTTCGCTCATCCCTGAAAGAGTATTATTTATTGTTTGTTGGAAGTTTTGAATTTTTTCATCTTAAAAAAACGTAATAAAATGTAAGAAATAAAAAACGATATTCGTTAAAATTATATTTAAGACGCTGACATGAGCCAAATTCAGCTCAATGAAGATTGTTTTGCTTTAAGCCTATGGCTCGTATTGTTGCCAAATTCTATGTAGTTGTAATTGAGCATATTTTTGACCAGGTGGTTGTTTCCAAAACACGATTCTAAAAACTTTTCTCGATATAAAATAATATCAAAGTAGCCTCTGAAAATACATAAATTACCATTTTCCTCAGCAGTCCGTATAACAATGACAATAAAATTTTGCTATATTGTATATTACATGTTGCTTAAGCAAATGGCTGATTTAGATTTTTAATAAAATGGCAATTTTAAATTGCACAACGAATTTTGTTGTTTGGCAATTAGGCCCTTCTATTTCATGCGCTTTTTCTCTGTCACTCCTACGGGAATCAACAGTGATAGCAGCGGCGCGTTGCAAAGAAATTCAAAGACGAATAAATTTGTGGGCGTATTTATTGCTCAAGGTCATCGGCTGCAGTCAGCGTCTTAAGGCACTGGTTTTGTGTAGGTAAATCAGAAACAACCAAGGTACAACAAAAACCAAGACTTGATGAAACATTGAAAAATATTTTTTTTCAAACATTTCCTGTCTAGGAATCGAACCCGGTATTTCGAAGTAGTTTCTACACGATGGTGGTGATTGGTTAAGGTCTAAAAATTAAAAAAGAAAATTACAAAATTGCATAAAGTTAATAACAATTGGCCTGTTTGGTCTAGTGGTTTAAATACCGGGCCAAGATCTCGGAGTCCCGGGTTCGATCCAAAAAGTTTCGAATTTTCGAACCTTGCTCGGGTTTGTGATTACCAACCCGCATTTGGCAAGCATGGTTATTATGCCAGCACCCATCACTGCTGTGGTAACTTGAATTTAATGATGGAGGCCTTTTTTCCTGCAGTGGGATGATTATAGGCTGTAACTTTACTTACTTATAATACCAATCAATTTTGTATTCGCATAAGTAGGTACTCTAAATGAGTAATTTTAAATTATCGCATTGGTAATTGACCATTGCTCATGTTTGGCATTGACATAAATTTTGCTGGTTAATAAATCTCTTACTTCTATTGTTCTCCTCGAGGATTTGTTTGTTATTCCATCAGTATAAAAGCAATGCAATGTTGCTTTTCTGAAGCACCATCCTGATATCAGATAAGTAGTTGGTTGTGTCGCTCGTAAAGGCTGATAAAGACTAACAAGACCAAAGTTTCTCTGCAATGTCTTTCTTAGATAAGATTTAAACAAAAGATCTATAAAATTTTAGTTAGAAACGTTTTATATTTCTTTCAAAACTTTTTAAGCAATTAAAATGTTACTATTTATCAAAGATAGGTAGAAGAAAGAAATGTAGAGGACCCTTTAAACTATGCTATATACTAAGTTAAGTATCGCTGTAAGCTAGTTATAAGATTAAAATGAAATATGCGAAAATTGCAAAAAATAATTAAATAAATATATTGAATTGTTTTAATATACTCCACTGTATCGTGTGGTGCCGACAAGTAAAATAATAGTATCACTCCTTCTCTTTGTGTGGGAGTACTTCTAGAAGAAGGTAGACAGCATCGTCTTCCCCCTACTTCCCTCCCTCTCTACGATCGATGATTGCCTAACGGCCGGTCCCAATAATCTATCTATCTTCAGTTTTGGCATATCGGAGATAGAAAACATCTTCTGTCTCTGATTTTGCCGTCCAGAGAAACAAAGACAGAAGTTGTTTTCTATCTCCGATATGCCAAAACTGAAGATAGATAGGTTATTAGGACCGGCCGAAAGCGTTGAGATTATGGCATAGTCCTCTTTATAAAGAAGCACCACACAACATTGAAGTAATAAGTGGCAGTAATCTTCGCAAAAATCTTCGCGTCCAAATTACCGCAATGTTTAAAGACAAAAGTCTTTGACCAGTGCGTGTTGCCAGTGATGACTTATGGAACTGAAACGTGGTCACTTAATATGGGTCTCATAAGAAGGCTCAAGGTCACACAGCGGTCAATGGAGAGAGCAATGCTTGGTATTTCCCTGCGTGATAGAGTCAGAAATGAGGAAATCCGTAGGAGAACTAAGTTAACTGACATCGCTCGAAGAATTGCGGAGCCGAAGTGGCAGTGGGCGGGACCCATTTTATAGTAAGAAGAACCGATGGCGGAAAGGTTTTGGAATGGCGACCGCGCACCGGACGACGATCTGTGGGTAGGCCCCCCACTAGGTGGACCGACGGTCAGACGAAGGTCACGGGGAGTCGTTGGATGCGAGTGGCGCGGGACCTATCGTTGTGGAGATCCTTGGGGGAGGCCTATGCCCAGCAGTGGGCGTAATTGGCTGAGATGATGATGACGAAGATAATGTGGCAGTAATTCGTAATAATTAGTAGAATTAAAAAAATCTATTTATCTTTATTTATTTGGTTCTTGGTGTGCTGCTGATACGCTTGGTACGACTTATGTTTGTTTTTACGAGTCTTAATATTAAAATTTAATTATTAATATGTGGACAACATCACATACATTGTTCTGATCCCAATTTTAATAACTATTTAAAGCACTAGTATTTTGGAAACCAGAAACAACGAAGGTACCACAAACACCCAGACCCGAGAAAATGTAGAAAAACACTTTTTTTCTACATTGACCCGTCCGAGAATCGAACCCGGGACCTCGGACCAGGCGACACCATGAAAACCGGTGTGTGCGCCACTCCACCACGGAGGTCGTCAGAATGACAGATGACAGCTACAGTTAATCAGTGTTATCGTAAAAATAAATTCCATCGGTGTTTATACCACACACCTGTAACTGTTGCGAAGCGCCATGATAACAATAGTCTTGTGTCCTTCATTGCGCTTGCAACAGTGCCGAAACATCAGAAACTAAAAAAAACAGGGTACCCAAACAACCAAAACTATTGTATTGTTACAGTAAGGAAAGATTCCAAGTCAGTATTATCATTTTGCGATAGCAGAAATAAGTCTGAATTCTAACGTTCTAACTCCACAGCACCGGAGTCGCAATTTCAACTCCCACAGACATTTGTCAGCGCTCACAAATTGTTCAATACACCTAACAACAGAACGCTCTCAGTCCAACGCTGTATTTATACTGGCCATTTGTAAAACCGACTATGCAACAATTCGAACATACGACTAACGGAATCCTTGAAATGTGTGATAGAGTTACCTGTCTTGAAACCCTAATAAACTGTATAACAAAGATATTTTATTACATAATCAATAGCCGGTACAGCCATAGACAAGAGGATATGTGATCTACGAACAATGAGGAGTGTTTCTGATGACGAAATTGGTCCCAAAATTTATGACAACATAATATTATTATAGTTAAACGATATTCAAATAATAAGGTTGTTATTGATTTAGTAATATAACTAATTTCCATTTTTTTCATGGTATTCACATATTTTTTTTTAAATAAATATGTTTCACCATTTTGAATAAAATATTAAAGACCTTGAAACTTTTATAATATTAGGTTTTTACCAATGAAATTTCCGTTTTGTATGAAAAAAAAAACCGTGTGGCACTCGGAGACTGCCGCGGAAAAGCTATTGCATAGCATTTTTTATCAACTTATGCAATTATAAAACTAAAAAGTATCACCGCTGTGCCGGTCGGAGTGGGGGTGTTAGGTTATTTTCGTTACGGAATTTCTGGATTCGGTCTCCACGCTCAAGGCCCGCGACAGAAGCTATGCAATAGCTTAAAAATTTAAACGAATTTTTTTTATGTATTTCTTATTTGTATTAATCAAAGTAATCACCCATGCAATCCATGCATCTTTGCCAACGCAGTGGCAGTTTATTGATGCCCTTCTTCAAAAAAACAGCTAGACGGGAGGCAACAAATTTCCAAAGGCGTTTTGTACTGCCTCTCGGGTATTGAATTTTTTTCCCGCCAAGAAGTTATCCGAATTCTGGAAAAAGTAGGTGCAAGGTCTGGTGAGTAGGGTGGATGACGGAGAGCTTCCAACCCTAGTTCTTGCAACTTGGAGACCGTCTGCTGTGCAGTATGAGGTCGCGCGTTGTCGTGCAGGAGCAGCGGAGACAAGCGATTGACCAATGCTGGTTGGAGATGTGCCAGCTTCTCCATCATTGTGTTCAGTTCTTCACAGTACACATCTGCAGCAATGCTCACCCCGTTTGGTAAGACGCTGTGATGAATCACACCGGCGCTAGACCACCAAACAGTGACCATAACTTTTCTAGGGGTAAGTTTTCGTTTAGGGTATTGTTTAGGTGCTGAACCAGGATCCAACCAACTTGCTGAGCGCTTGCGGTTATCAAACAGACATAAACAAACTAACGACAGTTAAAACGAAGTACTAACACTCTCTTTAATAACATACAGCTTGTACGGGATTGGCTGAGTCAGGCCAATGTTCTGCCAGATTCTGTTTTATGATTGTTGTGTATGTACCTACCTAGTTTATGTTAAACATAGGAGAATATTAAGAGAATATTGTTTTATAACCTTTCTTTATGATTTTATGAATTTTGACCAATAGTCTGAAAATCAGGCAAAATTACTTTTGACTGCAAAAACCAGTCAAAACTGTTTTTGACTGAGGGCATCGGTCAAAACCAGTTTCGACTTCAAAAAACAGTCTAAAATGTTTTTCACTAAGAGCATCGGTCAAAAGCACTTTTGCCTGATTTTTTTAGTTAAAAGTGGTTTTCACTAGTTATGAGTTTTGACTGTAACATATAGGTATTTATGGATTTAGAAAATTATTTTGCTAATGATTTCCGCTTGTTAATATACCGGCCTAGATACCTTCACCACACTACCCGCACTAACACTGATTTGAGGTGTTAGTGCGGGTGATGTGGTGGTGAAATCAGTAGCAAAATAATTTTCTAAATCCATAATTAGTTATGGATTTCCGCAAAGTAACGCCTGAGTCTATTAATTTTAACATATAGGTATATTTTTTTAATTAGTTACTCTACTAAGGATTTTTGTCTTATTATTTATGATAACCAGTGCCAGTGCTAGCCTCGTTGACGTAGTGGTTTAAATATCGGACCAAGATCTCGGGGTCCCGGGTTCGATTCCCGGGCCGAATTTATGAAAATTGCTCGGGTAAGTGATCACTTGCCCGCGTTTAGCAAGCGTGGTGATTATGCCTGTACCCATCATTGCTATACTAAGTAATCTGAAGTCAATGATGGAGGCCTTTTCCCTGAAGTGGGATTATTATAGGCCGTTACTTCTCTTTTTTACTTACAAGTTAGTTATTTCGAGATTTCTACCATGTACCTTGTTTTTTATGAGTTTCCGATATTTCGGCACTGTTGCAAGCGCCATGATCGCGGAAGAACTGATGTCACTGCGGGTGGGTGGTTGTTACGAGTAGATATATCGATCTACCCTTCGTCGTAGTCTTTTATTGCACTCGACACTGGTACCATTGTTTTCAAACTCACTATTCACTCGAACCTGTTCTCGACACACAACACTCACAGTATCCGATCGCGAAACATTAGTTTTTAGATTTTTCTGGTTATTACAAATTTTAACCACTGGATTCCAGACACACGACAATTTAAAGCCATCTTCACGATTAAAGTTTTTATGTTTGGTGATTTCGATCGCTTCTCTAACCATTCTTGGTGTGTAATGTCTTTTTTACTTTCCCAGTGCATAGTCAACAATTAGCAGGATATTAATTTCTTAAAAGAGAGGATTTTTCCGTATTCGCCACGCTTAGCAGGTGAATTTGCTATTGAAGTCATTGTGGCGTCTTTTAGGAGAGACTTAAGTCAGTTTATTAACTTGAAAAATTATGTCTCAGGCGAGACTCGAACCTGCATTTTACCATTTGGCTAAATGGTAAAAGTGCCGCACCTGGTATGCGAGGAGATGCGGGTTCGAGTCCCGCTTTGGACAAAATTTTTCAAGTTTATATACTGATATTATAATTGCAATTAAATCGCTAAAATATCATATAAAGTAAAGAGAATTAAGTCCTTCAGTGGAGTGTTGTTGGCTCATTAAATACAAACTAATCAACAACTTGTTAATTGAACAAAGAAAAAAAGATTTTGATCTATTTCATGTGTGTCAACGAATATATTCAATCATCTTGTGCTTAGTTTGGTCATTGCTTTGGGCTATTCCCTCTATTTTTTTCCCAATTTGTCGCCCATATGGCTCCCGCCAGAATACCAACGCTGTTGCGACTTAACGCTCGCAACTGCACATACCGAGGCTTGGACCTAATTGGCCTCACGCCTTATTTTAGTTTTCTAAAAAGCTTTATGTATAAAAACACATATTCATCAAACGTTTTATATATTTTATATATCAAACGGCTTATATTCAATGAAAAGTTATACAGAACGAATTATTGTTAACTTCTTATTTCCGTCGGTTATAATAATATATGCAAGTGCTAAGACGATAGAAAATTCTCTTTCCACCTTTCGTTCTTTATAAATATAAGCTTTGTAGGGGATTTTCTTCGTGCTAATGGAACGGTCGCATTTTAAAAAAACACTTCACTTACCTTTGCAGGTTACTCTCGTGTCATTTTTAAAGATCAATAAATTCGGAAGCATTTAATGTCGACATTTTAGACAGAATTGACAACTAGGATACAAAAGGGCTTTTAATTTTATTTTTTTCTTAACGACCGTCATAAGATGAATAAAATAAATAACAAAATGTAATTTTAAATTTCAGTTGCAATTTTATATTTTTTACGGATAAGCATCGCAATCCAGAAAGCTAATGTTGCCATCGGGTTTGGTGCCCAAAACGGTGGCACCTTTCTGATACCTGGGTCTGATACCTTTTGTTAAGAAATTAAAGTTTATGCTTTAAGGAAAGGCAATCACTTGGGAATCACTGACCTGCACGCGGTTCCTGACGCTGCTTGCTGGAGGCCTCCAGATGAAGTTCCCTTGGTGTTTTGTGGACTGTATATAGGTGCCGGTAGCTGGATAATGTTGCTGCACTATTTTTTGGGTTGGTTTTGATTTTGGTTCGCGGAGCGCGCACGAGTCGGTTAGCTCGGAATTTTGGTGGGACGCGACTGTCCGATGGCAGCCATGTTGCGATGATATTTTTTTTTCCGCGTTTCGTTACGCAGGTTGTGTTGTGCCTCAGACAATTCCAAAGTATATTGAAATGAAAAATTAGAGAAATGAAAAGAAAATATTGTTGTGCTACATAACTTATCTAAATACTGAACACCTTTATTTTCTAATTTGATCGGCCAGGCAGCGCGGAGAGACTGAAATAATTATTTTATAGTTAGTTACTCGTATATTTTATTTAGTGCTTTTTTTATATCATTATTATATGTTATTAAGTAAGTCGTTTTATCTGTAAGTTATTATATTGTAATTTGAACTGTAGTTTGTAGTTACCGACATAAGTTATATACTTACCACTTTTTTCTTACTCACAGGTTTTTAAAGAAAATTAGCTTATGCTTGTTTTGAATTGTAAGTACTTCATTCAAGATTCTTTTATTTACATTAAATATGGCACATATAAGGTCTTTGATCAAAAAAGTAGGTACAATCAACCTGCAATTGTAAAAATATATTATAATTATTTACTTCATAAAATATTTTTAACATTTATTTAATACATAAATTCAGTTAGGGGAACATAGACTTGGTATTACTTTCTTTTATAGAGCTGAAAGGTATATATTGCTTGAATTATGATAAAAAACACGTTGACCTAAAAGACACTTTACACTTTTAGATTATTGTGTTTTGTTTAATCGATTTCTAGTGCGAAACATACATATAAGGACTGACTCAAAATTGATTTCCTTTCGTATTTTGCCAACGGTTACTAGTCCGATTTTCATGAGTGTAAACAGGAATGATTACTCAATCATTCCTCCAAAGCGCTTGCTTCAAAGGCACAGCTTTACTCGCCCTCCTAAATTTGCCTAGCTAAGGTCGGAAAAATAATGGCCGACTAAAAATAATAAAGTTAATTCTAATTTCTAAATATCAGAACGTCCTATTTCAACGGGACATACGACCCACCAGTATTTTTCCTTACGGATCATTTATCGTATCAAACTTAGAGCTAAAAGGAATGGAGTGACGCGACACTTCGAGTTGAGAAGTCACTGCGTGTCGCTACCCACCAGAAGTATCTACCAGCGATTGCTGACTCATACCCTATTAACACACCGAGAGAAAAATACTTATGTATATCAAAAACATGGATAATATTTTTTTTTAAATAAATAATGGGCTTGCTCTTGACTACATACTTAACTATACGGTTAAGAAGAAGCCTAAGATGGAGCGAGCTTACCCAGAGGTACTGGTTCTCCCACACACCACCGGAACACAGAAAAACTATTTGGCGCTGGACTCCGGCAGGAGGGTGGGAGCATCCAGGAGGCCTCTTACGAAGCCTACCACCGCAGTAAAATACAGGATGCGGGGAGCTATTGGAGAAAGTACTTGTCTAACCATGTCAACGAAAAAAATATTTTTCAGGAAAAATACATGCCGTAACAAAGTTGTTAAAGCTCAAAGATTTGTTAATACATTTATAATTACGTCACTTTCAATAAATCTGAATTTTTAAATAGGTATACTAGGGCTATGACTATGCCTATCAATTACCTGACCAAACATAATGTGACCAAATGTTAAGGGAAAGCTCGCAATATTTTTAAATTCGAATTAATACAATTTCATTGATGTTATGATAAGAACAAAAACGACATCATGAAGTGGATTCAAAGTGAAGTTTTTATGTGGATCTGGTTCGATGCATTCGTGCGTTTTGCAGTCCACGGTATTCTTAACATGCGTCACCAGCACCACATCTCGAATGCATCAATTCTTTGCCGTTCTAGGGCCAGGATGGTCCACGTTTCCACTCCATACAGGAAGATAAGTTGGATGCAATCAAGTTGAAAGAGCACGCAAATGTTCAGTGAGTGCTAATGGAGTGAGAATGTTTTTCTTTTACTGATTGTGCATTTGGTTTTCTATTTCATCATCATATTCAGCCAATGGGGACTACCGTTTCTTTGCTCACCAGTTGGCGCCACTGTAGACTGAGGTCCGGAGGTATAGCTGTCAAAGGCGACTATAAGATCGGCGCCGAGACAAAGTTTTAAATCTTGAATCTAATTAAAGTTTTATAAATAACTATCTTCATATCAACAAACTAACTTCTGAAATAGTTGCTCTTTGAGGCCGTCTATTATTGCGCTTTTTTTTAATTCCGCTTTTAAAGCGTTCACATTAATCGCCAAATAATCCATTTTTGCGATAATTTTACGAAGGAGATCACTTTCCAGCAGGTAAATTAAAGAAATTATAATGTATGTAACGAAGCTCGCTATAACCAGTGAAAAGTGAATGATAGTGGACCTCACGCGACACAAGCGCCTCTAGTGGCAAATTCACTAGCGATAGCCCCCATTCAGTCTACTACTGGACACATCAGTTAACTCCCTATTGGTCGAGAAGTTCAAGCACCAGGCTGGCATCTCTGGGTTCTGCATACACGAATTGAATATACACCACGCATTTTTAACACTTAAGGACTCGCGCTTCAAATTTCAACACAAACGCTCGCTACATCACGTGTTTATTTCAAAACTGCTTAATGAAAGTGGTTGGTATCTTTTAACATCGTTAACAATGTTCAAAAAGTAAACAAATATTCAATAAAATACGAATATTTATTGTTTTATGTTAATTAAATGGTCAGTACAAAAATATAAGGAATTTTGGCATAGTTAAATGACTAAACTTGGACTAATGGTTATAAATTCTGTAACGATATATTTCAAACTAAATCTTCTAAATAAGAATAAGATATCAATCATCAAAGGAACAAGCAAAATCAACTTTCAAAATCAACAAATTAAGAATTATAATTTTTGGGATAAAATATTTACAAGGCACTGGGTCCACTGGACCCATTAGCGAGTCGTTAAGTGTTAACCGCCTGACAAAAGAAGTCCCCGTTATTTAACCATTACGTATAATATTTAAACAACATTTATTTTTCTTAAATAAAAAAACTTAGAAAAATATAAATTGATTCAGACTATTCATTTCGAAACACACGGATGTATTATTTCACTGCGGCCGTGTCCTGGGCGAATGAACTTTATACACTTAACACAGCTACGTCCGTGAGCATCATAGAAAGTTCAAAATAAAAAGCTGAATCAATATTTAATATTATTCTACCTTGATTTTTATTGATAAAAAAATAACAATCCCTAGATGTTATACAAAATAGTTACATAACGTGGAATTCGTTTGTCGCGCGGTTTATAATTCACGGTAAATATATTTTTTTAAATTTTAAAATAAGTCACTCAATGATATATAAGGTTATAACTGAAAATAGGTACACTACTTGGCCCACTGTATACCCTGCCTTACCCTACTAACTGTAAGGGAGGTGACTCTTACTTTTGAGGGCACTCCACTGAGAGAAAGGGCGTTCTGACGACTCCAAGTAACCTCCCCTCCACTTAACTCGCAATGAATACTCATTGTATTTCTTTAAAGATATTCTGAGTTTGTTTTGAGTTCTGAGCAGTACATTTCAGGATAATTTTCGTATTTCGGATAATATGTAGAAATTTGCACTTCCTGATATACCTACCTAAGTGAATTTGGGAGCATGGTCATAGTTTGATCTTCTTCACATAAAAGTAGGTCTTAAAGTATTATTGCTGCAGGTCCTGGAAGCCGTGCTCGAATCAAATATTGGGACGTGTAAAAGACGCTCCTAGCCAGCCTCCAAAAGGCTTGTTTGCATAAAATTTATTTCAATTTTTTATTGTTTTGTGGCTAAAACAGTGTATTATACAGGTTGAAATTATAACCACTTTCCAAAATTTTTATAGGCGTTCAGTATCGTATTTAAAGCCCATTTATGAAGCAAAAAATGTAAATCAAGCTTTAACTCGAAAATATTTTTTGCAATATAGTTTTCAATTTTTACGGTCCTAGGCCTGATAAAGTATAAAGGGAAAATCAAATCTTATGAATAGTATCGTAATGAATGAATAAGATGCGAATCGCGTAAAAAAGTGTTGCTAGGCAGCCGTACCAATAAATTTCGATTTTTTGCGGATATTTTCTAAGTGCTTTATATTGACATTTTTGTACTAGGCTTATACCAAAAAAAATACGTCATTTGTTTCTTGTCTCGTAGATTGATATATTAAAATTTGGAAAGTGGTTATAATTTCACCCTGTATAGCCATTCTAGATATCTCGCGAAACTATAACTTGTGTACCGTGTGATAAAGAATAGCACTACTCGTCTTGTTTCATATGGGTGTCTTAAGAAGCGATGAGTTCTGCCATGTGTAGATAAACAGCGAGTGCAGCGATGTCTTCTATAGCTACTCGTATTAGCCAAACTGCGACCGCCAAACAGTCTGCCAAAGTGGTGATTAATTGTTAACATAATATGACAATGAGAGACGATGATGATGGGATTAATATTATTATTAAGTGTTAACATAATATGATGGTGAGAGAGTGCCGTGTGGTGGCGGCACTATTTAAATAGTGCCATCCAATGATATTATATTAAAACGAAGCAGATATATTAGGCTGTGTCCCCAGTAGGCAAACTGTTAGCGGCCGACTGAGTGAGGCGAACTGAAATTTGAGTTAGCTACAAACTCAAATTAATTTTCGTGCGTCGCAAGCGTGTTATGAGTTAGCTGCTTATTTAGGCCGACCGACTGAATTTGGTGAGACGTAAAAAAACACTTTAATACAAGTCGATAGCTTCTTTCCAACTGTCCGCATGAAATTTGCGGCAAACTGATTCACTACGCCCGGCGAAAAACCATATCGCCGCCGACGACTGGAACCGATTTTGCGCTAACGCTGCAAACTGCGTACAGTGAGCGCAGAACTAGGAAACTGTGGACACTCCATTTCAAATATATGAAAGGGCGTACTAAATTGATAGGCCGCAAACTCAGTCAGCCGTTAACAGTTTGCCTACTGGGGACGCGACCTTATAAGCGCGCGCGTTGTTAAGATTCAAATCCGGTCTTATTACTTATTAGGGCGTTTTGTACATTGTGTGCTCGAGCGCAATCACGAGCGGTAATCGTAAAAAAATATAACCATCTCTTTCATTTGCGTCCTATTTCGCATCTTTTGTTCTGCTTATCAGTGAAACTTGTCAATGTGTGCAGTTTTGGATTGCTCGGAACAGATTTAATACGCGAATTACTATGAACGTAACATATCTATGCTCTAAACTAAAATATCATTGGCGCTATCTCTTTCCTTCCTATGGGTGTCGTAAGAGGCGACAAAAGGAGAACTGAGAGGAAAAGACGGGCAGTAGCATCTGCTTTGTACAGACAACAGCACGTCAACCTACCACAAAACGTCAAATTTTCTCAATTGATACTGATCTCTACTTGTTGGACTTAAAGTTGAAAATCAATTCAATGACCTTTAACTTTTTCGGTAGGTTGACATCCTCCTTTAGGAGAAGTCTGTGTCCAGCAGTGGACTAATTTAGGCTGTTGATGATAATGATGATGATAAGATTAGCATTCAAACATTAACTGAGGGCATAAATTGTTACCAATCAAATCAAAAACGTACAGTATTTCAACCTGAAAAAATATGTCGCAAGCGGGACACGAACACATCTCCATGCATACCGGGCGCGGTGCTTTGCCAATTCAGAAACCGAGACACTACGTCACAGGCGTCAATTTTTCAAGCATTTTCTTATCGCTGTAAGCCAGCGTAGTTTCATAAAATGTTAGAAGAGAGCCTGAGACAATTCTAGTTTGAATACTGATATTATAATTGCAATGAAGTTGCTAAAATATCTTGCTAAAATAAAATAAGTATACAAAAACGTACAGCTGGCATGGAAAACATACGAAGAATAAAGTAAAAAAATTGGTTGCCTGTAAAGTCGGTATACGGGCGAAAGTTTTACGTCACAACGACTTTGAGTGGTAAAATAATTTTAATGTGAATATTCATTCGTATAGTAGGAAGAAGGATGAAATAATAGTAACAATTTAAAACATTTATTTATACAAAGAATTATATTTAAAACATTAATTTATACAAAGAATCTCGCACTGAATTTCATATTAACAAAATTTTATTGAACTGGATTTTATAGAAGCGCAAGACATGAACCGGTGTGTATGCCTATCTCTCTCACTCTCTCTCCCTCGCTCTGTCTCTCTCGCTCTTAGGCGGGCTAACTGTGCTCGAGTGGAAGGTACGCGTGCCTTTCACTTTTTATGTCTGTCTCTCTCGCTCTTA
This sequence comes from Anania crocealis, assembly GCA_949315895.1. NCBI lineage: Eukaryota > Metazoa > Arthropoda > Insecta > Lepidoptera > Crambidae > Anania > Anania crocealis. The sequence continues at coordinate 3,642,609 of OX438858.1, read as the reverse complement.
GGCGGGCTAACCATGCCCGAGTGGAAGGGACGCGTGCCTCTCACTCGCTCTCATTGTGAGCGCATAACGTGAGCGGAGCGTAACGCAGTTTCTTGAAGTGTCACCCGGCAAACCAATTTATAAGACGTTGTCATGTCAAAAAGTAAAGTAACAGCATATAATTATCCCACTACAGGGAAAAGGCCTCCATCATTGAATTCAAGTTACATACATCATTAGTGTACTGGCATAATCACCACGCTTGCCAAATGCGGGTTGGTGATCACAATCCCGAGCAACGTTCGAAAATTCCTGGGACCTGGGACCCCGAGATCTTGGTCCGGTATCTAAACCACTAGACCAACGGGGCGTATGAAGAATATTTATATCGAAAAATATCTAACATTTGACTGACAGACAATTTGGCAGGATTGCGGATCACATGCAAAAATTGGAATGGAATCCTTTGTTTACAAATATTTTACGCAACTTGTTCTGTTATGTGATGTCATGCAAACATTTTTATTTTTTTTTATTTTATTTTATGTAACGAATGTTATGTATTGTAATTGACAGGTACACACGAAATGTGCTGACACCGGCTTTGGATAACAAAGCGACATATACAAATGAATACAGTCGAGTTTATTGGATTAATTGCAAAATTTATTGAATTTAAATTAGGGTCTTCTTTTAAATGAGCATTTTAATGTAGTTAGTTGGCGTATGTGAATCGATTTTGATTTTACTTTGTTTTGAATTCAGTTTATTCATTCATTTATTTTGTTCATTCAAAGGATGGAAAACAGTTCCAAGCACTAGTTCTACTTAATTGAAAAATTTATTTTGTTGATCGCTTTTGTAATGTAAAAAATTAATATCATTTTTGGAGGTCAAAAAGCTGCAACGTAAAGCGTCTTGCGTTAAATTGATAAGCTGTCATATGTGGTTTTCTCACGCGCTTCAACGTAGAGCTTTTCGCAAAGCTTCAAATGTCTTACAAAGCCAGGGGTGAGTAGTACTTTCCAAGATTCTGTTAAGGTTTAGAAGAACCCACATGTGAAAACTTTAAGATACATTTAATTTGCGTTTTGTCGATATTTTGAAATGCAATATATGTATATAATCCTGATAAAGTGTAACGTAAACGTACATAACGTAACAGCCTATAATCATCCCACTGCAGGGAAAAGGCCTCCATCATTAAATTCAAGCTACCACTGTAATGATGGGAATTGGCATAATCACCACGCTTGCCAAGTGCGGGTTGGTGATCACAAACCCGAGCAACGTTCGAAAATTCGAAAGTTTTGGTTGCCCGACCCGGGAATCGAACCTGGGACCCCGAGATCTTGGCCCGGTATTCAAACCACTAGACCAACGGGGCGATAAAGTGTAAAGTGTACTAAAATTAGTTAGACTATTTTGAAACTTTGAAAATGCACTCAGATTGTAATGAAATGTGTTGGAATATGGAGCGTGTCTTCCATCTAACACTAGCCAAACCATTATCGCCAACCCACCTGCCAAGCGTGGCAATTATGGCGAAAGCCTCCTTTTACTTTTATCTCATAGTAGAATGATATAGGGTGGTGTTGATTATGATGGTAATGCAATACAGAGCACTAAAACAGAAATAAAACCATTGACAACGTCCCCAAACGTCGTGTGTCCCGGATAATGTTAATTTATTTACAAACGCATATCGCAATAGTATTAACTTATAAACATACCCAATAACAGACTGAAATATTCTATATACGTAGCAAAAGGCAGAACTCTAGCAAATTGTATTCCTTCCTGATATTTCTCGGCGTCAAGTAGAATAACAAGCGACAATTACTGAACCGTCAGACAATTACACAGGAACGCTTTTAGGCGGTGAATATTTGATGCAACGACCCTCACGGATCCGGACTATGACGGACAGATACGGAGTTCCGGACACACTATTATATTTAGATGAGCGGATCGATCCGAGTAAGGATTTTAGATACATTTTTTATTCGGCTGTCTTATTTTGACGTCATGACCTGTCTCGTTTTTCTTTCCGAAGCAGCTGCGGTATCTACTTAATTTACTTACTGTTAAAACCAATGAGAAATTATTATTTACATGGATGTAACGTTCCGATGAATATTAGGTTGGAAATTCTAGCCTTGACGTCATGACGTCAAGACACGACGCGTCATGACATAGAGTCAAGTGCGCCAAGCGTGATAAGTGGTATATTGACATGTGTCAACATCCTAATGCTCTCTTATCCTCCATTATGCTGTACGTCTTCGAATGGTAAGATATATAATATATAGGTATAGGTTCAGCTACTGCAATTTAATAGTTTCATGTTTGATAACCTACCTTTACATTTTTAATTTTAAATCCAAATGATTCAATTTTTATATAGCTAATAATTTAGACCTGTTAACGAGGTACCTACCTAGGCCAGTGCCTAGGTACCTCAACCACACTAACAGCATTCACGATAAAAAACAATACTTTTTGCATATATATGTATAATGTATAGACGGCAGGTCAACCAACCCAAAAAGTCAAAGGTCATTGAATTGATTTTCAACTTTAAGGCCAACAAGTAGAGATCAATATCAATTGAGAAAATTTGACGTTTTGTGGTAGGTTGACGTGCTGTTGTTTGTACTTGTGTTTATTACGGCACTGAAATGAAATGATAATAATATAAATGATCAGTAATCGAGTAAATTAATTTTATATGATGCTTATCAATTGGGAACGCGACTTGCCAGTGAAATCTGAAATTATTATTAGTGTTTCATTACTTTAAGCAAAGGTTGTACCTATATTCTGAGATATACATAATGACGTTTTCTTATAGCGTGCTTTTTGAGTGATCCACTTTATTGACCATATCATTTTTATTTCAGGCTTATCAAATTTTTTACTTCGCCGTAATGTTTTAACTACCACTTCCACCCTTATGCCTTTATGCACATCTTATTTATGTAAATAGAAAGTTATGCGTGTCATTACAAAAAATATATGAACACCTTTTATCGTCGGTTAAGCATCAAATATTTCTGCTTCATCTTCTAAGTTAAGTCCAGCAAATTAGTTTTGCCTTTCAATATTCAGTAATAAATGGCTTCCAATTTTGACTCGAACCCTGTTCTTCTCATTAGGCGAGGGAAACAGACGGCATGCTGTGCGAAAGAGAAGGTTAGAGAGGTGTCAGTGACACCTGCCTCTGATTTATTTGTTTGAAAGAATTTGGTTTTGAAGGAAAAACGGGGATCCAATGAGGGCGCACATTTACGACTGAACTGAGGTTTTTTTTCTGAATAGCTATTTTGTTAGGTATTTTGTAGTTGAGTTGTATGCGTCAAATTAGGAGAGCCGACCCTATATAAAGTGGGAAAGGGCAAAGAAATTAGAAGAAGAATTGTATGCGTCAAAGCACCAAAATGTCAATAAAAAAGATGGTTGGGAACTCCCAGCAGCTTGGGACCCCCTCATACTAAAAAACTCTGGACACGGCTAGTTCATATTGCGTAGATGGGAAAATAATCGATAATAATAAATACAAGCGGTAGTTTTATGCATAAAATTTAAAATTAACCTCTAAAGACTAATAACAACTTAGTCTACCCATGGTCATAACCAATGTAAACTTGACTTGTAGACTTGAAACGTCAGATTAAAATATAATCTAAAACACGACTTAAATCCGTAAACATTTAAAATTGCGAACTACCAGTTATTTAAATAATCGTGAAAGCCGTTGCCCAGCAGTGGACTAATATCTGCTGTAGATGATGATGGTGTTGATGTTGTAGATCCAAGTTTCGTCAAGGGTTTCCTAAAGAGAAGTCGCTGCTGTCCATTTTCTTCGGGCAATTCCTTTGGTTATTTCTTTCGAAAAACTTACTTCGTACTATTTCTAAGGGCCGTGCTATTATTATGTTCAAGCTATTGCAGTACACAAGTTCACACATCGTAGTTTGAGATAATTGTGACTTAATATCACTAAATGTTATCTCTAAGTGACTCAGACTAAATCGCTAGTGTGTCGTGAATTTACGAGGGGAAAATAATTCACAAGTTGACAGTATCCTCTGACACATCGAGGGGGATAGGCAAGGGTCGCAAGCAAGTATCGATCAGACGTGTTTCAGACTTAATTCAGAAAATGCAAGAATATTATTCTTACGTTCAATAAACAATACCTATACTTTTTGTTTTAGTTTGGATGTCAACTTTTGAGAAGGAAAAAATAAAAATCGAAAACAAACGTTAGCAGTTGGTGTCAGCAGCTTTGTTCTAGAGTACAATCCCTGGACGGGTCAGTGGAGATTGGAGACAAAATACTTTTCTGTAATGTCTCGTAACCCCGTAAAAAGTGATGCGTGGTCATACGGAATATATTATGTATTACTCATGTTCATTTGTATTTTTTAAATGACTTGGGACAATTTTGTACATTTATCATTGCATTCGTTAACATTTACTATCTTTATTATATCATTTAATCTGCTATTTTTTCCCCACTTTTGATCTGTATATGTTAATAAATTAATTACTTTTTTTCTTTTTTGTCTTTTTGTAACTCTAGGCCTTAATATACCTTACGCGTAAATCCAAAGAGCAATTTTTTAATAATATCTGATATTCCAAAAACATTACTACATTCATTGCATTCAACATCAATTATCGTTTAAGAATTTTCCGATTTGTTCATGCTATTTATTGAAAGTATTTTAAATTAAATAAATTCCATGTTGAAGCCCCCAATTTTCCCGAAACAGTGGTAGGTTAACAATGTTCGGACGTGTTAAAACATCTATTTTCACAATACCATTACAATTCTAATTTTACTTATTTAAATTAGCCTACTGCTTAACATATCTAGACCTTTCCTGAAGATTGTCTGAAAGAGATCGCTTGTAACTATCTATAAAACCACCTAAATTATACAGCTGTTATTGTATCTCTTGTGTTATATATTTTTTGGTATGCAATAATCAGTTACTATCTATAATTCAATCTCCAAAGAGGATTGAACTAAAATGGCCACACAATGGTGTAGAGAAGCACCCGTCATTTTCTGGCGATACTCCTTACCACAACAAATGGTTCCACAAGTATACATTTTAATTCATCAACCACATTGAACCTGGGTATCTTATGCATTATCTACTCTTAGATTATAATGGGTTCCGCTTGACAGACGAGAAGGCAATCGCAATTAGCCCAATGATGGCAAGAAGCTCCCATCTTTTTCTGGCGATACTTCTTACCACAGGAATGGGTGGTACAAGTATACTTTTCAATTCATCAATCACATTGAATCTGGGTAGGTATCTCCTACATTATCTAGGGTTTTAGCCTTTTCGTTCTAATCGAATCGAAGATGAAACTTCTAAACTGGCACTGAAACCTCAAAGTCATCAACATAAAACACGAGATAAAGGCTTCTACGTAAAATCCGACGCAACAAAATGTAACGTCGTCGCTTCCAACAAATTCCGAGTCTGGGTGTTGAGATAAGGGCAGGGCTCGCTCCGTCGATAGCGCGCAAGATAAACGGATTACAACTAACCCGGTGTAGTGATTGACAGCTATGTAGAGCCAGGAAATTAGAGGTTCTGATACTGTCATCTTTTGGAAAATGTTTATTTCAAATATTTTGCTTCTATGTTATGGTGTAGGTATCTTATTGTATAGGGTGTAGTAGAAAATGAAGCAGCTTAGGCTGTTGGAGGAACTATATACCTAAACCATGCATACTAAAAAATAATAATATAACATTGGTTACATCATGGTTGGAAAATACAATTACCACCATAGTGTATGGAATCACTACAATTTCAGTAATAATTAGTTATGGGTTGAAACGATATCACAAATATGTACGTAGGTACCTAATATTATATATTATATTATGTAGCTACTATTATAATTCTGTAAAACAGCTGTACATGCTCATGCAGTGGGCTACATAATAATAATTATTCTGTAGCTACGAGTGTTTTTCACCTAAATTCATCATCAATCATTAAGGAAATTTAGATTTGTATGAATTTTTTGTGTGTATAATTCAATAGACTCCTGGATGTCTTGTCATTTCATAGGCTTCCTTTCTTTTGTGTTTTTATTTTAAATTTCCTTCCTTTCTATTAATTTCGAGTAGTACTTGGGATGAAAGTTATGAAATCTTACATTACTTACCTAGTAAAAATCTGACTATAAATAATCGTAAATGTAATCACTGAACAATAATCACTGTGGCGAAACCACTAAATAAGAATTTGGATGGTTCACTCATAATGCCGAAATCCAATAGCCCCGCTGGTTCTGAAGAAACAACAGAAGTACCCTCTTTCTTTGCGGCCGCACAATGTAAGGAGATTCAGTGTTGTATCAGTGATCGAGGATGATTGCGCATTACCATGTCAAGTGTGATAGTAATGCCTCGTTATACGTCTAACACATAACCTAGGCAGGAATGATTTGATTATTAAGCGTAAGTGAAAATAGCACTTGAAATAAAAAGGTTCTTACTGAATTAAAGAAGGAATATTATTATTCAGCGCGTAGGAACATAATGTAATCGATATTGTGATATTATATTTGTCTTATTCAAAGTCCCGCATAAAAATGACACTTAAAAAAACTGTTTACTGTATTGTTTTCTTGAATTTACGCAAAAACTATACATTGAAATGAAAGATAGGTTTACAGATGCTAAAAACGCGTATATTTTACTTTCTAATTTAGTTTATCACGAACTCTGTAAAGTGAAACGTCACATAACATTTAAAACAGAAGAAAGTTTGTGTTATCAAACGGAACAGATGTATGATTAGATTTAAAAATGTTTATAAACTTACAAGACGTATTTAAATGAAATTTCTTGCCTGGAAAAAAAATATGCTGCTTGAAAACAATGTTTTTCTTAATGGAAGACTAAAAGCAGTACTTCTCATACTACACTTTTACAACTCCGTTCGATCCGATGTAGGTAAGTGGTGCGGTAGCCCGCCTTCTACGCAATTCACTTCAAAGTAGAGTCAATTATGAAAATAATCTTTCCTAATTGATTCGACTCGAGTAAGATGACAATTATATTTACATTAACTTAACTTAGATTATATATATATTTGTCACGTCTTTACGACTACCCTGCCACAATTTCTAAAAACTAAGGTCTTTAATCAGTGCACCCTACTAGTTATGACCTATGCTGTGGAATCGTGGACACTTACCAGAGGACTAGTTCACAAGTTCAAAGTAGCTCAGCGAGCTATGGAGAGGGCTATGCTCGGTATCTCGTGAAGAGACAGGATACGAAACGAGCATATTCGTCAGAGGAAGAACATTATCGACATAGCCCGAAGGATAAGCACGCTGAAGTGGCAGTGGGCTGGTCGCGTCTGCCGTACAACCGACAACCGTGGGAGCAGACGAATTCTGGAGTGGAGGCTGCGTTAAGGCAAGCGAAGTGTAGGACACCCTGCGGCTCGATGGTCTGATGACCTTAGGAGAACTGTTGGCAGCGGCTGGATGGGGAAAGCCAAGGATAGACAGTTGTGGCGTGACTTAAAGGAGGCCTACGTCCAGCAGTGGACGGACAATGGCTGTTGATAACTTAACTTTTACTTTAACTCCTACAGGATCATAAGACCCTGGCGGTCGCGATAACAATAGATTTTAATTGTGTCTGGAATAACATACAATCGAGAGGTTTGATAATTTTTTATTCGGAACACCAACAGCAACATTAAACAAATAAGAGATTACATAAATTATATCTACTTCGCTATTTATAGGTATTCGCATATGAAGATTTACTATTTTTATACTTGTAGGTACTACTCGTATTAACATAATTTGACCGCACCTGTAGGTACTAAGCTAAAATTAGACGCACTGTGTGATTAAACTAGACAAAGACGAGATCTAATGATGTAAATGATACGCTTGCCTTCGGCTGTATTAACACAATATTGAATGTCGTTATTCCGAGTAGTGTTACCAACCGAATACCAAACATTAATGGAAACTGGGCAGTAATCAGCCTCCTTGATTAAGGGCTTAACTTTGAACGACAAACAATCTATCGACCTTTCTCTTACCCGGCGATGGCTCATACCAATTTATATGGCACTAGCTTTTTGCCGCAGCTCTGCCCGCACGACTTACACGTTAAACACGGTGCATTTTCAACCATATACGAAGTCCACCAAACATTTTTGAAATAATAAAATTAAATATTGGTTCAGCTATTTATTTAGAAACACACTGTGACGCGCACAGATGTAGCTGTGTAGGCCCTTTCAACCGATACCCCGCTGCAGCAAAACAATACGTCTGTGTGCGTCACATCGTATTACAAAAGTCTGAATCAAAATTTTATAATACAGAGGATTTTTTTTTTATTATAGCTGATCCTTACACCTTGCTTCTCCTTAAGTTTGTCGTGGTACTTACTGGACACCCTGTATAATAAGGGTGATTGGTTAAATCTGTAAGCGGAATATTGTAGGTGAGTTTTTGTCTTAAGGCAGGTCAAGTTTTTATTCGAGAATTTGTAGGTGATTCCTAGCTTGGTACCGACTCAAAATATGAAGCTTTTATTTAATGCTGTCGTTTCAGTATTTAATAAAAAAAAAGACTCCGTATTTCATTACCCATCAGGATGGATTAGTCTTTCTAGAATTCAGAACTTCCTCATTTCTCGCATTTCATGCTAAGTAAAGTTTTTGATAATAGCTTTAGGTACTATCGAGGTCTTTGGAGCCTGACCACCTTAAAGAGCAATATCGCTTGAAGCTCGCGACGTCTCTTGTTTGAGGTGACGTCCGTTTTTGTGTAGTAGGTACTGCAAGCTATTTTCATTTGAAAGTGCTTAGGCGGCAGAGACCCCGACCGTTCGTATTTGTTTCAAACGATTAGAACTATAAGTCTGAATGAAATGCAGAGTCATATTACCACTTTTCTTACATACACTTCTTACGTACACCGTACAGACTAACGTTCTCGTAGCACAGATTCAATCTTTAACGTAAGTAATAATGTACCAGCGTATACATAGATGCCTAAACGTTAAAATAAACACGCCCGAATTTGCTGGATCCTGGTCCTAAACAAGCGCAACTGCCTGTGCCTATACCAAAGTAAAAAGAATACAGCCATATAAAAGTAGTATCCAAAATTCACAATGGCAAATCACTACGTATTTTCAGTATCACCTAAAGCAGCGTACGCACGTACGAAGAAAATTGCGTTGCATGATACGCAACAACTTTGTTCGCACATGTGTACCACTAACGAACATCGAAAACTCTCTTTAGCAAACATGTTTGCGTGCGGCGATCCTGTTTGTATGTTCCTTATGGACGGGTGTCGTTTAGCTATATAGAATCGCCGCAATGGCTTTTAAGATAGAGTTTACGACTGTTGTACGCGAACTCGATTCGAGCTAATGTTCGCGTTCGTGTTCAAATATGCCGTCCATTGCATATGTACAAACCAAATGTTCATGTTTGATGTTTGTGTTCGCTTTGTTCGTGTTCGTACATGCGTACGCGGCTTAAGACTTATAGTAGTTTCTTTTAGTAATTATGGAAATTATAATCGTCTACTTATTTTGTAATCATGTTACACACATTCTTAGTTGGAGATTATTATTCGATTAAAGTTGTAGCCTCGAAACACCATAGCCTATACTTCAGTAAGCAATACTAAAACCAGCACTTATGGTACGATTATAGTATTCATGTATGATAATTATTAGACATTATTATCTTTTTTTATTTAGTTTTTGTTAAAACTTTAAATGCCAGCAATTTAATATCTTAAAAACAGTATTACAGATATTTTGAACCGACCAAAATTACTGATTAAGCAACAACGACGAAGTGGTTGGTGTAGCACGGTACCCACTATGCTAGGAAACAATCTTTTAATAAATTGGATCGATTCTGAGATGGAGATCATCGTACTTCGGATGGCACGTTACATCTTTGCTTAGTCGCAAGATGCAAATGGTAAAAACATGACTTGGAAAACTCTAACAGCAGACTATCTTTGAAGGAAAGTCGTAACGAATCCGCCATTGTCGCTATCTGTTCCAAGCAATGATAACAATCAGTGCTTCCATAACGACAGAGTTAAACTTGAGATGTAACAGCCTATAATCATCCCACTGCTGGAAAAAGGCCTCCATCATTGTATTCAAGTTACCACAGCAATGATGGGTACTGGCATAATCACCACGCTTGCCAAATGCGGGTTAGCGATCACAAACCCGAGCAATGTTCGAAGATTGTAAACTTTTTTGTTGCCCGACCCGAGGATCGAACCCGGTATCCCGAGATCTTGGACCAAAATTTAAACTACTAGACCAACGGGGCGTATTTTTAAGTATTTAAACTTGGAAAATTGTGTTTCAGGTGGGACTCGAACCCGCATCTCCATGCTTACCGGGCGTGGTGCTTTTCCAATCAATGCATGGAGATGTGGGTTCGATTCCCGCCTTAGATTATTATTATCTTCCGACCGATTTCGGCCATGGCGACCACTTCGACTCCTAATCATGTAGGCGATGATGCGCACGAAGATGACTCACAAAGCCTATCTTCGCAACAAACTCTCGTGCGCAGTGGGAGCACGTTAGTTTGCCGTTTATATAATTGTAGGAAATGGTAGCAGGAGTACGGGCTTTCAACTGGTCGCGCTTAGTGTCGAGATCAGCTTGACGTTGCTTTTCGAAGTCGCGTACTTGGTTAAAAATAAGCCTGCGCCACTCAGGCCGCTGTGCAGCCAAATCCTCCCATTGAGACGGCTCAATGTTGCATCTTTTCATATGTCGTTTCTGAACGTCTTTATACCTGAGGAGTTGACCGCCGCGTTTACGCTTGCCCTCCTCAAGTTCAGAGTAAAAGATGCGCTTCGCCACTCTCTCCTCCGTCATACGAGATACATGACCGCACCAGCGAAGCTGCCGACGCATAATATAAGCCTCGATGCCATCAACATTGGCACGTCGCAGTACCTCGGTATTACGCACGCGATCGGACCACTTGATATTCATAATTTTTCGCAGACATTTCAGGTGAAAGCGGTCAAGTGTGCGTATTTGATGACGGTACAGGCACCACGCCTCGGAAGAATATAAAAGGTTTGGCAGCACAACGGCAATATAAACACATAGTTTGGTTCGCAGTTTTATATCATGTGAGCAGAAAACCTTGGAACACAGTCTGCCAAAGGCCGCAGCTGCAGCGCCGACTCTGCTGTTTATTTCGGCATCCAGGTCACACTTTGATGTTATAGTGCTCCCTAGGTATCGGAATTTTTGGACTTGCTTAAGCACGACATCATTAAGCTTTACATTCAGTGTCTCCTGACCATATACGTTCAAAGACATAACTTCCGTCTTTTTAACACTGACTTTTAGTCCAAATTTACAGCAAGTCTGGTGAAACGCTGACATAAGCTGTTGCAGGCCATCTGGGGATTCCGCTAAGAAGCACAGGTCATCAGCATACATAATTTCTGTGATTACTGCATGCGACACTTTAGTGCGAGCCCTAAGTCTAGCCAGGTTAAAGAGACCGCCATCAGTGCGAAAACGGATGCGTATGCCTTCAGAGACTGACTGCGAGACCTCCCTTACAACTACAGCAAAGTATAAGGAAAACAATGTGGGCGCGATAACACACCCTTGTTTCACCCCACAGGTAACGGGAAAGAAATCTGATTGTTCTCCGTCTACGGTGACGCAGCATCGCATATCGTCATGCAAAAGTCGAATAAGTCTCACAAATTTCTCTGTACACCCTATCTTTTTCAGCACCAGCCAGAGGGCTTCACGAGGCACGCTGTCAAAAGCTTTCTCTAGGTCAACATAGCAGAGGTACAACTGACGACCTTGTTCCCTACTTTTTTCTTGCAATTGACGCACCGAGAAAATAGCATCACAGGTGCCTCGTTCAGGTCGGAAGCCAAACTGGGATTCAGGCAGAATTTTCTCGGACAGGTTGAGCAAGCGGTTTAATAAAACTCTGGCAAAAACTTTACCGGAGGTCGACAGAAGTGAAATGCCTCGGTAAGAGTTGCAGTCGGAGCGATCACCCTTGTTCTTGTAAAGAGCGCTAATGCGAGACACTTTGAATTCATCCGGGACTCGCTCTTCTTCCCACATTCGAACAAAGAGTTCCCAAATTCGGCTGTGAAGCTCCTCGCCGCTATACTTCAAAAGTTCTCCCGGCATATGGTCAATGCCTACCGCCCGCTTATTATGCTGCTGTCTGATGGCAGTGACTACCTCGTCACGCGACAGGGGCCCATCCAGGTCGACAGCTAAGGGGAGTTGGGTGATCAAGCTGATGTGTTGCAGATCTGCTGATCGATCTACATTGAGCAAAGTGTTGAAATGCTCTGCCCAACGTTTGGTCACTTCTTCCTTGCTGGTGATTAGATGACCGTCTAATGACCTTAAAGGTGTCTTCGCTGAAAAAGATGTACCGATCAGCTTGCGCACCTCGCTGTAAAACTCACCGACCTGATTAGTATCTGCTAGCCACTGCATACGACAAGCCTTGTCATGCCACCACCTGTCTTTAAGTTGTCGAAACAGCTTACGTAGTTCTAAGTCACTCACTTTGACCATTGCATCGCATCCGCCATGCCGAACACGTTGTTGCAGGAGAGCTCGATGCTGGGCAAGTGCTTCCCTGAGGACCGAGTCGTTCTCATCAAACCAGTCTTCATTGCGTCGGACTTTTGCGCCTAGAGTGAATGAAGCGGTTTCCTTGAGGTGAGACGTCAGCGTTTCCCAGTCAGCTTTAAGATCGTCCGTCTCGTTAGTGGGCAACAATTTTTCAGCTAGCGCTTCAGCGAAATTCTTCCTCACCACAGGACTATTCAGCTTATCTAGATTTAAACATGCTGGCTTTAATGGTTTGAATCTGCGTGGTTGACGAAGACGTAGTCGAAGTTTTGTGACAATCAACCGGTGATCAGTCCAGCAGTGAGCCCCACGCATGACACGGGTAACTTGAACTTGGCAGATGTCTCTTTGCCGTACGATGGCATAGTCTATTAGATGCCAGTGTTTGGATCTTGGGTGCATCCACGTAGTCTTGTACTTGGCGGGAAGTCGGAACATAGTGTTTGTTAACGCCAGTTCGTACTGGGCACAAAAACTAAGCAGCAAATGCCCATTACTGTTCATTTTGCCAATTCCATGTCTGCCCAAGACTCTAGGCCAAGCCTCAAAGTCCCGACCAACCCTGGCATTAAAGTCACCCAACAATAGCACCTGCTCCCTGCTGTTTATGCTATCAAGGCATCGTCCTAATTCTTCATAGAATTGTTCCTTAATGTCATCAGTTTTATCTAAAGTTGGAGCATAAATACTGATGACATTAAGGAAATTGTTCTTGTCCAGTTGAAGGCGCAATGTGGTAACGCGGTCCGATATGTGAACAGGATACTCCTCAAGTCGTCTTACCAGTTGATTTTTTACTGCAAATCCAACACCAGAACGTCTTGGTTCGGAGGAAGCGGTACCCTTCCAAAAGAAAGTGTAGCCACCACCATTTTCCACCAGCTCACCTTCATCAGCGAGGTGTGTTTCGCTGAGCGCAGCCACATCTATATTATAGCGATGAAGTTCCCGAGCTACTATAGCGGTTTTACGTTCTGGGCATATGTTGCAGTCTCGATCAATAAGAGTCCTCACGTTCCACGCGCCAAATGACATATAGTGTTTGCTGTTCTTATTGTAAGTTTTTAGTTCATTTCGACCGCGATTATAGTGATGCAGTGGCAACCACGTCTGCTACCACTTCTTAAAATGGGGATGAGCATTTTTTTAGGGCACCTTTTCTAGCCCCCTCCTCGGCTGAGCGAGGAAAGCAGTACCTTCCTGAATAGGGCTGCTTTGTCACCCTGGGTGCTGCCGAATCCGCACTGTCACCCCCAAGAATGCAGTGCAGAAGCGACCACGGTATGTAATCACACCCCCAGGACCGCCTATGTGCAGGAATCAGACAAAGCCCAGCATACATCAGGCCGGACCTCTCCACCTTATCCTATCGCCACAGGTCTTACACATCAATCGGAGTCCATTAAACGGAAGCGGTCAGGTACGCAGGATATTTTAAGGTGCGCAAGCGTACGCGCAAACGCAGGCGCACGCACTCACCCTCCCTCTCTATTGTTCAGTGGAACGGAGAAACCGCTACGACTGAAGAGAAGTCGGGTGATGTGTCTGGCCGACGGCAGCTATATGCCCTCCGCCGTCGCCCTAGGCCATCCACCTTGCCTTGCTGTACCGCTAATTCCACCAGACCCTTTTGCATATCTGCATTGGGCTGCTTTCATTGCCGGAACAGACTTTTACGGTATCCACGGGAGGGGTCCGTGATGAGGAACTATAGGGGTAGGTAATTTGGTATTGGGGAATGGGAAAAGAGGGTATAGGATACCTCAGCAGTGGATTAGGAAAAAGGAAAGCTGCTTTGGTAGCTAGGGTGCTTCGGGGTTGCGTACCCGTATATTCCAAGATTCGGAATATCCCTGAAGTAAAATCTGTATCGCCTTAGACTTCATATATAATTCTATAAACTGATATTATAATTGATATTAGCTAGGTTACCAAAATATCATAATATAAAGTAAACATACAGCTTAAATGTGACATTTGAAATAAAGTTAGGGGTTAAAGTATGAAATTGCCGTTTTGTATGGACGAAATCGAGAAAGGTCATTTTTCCATACTAACAATTTTTAGTTTTTTTAAAAACGCCTAAACCGTTTTCGATGCAATTAAAGGTGAAAGTTAGGTGGTTATAAAGCTACGCATTAAAGTATTTAAATTTCTGAAAATCAAAGTATATAATACAAAAATACTTAATTGAAGCAAGAAGGTCAGCTGACACATTGTAAGGGGTCTTTTCAACGACTTCCTTTGAAGTAATAGGCACTAGTATTGCATTTTTTTTTTAGTCAATAGTTACTTTATTTAGTTCTTGATACAATACAAAAAGAGTTACGCAATAATACGACTATACTTAAGAGCTATAATAAAAATAAAAAGTGGGAAAATAATCGGCCATTTCATACTTTAACACATTAACCAAAACAGTTTCCAACGATGAAATTTAAGACTGGATTGGCCGTTTTATTTACACTGTGCGTTACGCTTGATCCGGGATAATTTTGTTTGTTTTTGTGTCTAATATCATCCATCATTCGGAGTTGGAAAACGGAGTGTAACTACGGAGATACCAACTCGATCGATGTATGCGCGGGATTTATTTAGGGGGGATTTATTCTCCTTGTTTTGGAAAACAAAGTATGGGAGAATGTTTGTTTTGATATGGTATTATAAAGTTAAAGTGATGGAGGTAAAGTCGGAATTAAAACAATGAGCGGGTATTAGGTCGATAGCGGTATTATGATTTTGATGAACTGTAGGTAAACATGTTGAAGTTTCTCAACAAAATCGTATTTAGGAATTATTTTAAAAGGGGTTTAGTAAAGCGAATTAAATAATTGTACCTATCATTATGATCTCCGCAATACTTTAAATAAATTTGCAAATAAAAATTTGAGATGAAAACTACTTATTTTTCATTATTTCCTACGGCTGACGCAGTTTATTTGGACCAACCTAGATAAATAAACCTAGACAAATACAAAACTTTTTGAAGTAAATAATGTACATAATAGAATGAACTAATTTTTATTGTTATACATGCTTGAGACGTAGAAAGTCAATATTAAGACGCTGACTGCAGCCGATGACCTTGAGCAATGAACACGCCCACAAATTTATTCGTCTTTGAATTTCTTTGGAACGCGCCACAGCTATAACTGTCGATTCTCGTAGGAGTGACAGAGAAAAAGCGCATGGAATAGAAGGGCATAAGTGCCAAACAACAAAATTCGTTGTGCAATTTATAATTGCCATTTTATTAAAAATCTAAATCAGCCATTTGCTTAAGCAACATGTAATATACAATATAGCAAAATTGTATTATTATTGTTATACGGACTGCTGAGAAAAATGGTAATTTATGTATTTTCAGAGGCTACTTTGAGATTTTTTCTATCGAGAAAAGTTTTTAGAATCGTGTTTTGGAAACAGCCACCTGGTCGAAAATATGATCAATTACAACTACATAGAATTTGGCAAAAATACGAGCCATAGGCTTAAAGCAAAACAATCTTCATTGAGCTCAATTTGGCTCATGTCAGCGTCTTAACGTAACGTTTTATTTAATATTAACGTTATTGAACTTTTAGCATCTAATATAAATAGCCTTCCATTTTCCCCCATCTTAGCGTAAGTTTAAAACAATCAAACAACAGAACTTTCCTGTTCCATCATTATACATCAAATTATCAACGAAGTAACCGCGATCGATTTGAAATTTAGTATTATGTAACGTAGACACAACTATTCTAATAGCATGGATAAATTTATATTCCCATTTGTTGCTAAAATATAGATCATCATCAGCCCAAATCCGAAATCAATTGCTATTGCACGCTTGGCAGGGTTGGCGATCGCAGCATGGCGGTTTATAATGCTGCTGTCCATCTTGTTCTATCGGTCTTCCAACGTCCAAGTAAAGAGTAGGGGTGGTATTATTCTACATATTTTCGTGCAGGTAACGTAAGTAAGTAAGTAAGTAAGTAAGTTCTTTATTGTGTATGGAAAACAAGGTTACAAAAGATCTTAAAATAATTACATCAGTATCACTTGGTCCTGCCATTTCAAGCATATACACAGTTTTTTACATTATCTATAATCTAAATATTCCTGGATACTATAAAAACATTTTTGAGCTAACCAGTCTTTAACAACAGTTTTAAATCTTAAAAAATTAAGGATTTTAAAATCGTCTGGTAGTTTATTGTATATCTTTATACACATCACAAAGGTATTCCTAGACACAAGCGTTAGGGTTGTTATTGGTTTCACTAGTCTATTTTTATATACAGAGCGAAGATTACGATTTGATATTTGACATTTCTGAACAAACAAGTTTTTGTATTGATGGACAAACAAACAACAATCAAAAATATATAGACATGGCAATGTAAGTAATTTATATGTTCGGAAGTAAGGACGGCAAGACACAATCTGTTTTAGACCAAACATAGCTCGAATACACTTTTTCTGTAAAATAAATGCTTTATCTTTGTGCACAGAATTACCCCAAATTAAAGCTCCATAGCGCAAAGATGAATTAATATAGCCATTGTATGCTGTGATAGCAGTCTCTAGTGACACAATCTGACTTATTCGACTGAGTGCAAAAACAAATTTATTCAATTTTGAACATATCTCAGATATGTGTTGCTTCCAATCACAAAAACTATCAATTGTTATACCTAAAAATTTTGTATAAGAAACAGCTTCTATAATTTTTCCTTCAAAATGTATCCTTAAATCATTACGTTTTTGTTTACAAGTGCCAAATTGAATATATTTAGTCTTTTCTAAATTTACTCTTAAATTATTGTTATCAAGCCACTCAATGACTTTGGCTAAAGCAATGTTTATTAAATTTTCATAATGCTTATGATCTATGTTTCTATCTCCTTTAATTACAATAGTAGTATCGTCCGCAAACAAGATACATTCATGAGGTATACTTTTGGCTAGGTCATTGATATACAAAAGGAACAATAGTGGACCCAAAATGCTACCCTGTGGCACTCCGAAATTATTAACTTTGAAAGTTGATTTATACCTTTCTAGGCATCCACTTTTGGGGCAATATCTTTGTGTGACCACACATTGTTGCCTGTGTGACAGATAACTTTCGATCCATGTATAGCTTGATCCACGTATACCGTAATTAGAAAGCTTCGAAAGAAGCCTTTTGTGGCATACAAAATCAAAAGCTTTCGTCATATCGAGAAACAAAACGGTTACTGGAATTTTATCATTAAGGCAGTTTGTTATGGATCTAATTAATTTAAATGTAGCCAGTGACGTATTTTTGCTTTTGCGAAATCCGTTTTGTTCGTCTTTTATTATGTGATACTTTTCGAGAAAACTATTTATTCTTTTATACATTATCTTTTCTAAGATTTTGGAAAAAATTGGTATCAATGTAATTGGCCTATAATTCTGAAGCAATGATTTTACTCCCTTTTTATATAGTGGTTTAACAATTGATTTTTTCAAAGTATCTGGAAATTTACCTTCTACTAAAAGCCTATTAATTACAAATGAGAATGACTTTACTATAATAAAAATACTCATTTTGACAATATCTGTGCGAATTTCATCATAGCCAACAGACATAGAATTCTTAAGAGAGTAAACTGTGTTTAATAGTTCACTTTCTGTAACTGGATTAAGAAATATTGTAGACTGTACAGATTCAACATTTTTAGTAACCAAGTGTGAATTTACAAATTTCTTACAATTTTCAGAAACGCTATCAATAAAATGGTTATTAAAAACTTCTGATATCATTTGTGGATCGTCAATTACATTAATGGGTGTAGATACCTTTTGTATTGAACACAATTTATCAAAATTCTTGTTACCAGTATATCTATTAATAACATTCCATACCGCTTTACATTTATTACTAAATTTGGTAATATACTTTAGATTATTACTTTTTTGGGAAAACTTTATACATTTCTTTAGTATAGAGGTATAATTTTTATACACAATATTATAAGTATTATGGTCTCTACGATTACATAAATATAATGTACGCTTTCTATGACAGCTCTTTATTATACCTTTTGTAAGCCACCTGGAAGTTTCGCGATTTAAATACTTTTTCACTTTTATTGTGGGGAAACATAAATCGTAAAATAATTTAAACAAGTTATAAAATTCGTTAAACGATTCTATAGCATCTAATCTTTTTTCGTAAATTGCTGAAAATGACAGGCTTTTTAGACAATCAAGAAACTTTTTTTTATTTTCGATGCAATAATCCCTCTGTAACTCATACCACCATTTCATAACAGGAGTCTTTCTTTCTTTAACAGGAATTTTCAGAACTTGACCTCTATGATCTGATAGACCCAATTCATGGACACTGGATGTACTATTTTTTATATTAGTTGCTATTTGATCGATACATGTTTTGGTATTGTTTGTAATTCTGGTCGGTTCTTTTATCTTCATTTCTAAATTACAGTTTTCTAGGTGATGTCGAAGTACAAGAGATATATTAGTATCTACCAAAGTATTAACATTCCAATCGCCACAAACTACAATTTTCATCCGTTTTTTCTTACAAACGTCTTTCAGCAGATCTGATAGCCTTTGAAAAAATATAGAGTTTGTTGATGATGGTGTTTTGTGAGTGTATATACAGATAACGATTATACCATACGCAGTTAACTCCAAGCCACAACATTCAAAAACATACTTAATAGAAATGTTTTCTAGATATTCTATTACTTTATATTCCATATTCTTTTTCACCAATATAGCGACTCCTCCACTTTTTGTGCCTTTTCTAGAATACCATGTCGCTATTTTGAAGCCGTTTAATCGTAGATTTGTCTCTGATCCTGAACTTAAGTTTGTTTCACACAAACAAACAACATCTATAGCTAGTTTTTTCTCTTTCTCTAATTGAATGATTTCACATTGCAATATGTCTTGTTTACTTAATGCCCCATTAATATTTTGGTGTAATAATCCAACAGAATAGTAGCAGTTATTAGGTTTTTTAAATTGTTTCTGTAATGCTACTTGTGAAATATTGTATGTTGTTCCTGTGTCAGTCACGAAAAAATCTATTCGTGTCGTTTGCACTCTTAATAAGGTTTTCAATATTTAATAATATTGTTCTCATTCCAGTTTTATTAAGTTTTCCTGTTGTCTCCGAAAACATCTTGTAAGTCAAATCCTTATTAGAATCAAAAATGTACATGTTTTGATGTTCGTTGATATCATTGTATAATGTTCTATTAAAAACTTCAACCTTATAATTAAATATAGGGGCACCGCAGATATACGTTGGTGGAACCACAATGATGTTGGTGTGCGTAAATGGTTGAAGAACCTTTCTAATTTGTTTTATCAAATTGTAATGATTTTTCTGCTGGTAGAAATCACTTTCTCCAAGCAGTATAACACAGAAGTCACTAGAGCCAAAATCTTTTATTTTTGAATGCAACCCTTCCAGTAGTAGTAAAGCATCTGCACCATTTTTTATGTAATGACAATAGTCATATTTACTGCCAAGTTCTAAGTTGTTTAATATTCCCGGAATGCTATATTTATTCGTACTTGATATTATACACATTTTTTGTCGTTTTTCCACATTTTTATTGCCTGTAAAGATAGTATCTTTAAAATTAGGCGTTTTGCAACTTTTTAATTCTTTTTTTAGTAAATCTATTGATGTACCGATTTTTCTCATTTCTACCTGGGCGTTTTTAATTTGTTTTTTCAATTTGTTACATTGGATTTCTAAATTATCAATATGTGATGGATGAGATTGTACCATAATGTTATTATCTGAGTAAAAAGCTATCTCTATTTTGTCTGAAGAGTCATTCGTGGTTTCTAGTTGTTCTGGGTTCTGCAAGCAGCTCTGTTCTTGTATGAGGATTGAAGTATTTACATGATTACTGGTTTTGTCATTGTCTCGATATATGTTCTTTAGAAAATTTACTTTTCTTTCTAAATCTTGTATAATCCTATTTAATTTATTATTTTCCAAAATTTTGTTTTCAAGCTCATTTTGCACACAATTTAGTTCCAGTCTTAGTTTCTCCATTTCATTTTTCATGTCCTGCATTACGTTTAACCCAATTATATTTTCAACACTTCTAAAAATGCTTTGATTTCCTTCAGGTGTGTTAGTCATTGTTTCATTTTGTAGTAGTGATTCATAGGACCTGGATGTTGACGTTGCCTGGCGTTGTTTTCTATGCGTAATATTTTTTTCTTCTGACTGTACTATAATTTGACTAGATATAACTTGATTTTTTAATGTTGACTGAATTGGTGTTGATGTAGAGATTGTCGAATTTACAGGGTTTTTATCATCATTATAGTTACCAACGCTATGCATTGGTTTTGTAGACTTCTGCGATATACAACTATCACAAATCCATTTTTTCTTTCGTTCAGGCGTCATAGTGTTGTAAAAGCGTTGCGTTGAGACGTTGCCACAGTGCAAATCAAATTTGGATTTACATTTCATACAGCATAAAAATTCCCTTGAAGGTAATGTTTTTTTGCATTTCGAACAAATCGCCATTTCTTTCTTTGTTATTTTATTATTAAAAGTTATAAAAATAAAAAAAAAAAAACAAAATAAAAAAAAAAATGCAAACTGTGTCTTCGCTTCAAAGTTGGGGAAATTTGTAGGATCGATCTCGGTCCCTACTGGATACTTCAACGAGTCTTGACCACTTGTCTATGAAGACTATATGCATAATTAGCGAAATTAACCATCAGTATTACCGGTATCGATTTTAAATTTATGTAGGTGTAATTTAAAAACTTTTTAGCATAACACCGTTCGTTATTCGTAAATCACTCTAAACTCAACACTTAGTCTTCCTATTTAGTTTTAGTATCTTTTGATGTTGGTCACTGTATTTTCACTTGTTATTTTCACACACTGTTATTGTTTTATTATAGTGAAATTTTTATATAAAGAAGTATTTTAGTGTCAAAAAGTTCACCTTAAAATTCACTGAAATCACTATTTAAATCTAAGTTAATGTTTATGACAGCAATAAATGCACTGAATTAAGTTATAAGGTTTGCTATTCTCATATAATCACAACATTTAACAGACTTATACTATTTTATTTACGATATACAATACGGAGGCTAGATTAACCTTAGCTAGTGACGGTAAGTTGACGGCATATACGTTACTATTTAAAGGTAAAACCGAACCTTCTTATTCCAATTCTGTCCGGGGCAACCCTTAAAACAAATTACTATTCTACTTTTAAAACCTTGACAATATATTTGCTATCATACTAAAGTCTGTTTATTTCATTCACTTACACGCCCACTATTCTATGTTTTTCCAAGTCTGGGTGTTTGTGGTTCCTTCGTTATTTGTTATTTTCCTATTTCCACAAAACAAACAGTTAGATAACTACTTTGAGATCGAAACACGTGGTACGTGACTACATTTATTTAAGTATTTAAAAAGTAATAAATATACAGGGTGAAATTTTAACCACCTTCCAAATTTTAATATATCAATCTAAGAGACAAAAAACAAAAGACGTATTTTTTCTTTTGGTATAGCCCTTGCAAAAATGCCAAGATAAAGCACTTAGAAAATGTCCGCCAAAAATCTAAAATTTTTGATACGGCCACCTAGCACCCCCTTTTTCACGCGTCGCGCATCTCATTCATTCATTACGATACTATTCATAATATGTTTTTGATTTTTTCCTTTAAATACTTTACTAGGTCTAGGACGGTAAAAATTTAAAACTATATCGCGAAAAACATATTCGAGTGACAACTTTATTTACATTTTTAAGTTCACAAATAGGCTCTAAACACGATACTGAACGCCTATAAAAATTTTGGAAAGTGGTTAAAATTTTATCCTGTACATACCTATTGTTTACTAAAACGTGTTTGTGTATTAATTTTTCTCCACTGCTGGACATAGAGCGCCCCTAAATCTGCAGTGTGATTGTTCAAACGTTGTTTCGTTAAACGCATTGTTTTAAAATGACTAACAAACTTAATAGCCACGTCACTGAAACTGCGTTCTGGTATACAGGATGAAATTTTAACCACCTTCCAAATTTTAATGTATCAATCTACGAAACAAAAAACAAATGACGTAAATTTTCTTTAGGTGTAGCCCAGTACAAAAATGTCAAGTTAAAGCACTTAGAAAATGTCCGACACAAATCTAAAATTTTTGATATGGCAACACTTCTTTTACGCGTAGCGCATCTCATACATTCATAAGATACTAATCATAAGTTTTTGATTTTCCCTTCATACCTTAACAGACCTAGGACCGTAAAAATTGTAAGCTATATTACGAAAAACATTTTCGGGTGAACAAGTTTTCACGTTTCATTTACGTTTTTTACTTTATACCTAAATGGGCTCTAAATACGATTTAGAACGCCTATAAAAATTATGGATAGTGGTCAAAATTTCATGCTGTATAGCTGTTTGTTCATTGTCAAAACGAATTGACGACCATTTGGATCAGCGGTAGTTAACGCTGCTTCTGAGCCATGGGTCGCGGGTTCGATCCCCGCACAGTACAAATATTTGTGTGCATGAACATGTCTGTTTGTACTGGTCTGGGTGTTTTCTATGTATTATAAGTATATATTTACAAAAAAAAAAAGTATATAAGTAAGTTTATCGGTTGTCTAGTACCCCATACGACAGGGTACTTAATAGTACCTTAATTTGGGACTAGATGGCTCAGTGTGGCCCAGTGAGGCATGTCTTAAATATTTATAAAAAAAAAAACAGTTTTATGCTAGACTTAAGTACCCAATAATTCATTAGTAAATAATCAACAAACGCTTTAACTACCGTTGTCTGTATCGATCAATTCGTATGCTATTTTTAGCTGATATTAACAACATTATAAGTATAGCACAATGGAAAAAGAGGCAGAGAGAACCCTTTTCCTATATTTCAAAACCCATACTTTATGTTACATAAACATTAGAGCATTGACCTAAATGCACGAATAATGGTTCTAGGTTAAAAGATTTTTTGTTAAAAATTTACGTTTATAACTTTTTTGATGTTTTTTGAAAAAAAAAGTTTTATATTGGTTCGGTTCTGGATGTACTAAAAGGTGCTCCTTATATGGTTAATTGTATTTACTTTGAAACCATTGCATTCGGAATTGCCAATTTACTTATATTACAGCTAGATCATGATGACAATTAAGAATTATTTGCGTTATGTTTTTATTTGTAACATGTTTCATTTAGAATTGAATAAATCCAAGAGTTTCTTAAAGCAACGAGATAATTCATCTAATTTATTGAATTATGTAGGTTCTAAATATGTACGTGGAAATTACGACAAGACTATAGCTTCAGCCCGCGGCTGCGCTCACGTTAAATGCGCCCCCACATTCAGGTTTGGAAATCCCAAAAAAACAAACAGATATACACTTTCCTATTTATAATATTAAGTATGGATATGGATAATCCATTTAAGAGGTCAGTGCTTGGCATTTGACTGATAACGGCTGGTGACAATGATGAAGTATCTCAAGTTATATCTGTATTTTTTGGTTTATGTGAACCAACTGAGTCTACCGGCATCTTTGTTCCTAACCGTTGGGTACTTTAAGTTCTTATTATCGTTAAAGTTGAACCTACTGAGCCTTTCTCTAACTTTGTCAGAAACCCAACTTAATAGCAGGTTATTAATGATGTCTTTTCTATATGTAAACGGCTTAATAATGAAGGGCTATGAGAATTGAAGTTGATCGATAGCTATTCTTTTGTTAATATTATTTCTAAGTCCATTTACGGGTCGATCGCGTATAATACCTATTATAAAGGTATACAGGATGAAATTTTAACCACTTTCCAAAATGTTTACAGGCGTTTAGTATCGTATTTAGAGCCTATTTATGAAGTAAAAAATGTAAATCAAGTTGTGACACGAAAATATTTTTCACAATTTAGTTTTAAATTTTTATGGTCCTAGGCTTGATAAGGTATAAAGGGAAAATCAAAAACTTATAATAGTATCGTAATGAATGAATGAGATGCGCATCGCTTAAAAAAAGTGTTGATAGGCGGCCGTATCAAAAATTTTAGATTTTTGGCGGACATTTTCTAAGTGCTTTATCTTGGCATTTTTGTACTGGGCTATACTAAAAGAAAAATACGTCATTTGCTTTTTGTCTCGTAGATTGATATATAAAAAAATTTGGAAGGTGGTTAAAATTTCATCCTGTATATACCTATTTATTTACCCGACGTTTCGGCTGGATTGCACCAAGCCTTAATGGACTTAGTAATAATGTTATGTGTTCAAATCGCGAGAGTTTAAAATCATTTATTCCTTTGTAATATGCTTTTTATCTTAAGGTTTTAAAGAATAAAGAAGCCCTTATTTTAAAAATGATACACAAAAAAATTTACCTTCCATTAATCAATCATGAATACCAATTTTTATCCTACAAACATTAACCTAAAAGTTATAAATCATTGAAATTTGTCATCATGGTCATTGGACCGTAGAGCTTATTTTTTTCTTTTCAGTTTTTATATAAATAGTTGCTGTAGCAGTCGGGTTTGTGTTTTATTTTAATTGTCGGTTTATATACTTCTGATAAAAACGTAAGTCTCAAATATTAGTGTATGGCTGTTGTGATGTCAAGTTATCATCCTCACCAGTTCATAACTGGAAACAGACCTCCTCAAGAGGAGAATATCGCCATAATCGCCACGCTTGGCAACTGGGTTGTCGATCGCAGAATGTCCAGTGGTGAAGAAAAGACGCTGCTGTTTAATAATAATGAGTTTTGCTATTATTTTTATGAGACGGCACATCACTATACACCATTTAACAGCCCAAACATTATTTGTCTATGGCAAAATACTTCTTTTTTAAAAGCCTGCGTTCAACCTTCAGCTATTGTAGATTGTCCACTGCTAACAGTAGACTAGCGACGAAGTTACATAAGTATCTAACACATATAACTGTAACTTATTAAACAGTTTAAATATCAACACGGCTTCATGCATAATATTTATGTTACAGAAAGAACAGACTTAGCAATGGACTCATTGTTTCACTAAGACACAGTCGCTTTCCTGCCAGTTTCACATAAAAATACTGGCTGGTATTATAAAAACAAAAAAAAACACAAAATACTGGTCACAAATTGGAATCAAAATCCGTTTATAAAAAAACATCCGTTTTCAAATTCCAAAATTGAAAAACTAAATAGGTGCCAACATGAAAATTTTAATAGTGATGTGTGTAGTGATATTTTTTACGAAATCAGTGTATAACATGAGGATTAGTGAGTTGTTGAGTGAAATACCTGGCTGGGTAAGATTTAAATGCTGTTTTTCGATAACGCAACAAATAAAACAAATAGTTGTATTGATTACCTATTGTTAGGTAAATAATAGTTTTAGTAATTTAGTTCAGGGAGGGAAGTATGTCTAAAAATAGTAATCTCAGAGATAGAACACTATTTTATCATCACTAATTATTAGTTATCTATTTTTATTTGGAACTAACAAGGTTTATTCATTTCTGTTCGAAATCTGTCCTTAATGATATTGTGATAAGAGATTCAAACAAAACAAAACTTAGTTTCATTAGAACCAAAGGTGTCAACACCAACACGTTGAGGGATGCAATATGCCTAATATCATAATAAGAGTTATGTAGTTTATTTAATCCATCTCTTGTACTGCCAGAAGTAATAGGATCCCACTAACAATTTTCAGACAGGTTGGCAATTTTCATTTACTAACTGTCTGCCAACCATAGTGATTAATACAATTTTAAAAGGTCTGTGTAAAACAGTGCTTATTATTTGAGTTATGAATTATTATTTATATCCTTACTAATATATTCTATCTTTTAATTTATAAAAGAAAGTCAAGTTAGTTACACCTGGACAGCCTAGTCACATTGGCTACATGAGCCACATGAGGGCACACGACCGACAATCATAACTATTTGGCCATGTATACAGTATCCTGGCCGATATCGGTCGGGAAGTCATCACCGTCTATGTTTTTCAGGACACCATCAGCACGACTTGGGATAAAATGATAGTTGCCATCAAAAACCCTGTGCGCATCAAGAGACTCGGATCTGTTGGAAGTAAGTGGTAAATTGTTTAGATAAATGTATATTGAATTAATACAAATCAAACTTATTGTTAATCTTGAACAGAACAGCACTATCCCTACTCGTCGTATATGAGTCGTTAAAGCGACAAAGCTGCAAAGGGAGTACGAACAGAAGAGAAGCCACATGAGGATTTTGGCTGGACTATGATCATAGCGTCATAGCGTACATAGCGTGGCAATTATTGCAATACCTATACACTGCTAAACCTATATACTGCTTTTGAAGAAGCCTGCGTCTCCAGTAGTGGACTGTTAGATTCAAAAGCTAACTCGTCTGTGTCTAAACGTGAAGAAGGGAAAATAAATATAAATAAATATTTTAAGACATGCCTCACTGGGCCACACTAAGCAATCTAGTCCCAAATTAAGCTACTATTAAGGGTACTCGTATGGGTTACTAGACAACCGATAAACTTACTTATATACTTATTTTTTGTAAATAAATACTTATAATACATAGAAAACACCCAGACCAGTACAAACAGACATGTTCATGGACACAATCCCCGCACAGTACATTTGTACTGTATCGAACCCGCGACGCATGGCTCAGAAGCAGCGTTTACTACTGCTGATCCAAATCGTCGTCAAAATGCATTTAAGTAATTTTCTTTTCAATTCTAAACATTTATTTTTAATATACTACATCATAAGCTACGTGTATTCAGCAAAATAAAATCGAAGAAGAGTTTTTTTTATTTATTATAATTTTGTTTACTATTTTTCATCTTGTAGGTATCGGTATTTTTAGTGCATCGCTTATAAGTTGACATTGCGCAGTCGGATTTTTGATTTTATCATTATTTTTATTTCACATCAATGTTAAAGAAAAAATAAATGAAACAGGATAAAAACATCATTAATTAGATATTTGAAAAGAAATTCGAACTGAATGACAAGACAGTACAATAAAAAGTAGTGTATCCGTCGACATTAGTGATACTTATACTGATCATTCCAAAGGAAATAAAATCAGCTTACCTATATACGATATACAGTTTTATATTAATTCACAGAACGCAAATCAACTGCTAACCCTGGTGCAACTCAAAACGAGCCTACACCAATCTTCAGTATGTCAACTGCAGTCCCCAAAGAAACATCTAATGAAAAAGTCATACCATTGTCTGCCGATATTCACTCATCACCAGATAAGTCAGTGTCCATGGAAATGCCACCAGAACTCCGAAAGATAGCATTTGTAAAACATGCGGACACCAAGCCGGAACCTGGTGCGATTTCTGGAGACGGAAAAGTGAAGGTACCGTATATACCGGAACCAGTCTGGAAGACACTGGAAGACTGGGAACAAATGCAGAAACCGCATTTTGTGAAGATTGTTAGAGGAGAAAGTGCAGATATAGGTAAGGCTCCATTACTGTTAATTTTACAAATAACTAAGTATTTTACAAAACTATATTATGGCTTAAAGATGTAATGTTACCACCTGTTCTACTTTTATGGGTGTTGTAAGTGACAACAAAAGAAGTGTCGCCAGAAAAAAAAGACAAACTGTGATCGCCATCGCTTGGTAGGCGGAATTTTGCCGGGGCGTATAGCATAATCATTTTTTGGGAGAGGCCTATGTCCAGTAATAGACTGATATATGCTGTTGATAGTGATAATTTGATTAAAACAAATGGACGCGCATGATTACTGAGACGAAAGTGAAGAAGGTTTATTTCTTTCTGAAAACATATCATAGGAGTACAAAATACGAGTAGAGAATTGAAAACCATGTTACTACAAGTCACTTGCTCATTAGAGATAGCGCTTGTACTAAAAAATTGCCGCGGTGTGTTTGTTCTGTGGAACTAGTACAGGTATCCAAAAACCAAAGATCGACCAAAACTGTACTGATATTTTCCAGCATATCTTACCACTGCTGCATGAGAGCATACAGAATATCAATAATAAAACTTGAAAAATTATATTTCATGCGGGATTTGAACCCGCGTACCGGGCGTGCCTAGAAATTGCATTAATTGCAATTAGGATGCTAAAATACCATAAACAGTAGCATACAGAATTTTAGTTAATATACACCCAAAACTACGAGAAAACCTTCAAATCATTCTAGTCCTAAAAAGTTTCTAAAAACAGGATCGTGGCCTAAGATAGGATTGAGACAACCAATCAAATGCAAGATTTAAATTTAACCGTTTAAGTTTCGCCGTAATTTCAGCGTTCTTAAGTGAAACTATATAGTCAAAGTTATTGTTATAAAGTTACTTATGCAAATTTTATATTTGTAGCTTTAGAACGAAAATCTGTAAACACAAAAATACACCTAAACATCTCGATAATGAGTTTTTTTAGAATATCACTTCAATTTAATTACGTGAGCAAAGCAGCATGTGAAAATTAAGGCAGTAATATAACGCGATACAATATTACCCATTAGATCTCAATTATGAGGAACTAGTAAGTATCAAATTAGCGTCAACGGTAACAAGGTTATACAGCACTCGCGGTGAAAAAGGGTACGTTATTGAATCTGGTTGCTTAGCGATCCTAACTGGGGTATTCCAATTATTTGGTACTAGTCAATCAATAATATCATCTCAGCCAACCGACGGTCACATCTGGGCATACGTCTTATCTAAGGGTCAAGCGGCTTCTTGCGACCTTCATCAGATCGTCATCCTTAACGTGGCCACGATTCCAGAACCTTTTCGCCCCAACTGTAACCGGTTCTTCATGTTAAATGTTCTACTGCTACATGCTCATCAAACACAAATTTTGTTTGTGTGATCTAACCGAGAGTTCGATATAACCTAAAGCGATATATTATAAACGAGAGCTCATTAAAACCGAGAGTGCGATATAACTGAGAGTTTGATAAATTTGAAAACATAATAATATAATCAATAAAACGATGTAACTGAGATATCAATATAACCGAGATTGCTATATAACTGAGAGTTAGACATTACTATGAGCGCGTTATAACTGAGGTTTAGATAAAACTGATAACGCGATATTACCAATAAAACGATGTAACCGAGAGCTAAACATAACCGAGAGTACGATATAACCGTTAGCTCAATGTAACTGAAAGCTCAACATAACTAAGAGTATAATATAGCCGAGAGTTTGATATAATCTAAAGCAATATAACCGAGAATTCGATATAATCTAAAGCGATATAACCTAGAGCTCAATATAACCGAGAGTACGTTATAACGAAGAGTTTTATTTAATCTAATTCCACGCGGCCAAGTCGCAGTCGGAGCACTAGTTTATAATAAAACTAGCTGTTTCCCGCGACTTCGTACGTGTTAATTTCTGATTTTATGATTGCGATTATTTTTGCAACATTTTCCACTGATGCTTCGCTCCTATTAGCCGCAGCGTGATGTTATATCGTCTATCCAACACAAAAATATTTTTTCTATTCGAACCAATGCTTCCAGAGATTAGCGCGTTCAAACAAACAAACAAACTCTTCAGCTTTATAATATTAGTATAGATTGACTGCAATTAAAATAACATTTTTCACTCTGTTCACAGATTTTGAAGCACTCATCGTAGGCACAGAAAAAAGGCTGACTAATATTCCTGAAAACGAAAGATTTGGTGTGCTTATGTTCGTTAGATAATAAAATGAAGTATTTGTTAAAAAGGCTGTTTTTTTTTTCCATAACATAATGTCAGAATTTTGTTATAGGTGGCTTAGAAAATTTTGCAACAATCTCTGAAACAAGGTGACATAGCTCGGTACCTATTTCATTTTTAACTTGTATAAATAGCTTAAAAACAGTAACCCGTTTACAAAATGCAATGATTTCAAAGTCACCCTGTATGTTTGCTGTAAGTATTGTTTAAATATTTTTGTACACAGAATTTTGTCTTTTTTCATTTGATAGCACACTCGTCAAACCCAAATTATTTTTTCAATTAACCCCAATATTTTGTCATTCACTATGTAGTTTTTTTAACAAAAGGTATCCTATGTAACCCGGACTGTAATAAGGAATCGATAAGTACCTCATTTACCAAAATCGGATCAGTAGATTAGCCACAAATGTGGAACTCACATACATATATACATAGACTGCTGAAATCATTACCCTTCCTGCCTTTGCCGTAGTCGGGTAAAAAGTAGGCAAATGTCTGTAGTTGCAGAATTTTAGAACACTATCGCTCCTATTTCCCGTGTAGTGTGACCTAAAATAGAATA
The DNA here is from genome assembly GCA_949315895.1 of Anania crocealis. Taxonomy (NCBI): domain Eukaryota; kingdom Metazoa; phylum Arthropoda; class Insecta; order Lepidoptera; family Crambidae; genus Anania; species Anania crocealis. The sequence continues at coordinate 3,611,594 of OX438858.1, read as the reverse complement.
ACACCACGCCTTCTTGATCTATTGGTGTCGTAAGAGACGAGTTCTACCAGAACCCGACGACCAACAACTTTTATTTGCCATTAGCCAAATTGAAATTGTAAACCCGCCTACCAAGCGTGGTGATTATAGCAATATGTTGGTATAATGGTGATTCTAGTATAATGTTGGAGAAAATTATATCTACTGGACTATTCAACATGATCAGGCCTCCACAACTTTCTTATAAACTTAATTATGAACTCTTGTTTGTATAAAGACAAGTTACAACACATAAACACTATGTTTTAATTTAAATAAATAATGGGCTTGCTCTTGACTACATACTTAACTCTATGGTTAAGAAGAAGCCTAAGATTGAGCGAGCTTACCAAGGGGCACTGGTTCTCCGACACAGCGGAACACAGAAAAACTGTTTGGCGCTGGACTCTGGCAGGAAGGTGGTAGCATCCAGGCAGCCTCTTACGAAGTTCACCACCGCAGAGGAATCTGTTAGCCGTCATCATTGGTTGGAAAACCAAAGATGCCGTTGCCCAGGGTGGACCACTAGGAGGTAGAGAAAATGGGTATAAAATAGGCAATGTTTCTAGACATGCCTCCCAACATATTTAAAAATGTGATAATTAGATGGGTTCTTGACAAAATGTTATTGTAGTGTAACTCAATATTTTAATGAAAAATGACGTAATTATATTTGCTTAACTAATTTTATAAAATTATGGCCGGTGTGCATTTTTTATTTCAATCATTAATTAAATTTTTGTGCTTGAAAATTAAGTTTTGAGATTAGTAGTAAGATTAATAAATTTGAATGTATTATCCGAACTTAATAATTTACATGTAAACATTTGCACACTCGTACCTAATACATATATTTTTTCTAGACTTTAAAAGGCTGTTTTCTAAGTCTGAGTTGGGTTTTAAAAACTTAAAATTGCTACCTTTAAGGACTACCAAGCCTTAATGTCTTGGTAGCTAAATGGTGAGACGTCACCCGGTAAGCGAAAGGTTGTAGTTCGAGTCCCATCTGAGGCAGGCAGCATTAGGATGAGCCCAGTGGATTGACTACATGTGCTTGAGACAGATAATAGTTTTAATACTCACATGTATTCTTAACTACGTATATAGTTATTTCAATAACATCCTAGAACATATCCCCGGTTCAATCGTATATACATTCACACAGTTAGCATTATGTAAGTTGGTCTAGCAATATAAATGTTATAAAATATTATAGATAATATGTCGAAGGTACGGCCAAGTTCAAAAGTGTTATTGCCAGTATATTAGTTCAACGACAACATTTCTATTTCATTTTGTAGTCCTATTTTTGAAGTAATTATTTAAAGAAGACTTCATTAAGGATAACTCAATTTAGTTATAAGTTTAATTAATGAAATGGCATTCCTAGAATCACTGAAGTATATGAAAACTGAAGTAGATTTATTCTGAGTACAAATATGTTTAAAAAGACAGCAAATATACAAGTTGACTTTGAAATCATTGCATTTCCGTAGATGGAATAAAGTTTTTAAATATATAAACTTGTTTTACAATTGAATCAAGTAGGTACAATGCCAACGGGTCTGCCAAGCGCAGTGGTTGTGGTATGCAAATTTTACATGGGTAATCTATACTAATATTTTAAAGCTGAAGAGTTTGTTTGTTTGTTTGAACGCGCTAATCTCAGGAAGTACTAGTTCGAATTGAAAAATTATTTTTGTGTTTGATAGTTAATTTATCGAGGAAGGCTTTAGGCTATATAACATTACGCTGCGACCAATAGGAGCGAAGCATCAGTGAACAATGTTGTAAAAATAATCGCGATCATAATAACAGAAATTGACGCGTACGAAGTCGCGGGCAACGGCTAGTATCAAATAAAGTATAGTATATCAATACGACCGCTGTAACACTTTTGCGAGTGATGATCCACGATTCTTTTCCACCTCGCCTATGAAAACAATAGGTCTTTTAACCACTTCATCTCAATGTTGAACTAGTCTCAGACTACCTCAGTAATGTTTTGTGTTGCCATAAGATTTACATTTTTCATTCTAATTCATACAATTTTAGTTTCATGTTTAGTGGAAATGACTTTATCGAATTTCATAGAGTTTCTTGAACGATTCCCGAGCAAACTACAGGTGAATATTTTTTTTTTTTTTTTTTTTTAATAAATAAATGTGGACAACATCACATACATTGTTCTGATCCCAATTTGAATAACTATTCAAAGCATTCGTATTTTGGAAACCAGAAACAACGAAGGTACCACAAACACCCAGACCCGAGAAAATGTAGAAAAACACTTTTTTTCTACATTGACCCGTCCGGGAATCGAACCCGGGACCTCGGAGCAGCCGACACCTTGAAAACCGGTGTGTACGCCACTCCGCCACGGAGGTCGTCAATATTAAGTTAATTGCACATTAAAGTATACTAAAAAACCAGACTTACGCTATGACATTTTTTTAAGAAATCATATGCTAAAATTTAGCAATTATCAATCAATATCTTTTATAGATAGATAGATAGACACTCTTTATTGCACACCATACAAAATCATGTTTAACTTAGAAAATACATTAGGGACTGTACAATTCAGGCGGTCTTATCGCTGTTAGCGATCTCTCCCTGCATTAAAATATATTAAAATCGTTTAAAATATTGAGAGTTTTAGACTATGTTGAAAAAATGTAACCCGTACCTTTTTTTAATGATTTAATATGCGTTCATCGCTACAAGTTGAACGAGAGGCTATTTGCAACGACTAACCATTTCAAAGCAAGTTTTTTTACCAATTATATAACCATTTTTTTTTTAATAATTAGTAGTGTTAAATGATAAAGAGTCTCTTAATCCCTCGATTGTGAGTTATTCCAGACACAATTGTAATCAATTCTTATCGTGGCACCCGGGTGCCTCGTGGGGTTCAAAGCATTAAATCCCGCCAGGCGTGGCGATTATGGCAAACCCTTTTGTAGAGGCCTGTGTCCAGCGGTGGACTGATGTATGTAGGCTGGAAATGATGATGATGATAAATCATGAATCAGTAGTCCGGTGCTTACAAATTATTTTTAAATGATACAAAATATTTAGTTTAAAATTGTGGTTTCAGGGATTAAAACGGTACCCTATTAGGTACTAAGACTCCACTTTCCATCTGTCTTTCTGTCACCAGACTAAATTTCATAAGATATAGCCTGGCACTTGACCGGTTTTTAGGGACTTGAAAGATCATCTTTTTAAAATACTTACAAACTTTTAGGACGCATTCGGAACTACATGGAACATACTGAAAAAAAACTTTGAAGTACCGTTTAAACCGTCAAGGCATCGTCGATTGAGATATACGGTAGTAACTGATACGCCGCCGTCACATACCGTCAGAGTATTTAGTGTGACAGGTATGTATCCACTACATAAGTTTGATAATAGTCAGCGATCCATTTTTTAACAGACGAAAAAAGTGGAGGTTCTTTATTTGAAGTATTAATAAATGATACAATACTACCTGTTCCAGAGGAATTTGAACGGGTATTTTTTTGAACTTATAGTAATCCCACTGGAACCTTTATTTTTTCAGATTGAAAAAATAGTTTTAATTCCTGCTTTAAATCTATCTTCGTGCCAAATTCCGTTCGGCCGTAATTTTTTTAAATTAATTTATTACAATGTGTACAAATCAGATTACAATTATGAGAATACTAATAATAAAATTGAATTACTTTAGTCTAGATTGTAGTCCTAAAGTATGTATCCAAAAAAACATATCAATGAAAACTTTGACATAATCATCAAGATCTAAAAAAGTTAAAAAAAGTTTTATTTAAACCAAGTGAGCCTAAATTAATCATCATCCCGGCATAGAGCCTGGGATCACATTATCGGGTTTGGGAGGATATCCTTGAGTGTTAAGGCGACTACTAAGAGCTAATTGTAATTTTGAGAGAGATGTAAGAGAGATGTAAGAGATTTGTAATAGGTATAGAATAAGTAATATGTTGTTATTCATTGTAAATATTTAAGCTGTAAATAAATAAATTAAATAAATAAATGTAAACAACATCACATACATTGTTCTGATCCCAATTTGAATAACTATTTAAAGCATTCGTATTTTGGAAACCAGAAACAACGAAGGTACCATAAACACCCAGACCCGAGAAAATGTAGAAATACAAATTTTTTTCTACATTGACCCTTCCGGGAATCGAACCCGGGACCTCGGAGCACGCGAAACCTTGAAAACCGGTGTGTACGCCACTCCGCACGGAGGTTGCCAAAATGGAAGAAATCTTCCTAAAATAAATAAATAAATAAAATAAAATAAGTGTTGCCCCCGACTGATATAATTTTATTACTTCTATACAAAAGCTATTTTCAAAAAACTAGAACAGTATCAATTTATTAAATTACCTCTATTATTTATTTTCCTCTCCTCCACCTCTAGTTTTTTGAGAATCGATTTGTTTAGAAGTAATATAATTATATCAATCGGAGGCAGCTTAGCTCTAGTAGTCCCCTTAACATGATTGACTAACAAACATTCATCCACCAAACTTTCGCTTTTAAATATTAGTAAGATCAGTAAGATGCTACTTAGGTTAGCATAAAATTGAGAACCTCCACTTTTGCATGTAACATTTTACCAGGTGGACGGATTTCGGATCATTGGTAGTTTCGGACCACGATTTGGTTCAAACAGCTTAATTTGGATGGGTCATTTGGCTGCACAGGGTTCCTTGACTACTGTCAAAAATTTATTTTATAAAATTTCAATATGCTTGTTATAAGGTTCTTAATTTTTAGCCATTTCAGAGTCAAGTACACTGGATGTAGAAGCTGAAAAGGTTCGACCGATCATACCCATTATACATCCCAGGCAACCGGAATGGGAATTCGCATGGAGAAGCCCTTCAGCTGAAGGTATATCATAAACAGGGTGTACAAAAGCATGGAACTGCTGATATACATAATGGGACATTCATGGAACGGTTTTAAGTCTTATTTATTTAATATTCGAATTTTAACGATTCGAAATTCAAACAGATAATTAAAGAGCTTAACCCATACAAATACATTCGTACAGTTGCTCACTGTAGTTATATTTAACCCTTTGTTTAATATTCTTTACTTATCAAAGTTATATTATAAAATGTGTATTTCAACCGATGAAAAAATGGTTGTTTTGTATTACAAATCCTTTTTTCTTTTGAATGACTACGCATTTTCTTTACTGATTTTCTGTTTCACATTTTTCTTAAAAACAATTTTAACAAGAACCAACATACGCAAACCAGAAACTTATAAAAAAGTAATAAAATTTTAAGTTTATCACCAAACAAGCAATTACAGGCAATAAACTATTAATTCATGTGTAAATTAAGATTTTTTCTGCCGCTGGATGTGTATTCAGTTTTTTATTTTACATCATGGGATACAAACCTATTTCTGTATTTATTTAATCTGTTTTTTTTTGTCTATTTTAACAGTTAAGAAGCACACGAAGAGCATCGAAGATACTAAGTGCTACTAAAATTTTTCTAAAAATAATTTGTTATAATTTCTATCCCAATTCTTTAACACTATCATTAATTATGGCATTGAATTGCTAATTGTAATAAATTTAGAGTATTAAATTCTGTTAAATTTAGAAAATACTTTAAAGTAAACGGGAGACGGTATTTCTTTGTTGCCACTTCAACTTCACGATTCTTCAAGTGATGTCAGTTATCTTAGTTCTCCTACCTATGGGTTTCTCATTCCTGATTCTATCACGCAGGGAAATACCAAGCGTTGCTCTCTTTATTGCTGTGTGTCCTTGAGCCTGTTTACGAGTTCCTTAAGCGACTACGTTTCAGTTCTCTAAGCCATTACTGGCAACAAGTACTGGTCAAAGACTTTCATCTTGAGATACTACAGTAATTTAGACGCGAAGATTTTTCGTGTTTTTTAGACGTCCCATCCGTTCTATCTTCTATCTTTAAAATTCGTTTATGGGAAATCGTATTTTGCACTCCCTGTACGTAAATTGAAATGTTAAGTGAAAGTGATCTTAATTAATAGGGCTATTCAACTTTTAAAGATTATTTAAATGATAGAAACGTTATGTATAAGTATTAAATTGTCCTAGCTTGTACATGCTTACACCCTTTGTAAACATTTATTTACAAGGAAGTTGACAATAGTGACCGAGTTTCTTGCGCTGTTTATTCTCGGCACTAGCCTACACGTGTCCCGAAGCAGTGGCAGGTCTAAAATTGGTACGTGTAAAAGCGCCTCCCCGAAAAATTTGCAGAAATAAAACTGATTTTACTGATTTTTATCATTCAGTAATCAGGCACTCTTGCATCTTCATTCAAATCTTCAAATCATGTCACTAATTTCTTCCTTTAGTGATACGGATCACTTACTCTATTTGCCTGTTTCTATCTTTATTATTTTAATTTCTCTTTCACCGACTCTTACACTTTTATCCCTCAAGCTGTCTAGAGAGGAAGTCGTTCAGTAATCAGTCATTCTTGCATCTTCATTCCCTTTCACTCATTTATTCGATATCTTACCATCCAAGTACAAAACATTATCTCCAAATCTATACTAATATTATAAAGCTGAAGAGTTTGTTTGTTTGTTTGAACACGTTAATCTCAGGAAGTACTGGTTCGAATTGAAATTTTTTTTTTGTTGAATAGTCCATTTATCTAGGAAGGCTTTAGGCTATAAAACATCACGCTGCGACCAATAGGAGCGAAGCATCAGTGAAAAGTGTTGCAAAAATAATCGCGATCATAATAACAGAAATTGACGCGTACGAAGTCGCGGGCAACAGCTAGTCATTTATATTTGTTATTGTATAGTTATTGATTTAATGTTGATTCGCACCGTTAACGGGCAGGTGATCATAAAAATTACATGACATTTTCCGATCCTGACAAGGGTATAAAACTTTAGACATTGTTTTACCTGGGCAGGCACCATGTTTGGAACAAAGTGTATAAGTGTAGCGGAACGCGATTTAAAAATAATTTATATACTATTAATCTTAAGTTTCTGACATATTTAAAGCCAGTGTAGTAAATTTCTGAATCTCACACATGTCGTATTTTTCAAAACAAATAATAATATATATTTTTGAAGTGAAACTTCTTTATCGGCGTTGGAAAAAATTTACCGTCACGAAAAAGTTTTCGGTTGCGCGTCACAGCGTCACATTTCTCGGTTACGCGCCATCTTTTTCTTGCCCCTACCACGGTTGGTTCAGACGATAGCAAAAAGGTAAAGTGAAATAATATTTAACCAATTTAACCAATTTAACCAATTTAAACAATTTAACCAATTTAACCAATTTAACCGATTTAACCAATTTAACCAATTTAACCAATTTAACCAATTTAACCAATTTAACCAATTTAACCAATTTAACCAATTTAACCAATTTAACCAATTTAACCAATTTAACCAATTTAACCAATTGAACCAATTTAACCAATTTAACTAATTTAACTAATTTAACTAATTTAACCAATTTAACCAATTTCTGGAAAGTTGCATGTAGATCATTTTTCGAAAAATAAGGCCATAAACAAGTTTCACTTCTTACGTGTGTACACTAGTACACGCACAACTTTTTTTTAATGATTTGTTTTTCCTTACAAATTAAATAGGACCAACTACCAGTGCGTGTATCTAGTGACATATGGAATGGAAACGTGGTATGCTTAACGTGGGTCTCATCAGATGACTTAAGGTTTCACAGCGGGCATTATAGTGAATTGCTTTCCATTTTCTAGCGTGACAAAATAAAAAATTAGGAAGTAACGTGGTAGTGGGCAGGACACATAAAAAGAACCGATGCTCTATGGTAAGGTTCCAGAATGGCGACCGCGCACTAGACTATGATATGTTTTTATCCACACCAGGTAGACCGACGATTTGGCGAAGGCCTGTGAGTATGTGGCGATAGGTACCGATCGTTTTGATCATCTTTGCTGAGCAGTGTGCGTCGTTTGGATGATATGATTATGGTGATGAATTCTGATAGTTTTTTATGTCCTACATCTTTTGCACTGATTTATTCCAATCAACTTTTGCTTGATTTTATTCAAAAAGATATTTTAAATTTACTTTACATAAGTTTGTGACTTGAAGTGACACCTTTTAAATCCCTTCCATGTCGCGCCGCAAGCACGCCGTAAAAGTGGTCCTGTAACGATCTGGAGGCACAACCATTTATACTGTAAAATTGAATCGTCTGTTTACATTTTAGGAAAAACACATAACGAGTTAACTGTATGTAACCTGAAACAAAATTATATGTCATACATAATACTGAATTATATTAAGAATTAAACTAACTGAATTCTGAAATGATTGGATTAAACGAAGAGCCAAAATCTCGGGATCCTGGCTTCAATCCCCGTGTGGGGCAACAAAATTTTAGAATTTTTGAACATTTAGAATTTTCGGGTTTCTGATAACGAACCTGCATTTGGCAACCATTGTAGTGGTAACTTTAATTCAAAGCTCGATGCTTTTGCCCTGCTTGGAATGATTACCTACTTTACTTACTTTGTTAAGAGTTTACTCTTTTTCAGTGTTATGAACGAACATTGCTCGGGTTTCTGATAACCAACCCGCATTTGGCAACCATTGCAGTGGTAACTTTAATTCAAAGCTCGCTGCTTTTGCCCTGCATGAAATGATTACTTCACTTACTTGGTTAAGACTTTACTCTTTTTCATTGATAAAAATATAATATATCACAGCGTCCAATAAATACTGAAGCAACCTCCAGTATATCCAAATCTTTCTCCCAACAGCCAATTTATAGTCGGTAATAGAAATAAAGAGCGGAACATTATTTACGATACGCCACACGAAGACGCAGTAACTAATATCGGAGATACGAGTTATCTTCGCCAACCCTTATAAATTCGTCCTAAAATATAAGCCGGATATATTGTATCGGGACAGCGCCCTGCAGGGAAAGGGTTAAGAAGATAGATTATCTTGTTAAAAGCCTAGGTCGGCCCATTACCGATATTAAGCTTTGAGAACGCATTAATCAGTTTGAGTCAAGTTCATTAAATGAAGGGAAGTTACAAATTTCGATTTACAGTTTTAGTAGTTAATAATAAGTATGATAATACTAGGATTTTAAAGTCAGTCAGTCCTGCGACCTCGATTCATGCAATGGGGACTACCGTTTCTTTGCTCACCAGTTAGCGCCACTGTAGACTGAGGTCCGGAGTTATAGCTGTCAAAGGCGATTGGCGCCGAAACAAAGTGTTATATCTTGAATCTAACTAAGGTTATACTGTTTATAAATAACTATCTTGATATCAACAAACTAACTTCTGAAATAGTTGCTCTTGAGGCCGCCTATTTTTGCGCTTTTCTTAATTCCGCTTTTAAAGCGTTCACATTAATCGCCAAATAATCCATATTTGCGATATTTTACGAAGGAGATCACTTTCCAGCAGGTAAATTAAAGAAATTATAATTTATGCAACAAATTCCGCTAAAACCAGTACAAAGTGAATGATATTGGACCTCACGCGACACTAGCGCCTCTAGTGGCAAATTCACTAGCGATAGCCCCCATTGGATCGAAATGTCTATAAATAGTAATACTATTTACCTTTTAATAATGTAGCTCGGTTGCAGTAAATAAAAAAATAATAAAATTTACTTTAAATGAAAGGGCGTTCTAACTATAGAGAAATATAATTTAATTAACTCCACATTCATCTACATTGCATATTTGCCAAGCCAGGGCGAGTCACTATAATGCTAATTAAGTGTGTGTTTTTTATTGTTCTTATAAGCAATTCGAAAGTGGATTTCTATGATATAAATGTTTGCGTACTATATGTCAGAAGTGCGGTGCTGATAAATAAACATTTATTGATCTTTGAGCTCGTAACGCATAGCGTCCTTTAAAATACAATTAAAAATCATGTACTATAAGAAAAATAGATTTTTCTTTCTGCAAACATAGTAGAACCTTAAATATAATGTCATTTATGTATGCCATTCCGAGTGTAGCACAACTTGTATCCCTGATTCATACTTAACTGACCTCGGGTCACCCTATCAGGGTAAAATATTATATTCATTTCGACCCTGGAGCCTCTGATTCCATATTCAATGAGAAGTAAGGGTAGATTTCATTAGCTTAAGAGAAGTGGTATATTTGCTCAAGTTATTTATATGAAGCTATACAAATAAAACATATGTTTTCATTTTCATCTACAATTTGAACGGCTAGTGTAGTAGTGCATTGAAACGCCTAGGTAAAAGTCCCAAGTTCGATTTCCGGTCAGGTTAATTTAGGAAATAATCGTTTCCAAATTGGCATTGGGCTGGAATGGTTCTAGTCGTGCTTCGGAAAGCATGGTTCTGGCTTCTGTCACAAGATTAAAGTCGTAAAAACGATTCACGTTAGAGGCCTAGTAATTGGCTTGGCAAACTTTGACACAAGATTATTTCAAGTATAGTTATGCGGTAAGAACGACAAAGACATTACCTAACCATCTTTATCAAGAGATAGGCGTACATACGCAAAGTTGTTATGTTGCTACAACGACCGTCTTACTATGAACAAGTTAACTCCAACTGAGGATTAGTTCTCAACATCAGCCGGAAGTAATATGATCGTTAAAAGATTTCTTTCACATCAACTCTGCCGACGAGATCAAAGAAATCGCTGCCTCTTAACACCCAACGCAGGGCCCAACTAAGGGTTACTTTAAGTCGGTGGATCCACTCGATACAGCCACTCTGATCACGGGCCGTGATTGGCTATTGGGAATATAAACTATAGGCGGCTGACCCATACAATTCCGGTTCCGGTTTTTAGGGAGCCTGATAAAAGGGGTCGAGATACGTCGCGGTATGTCGTAAAATAAGAGTTTACGAGGTTTTCATAAGTGATATGGCGAAGTTATGAGTTCGTAGGTCGATGGGGAAATACTTGAGAATCATTTGCAGATTAAGGAGTTTTGATTGATTTATTAAATTAGATATATTATTTGCTGTTAGTAACAACATTGTATGCTTTGATTTTGATTGTGAAACTTTTCTACAGAAAACGTATTTTTTAATATGCCAAAGTCAGTTTTATTTACCTTCCGGTCGGGTTATACTAGACCCCCGAGAGCTATAATATTGGAACGTGTCAATCAAGTATCAAAATTATAACTTACCATTACTTCGGGACAACTGTGAGCTAGAGCTGTGAAGAGACAGCGCAAAAAACTCAGTCGCTATTTTAATAAAAAAGGTAAATTAAATCATAGTCGCTACGCTTGACAGTAGTTTTCACTGTTGCAGTTTGGTCAAAAGTATAATCGCTGATGCCAGTCTACTTTGACAGTATATAACGAAGCCCATGGTATGTGACCATTATGTATTACATCATGGCAGGGTTATTTAATTTAAAAATAACAATATTATTTGAAAAATATTAAGCATTGATTCAGACTTTTAATTTTGTAACACGCTGTGACACGCACAGACGTATTATTTTGCTGCGGAGGGGTCTCGGTTGAATTCTTCTTCTTCTTCTTCTTCTTTCGTGTCGGCAAGAACACGGGCTAGATCTTACTTGCCCAGAAGAATATCGGTTGAATGAACCTTACACAGTACATCCGTGCGCGTCACAACGTGTTTCAAAATAAATAGCTGAACCAATAATTAATATTTTTATAATAAATATTTTTGGTAAAAAAATTAAAATAACACTGCCAAGATGTTATACATAATGGTAACATAACGAGAGCTTCGTCTTACAGGTGGTTGAAATTGCACCGTGTATAGGTATTCTTTAGCCTCTTACGACACACATAGAAATCTTTCACATAATGATACTACTAACATAAGTATAAGTTTTTCCTTTCTGTTACTAACAAACATAATATGAACACATTGTCTGAAATAAATCAATTTAATTTTTATTTATTTATTTATAGAAAAAAATTTTACTATTATTTTTAAATGCCAGCACCACACTACATCACCTAACATATACAGCCAAAAAAAATCCAAAGATTATTCCCCGCATTTATTCCACCCCTGTTCCGATCCAGACGCGGCCGTCACTATAAATCCGCTGTCCGCCAAAAAAGCCGACACGACCAAAAACAACCCGTCAAATTGCAGGTTGGCGCAAAAAAACCCGCGACAAATGTATGAAAGCAATAATTCATCAGCGCGCCTGGCGTTCGGCCAACTCGGCCCGAAATGTAAATTCAATACTGAACCCACTTGCCAGACTCTAGTGTGGAGGGTTGTCCAAAAATAATTTGGAGAAAAACTAATAACAAATAAAAAGTGTGGACAATATCATACAATATAAATATATTGTACTAATCTCGAAAAAAGTAACATTTAAAACAGTTATTTTGCGGATATTTGAAACTATGAAGGTACCAAAAAAACTCAGACCTGTGGAAGTTATTGGTCGCCAAAAAAAACTAAATAAATGGAAATTCAACTGTGTACAGGCAAAACTTTTGTTAGTTAATTTTTTAATAAGTTTTTATTTTTAAATTGTTTTATAAAATATCTATATGGGAATTTTTAAGTTATGAAAAACAAAGATAAATAATAATTAGGACGGCCGGGCGGCATTTAGTTCAAATTGAAATGTCTCTTAACAATATGCTTTCACTTGTGTTATTCTTGGCGGTTGTCGTGATGAATAAAAAATTAATTGTTATGTTTGGGTAAACTTAAGAATTTTAATATTTATGAACCCTGTGTCTATAAAAGTTATAAAAGTGTTTTTATAGAATGAAATACAGTTCCTTGAATAAAAAACATTGATTAAGGCAAAGCAAAATATTGTAAAAAGAAAAAAAAGCGGATTTATAAAAAACATGGATCAGGCTTACATGCCTCGACATTTTTTTGTTTTTGGATTGTGTGTGACAGCCCTAAGTATGAGGCATTATTTAAATTCGCTCAGTAACTCGTATAGGTTATAGTATTGGCAGCTCGGGTTCTTGGGCATGGAGGTAATAAAGTGTTCCGTACTTGCTGAGGTGTGCAGGTTGTAAGAGATTTTTCAAATCTGTTAGAATTTCATGCTCAAGGAGTACCTATACCTAGGTAACACTGAAAATGTTTAGAAAATGAAAAACGGCGTAATGTAGACAGTTGCCAATACTTTTATTGTTTTTCGAAGTAATCTCCGTTCCTCTCTACACATAGTCACATTCTATGGAACCACTGAGAAAAGCAGTGGGCCCATTCTTCCATAGGGGTCTCTTCTATGGCATTTTCGTACGCTTTCACTGCATCTGCAGGGCTCGTAAAGCAATTACCTCGAATTTTATCTTTAGTTCTTGGGAATAAATGAAAGTCGCAGGGCGCCAGGTCAGGACTGTATGGCGGATGACTCATTATCTCGACACCTGCCATAGTCAAATTTTTATTTTTTTTACCTTAGTTGGCCGATCCTTGAAAGGAAACACCCACTGAGCTGATTGTCTTTTGGTTTCGGGTTCGTAGCAATATATCCAACTTTCATCACCTATAACGATGTCAAATACAGCATTTGAGTCACCGCCGTTGAACTTATCTAACATTTCCCGACACCAATCCATGCGAAGGTGTTTCTGGTCGTCGGTTAAAGTATGAGGAATCCATCTGGTACAAAGCTTCCTGACGCCTAAATGTACGTGTAATATTTTTTGAACTTGACTTTTGAACTTGACTCATACCAATGCCTAGGCTTACCCGTATCTGCTATTAGGTCACTCTCTTATCTTTCTCTATCATGCGTCGCACAGCACTGATGTTTTCTTCAGTAGTCGCTGTTAAAGGACGTCCCTCACGCGGATCATCATTGAGATTGCTACGTCCACGCTTAAACTCGTTTAAATGAAATGAAATGAAAATGAAATGAAATAATTTTATTGCTTTCAAATACAATTACATACACAAGTTACGAACATTATTTTAGCCTAACTACCAGGAAAGCAATTGGAGATGACTCAGCTTGTGCTGTTATGGATAAGCAATCTCACTCAGCAGCGCTGATTTTCAGCCACCTCCACTTCTCTAAAGGTGTGACGCGAAAATCTATGTAATGAGGGCTTAAAAAATTATGCTAAACACTTAAACAACCATTACCCGAAAGCTAACAAAAAATAAATTCATTGAAAATAACAATAAACTACAAGCACAAGAGTGTGTGTGTGTGTGTGTGTGTGTGTGTGTGTGTGTGTGTGTGTACGTGAATGTGTGTGTAAGCGTTTTTGGGTGCGTAACTTAAAAAAAAAAACTCAGAAATATCGTTTTAGGGGCAGTGACTTCCAAAATCTAAGGACGATATCTTCCGCAGCAAGCTGTTTATTTAATAAAGCTGCTTTGTATTTACTCCTGAAACAACCGATACTCACTTTTCCTGTCATAGGAGGAGGTAGATCGTTCCATATGCTTGCTGCGTAGAACTTAAAAGATCCTCGATATCGCCCTGACTTGTGCTTAGGTAATCTTAATCGATTTTCTGTAGCGGTCCTTAGGCTTCTCATTACATTATCTTTGACCCAGGTAAATTTTTCAAAAATATATTCAGGCTTTTTGTTCCAGATTACTCTATGAACCGTACAGGCATATTGTAGTTCCGCTCGAGCTTTCATATTGAGAATGCCTTTCCTATTTAAGTATGGAGTAATGAATTCCCTCCTAGGCACATTATAGCAGAAACGTATACAAGCATTTTGTACTCGTTGTATGGCCTTTTCAGTGTAGGCATTTAGTCTAGGACTTATCACGGAGCTACAAAAATTAAAAGGAGAAAGAACTAGAGAATCTGCTAGAAGTAATTGTAATTCCTCTCTTAGAAAAGGTCTTATTTTGTACAAGATTTGAGTTTGAAGAAGGCGTTCTTTATTTTTCCATTCACATGGTTAACATATTTTTGCTCCCCATCCAACAGCAATCCTAGATTACGTGCAGCGTTTACCTTCTTAAGGACAACGTCATTGATTTTTATTTTCTTGTCGCAGTCCGCTACCTTTGCAATTTGGTTCTTTGTTCCTAGAATTAGCATCTGTGATTTACTAGGGTTCAAAATCAAGGAGTTATTTTCTGACCAAGTGTAAATATTTTGTAGATCATGATTAATTCTTTTTGTAGCTTCTTCTATATCTTTGGCTTTAAATGAGTAGTACAATTGAGTTTAACCAATAGTAAATATTGGCACGAGATGGGGCTTCATTAAGAAATGCTAATCGCAGCCTATTATAGCTTTGTTGTTGAGTAAGTCCACAACGAAAGTCATCAAGACCGAAAATTTTCTCGCGTTAGGTTTATTTTCACGTGTAACAAGAGTTTTAGATTTGCCGCCAATTCACAAAAACAAATGACAAATGAATACAATATTCTACATTAGTACCTACATAAACTTGAAAAATTATGTCTCAGGCGGGACATAATTTTTTCAAGTTTATATACTGATATTATAATTGCAATTTAATTATACTTTATTTGATATTTTAGCAACTTAATTGCACTTATAATATCAGTATATAAACTTGAAAAATTTTCCCGCCTGAGACAAAATTTTTCAAGTTTATATACTGCAATTTAATTGCTAAAATATCAAATAAAGTATACTACATCAGGTTACCAAAGAGTTCTAAAATTGAAATTCAAAAAAAGTTTTCATTAGCAATGTTTCTAACTGGCCAATTCTAAACGAATGATTAAAACGGCGAATGTACTTTTTTTTTGTACAATTCTGGAACAGAGTTATTTTTTATACAGGATGAAATTTTAAACACTTTCCGTATCGTGTTTAGAGCCTATTTATGAAGTAAAAAATGTAAATCAAGTTGTCACCCGAAAGTATTTTTTGCGATATAGTTTTAAATTTTTACGGTCCTAGGCCTGATAATATATAAAGGGAAAATCAAAAACGTATGAATAGTATCGTAATGAATAAATGAAATGCGAATCGCGTAAAAAAAGTCTTGCTATGCGGCCGTATCAAAAATTTTAGATTTTCGGCGGACATTTTCAAAGTGTTTTATCTTGGCATTTTTTTACTGGGCTATACCAAAAGAAAAAATACGTCATTTGTTTTTTGTCTCGTAGATTGATATATTAAAATTTGGAAGGTGGTTAAAATTTCACCCTGTATGAGATATCTTTTGATAAGATGTCTTTTGAGAAACCATTGAGGAAATATCTCGAATATAATCTTACAATAACTATGGAATTAACGGATTACGAGATCCATGACAACGGTTTTTACACGCAGACGTCTTTCTTGATGGCTCAAGGTCAAAAAACTTTCTGGATTGAAGCTAATATCCAAAGAGTTTTTTTTTAAATTTCCAATAATACTCACTTAATTTTTTTTTCTACGGAATGAACAAGAAATTGATTGTACATTGTATGAAATTTTATTTTGTCACTGTCACGTGCTATAATATTATTACTGGTCAAATTTAGGTTTGACTTCAATTAACCTAAACCGGTCATGATATCATCCCGGTCATGATCATGAAGTCAATCTTCTTCCGAATCATGTCTACTTAAGCCCCTTTCAGACCCAAGCTAATTTAGAAGACTGGGAACCGAACCAACCCTTGCGTAGTAGGCGGACCACTGCACCATTACACCAACCGGGTCGTTTAGTATCAAAGCCAAACAGAAACTATACTAATAATTCCATTATCAAACGTTTAATAGTTTTATGTCAGCACATAATTATTGTTGCTTGGTTGCTATGATTCAAACTTTTATCGTAAATTATTTCTAGTTTATTGTTTTCTACCAATTTGGAGTGGAATCATCCGATGTTTATAATATTATTATTACAAAAAATATATTTTTATGTCATCATGGAGAAGTGCTACTATCTGCCACGATTTTTATATTTGAAGTGATACTCATAGATAATAATAATTGCAAACCATCTTTTTTAAACTGCTTTTCAAGCGATTTACTGGTGGAAATTGAAAACGCAACCTTAAACAAAATATTCCTTTATTAGGTTTTCACCGGTTACGAATTCCAACTGTAACATCACTACAACTACGCTATATCAAATCACTTACAATCCACTGCCTCTGATATTTGCAACAGAAATACCGTCTTTTACTATCGCAATCATTTCTTAACATCTCCTATATCACTGGAGCCGAAATTTTATAAGTGCTCAAGATCAAAGTGTTCGGTCAAGCAATATTCTCGTTATATCTCTCTCAAGTTATAAAATATGCCACACGGCAGAAAGAGACAGTAGGAAAGTATTAAGATTTAATATCAAGATAATATAGGTTTTGATTTTAAATTAAAAAAACAGTAAAAATCGATAGGTATTTATAGATAGCAATTTTAAGTTGGTACACATCAAATAGTCGGTTATTATTTACTTAGGATCGAAGAAATAGGCAAAAAATTAATTTATAAAATATGAACTTAAATGTACTCGCAAAAATGCAAAAGGAAATCTTAACATTTTCCATTTATCGTAAATGATAATAACAATGTGGACAACATCACATACCTACATTGTTTTGATCCCATTAACTGAGTAACTATTTAATGCACTCGTATTGCGGACATCAGAAACAACAAGACAGACATCCAGACCCGAGAAAATGACCCACTTTTTTTCTACATTGACCCGTCCTGGTATAGAACCCGGGACCTCAAAGCAGGCGACACTCTATCATGGAAGTCGTTAATAGGTTGTTCGCCGCATTGTCGAAGTACTTACTACTTATACTTTGACTGTGGACAAACCCCCGCCCTCAGTTATTACTCCGAGCGGATTTCCTTAGGGTATCGGGGGGTTTATTATTTTCTTTGAAGTATTTTTTTTATCGTTTCGTTAGGCTCAGTTTTATATTCTAGCGATTTTGTCTCAATCAACAAATCAGTGCTTGATTGACTGAGTGGCCCATTTTCGTTACAATGGCTCATCATGTGTCTAATAGTCAATTTAAATAAAAAACGAACATAATAACTTAAGAAAAATATGAACAACGTAATACGTGCCTATAACATTTGAGGATTTCCCTCGATTTCCCTGGATTCCACCATCAGAAAATGACTTGTTAAAAATGGGACCACTTCAGAAGTGAAGTGAATAGAATAGAATTGAATTTCTTCATTTGGCACTTCAAAAATTAATAAAATAAACAAAAATTGCACTCTTTCGAATGAACAATTGACGGAGAAATCGATTCTACATAAAAAAAAACAGACGAACATAGAACCTACTCCACTAACTCCTATTTTTAAAGTCGGTTCAAAATCAGATACAAACAGACACACACACTTTCCCGTTTATAATATTTATATCGATGAGGTACTCATTAGATTCTATTGCAGAAAAAATGTATTTTTTGTGATCATTTTAGTGAGGTCACTCATACTTCCATGCAATTTAACATCGACCACCACGTCCACTGCTGGACTTGGCCCTCTATTTATAGATATTCTAATAACCACGCTTGACAGATGGGGTTATTGATCGCAGTTTGAACAACTGTTTTTTTTTGGTTTGATATGTATTGATATTCGACGACCTCCGTGGCGGAGTGGCGTACACACCGGTTTTCAAGGTGTCGCCTGCTCCGAGGTCCCGGGTTCGATTCCCGGATGAGTCAATGTAGAAAAAATGTGTTTTTCTACATTTTCTCGGGTCTGGGTGTTTGTGGTACCTTCGTTGTGTCTGGTTTCCAAAATACGAATGCTTTAAATAGTTATTCAAATTGGGATCAGGACAATGTATGTGATGTTGTCCACATTTATTTACTTATTTATTTATTTATTGATGACTTCAAACGCCCCGTTTTAAATAACGGGCCAAGATCTCGGGGTCTCGGGTTCGTTCCCGGGGACAACAAAAAGCTTCGAATTTCCGAAAATTGCTCGGGTTTGTGATCACCAACCCGCATTAGGCAAGCGTGTTGATTATGCCAGTACCCATCATTGCTGTGGTAACTTGAATTCAATGATGGAGGCCTTTTCCCTGCAGTGGGGATTATAGCCTGCTGAGTGTGATGACTTCAAGGAACACCCAAATGTTTAGTAACGTGCTCATTACGGACGACCTCCATCGCGGAGTGTTTTAAAAGTGTCGCCTGCTCCGAGGTCCCGGGTACGATTCCCGGACGGGACGGCCGATTTTCTTGGGTCTGGTTGTTTGTGGTACCTTCGTTGTTTCTGGTTTCCAAAATAAGAGTGATTTAAATTATTCGAATTGGGATCAAAGCAATGTAGCACATTTATTCATTTATTTGTTGAGGGTGTTTTTCCGTCAGAGATTGTGTATTAATATTCTATTTCACATCAATGGCATTAAGTCAACATATTTGTTTACTCTGAGGCGATACGTAATACGCCAGGTCAGCCAGTATTGTATATAATCAAGTAGGTACCTACATAAACAATTAGTCTATTTGGGCACTACCTAATTAGTCTAGTACGAGATTAACACGCCATCATTGTTACTGTCAACGTCACGCAGTGTCAGCTGATCCTGAATACTGATAGTGGATAGTAAGGGATTAAATTCGCTAAAGCGTGTACAAGGGTACACGCTTCCTATTTAAAATACATTTTGTTGCTAAGGTTAGACAATTTTCAAATTACGAAGGAAAGGCGTTTTTAATATGACGCATTGTCAATAGCTTTATAAGGGTGTGGTTTTAAGTTGGTGTGATATCAATATAGTAAAACAAAATTGGGTTATGTAGTAGGTCCACCATTATTTACTCAGAAACTTGTTAGATTCTGCGTAAAAAAAATATTCAAAAAATTTTGGATTTTCATTCATTCTTGGTATGCCATGCCATCCTTTATAATGAAATGAATTAATGTACCTACGTCAAAATCGAAAACAATTTCATACAGCAATGAGTTAACAAAACGTTATTAATTTTTTTGTGAGGCGAAACGTAATTGACAGGCCAAGCTGGTTTAAATTACCCCTTTGATGTAGAACAAATAAGTTAAAAGGCTGCCATAATTAATTTATACCTACATATTTTAACATTTAATTAACCGCAAAGGAAATAAAATACTACCTAGTTACGAATATCCAAATCGACGGCGAAGACAACTAAATAAATCACACTTAAAAGGTAAAATTCAATTGTTACTTTTCATGACAAAGGTAAAACACAGAATTTTACTTAAGAGGTCGCGATGTTTTCATAAGTTAGATAAAGGTACTCGGTGTATTTCACACCAAATTCCTCGTAATTTCGGCAAGCATGTAGCAAAAAGTTACTAAAACCAAACAAATATTTAATTCCACCCAACGCCTATCTAAAAATTTTATCATGATTATCATGATACATTTTGATCCAGATTCCGCTACACATACCTGCCGAGCTAGCGATCGCAGTTTGACAATGGTGTAGAAAAGACACCCATTTTAGGAAGAATAGCGTTGAAGCTGGCACAAAAACAGAAATAGAAAAAAAACAATTGCATACGTGGACTAAATTCCAAACAATTATTTTATTCCACCCGAAGACACTGCGAAAATTCAGCCCCAATTATTCAAACAAGATACCACTGTTCGCTTTAATTTAACAAATAAACACACTGCACCGAGTTTGGGTGCAGTGCTTCGATGCCATACAATCTGCAGACTAAATTGTCACCCGCTGGATCTCGTTGGTTAAACAGTAACACCCAACTGCTTCCGAAGCACTGGTCTGTTAATTTGATAACACTATTTTTGAAACTTGTGTAGAAAATTTTCACTGTTGAGAATATAATCTTTGATGTCAAGGAAGACAGTTTACAGTTACAGTGCACACTTAAAAACCTAAACGAAAATCAGAGGCCGCTGTGCTTTTGTGTTTCTCAATAAATTGATGAACCGTCAATAGAATATTAGGTTAATGATGCATGAAATTAAGGACCACGCAAAATCAAGAAAATACCTATAAGTTGATATAACTTTGGACTAATAGCTTCCACATAAATCTTTCTTGCAGATTTCATTCAGAGAAATTCTGTACACGCTCGAGAAACGGAAAAAGAGAAATTAATTTAGTTCAGTTAGAAATAAACGAGTAAATAACTCGCCGCCGCAATCTTGACTCGCGATCCGTGTCCAATTTTTAATTGGGGTAACCTCGTTGTCACCTAGGGTGATATTTTGGAGAGGTTCATTTATTTAGTTAACTTTTTTAATGAGTTTCGTGGTCATGCAGCACATTAATCTTTTTAAATAAATATTTAAGACATGCCTCACTGGGCCACACAGAGCCATCTAGTCCCAAATTAAGGTACTATTAAGTACCTTGTCGTATGGAGTACTAGACAACCGATAAACTTTACTTATATACTTTTTTTTTGTAAATACATACTTATAATACATAGAAAACACCCAGACCAGTACAAACAGACATGTTCATGAACACAAATATTTGTACTGTGCGGGGATCGAACCCGCGACCCATGGCTCAGAACCGCTGATCCAAATGGTCGTCGAATCTATGTAGGAAATTGGTTTAAGGGTTACATACCTCTTCAGTATCGGTTTCGGAAATCTGTAGAAACCTGGGGAAGGTTCTGGCTTTCTGGAGTCACCTGGGATAGTTGGGTTAGAAGGCGGGGATCACGCACAATGGCCCAATAAAGAGGCTAAGTGCGGACAAAGCCCAGACGAAACAAACAAACCTCTTTAGCAAAAAAACTAAACCTCTGTAGGATCTATAGGACCGTCGTAGGTTCGTCTGTCGGTCCGTTCGTCTGTCACTAAAGACCGTTTATCTCGAAAAAGCGTAGAGGTATCAAGTTGAAATGAAATCCTTGAGCTCAAATATCTCTATGCTTGTCTAATAAAATAACCTTGAAGCTGTGAAATATTTAAACTTCTAAGTTAAATAAAAAAAAACGGCCTTAGGTATATACAGAATTTTAACTTCTTTCCAAAATTTTTATAGGCTTTAAGTATCGTATTTAGAGCCCATTTATGAAGTAAAAACTGTAAATTAAGTTTTCATCCGAAAATAATTTTCGTAATATAGTTTTCAATTTTTACGGTCCTTGGCCTGTTAAAGTACTTTTAAAGGGAAAATAAAAAAAACTTATGAATAGTATCGTAATGAATGAATGAGATGCGCATAGCGTAAAAAAGTGTTGTAGGCGTCCGTATCAAAACTTTTAGATTTTTGGCGGTCATTTTCTAAGTGTTTTATCTTGATATTTTTGTACTGGGCTATACCAAAAGAAAAAATACGTCATTTGTGTTTTGTCTCGTAGATTGATATATTAAAATTTGTAAGGTGGTTAAAATTTCATCCTTATACTTCCCGATGACCTAGAGCAAAGAAATTAGGGTGAGTCTGCCTCGCACTTGTCGGGTTTTTCCTATGTTGTTTTGAGTCTAAATGGTAGTTTCTTTTTTATTCTGCGGAACAAGAGTTTTTTAACTATTTGCTTTAATAACAGAAACAAATGTAAATATAATGTTGAACTCATGTATTGTTATTGGAAGCGCCGAGCCGATTAAAATGTATAATGAAATAATTTTTATTTTTCATTTTACTTAAAACGAGTTAACCTACTGCAAAATCATTTTTAATCGAAAGTCCACCACTAAAATGTGTATTTTTATATCGAAAACGAAGTAAATATCCGTTTTAATGTTCTAAATCTTCATCATCACCATCATCACATCCAAACTACATCCACCGTTGTTCTTAAGGCTTTCCCTAAAGTTTCTCAACCAGGGGCGTACCAAAGAAATTTCGATACCCTACTACAATTATATAATATGTCTGTAAAAAAAAACAAGCGATGGTATCAGAATATGATTTCCAAACGCGTAAAGAACAGGCTGTGCTTATTTTTGCATGAATGGTGTGCACACTGTCGCCAATCACATTCAGCGGCTTCCCGCTTTCCGAAGTTCATAGTTAGCTGAACCAATATTGGGCCATAGCATACATAGCTTGCTATCGAAATTAAGTTTCAATATCAATTAATAAGTCCAGTAATAGCCCCTCGGTGGACATTAAAGTTTGGACCTAATTGACTCGGGCAAGCGCAGTACATAGAATGTGTGGAGACTCGGTCAGCTAAGTTTTGCTGCAGGCTACTCATTTATCGATTTTGACTTAAATGTTAGTCAAAGCGTTACCATCTGACTAAAATTAAGGATGTTTTGAAGGCAAAGTGTTGTTATAACCCTGTATGCCCGGTCTAAGTCCTAACAGTGTATATTATTATTTAAGTTAGACTAGTAAAGATAAAGAAAAAGTAGCTTACCAATGACCACGATTCAAAATAAGTTATATACTATAAGTATTACCATGTTTGTCATGTTTAGTACCTACGATAGTGAAAATTTAATCTAACTTGAATTTAGGAATTTCACTTTTTTGCCCGTATCTTCACCCGCGTAAGCCCAGCAATGGAACACAAAATAGCCTATTCCCTAACAAAGGCTATTTCATATCCCAATTCAAATTATTATTTAACCTCTCATAATTAATTGGAACCACCCATAATATGTTTCTTTTTTCAAAATTTTATGACTTAGATTTATCAAAAACTTTTAGAGGAATCCAGTTTTTCGAATTGACCGTAATCAGCAATCCAACTCCAGAGCACTTGTTTTCGATGCGAGTAACAGCACACCGCCATTCAAGTATCACAAAATATTAGGGGTTAAAGTATGAAATTGCCTTGCCATGCTCCCTTGCCATTTGTATGGACGAAATCGAGAAAAGTCATTTTTCCATACTAACAATTTGTTAGTTTTTTTAAAAACGCCTGAACCGTTTTCGATGCAATTAAAGGTGAAAGTTAGACGGTTATAAAGCTACGCATTATAGTATTTAAATTTCTGAAAATCAAAGTAAATAATACAAATATACTTAATTGAAGCAAGAAGGTCAGCTGACACATTGTAAGGGGTCTTTTCAACGACTTCCTTTGAAGTAATAGGCACTAATATTGCATTTTTTCAAAAGCCAAAGTTACTTTATTTAGTTTTTGATACAATACAAAAAGAATCACGCAATAATATGACTATACTTAAGAGCTATAAACAAAATAAAAAGTGGGAAAATAATCGGCAATTTCATACTTTAACCCCTATTAATTGGAGCACACCTACAAATTTAGCAAATTAATTTGTTTTGCGGTTGTTAGTTATATTCAACTTCCAATTACAGTCAAAACCACATTTAAAACTGTCATGTCTAAACTAAAACAGTTTCAATTTAGTGCACGGTGTATTTTACTTTTATTCGTATGACTAGCTGTTCCCCGCGACTTCGTACGCGTCAATTTCTGTTTTTCGCGATTATTTTTGCAACATTTTTGCAACTTATGCTTCGCTCCTATTGGTCACAGCATGATGTAATATAGCCTAAAGCCTTCCTCGATAAATGGACTATCTAACACAAAAAGATTTTTTCCATTCGGACCAGTACTTCCTGAGATTAGCGCGTTCAAACAAACAAACAAACAAACAAACAAACAAACTCTTCAGCTTTATAATATTAGTATAGATAACTTGTCCGTACTAAAACACATTTAATTAGAGCTGCAGTTGTGCTGTGTTAAAATTTAATTAGAGAACGCAATTATCCAGTTTTAATTTATTGAAATACAAGATTCTACTAACTAAACTCATTTATTAAGATTTTATTTTCATGCTTATAAATAGAGGGATAAATAAAAATTATGACTTAATAAACGCTAATTAAACCCGATATTAATCTTAAATATCAATGTGTACAGTTTGCAAACTAACTCTTCACTCGGTTCTGATCTCTGACATACAACACTTACAGAATCCTTTTTAGGCTGCCCGCCCACGTCCGATAATCGGTGACCGATTTTTTGTAGGAGAAAAATAGAACGTACTGATAGCAATGGAGCAACGCACACGTCCTACAAAAAATCGGTCATGATTGTGTATGCTGCTGCCTACTATAGTAAAATCGGCCCGATTATCGGTCCTACAAAAAGTCGGACGTGGGCGGGCAGCCTTATTGTCGTGTCACCCTGTACACGTTCAGTATATATTATATAGGTACCATCAATTTGTGTACTCGTTTGGTTATTTTCTGCCTTTTCCAACCCTTAGCTTCTAGAGTTTAAGAGCCGTGGTTATGGAATCATCTCAAAATCTGGCAATTAAAGCCCCACATCAAAGAAGCATACGTGTCCAAGGCACACGTGCAATATGCATTAAAAAGCGTTAATAAAAATAGCTTGGCTTAATGCTGGCATTTTTTAGCTCTGACCCTTAGTTCCCTAGTTGTAAAAATTAAAAGGTAGCTTCTTCTTCCTACCATACAACTATACTTATCTCCTTTCTTCTTTACGGATAATCTGGTGTCAGAGGTTTCCAAGCAACCTTTTACAAGCTTTGATTTGCTTTTACTTGCGACAAAAGGCTTTACACCAAATTCTGAAAAATCTATATAAGAATAAAGTTCACAATTTAATGTTGTACCTAAGTTCATAGAGCCAATCTCAAAGATCAATACGTTGTCATTAGTTGCTCCACAAGTCGTCATATGCTTTACGAACCGAGAAAACCCCTTAAACAAATCTTCAAAGAAGTAAGTGACCCACCTTAAGCAAACAATCAAAGCACAGAAGCAGCTTTGCCTTGTAAGTGTTTGGGTAAACTCTTTAAACCATCGTTCTTCCGTTTCAATGAGTACACATTTATCCCAATACACAGGTAACCAGTGTTTAGCAGCAGAGTTGTAAACATCGTGTCACGATAGGAAAGTGATGAATTGAAACAAATATTATATTTCCACAGAGAGTAAATTTTATAAAGTTGGTGAATATTTTTGTGAATCAGAAAGAGATGAACAACAGCGACTTTTCTAAACTAATCCTCAGATTGCGGTTTCAACCCGGTTACCTAGCGTGGCGATTACATACGCCAAAATCCTTGATTCTGGCATGCACAGCAGTCATAGCGTAAATGTCATAAAAGGTTTGGTTACAGCTGCTGCCCTAACAGCTATGAACTCACTCTTTTAACACTGATCGATGCTAGCGCCACCTGGCTAACCAAACCAAAAGCCGTGACAACCGCGGTCGATGTGACAGCTGAGACATCCGTGATCACAGCCACAAGCACAGAGATGAATCGCATTTAAGAGAACGCAAGGGCAGCAGTGGACTGATAACTAGGGACTTACGGCCGGTCCCAATAATCTATCTATCTTCAGTTTTGGCATATCGAAGATAGAAAACATCTTCTGTCTCTGATTTTGCCGTCCAGAGAAACAAAGACAGAAGTTGTTTTCTATCTCCGATATGTCAAAACTGAAGATAGATAGGTTATTGGGACTGGCCGTTAATGTACGTTGAAGCGAATGAGCACTGTTTTTCGGGACAGTCGTGACACTTCTACGCTTTTCCCTGTATTCTTACCGACTTTTAATCCCAACGTTTAGCGGCGCATGAAATTGTAGTACTTACTTTGTGAGTTGTGGGTCTGGCCGTTAAACTATTTTAATACTGCCAAGGTATTTTTGATGGGAAAAGCCTTTCAAGATTTTGTTCACTTTGTAATTGTTTGGTTATGTTCGCTAGAAATTGTATCACAAAGCCTTTGACGTTATTCGTTCTGATGAAGCTTTATATCGCGCGCGTGTGCGTGCGTGTGTGTGTGTGTGTGTGTGTGTGTGTGTGTGTGTGTATAACATATTAATTTTGGGCTTTCATAATTTTTAATGTAATTGGGTATGTGGTTATATATTTTTGCTAACATGTCCTGTAAGTACTTCAAGAAATTCCTTCCTAAACAGATTCTTACTGCTATAAAGGATGTCAGTAATATTAAACTTATCGTTAAAAGTTCGATGCAATCGACTGACCAATGCGTTTTGTGCGTAATTTGTTTTGGATTTAATTACAGCGAATTATTTTGTGTATATCTTGTTCTAACTTTGGGGGCACAAAAACTCAATATTTTGGTTGACAGTTCTGTCTTTAAGTGAGATGATGATAAGGACAGGATTCATCATAGTTTTTAAGTTGGCTCTGTGACCGATACTTTAATATTGTACAAATTCATAAATCTCTTCATCAGTAAATACGTAATATATTCACACTGTTTAACACATTTTAAATAAAATTCAATTCCCTTAATAACCCATTTGTTTTTACTCAAAATCATGCGCTGAATTTTCAAATCTAAAATATTTTACGCAGATCCATATTCCTCTTTGCATTTAATAACACAAATGCATGACTCCAATAGAATTTATTCCGTCCATATTCTCGGAACACATGAACGCATCATAATTCTGTTCTTACGATAGAACACAATACGAAACTCCGAAGCATGATGTTGCGGAATAAATCTGAACTTGTTGAATAAGACTTTGAAAGCAGTTGGAATATGATTGGTAGAACCACTTTGTTAATTTTAAAAGTTACAAGAGGAAATTGATGCAGGATTAATACTATGTTCCTTGTTTTTTATGAAATTCTGATATTTTGGTACTGCTGCAAGCGCCATGACTACAAACACATAGTTCTGAGCTTCCCATGTTTTGGGACTTTTGCAAGCGTGATTACGAGAGAACAGCTGTCCCATGATCATAAAATACAAGGTGCATGGTATAAAGCCAGATCAATTAACCCATGAAAGTCAGCATATTATAAAAAAATGCGAGGTATCTTCCAGAAACTAACTAATTAGTTGGTTGGGGGATATGTCGGTCCGTGAAGTCGAAGACGCCGCTCCCCAGTCTCTTTGTGACCACGGACGCTGTAACGCAACCGAATTTTTTAATAAGTATGTCATAGTATTACCAGTTACATTATGAATGTTGTGTTCAATTTATTTCCTCAATTGACAAATAAAACACAACGTGGAAATCTAAATCCTTAAGGACTTTCACTCTTGTTCACTATTATAATTTTTTTTTATATTACACTCCTATAACACATAGGCTTACACAAACATTACACATACTTCTGTTTTTGGGTTTTCAATTTTAATTTGATGTTGTTTTTTATTTTTTTTAATGTACCTGCGCAACCTCTGGGTGACGGCTGAAAATCAGTGTTACCGCCTTGGGGTGGAAACTTATGCTGAGCCTTGACCCATGTTTGCTGCAGCAAACACTGTTCACATTAATGTCTCTTTTAATTATTGTGTTTGAACTGTTTTGTTTGTTGTTATAATATTTTGGTGTACTTACCTGTGCTTTGTGTTAATTTTGTTTACTGTGGCAAAATAAACGATTTCTTATTCTTATTCTTAATTACTCAGTTTATTATCAGTCAGTCAATTTACCATGACTTGATGGTTTAAATAGTTGAACGACTATTGTATGAATGCGTGAATTTAATGCATTTATATCAGAGTGTTTTAGGTTGTTAATATTAAATGTTATTAGTATTGAAGTATGGAAATTAAACATGGTTGCTCAATATGATATTATAAGAAGGCTGCAGGTTGCACAGCGGACATTGATGAGAGCAATAGTTACTTATGATTTCTCTGCGTAATGCGATTAAGAAATCGGTAGGAGAATTACGATAAACGAAGAATTTCGGATAAAGTGGCAGTGGACGGGATATACAATAAAAACAACCAGAAATGTTCTGGACTGGCAACAGGGCAACTAATGATGATCTCAGTACATAAACTTGAAAAATTTTGTCTCAGGCGGGACTCGAACCCTCGAACTCCTCCATGCGAGGAGATGGGGGTTCGAGTACCGCCTGAGACAAAATTTTTCAAGTTTATATACTGATATTATAAGTGCAATTAAGTTGCTAAAATATAAAATAAAGTGAATGATGATCTGTTGGTAGACCCTCCACCAGGTGTACCGACGATGTGTAAAAACACCTCCAGGGGCCTATGTACAGAAATAAAACAAAAATAAGACAGAAAGAAATAAAACCGTTAGATGTGGGTTGCTATGTCCAGCTGTGATCTCACGTCACAATAAAGAGGATCTATATCTCTATCTAACAGATATCCGTTAGGGTAGTCCTACTGCAGTATGTACACTGTACAGTTCTAGTCAATTCGTCACTGTACGATTCGCAATAAACTTTCCAACATGTGTTACAGTAGTTTAGTGGATTACTCAAAGCCCGTCCTAGTCTGCGCTCCAAGATTTATACCGATATTTCGTAAAAATTTTAGAACTTGAAAATGCTGACTGTATTTTGTTATGGGATTCGTGGCCATGGTAAAGCTCGGTTTAGTTTATTGAGAAGGATATGGGTTCTTGTTGGAGTAGGTACTGATTGCGTATTAGCTCGTATTGTGTTAGCTAAAAAAACGAAGCTATATAAAATATTGATTTGTTTGAAATACAAATGTTTTTGTATTACTATTCTTGGAATCGATGAGAGAAGTTATTAAGCTCTACAACCCTTTTTTTTAGTAAGTTAAAATACCTACCTGTTTTCTTTTCATTTTGTTAGTGAAAAAAAAGTGGAATATTTTACTAAAAAGTTTTCAATCAACTTCCAAACATGATTCAGTAGCGTGAGTATCTGAGTATCTACCTACGTGGTCTTATTAGTCTCCCGTAAAAAAAAACTCTCTAGTTGATGTAACATAAAAAACTAGAAAAACAGTCAATGACAGAAAAAAATAGTGTGCTCTTAATTTATTTGCATTAATTTTTTTGTCAGGGATGTAAAGTTAGACTTGGGTTAATGACACGTAGGTTGAAAATTTTTTGATACTATTAACTATAGCTGCATTTATTAAAACTTTGCAGCTCGAAGAACTGTTAACATAAAACTACTAAGTCTAACTAGGTACGAAGCCATACTTTTTTCGCATTAAAAAGAAGTCTACTCCATAACAGTCGAGTATCAACGCAGCAGTAAATGCCATTGGCAGTTATTTTAAAATTAAAAATTCCAGACGTCGCATCGCGTAGGATCACGGAATCCAGGATCATGCTTTGAATTTATTATGTAATTATGCCGGTTTTAATATGGATGTGGAAGAGAGAAGACAATAATCTTGCCACTTGATATCATTGTTTGCTGAAATTGAATTTGAAAAAGACTGACTCATTTTGACGGAAATTTCGCATTTTTATTAATGAAACAAAAGGAGACTGTTAAAATATATTTTGGAATTCTGCATATTCATGGGTTTTAACGTGTTATTTTAAAATGTTATTTTTATTACTTTGATAAAAAAAAAACAATTGGTAATTTTAATAACGATTGCTAATTCAATAATCTTTAATATTTTGTTGGTTATTTCGATCAAAACATGAAAAGAGACTAGCCCATTACCATTCAAAAGCAATTTGACATGAGATAAACAACGTTTTTAATACTAATTTTGAATCATAGGTATTCATTATCAAATGATTAGCAAATTTTAATAACTGATTTTTTTTTAATTATATTTTTTTGACGTGACAACGTCTTATAAATTGGTTTGCCGGGTGACACTTCAAGAAACTGCGTTACGCTCCGCTCACGTTATGCGCTCACAATGAGAGCGAGTGAGAGGCACGCGTCCCTTCCACTCGGGCATGGTTAGCCCGCCTAAGAGCGAGAGAGACAGACATAAAAAGTGAAAGGCACGCGTCCCTTCCACTCGAGCACAGTTAGCCCGCCTAAGAGCGAGAGAGACAGAGCGAGAGAGAGAGAGTGAGAGAGATAGGCATACACACCGGTTCATGTCTTGCGCTTCTATAAAATCCAGTTCAATAAAATTTTGTTAATATGAAATTCAGTGCGAGATTCTTTGTATGAATTAATGTTTTAAATATAATTCTTTGTATAAATAAATGTTTTAAATTGTTACTATTATTTCATCCTTCTTCCTACTATACGAATGAATATTCACATTAAAATTATTTTACCACTCAAAGTCGTTGTCACGTAAAACTTTCGCCCGTATACCGACTTTACAGGCAACCAATTTTTTAACAAAATTCTCTGATCGCTCTTAGCGTCCCAATTGTACTCGAATATCTTTTTGTTACCAACAACTTTAACTACTTTAATTGGTGTGCATTAAAAAGAGTGCTCTATACCTATATATTACACAGCTCAATTTCAAGCGCCTGTAAAACGAAGTCCACGTTATGTAACACTCATGTATAACATCTTGGCAGTGTTATTTAAATTTTTTATCATTTTTTTTTTAAATATATAATATTGGTTCAGCTATTTATTTTGAAACATGCTGTGATGCGCATGGATGGAAATGTGTAAGGTTCATTCATCCGGGACCCCGCTGCAGCAAAATAATACGTCTGTGCGCGTCACAGTGATTTTAATTAATTTTACTACTTTTCTTTTTTTTACTTCCTTCCAGTCATGTTTTATACACAAAAAAAAATTTATGTAGTTTTGAATTGTAAATATTGTATGTACAGCCTATTTTTTGATAAACAATACTCTACAATAAATATCTTTATTTGATATTTTAGTAACTTAATTGCAATTATAATATCAGTATATAAACTTGCAAAAATATGTCTCAGGCGGGACTCGGACCCGCATATCCTCGCAATCCGCGCGAGTTCATCCATAATTTTTCAAGTTTATATACTGATATTTATTATTTTTCAAAAAATATTTTTATTCATAGATTAAATAACACTGCCATGATGCTATACATAATGGTCACATAACGTGGGCTTCATTTTCAAGGAGGTTTAAAATGCACCGTGTATATACTTTTATCAGTCTATTTATTTAATTTATTTATTTTAAGCTTAAAATGAAGTAAATAAAATAAATAGACTGATAAAAGTATATACAAGTATGTACACAAATAAATAAAATAAATAGACTGATAAAAGTATATACCGGTGCATTTTAAACCACCTTGAAAATGAAGCCCACGTTATGTGACCATTATATATAACATCATGACAGTGTTATTTAATCAAAACAAAATGCCAAAAGCATTATCTACCAGTCAACCATGGAGTCAAGCAGAAATGACACAGGCATTGCAAGTAGAAAAAAAAAATTAAGCAATTACATCTACTTACAATAATATTACATAATGTAAAATAAATAAAATATTAAAAATATACAAAAAAACAAACATAGGTACTTAATATATAATGATTGCACACAGGATTTATAAAAACAAGATTCATGTGAGCCAGACAAATTAGTGACTTCGCATAGCCATCTTAAAAGAAAATTTTGAAAACCTACGTAAATATCATTTTTGTCGCTATCAGACGGTATGACACTCATCCATTGGGTCTTTGATCCCCTTTATAACCTCAACGAAAATGGAGACGTAGGTATCCAAGCCAAATTGCTATGTAGGATTGCATTCTAACTCGGCAAAGCCCTTTCCGGTCCGATTATTTCGATAACCATTCGAATTGGACTTACTTGGGGGTAAAGTAGAAATTTAGTTTCTGAAGGACTGCCGTAGAGTATAGGATTAAATGATTGGATTTAAATTAAACTGTCTGTTCCGGCATACAATGGAAAAATGCGGTTGCACATTTGGTCGAATAGGTAGGAAGAGAATATTATAGTTCGAGTAATTTTAACTACGCATCTACTCACCATGTCCATACTTAGGTAGAAACTTAGTTTTAGGTCCTATTGCTAGAACAAGAAAAGAGATTTTTTTTTTAAATAATTGTTGCTATTATTGTTTTAAAATTTGTTAAAATAGTGTTATTTACATTTAAATTTTTATTGTTTTTTTTTTTGTATTCTCTTTTTTTATAATCTTTTTTTTTTATTATTATTGTTGTTATTCTTTAATTTCGAAAATTCGCAATAATTGTAGCGGGACCTGGAGATCGAACCCAGAACTGAATAAAACTAAAAATAAAATAACAAGTAAAAATAGCCCTTATAACTGATAATAAATAATACATTTCCATGCAATTACAATATTTTTCATCCATTTAACATAACTTGCACTTTATAATTTTACAATATACCTACCTAACACAATTATTATTCATACTTATTTTAATACAAAAGAAATGTTCATGAGCTTTCATTAATGTTCAATCTAACATTGCTATTGTTCGACATCGGTAACAGTATTATCAGTTTGCCATTAATTTGGCATAGGCCTCCCCTAGGCTTTTCCATGTATCTCTGTTTGCGGCTTTTCTTTGCCATGTTTGCCATGTTGTCACAATATGTTCAGTAAGTACTCACTCACTCACTGAAATGTAATCTGAAATATAAATCTTAGCCAAGTACTCAAACCAAGACCAACGGGGCGTTAGAACTTAGTAATAATATAAAATATCCTCAAGTTTTTTTACTCCCAAGTCGCAAAGGCAACCAAATATACATAACGATCGCAAAACAGGAAAATGGCAAGTTGTCGCTCGCTCCGCCGCTAACCTTAATGTTCGAATGACTTGCACTTAGGAGAGAGACGTACATTTGTTATATTTTCGCCTAAAAGCCACTCTATAGAACATAGTTTCTGTAGTATTCGGTTGTACATGGTAATTTTGTAGCTGTACTTATGTGTTTTTTAGTGGCTCTTTCATCAAAACTACTGATACCTAACTCTTTTTTACCCGACTACGGAAAAGCCATCAGGAAGGGTGATGATTTCAGCAGTCTTGTATATTTATGTATGTGGGTTCCACATTTGCGGCTAAACTACTGAGCCGATTATGGTAAATGAGGTATCAATCGATTCCTTATTACAGTCCGGTTGACATTGGCTATTATTTGTTAAAAAAAAGCTACATGGTGAATGCTACGACAGTATGTGATACTTTGAAAAAAAAAAGTTTGCAGTCATAACGGGTATCAAATAAAGAAAGCAAAATTACGAGGTAACTTTGAAATCATGCATTTTAGTGGGTTTCAGTTTTTTGAACTATTTATACTTGTTGTATTTTTTTTATATCGCACCGCCCACCTAACATTGCTGCTTTAAAAATTAACCCCATGGTTAACTGGTAGAAAATGTCTTATTTGTTCAACAACTAATCTAAAGAACAAAAACGTAATAAATCAGCATCTCTTATCTTAATTTTATTTTGTCGGTGTCATCTAACATTGCTTGAAGTATGTTTAACATTTGTGAAGCATTAAATTGTTGCTGTTATTGGAAAATACAATTATCTGAATAAAAAAAATTACTGCTATAAGTGGAATTTAACAAAAAACGTTGATAAACACCGCTAGCTTATAGCTCAGAAGATTGTGGATGCAAAATGTTACCAGAAGCAGACGATTTTTTGTTTTAGAAATAGCATTTTCTATTCGATCCAGAAACTGAATTGCTGAAAAATCTGTTTAAAAAAAGATGATCCTAAAATATATCCCAATTACAATAAATTAATAACAGACATGATTCAGAGGAAAAACTCACATCAGATAACATACAAACAAAAGAGTGATTTACAGTTTCCTTTCTCACGACTTTATATATGAGATCCTTCGGAGAAACGTCTTAACCATAGCTCAATTTCAAACTCCAACATCTGGGGTGCTCATAACGTACCTAATCATTATTCTGTTCATGCTAACACTGGCTCTCTCAATCCATACGCGCCTATAAACTTTGAGTATCACACTAAAACGGTTATGTTTGCCTCTTTGAAAGTAAAAAGGCTGTATGCCGCACGTAGACCCATAAGCGGCATTATATTAGGTCACAGTAAATGCGTGATGTAGTAGGTAGATTCACAAATTGAATTCAGTATCACTACCTATTTCTTCCATTATGACTCTTTCCAGACCGACTTTTGAGCAACATGAATGTTGAGAATGTAATATAAATATCAAAATCTTTTCATTATTCTACGTCGCTCAGCGAGCTATGGAAAGATCTATGCTCGGTATTTTGCCGCGGGATAAAATCCGTAACGAGATTATCCGGCAGAGGACCAAAGTTATGGACATTATCTAAAAGTGTAGCAAGCTGAAGTGGCAGTGGGCTGGCCATATTTGTCGCAGAACCGATGAGCGTTGGAAAGATGGGTTCTCAAATGGAGACCACGTCTCGGCAAACGTAGTGTAGGACGCCCCCCTGCCAGATGGACCGATGACCTGAAGATGGTCACTGGTAGTGGCTGGATGAGGAAAGCGGGGGATCGTGCACTGTGGCGTGCCCTTGGGGAGGCCTACGTCCAGTAGTGCACTGCAATAGGCTGATTGATTGATTGATTGATAAGCATTTTGAAGTACACATATTAACAAACATACGAGTAATATACGAGTACATAATATATTCATAGGAAAACTAAACCAAATTTTAAGTATGATCAATCTTAGTATTGCACATCAACTTACAAAAGTTTTTAAAGGCAGGCCAAAGTTTCCAATCAGAGGAGTGGCGATAGAAATAACAAAAGAAAAAATATTTACTGAGCTCTAAGTCTAACTCTGATTGGACCAACTTAGTGCAGTACAGCTAGCCTACTGTGCCCTTCATATACTGTGAAAGCGTTGAGATGCGGGAATCGTCGGTGCTAAATAGAGGAAGTGGGGGAGATTTTGAGGTTATCAAACGTATGTTACTCGCGTCATCATCATCAGCTTTCGATTAATCCTGTTGGGGAGACCTTATTTAATAACCTTGCGATGTTTGTTTGTGGCATTAAATGTACAGATAAATTTAATGTGCCTCTTTATTCTAGTCTTACAAGTTTGGCTAATCTCCAGTTAGAATATACACTAATGACCTAAAGTGCTGGGAGTCACATCTTGGGCCTTACCCATAAGCTTAGTTATGGGCAAGAATTTCACGAAAACCGTAATTTTCCGGATTACAAAGTAAAATAATATGATGGTGAAAAATGATAATGAAAGACAATGAAATTATTTACTTAGACATTGCATTTATTTGTGTGTGGCATTTAGTTCTACTATGAGAATATAATCTATTTACTGTGATATTAACTGACAACTCCTTAACATTTTGAGAGCTTCAAGTTTTCTTTGATTACGTAAGACTTAAATAAGCCTAATTAAATTAAATTATAATTTTATGTCTTTCTCCTTTCTCCCATTCATTCAAGTAGTAAATTTGAAAAGGCTGCCAGTTGGGTAAATTTACTGGGAAAGAGAGAGAGAGAGAGAATGGCAGATAGACAGAAGAAAACAGCTTAAGGCGTACCACTATGTTGGTATTCTGATGGGAAAGCCTAGCTTTTTGTAGATTTTCTCGCCCAAACGAAGTCATGGGCTACTGCTATTCGATTATGTGCCAAGACCAGAATAACGAAAAATCTGTTATTTTTCCAGACCAAAGCACCGGCCGTTCTAAATTAAATCCAAACCCAAAAATTATCATGCGAACCAATTTGGCTTATATCCTTTCGTTTTAACTCACTCAGTATTAACGGAAAACTTTTTGTTCATTTTCTTAACCAAAATCTAAATGGACATTGAAAATTTTTGTTTCACGGATGAGCGTTAAAAAAACAAGTGAACGTGGAGCTTCTGCCAAATTTATCGTTTCGTTTGTGAGACTGTATTCCGTTGTTATAAGGTTAGTTTTCGGTGGGTATGTTAAGAAATCTGTTTTGTCCTTTTATTTGTGGAGCTGGCCGTCCTAAAACACAGTCAGCCTTTCGGGTAGCCTTTGGTGTGGAACGGTTGCTTGTTTAACTTAGTTGGTCTGTATTGTAATGTTTTATTCCTTTTTCTTTAGGCAAGTCTGTATAAGAGTGTACTGATGCTTTGTGTTGGACCTCTAATGTTTATTTCTATCGAATGTTTTTGTGGAGCTGTTGCGATGGAAGTTGCTCTTTTGACTGCTAATGAGTGGAAGTAGATAACATACTTTTATTGGAACGCTTGTATTTATTTAGTTGTTATGTGTGAATACGTTAGCAAATAGCCATATAAGCGAATAAAATTAAAAAAAAATATTTCTCTAAGACGTGAGCGAATATGTCGTAAAAAAAATTTTTTTCTTTACCTCCAAGTAGGACATACCATACCTATACCAAAAACATATTTATCAGGCGTGCGTGCAGATTATTTAATGACAGTGGCAAATTAAAGGACTTTGTTGTGTTTAGTGGAAAGCTAGTTGATTTAAAAAAAGCATTTAAATGATTCTGTCTTTGGTTTTACACTTAAATTTTAGTTTATATTTTATTCTAGTATCTTTTCCTCTTAAAGATGTTAATTATTTTCCTCATTCTCACTTATACTATTAAGTTAGTACGTATAGATAAAATTTGTACACATACACTGTATTCTTTGTTTAAGACGTAGCTGTTGTTAGTAGTTTTTTTGTATTTATCACTGCTTTTGTTGCAATTAAGGAAACTATAGGTTTTTGTTTGTTAACAATAATATTTATCTTCTAAATTGTATATATAACCTATTGTTTCTAAATAAATTAATAAATATTTTTTTCTGTAAAAATTAATAAATGATGTCAAGCAATTCTATATTCATTTATTCAAGCAATTCAAATGCGTTGGTTCATCTTTTAAAGTTTATTTTTAATTTGCCGTCTGCTTTTAAGCTTGTTATTAGGTATCAGTATTTTTTTGTAAAAACATTTTCGTTATGTAGACCTTACTAACTTAGTTGATATGGAGTAATAAAGTAGGTGTTTAATAACATATTAAAAAAGCTATTATTATTGAACGGATCAGATGTTTATTTAGTTATTATTATGAGTGCATCAAATGATCTGATACTCTATTAAATTAATGATTATTGGACTTCGTTCGATAAGTTTTTTGGTTACCAGCCGTGTTTCCTAGCAGAGGCAACTATAAATCAAAGGACACTCTAAAGACTTTACTACAAAACAACTTTAGTATTTGAATTTAATTTTATTGCCTAAAAAGACTACCTAATTAAGTTATTTCATGGCAAGGTTTTTATTTTTTTAGTTTATTTTTAGAGATACAACCTAGTGACAGGTAGACGGAAAGACGGACAGACAGCGAAGTCGAGTGAAGTCTTATTAATAGGGTCCCGTTTTTACCCTTTGGGTACGGAACATTTAAATCGGTCAAAAATGTATAGGCTGCTGCTAGAAAAATCGGCCCGATTATCGGTCCTGCAAAAGCCAGACGGGGGCGGGCCGCCTTAAACGTAGCAAATCATAAACAAAACACGCGAATAATAAGCTTAAGTATGTCAACGACCCCTAATCGGCCACGTACACAAGTAATGCCATATACACTGCCGCCGTATGAGAAAAGGGCACATCTATCATTTTGGTCAAACTGAGATAATTGGGATTAAAGTTTTTACCATATTCTGCTCCATAGTGTGGACACCAATTGCTTAAAAGAAAAAACAATACTGATGGTATATGCGGGAAGGTTAATACTATTATATTTTTTACTTTTTAGTTTTTATCTATAAATAACTATTAAATAAATTCAAAAAAACCATTTAATCTTAAATAAAAAAAAATATATAAAAATACCACTCATTACAAAGAAAAGGCATAGTTAACCAGATATGACCTTTCTAGTTAATATTTCATGGTCATTGAGTCTAAGAAAGGGCACATTTGTCTAATTGTGCCTTTTTAATGTAAATTGACTTAATGTTCTCTACAAAAAAAAAACAATGAATCATGTGAAGAAAGTTTAATAAACTATAAAACATATTTATTACTATGCCATTTCTGGTAGCTTATCCAAATAATTAAAACAAAACTTAACAAATTTTTCTCGCAAAAGTCCCTTTCCATATAAAGTTGAAACTATTGAATATTGTGACATAATTAACGTAAATGATTTAGCAGCAAAAGCCTTTCGAGGTGATCCTATAAAAGATTTGAGAAAAGTAAGAGTAATTACGTTGAAGACGAAAGGTTTGAAGAACATTGAAATAAAATACTCTATGAAAGGTAGTGATGAAACATATAAAACAGAAATTTTTAAGAGTCTATCATCGAAGAAGGGTAAAGAAAAAGGAAAGAATAAAACAGTCTAAAACCGAAAAAATTAATAGGTACGAAAATATCGAGTTGCTACCTCTTTACACAAAGCAAATTGATATATCAGAAGCAAAATACAATGATTTACGTAAACTTTGCAACAATGGAACGATTCCCAAACGATACAATGAAGAATATCTGAGTTTACCAACTTCTAAAACCACACGAGACCAACTTCCTGAAACAGATGAAGAGGAAGAAAAGGATGATATTAATAACGAGGCTAATTAAGTTTACATTCAGCTACATTCTGATATCTGTGACATTACTAAACCATCTTTAGTGTCGATATTTCTCAAATTATTATAACATTCTATGTTGCTATTTTCGTTTTCTAATAATAAAAAAGATCGAGTCAATAGGATGAGTGGCAAGAAGCTTAATTGGTATAGTTAAGTTACTGACGATCGATTGATCTACCTTATATTGTATTAGATGTTTCCCACGACTTCGTCCGCGTCAATTTCTGTTATAATGATCGCGATTATTTTTGCAACATTTTTCACTCATACTTTGCTCCTATTAGTCGCAGCGTGACGTTATATAGCCTTAAAATTTCCTCGATAAATGGACTATCCAACACAAAAAGATTTTTTTAAATCGAACCAGTTCTTCCTGTCCAGTTCAAACAAACAAACAAACAAACTCTTCAGCTTTATAATCTAAATATATAAAAATGAAAACTGATTTAATGACTGACTGACTGACTGACTGACAGACATATCAACGCACAGCCCAAACTACTGGGATTTAAAATCTAAAAATTTTCACCGTGCTTCCTTTTATAGTGTAGGTGAGCACTAAGAAAGGAATTTTGGAAATTCCGCCTCTAAGGGGGTAAAAAGGGCCCCATAAGTTTGTATGAAACTCTGTCAGTTTTGAAGCTAAGTCGATGAAAATTGGTATCCAGCTACCTGATTAAAAATTAAGAATGACGTCTTTCAGGATTTTTTAAAATTTAATCTTTAAGAGGATAAAAAATGGGGGCAAAGTTTGTTCGGTTCCGCGTCATATCCATACTCTTTACATATTTGTACTCTCTGACTTTACTTAGTTTGTTATGACATTCAATGTGTCAATCAGAAAATAAATAGGTAATTTCTTACAAACAGAATGGTATTATTTTAGAATTTAATAATTGGTGCCGAAATGGATGAATCAACTGAATTAAAACGTGTAGAACTTTAATTAAAGGCTGCATTACAAAATTCGGCAGCCAGATACAAAATCTATGAGAAATTTCTGATTATGAATTAAAATTAGTGAGTGATCAGCTGGTGAAGTGACAAATGAACAAATTTACTAAGAATAATTTGGAAGAGATACGACTACAAATAATATTACTGATGACCCACAGTTGGAAACTGAGATTGAAGAAAAAAATAACCTTCAGGGTATTACAACACAGCTTAAACTAAAACTGCAGAGTTTGAATTCGATAGCACGAAACAATTCCATGTATGCATAGGGTACTGAGGTGCAAAGGTCGGTCACAAACAAATCTTAGGACATCTAAATTGAACTCAGTACCATAAGACAAGGACGAAACATTCAAAAGCATCATTAAACGGTTGGATACGTACTTAAAACTGAACAGATGTGATGATATCGATACAAGGAAATACACGTCAATCATACATCTTTGAGCCCAGAATTACATCAGAAAACGTATTATATTATATTTTTGTGCTCCACGGGATCCTTGTGAGTTAGAATTTGAAGAGTTGGATAAAATTCAGTTAGTAAATTATCAACAACTCAAAATTGGACAGATTACTAGAAGATTTAACAATGGTGTTTGACGGAACTCTTGTTTGAATATCAAACTACAAAGCTCAATAAGTGCTTTAAGAAAATGTGACACCAATTTTCATCTAGCCGCGACGTATTCCATATGAAGGACAAAGTTGACGAAGAAATAAGGAGGCTATGTAACGAAAAGACAAAACTTGAAAATTCCTATTGGATGTCTTATCTATTTGTATATTGGTACATATTCAGAAAATAAATATCGGTACTTACCATAAGAATGGTATTATTTAGAACTTAATCATTATTAGGGTTCCGTACCCAAAGGGTAAAAACGGAACCCTATTACTAAGACTTCGCTGTCTGTCCGTCTGTCCGTCTGCCTGTCACCAGGCTGTATCTCAAGAGCCTCGATAGCTAGACAGTTGAAACTTTCACAAATTATGTATTTTTGCTACCTCAATAACAACAAATACTAAAAACAAAATAAAACAAATATTGAAGGGACAAAAAAAAACGCAATTTTTTTGTCCTTTTTTGTTCGATATTAATAATGGCAACAGGTAGGCACTTGAAATATTCACAAAACACTCAGTTATATTTCTAACTTTAATAATCAATAATTAAATTAATATTTAAGGGAGGTAACGCCCCGTTGGTCTAGTGGTTTAAATACCGGGCCAATATCTCGGGGTCCCAGGTTCGATCCCCGGGTCGGGCAACAAAAAGTTTCGAAATTTCGAACGTTGCTCGGGTTTGTGATCACCAACCCGCATTTGGCAAGCGTGGTGATTATGCCAGTTCCCATCATTGCAGTGGTAACTTGAATTCAATGATGGAGGCCTTTTCCCTGCAGTGGGATGATTATAGGCTGTTACTTAAGGGAGGTTCCCACACAAAAAAATCAATTTTTTGCTTATTTTTGCTTGATATCAATAAATGGTAACAGGTAGGCACTACATTAACTAAATTAATGTAGGTACCTAATGTTGTTTTCGTAGTCAATGGTACGGAACCCTTCGTGCGCGAGTCCGACTTGCACTTGGCCGATTTTTGATTATACGGTAGAGACAAATGTTGGGAAATCGAAAAAAGTATATAGAATTACACTGTTGTACCTTATGACATTATCAACTATATTAAGCAGTACAAAAATAATCCTTAAACTGGGCATAGACCCGTATCTCAGACAGGAAAAGGTAACAGGTGTGTTGCAATAACACTTAGCAGCTGACTGGTGGATTAAATCAATATAGACTGGTAGATCATTTGACAAGCTTCCATTTAGAAGATAATTTGATAAACTTCCATTTAGTAACGATTTATTTTTTCTAGGACGCACCGCTTTTGGCCTGGCAAAGTTTGTTTAGTGAAACTGCCTTTCTAACGCATCCAAATTATCTTTTTATTTAATATCCTCCATATTTAAAAAAATACACTTTAAAAACATGAAAATAAAACGTTGAAAAAAAATCACCTCACTTCATAATTCCGTGTTGTTTAACTTAGGAATAGCTACCACGACGCACCCACTAATGACCAAGCAGCAGTAATTAATAATGTTTTGCTGACATCATTTGAAGCTGAAGAAATATAAAAATTTATAGACACAGTGGTCAGTACAGTCAAATCAGTTCTCTATCCTGTCAAGTTTCTGAACACTTTTTATCCTACTGATCATCCTCTACCATTCATGACTCGAACCCACATCCCACATGAAAGTTTTGTGAAACTACGTCAGCTTTTTGGTATAAATTTTGTTATGTTTTTTATAAGGATTTTTTTATAATTAAATATTTGAGGGGGTGAAAAACGGTTGAAAATTTTGTGGTTAATTATTTGTGTTTAACATCATATTGAGGTACTTGAAACTTCGTTTATCGATCATGAAGGGAGAATGACATAGGACTGGCTTTTTCAGAGCTCTACACCGGATGCTGGTACTACACCGGTCTTCTATCCAAACGTAGTATGCAAGCAAATTGTCTTTGTAAAACCGCCTTTTTAACGCTTATGGATCGAGAAAAATGGTAACCTACTTGGTTGGAAATTAAGAATGTGGTTTTTTACACAGGGCCACTTCTTCCAGTGCTCTACGCCAGTGTTGATCATATTCGAATAAAGCCTTGCAAGCTGCTTTGAATGGTTTGTTGTACTACAGCGTTGACAGTTTTGAAAGTTTCAAATGATATTGTACTTCAGATTTCATGTAAATGCAACCAGATGTGGTGCGAGCTCGCTTGGACCACGGTTCGCTAGGAGAACTAACACCGGATCCCTAAATAGTTTAAATCGGCCCTTTTCATCCAACTATTGTATAAACGGGTTCCGGTAAGTCGGCAACGACGTATCGGCTCCCACTAAGTGCCCACCACCACCTCGCCCGAGATGGGCACCTTCGGCACCTTAGGCAAAGGAAGTGGAGGAAAAGAGTGGAGGAGAGGGGGGTGAGTCGTGACGAAAACTTTGTAACAGATCAAAACCCACGCGTGCGAAGCCGCGGGCATCAGCTAGTATTAGTATAGATTGTAATTGATTTGTTGGTGTGTTTTTAATCAGACGATTTTGCAGAAATGTTCCTATTTAGTTGATTTCTAAGATAATTTAACTATATTTCGATGGCTCCTAAGTAGACTATCGTATGTTAGAAATGTTAACTTAACAGGAGAGCCATTTTAAGATGTTTTCATAAACAGTTTCGTGGATATTATAGCTTGAGATTTGATTTTTTTACCATTTGTAGTTAATATTATGGCGGTTAATAAAGTATTAAAATAAATCTTCTAAAACATGTACTTTCAGAGATATTGTTGATACAGTGTTTTACTAGGAGATTATATGGTGCTAAGAATCTTAAGTAAAACATACTATTTTTTACACCGTATGTTCTTTGATCAAAAATATCGTACGTGTTACTTACTCAATTATACTTAGGTCAGTGGGATTTGTTTTTTGCGCGTATGTTACTTATACCATATTTTACTTAGTAGGGAGATGAATTTTGTTTCAATTCAATTAAACAAATGCAACAAAATAATACTATAGAAACAAAAAATTAAGCCCTTTATTTTTAAAGAAGTTCGCAATATCGTAAAATGCCATTCTTGCAATTTTACAGCCATTATAATCATTTAGCAAACTAATACTTTAAGTAAAAGTATTATGATTGATCCACACTGGTCTCTCATAAAAAGAGAAAAGATGCACAAATTTTGGTTTGTTATCTAAAAGTATAACTGGAACCATAATCAACAAAAAAATAACAAAAAAATATGAACTTAAGTTCTCTTAAACTCGCTGATTGTTCAATTGTCAGATAAAAATTAACAAACAATTTTGATTGACTGAAATCAGAACATAACTTCAGAAATTAATGTGACAATAGCTGCTTGTTTGATAAAATATATATATATAACTTTTTGTGTTCTTTTATTTTATCTGACAATTAAAAAAATACACTTATTAAGTATTGTCTATAGAATTCTCATAGCACGTGACAAAAAATCGACTTAACAAAAATAATATGTATTAATCATTAAAAACATAACAAATTTGTAACCTATTTTAATCAGTCAGTACCTTGTACATTAAGATCACGAATATGTGTCTTGCCTAAGGCAATACTTTGGTATTCTACTCTGAATTAGTATCGAAAACATCTTGATTATTACTGTTGTTGACTGCAACGAGATTTTTGTAGAAGTTGTGATGAATTGCCGGAATGATGCCTTTATCACAAAGGCTTATTAAGTCATCTTTTTTAGCTTTAGGTATAGGTAACATGCGGTTGTAAAGAGGACCAGCAATATTATTATCTTGTAGTCGCCGTCTCGTATTAGTCTTCGTGGTTATCGTCATATATTCAGATTCAGTTAAATTGTATTTATAAAGCAGTTTATTTGGATTACAAGGGAGTACTTTTAGTTCTTTTATCTTTGACCATTTGACATTTTCTCCGTTTAAATTCTTTGTCCAATTTTTTCCAGTTAAGGTAGACTTGTAATCCAAAAAATGTGTATGATCCATA
The DNA here is from genome assembly GCA_949315895.1 of Anania crocealis. NCBI lineage: Eukaryota > Metazoa > Arthropoda > Insecta > Lepidoptera > Crambidae > Anania > Anania crocealis. The sequence continues at coordinate 3,566,946 of OX438858.1, read as the reverse complement.
TCAATAACGCTGTAAGGAGTTCCGTCTTGCTTAGCCCATCGCACTAATGCAAACCATTCCATAGGAGTATAAATCAATTTATTTTTGGCACATCTTTCAATCAAGGCGTGGACACTGTCTCCTTCTTGTTGTGTATGGCCTTTTTCCAAAAATGTGTGTTTTATTGTGATATTGTATCGTTGTGCCAATAACATGTATGCAGCGAAGACTATCCGATTTCGATTTTGCCCGGTGCAATTGTCGGACCAAAATCTAAACTCAACGGCATCTGCTTCAACTCCTTTAGAGATATAATCTGCCAGACAGCTAGCTACCTCGTTGGCACCTCTCTTGCCTTCACCCTCATGCCACATATAGCAAGAGGCCCTTTTCTTAGAAAGATCAAACACTGTAAAGTTCATGGTCCCTAACTTTCGTTTATAATAAAATATACTAACTTCGCCGTAGGGAGCGTTTAAGACCTTTTGAAAATCAAAAGTAGCAGCTATGATTTTTCCATTAGAATTCACTGCCTCTCTTTTGTCTAAAGCTTTTAATTCTCGTGCCATTTTTTTATTTGAAATGTGGGATTCGTAACTTTCCTGTTCATTTTCAGAGCGATTTTCCGTATTTTTATACGTGTGACAAGTGTCACATTGGTCTTTTTTAGGGCAGAAAAAACTCACCTTGAAGTTGTCATTAACAACAGTCTTATACTGGCGTTCAGTTTCGGCTTTACTGCTATACAAATTTACATCAAACCATTCATTATACATAACAAATAGTTTATGATAGTCTAAATCAGAGTCCAAGTATAATCTGGAGTTGTCTTTTCTAAGATAATGGGATTCTACCGGCTGCAAACACTTGATATGATCGCACACACTTCTTTTAACATCTTCTGTTATTTTACGAGGATGGTTCTTGTGCTTCCCTCGATCATCACCTGTTACGGTCCCCGTCGATGACTCAGTTTTTTGTATAGCTGTGTAAACGAATTGTTCGCTTATTGCTAATGTTGCTAAAAACTGCTTTTTGCAGACATTCAAATAATTTGTTTTTGTATTTTGATCAATGGAAGGAAGAGGTAAGTTATACTTAAGTGTGTATTTTCGTCGTGATTCTCTATCAGTAAAAACTCTTCTCTTTAGGTTTTGGCTTACCAAGTTGGATACGTAAGCCCATTGTTTCTGATGGTCTCCAAGTTTCCAGAAAGCTTTAAAAATGGTTTTTCTTTGATCATTTGATATCTTTTCAAAACATTTCATCCGACACTTACATGGTGATTTCATACTTTTCTTTGGCTGTTTTTTGCCTTTTCGACTTATGTATGCCTTACCAAGATTTTTTAATGTCTTCCTCTTTGTGTCGATCCATTCATGCATATATTTTCGCCTAATATTTCCTTTATCTTTTCGTACATTTTTTTTTTTAGGTGTAGGGGTCACAAATTCAGTTGAATAACAAGATAATGGCGTATTAGCTTGAGGTGTAGAATAAGCAGAAAAATTGGATATCTGAGATTGTGGTTCCTGTATAGGGTTTCCAATAAAGTATGGGCAAAAGCTATTTGTGCAATCAATGTCTAAATGGTTAATAGAACAGTTAGGGGATGACGGATGCAGCGTATTAGGTGTGTCTAAGCTAACATCGTGGTAACAAGACATATTTTCGGAATTGGCAGTTAAATCATCACACTGCGCAAATATTGAAGGACTTGAAGGTTGAGCTTGATAGCTGCTATGGTCTAAATTTGAATCCGGTTGTTTATGCGATAGCGTGTCACTTCCAACCGCAATATCTGCTTCCGTTGTTGGCCTGGAGGTAGCTATGGTCTCGATCAAATCTTCAACTGGAAACCGAAACAATTTATGTTCAAAAGAATGGTATAATTTTTATTAAACAGTGAAACTTCAGAAATTGGTTATCTAATCATGGAAAAGGGTAGGTAGTCAATTAACAATTTATTAAAAAATAAAGTTTACCATCATGGCGAGTGGGAGAAATAGGCGGTGTTTGGTTTAAATCGTCATTAATCATATCGGAAAGTGCCTTTATTTCAGCTAAATCAGCACTTTGCGGCAGTGGTGAGTCTGAAACTTAAAAAAATAATTATAAGATATTTTATTTGTTATTGAAACCGCGAAGACAATAGTATGTTAAATATACGACATAAAAAGTAATTTTATTTACCAACGTAAATAACAGTAAGCAGCACATACAATAATGAACCTTTATAGATAAACCACGTAAGTAATCGTATGTATAACATACGATACAAATAGCAATTTCAAAAGCGCCGTATATAACCGTATGTACTACATACGATATATTATTTTAAGCATAAACCAACGTGCATAATCGTATGTATTATTTACCATAGTTTTGGATAATTTATAATTAAAACTGAGAGAAAATATAAAAAAATGAAATGTGTTATGATATGAATGAATAACTTACCTATCATTCTTTGGGTTTCATCAAAATCATTATTAATATCAATGCATTGCTCGTCATTTTGAGGAACAAAATTTGTTTTATTAACATCCTGGTTTAATTCACATGCTAAATCACAAAGTCTTCGCGCTCTTGATCGCGTGTGAAAGTTTTTATATGGGTTATCCATAACTTTAACGTTATTTAGTATAAAATTTGGTCACAAAAACAAAATAAAATAATAACTCGCTTATCGAGCGTAGCGTGCACCTTACCCGCGTATCAAGTCGCAACTGGCGCATACCATAGACGACTCCCCCCTGCGCCCGCGCAGTACTCCTCGTACAAGATCGTTATTGAAACTTACGCCTGCATACGCCGAACTCGTTGTTTATGTACGATTGTTTACGTGAAAAAAAATCCTTGTTTTTTAGTTTATTTTATTTTTTGTTAGTGTAATTGATAGTTTGTAATAATTCAATTCTGAATTGCTAAAAACAAGAATATCGTTATTTTGTTGGATACGGTAGTTTACGTAGGAGCCATCGATTTGTGGCTATGAGCAAAAGAAAACTTGATTATTTTTATAGTGCATTTGTTATGAGTATTATCATGTAGTAGGTACACATGAACTGAAAAAAATATGTTTACTTACATACAATACATTCCATGTCAAATGCAAGTTGTTGATTTAATTGGATTTTGTTGAATTAAAGCGATTTTTATTATTGTCATCAGTTAATGATATAAATAAGCAGTGTTACATTATTGTTTTACGAACAAAATTAATGGTTATTTAAAACAAAACTGTTAAAATTTATGTTTGTAGTAGGTACCTACAGTTGTTATTTTTAAGTTTGTTAGATTTGATTGTTTTGATGCATACGTGCATGTCAAAATTGATTATAAAAGAATTCACATTTTTGATCTTTTTTAATCAATAAAACAAAATTTATAAAACACAGATTATTTTATTTATTCTCATTCTAACACATCACATAAAAATCTTCTTTAACCTAGGATATTTTATTTAACTGATACTCGAACCGAAGAAAGTAAAGTACAGTGCACGTTGGTGATGCTTTTCTATTCTATTCAGCATAACGAAACTTCTCATTAATCAATAATATTTCAAAGCAAAAACAGTTTAAAGAACAAAATGTATGTTAGTTTGAAAATATTTTAAATCGAAATTCCATCTTAAAGAACCAATTTTCATTTATTAAGGATATTATTTTTGCTTAAAAGACAAATTAAAAAAAAATACCTTCCTTTAATACCACCACTACTTTAAAGTAGTCTTATAAGCCATAGTTGACAAACTATCTCAAAAAAAACTTTAGCTTAAAGGTCAAAATGTTCAAAATACGATTCTTAAAGGACATCTTTCTCGAAAAGTACGCTATCTAGAATACATTAAACGACGCATACGGTTCGGCTTGGAAAAATAGAATAAATGGCCTTTAATTGAGACCGATAGCTTTAAAAACAAAAAAGTTATGTTGATTTTTTAGCATTTTGCGGCTCTCCTGAAAAGTGGCGATTAGTCCTTAAAGCCCTTTCACATAATAACCATCGACATGTAAACGTGGATAAAACGTAATTAAACTTACCTAGCGCGGACAGACTGCTGACAAGCATGGAGTCGCTTCGACGTCGCAGGCACAACTGCCACGTTTCAATCAAACCCTGCCCTCCTAACCTCACACCTAATAGTAAATAATTGAAAGAAAAGGCACAACTGGTTATTTGTGCCTTTGATACGTAAATTAAATGAGATATCCATGAATCCTTGATTAAGTAGGCAGGGCACATCTGGCAATTGAGCCTTTTCTTTATATTATGCTGTAGATGTGCCTTTTCAAAGCAGTTTTTAGTAAAAATCTGTATAAAGTAAAAGTCACATCTACGCATTTGTGCCTTTTCAATGTAATGGTAAATTAATGTGTCTTTTCATTCTATAAACATTAACATTTAGTGTCATTTGTGCCTTTCAAGCCTACTGTATCTCCGAATTCCTTGAAGATAAAATTCTACAAAAAATTGAGCAGATGCGCCTCTTTTTCCTGATTCTAAATATGTATATAACTCAATTTTGAAAAAAATGTTAGTTGTGCCCTCCTCTCGTACGACGGCAGTACAGGTGAGGCTCTCCATATTCTTTTCTTCTTCCCTTTTGGGTGTAGTTTTATTTTTCAACATAGATGTAGAAGCATGTTTACCTCGTCAATGTTGTGCCTTAATCATTTTATCAATAAAAATATACTTACTTACATCTCAAACCTTAATTAAATCATAAATTCACATAATTAAGAGAAAAGTAATCACATCACGAGTACTATTTCTCCATTATATCTTCTAATATAGTAAAATCGCGTTCTACCGAAACAGTTTCACCGATTTTATTTGTTTTTTTCTACTTTAAGTAGAATTTTTATCCCAAAAAATTTACTGATTCCGTAGGACAGATTTAAATATAAAAAAGCACCTAAGGAATAAAAAAGTAAAAGACAGCTAACAGCTTCGTCTTTCTACCACTGACCAAACTACTGCCAATCCGCCAAGCTTGGCATTTATGGCTGAATCCTTTTTGAGACAGTTCGTGCCAAGCTGTGCAATAAATTCCGCTGATGATGAAAATATTTAAATATTTTCATCTGGTTAGCCAGTCACCATTTTGTTCAGACAAATCAATTCAATTTACTGCTCCTATCTCATATTTCATCCTGTATGTTTTATTCTATTGTTGACAAATCTAGTCATCCATGCATGAATATCATTCATAAAGGGGCATCTAACGCTAATGCCCCTCACAAAGGATGCCATATCAGAAGATTAGATACGACCTAGGAGGGTAATACACAAATACAAAACAGGGGGTTTACAAGAATCACACTGGTTTATAGATAGCGGAGGAAGCACGAACGCAGAATTATCACGTCTGTATCAAAATTATGGAGGAAAATAAAATAAATTTGTAGAACAATTCTACGCATGATATCAGCCCACATCGGATTTTGCCACAGTTGTCACGGTTGTCGATTGCAGTTTGGATAATAGAGTAAAGAAAATGTTTCTGCACTTCCTGCCCGTGTTTTTCATGCAGTACCTACTTCTTTGTACCTTGTACTGTAGAACGACGACGAAGTTCAAACATTGGTATTTTCAACCGATGAAACAAAAAATTTTTAATCGAATCGTATTAATGTTATGTTTTTATGTATGGCCACGCAAAACTCTTTAGTAAATCGATCGATTACATAGTTTTTTGTTTAATATGTTAAATTTGGTCCTGTAAAAATTTGAAATAACCTCTCTGAAAGTGACATAAATGGAGTTGCAATATTTAAAAAAAATATTTTTTAATAAAAGTTAAACTGATCAAAAGCTTGAAATAAGGCACAAATTTTGAATAGGTGCCACATAGGGAATCACCGACAATTATAACGCATTGACTTAAAATTGATGGTCTATTTTACACTTTTCATGCATGAATTTTTAGTACAAAATTTTTAAGTAAATACAATCCGTTCCACTTTGAATAAACTTAAAATTCAATACAAACCTGAAAAAATGAGCCTAAAGGTAAAAAGATAAAAGACTATTGATCAAACTACCAACGATAGGGGTACCTAAAATGCCATACATGAATGAATTGAGGGTTGCCGAGGGTGTGACAACAATAGCAAGGGTTGTCGATGAATTCAAGTATCGATTTTTGTATTCAGTACCGTAAAAACGAACGCTGAATCGTTGTGAGGTTGACATTTGATCATCGATCCACAAATACACACAAAGACTCAAGTCAACAAAAACTTTTCGCAGAACCCAAATCCGAACCCACGAAACACTAGGCTTTTATTAAGCTATTGCATAGCTTCTATCACGGGCCTTGAGCGCGGGGACGGAATCCAGAAATTCCGTAACGAAAAAACCTCACGCTCCCCACTTCGACCGGCACAGCGGTGATACGGCTGTTCGACGAGGTGCGTGCGGTTTGACGAGGCGTTTGCCATTCGACGAAGTGGGTGCCGTTTAACTAAGTGGGTGCCGTTCGACGAAGTGGGTGCCGTTCGACGCGGCAGGTGCCGTTCGACAAGTTGGGTGCTGTTTGACGAGTGGGGTGCTGTTTGATGAGGTGGGTGCTGTTCGACGAGGTGGGTGCCGTTTGATGAGGTGGGTGCCGTTCGACGAGGTGGATGCCGTTTGACGGGTGGGGTGCTGTTTAACGAGGTGGGTGCTGTTTGACAAGTGGGTGCTGTTTTACGAGGTGGGTGCTGCTTGACGGATGGGGTGCTGTTTAACGAGGTGGGTGCTGTTCGACGAGCGAGATGCTGTTTAACGAGGTAGGTGCCGTTCGACGAGCGGGGTGCTGATTAACGAGGTGGGTGCTGTTCGAAAAGCGGGGGGCGTTTGCCATTCGACGAAGTGGGTGCCGTTTAACTAAGTGGGTGCCGTTCGACGAAGTGGGTGCCGTTCGATGAGGCAAGTGCCGTTCGAGAAGTTGGGTGTTGTTTGACGAGTGGGGTGCTGTTTGATGAGGTGGGGTGCTGTTTAACGAGGTGGGTGCTGTTTGACGAGCGGGTGCTGTTTTACGAGGTGGGTGCTGTTTGACGGATGTGGTGCTGTTTCACGAGGTGGGTGCTGTTCGACGAGCGAGGTGCTGTTTAACGAGGTGGGTGCTGTTTGACGAGTGGGGTGCTGTTTAACGAGGTGGGTGCTGTTCAACCAGCGGAGTGCTGTTTAACGAGGTGGGTGCCGTTCGACGAGCGGGGGGCGTTTGCCATTCGACGATGTGGGTGCCGTTTAACTAAATGGGTGCCGTTCGACGAGGCAGGTGCCGTTCGACAAGTTGGGTGCCGTTCGACGAGCTGGATGCCGTTTGATGGGTGGGGTGCTGTTTAACGAGGTGGGTGCTGTTTGACGAGCGGGTGCTGTTTTACGAGGTGGGTGCTGTTTGATAGATGGGGTGCTATTTAACGAGGTGGGTGCTGTTCAACGAGCAAGGTGCTGTTTAACGAGGTGGGTGCTGTTCGACGAGCGGGGTGCTGTTTAACGAGGTGGGTGCTGTTAGACGAGCGAGGTGCTGTTTAACTAGGTGGATGCTGTTTGACGAGCGGGGTGCTGTTTAACTAGGTGGGTGCTGTTTGACGGGTGGGGTGCTGTTTGACGGGTGGGGTGCTGTTTAACGAGGTAGGTGCTGTTCGACGAGCGGGGTGCTGTTTAACGAGGTGGGTGCTGTTTGACGCACGCAAGCTATGCAATAGCTTTATCGCGGCAGTCTCCGAGTGCCACACGTCTTTTTTTTTTTGTAGTTTTGACGATATAACTATCTATGTTAGCTGTAGTATAGAATTCCATACTCCTAACAATTTATTGCTTGTATGTTATTTAAAAAAAATTAGGTTATGTATTTGCTCTAAATTGTTTGAACAAAAGTGTCAGTTTTACAGGTAGGTTTTATAAATGAATCTATAGATATAAAAAAGAATCCGTAATTCAAATTCAAATTCAAAATGTTTATTGCTAATTTATTTGCCTTGGTCATCGCATCACGCGTGAACGGCTGGACCGATTTGGCTAATTCTTTTTTTTGTTTTGTTTATTTTTGTCAGAGGAATGTTCTTATGAAAGAAAAAAAATAAGAAAATTGCGCGGAAAATTAGAAAATTTCATAAAACTTAATCACCATACTAAATTATTTGTAATGTAACCTTAGCGCTTTTGACAATTACAACTTTTTTAATGTAGGTAATATTATGGCGTTTGACGTAACATTGACAGAATGCGTGCTGCCACGGTTACAATTTCCAGGGCGTTTTCAATGTCGATAAATAAATTTGTATCTGAAATATTTTATCAATTAATTATCCCAATTTGAAATCAATATTCATAGTTAAGACAGGACAACGTCTGTCGGGTCCGCTAGTAAATTATAAAATCCTATAAAAAAAAGCTTGAATTAAATTCGAAAAATCAAATAAGCACTTTTGAAAGCTTTTAGATCTACTACATGGGGTCACAAGTCAATTACTTGAAAGCTTATAAACGCGCGCATTTAGATGCTATGAAAAAAAAACAAGATTATGCTTACATTGTTTTGAGTATTTTACGACTTTTACGCTTTGAGCCCCAAGCGATAACCGGTTGTTGCGATAACAATTGATTTTAATTGTATCTGGAACATCCGAGCGTCAAAGGGTTTGAAAATGCATAACGAGATTTAAACGTAAACATAGCTTGTTTTATCGCTTAACGTTTTGATTAGGTCTCATGGAACTTGGTCACAGGTTGGCAGGTTCAGCAAAGCCCTCTCTCCGTATAAAATATAGTAAAGGGAAATCCCACTGCAAGGAAAAGGCCTCCATCATTGAATTCAAGTTACCACAGCAGCAATTATGGGTGCAGGCTGAATCACCACGCTTGCCAAATGCGGGTGGGTGACCGCAAAGTGAGCGATTGTTGTTGTTGCCCGACCCGGGGATCGAACACAAAAGCCCGAGATCTTAGTCCGGTAGCTGAACCACTCAACCATAGGAGCGATGCTAAAGGTAATGATTATTCAATTACTTGTTAAACCTGTAGTTATTTTAAATTTACTTTGTAGCGACCTCTGGGTACGATTTTTAAGCTATTGCATAGTTTCTATCGCGGGCCTTGAGCGTGGAGACCGAATCCAGAAATTCCGTAACGAAAATAACCTAACCTAGCACTCGGGGCGAGGCACGATCGAACAATTTTGAATTTCCAAATTTTAAAAGAATTTAGAAGAAAATAAGGATTTTGACAGTATGGTTGCCTATCATATGGTAACCATATCTGCCAAAATAACAAAAAAATTTAATTACAAAAGTCAAAATTAGAAAATACATAAATTAAGCTATTGCATAGCATCTATCGCGGGCCTTGAGCGTGGGGACCGAATGCAGAAATTCCGTAACGAAAATAACTTAACAACTCCGACCGGCACAGCGGTGATACTTTTTAGTTTTATAATTGCATAAGTTGATAAAAATGCTATGCAATAGCTTTACCGCGGCAGTCTTCGAGTGCCACACGTCTTTTTTTTTAATGTAATAGCCTAATTAAAGTCTAGATGAGAACCTCTTCTATTTTGATTCGGTTGAACAGTTATTACCTTGTTGATCAAACGCAGTTAGGTCTGTCATAATAATTTTCTAACCAATTCACGATGAATTATTTATTTTTCCAGAATACGTTCCCTAATCCACGAATTTGTACAACTTTCATTTAATGCGAGTCTTTATTAGCGAGCTTTGATCTCGGTAATACCGGCGTCGCCTTAATAACACCCGAAACAAAATATTGTTTCCTTCTTTTTATTACAATGTAGGAGGAATATAGAAGTGGGAGGAAAGAGAAATCATCCAATACATGAGTAGTCGTATTGTTATTGTTTTAACTTCCACGAATTTCTAGAAAATCCTTGAAAACAAAAAAAAGGGAAGGCTAAATAGGAAATACTTTGTGATTAATTATCACTAACATCTTTTACACCTAACCAAAATTGTAAAGTTTTAGACCCCGGTCAAATTTAGGGATCAATATTTAACTGTGACTTTTTTAACAAAAAAAATTTTTTGCGAAATTCTGAAAAAGTTTGAGTGAGCGCAAAACAAACGAGCAACGACGATTACCGTGCGCTGACTTATGTTTACTGCATACTGTTTGAAAAATATATTAATAGAAGATAAAAAAAAAATACTCTGCAAATATACAGACAGACAAATGTTTTAAAACTGTGTCTTTGGCTTATTCTACTCTTTTAAGACTTATTCTATAATATTTTTTCTTTATTATCTGTAAAGTACAAACATCGGTTTGTTAAATTTGTTTTTATGACTTGGATATAACAATACAGTTCAAAGATATTAAAACGCAAAGAATAAAGGAGCATCACAAAATATTTTAATTAAAAAAAAGCGAAATCTTACTTTTTTACCGGCCATAGCTTTTTATTAAATCGTGAAACGCATTCGCTACTGCAGACAGGGTTTATTAAAAATTTAAGATCGTTAAAAATGTTCAGTTTAACTCCACTGAGGGAGAGCAAAATAATATATTTTTAAAAGGAAAAGGAAGTACAATGTATATTTTTTTCTGAAATAATGTTTTCCAGCCATAGAGAAAGAAGATTTGAATTTTGTACGTATTTTAAATGGAACACTAATGCATTTTATCTCTAAAAAGAGAATAAATGATTTTATGCAAAGAACAAAAGATTTTAAAATATATTAAATAAAAAAATGAGACATTGAATACAAAAAGTACATCGATGTTCACATAAAGATAGACAGTTATCTCTCTTTTGATTGAAGACAAATTAAACAGAATTAGAAAGTTGCTGATAGAGTAATATAACGAAAGAAAAATGACGTATCTCTCATGTACATGTACCATTTACCTAATGAACTTAACATTAATTTATTTATTTATTCAGAACAACCAACATCTGTTTTCATCAATATATAAAAATAAGCATAAAAAATTATAACAACACTTTACAATATCTTAAAAACTTACAAGTAAGAAAAAAATACCTTATCTAAAAAAATAGGAAGATTTATCTTTGATCGCATTTTGATTTTAAGAATTATATTATTGCTATGTAGTTTGCCATCAACCAGATCACTGATGATTTAAGTGCTCTGCATAGGCTAGGGTACAGGAGAATATGGACCCAAAACTTTTCGTCGCAATAGTGGGCATAAAGGAATAAAACTCTTGCGAAGCATTCTACACGGAGCGCAAAACTGGACGCTTCTGATCTGATTTATAGCACAAACTATCATTAAACTTATCAGACTACATTACTCCACAGCTGGACATAGGCTTCTTCTCTTACTACAGAATCTGGAAATCTTAAATCGACCAGTTCAGAAAAGATCATACCCATAATTGACCTAACTTGGAATCAAATTCTTGCCTATTAAGCTGATCACCACCACCACAATAATAGTTAATCCATTACTCCGTACCACTTCACTTACAATAATATTTAATCCATTACACTAACTTATATTATTTAACCTTCGGCATACAAGGTGAAAATAAATCCTTACCCCTACAACGTGGGGTTAAAATAACCCCATAGTAAATAGCGACATATTAAGTGTAATAATAAAATACAACGGCTTAGATAGAGTTTTTGGCTTAATAAGTTACATAGTAATAATTAAAACCCAATTTAATTACGAAAATTAAATTTTATTATGAAAAAGATCACAAAATACAAAAGTACCTCAAAAATTCAACGAATTTCCCTTATATATAAAAAAAATTACGTGGGTAATTTATATTTATAGGAATTTTTGGTCTAAGGAAACAACACTAAACTAGAAATGTGTAACATTATAAAAATATACAGAATTAACTAAATTTGTCTATTCTAGCTAGATCATTCGTTTCCTATAAATCAATACAATTTTGGCACATCTGATTTACGTGTTTCTTACATATTTCAACATCGTCTTGTACTATAAAATAATTTATATTGGCATGATTCAGCTAGGAGAAAAACAGCTTAAATGGCCAGCGTTTACTGCTGCGGGAATCATTTATCGTACGTTCTTGAAAGCTTGTCAACTAAATCGACTCTACTTTTTGTTGTATTGTGAGACAAATCTTCTTCAAGTAAAGCCGCCGCAATATCATTATCTTGAATTGCCATGTAAATTAAACTAGATCTGTGACAGAAAATAAGCTACATAAATATAATCAAAATTAGATTAAAAATAACAGAAAAACATAAGAATGCATACATACCTTTTCAGCACCGTCCTATACAACGTGGGGTTAAAAACACCCGGGGCCCGCTATACCCACGTGCATACACGAGCGTGGTCCGCGCAGCACTCTTCCAAGCTTACGATTTGACGTGGCAATGTTTAACGCCCAGCTACTTGAAATTTCAATGTTATTGCTCGATAATTTCACATAAATTTACGTATTTTTCTCGAGCTGGGGTTAAAAATACCCCACGTTGTATGCCGAAGGTTAAAGTAGATGCAATGAATTATATTTCCTAAGCACTTAAAATATTGTTTATTATTATTCAATTTAAATAAAAGCCTATAACAGCACTAACTAATATACTTATAGGTGCCGGGATAAAGTATAATAACACCACTTCTTCTCATCCTGCAGGTCTCGTAAGAGTCGACTAAAGGAGTACTGTCAAAATAAAACGGATGGCATATCGGATAGCCAAGCAGCCAGCCAAACTTGTTGTTTATGGTAAAATACTCCGGTTTGAAGATCATGTGCAGGATTGAAATAATGTTTGATGACAGGTTATTTAAATATACGTATAATAATATAGAATATTATATACCTTACGAACATAAACCTTTAAACATTTGCCGGCTTATGAAAAGTAAGCAAGGACGTAATAAATGCGTTACAATCTAACTGATCTTACAAATTCTATTAAAATTAATAATTGTTTAAATTTGGATTCATTTTTATCACTCAATCACATTTAAACAGCTAAATAAATCTAAATTTGACTAGGCACCCCAATAGATTAAAGGCAGATAGACTATTTTCTATTCCAAAAAATATAAAGTTCCCATGGATATTCCCAAATAGAAAAGTCCTTGCGTACAAGGTCGCGGGCAAGTAAAAAACTATATTAGTGTTACTAAATATCCAAAGTATGAAAGATAACATAACTGTTCTGCTATTAATCGAAATGTAAACATCACGGTCTGTACATAAAAATGTAACGAAGGAAACAACAAGTTAGAAAACAAAGCTGAATTCCGATATTCCGATTAAAAATGTAATAAGAAGAAAAATCACTTTCCTGAAAAAGTGCTCCGAACTTCCCGAAGTTCATAATACGGTGTTAAAATTACCAAAAATAACATTTAAAAGAATCAATATATGGCCCGCTACAACCGTAGCTTAGTCGTCTGGGAGACGTGGAGCGGGTCGGACGTTACGGGCTACGGCGTAGCGAGTACGCTCTCGCAATGTGATGGAATACTAGCGTGACAAGTATTTTTTGCTCAAAAATATTTTTTATACTGTGATCGAGTGACAAAATGAAGTGGACCGTGATCCTGGTTTTGGTGTTCGCTGGCGCAGTGTGCGCGAATCCGGCAAAAATGGGTCAGTATTAATAATTTAGTTTGTATTGGAAGACGGTGATGGAACAAAGGCCCAGTTTGCTTCAGTTTAGTTTTATAGGTTTATTAACGGCAACTTATTTGAGCTTTGATTTTAGAAGACTTTACCAATTTTGAAACCACCAATTTTGTTTTAATGAGCTTGACGTTTGACACTGAGTTTCTCAGTCTATTTTGATTTATCTGTTTTGCATAATGTGATACACTACAAAAATTATTAAAGTTTGCAGTGTAAAAATCAAAGATATTCTTGTTTAAGCTATTTAAGTGAAGATTAAGTTTAAAATAAAAAAATGAAATTGTTTAGTATTTTCCAAATGCGCAGTAAACCTACATTTTATAGATATTAATATTGGTACGTGTAATAATACAAATTTTAATGTCTATATTAATTTCAAAAGTTATTTTCGGCGGAAGCTTCTTTCATAATAACCATTGAAATTTACAGATGAATACTACATTAAATATTTTACAGTGCACACGGGAAAAATAAATTTAGGAATTTGTATCCAGAAATTGTTAAAATTTAGAAATATTCTTAATAATAAATGTGGACAACATCACATATATTATTTTGATCCTTTAGGATCATACTGTCGTAAGCAGCTATTAAAGTTTCAGTTTAAGTAGTAACTGGAAACACTCAGACCTGTGAAAATATATAACGGTCGTTTACTCCTTGATCCCTCTGGGAATCGAAACCGGAACCTTAGAGATGGCGACCCCCGGAAAGTCACTGTTTAAGCTTCTCAGCCACGGAGGTCTTATAATCAAAAAAATAAGCAGCGTTTGTAATAAAAAACTTTAATAATGAATAGTAATTAAACATATTACTTTGATATAAAATCAAGTATCTGAGTAATTTGGTTTAAACATAAATCGTTTTACAGCGTATTAATGTGCTCAATGAATGCGTTAATTAAATGCTACAGTAAATATTATATTGAATACTAAATATAATACTGTCAATTTAAACTTATTATATAGTATTGGAAACTTAATTACATATTTGTATTAAATCCATAATTATCATTTTACTAGCTTACCCGATAGACGTTAATTTGAAATTCGAATCATTTGTTAAATATTTTTTTACAAAAAATCTAAACTGAAGACCTTAATCACTTTCAGATAAAAATAATTTGGTAAACACAGTGGTTGGATGTAAAGACATGATCTATTCATTTTTATTTGTCCGTTTTTTTTCTGTGGGAAGGTTATTATTTTGAACCAAATAAAAGAGGTATATTTAATAAAATATTATGACAAGAAAATCCAATCGAAGCTTAAGATTCAAGTTATCTCTCGGAAACTTGAGGTATCCCGCTATCATCGAAAATTTTGAAAAGACAATCTTGGAATCGAAATTTCGGTTGCCTTAGGTTGTTCAGTTGACTTAAGCCTACGTTTGACAATACCATCAAAGGATGTGAAACTATTAATTTGCAACTGCTTTGCGAGAGCTTTATATAAGCAATATGATTGCTTAAGAATAGATTTAAAACATTAAAAACTGAAGAAAATTTTGTCGAATTACAACAATTCCTTCAAACTATATTGAGTATTGATAAAAAAAAACTATCGAAACCTTTTATTAAAAATATCATCACAACAATTAATAAAGCAAGATATGAAAAAAAAAACAATCGACACCCTGTATTAAAAAGAAAATATATTTATTTAATTAGATCCGTGAATGAAGCCATAAATTTCGAATCTAATGTTTACAAAATTGTGAACATGCCGGCAACATGGTGAATGGAGCGTTGCACGCTTTTATGAGCTGTCAGAAGATGTCCGAAAAGGCCCGCCTGGCTGTGCATGGAGGGGTGTTGGTTCCAACACTGATGTATGGGAGTGAAAGTTGGGTGTGGCAGAGAAAACATGAAAGCAGAGTAAATGCAGTGGAAATGAGAGCGTTAAAAAGTATGATTGGAGTCAATCTGAGTGACAGGATTAAAAATAGTGTGATAAGGGATCGATGTGGTGTAACAGAGGATGTAGTGACCAGTATTGAAAAAGGAATGCTTAAATGGTTTGGACATGTTGAGAGAATGAATGAAAGCAGGTTGACTAAAAAGATATATATGGCGAGTATGAATGGAAATGTTGGAAGGGGAAGGCCTCGACGAACTTATCTTGATCAAATCGGGGAAGTTCTAAAGAAAGGTCAGGTCAAGAGTACCCTAAACCGGCGAACGTGTATGAAAAGATTAATGAATGTGGATGAAGCGAAAGTAGTCTGTAAGGATCGTAGCAAGTGGAAAGATGTGGTCTCTGCCTACCCCTCCGGGAAAAAGGCGTGAGTGTTTGTATGTATGTATGTTTACAAAATTAAATATAACGTGTATACGTGAAATATAATGGACATTTAACAAACGTGTTAATAATATTTCATCAAAGCAACGATCAAACCAAAAATCTCAGTCAAAACTGCTACGATTGCGTACATCTTAAACTCGAAAACTTCTTTCACGGTGTCGTCAAACACACTAAAGTGATTTTGTCTACGATGACACTGTTCAAACAAGTTAACAGTCAATTTTCCAACGCACATTGGCAAGCATATCAACCTGCTTAGATGTTAAAAGATCCCAATCGAAATTCAGCTTTAAACGCAATGCAACAGGTCCAGTTTCAATTGAAAGAATTCACATTATGCGGTAGGTTGTGTGTAGCACACTAAAAGTACCCAGTCCTCTTCCAAAGCGGTCCCTCGGGATAGACACTGCAGTCTCAGTAGCAAATGGTGCGATATTACTCGACAAACACAGTGACAGTAGATGGATGAAGTTGTTATAGCTGTATACAGGGTGTTCGGTAGACTGATGTCCATATTTTCATATGATGTTACTGTCATGAATATAAACAGCTTTTAGTACGGGACTAAAACGGTGAAAATAAGCAAAAGTATTCCACTTTTTTATAATTTTGGGAGACTTGATAGTACCTTTTGTATGGGATAGCTCTATGTTCTTGCAAAAGCACCCCGTTTTTACTAATATATAACACTCCCAACATCCTATGTTCTGCTATACTTATCATAAGCATCATCACTATCATCTCAGGCAGTCGATGCCCACCGCTGGGCATAGCCTTCCCTCTAAGGATCTTTACGACGATCGGTCCCGCGCCCCGCACTTACGAGGAAACACTACGGGCGAGCGAATTGAAAAATAGGTATTTGTAAAATCTATTGCTGTCGCGCAATGCCAAACGCCTTCACCGCAGAGTGTAGTAGTGTAGTGTGTTATTTTGAGGGCTAACATCTTTTTTATTAATTAATTTATGAAAAAACAGAAAACATAGAAACACGCTATTGATGGCCATAGATTTTCGTTATAAAAATTATTGCTCTACTGGCTTTATACAGGGAGGAAACAAGGGACTACGTTTGTATGGAAAAAACGGCCCTTGTGTTTCCTCTCAACCAGATCTACGGTCCACTTGAGGGTTTACCTTTAGATCTACATTCAGCGCAAACTGCCTCTAATAAAAGATAATACCAAACTTTTGTGTAAAATTATACATTTGTAAATTGGGCTGTACATGTTAAGTAAGTCAGGGGCCTTATTCAGCTATATCATCGCAGTTCGATCGTGACTGAATTGGACGATTTTGACAGTTAGCCCATACTAGAACTGTCAAAAACCTGCTATTCAATTACAATTGTGATACGATTTGGTTACGCGAATTAGGGGCCAGGTCAATCGACTATTATGTATGGATTTAACAAATTAAATTAATTCGTTAACTTGTTACAATAAAACTCTACAAACTTTCGAAAGACGAGACCAAAAATTTTTTAACAATTTTAAAATTCTTATCATAGTTCTTAAAAATTTCCACAAACAATGACCAATATCACCCCACTGAGTTACCGCGCTTAGAAATAATTTTTTTTCTGTACTGCATAGCCTCAATGGCAAATGGCGCGTTATGACTTGACAAACGCATCCGCGACGCTGTCTTCTTGTATTCCACACAACGACCATTGTAATGATACTCCCTAGCCGGGATGTGTCGTGTAAATGCTAGCGAAAGGAAAGATCAAAATAATGTTGCTTCGCAGTAAACTCTGTGACTTGAAATGATGTGATTAAAGCAATGTTTTTGCGGTTTTGACCTAAGGTTTTGATAGTGTGAATGAAAATCTTTGGTTCCTGGTTCGGTACTGCGTCAACGTTTGTAATTATTTCAATAAATTCGTTGTTTTTGTTATATCAGTGTGCTGCTTTGTAAGTAAGTCCCTAGTCTCCCCAGAATCAATCATTACAGTACGATTCCCGCTAGATATTTTCTCAAATACAGGATGAAAATGCCCACATATAATAAGAGTATGCTTTTTCCTAACGATAAAATCATCATCATTACCAGCAAATATCCAACAAATACGGTCGGACCTCACCAAAAGAAGGACTTTGCCATAATTGCCATAACCGTCACCCTTGCAGGCGAGTTGGGAACCGCAGTTCGATCACGTGGAGAATTCCATATCCAATTAAAATTAATATTAAAATAAGTCAATGCCATCAACAAATAGGTCGTGGTGTACAAAAATGCATGTTTGTTTAAATAGGGCGCAAATGTTGCCAAGTACGTCTAGATTTTGCTGTACTTATTCAAAACTACACACTAACTGCCCCCGTATGCACTCTTATACGCTAAGCACAGTATTACAGCCTCGTAACACTCGTCTAGGTATGTACTAAAATTTTAGTACCACCGTAGCTTGTAATAGCACTTGTACTAAATTAAAGCAAAAGTTAAGTCGTACAAGTTCGTTGGTAACAGATATTATAAAACGTTTCTAACGACCGGATTAAAAACATATTTTGAAGTAAGATTCGATTATAAAAAATAGTGGTTTCAGCCTTATGCGCATGACATGATGATTTTTATTTAATCTATACTAATATTATAAAGCTGAAGAGTTTGTTTGTTTGTTTGTTTAAACGCGCTAATCTCTGGAAGTACTGGTTCGAATTGAAAAATTCTTTTTGTGTTGGATAGTCCATGCCTCGAGGAAGGCTTTAGGCTATATAACATCACGCTGCGACCAGTAGGAGCGAAGCAGTGAAAAATGTTGAAAAAATAATCGCGATCTTAAAAACTGAAATTGACGCGTACGAAGTCGCGGGGAACAGCTAGTCTCTTATACAAATAGTGGTTGCAAGATGTAACTAAAAATAAGAAAGCGTCAGCGTTTCCTTTCTGCCATAGCAAGCTGTGATTGCCAACCGGCATGACAATCGTGGTGATTGGCAACATCCTTCTGCGGTCTATGTTAACAATGGTTTTTAAGAGGAAACACAAGGGCCGCTTTTCCATACAAACGTAGACCCCTCGAAAAAAATCGCCAGATTTTCCGCTGTGTTCAAACATGAAGAAAACAAATTTGGCAAAAATTTAGAAAAAAAAGAAAACATACGAACACGGCCAAAGCCTTTTTTAAATTTTTAATGAAAAAAGTATTAAAATCTGTCTAGTTTTGGAAAAGAAATCGTAAACGTTGATTTGGTGTGCTTTTAGTAGGTATTTTCGGTCTAAGAAGCAGTTGTCTTTATCACACCCTGCGGTGAAGGCGTTTGGCACTGCGCGACAGCAATAGATTTTACAAATACCAATTTTTCAATTTTCTCGCCCGTAGTGTTTCCTCTTAAGGTAATGTATCTTTAGCAATAAAGTATTATGCATCTATCTGTCTTTAATAGTAGATTTTTCAGGCTAATGTTGATGAAACTTTACTTCTTTATTTCTAGCCTAATTTTAATTTAGCGTAGGTAGGTATATAATTTTAGTAAACCATTCAATTCCAACATAAAAGTAATGTTTGTTTGTTTATATAAGTTTTCGATATCAAGACACTGTTGCAAGCGTTATATTAACATATTAACAGTTTAACATATACCTAATGTGTATGTACCTAATTGTTTTGTTAGCAGGAATTTCCTGTAATTTTGAACTTGTTTTTGACGACTTCGCTTCTTCTTGAGATTGCAATAGAGACAATGAAGTAACAGAATAAAGTACCTACTCCTCAATGTTAGTAAATATTGGAAGATAAAGAAAAATTGATAAAACATTATACGTTTATTTCTAAAAGCTCGACTGACCTTCGACAAAACGTCACTGAATAAAAGCGACACGTGTCAAGTCGGGTGCCTGATTCAACTCAACTCGATGTTGTCAAAAAGCCAATTTTATATCGGTCAGTTCCTAAAGAGATACAGTAGCACTACTAGTATTTACTAGTGTTGTTACACTTAGTCTTCAGTCGTAAACGCGTTATGTAACGTGTTGTTAATGCGAGCGAACAGAGACGCGATCAAAGAGATAATTTGTATTGAGGCAAATAGTAAATAGTAGCTACAAAGAAAATGATGTTACCTGATTGAAAAAACAGCTGTCAAGATCAACTAGGTACGAATTAGCGAAGCGTAGCGCCGTCTAGACGTTAAACAGGTTTTTTAATCATTAAGTACATTGCTAATTATTACAAAATTTATGAAAAAAATTACGTGTGGCACTCGGAGACTGCCGCGGTAAAGCTATTGCATAGCATTTTTTATCAACTTATGCAATTATAAAACTAAAAAGTATCACCGCTGTGCCGGTCGGAGTGGGGGGTGTTAGGTTATTTTCGTTACGGAATTTCTGGATTCGGTCTCCACGCTCAAGGCCCGCGATAGAAGCTATGCAATAGCTTAAAAACAGTTGTCGAGGTCAACTACGAATTAGCAAGACGTAGCGTTGTCTAGACGTAACAGGTTTTTAAGATAATTACATTGCTAGGTATAAAACTAGAATTTAGATTCATCAAAAAAGAACTGTTTTTTCAAATGACTTTTTCTTGGTTTGCATCGAAACATTATTCCAGACTTCGTTAATTTTTATGCTAGCAATTAAGATGGGTAAAAATAATTCTAGAGCATAATAAAAAGTTGTTTCCAAAACAAAAATAAAATTATTAATTGTATTTTGTCGAACAATTATTAATGTCTTGGTAACTATAAACTTGAAAAATTTTGTCTCAGGCGGGACTCGAACCCGCATCTCCTCGCATGCCGGGCGGGTGCCATACCATTGCACCGAGACACTGCGACACGGCGCGAATTTTTCAAGCATATTCTTACGCTGTAAGCCAGCGTTGTTTCATCAAATGTTAGGAGTTTGCACCCTTAACACCCGAAAGAAACATCTTTGCAGATGTTTGACAGTCAGTTAAGATGAAACAGCTATTTATATACTTTATTTGATATTTTAGCAACTTAATTGCACTAATAATATCAGTAAGTAATTATAAGTGCAATTAAGTTGCTAAAATATCAAATAAAGTAGAAAGACAGGTTGCTCGGTAAGTGTAAAGTTGTGAGATCTAATCCCAGCTAAAGCAGTAAAAAAACCGGAGAAGTGCGGTTTACACTCTTCGACCGAGGGTTCTGTACTAGTATTTTGATATATAAAATAGTTTAACCGTGCATTCCATTAGAAATTTTAACCACTTTCCAAAATTTGTGTAGGCGTTCAGTATCGTATTTAGAGCCCATTTATGAAGTAAAAAATGTTAAACCCGAAAATAGTTTTAGGCCTGTTTAGGTATAAAGGGAAAATCAAAAACTTATGATTAGCATCGTAATGAATGAATGTGATGTGCATTGCGTTAAAAAAGTGTTACTAGACTGCCATATCAAAAATTTTAGATTTTTGGCGTCATTTTCTAAGTGCTTTATCTTGACATTTTTGTACTGGGCTAGGTATACCAAAAGAAAAAATACGACATTTGTTTTTTTGTCTCGTAGATTGATATGAAAATTTGGAAGGTGGTTAAAATTTCACCCTGTATATTTAAAGGTCATCATCACACATGCTATTGCGACGTAACATATATACAACGCTATCTCTTGGTTTTATTAAAAACAACATCACACGATGATTCCCATCTTAAACAATTAGCTACATCGAGCGTCGAGCTAAACTCATAAATTTTTCTCTTTAATGTGAGGCAAGCAAAGCTAATTTAATTACTTTTAATAACCTGTTTATTAATCAAGTAAACTGTACTATTAATAAAAAGACATACATAATGCGCCATTAGGCCTGATGCTTCCCGCCGTAAAACCGACCCACCTTAGGCACAATTTCCTCGTGACAACCGCGATGTGGCAGAAGACGTGATTCGGTTAAGTAATAACAGTTAAGGTCTTGTGCAGACGACCGAAATGTTAAGACAAAAGTACGTAGTAATATATAAACCTCGCAACAACAAACTCTTATGAAAAGTGACGTTGAAAGCTTGAGTAAAATTTTGATAACAAAAGATAACGAATGTGTACGATCAAGCTTGAATCACAATTTATTTTTAGTCAATGAAAAACCTACCATTCTTTAAATCTATTTTTTTCGGACTATTCGACTTTTATTACTATTAATCCAATAGAAAAACAACGTTAACGTCCAGCTATAATCGTATCACATACTAATCTATCTGCCTCAAATGTTGGGTTAACCAAATTATACTGAAATATTCCGACATCAGACGTTTTTGATACACAGATGAGAAACCTAGTTTAACACACCATTAGTTTAAGTAATTACGTAAAAGTCTGTATTTGTTTCAATTTGATGCTAAAATTAACTTAATGTATGTTTGGTTTTTAGGGAGAGGTTGATAACCTGGAAAGTTACATGTTAGATACATTTGGCACCTTTGCGGAAAGACTGTCATAACTCGATATGAATGATTCAACAAGAGAGTAGGTACTTTTAAATTTTGAATTACTTCAATCTTTTTTTTAAATATTACAGGTCTTCCGCAAAAGTGCGTTATTATCCATGTGTGATTGACATTTATCACAAGCAATTTTTAACATTAATAATTGTCAATTTCAAAAGTTACACATAAAAACAGTTGAGGATTTTTCCCGTCTGTGTCAGGCCTCAGGCTGTGGCTTGATAGCAGCGTTGAAGATAAACGTTTTTATGTTTAAAGCGTAAAACAGGGTAGGCTTATTTGAGCGGTAACAGTTCCCTGTATAACTATATCGGAGATTAGGATATTCGCCTAACAGATTACAGAACTGAAAAGAAAGAGATATTGAATTACTATCTATTCGCCCGTGACTCTGCCTGCGTGAACCATACGTTATATCGCTTTGGCGAAAATCTGTGAACATGTCATTTATCAAGGTCTGATCTACCCTTGTATTGATTTCATCAAAATGGGTTCAGTAGTTCAGGCGTGAAAGTCTAATAGACAGACAAAGCTACTTTCAAATTTATAATATTAGCAACGATTCAACTTGAGATTATCTACTGAGATTTTACATTTTGATTTAATAAGTAACGACGTTTCGAACACTTCACAGTGTTTATGTTCCTTGGTAGTCTGAAAAATCCGAAAAAAATGATTTTTTAATTTTGTATGGTGCACCATAAAAGAGTATCATTCTATGTATTCCTGTGGGGTCGTAAAAAGCGACTAAAAGATTACTACCGAAAGAAGAAGGGTAGCAACCGGCATCTTCTTACTAAACTGCGATCACCAACCCGCACGAAATACGTTCAGTAATACTTCAAATGGAAACCCAAATTAATTTTCTTAGATGTGACAAAATGTCGATGTCAAAATTAAATACTGTGGCATTACTTACTAGTAGATAGATTATAATTTGTCGTGAGTGTCCTATTACTTGCATTTTCTTAATGACGTTGATTGACATTCCTATTATATCAGTAGTTATCATTTTCATGATTTTTAAAGTTAAACCGTGACATTAAAAATATTAAATATAACTAGTAAACAATAACTGGTTCACATTTTGCTCAACAATTATCACCACAATGACATATTGTTAAAACAAAGTCTTTATTTCGAAGTAACTGTTCAAATACATACGTTTTTTCCTCCTTCAACCTTCGAATCCAATCAAACAAAATTTAACGCTTAAATTCATTGATGTAAATTAAAAAAGTCGATACAAAATCAGTGATAAAAACATGTCAATACCAAAATGTGTGCTCAAAAATTATGTGAGGCCTTTTAACTCAGTTGCAACCTTAAAGTCATAGTCAGTAAGTTTGACTTTGGATTACAGTAAATACCTATAACACATGACATCAGCGGATTACATAAACTTGAAGATTGAATGTCCTTTAAAAAAAACGAAATGTCATTTTTAAGGTTCCGTACCCAAAGGGTAAAAACGGGACCCTATTACTAAGACTTCGCTGTCTGTCCGTTTGTCCGTCTGCTTGTCACCAGGCTGCATCTCAATAGCCGCGATATCTAGACAGTTGAAATTGTCACAAATTATGCATTTCTATTACCGCAGTAACAACAAATACAAAAAAACAAACTAAAATAAATATTTAATAAAATAAATATTTAAAATAAAATAAATATTCCCGTACAACAAACCTGTTTTAGTGGCTTTTCGTGCCTTTTCCTTCGTGCGCGAGTCCGACTCGCAATTGGCCAGTTTTTATATTGGACTGTGGTCTTAAAAGTTATCCAAGCTTAAATGTAATATATTCCATACATAAGGGGTCATACAGAAATTACGTCACACGGTTTTTGAGACTTTCAGACCCCTCCCCCCTTGTCACGCATTTTTACGAAAATTCCCATACTATTTTGCCCAATGTCACAAAAAGTAAGACAACCCCCCCCCCCCCCTTAATGTGTGACGTTATTTGTGGACGGCCCCTAAGCGTAACGCATTATCAATTAACTTTAATGTACAAAGCGCTATCCCATCAAAGGATCTGCACACTCATCTCGTACAACAATAACACATCTAGGGATTCGCAATTATGTTAACCACCTTAGCAAATGTTATTACACCGAATTATTTACATGGGAGCATTTCCGCGCTCCTGTCAAACAATAGACGGCAAATAGAATGGAAACACACCGAAGGAAGCAACGCTCGAAACCGCGCCGTGTTGACTTAGGAAATACAGTGCCTAGAATGGACTAGACTGCAGGAATTATAAAAAAATACGGATATAAAATGTTGGAGTTATGTTGTATGACAATCAAAGTGTATTAATGTAGTTACAGTGTTTAGTAGAAAGTGGCTACTTAGGTAATTAAGTGTTATTGAATCTGAATTATATTTTTTCTTGCTGATACGGCTTGATTTTTTTTTGCAATATGCAGTATTAAAACAGTTAGTTTTGACACCATCACTATCACATTCCATATTGTCATTGCCGGCAATATACAGGGTGTAACAAAAGGCTTAACGAAGCCGAACACCGTGTATTCTACCCATTTGTACGATCATTTTTTTCTAAGACACCATACCTGGGAAATGAATCGTTACTGAGATATTGAGGGTCAAAGTGAAATTTTTTTTTCAAGATCTTTTCATAAAAATCTTCTGTTTGTTATTACTAAACTTTTTTCTCTAGAAACCATTTGAAACTTTTTAGAGTCATTCATAAAAAACGCTTTAAAGAGTGCAACCCGCAATGAACCGCGCGCACGCACATCTAATTGTATGAAGCTAGGTCACAATCCTCGTCTGTAGCGCTTCGTGCGCGCTATACATAGTGAGCAATAAATACTTGATTTATTTTAATGCCTAAAAATAAAAGTTGTTTGCCAGCTATTATTTTTGTTGCATACGATTAGATTTGATGAACCGAATGCGAGGTTTAAGGCTTCGTTAAGCCTTTTGTTACACCTGTATGTATTACCATATTGTAATTTCACATTTATTTTTTGTGCTCTATAAATAAGTAAAATATGAAGATATACCCAGAAAAAGTATCTATGGTTCATGTTTCTTCTATTGGAATTGGTGATAAAGTTTCAGTGCGAAATATGTTCTTGTATAATACAAAAACATTTGTAGTACGTAAGCCGAAATGCTTAAGCGCTCTAGATAAAACATTATCTCGAGTGAAAACGTGATATTATATTCAATGACTTCTGTTTACTAGATTCAACACATTATTTGTTCATTCAGCTACATCCGTTCTAGAGACCCTACTACACTACCCTGCATCTCGATTCCCGTATACGGGTCTATATTTCTCTTTCATTATACTTTAAGGCAATGGTATGAGTAAGAAATACGGATACAGTTAAATATAGGAACAATGTGTTGTGGAGTAAGGCTTCAGTTTATGTTACGCTCCTGGTATACCGAATTCGGTAGAAATCACTACAATCTTATTAATAGCTAACTTATGATTTATAAATAATTTTGGTCACTTCATCAAGGAGACTGAAAATTTATTTTAAAACTTTAAAAAATAAAACGTCAGCGGCTCTTAAATAAAATTGCAAAAACAAACCAATGCAAATTCAAACACTATGTAGGTACCCACCCTCACGCCATTTGAACAGAAACCACATTCACGGCAAACGTTTAGAAATGACAAAGCGTTTTTTACCGCCACCGAAGCATCAGTCATGTTATTTGTCACGACCCTGAACGAAAACAAATCAAGGGCCCGTGTTTATCTGTGGCACAGTTATATTTTTCACGCGCCCCTCTCCCAGATGTATGCGTGACTGGAATTCGCCCGGCAGTCATAGAGTAGAAACCAGTTTATGCCTACATGACATGACATGGAATTAACTTTGAAAGTCGTGATCCATGTCGAATTGTATACTGTTTACGTAACACACCGGTAAAGCATTGAGAGAGTTTTTCACTGACAGAAATGATTTTTGCCGTCATCAGCCTCCATCAGACCACTGCTTCAAATACGCCATGTCGCCGAAAATGGCGCCAAGAATTCTGTGCTGGGTAATGCGGAGACTTATTTTAATTATGACCAAAATATTGTGAAGTATCTGCTCTTAGTATGTATTTTTGTATAATAGGTTATTTTAAATCACCAAACGTTTTATGTTTTACATGTGTACAATCAAGTGATATTTATTTTTAAAAGTTAAGTTAGTTAGGTTTATCATTAGGAACGTACCTTATAATAAGTAGGTACTAATTATTATACTACAACATAATCTGAATGAAAAATATTCTCATAGATTTTTAGATAACACATGATAATACAATACAGCAACATAATATAATAAACGTGGAACTTCTGATAAGGAAAAACATTGCTTATTCTTTGACTCATCTTTTTGACAGCAGCAAACGTGCCCTCCTAAAACATTGTCAATTTTCTCTTCTTTCCGTGCCTTTGAGGTTTGATAGGTGGGCATTATAATATTTTTAACTGACAACAAAGTGAGAACAAGAAGTGAGAAGTTTAATAATAGCCTTTTTCTATATAATTATTATATCACAAGATACATTTTTCCAAAGCTTTTTAGGTACCTAGTATGAAACTCCAAAAAAAAAACAACTAAATAAGGACTTTATATTTTTATGTAACTAAACTTTTTAATCGGCTACATTTATTTTGTATGTTTTTTATTTTTTTACGATTGTTAAGTCTGTTATTTCTTCTTTCTTATTTTTCAATGGGACCACCTTTGGAGCCAGCTCAAAGGTGAAACTCGGCAGGCCATTAAATAAGGTATGTTTGTGTTGAAATCCCGTTAGCTTTTTAAATATTAGGGGTTAAAGTATGAAGTTGCCGTTTTGTATGGACAAAATCGAGAAAAGTCATTTTTCCATACTAACAATTTTTTAGTTTTTTTAAAAATGCCTGAACCGTTTTCGAAGCAATTAAAGGTGAAAGTTAGATGGTTATAAAGCTATGCATTATAGTATTTAAATTTCTAAAAATCAAAGTATATAATACAAATATACTTAATTGAAGCAAGAAGGTCAGCTGACACATTGTAAGGGGTCTTTTCAACGACTTCCTTTGAAGTAATAGGCACTAGTATTGCATTTTTTTTTAGTCAAAAGTTACTTTATCTAGTTTTTGATACAATACAAAAAGAATTACGCAATAATATGACTATACTTAAGAGCTATAAACAAAATAAAAAGTGGGAAAATAATCGGCAATTTCATACTTTAACCCCTATTAGATGCGCAAAGCCCTTTGCGTTTAGGATACGTAACTACTATTGTTTTTACATTGCTTTATTTTTTTACAATTATTGGCATAACACTGAAATTGTAGTGACGGGTTGCTGGAATTGGTTTTCCAAAAAAGCTTTACTGTATACTTGACATTTAATTGTATCTGTTTCAATGAACCAATCATCATTCATGCCTGATGACTAAGAGAAATTAGTCATATGTGCATTTCCGGCTGCCTCTAGGGCCAGTGTGTGCCGTGAATTAGTGATTGGCACTTAGGATAAGCGGTAGTGAATTGAAGCTGCATTACCCATGTACAAAGTGTCCAAAAATTTACAATAATTGAATTAGTTCAATTATGAACTCTGTCCAATACAGAACTAATGTAGATTTTTCATCAGTCTAAATCAGATTCAGTCTACTAATGCCCGCAGAACTCCAAAATGAGTATTTTGCCATAATACTCATGATGGTAGGTTGGCAATAAGTCATTATTAACGAGAAGATGCTGCTATCTATCTCATTTTAGTGGTACTAATTTTTCCCCTTACAATGACTATCGATAAATAGGTAGAAAAAGTGATACTATTACTATTTTTTGTGGACTTCGATCAAAAAAATTGTTAATCGCAATCTGTTTACCTAGTAAGAAATATTTTTAGTTAATAGATTTATCTAGTCGAAGGTTGGAAGGCATACATATAAAATTCTAAATACCTTTATAAGCGTCAAATTGGAAGCCTACTCTTTTTTCCACTCTCCACAATCATACCTACTAGGCCAACTTTATAATCAAGTAATGAAATTATAACACCTACATAAATAAATGTAGGTATTTTTCGCAGTGAGTACTTTTTTACCGTCTCTAAGATGGTAAAGTAACGAGTTAAAAAACTCGTTTGTTAATGCGACTGCCTAAAACCTAAAACACATTACTTACTTTATTACACCGTAAATATTCTCTTCGAAAATCCCCGAACATCTCAATGTTACCAGAGTGCGGTCATAGATTACCGATCGCTGTAGTTATTGCACTGCTCAGATGCACCGACTTCGTATTGCGGTCACGTAGCTCCCAGGGGCTGGAGTGCGCGCGAACCGCTGATTGCCCATATGTACGCGTTAGATTTTGCACACTATTTGTGTTTGGTTAGGTAGAAAAGTCCCTGGGGCTTCTGTTTTGGTTATTCCTTGGCGGTTGCGCAATGTTTCAATGTTCGATTTTCGAATTGTTTGAAGTGTTTAAAACGGTATTCCGTTGTACAGTTTTAACCACTTTAACTGTCCGTTTTAGAACTTTATCTTGACTATAAACGCGACACATCTAGCGCTAGTTTTTCGACTTTAGTAGAGGCAAATGTTACTTCGATAAGTAATGAGAGTAAGTTTTGTATTATTATGTTTAGGATTGGATGTAAGTATGTTTTTCGTTATTTAACCTCTTGGTCATCTCTTACGTGCTACTTACAGTATCTTAATCAATTTGCGTTTAAGTGTTGAAAAGTCAGATTCAGACTTAGGGGTCTTTTCTTCCTTCATTTGACAGTTAAAATGCATACGTGTTTTGATTCAAGCATACGACTGCCGAACAACGAAAAAACGGAGATTAAATTACTGTATTGTTTTATAAATGGCTATTCTAAGCTTATATACTAATTAAATACATAGCGCGGGGTGAGGTTTTACCTACACTACATTACAACTGGTTTAACGTATTAACATGATAAAATGTATTGTATCTATGGTATTATTAATTTTTAATAATAGGCCCGTAAAAAAAACTTTTCCGTTTCGAATCACTAGTTGTTTTCATATGTAGATAGGTATGTAACGAATTCATAATATTACCTAAGTCATTTGTTTTTAAACGTGTTGGCAAAATAAAAGTTAAATTTTCCGACTAAACGAATTTGGGTTGGTGAATAGTTTAAAACTAGTAAAAAGGTACTTACAATCTATAAAATGGGTAAGTATAAAAAGTCTCACATAACCATTTAGGCGTTGAAAAATTTTGTTTAGTCTGAAGTTATATCTGGCAAATGGGTCAAAAGAGCAATGAAACTGAAAACAACTATTGCACTGTTATTTTTTACATTACTTAACCCTTTATTGTCTAAACTACGAGCGCTTGTAGCGTGGGGAACGAAGCATTTGTCAACCAGGAGACAATGCACCATGGCTTAAACGGTTTTAATAACTTGTAGTTTGCGGCTCTTGTTATAAATTGAGCGAAAAAACATGGATTTTGGTGATAAATATTAACAATAAACCAGTCATACTTTGAATGGATAGTTTGTGATATAAACATCGATATTTGTAACCAAATTTTTTAGCTTTGCAAAACTTAAAACATGGAAAATGTGGGTTGTCTCTAAGAAAAAATGATTAGGATTTTTTTTTAGGGCTAGAAAAGTACAGCTTTAAATGTAAAAGTTATAGAAATTAGTTTGAGGTAACTAATGCAAAGGGCAATCATACCTTCTTGGAAGTTTGACATGGTCTATTGACTGTGTCAAACTACCACGTTACTGTACTATTATACTGTTTTCTATGACCAAACGCCAAGAGCCGAAAATGCTAATGTGATTTGACTTTTGCTTTTAATTAGCACGGTAGCATTTATTTTAATACGTTCCTTATTATAAACCGATGAAGAATTTAATTTCCGTGTCAAATTTTAATTGTTTTCAACCTGTGTTCTTGTTTTCTGTTTCTTTAACTATGGACCGGTATCCTTCACATAGCTGCACACTTGTAATTTACGTTGAAAAACTCCACAGATTGAATAAGTGTATTAAATGAATAAAAGTCATTTTATGTTACCTAATACTCGTTTATAGATTTAAAATCGTAATCTTTGACTTACAAGCTTACATTGACCTTTATCGATAGCCCACACCAACTCAATTGCAGCACCATGCATGCCAGCCCGGCTGGTGTTTGCAATTTCTCCATTGGTAGAGCGAAGAAACTTCTGCTTTTGTTCTTCGGGCTGTAATTATTTACTTGTCTCTTGCGACATCCGTAGAGAAAAGCTGGTGCCATTATATATTGTGCTTCACCGCACGGCACAAATCATCCTTAATATAGCTAGAAATAAGTTATTAATCGTATACGTGTAACACGAGTATTTATGCCTACTGTGCAAAGTGTGGCTTCTGTAGCTATATATTCTGCGGTACCGCTTGTAACGCTGCGCTGTGAACAACGCGAGCATTTATCACAGACGGACGATGCTACAGCTTAAACGGTGCAATGACGCCAGTTAGTGTTTTGAAAAATGATTTCTGTTCTCGGATAGTCTCGTAGCAAGTAAAATTTACTGCTGGCACTATTGTCATGAATCGCATAATGGCCGCCGTTGTTTGTTTGTTTGATACTGGCATGAAATAGATTTTACATCCTTATTTTTTTAAAGAAGAAATAGAAGGTTATCCTTTCAAATCGGTTTTGTTATTAGAGATGAAAGGTACATGGAATTGACTTGAAATTTTTTACAACCTAATTTTCAATATTTTTATTGAAAATAAGCAATACTTTGATAGACCGCTAGTAGACAAACAAACTGTTTTTTTTTAGTGTAATATTTTTTGAAATATAATCTAGATACAAATTTTAATGTAACCCTAACGTAAAAGGGAATTCGTAAAATGACGTAAAAGCGTTCTTAATCTTTAGTTTATTAGAAAATATGAGACTAAGTCTTTCTACGTAATAACGAGAATAAAACACGTAGTTACCTAATTAGTATATTTCATTTTAAGAATTAATTTCCAAGAAACAAAATGTTTCCTCGGAAAACGGTAACACAAATCTCCATTAACTGCTTCTAAGAGAGCCATACATAAACCTGTTCTCTCTGAAGCTACACATGTATTCGCAAAACAGCTTAGACTAAGAATTATTTCACACGTCATCTCAAACAGTTAGCAACTGGGAATATTCCGGCCCATACAAGAGTCTACACTTACACTTCAATTTAACCGCATACAGGGAGTTTGGTTACAATTTACAAGGTAAACAATTTTCTACCTTGTACATGTGTGCTAAAGTTCACTTCGCGTTTCAAGTTTCACTTCCGAATTGGGGGCGAGACGTATCCGTCAATTGAAACGCGGCAGTGTTGAGCCAAGTACAGTAATAATTTCGTGCAATTTGAAGAAAATTATGTTAACATTTAAATTTAAACACACCCTTTGAGTTAAATGGTGCTGATTGTATGGAATTACTTCAGAAAGGATTTTGCGGAAATATTTAATTCCGCAAAGCTTTGAGTTAAAGGATACAATGTTTTATACGATTCTACTGAGGTTTAATATGATACAATGCTTTAATTTCATTCTTTAAGAATGTTTACAAATGAAGCGCAGTTAGATTTTAGTATCGTGTCATTGATATTTGATTATCTGTGTAGGTTACTGTGATTGTTACGATAGATAGATAGATAGATATACTTTATTGCACACCATAAAATTGAAAAATAATACATGAGAAAGACTTAGATTAAGATAGATCATTGGATCAATAGAGATGTCTCGTAGCAGGCCCAGACATTGTACAGTATTCTAAAATATCAAGAAAAATCTACTGACTTTAGGAAACATACAAATAACTGTATTGTTGCTATAACTGTATAACGTATAATTTAGCGGCTCAAAAATAAATACAATCTAAAAAATATCTCTCTCAATCAGGCATACATGATGGCTTTTGACGAAAAAAAAGATAAACCATAAACTCTAAATGTCAGATTTCCTTTGTCAATATTTGACGTAACCATTCTTTTCAAGTTTTTGCCACATGTCATAATCTCACGTAAAAGTATATCTTATTAGTACAACAAGGTCAAGTAAGCAAACAATATCACTTGTTCGAATCGAGATTATCGATTTTGAAATTGTCAAAACTGACAGATGTCATCAAAGTGTCATCTTCCGCCATGGGAGTTTTTGGCGGGAGTTTGTGAGATACGTTTGGAGTCCATTTATTTTATCGAATTTTTATTGTTTATAGTGATTTTTGGGTCGTAAAAGTGGTGTTATTTTGCGAAACAAAGTGTCGTGCGAGTGAAAAATATACAGTTTGGTGAAATAAGATGGTGTATGGGTTGTAACCAAGAAAAGTAGACCGTGAATTTTGCGCGGGAACGCGAACAGTTCACCTCTTTCTTGGGGACTTCTCTACAGTCCTTCCTTTCGACTGTCTCCAAAAACTCCATCGAAGCATTAAAACGTCTAACATAAACGTTTTAGTGCAAAATAAAGACAATAATACTAAAGAATTGGCTGTATGGACAAGTTTCCGAGGCCATTAAACTTTTAAAAAAAACTTCCTCCATGATAGTTTTTGTTGTTTATTATTGCTATTCTAATAAGTTTATTTTTGTTTGAGCCATTAAACGAAGCCTTTTTAAAGAATTTGGATGATAACAAAGTGTTGTAGGTACGAGATTGCCCTAACTTTTGGCAATGTGTATAGGTTTTGGGCCTAGCCTCCATTCAATTCGGGACAACTCCTTTTGTGTAGTTACATTTTAATGTTTTTGTCTGTTTTGATGTACATATTCATCTTCTGTTATTCATCTTTCATTCTGTCAATCTACGAGTAGTATCGGTGTTTTGATTTTTAATTTCATTTTTGTGTTGTTAGTATGGTTTTTATTCCTTACATTATTCTAGTGGTCCTTCCCGGCTTTGCTTGGGTTTACCAAAACTGATAGGCAATTAATGGTCCATTTTGTTTACCCTGTGCATAGTTTTCGTGTGTTTATATTTATATACAGGTTTTTTTTCTATACAAAAAACATTTTCCTATAGACAATCATTTTCCTGGCCATTATAAACATTACAAAAAATAATTTCATGAAATGTTTGTGTTTTTTTTTATTTCTATAGATTAGATTTTTTTATCACTTCAAGACTTTCTGTTTTACTATTCTTGAGAATAACTCGCAATATACTAACGTTATTTTTTAATTTTTTGACAGTGATAAAGCTAATTTTATAAGCTACGTAAGTAGTTTAATCTAAAGGCAAACTCACAACTTTTCATTTCTACTTATATTAAAGTGTCAAAGTAAATGAAATAGCTAGAAATTCGGCTGCACAGACATGTCATTACATTTTTATGACTAAATTTACGAGACTTGGCTCCAGTTTCAACATTTCACGTTTTTAATGGTTTGTCATTTTACATGCTATTTCGAGGTTATATTATTAAGTTTCAAAACGATTCGCTGTGATGATTTTCGCTTTGAATAACTGTGTAGGAGGAACTTGATAAGGTCCTTTGTCTTGTCATTTAATTTTATTAACGGTTGAGTGAGGATGCGTTTTCACTAGACTATAATTTTAAAACCGAAATCTATACAACACCGGACAAGTGCGAGTTGGACTCGCCTACCGAGGAGTCTTGCAGCTTTTTTTTAAGATTTTTTTTAAGAGATAATCGCGATCATAACAACAGAAATTGGCGCGTACGAAATCGCGGGCAACAGCTAGTTGTAGTATAAAACAATATTACCTACTTGCCAAATTTTATGGTTCTAATTCTGGTCAAGGGGAAATACCCTATAAATTTTAATGAAGAGTGTCGACTGATACTTTTTTTTTGTTAAAACTTAAACGAAGCTCTCTTTTTTTGTTAACTTAGTTAGATTTTTTATTCCAGCTTCTACAGACAACAGACCTATCACAGAACGTCAAATTTTCTCAATTGATATTGATCTCTACTTGTTGGACTTAAAGTTGAAAATCGATTCAATAACCTTTAACTTTTTGGGTTGGTTCACCCGCCGTTGTCTGTAATTATATTTTTATTATATTTCTACGCGTTCCCGAGATTAACGGTCTTGATAGAGATACGGACGGACGAAAAACCAAGTGCCAAAAAGCCAATGTAACTTGGTCGAAACGTCAGGCAAATAAACTGAAATAAAATAAAAACAAACTTATCTTATAAATCCATTTTTGCCTTTTAGAGTAGAAAACCGTAAAACCATACCATCGAATGGTATAAGGAATAAGGACTTATATTTAACTACGTAATAGTATTTTGAACTTTCTTGTTGTTTTTACATATAAACTCAAAACTACACTTGTGTTTTCAGCAGCTATCAATATACATTTTAGATTTAAGAGTAAAATAGTATTTACCTTCCCGACGTTCAACATGGTCTGCCCGCCATCATGATTCGTGCAATCGGATGGAAACGTCGGGACACTAAACACAGTTTAACGATTTTCACCTTTATATAAAGCAATGTGTGATTTAAATTTCCTATTAATCCACGAAAGCCGCTCAAATGATTAAGAGGCTATGAACAGCTTATTATTTAGTACCAGAGTTCTTAGTACAAAATGAGACAGCCAACTTTCTTGGGGCAAGTTGTGAATTATTGCGGAGAATATTAACGAAATTGAGTTAGCCTTTGCGAGTCACTTTAATTTAACCGACAGGCTCGTAAAATAGAAAGGTTTATGCAGTCTTTTATGTAGGGAGACTAATTAAGAGTGCAGTCCTTTTCATTTTTTCAATAGTTTAGTATAATTTGTGTTGGTTGTGGATCAGTGGTCGGAGAATCATTTTTGTCATCATAGGATTACTAGAGATAATAATCTGCAGAGCGATCTTTTAACACAAATGTAATAACAGCTTTGATTACAGCTGCAGTAACAGCAATGAACGCACGATTGATATTATCTTTAAGGCTGCCCGCCCACGTCCGATAATCGGTGACCGATTTTTTTAGGAGAAAAATAGAACGTACTAATAGCAATGGAGCAAAGCACACGTCCTTCAAAAAATCGGTCATGATTGTGTATGCTGCTGCCTACTATAGAAAAATCGGCCCGATTATCGGTCCTACAAAAAGTCGGACGTGGGCCGGCAGCCTTAACGCTGATTGACATTAGCGCTACCATGACATGGCTACCAAACAAATAACTATCAAAAAGCCGTGACAACAGCGGTCGAGGTGACGGCTAAAACATCCGTGATTACAGCCACAATCGCAGCGACGAATCGTATTTAAGAGAATGCAGAGCTGAGATTGGTACACGCATTTTCTTTGGTACACGCCAAAGAAAATAAAGATAAACAAGAATGCTAATGTCATACAAATGAAAAAACTCGCGTAAAACTTATTATCTTCGCTCGTACCTCCAGGTTCGACTTAATATAATAGATGGAGTTTGTGTTCACGCTGAAGTGTGAAATATCCGGTGCCATCTAACGAAAAGTTGATACAGCTCCAACACCTAACAAGATAATATGAAATGCGAGTCACGAGATGGCGTTGAACAGCATTAGGACGAATTTTCATGAAATGACATCCAAATTAATTGTGTCACAAGTACCAATAGACACTAAAATTCGTCGACATTGTAAGAGCCCGTTTGGCCTAATGGTTCGAACGTCCTAAATTCCTGATAAATATGTGTATTCAAATCGGATTTAAACAATGCAAATTAATATACACATTACGTTTTAATGTGCCTAATTTATTTATTTTACACTTTTTTCAGTTTATTAGCTTGACGGGTATATTGTTTACATTACCAGTATGTGATAGCGAAGCTCCTAAACGAGTGTCTTTTTTTTATTGTAGTTTAGTTATTATGATGATGATACAACGACATTAATACTTTAAAAATTGATACACCGCGAGCCAGAAAAAGGAGGGCTTAAGCACCCCTTCGCTAGTAGTCCTCTGAAAAATAACTACTTACAGAACTCAGTTCCACGCTGATTGCATTCTAGAATAGCGCGACCTTTTATGAGTACATGCTAGTGACACTCCGTGCGTCTTTAGGTTTTATCGGGTGCCTTCTCTCGATGAGAAGCAAAAGCTAGCCCCGCGTCCGGACTCCGCAGCTCCAGGCCCCACGGCCAAGACGCAAGCGCACCAAACAAGAGGCCCCGCCGCGGGCGGACTCGAGTCAACGCGAGACGCGCGCATATTTTATTCCGGGTTCCGCGTCTTTCTTTTCGACCGCCCGTATGCCTTCCAAAGGTCCGGGACTCCATAGTCCCGTGATTGGAAAATGACGAACATAATAATAATAATAACATAATTTTTGGTTTTATATTTTTCCAAAATGTTGAAGGTACGTTTACAATTTATCAAACAAACTATTTTTTTTAAATTAGTTTGTAGAATTATTTTGACAAGATATACCTACTTAGAGATGTTTTTTATGTGAAACAAATTATTTTGTGAAATAATTGAATTCTTAAAATTAATACCATGTATTTTGAGATTTTTAAATATTTAAGCCAAGCTAACGAAAAAACTAGTCAGGGAGTATATTGAAATAGCATCCCGACTATGGAAAGGAAGAAAGAAAGTAACAGAAGTTATTTTAACAATTAATTGTCAACTTGATTTCATTTAGGTTATTTTGTGTTTGGTACTGAATATAAAGGATATATACACAAACAGTACTTATACATATTTAATCATATACTGGGTGACTTTTTTTACCGAGTGGAAAAATTTACTGTGTATTTTGTACCTAAAACAATTGCTATAACTGTGTGTATTAGTGAAATACACCCGATTTTTTAAATTTTGGAATTTCCATTAAAAATCATAAATTTTGAAAACATTAGTGCGCATGCGTATTATTCTTAGTAAGTGTAGTAAAACGGTAGCGGGATGCGGCGCGGGAGACGCGCGGCCGAGCTGCGTCGCCCGCCCCTCGTGTGACTGAATATGCAAAAAGCGATCCTAATTCCTAAGGTAGAAGTCCGAAGGGCCGGATGTGGGGCGCGGGTCGGGATGTTAAAAGGCAAGACACGTGACTAAAGAATAGATAAATTCAAACCCCAAGCGACAACCGGTTGTCGCGTTAACAATTGATTTTAATTGTGTCTGGAATAACTCACGATCGAGGGATTAAGTTTCCACTGCGCAGGTGAATTACTCGGCGAATTCAATGATGTTTAGCGCGTTCGAAGTAGAGTGAATGCGTTTGAGTTTTGGTCGGTTTCGTATTTTTCGAATTATTTTTTAATATTTTATGTGATGTTAGTCTAAATCAACATAGAATTAGATGGTTATTAACAGAGGTAATTTATTGAATAAAGAAATTAAAACCTTTTTTGCTAAAGTGTTCATGCTATCGTCATCTATATCATTTATCTGTCTCACACTTTTATTTTCCTTTCTTTCTTTTATATAACTTGCTGAAAGGATTTCTGCACTCAAGAGCCACATTGTCATCACATACTGCCAATGTTCTCACCATTTCGGTGTCTGTGTTTGTCAATCTGCAGTAGATTTGAATACCGAAAAGCCATCGCGAACTAATTATTTTACACACTGATAGTTGGGCATTTTTAATTTCAGTTGCTGTGTTACGCAGCGGAAGTGACGAAATACAATAATGTTAATTTAGTCTACAATTAACTTAGATGTGAGAAGAGATAAACGTAGAATACATAAATATATGCATGTTATATGAAATATTTAATAAAATTAAATAAATTGCTATTGTTGTGTTATTGTATCATTCAAAGTGCCGCAACGTCACGAAATGTTTTGGGCTGTTAAATTATAAAGGTGATCGTAAGATTTGAATAAACAAGTGAAAACTAAAGTTATCATTCTAAAATCACTATCACATAAAATAACACCATTTAAACTACAACGATATTTTGTTAAATTGATCCAATTCGTCACTTTTCGGTACAAACCATACCTTATTTTTCATTTTAATATGCGGCATTCCTTAAGTCATATTATATAATTTTTAAATATGACAAATTTATAGCAGAAATAAGTTATATTATATACGTAGAATATTGTCTCACAAAATATTGAGACTATAGATAGAGAGAATAAGTAAAGTAAGGTAGGTTGTACATAGCAGATAAATATTATGAAATACTCTCACGTATTCATTTTAATTTTATTTTGAATAAAAATTTAGAGAGTAATCATTTATAACATAACGTTACATTTATCGCGGGATATATACCATATTATCGTCTATTTCTGCGCTTTATATTTTTTCGGCTTTTGTTTCACCTTGTCTCTGTATCGTTTCTACTGCTTTAAACCATAGTTTTCTGCAAAAAAATGTTATTTATTCTTGTGCATTCAAGCTCAAGCAATAAGCACATCTATGAAACAAACATTATAATATTCATATTCACACGAAAGCACAAAGCAAACCAAATTATATTCATGCTATATGTTTTTGACAGTTTTGTTTGATACCTAAAGATACAAGAGGGTTATATCAAAATCACCAATAACCTCTTATAATGGAAATCAGAATTACAATTCCACACAGTTAAATAGCAAAAATCAAAGAAAAAATATTAAAACTCCCATATAAACTCTGTCAGCTGATCTGTGGAATGTGTGGGAGGTTCTTTTTTTTTCGATGATTTTTCGCGGATCTGTTATGCTCTGTTAAAGATTCGGAACTCCATATTTTTAAAATAATTCGGTACATAAACTAAAATAAATAACTTACGTTTTTACACATCTAAAACACAAGTTATTTATTTTAGTTTAATTCAATAATACATCCTGGAAATTTGTTCTTAAAATTCATTTACTAGCCTGTGCTGCCATTGTCATAATTTTAACTTAAAAACCGTAGGTGTGAATTATGCGTGTAACAATTCCAAACGTCACTTTTTGCGATCCGCATATACGTAACGTGACGATATGGATGTGACGAATGAATGCATAAAAATTTTAGAAATACTTTTCATCGTTAAGAAATGCAATTAGATGATCAGTCCAAACCTTTTCGCATTCTATAGATATTACAGTATTAGAAAAAAATATTTTAGTAATAAAAAAATACTTACTATTTACTTGAAAAATTTGTGTCACGTATGCGGAATGATGGTTTTGGTGCCAGCGTAACTCAACCGCTTCACACTTCGTATTTTTTTACACTGATGACGCTCACACTAGCTTTAGTGGATTTGGGAATGTAGCCGTTATCAAAAAAATAACATTATTTTGTAAAATTCGTAGAGGAAGTTGAAAAATTTGCCCGTCACGTTATAGTGGAATTCCACTACATGCAAATTCGTGGGACAGTGTTTTTATGTTGTTTATTCTATTTTATAGCATGTTTTATGTAGATTCTTGATATAAAATTAATTTTTAAGCATATTCACTTTCAAATAGTGCTGCCAATTTAACCGCTAAAATAAAGGAACGGCTGGACCGATTTCGCTAACTCTTTTTTGTTTGTTTGTTATTGTACGGAGAATGTTCTTATAAAAGAAAAAAATAAGAAAATTGCGCAGATAATTAGAAAATTTAAGAATACGTAACCACCATATTAAATTATTTTTAATGTAACCTTAGCCCTTTTGACAATTTAAACTTTTTAAATGTATCATTATGGCGTTTGACACAACATTGACAGGAAGCGTGCTGCAAACGGTTACAATTTCCAGTGCCGTTAGCATTTGCATGTCGATAAAATAAAGTTGTAAACTAAGTATCTGATTTTTTTTGAATTATTAACTATACCGATTCGAAATCAATATTTAATTATTTATTTTTATTTATTCATAGTTAAGACAGGACAACGTCTGTCGGGACCGCTAGTAATAAATAATGTTATATACTTTATTTGATATTTTAGCAACTTAATTGCACTTATAATCTATCTTCTTCTTCTTCTATATATATAAAAATGAAAACTGATTTAATGACTGACTGACTGACATATCAACGCACAGCCCAAACTACTGGGATTTAAAATCTGAAAATTTTCGCCGTGCTTCCTGTTATAGTGTAGGTGAGCACTAAGAAAGGAATTTTGGAAATTCCGGCTCTAAGGGGGTAAAAAGGGCCCCATAAGTTTGTATGAAACTCCCTCAGTTTTGAAGCTAAGTCGATGAAAATTGGTATCCAGCTACCTGATTAGAAATTATGAATGACGTCTTTCAGGATTTTTGAAAGTTTAATCTTTAAGGGGATAAAAAATAGGGGCAAAGTTTGTTCGGTTCCGCGTCATATCCATACTCTTTACATATTTGTACTTCACTTAGTTTGTTATGACATTCAATGTGTCAATCAGAAACTAAATATCATTTCTTACATATAAAATGGTATTATTTTAGAATTTAATAATAGGCGCCGAAATAGATGAATTAACTAAGTTAAAACGTACACGAATTTCAATTAAAGGCTGCATTATATATAAAATTCGGCAGCCAGATACAAACCCTACGAGAAATTTCTAATTAGTGTGTGACAAGTGTACAAAATTATCAAGAATAATTTTGAAGAGATACAACTAAAAAAATAATAATATTACTGATGACCCGCAGTTGGAAAATGAGATTGAAGAAAAACATAACTTTCAGGAAATTACAACACAGCTTAAACTAAAACTGCAGAGTTGGAATTCGACAGTACGAAACAATTCCAGCATGTATGCAGGAGGTACTGAGGAGCAAAGGTCGGACACAAACAAACCTTAGGACATCTAAATTGAACTCAGTACCATTAAACAAGGACGAAACATTCAAAAACTTCATTTAACGGTTGGATACTTACTTAAAAAACTGAACAGATGTAATGATATTACTGATACAAGGAAATACACGTTTATAACATCTTTGAGCCCAGAATTACATCGGAATACGTATTATATTATATGTATGTGCTCCACGGGATCCTTGTGAGTTAGAATTTGAGGAGTTAGTTAAAATTCAGTTAGTAAATAATTATCTACAACTCAAAATTGTTGAAAAATGACGGAACTCTTGTTTGCATATCAAACTATAAAGCTCAATTAGTGCTTCAAGAAAATGTGACACCAATTTTCATCTAGCCACGACGTATTCCATACGCCCTGAAGGACAAAGTTGACGAAGAAATAAGGAGGCTATGTAACGAAAATTTTTACAAAACTTGAAAATTCCTATTGGCTGTCTTATCTATATTTACATATTCAGAAAATAAATATCAGTGCTTACAAACACCATGGTATTATTAGAACTTAATCATTTTTGTTTATACGGAGACAAATGTA
This sequence comes from Anania crocealis, assembly GCA_949315895.1. NCBI lineage: Eukaryota > Metazoa > Arthropoda > Insecta > Lepidoptera > Crambidae > Anania > Anania crocealis. The sequence goes on along the minus strand of OX438858.1, from coordinate 3,525,393 downwards.
GGGAAATCTAAAAAAGTGTATAGAATAAAATTAGTGTTGGTTGTACAACTGTTATTATGATCGCGATTATTTTTGCACCATTTTTCACTGATGCTCCGCTCCTATTAGTCGCAGCGTGATGTTATATTTAGCTTTAAGCCTTCCTCGATAAATGGACTAATCCAACACAAAAATAATTTTGCAATTCGAACCAGTACTTCCTAAGATTAGCGCGTTCAAACAAACAAATAAACTCTTCAGCTTTATAATATTAGTATACTTAGATGTTGTATATATTTTGTAATGTTTTTTTAATAATTTAATATTTGAGGGGGTGAAAAACGGTGCAAAAATTGTGTGGTTTATTATTTGTGTTGGTTGATGTTGGTACTACCCCTTCTAGGTCGTCGTCCACCGTCCGATCTAGGTTTTTTATCCAAACGTAGTATGCAAACAAATTGTCTGTGTAAAATCGCCTTTTTAACGCATAAGGATCGAAAAAATGGATTTACCTACTGGAAACTAAGAATGTGTTTTTTACCAGGGGCACTTCTTTCAGGGCTCTACGCCCGTGTTGATCATATTCGAATAAAGCCTTGCAAGCTGCTTTGAATGGTTTGTTGTACTGCAGCATTGACAGTTTTTAAAGCTTCAAATTATTTCATGTAAATACAAACACATGTGATGCGAGCTCGCTTGGACCACGATACGCTAGGAGAACCAACACCGGATCCTTAAAACGATAGTACAAATCGGCCCCTTTTAGATTAACTATTGTATCAACGGGCCCCGGTAAGCCGGCAACGACGTATCGGCTCCCACTAAGTGCCCACCACCACCTCGCCCGAGATGGCCACCCCCGGCACCGTAGGCAAAGGAAGTGGAGCAAAAGAGTGGAGGAGAGGTGGTTGAGTTATGAAGAAAACTGTGTAACAGATCAAATACCACGCGCGCGAAGCCGCGGGCATCAGCTAGTATCAGTATATAAACTTGAAAAATTTTGTCTCAGGCGGGACTCGAACCCGCATCTCCTCGCATGCCGGGCGGGCGCCATACCATTAGGCAAAGTATATAAATAGCTGTTTCATCTTAACTGACTGTCAAACATCTGCAAAGATGTTTCTTTCGGTTGTTGGGGGTGCAAACTCCTAACATTTGATGAAACAACGCTGGCTCACAGCGTAAGAATATGCTTGAAAAATTCGCGCCGTGTCACAGTGTCTCGGTTGCCTAATGGTATGGCGCCCGCCCGGCATGCGAGGAGATGCGGGTTCGAGTCCCGCCTGAGACAAAAATTTTCAAGTTTATATACTGAAACAATGTTATGTCTGAGATCCCGCGCGAAATGCAGGCTAGTTTTTGTATTTTAGCTGTCATATTTGTAGTTGCAATTAGAAGAATGGCACTCAAGTTCTCATCATGGTTCGTTCATGCAATTATTTTGGAATTTAGAACTCATTTGTAAAAAAAATATAGTCCGCAAGTAAGACATCCGCGTGCTGTGGTTTGCCGCCCCTTGTATTAGAGAATTAAATAAATCATAATTTTATATCAGACAATTTAAGCTAATGATTCAATTTTTTATACTGTAGTTGTTCAAAGTCACATTTTCGTTCAAGCAACTGAAATTAAAAATGCCCAAGTTACAACCGGCGCATGACGAGAGATAGTTTGTTTACGCCGCAAGCGCTTAGGGGTACTACTACGCAAATAGTTTTCACTTTGTCTAACATTCGACAATCTTAGTTTCTGTCTTCGATGTAAGCGGTGAACTGAAAGAGATAGACGGCGCCGACCGAGGTCAAAGTCGATTCGAATTCACTTAATAACCCCCTTGTTGACCATGTCCGGGCACTGCCGAGATCGGATGACACGCTAGTTTTATCTCGCTCTTTCTCACCGTTCTGAGTATGCGAAAAAGAGATAGCGTAAGGATGAAGGAACTATGATTGTATTTTGGCACGTGCCTATTGTTGTGTTGTGTGTGCGATTGTGTATGCCGCTGTTTTCGTCAATCTTAATACTATTGAAATAAAGCTTACTTTATTTTACTGTTTTCTTGAGTTTACGCGAACACATACATTGAAATGAAAGATAAATTTACGGATTTATTAGAACGCGTTATGTACACACGGCGGCACATCAGACTAAACATGTTGACCTTGAGACCGCCTTTATGCCTTACGTAATACAAGTTGTTATCGCAGTTCAACTGTTTAACTTGATGTACTGTCGCTGTACTTTCTTTTGTTTAACAAATTTTCAATTGACATTTTAAAAAGTCTTATTACCTTGACTTAGGTTTTATTTTCGTTTGTTTATTAACTTTGTCTTTTCTATGTGCATAAAGAGGTGACTGTATTTTAATTAATTTTAGATATTTTTGAGAAAAAAAAACATATTTAAAATATGATTCGATTTAGTACTGACTTTGAACAAACCACTTTCTCAGTGTGCGTTTATTCTGTTACACGTTGTATAATTAAAGTACTTTTAGGTATAATGGCACCAGTAGGAGAACGCAATGCGCATTGTAACTTTGCCGAATTGGCAACGTCACATTGTATAATTCCATCTGAATCCGTCGTCGTGTCAATAGTTATTAAGTCTAAAATCGCGCAGCACTAAAGTCATAAGCCGCAACATTGTTTTAATTTAGTATTTTAACTTTTTAATACTAACTGTTCCCAACCTCAATACTAATAGTATTCCTGGTATAAATCTTTCTCCTTGATACCTAAATGACGAGTCACTTTAATAATGCAACATAACAATGTAGGTACCTGTTAAAGTACCTAAATAAAACATGTTTTTGAAATCTTAAACTAGGTAAAAGTTGGTAAGTACCTACTGATTTAGTTCTTTATATCTTCTGACGACCTCTGTGGCGGAGTGGCGTACACACCGGTTTTCAAGGTGTCGCCTGCTCCGAGGTCCCGGGTTCGATTCCCGGACGGGTCAATGTAGAAAAAATGTGTTTTTCTACATTTTCACGTATCTGGGTGTTAATGGTTCCTTCGTTGGTCCTGGTTTCCAAAACACGAATGCTTTAAATAGTTATTCAAATTGGGATCAGACCAATGTAAGTATGTGATGTTGTCCACATTTATTTATTTATTCTCTTTTATATCTACAGGTTAATTCAATATGTTTGTTTGTGCCCAAATCAAATCGTCAATTTATTAAATCTGTGTATGGCTTATGGTAATGCAATGATTGGTTTTTATAAATAATGCTTACAGTATTTTAAAACGTCTGCGTTTTATAATTAGAATCGTTTCATTTATTATTTTTAATTTCTTAAAACTTAAAACAAATTGAAAACCTATTTTAAGTTTTCAGAAAATATAATTCTGAAACCTAAATAAAAATGTCCAAAAAAACCCTGACCCGAAAGTTTATTGAACTCTGGGCAACGAACGAGCATAATTTTATCGAAAACGTCATAACACTGCGTCCTTTCAAAATAACAAGTTTGCGCCATCTAGCGTATGTTAGTATAAATGTTTGCAATTAAAACTGATGTTCAAACGTGCTATTTATCGAGATGTTCAAACCATATTTAAATAAAACGAGCTAAAATCGAAATTGTATTTTAGACTTCTTATAATCACAGGTAGTTCTATTTTGAACTAAAATATTAGTAAGCATGACAAACTAAAATATAATAATGCGATATTTTGCATATTTCAAACATTTTTTTACATGCGAGCTAAATGCGAAACTTGTAACGCCATCTAACGTAATTTATGGTAATGACTCTCGCGTTTCTTAGACATCAGCATTCTTGTTTATCTTTATTTTCTTTGGTACACGCTTAGTGATTGTATCATCGACGCGCCACGGTGATTGGTCCGCACGCTTAAGAGGAAATACAAGGGCCGTTTTTGCATACAAAGGTAGTCCCCTGTTTCCTCCCTGGATAAAGCCAGTGGTGCAATAATTTTTATTACAAAAATCTATGGCCACTATTACCATATTTCTATATTTTCTGTTTTTCCATAAATTAATTAATAAAAAAGATGTTAGCCCTCCAAAATCGAAAAAATTCGACAGATCTTCCGCTGTGTTCAAACATCCAGAAAACAAATTTGGCTAATATTTAGAAAAAAAGGAAAAAATACGAACACGGCCAAAGCATTTATTTAATTTTTAATGAAAAAGTATTTAATTCGGTCTAGTTTTCGAAAAGTAATCGGGGGACTACGAAACGTTGATTTGGTGTGCTTTTAGTAGGTTATCATCATTTCGTATGGCTTATATCCTGCGTGGATCACACATCAATGTCCAAGTCTTTCAGCCAGCTTGCAGCAGCAGGTGTGCATTTGTGGACTTCCGACATTCCACCAGGAAAACTGCGAAGTGGGCATTCGTTTGCCACATGGGAAAGAGTTTGGTCAGGTGCTCCGCAGTCGCACTGTGCTGACTCCCATAATCCCTATTTGTGGAGGTGGTGGCTAGTCCTCCCGTGGTTGGAACGGAATCGGTTAAGTCGGGTCCAGGATTTGCGGTCAGTGTCAAAACCAGGCAGCTTCTTAGTGGGGTCAGTTGATAGACTTCGGAGTGTGATAGAGACAACTGGACCGAAAGTCCAAGAAGCAGTTGTCTCTATCACATTCTGCGGTGAAGGCGTTTGGCACTGCGCGACAGCAATAGATTTTACAAATACCTATTTTTCAATTCTCTCGCCCGTACTGTTTCCTCTTAAGCCCACCAATCAACGCTTCAGATTAGCGCCGCAACCCTGTTTTTTAAGTGGTCCAGAAATCAAATACGTGAATTATCAACGTACCGTACTTTCCTCTTTTTGTTGTAATCTTAGTATATGTCCTATTATTTAAGTCTCGTATAGCTAATAGCGACGTACAGTCAACAGCACGTCAACCTACCACAAAACGTCAAATTTTCTCAATAGATATTGATCTCTATTTGTTGGACTTAAAGTTGAAAATCAATTCAATGACCTTTAACTTTTTGGGTAGGTTGAGTCATGCCGTTGTCTGTACAATGGAACGCGACCCAACTACGAACTTTTAGTCATAGGGACCTCGTTATCTTAAAGTGTCAGGCTTCAAATAGTTGAAAGGCGACCCAGGTCCTAAAGATTCGGCAAACAAGTTCATACTTTTAAGTTTAGCCTCATACACAAAACCTTCTTATGCTTTGAGCAGTAAGGTAAACTGGATTTTGACAAGCTGATAATAAAGTTATAAAGAGGCTCAATTAAATTGTTTTGGCGAATATGCAGTCATGAATATACACGGTGCATTTTCAACCACCTGTAAATTGAAGCTCACGTTATGTGACCATTATGTGTAGCATCATGGCAGTGTTATTTAATTTATAAATAAAAAAATAAAAAATATTTGACTTTTGATTTTGTAACACGCCGTGACTCGCGCAGCCCTATTATTTTGCTGCGGCGGGTTCCCGGATGGATGAACCTCAGACAGCTACATCCGTGCGCGTCAGAGCGTGTTTCAAAATAAATAGCTGAGCCAATATTTATAGTTTTATAATAAAAAAAAAAAAAAAAAAATAACACTGCCAAGATGTAAAACATAATGGTTAAATAACGTGGGCTTCGTTTTACAGGTGTGAAATGTGTGAAAATGCACCATGTATATATATATATATATCTCGATCTCAATGATAAATCCCTCGATAAGCTTGGGCCCCTTCAAAATTTCTGTATACGCATTATCTTTGGCTTACGGAAGTATGATCACGTTTCCAAGTTTCAAGCTCAGCTTAATTCGTCTCCGTCGTGATCTTCATGTCCTTTCATTGCTATACTCTGTATTATTTAACCCGCGAACTCCTTGCTATCTCAAAGAACGTTTTAAATTCTTGCAGCCGACCAGTGGTCAAGATAATTTGCGCTCGGGTCGTAAACTATTACTATCTTTTCCTTCCCATTCTTCACAGTTCTACTCACAATCCTTCACTGTTCAGTCTCTCCGCTTATGGAATTCTTTACCCTTAACTATTAGACAATCCGAGTCCCTTCCTATTTACCAGACCAGGCTCAAAGCACTTTCCTATCGCGATCGCAGCATTAGGTTAGCCATGTCGGTTCGTGTATGTGTGGATGGTTATTTTTATTTATCTTTACTTTAAATGTCTATTTTAAAACTTTATTTTATATGTATATATATACTGTTATTTAGGTAGGTGTATGTATTTTAAGTAGGTTTTAGTATTATGTGTATTGTATATTAGGTATTGGTATTTAGGTATATGTGTATTGTATTTTAGTAACATGTATGTTATTATATCTGTTATACAACGCTTGTCTTGCACAGTGCTACCCCTACTCTACTAAAACTAAATTTCCTCTACCCAAAGGTTGCGTGGTAGAGATCGCTTAAAGCGATAAGGCCGCCTAATTGTACATTTCTCTTGTTTGTAATATTTTGTTTTCTTGTGTTTTGTGCAATAAAGTGTTTTCTATCTATCTATATATTTATTTTGAAGCATTTATGTGTCGTGTGGTGTCGGCACATAAAACTAGTAGCATCACCCTTTCCCACAGAATATGGAAAAGGGTTAGAAAGGCTGCCATTCGCCATTTGGATAAGAACTGATGTCACAGCTTGCGCATAAACGAGTTCAAAGAATGCCAATCAAGCGAATTCTTTTGACGTCGTGCGACCCTGTTGGTTAAAAGAAACCAATCAAAACGCTCACATAAATTCATGTTTGGGCAGAAGTATGAACATTTGCTTATAACCTCTGTGGCGCGCCTGTCCCGCCTACATCTCTTTTCTAACCTTATTTCCCTGTTCTGTTCCCCTTCCCTTCTTAGGAGTTCGTAAGAGGTGTCCACAGAGTACTGCCAGAAGAAGGACAGAGAATCTTCTCCGACCATTGGCTAAACTACATCTCCAACCGTCACAAATGCCAGCCAATCAAGGCAAAAAACATCTTTACCAAATAAGCACCCACTGAAGATTTGGGTGTTCTTTTAACCTAGTTAAATTTAACTTTTACTCATTTACGTAAGGTAGAATTTTCATAAAAGAGTAAAAGAGGATGTAGTGACCAGTATTGAAAAAGAATGCTTAAATGGTTTGGACATGTTGAGAGGATGAATGAAAGCAGGTTGACTATAAAAAGATATTATATATGGCGAGTATGAATGGAAATGTTGGAAGGGGAAGGCCTCGACGAACTTATCTTGATCAAATCGGGGAAGTTCTAAAGAAAGGTCAAGTCAAGAGTACCCTAAACCGGCGAGCGTGTATGAAAAGATTAATGAATGTGGATGAAGCGAAAGTAGTCTGTAAGGATCGTAGCAAGTGGAAAGATGTGGTCTCTGCCTACCCCTCCGGGAAAGAGGCGTAAGTGTATGTATGTATGTATGTATGTAGAATTTTCATAACAGTAGATATGACACATCACATCAGTTGCTTATCTATACTAATATTATAAAACTGAAGAGTTTGTTTGTTTGAACGCGCTAATCTCAGGAAGTACTGGTCGAATTGAAAAATTTTTTCTGTGTTAGATAGTCCATTTATCGAGGAAGGCTTTAAGCTCTATTCTTTCAAAAACTGCTTAATCGCGATCATAATAACAGAAATTGACGGGGACGAAGTAGCACGCAAAAGCTAGTAAGTATTAAATTTGGACAGTTTGAAGTGGCAATTTTGTGTAGGATTGTGTAATCTATGATTAAAATCCATAAACATACATTCTTACTTGCGTCATTTTGACTACAATCAACAAAACATCATACTAACAACCATTTATCATTAAACAAAGTATTAAGTATGTGACAAATATCTTTCAAACAGTACAGTTAGCTGCAAAAGTATGTATACACTTTTGACTAATGTTGACTCTTAATGCAACGAAATAAGGTTGGTAAAACCAAAAAGTGTTTACATACATTTGCAGTTGACTGCATTGGACCCGTTCCAAAGCACTTAGATGAAACTTTAAGATTATAATCATAACTTTAGGAGCTATATCTTTAATGTCACAGCTTGATTGTTTTCTTAAGGGAGGATTATGACTTATGAGTTATAGTTATTGACGTATACGTCAATGGGTGACTAAATAGTTGCTTTTGGTGAAATTATCTTTTGACTGTTTATTAATCTTGTGATTGTATAAGTATCGATCTTTTTATTTTTTTTAATCACCAAGCACATTTATTAACAGGATTGACAGATTTCAAATTTTATTTTATCTCTATGGGTGTAGGTAAATCGCCTAAAGCTGTCAACTTTGTGCAATTGTTTATTCCTAATATTCACTATTTGCACCCCTTGTAACATTTCTGCTTGGCCTTATAGTTGACTGGTAAAGAATGCTTTTGGCATTAAATCCGCCAATGTTTACTGCTTTTGTGTGTGCAATGAAGTGTAAGTAAATAAGTTGTAATAAAACTGTCAATTTAATCCCTCGATCGTGAGTTATTCCAGACACAATTGAAAGAAATCAATTGTTATCGCGGCACGCGCGTGCCTCCTGGGGGTTGAGGGATTAAACAATACTATCAGTAGTACTAGATTAACTTTTTCTTGATATTTCCAATAGCCTATCCACAGAACTAGCAAGAAAGGCTGCCCAAACCAAGAGAGCTGCTGACAACACTCCGGAACATCTACCAACCACGACCACTCTGGCAAGAGTGCCCGATTGAGAAGAAGAATCCACAGAACAGATGTAAATAATAAAAAAATCCAGCGCACATTATAATATCATCAAGAAACATCCATTTAACAAGTCCATTAACCGTATCTCAACATCAGGCATCCAGTAAATCACAACCTGCGAATTATATAATAACACGACAGTGTCACCCCCGATATTACTGTTACTTTGTCACGTGATACTGCCGCTGTCACAGCTCCGAAGTAGGTCACGTTATAATTTTAGTACTAAGTTACACTGCAATTTGGGAATGCACAGAAGGTTTTCTAGGTCTATGATACGCCAGTAAACACAAGCAAGTGAAAATAAAAAAAATAAACTTTTGTCACTATCTAACGATTACTGATCGTTAGGTAGTATATATTGCCTAATAGCTACTATTTTTTAATCAAATAATAACTAATCAAATGATCTTATAATGGTTTATTTTTATTGTGGAAGATAGTGATCTATAACAAATATTTTAGTAAAATTTCACGATAGCAGATCAACCTACCACTAGCAGTAGTTTTTTTAATTGATGCAGACCTTTAAGCGTAGTTTTAATTATTATTTTTTATGTAAAATACATTTACTTTTTTAGCCTGAAAATCTTGTTTTTCTGTTATTAAGGTTGATTTACGTTCGTTTAAATTTAAAATGGGATCAGCTCAGAGTTTTTCTATTATAAATACCTTCCGAACAAAACAAAATCATGAAAATCGGCTCCCTGTTAAAAGTGATGATATGTTAATATTAAAAAAAAATATCTACCTATTTTTTTAAATTTTAATATTTCTTTTAATGGTTAAAAACCGGTTCATATTGCCTCTAAGCTGTCATTAAACATATAAAGATAAAAAAATAAATTAAATTTTAAAAACACTTACCGAAATTATGTAACTCAGTGCCGCATCACTCTGTCATAAAGTCTTCTGACTAAAATTTACTGTGGTAGGGGTAGCGCTTGGGTAGGTGCCAAACCTTCCAAATTAGGGCGTTCAGTTCGTTAAGCAAATTGATAAGGTAGCACCGAGTTATCAATTTAGTTGGGTTCGAGGTTCATTGCATAACTAGATGCAGTTTCCCTGAGGATTTTAGATATGAGTTTCTTAAGTTGGGGTCATAGAGACTTAACTCACATTATGGGTTAGTTGTTTTATTTTATTTATTAATTAATTTATTAAACAACAATGTTTATAATTGTATTTACAGGCATTTATACCCACAAAGCCGACTAGTCGCCTTGACTGTGGGTTCTTAGTATAGAATTAAAAATATTAATAAATAAAAAATAAATAAATAAATAATAATAAATTTAGAGATTATTATTTTTTTAATTTGCTGCTCAAACTGCTCAGCAGGTTGTCGGCAGTAGTTCTCATCTAGTATGTTACATGTAATTAGAATCTTAGAAAACCACAAGACGAGTTATTCTATTTCTTATAATTATTTATACACTATACCTTGTTGCTATTGCTATTGCATAGCTTCTATCGCGGGCCTTGAGCGTGGAGACCGAATCCAGAAATTCCGTAACGAAAATAATCTAACACCCACACCCACACACTCGGGGCGAGGCACGATCGAACAATTTTGAATTTCCGAAATTTAAAAGAATTTAGAAGAAAATAAGGATTTTGACAGTATGGTTGCCTATGGTAACCATATCTGCCAAAATAACAAAAAAATTTGATTACAAAAGTCAATATTAGAAAATACATAAAATACATAAAATTATAAAATTAAGCTATTGCATAGCTTCTATCGTGGAGACCGAATCCAGAAATTCCGTAACGAAAAACCCCACACTCCGACCGGCACAGCGGTGATACTTTTTAGTTTTATAATTGCATAAGTTGATAAAAAATGCTATGCAATAGCTTTACCGCGGCAGTCTCCGAGTGCCACACGTATTTTTTTTAATAAGTTTCCGATATTTCGGCACTGTTGCAAGCGCCTTAATCGCGGAAGAACTAGTGTCACAGTGGATGGGGTGGCTGTTACGAGTATATAAACCGATTTACTGGCACTGGTACTAATATTTGCAAACTCATTATTCATTTGTACCCTTGTTCATGACACACAAAACTCACAGTATCCGATCGCGAAATTTTAGATTTAGATTTTTTTAAATTTTTACTAATTAATCTACATAGCAGTTTTTTAAAGTGAAACTTTATTATCGGCGTTGGAAAAAAATTTACCGTCACGTTTTTCGGTTGCACGTCACAGCGTCACATTTTCACAGCGTCAGATTTTTCGGTTACGCGCCATCTTTTTCTTGAAATAATATTTAACCAATTTAACCAATTTAACCAATTTAACCAATTTAACCAATTTAACCAATTTAACCAATTTAACCAATTTAACCAATTTAAACAATTTAACCAATTTCTGGAAAGTTGCATGTAGATCATTTTTCGAAAAATAAGGCCATAAAGAAGTTTCACTTCTTACGTGTGTACACTAGTACACGCACAACTTTTTTTTTTTAACAACTATTAACGGAAATGATTAATATGATAGTTAAGTTTATCTAGATTATGAGCTCACTAGTTTAATAAATGTATGTGTTTGCGAGTTAGCGTTGATGCTTGTTTAACAAAACAGCAGTCTATTTATGCCAATTTGAACAAGAAAATATGATAAAATCGTCTGAATAAACTTAACTAATTTACAGTTAATAATTAATTAGTATGTGTTTTATTTTAAAACTCAATTCTGCAGAAATGTATTATTAAAATATCTTATGAAAAAGCCTGACATAACTTTCTCATACGGCGTTTCCTTGTTACGTTGGAAGCATAAATATTATGTTACAACATTTCGCTCCTTTTGAGGATAACATATCTAAGGAATATCACCATTAAAATAAAAATGGGATGGTTCTTAATTTAATTTAGACTTTATGTTTTTGTATATCGTATAACTTTTTTGCGGAGCTACCAATTGCGATGTTTATTTCTTTTAAGTTTTAGCTCAAATTTGGTCCAATTCCAAAACAAACTAAAATGCCTTAAGAAAAATTTTACTTCTTCTTAGCATCTCGCGTTGCCCAATAAGATAATTGGTACGGTGTCTGGGACTTGCGACTCAGATATAGGATACCTTCTATAAGATGCTTCTTCATTGTGATACACATCACCTTTACTGTCCGAGCAGCCTTTTCTGCATAACCATTGTCATATTATCTAGTGATAAGTTATTTAAAAAAATATAGTAATATATTTCAAAATATCTTTAGAATTTAGGCCAAACAATAATTAACTAACAACGTTACAAGACTCCGCCAAAAAATTTGTGGTATAGGTATGTCTCAAGGACTTTTGTCAAACATATAATGACAATTGACATGTCAGCCCTATTGTAAACCTTATCTTTGTGTACTACTTGACTGGTTGACATAAAGTTAACTTACTATCAACGTCTAAAGCATCTTGGCTCACTTTTTATAGTTGTTTCTTAATGACTTAAGATAAATATCTTGGTTAGTTTTCTCAAAACATTTTCACGCAAAGATGTTGCTTTTCTTCCCATGCCATTTGTCATCCGCTGACACATCCGACATTGACAAAGATTCCAAATGGCCATTATTGCCACGAGAGACAAATGACTTAATGATTCTTAATAAGTATGGATAAAATGATTTATTCGTTGATAAATCGTGTGTGGTAGGTACTGGCCTTATACAGGGTGAAATTTTAACCACCTTCCAAATTTTAACATGTCAATCTACGAGACAAAAAACAAATGACGTATTTTTTCTTTTGATATAGCCCAGTACAAAAATGTAAAGATAAAGCACTTAGAAAATGTCCTCAAAAAATATAAAATTTTTGATACGGCTGCCTAGCAACACTTTTTTTACTCGATTCGCATCTTATTCATTCATTTTGATACTATTCATAACTTTTTGATTTTCTCTTTATACCTTATCAGGCCTAGGACCGTAAAAATTGAAAACTATATCGTGAAAAATATTTTCGGGTGAAAGCTTGATTTACATTTTTTACTTCATAAATGGGCTCTAAATACGATACTGAACGCCTATAAAAATTTTGGAAAGTGGTTAAAATTTTATCCTGTATAGTAGTACCGACCAATCTTGCCGTTCTGATAGTATTGGCTAAATCTTCTGACAGGATTTCTTTACTACTCATAAAGAAGTCCTGTCAGAAGATTTAGCCAATACTTTAGAGAAGTTGAGGCTTCTCTCTAAACCGTTGAACAAACTGCAATCACTAGCTCACCTGCCACGCATGGTGACAATGGAATCATCCTTGAAGAGGCTCATTTCACTATCTTTCAAGAATAGTCTTGTGTTAGTTAGTCTTAAAAATAGCTTATCATAGGCCTCTGAAGGGATATGTTTATACGCCTTTCATATTTCAACAGAAGCTGAGACTAAGGACTTAGCGTGTCTTCCAAAGCCCTTCTTTAACCCCTCACTCCTTCCAAATAAAAGTCAATATTTAATAAATATTACCGAACCTAACTTACTTATACTGGACCACCGCACCATTATGAAAACCGGTCCCGGTATGGTCCAATGATGTTGATGAGCAAATATATTGTGTTGGTTTGTGAAGTTCTTAAGGTTTTAAGAAACAATCTTATTGTAATAAAAACTTTTATCATTATTTATATATTGCATACAAAAATGTCGACTGCTTTAAGTAGGACTCGAGTCCATCCACTTACCGGGCGACTGTCCACTGTTGAGTTACCAAGACGTTATTTGTGCCGACGGATTGTATTAAAAATACAATTTCTTGAATATAAGTATAGACTACTTATATTCAAGAAATCGTATTTTTTATACAATCGCTTGAAGAAAACTTTATAAATATATGAGATACGGACACATTAATCTTAATAATTTTCTCTTGAGTGGGCTTAATTTCTAGTTTTACAAAAGGGTGAACAATAAATATGTTTAAATTACTATGTCACATTATAGTATTCAAAATATGTACGTAATCAATAAAATTACCTCAGTATCAGCTATGGTTATTATTGATTAATAAGATTCTGATGTTATAGAGCGAAGTATGAGTATTAGCGCTAAGTAATTGAACTGAGTAATGATAGTAATCACGATAAAAGGTTTATATCACGACTGTTAATGTTCTTTGGTAGTGTTTGCATTAAACAATTTATATTTTAGTCCAATTCAGTCCCTTGGTAAAGTAGATAGAATATTTCTTATGACTTAATAAAGAGAACAATAATTTGTCATATTTTTTCAGAAGTTACTTTTAGTCATCGAAAATTAATTTATAATTTAATTATTTCACTAATACAGGAGGTTATTTAAATCCCAAATTATTATTTTAACAATTCTTCATACATTACTCGCAAACTTTCTTGTTTATCAGTTATTATAGTCTCAATTTCGATTCAATAATCAAGCAGAACTAAAATTACAATTGTTAACTATTTGTAAACTTCTATCTTCATTCGATAAAAATAAAATACTAAACAATAACGAAATAAAGAACACAATATAGTATTCCAATCTGCAATACCAAGGATTACAGTGTGTAACCCAATTTGCCCTGACATCACATAGGCTTTCGATAACATGGGCGAAAAAATAAAAGGGTCACACATTACCTCCGTGTTGTAGCAACGCGGAACTTTTACAACGAAATTACTGCACCAGTTCTGTGAACATGGCCCCAAATTAAGTTGTTAAGTAACGCTTGTTTGAACAGTGTTGTAGCAGAACAGGAGTCTACTTCAGGGTTCTATGTTAAGACCTTTATTGTTAATTTAAGATAAAAGAATTTGAAGCGCAATCCCTTAATGGGGAAAAAGGTTGTGCTTAAATATAATATGTTTCATAGGAATCAGTCACGGAAAATGTCGGAAAAACTATGTTTAATTAAGATCTAAGAATCGGTATGGATACTTCATTTTACATTGATGTAAGGAACCTCTTTCCAGAGGTTTAAACAAGAAAAAACAAGGAAAACAATAGTAAGTAGCAGCAGCTGGCTTATGACACGAATATCATGTATAAAATTGAAATCTTGCCCACAGCTAGACATAAAAGAGGAATATACCATGTTGCCCCGACTGGCAGTATAGTTAACGATTACATCCTGGCCAGTTCATAAATTGGTTGAATGGTGAAGAGTAGGTCACTGCTACCCGTTTTCTTCAAGCAATACCGTTAAACCACCTCTTAATCTTTAACATAATTTTGATTATAAATTGGTTCAAAAACAAAGTTGGCATCAAAAGCAAAATAAAGCATTCCCAATGCTTAAATCGGTTTCTCCAATAGAGTATTTCATTATTTATCTTTCTCACATATTCGACATATTGGTTTCTGCGGGATTTTTCAAGGGGTGTTTACGTTGGAAACGTATAGAAGCCTTTTCATTTTGTCAATTAGTTCGTGAGGGCTGGGGTTCCATTCAGGACGATTTCAAGCTTATTACTCGACTGGCAAATATTTGTGAAATACTTCAGACCCTTTGGAACTGTTTGGGTTTGAAAAGACTGGTGCGATTTTTCGTGAGCTGAAGAAAAATAATAAATAAACATTATTGCATGGCACATTATGTATATAAGATTAGTACCTAGATTCAATCACATTTTTACCACGCTTTTATTAGCTTGGGTTGTATCTATGTATGTATGTATGTATGTATGTAATGGAATCTTTGAGCTTAATTTTCACCGATTTCCAGAAGTTTGATTAATTTGAAACTTTGCACACGTATCAAGGGCCGATGACAATGCAATAATTTAATAACAGTTTTCCCAGTTTTCCTCTGTAAAATTAAAAAAAAGAGATAGAGCTAGCGCGCGATCTGTATCAATTATGTTTCCTTCATAGGTTTGGACTTACAGTCGGTAAAGAAGGAATCAAATCTTATAAACTAAACTAAAAAGTAAAAAATAAATTATAGTTTAAAAAACTAAAAAAACACGCTTTTAAAACAGATTGAACTAAAAAATTCAAAATAAAACTGTAGTAATCAATTGAAAAATTCATATTATTGTACAAAAAGCCCCCCACGCTTTTTGTACAATTTTCGCACAATTTGTTTTGCACTGCTTTACCCCTTCTACGCTAATATAAGATTTCCTATACCCAATAGGTTGTCTGGAAGAAATCGCTTTTTAGCGATAAGGCCGCCTTATTGTACCTACAATTATATCATGTCTGTATTAATTTATGTTCATGTGTTTTGTGCAATAAAGTGTTTAATCATTCATTCAAGGAAAGTCAGTTTATGATGACTTTGTTGTCTTAGTTATTTTTTAGCTTATATTATTAAACATGTAGGTAAGTAGAAAACAATATGTACTCTTACATCATTTTCTTCCAACTTCCTTCGGAATTTCAAATCAGTGGCGGTTAATGTTTGACATGTAAATTGCCCCATTTAGCAGTCGCGATACATCGCGTGTCTAATTCTAAGTCACAGTGGAATAAATGAAGTAGTGATACGCTTTTTCACTGCACGACCCAATTGGGCACATTGGGTCGTATCGTAGTATGCCTTGAATGTAAAGGGAACGCATTGTATCTAGAGAGAGGATCTCTGAAAGAGTTCTGCAGTTCTATGCTTTTTTGCTGAGGGCCAAACGATAGATAAACTTTATTTTACAAAAAAGATGCCAATAGTAGCTTCTTGATGCCATGAAACAACTCTATTGAACTCTATCGAGTGAACTATTGTATTTCTTCGCACTGCGTCACTCTGGCGTCTTCCGTATTGACATGTCAGAACTACGTACTTATTATATATGCTGATAATAATAAAATTGTGATCATACTGCATCAAATTCCATTACAGCGAAACTATTACCATCACAAGAATGCAATCTAACAAATTGAAATAGAAGACACTTTTCACTGTTACGCAAAAGCACACGCAATACGGTCTTTAAGCAATCGATAATTTCATTAGACATTAGAAAATTTATTCGAATATATTATTATAACTATATAACTATAATATTTTAAAACACTTTCATGAAAGGAACTTGATCAAAACTAAATATTTGCAATGCTCTTTCCGTCAGTGGGTCAAAAAAATTGTCTAAAGAACGTCCGAATACAATAAAATGATATGAAATGAAATGAAATTATTTATTTGCATTTGAAAAAGGGTACATTGGGGTGGTCAATATAATAGCATGGTTCAGCTTTTTCAGCCATATATAAATAGCATGCAAAATACAAATTATAATTATGTCAAACTATTACATCATAAGATTAATTAAATATTAAATGTCGGAATTTTAAATAAAGCATCTATACATTAATATTAATATTAATATTAACGAGCGTACTTAGCATCTAACGAAAAACAATAAAAAAAATGTAGGATAGTTATGCTTAGCAGTTTACTACGACACTGAAGTTCTAATACCACATACCTAAGTCATCTTTAAAAACTTCTCAGGAGAGATAAAAACCTTTTTGAATAATTCCCAATCGCAGCTGACAGGACCGCTCAATTTACAGAACTGTGCTGGCCCGTAATTCGCGTAACCAACTCGTATCACAATCGTAATTGAATAGCAGGTTTTTGACAGTTCTAGTATGGGCTAAATGTCAAAATCGTCCAATTTAATCACGATTGAAATAGTTGAATAAGGCCCCTGGGCTTACGTACTGTTTCCACGGGACAGTGACTTCCGTGCTGTTCCTTTTCCGCAATTTCAAAGGTTTATATTGGTCGTAAGTATCTTGAATCTGATGGAGCGAAAAGGCCCGCCTTTTGATTTACTAGCGAATGGCATCAAAATGTCAAAACTACCAAAAAATGAGTTACGTGGTGTCAGAACTTCAGTGACGAGTTGTAACCAGCTACCGGGCACGCGCTAGGAACGCAACACAAAAGTTGCTTGCGGCAAATCTAAAGCAGAAATAAGCTCTGAACTAGAAGCGGACATGACACATAGCACCATAGTACAGCCATTACAAAACAGGCAACAGAGTCTTCCGTTAGCAATATGGTTAAATCATCTTTTGGAGTGTTCTTATTCCGATATGACCGTTAATCATAGTAGTGATGAAATCATTTTTATAGCCGAAATATCTTTCCAATACCAATTTTAGTTGGTACGGTCAACCTCAAGAGTAACTATAAGCACTTTATTACCATGTCACATTAACAAATCGTACGTTCCTCTTAGCATTGTCTTGCTAGCAACGAAATTATTACTTTGACAGGACACTTAAGTGTGTACCAGTGACACACAAACATTTATTAAAAGTGTTACATTAAAACGTTCGTGTAATTAAAACGGTTCCACTTTTTACACAGTAAACAATTTTATTCCCATTCGACCAAAACCAATCCAGATATGCATTTTGTACAGTTTACCCACTAACAGTTTTGGGCATTAATCAATCAAGCTTTTTCGAGTAGCGGCATCCCATTTACATGGGAGCATTTCAGTTTTCAATATTGTAAAGTTTTTACAAATTTAGTCGCTGTTCTATGTTTTTTATGGAACTCAAAATTTTATTAAAAACATTTGATGTTATTAAGGTGTGATTCATTTGAAGTGTTTTTTTTGCAATCTGTTTCGATATGCTGAGACTCGGGCAAAGAGTTATTTACTAATTCAAGCCCAGTCATACTACGTAAGCTACTCTTGTAGTTTCTCTGAAGGAAATTCGGAATAAGGTGTTCTTACAGAGAGCCATTGCCATATAATATCTTATCATACCAAAGCCTTCATCCTAACATCTTCGTCACCGCGGCGGAGACCCATCCAGAGAAATATTTTATTGAGTCCAAAAAGTACAAAATTACAGGCTTAGTTACTGTTATAGTACAACAATATCATGACATAATATTTACTTACCATTATTAAAATATATAATCATATTTTATTTATATGCGTCAATGAAATAACGCGAAACCCTCGAGGCGGCAGCTCAGCCCACGAAACCGAACAATTTGAACCCTCATACAAACTGATCCGCTGACCGAGTCAACTTGCACGAAAATCCCAATTTGATTCCCGGAATTTTGGGACTGCTGTAAAACAAAACCTGATCAGCTTCATCACGGGCCAAACAACCACCCAAGAGGCTCTGCCCCACTTTACTTACACGTTTTATAACAAACACTATTAATACACAACAGTAGCACTGGACTCCACACTGGGATTTCCTGTGTTGTGGAGACCAGTCTTCCCATTTTAATCAAATTATTCCTTATTTTTATACATTTTTCATGGTAATTCATATGTTTACATACAGATTCACAAAATTAATTCTTAAGGTAAAGACGCAGTTCAACATAACTTAGCAAACATTTGCGTCCTAAGGTAAGAAGTTTATAGGCTATAATTATTAAAAGAGTGAACCTACTAATATTAAAAAAATAGCCTAAAAATGTAAGAGCAATAAAAAAGGTAACAGAATTTTATACTGTTTTCAATACCACATAACATTGCGGCATCGGTCATATCGAATATAAAGAATATACTTGTATTCATTTACTACTAGAATATAAGTTATATTAATTTTATAGTGATGAGATCGGCCCTAAGTTTTCTTTTAAATAGTGTGTATATATATAAACAATTGAGTTCACAAGAGACTCAAGATTGGGGGCTGATAAGAGTAAAAAAAGACATACACAAGGATTTTTAGACTCTTCTTCCATTAGTCCTGCAGACTTATACACGCTTAGGATGATTGTATTATCTGTGCTATGAAAACCTTTTCCGTCAGTATCAAGTTATTTATCCCTTTACAACTAATTTTATATGATTTATTTACATGAAGGCACCTTTATGAATTGCAACTAATACCCATTGGTCTATTAGTGGTTTAAATACCGGGCTAAGATCTCGGGGTCCCAGGTAAGCCCAGGTTTGAATCCCGGGTCGGGCAACAAAATTTTTCGAATTTTCGAACGTTGCTCGGGATGTGATCACCAACCCGCATTTGGCAAGCGTGGTGATTATGCCAGCACCCATCATTGCTGTGGTAACTTGAATTTAAAGATGGAGGCTTTTATTTTCTCTAATGATGCCCCGTTTTTTAGTTGTTTTAGTACCGGTCCAAGATTAAGGGGATTTAGTTCGGTCTCCTGGTCGGGATCAAGAATTTAGAATTTTCAAACATTTTACGGGTTTGTGATTACTAACCTGCATTTGGTGGTACAAGATGGTAAGTATGCCTGTACCAATCATTGCTGTGGTAACTTGAACTCAATGATGGAGGCCTTTGCCCTGCAGTAGTCTGATTATAAGGTTAAAAGGCATTTCAACAAAAAAATTCTAACACGACAACGATTGTCTCTAATATCATATGAATAACTTGAATGGCCCAATCAAGTGGTTCTTCGAGCAGCAAATTCAACTTAACGTTAAATGACTTCAATTGTGTTCTAACAAAATATAAGGAAGTCGAAAAAGCGTAAGGAATTCTACGTTGGTGTCACTGGTATATTTATTAAGTTTTTTATAAATACATATATTGCCTACCCCAGTTTTCTGCCAATAAAGCATGAGAAACCATTTAAAATTTGAAGTTTAAGTTATTTCTGAACTATTTAAACATCTGAACCGGTCAATGCGACAAAAAGAAAACATTCTTTAATTTTTCTATTGCTCTTTTGATAAGTAAGCCATACAAATACGCTTTAAAATATAATACCGACAAAACTTTTCGTAATCGAGAAAAAATTGTGCAACTATTCTATTTTGGCCATTTCGTGGCGAAACTTTTTTTCAAACTTCACGTTTTTGTGGATTCCCCACGCCATCCAAGCCGCGTTTTGCGAAATTTTACTCATTTCCTATGCTTCCATGGTTTGTTCGTTTTTAATTGCGAGTTGTTTGGAGTTGGCGCTTGCGTTTTCAATTTCACTGAAACTTTGGACAGTGAGCTACACTGTTTTAAATGTGGGAGGTTACTGTGTAAGTTTTCCATGTGTTTTTTATTCGTAAATTTATATGCGTATTTTATAATGACGGTCGTTAGGAAAACGCCAAATTATTTATAATAAGAAATTCATTTATAATAATCATCCCACTGCATGGCAAAGGCCTCTATCATTGAATTAAAGTTACCATAGCAATGATGGGTAGGTACCCAGGCTTACCCAGAAAGTGGCACTGGTTCTCCCACACACCAGCGGAGTACAGAAGCATCCAGGCAGCCTCTTACGAAGGCTACCACCGCAGAAGGATCTGTTAGCCGTCATTATTGGTTAGAAAACCAAAGATGCCGTTGCCCAGGGTGAACCACTCGGAGGTAGATCCCACAATTTCCATCAGTTTATTTTATACATATTCTGAACGTCAAACTTCCTTTCTAACTTACTTATTAAATCTTACTTTACAAGTGGAATGAACATTTAAAAAAATCTAAAATGGAAGACATAATCTACTCGTATATGAAATTAAATTAAAAAAAAACAAAGCAAAGCTATAATGTAAATAAAACGCGAGTTAAAATCTGTAAACATATCTTTTCAATGTATAGTGTTTGCGTAAATTTAAGAAAACACTGACATCACGATACTTTGACAGTGCAAATCAACAACGTGCATTTAAACATTAGTATCAAAAAGCGATACCAACGAATCATCGGGAACATACCGAAAATCTCGTAAGTGGTTTCTCTCATACTTGCGTTTGCCAGACAAATCGAGGTTATTATGACGCAGCAAGAAAAGGATCGACTTGTGAGAGATGAAATATATCTTAGAATAAAAACCGAACGTTTGCTCTGACAAACTAGTTGCACCAAACCATCGATAGCTTATGTCGATAGTTTCGTTTGTGATTTTTTAATTTTTAAGTTTTTCAAAGATTTCCAGGTCATCTAAAACTGTCCGTAAGTATATCATCATAACAACAGAAAGATTTTTATGTAACAATTATCGATATTGTACTGCTATTACTTATAGCTGTCCTAGAGAACGAAGCCGTTTCCAGTTCTACTCATAATAAAAGTATTTTCATCACAAAAGAACGAGTATAAAACGAATAATTATTGTGATGTTCATATGTTCAGTTTTTAAGTTACACGCTCGGAGAATAGTTTTTACCAAAAATATATAAAATATTTCGACAAATTGAAAGCCTCCTCCTTTTTTTTGAAGTAGGTTGATTAGAAAACATAACAAGATACTTTCTTTTCGTGACAGACTCACTTTTTTTTTCAATAAATAATCAAAGCAAGACTTGAACTTTAACAGCTAGCTTCTAGCCTTCCTCAAGTACTGTGACAACAACATATTAATTTTATGAATAAAATTCTTGTTACGATAGTTTTATAAAACGGCGCATCACTATACCAAACCGCGACTCAGAAAAACTCGTACGAAACGTTTCGTATCAAATTGCTGATTGTCATATATTGCGGAGTCAGCTAGAAAAATGTGAAAAAAACTATTTTATTGAATACACGAGAGAACAAACCAAGTGACATGGCTGTGGAAGATAAGTTGACAGTTTTGACTTTACGCAAAGACTGCGTAAAATGTTTGTGGATAAAAAAAAACCGCCAAAAAGCGTAAAAAGAGTAATCATTTTTCAGTCGGAGCATAATAATTGCTGCAATGGTTATTACTTATTTGCCTTAAAACTTTTTAAAAGTAAATTAAATGCTGTTTTATAACTATCCAAAATCAATAATGAAATTCTCTGAGACCGGTCCGAAAAAAAGCATATTTGGTAGGTCGAAAAATAGATCCTACACGTAGGCTATAATTTGCCAACTTCAAAAAAAGAAGCAGGTTTTATGTTTGTCTGTATCTATTTCATCAATAAAAACTGTACGGTATTAGTGGGATGGCATAAAATTTTAAGTTCCAACCGTACAAATTCGCGAGATAAACCTAGTAATACTTATTATATTGTTCAATTAAAAGTTTATTTGTATATTTTATTAATATAAGCTTTCAATAATAAATCATAGTTAGTGCTAGCATCAGCTTTGAAAAGGCTGTATTATTGAATACACCCATACAGAAATAGGTTATCTCTCGGAAGTAGGGCGGGCGCCGCCCAAGAATAATACATGACCAGACTGACCGAAGCTTTTTCGGGCCTCATGTTTTTCGTTTTGCCCAAAAATACGAGTGTTTTGTCAGAATTCTTGTACGAGATTGAATTTATTATGAACTGTTTCAGATGAATAGTAAATACGGATTTGTTTTTGTTTTATAAATATTTTCAGCAAGAGCTTTCGAAAAATATAATGCTAAAGTGATTGTAACAATCGAAAAATGTGTGTGAAAATATTTTATAAGCCTTCCTTTTCTTACTTTTTTTATATATACGTAGATTAATTTTATTAAAAAACTTTTTAATATTATGTACCTGTCAATTCCTGTGACTACATTCGCAGGAATAGACAGTTCTGTTCTGTCTACTGTTCTCTAATCCCAAAATTTATCAGTAACAAAATATTCTATAATCTGTAGGTATTCGTTAAGTCAAATCATTTATAGGAGGCTAGTGACCCTTTTAAGCTATCAAACATATTATGTATCATAAGTCCTATGAGATAGGATAGTAACAGATGCTAGTAAAGTAATACAGATAGTAATCTACTGGTTACTAGTCCTTTAAAGGTGCCTTTGTGGTGTAGCGGCAAGTACATCGGTTTTCTGGGGTTCGCCAGCTCAGTATGATTGGACGCGGGTTCGATTGCCGGTCAATGTTGTTGCTAGCAACACAAGTTGTGTATGATAATTTATATAGTCTGTTTTAAGGAGCTTGTATTGTCTCTGTATCGTTCACTTCGCTTCTACCTGCGACGCCGCTACAGTGAACATTGTCTCCGTGTTTATGTGAATAAATAGTTTTGACTGTGCCAAGCCTGGACTTCTTATTTCTACTACAGTCCACACCCATCGAAGAAGGCAACAAATGTGACCACTTTTTAATTCTAAATTATCTCCGGTTGAGGTGTTTGTGTAAGTTTCATTGCTTTTGATTATTTTTTTACCACAAAAAGAAGTGATTTCAGAAAAATATTTGTGAATCATCACATTTAAGGAAATTGAATGACGTAGTTATGGAAAGAGCTGACAGCCCCTTCGCATGTTCTGTAGATATAATAATACTATCATGAGTTGGTCTATTACCATCTAAAATCATGCATAGTTCATGGTTTTAACGATTCAACTTGTATTTTTAGCAACCTTTAAGTTCAGATTCACAGTTTGCAAGAAAATAATCAACCTTAGCAATAATGCATTCAAATTTATGTACTCGTTTGATCCTCTAGGATTGAGGAACATTTATTCACAGATTGGAGAGTTTCATTTAACCCTTTTAAGGACAACGGGTTCGGTTTGTTTTTGTAAGAGGCTCTCAAACCACTGAAGGGCAATGCTAATATACCGTTTAGTGCTATCAACTTGCTAAAATCTTGAAGTATTTGATGAGTGGGTACTTTGTAAAAAGTTGTGATTTGACAGTATTGGCCTGAGTAAAGCGGGTTTTAGAAAACTTTTACATGGAACCAATTTAAAAATTGCGAAGTAATTTATCTAATAAAGCTATGAGTTTTCTGTTACGATTTTTGTAGGTCTAATAAGTATTGAATAGAAATTGTCAAAGATTAAATACAACTTCTTGAGTTAATTTTTTTGGCTGGCTCAGGTGGGATTTGAACTATCCTCTTAGCGGGCGACTGCTCTTATAAATCTTAACCGGTTGTAAAATATTTGTCTTAGATGTTGGAAGTATATAAAACATAGATGAAACACCGCTGGCTCACAACATAAAAAGCCTTGAATAAATTTGACAATACAAACAATTTCTCGGCAACTCAATATAGAGCAGCGGCCAGGTAAGAGCAGGATTGTGTGTTCAAGTCCTACCTAAGATTTAAATAATTCAAGACAGTCAATTAATTTTTATTCATGAAATTTCAATTTTCAATTTACACCATCAATTTATTTGCTTAAAATAATGTTAAAAATCAGTATAAGTTTTAATACTCAACAATCTGAAAATGCGTTTCATATTAGCTGGAAACTCATTCATTAACGATTCCATCGATACTTCTTGTATATTTTCGGAAACGACTTTCGCAACGGAAAATAATAATCGGCTTGTATCCCGTATTCGTATCAAAATGAATAAATATTATGCTCGATATTTATTTGTACAATTTGAGGACAATGCCAAAGGCAACCTGACGATTCAGTGTTTTATGAAACTTGCTGGTCAAGTCACAAAGTTTAAACAAAACTTAAGTATGGCCTTCTGTTAAGATTGGATTTGATTGTTTCAGTAAAATTTTATGCTTTCAGTGATGTAATAAATTGGTTCTGAGCGGATTTTCTGTGTCTAATAGCTAATTGACTGTTTGGCTAGCTTGATAGAATTATAAAATGTATGTTAAGCTACTGTAGCGGCACAATACATGGTCAGCACTTTTGGCGTAGCGACGCAATCGCTCGCCAGTCTTCCCTCCGTCGCCATTTACATCGCTCGCGCACTCTCCTGTATTGTGTCCCTACATAACTTGACCTCATTATAGTGAAACCTATAATATGTATAATGTGTGTGTGAACAAAGACAATATATCGGCATTTATGAGGGTCTGGACTTTGATTTCATATACCCTAGAGACACGCCTTAGGAACCCGTAGTGACAGTAACATTAGTGACATATATATATTGCTACATTCCTATGCAACCCTCAACACTACAAATAACAGTGATATTGTGATTTACTTTATGACGACCTAAATCGGCTACTGCCAAAGAGCAAAAATGCTTACGAACATAATAACATTAAAAAATAGGAAACTACTAACACATACTCAACTACAAAGAAATTTAAATAAGACATCAACACCAAAATCTTCAAAACTGTAGTCTGTACCAAACAACCTCTAAACATATTATTTACAATTAAATGTAAAGTTTTTGTAACTTTGTTGCTTTCACGACGCAGTTTTAATTAGTATTCTGCATAATATTTTCACATCCTGGCTAGCAAAATCAAACGAAAAATCCTGGCATTTAAAAGTGCTTATTTATCAACATCATTTTAGTTGAAAATCCTTCAGTTGACCAAAAGCTACTATAATACGGTTTATTTTAATTGCCTTTAAATCAATAAATAGTGAGCCATTTGAGTGATTGACGTCACAATATATTATAGCCATGCAGTCTTTGTGAAAGTGATTCTTACAGTTCTGACGGTTCAATAAAAGTTTGACATTCGTAGTGTTAACTGCAAATATCAGTAGATAACTTATTACGACACCGAATTAACTGAATGACTGCAACATCAATGATACTGATCAGTTTGTGATGTCCAATATTGTCCAATATTTTGTAGCGTGGTTGGACGGCAAAACGTTTCGATATTATTGCGTCTGATATTTCCTCTTTATTAAAATTAATGACAATGGTACTTAGATATTTATGTACCCTTAACAATATGTATTACTGCCTTCTTTCCTTAAGCTCTTTACTTCGTTCCGAACAGAGTTGTGCAAAAAAGGCTTAGTAGCTATAACATTTAGAAAATGACATGATCTTAAGTGTACATTTGAAATATAAAACAAATTTCTGGCCTGACCACTGCTGGACATTGTGCATTAAGAGAGTTTGTGAATTAGAAATTATTATTAACCAGACAACAGCTAAAATGTCACAATGCCTCTTAACAACAATAGTAGTACGTTACATAAAATCCAAATGATACCTACAGCTTTGTGATTTATTTATTTTTAGACATGCCTCTCTGGGCCACACAGAGCCATCTAGTCCCAAATTAAGCTACTATTAAGTACCCTGTCGTATGGGGTACTAGACAACCGATAAACTTAATTATATACTTTTTTTTTAGTAAATACATACTTATAATACATAGAAAATACCCATCAGAAAGTTGTCATCATCATCATCATCAGCCATTATCAGTTCTACGAAAGAAGAATTTTGCCATAATCGCCACGCGTGCGGGTTAGCAATTGCAGAATGGGCGATGGTGCAGAACAAACGCTGTTGTCCGTCTCCTTCTGGCAGTTCTCATTTAGTCGCCTCTTACGACACCCATAGGAAGAGAAAGGGTGATGATATTCTTTCCACGTACCGACAACACAATACATTGTATACATACGGTATCAAAGTATTATTTGGAACTAAAACACGTTAGTGTTAAAATGTTACCATTTAATGAATATCTTTCATTTTAATGAATCAACTTATGGTAACAATAAAAATCCTTTGTGCAATAGCCATGTTACAAAGGGCGAAGAAAGCTACTTTCGTTTTATATTCGGCACTTTAGAAGGTTCATTAAAAAGGGCCCCCGAGAGGTCATTAAGCTATCCTGACCCTGACCTCTTGTTCGAGGCTCCCTGGTCTAATGCTTTCGATCTTTTGTCATTTTGAGGGCCTGTGCTTTGTGAGTTTCATGTGAAATGGCCATTGAATAAAGTGGTCGTTTATTTTAGAATATATTATCCTAAACTAGAACTACTTGAGTTTGTGAGAGTCAGTAAATTAAATAACTAACCATCCACCAGCGTAATACAGACGTCAATCTGGCTGTCAGTGTCAAAATTACGTTATAGTCTTGCACAACAACAATACCAAAATGCAACCAAGTGAATTAAGAGAGCGTACAGCGGTTTTCTGAAACCTATTGTAAACCAATTTATAGCAATCAGCTAAAAGTGGAAGAATTTCGTAATAATTTAGTATTAAAAAAAGCTTCGTTATAAACTTTTTAAGATTCATTTGTTTTAAATTTGGTTTGATGATGTCGCCATATTTATAATAAATAAAACTTATCATTCAACGAACCAAATAAATGCACGCCTCTGATTAAAACTTAACGCAAATATTAGAGCACCTGTATTTTCATTAGAGTGGAATGTTTTGGACATATACCTAGCACGAGTATACCAGATCTATATGTGAAATCCTTCATCATATCCCGTACACAATAGGCACGGGGTAAGTACCTTCAAAACGGGACAAGGTCACAGGTCGTACCCTTTAGCGTTTGGCTCAAAATTAAAGAGTTGAC
This sequence comes from Anania crocealis, assembly GCA_949315895.1. Taxonomy (NCBI): domain Eukaryota; kingdom Metazoa; phylum Arthropoda; class Insecta; order Lepidoptera; family Crambidae; genus Anania; species Anania crocealis. Next base: position 3,497,756 of record OX438858.1, on the reverse strand, counting down.
GGATTACTTTGCAGGTTTATGACTGATAACCAATACTACGAAACAAGAGACTACAATAATATAATATAACAAGATAAATACTACCGCATACAAAAAATAGTTTTTCACTCTACTTGACACTAGCCAGCACAATCTATACCCAGTTAAAAGGTGAGTAGTAATAACCAAAAGCTAGGTAACTGTACGATAGTCTGACTACTAAGTAAGGGTTCCAGGTAATTCACGGCCAGCCAAATTTAGTAAACGATATTTTCTAAATTGGCCTGGGTCTAGAAATGGTACCTACACCTAGTCGTGGTAAGGAAAGCACGCTAAGCCATTTGGCTCCATCTTCTATTGCAAGATGAATGTTTTGAGTTATGAGTATATTATACTTAATACTTGTCCGAGATGGGTTTAACATGTAGTAACGGTGAGATACTAGCGCTGTCACAATTTTTTCAAAGCTAGAAAAAAAAAAGAGAAACAGAATGTTTTCTATGGCAACACTATCAAATTTCATTACGGTTTTTTGTGCGAGCGCGGTCACATCATCTTTTTATAAAAGATGTGTAAAATATCTATTACTCTTATGAAATATACCATAAAAGTTTATAATCATGCTATAAAATTAAGGTGGTCATTATTTAAAGTGTTTAATATGTCTTATTGTGACTTTTGGGAAAATTACAAGAAGATCAAAAAGAAGCATATTCAAGGTCAAGGCTTGCTATGTAAACAAAAGCGATTTATAACATTAATCACAGGTATGATTCAATTTATCTTTACTTTTACATATAGAGAAATGTTGTAGTTACGATAGTTTCGAATTGAAACTTTAGAAAAATTAAATAGGTAGGTAACATCATAACCCATAACCTATATTATCACCTCACACCATTTTTTCTGTTTTCATTGCGTTGTCTCTTTGACGATCGGATATTCCAGTCACAATTAAAATCAATTGTTATCGCAACAACCGGTTGTCGCTTGGGGCTTAAAGCGCTACAACGAAAACAATGATCTATTTAGGCATTCTGCAGATTCAATATTTATTCATAATGCATAAACCTTTCGTTAGTTTACTGTAAAAACAAAACTGCTTTTCATGATTTCTTTTCGGAGAGCACGTTTATCTTTCGTAACCGTTTTTCTCACTTGTTTGAAAATCTATTCTAATAAAATCCAAGTGTTTGAAGAAAATTAAATTCAAGAAAGAAGATCAGGAAAATGGAAGCTAATAAAGGAAACTTCAAGATTCTCAGAGCAGCGATGAGGAAACATCTTTGACCACACCCTCTTGAATGTGTTGTCATAGATGATGACACAGATACACCAATAGGTGAGGCTTACATATTTCAAAAAATATGACTTTTCCCTATAACAACTTTAAACGCCTGGGTAGTTTCATGTATGATGAACAGACCCACAAGCTCCAATTTCGTGTGAGTTTAAGTCTCTAAGAGTCTGAATAATCACAAACATTGGCTAGACATGCTAAGGGTGAGAGCTTTCTATTAGGCAAGTGCTATCGCTCAAAGATACACATGCTTACATTAAGGGCAAGTGCTAGTACGCTGCGACTAGACAAAGCTTTCATATCAGCATAAGCGCTACCACATAGTTGTAGACAATTTGCTTCTTTGTAATGGACAATGAAAATTGTTCCTTTCAGATGACAACCATCTGACAAAAGAGCTTCTTCTGGCTCTGGGAAAAGAGGGTGTAGGAAAAGCAGAAATTGGAAAGACTATCAGGCCGGAATTTGCCCTATGCTGGGTGAAAATAATGAGAGAAGGCCTATGAGAATAAACATGCTTACATGAGACTAGACAACGCCTTCATGTTATCAGTTTGTAAACATGAAAATTATGTCTCAGACGGGACTTGAACCCGCATCTCCTCGCATGCAGGGCAGGCGCTGTATTATTAAGCCACCGAGACACTGCGACTCAGTGCGAATCTTTCATGCATGCATGATCTTAACGCTGTAAGCCAGAGTTGCTTGCCTTATATTACATGGGCTCATGCCGGTTCTTCACAGAGCACTACCACATAGCAGGAAGACAATTTGCTTCCTTGTACTGAACAATCAAAATTGTTCCCTTCAGATGACAACCCTCTGACAAAAAAGTTTTTTTTTGGCTCCGGGAAAAAGAAGAAATTGGATAGCCTATCAGGCCAGAAATTGCCCTACATGAAAATATTGACAGAAGGTCTTTGTAAAGAAGCACCCTCCAATATTTAGGCAAATACAAACTCCCTCTTATTTACAAAATGAGGTTATCAATTTTAAACCCAGCCATTAACGGCTTTAATTAGAAGAGGCAGCCAAATTGTTTTACCGAAAGAACCTGACAGGAAATTGAGGACTTTTTTGGGTAGATCCCTTACATTACTTGAATTCCAGTTCTAGAAAATTCCTTGCCTTGTCGGAAGCCGATAAGAATATCCAAAAATAAGTAAAAATGGATGGCTTAAATACTTTATTTATAATTGACTTGATGTTACAAATGATGATGAATCATGAGGCATATGAAATCCCTTTCAGTACCATTCCACCTTCCGATGTCATAGAATCACAACAATTGCCTATCATAGAGAAAAATAAAATTGGCTCTGAGATAAAGAAACTTTAAATTCAGGGAGCGAAATCTGTGTGCCCATACTGTATGTACAGAATAATTTTTCAACAACTTTTCTGTATTCTTGGTTGAAAAACCCAATGGTACTTACAGTTTTATTTCAAACTTGAAAAAACTTTATCTAAATAATTATATAGGTACAGACAATTTGAACTTGAAAATATTATAACTGCTTACAAACTTATGTCTTAAGACTGTTATAAGTATGGCATCAAAAGATTTAAAAGAACTTATCACTGAACCGGGATTTACAAATGTAATGTTATATATTTATAGGTAAAATCGTATTTACCTTCTCAACGATTTGAAAAAAGCAAACAATTGCAAAGACAACATTATTGTTGCATGCAAACTCTTACATAACTTAAGTTTTGAACTTTGAGAAAGTGCACTTGTTACTAATTAAAATTGCAAATACTTATGATTTATTTTACATTCCACTGACCAAACCCTAACAGTGCAAAATGAAAAGCAGTCCACATTTAAATTTATTTATTTAAACCTTCAGTCGAGAAGTATGCTCAAATCTAAAAATACATGGGTTTTTTTTTTAGACTTATAGTGTTAAAAGTTATACAAAAACAAAGTGCAAGACTAATCATAAAAAGTAAATACAGTTGTATAAGAAAACTATAGGCTGTTACTTTAAGAAAGAATTGAATCCAGAGAAATTGTTAGGTACACTTAAGACAATTTATCCAGCTGTTGTATGGATGGCTATATACAAAAATAATAGGAAGACAAAGACTTAAAGAATTACAAAAATCACATAAAAACTGGATGCAGTTATGCCTAGCATTAAGATTACTTAGCAACCTAATTATACGACTTAACCTTTTTAATAAATAAAGATAAATAAATAAGAAAATAAAGATATTAACTATTTGGGGAAAAACAATATGAAAATTAGCAATCCAACAATTTATAATAATAAAACAACTTAACCTTTTCATGGAAATACACACCAATGCCTCAACCCCAGTACCTGGGGTGCTGTATGTAGCCTCAATAAGGCTTCTGGGTCTTGGTCCTGTGCAGAACAAACACATCATATTAACCATTGTAAATCTTGCTTGATTGTGTAATAAATTCTTTTTATTATTCTTATTTAGAATTGAAAGCTGCACTGTTGGACCTACAATGTTTTACTTTAACTATGAAAATTTAATGAGTATTGAAAACACAACTGTAATAGCTTATTTAAATAAAATATTAGTTTTCCCCTATTGACCATAACAACTATGGTTTCCCCTAGTCAACGCCATCGACACTAATAAAAATAATATATATGAGCTTAATAGAACATTATTTTAATTTCAAATATTACTATCACTTATACCAGCAGCTTACACTGGCTGTAGGGCTGTTGACAGACAAGGATTCATAAGGTGGTGCCCTCCAAACTCAGCACTTGACATAATGGTCAATTCTCTTTTCTTAAATACCCTAAATATTGTCATAGTTTTCCCTGTACCCAAAGGTTGTCTGGTAGACATCGCTCTTTAGCGATAAGACCCCCAAAATTGTACATCTTAATATTATCAAAAAGTATGTTATCCCTTTATTTGGTGTGCAATAAAGAGTACCTATTCCATCTGTGTATCTAACACCCGTATTTATAAACAAGTATAAGTGATTACTTGACTGAAAGTAATTACTTAAGTGACAATAAGTATTCCTTAATCAAGTAATTACTAGAAGTGAGAACTATCAAAAGTTAGCATTCTAAGCCAAATAATATGACTTAATAATAACCCATTGCCTTCAATTATGCACTAGGTATTAACACTTGAAGTTAAGAATTTCTTAAGCAATAAGTAATTACTTCTTTATAAATACGAGGGTTGAAGCGATATGACTCACCCTTAAAATTATGGTGACTATTTTGCAGAAAGCACACTATTGATACTCATGAGGTTTCCATTCCTCTCATTGTTAGTTTTTAACACAGATCTATGAGAATGATCAGCTCTGTCTCTACTGATTGGTCCTACAGTTAGGTCAAAGGACAGAATGTGTCACCAAAAAGAGTTAACTGAAAAACGGGACGCATTACTTGGATCTGTGGGCGTTAGCAAACGTTCTTGATGTTCAAAGTATTACACATTAAACTTTAAGAAAACGAAATCCTCAGTCTTCGTTTCAATTAGAAACCTTTGCTCAGCAAACATAAATTAATATTGTGTCTACAATCAAGTTGTATATAGAGAAGACAAAATAATTGTCAAGGAAAAAATTGATGACCTTTTGATTTTAACCATCAAAAATCCAGCCATAAGCTGGTGGATTAATTAGATTTTGTGAGAAGCTGGTATTAATGATACAAATATTCTTGGCTTATACCACAAGACATACAACAACATCTGCCGTGCAGCAAAGGTCACATGTTAGAAATGATTTTATTATTAAACAAACTGCAGGATGGTCTCAGAATTCTTCTATATTCTAGGCCAATAGTTCAAAACGTAGCAGAATTCAATAATACAGTACCTATGTAATAGTATTTTTCGGATCAAATAAATTAAATGTTTATACTTACTATTAATCTCTCTCAAATTATTTACTTTATTAATAACAAAGTTTTAAGATTTATTATACTTAATTACAATATTTTTTTTTCTCATTTTTAAAAAATTGTATTTTTTAGTGATTCACAACCCATCTTCAAACATCTACATGTTAAACCCATCTCGGACAAGTATTAAGTATAATTATAAGATTAAACGAACTTACCCTAAGTGAAGTTCTATCTTAATTATACGAAGATACTTGTCCGAGATGGCAGTCCCTTAATAAACCCACCCACTAATACTAAATTGTATAGTATTATCCCAATAATTGGGTTGTTAATAATGCTGGTCTTTAAACGTAATGAAATTTGATAGTGTTGCCATAGAAAACATTCTGTTTCTCTTTTTTTTTTCTAGCTTTGAAAAAATTGTGACAGCGCTAGTATCTCACCGTTACTACATGTTAAACCCATCTCGGACAAGTATCTTCGTATAATTAAGATAGAACTTCACTTAGGGTAAGTTCGTTTAATCTTATAATAATATACTAATTAATCCGTTTTTTCTTTTTCAGGTAATGATTTCATCTTCAATAAACTACAAAAATCGCTGTAAGTCTACACTACATCACACATTATTTCCAGTCCGTTGTATGGATGTGCTTTATCCCATGAATATGTAACGAGTGCCCCTGCGATTTTCACAGTCCACACGAAATAACCTCAAACTGTGTCTGTTCCTTTCTTGTTTACAGCTATGAGTATGCGTGGGAGAGAGATAGTATAATAACATACTAATGGGATATTGCGAGGGGTAAGACGCATTAGAGAGGGATTAGAGAATAGTAAACAGGAATATTTTCAGATTATCATTACTGCATCATAGTCAAACAGCTTAAACAGGATGAAATTTTAATTACCATCCAAATTTTAATACAACAATCTACGTAACAAAAAACAAATGTATTTTTTGAAGTGAAACTTCTTTATCGGCGTTGGAAAAAATTTACCGTCACGAAAAAGTTTTCGGACCGTCACGAAAAAGTTTTCGGTTGCGCGTCACAGCGTCACATTTTTCGGTTACGCGCCATCTTTTTCTTGCCCCTACCACGGTTGGTTCAGACGATAGCAAAAAGGTAAAGTGAAATAATATTTAACCAATTTAACCAATTTAACCAATTTAACCAATTTAACCAATTTAACCAATTTAACCAATTTAACCAATTTAACTAATTTAACCAATTTAACCAATTTCTGGAAAGTTGCATGTAGATCATTTTTCGAAAAATAAGGCCATAAAGAAGTTTCACTTCTTACGTGTGTACACTAGTACACGCACAACTTTTTTTCTTTTGGTATAGCCCAGTACAAAAATATCAAGATAAGCACCTAGAAAATGTTTGCCGAAAAATCCAAAATTTTAATTTAGCGCATCTAATTCATTATTTACGATACTATTCATAAGTTTTCGATTTTCCCTTCATACTCGTACCTTCACAGGCTTACTATCTATCGTAAAAATCGAAAACTGTGTTGCGAAAAGTATATTCGGGTGAAAAGTTGACCTTCATTTTTTATATCATAAATTGGCTCTAAATACGATACTTATCATCTACAAAAAAAAATACGTTGATGAAAAAGTCATGCTGTATAAATCGGTTGATGGAGTACTGTACTACGCCTCTTCAAAAAAGGTTTTCCATAATCAAAGCTTGGGCGCCGGGTATGAGATTGCAGTTCAACCAGTGGAGAAGAGATAACGTTACATCCGTCTTCTTCTGTAAGTTCTCATTTAGTCGCCTCTTACAAGACCCGTAACAAGAATAAAACCGGCCAAGTGCGAGTCGGACTCGCGCACGAAGGGTTCCGTACCAAAAAGGCCAAAAAAACGGGTTTGTTGTATGGGATATTTATATATTTATTTTTAATTAAATATTTTTTTTATTTTGTTTTTGGTATTTGTTGTTATTGCGGTAACAGAAATACATAATTTGTGAAAATTTCAACTGTCTAGCTATCGCGGCTCTTGAGATACAGCCTGGTGACAGAGCGACGGACAGACGGACAAACGGACAGACGGACAGACGGACAGACAGCGAAGTCTTAGTAATAGGGTCCCGTTTTTACCCTTTGGGCACGGAACCCTAAAAAGTAGTGCTTTTCTAGTTGAGGTCAGCACCACACGGTATAGGAAGAAAAGTAAACCCCAAAAATTAAGATAAACCTAGATATGTAGCTATGATCTAAGTCATTTACATCCTTATATTATAGATGCAAAAGTAGCCCTGTCTGTAACGCTTGCTTAGATCTTATAACTCGATTTGACCTTTAAAAAGGAGATATGTGTTTTTGTATCCCGATGCTAGTCACAGGTTTCAACACAACGTGTAGTTCAATTTGGCACAGCTGTAGGCGAAAAGCTAGTCTTTTCTGATCGTTTAGTCCAGTAATTTGGGGGGTTATGAGCAAGATGTTTCATTTAAAATACCACTTGTTTTTGAACAGTTGTATGATCAGTGATAAACTTTTAAATTATTTGACTATACCAAAAAACATTTGACGACCAACAAATATTTCGATCCTTTGTCATAGTGAAACTATTGTGAAATCTAAATAAGCAACGATTCAAATATTTTGAATATGTTTTCGATTCAAAACCAGTATATACTTGTGTACATACTGATAGGACATTCACAATGAATGTTTGACAACCGTTTGTTGATAAAGATAAAACTTTTACTATTTTCGTCGTAATTTTCCCAAATATTTCATTCAAATATTCCCAATACTTCCACGAATATCAATACAAATATTTGCTATATCCAGCTTTAGAATGACGAATATTACTTATTTCTAAACCTTGGCGTAAAACGAAAGGTGTTATATACAATGAAACGAATCTTGGTAACAGACTGATAAACTTGATTGTAATGATTAAACAAGCTTACCTAAACTTAAGACTGAATAAGAATTTATTTAAAATGATCAAAATGATGAATGGTGAGACAGAACAACTGACTTTAATGGAAATAGTTTTGCAATGCTTTGTAAGTCAAAGTCATGATGAGCAAGTATTAACCGGTCGTTTATTTAAGCCCATATCTGAGCAGTTAAAATCATCAGTTAAAATCAGTTTTATTTCTGCAAATAGGCCCCAGGAGGCGCTTTTACACGTCCCAATATTTAAATCTACCACTGCTTTGGGACAAGTCTGGGCTAGTGCCGAGAAGAAGCAGCGCAAGAAACTCGGTCACTATTGTCAGCCTCTTTTTAAATAAATTTTTACAAGGTAAGGTAATTTTTACAAGGTTTAAGCAAGTACGAGCTGGGACAACTTAATGCCATACATTTCTATCATTTAAATAATCATTAACAGTGTAATAGCCCTTTTTCATTAAAATAACTTTAACATACGATTTAAGTTTATGTACAGGGAGTTCAGCAATATCCTTTGGTAATTTGTTGAAAATACGGATACAATTTCCCATAAAAGATTTTCCTACTTTTCGCAGTCTGAACGCGAAGCCTGGAACGGAGAGTTTATCTTCATTTCTCGTATTAAAATTGTGTACGAGCCAATTAGATTTCGAAACATACGCATACGAAGAATTAATATTATCTCAATCCTTAAACAAATTGATAACAATAAAAATATTTATACGTTCAGTGGAGACCGCGTCTTGGCAAACTTAGTGTAGGACACCCTCAGGCTAAGTGGAGTGATGATTTGCGAAGACGGCTGGCAGGAGCTAGATGCGAGAAGCCGAGGATCGACCTAGGTGGCCTGCAACTGGAGGGGCCTATGTCCAGCTGTGGACTGCGATAAGCTGATGATAATGATGATGATAATACGTTTATTGCGTTTTCTATTGTCTTCGTTAAGATTTGAATACACGACGTTTTGCTTGACAAGCACTTTTATGTACCTACTACCTTGTATAATCATAATGATAAAAAACAAGTAAGTTATAGTTACAGCAATGTATAAAAATCTAGCAAACTGTCTTACACTATATTAGGTCTATAGTTCTTATACATGAACAAATAAATACGATTAATAATACTACGATACGGATTTAATACTATTAATAGTCATTGCTGTGGTAATTTGAATTCAAAGGTGTGTGTGCAATGGGATAATTAAGGCCTTAACTTTATTTTTTACATAAAAATGCCTTACCACCATCAAACGGTTAAGAAATACTGGCCGACTTTGAAACCAATTTCGGAACAAAGTAAAAAAGATTAGAATAACTAATCCTGAATACACAGGGCACACAATCAAACAATATACAACTATAATCAAATAAAATTAACGAGCTCTATAAAAGAGGGTAAACGCACATAATCGCAGCTTTTCCTTCAGTTACCAACATCTGGGTCAGTCCTTAGGGAGTGTCCAGGAGGGCCTTCGGTGATAATTACCCATGTTGAGCACTTTACCCTTCTTGAGGACGATAAGTTCACAATAGAGATATAAACGGTAGGAGACTTCCCATTTTGTATAACAGATGTTCATCACATTGTGACTTGTGTGTTTTGAATGGAAAATTCAAGAGTTTCTAAGAAAGCTAGTGATCGCTTCTTACGATAAAACTCAAATTTTATTTCCTACAAGCTTTTTCCCGCGACTTCGTCCGCGTGTAGTAGTTATTTTTGGTATTTTTTTTAAATTAAATAAAATCATCCCCCTATTTGAAAGTTGGTTAAAATTCTAGCTAGCCTATATCCTTGCCCAAGGTCTAATCGACCATCGAACAAAATTTCATTAGAATTCGGTCAGTTGTTTTTGAGTTTATTCATTACAAACATACACACACACAAAAATACATACAAATCTTTCCCCTTCATAATATTTATAATATGTATAGTGTAGAAGTTTAGATGTTAGGTTTATTCTGTATGGTGTGCTAAGAAGTTGTTATCTTCTTTTGTGGTTATAAAGGCTGTATTTTGTAGTGGATTTCTTGCACACAACATGTTTTTTAGAATAAAATTAGGTTTTTTATCAGTAGCAGTGTGGAGCATCTGTCCTTCCACCTAGTACCCTTAGATTCGAGAGTGTGTCAAATGTTGACATTCTAGTTTGGGAAGGGTCTTCTGGTTACTACGAGTCTGAGACTTGAGATTTCGTTAACATTTAAGTAAACGTGGAATCCTAGGGCAACAGAATATTATATAGTTTCACCTTCATTTAGGCTAGTACTCTTTGATTATTAGTGTGCTATCGTTTTTTTTCACTTTACAGTTTGATTGCTTCTCTCCGTTTAAATGCTCTCTAGTAAGGAGACTACTGCATCAAAATTGTATTACAGTAGAAATATAAATAGCCATAGTTATATTGTATTTACCGACCCAATCATCAACGTTTGGGGCTTGTATTTATTGATTAAACGGTTGGCCGTCATGTTTGATAGTTCAGTAGCATAATAGAAATTACATTCAGTTTTCACTAAGAAAAGTACCCAACAAACACTGTTAAATAATAGCAATCATTATTTATCATTCTTATAAGGTCAAATATTTTTGATGCAAGGACATAATATCCACCTAAATATCAAGTCCTAACCAAACTGGATACATACTTATACAGAAGTAAATAAGATACCCGTCCTACCCTTAAGTGTTAAGAGGAAATACAACTAATACAAGGGCCGTTTTTCCATACAAACGTTGTCCCCTGTTTCCTCCCTAGATAAAGCCAGTAGAGCAATAATTTTTATTACAAAAATTTATGGCCACTATTAACATGTTTGTATGTATTCTGTTTTTTCATAAATTAATTAATAAAAAAGATATGAGCCCTCAAAAGTCGAAAACATTCGCCAGATTTTCCGCTGTGTTCAAACATCCAGAAAACAAATTTGGCTAAACTTTAGAAAAAAAAGGAAAATATACAAACACGGCCAAAGCCTTTTTTTAATTTTTAATGAAAAGTATTTAAATTGGTTTAGTTTTGGAAAAGTAATCGGGGGACTACGAAACGTTGATTTGGTGTGCTTTTAGTAGGTATTTTTGGTCAAAGAAGCAGTTGTCTCTATCACACTCTGCGGTGAAGGCGTTAGGCACTGCGCGACAGCAATAAATTTTACAAATACCTATTTTTCAATTCTCTCGCCCGTAGTGTTTCCTCTTAAGTACTAACTCTAGTTTTTGATACATAATGAAATGATATCCCACCAACAATTCAAGAACTCCAAAAACACTCTAGCTTCAAAACAGTGAATATACTTAAAAAAAGACGTGTGGCACTCGGAGACTGCTGCGGTAAAGCTATTGCATAGCATTTTTTATCAACTTATGCAATTATAAAACTAAAAAGTAACACCGCTGTGCCGGTCGGAGTGGGGAGTGTTAGGTTATTTTCGTTACGGAATTTCTGGATTCGGTCTCTACGCTCAAGGCCCGCGATAGAAGCTATGCAAAAGCTTAATTTTATAATTTTGTGTATTTTCTAATTTTGACTTTTGTAATTAATTTTTTCTGTTATTTTGGCAGATATGGTTACCATGGGCAACCATACTGTCAAAATCCTTATTTTCTTCTAAATTCTTTTAAATTTCGGAAATTCAAAATTGTTCGATCGTGCCTCGCCCCGAGTTTGTGGGTGTGGGTGTTGGGTTTTTTTTCGTTACGGAATATCTGGATTCGGTCTCCACGCTCAAGGCCCGCGATAGAAGCTATGCAATAGCTTAAAAATGTAACCAAAACATTGACCAGCCGTAACAATATCCCCGGGCATTTTTATCCTAACAGATTGTAAAAACAAAAGTGAATTTGTTCGCTAACAAAACATTACACGGGTTAACATTTGTCTAAACATCTCTTAAACAAATTAACTCGGGGCTTGGAATCGCAGACATTTAAGAGGAAAAATGTGTGAGGTGTGTCCGACAGGGATGTCAAAAGTTAAGGAATGCGTTTCGTTTATTTTTCGCCAGGAATTTAAATGAAGTATAAAGTTACTCATTTTGTTGGGTTCTGCGTAATTAGAACAAATGACAATAGATTAATCCCTCGATCGTGAGTTATTCCAGACACAATTGAAATCAATTGTTATCGCGGCACGCGCCTGCCGCCTGGGCGTTGAAGGATTAATCCTTCAACGCCCAGGCGGCAGGCGCGTCAGGGCCGTGCATTTGCAAGCAGGCTGTTACGCTGTGTCTGCCGTGAGATAAAAACTGATAAAACTAAACCATAAATTAATATAATAGTTAGCAAAATTTGGGTAAATGTTTGCTTCTCAATAACGTAAAATTGGCTGAACAAATGTAAATAAGGACGGAGATAGATCATTAGCTGGAAAAGCAGCACATGCTTCTTTTTATCCCGGGAAAATGGTACGTTTACCTTGGGATAGTATCAAATTAAATACTAACGAAGTTGCGGGCAGCAGCTAGGGATGCATACATTATCAATTATAAACGATGAATATATCAAAATCAATGAAAAATTTAAGAAAAAGTATTTATTTATTTGCATGTAAATATGGTGTAGGTACAATTACATTAGGCGTTAGCGTTCTAGCATGTTTTAGCGATTCATCAGTAGGGAAAATCTTTTTAGTGAAATACAAAAAAAAACTGACTGATCAATGCATATACATGATGTATATTGACTCTATTATTAAAAAATATTAATCTTATCTAATTTGAACAACTAACAAAAAATAACTTTTAGGCCCAAAAGCCAAAGCAGCATGTGGGATAAAATACTATGTATATTCAATGGGGGCTATCGCCAGTGAATTTGCCACTAGAGGCGCTTGTGTCGCGTGAGGTCCAATAACATTCAATTTTCACTGGTTTTTGCGGGCTTCGTGACATAAATTATATATTTTTTTAATTTACCTGCTGGAAAGTTATCTCCTTCGTAAAATTTTCGCAAATATGGATTATTTAGCGATGAATGTGAACGTTTTGAAAGCGGAATTAGGAAAAAGCGCAAAAATGGGCGGCCCCAAAGAGAAACTATTTCAGAAGTTAGTTTATTGATATGAAGATAGTTATTTATAAATAATAAACTTAATAAGATTCAACATTTAAAACTTTGTTTCGGCGTCGATCTTATAAAGTCGTCTTTGATAGCTATACCTCTGGACCTCAGTCAACAGTGGCGCCAACTGGTGAGCAAAGAAACGGTAGTCCCCATTGACTTGACACGTCACCGCGTGTCTATATCACCTTGAGGACGCAGCATCTATCAGATTTTTAAGAAAGAGGTTTCAACCTTTTTTTTCTATATTATTTTTAACATTTAAATCTGGAAAATATTTTTGCTTCAAGTCCAATGATTGATTGGAAATTGGAATATGATATTAAGTGTTTCTTTTGCGCTTGTAGTTTAAATTAACCTACTCGTATGTAGTTAATTTACATGTAAAAAAAAATATGTATAGTGTCATTAACTAATACAGTTAAACCAATAATTAATTAACAATGCTTTAACCTTGTTTTTTAGTTGATGTTTCGGAGTTGACTTGTGTGACTTGATCATAAATAACTTTCGGAAAATCAGGGTAGAAATCTAAAAAAATGCGTCTAGGAACTAGCCTTTTGAGGCAAAGCTTTAATTTGCAAAACTTGATGCGTTTAGAAATATGTCAATATGAGTATTATTAATAAATACCTTACATAAGTAGCCAACATGTCAATTTTAATCAGACAGAACTGGTAATTATGCTTTCACCTCATGGCAACCCTGTTAACAGCACAACTAAATGAAAGACCGAATGACCCAGCAAAAGAATGAATGAGTGAGTGAACAAATAGGCCACAAACGTACGCAGCTGACAGTGAGTGATTTGCTAGCGTTAATAACGAAGGGGTTCGACGAATTGACCGAATGGAATTCGATGGAGCTCTTTGATTTCGTAATTTGTTGGGTTGGTTTATATTACTATACAGAATGGATGTTTACACGCTTAATTTGAATTCGTTTGTCATCCCTAAAAGCAGAAGGATCATTATGAAGAATGAAATTCACATTGTGATGTGCATGTAAAATTCTTGGCTAAATTAGAGGCCTTTGCTATTTCACATTAAGTCTTATTGCTTGAACATTGCAATTAATTTATGTCTAGAAAAATAAATACAGTCTCTAGCTTTAATTAATTCATATATTATATGTAGATCCCTTTCTTGAATTTTGTTCTGATATATTAAAATAAACGTCAAAAAGTAGTTACAAGTTTAAAAATAAATGTTTTTTTCTATTTTATTTGTGTCAGCAACGAAGCTTCGATTAAATTATTTTACTTGTACCCAAGGAATTTTTATAGTAAGAATTCCTTGCTTGCACTAAACTAAGAGGTTCAATAAGAATACAAATTATTAGTGACGTTTGAATCAAATAAATATTATGAAAACGTATCTTGAAAACGTATCCCTTTGACGATCGGATATTACAGACACAATTAAAATTAATTGTTATCGAGACAACCGGTTGTCTCTTGGGGCTTGAAGCGCTACGGTTTTAATTGAAACACTAATTCTAACTAGGAATTCTAATAATTGTATACTACAGCAGTGTGGTGGCTCTAAACATTATTAAAGCATACCTTTGCGTCTTCTGTGTCTCTTAAGAGGCAAATAAAGAAGTATTACCAGAAGATAACGGTCATCAGAATCTTGTCTCTCATTGGCCATTACTCCCAATGAAGAGGACTACTCGTATGTCAAAAATTGGATATTATTCGGCCCAAAAACAGTCGGTTGCTGGCTTTGTTCAGTCGAAACAGGCTGAAATGCATAATGAAAACGTTTTTAAATTTTACTGAAAGTACTAAAACCTACAATGTATTTGCAAATACAACAATCTACAAAAAAACGCTAATGAAGTTAAATAAATCGCGTGACGTTTGAATGACGTGTTTATTACAGAGTGCAGAGTTAATATAAACGTAAAAGTAAATTCTGCATATTATTAAAATTAATTGCATTTTAAATTAAAAACCTATTATTCTGTCAGTTTTGTTGTTGCGAGAACTCAATATAAAAAATATATATTTGGACAACTTCATCAATATTGTTGTTAACATTTTAATTTTAAATAGACTTGACACAAAATATAACAGAAAAAAATGATAATACGCCCTAAAAAAATTAGTTAAAACTATCAAATAACATGCAAGGTACTCATTATGACTTAAGGTGATATACTTGCTTACTGCACAGCAATACTTGCTTATTGCACAGCAAGTATAATCTATACTTAATATTATAAAGCTGAAGAGTTTGTTTGTTTGTTTGTTTGAACGCGCTAATCTCAGGAAGTACTAGTCCGATTTGAAAAATTCTTTTTGTGTTGGATAGTCCATTTATCGAGGAAGGCTTTAGGTTGTATAACATCATGCTGCAACCAATAGGAGCGAAGCATGAGTAAAAAATGTTGCAAAAATAATCGCGATCATAATAACTGAAATTGACGCGGACGAAGTCGCGGGCAACAGCTAGTATTCACATAACAAGTAATTAAAAATAAGGCTGTTTTATGGCTACAAGGCCAAGCAATATTTTACAGACTACCTTCATTTAAAAGGCAACTATCTAATCAAAGAATTTGTATAAAATTAATCCCTATTTCTCGACATTATTTTTTATTATTTATTCTAGTAGGCCCAAGTGAGGTTCTCAACTCTAAACCACAATTAGACCTAGAGGCAGTGCAATTGGTTAGTTTTTCTGAAATTAAACAGAGAATTAAGTTAGGATTATGTATGGAAAGGGTAGGATAGGGTAGGCTTGAACTACTTTAGAGGTTGGGTAGGAGTAGGATAGGTTAGGGTATAGATTGGGTAAAATTGGTGGCAAGGATACAACATCAAGAGATACTAGCTTGGCCTGGGTTCTAGTCTAGAATAAAAACTCGCAAGCATAAGAACCTCATATTTTTACCTTATATTTTCCCAACTTTTATCATGTTTAGCCCAGCGATATCCGGTATAATACTAGGACACGTTTTTGCCAGCAAACTCCGCGGTAAGGCGTGCAACTTTTAAAATAACGGTACTGCGCTGAAAATTTAAAAAGTTCCGCTCTAGGTTCTGTTTTTCTGTTGAGATTTAACGTTTAATTTTATTGGTTGAAGTCTGAACCGTGGTGTTGGTCTGCAAATGTATTTTTTCATTAAAACAGGTTGTGTCACATTTTAGTGTTTTTATTTGTTAATATTATAATACAGTCATAATCAGTCACTCCTGGTTGTTTTTAAAAGTGTTTCATGTCACCATCATCACGCCCACTGTTGGATAGGTTAAAAAGTATACAAATTTTGCCATCTAAAATTTACTGAAAACAGTTTTTTTTTTCTGATTTAATTATTTTTCTGAGATGATAGAAAAATTGCAAACTTTAAACATATTACGTCATTGAAAAGTTTCAAAAAAACATTGATACTTGTCGTCATAAATAAAACACTAAAATCAAATTACATTTCCGAAAAAAAAATGTATATAACTATGATTGATTACGAGTATGTTATTTATATGTTTATGATTTATCTTAAAATAAATCTTAAAATTAAATCATAAAAATCGATAAATTCCATTTTTAGACAGTATAAATTAAGAAGCTTTTCCGTTTTCGTCAGTTGCCAAAATACACAAATCTAGCTATCGATTCCCAACAACAATAATACAATAAGCACAGTCGCGCTACAAGAAAAATGCACTTCTTGATAAGTTTCTGATAATTCACGCTGCAAGAATTTCCGAACTCCTATAAAAACAGCTACCGAACTGAATTTTTTATCTCGCCCCGGTCGAGTTTGCTCGAGAATTTACTGTATCGAACGAAACTAAAGTATTTATGGATACGATTAAGTTTTTTGCAAAGCTAGAGAACTACGGAGTTCGAGGAAATATATTTCGATATTAATTTTTCTCGTCTAACCGTAAAAAAGCTAACTTTTAGAAGTGGTTCAATGAACTTCGCTTTAAATTATAACAATCATATTTTCATACGTTTATACTTAGGGTAGAGTTTACCAACAGACGTCTAAGTTTTGAACAGCGTTTAAAATATTATGTGACATATTTTGTATGGCAATTGTGTCAAATTAATCGTCAATCTATGTTTACCGGCTGTTTAAGAATTGGTGAACTCGGGTCTTAGCTGACAATTTTTCAACGAATGAATCCATAGATTTAATATTATTATTAATCAAAGATAAAGTTTTGAATATTAATAACTAACAAATACCCGCGACTAAACTAAGCGAACGAACGCTTAGTTCAATTTTGATCCTCGAGATACGCACAATAATTTAATTTTGTCAAACGTTCATCACACTGATCAGTAACTTAGAATAGCATAAAAGACAGACACACGAACATTCATTATCATTCACTACATTTTTTAAAATACAGTCAGAAACAAGCTATCAGCGAGTAAAAGCAATTATCAAATAATATTTTTTTAACCTCATAAACTTCCTAAAATAAAAATAAATAGCCAAGCGCGAGTTGAAACATTGCATGGGTTCTACACAGTGTTTTTAGTTTTTAAATTTTTTAAATCATTACTCTTGAAAGGCGGTTGGTGATCGCAGTTAGGCCATTTGTAAAGAAAAACCAATGCTGCTTGCCTCTTTGTGGTAGTACTCTATGCGTAGAGTACTACCACAAAAAAAAACTAACTCTAGTACCGATAGGACAAACATGTGGTGGAAAGTTAAATTTCCAATATGGCAGGTACGAAACATGAGAATAGCTCCGTCCATTCAGTCGAGGATATTTTGACGTGGACACGGAGTAACTGTAACATGTAAACGTTTTAAAATTCATGCAAATATTAGACTTGTATCCATTAACATTTTTGCTAGGATTCAACTCTAAAATCATTCGAAAAAGACGTTTAGGTGCTTAGAAACTCACCTAGTACAATCGTTACACGCCGAGTCAAATAACTGAACTTCTAGGTTTTTAAATATTGACTTTGTCCTCTTCCAGAAAACTGTATGTAGCATTTACCATTGTATTTGTCCTAAAATACTACAACGTTAATTACTGATTTCTGCTAAAATGTGTTTGCAGCACTTAAATGGAAGAAAAATAAAGTACCTAATCTTATTTGAATGTCGGTTTCATAATCACTAATGTTACGGAATCCTAAAAGTCAGCATAATAATTTCGCCATACTGTCGTGCAACACGCTATTTTTTAAAAGCGATAATTTTAACACCACGCTTTATAATTTTGCTTACTACTTACAAATAAGCTTTAATTAAAATAAGCTTTTCTTAGTCGACGTCCCTAATTTGCTATTTTCTTTTAAATCGTGCCCCTTTTTTAGTTTAGTGAAGTACCCAGTAAGTATTTCAGTTCCATTCGTTCCTCAGTAACATTTAGACTTAATAAGGTTATAGCCTGAAGCCAAACACCTACTATTGGAATCTGAGTTCTAACCCCCGTATTTATAAACAAGTAAAAGTAATTACTTGGCTACAAGTAATTACTTGAGAGACAATTTGTATGCCTTAATCAAGAAATTACTAGAAGTTATAACTACCAAAAGTTAGCATTTTCAGCCAAATAATATAACTATTAATAGTGACCAATTTCTTTCACTTAAGCACTAGGTATGAACACTTTAAGTTATGACTTTCTTGAGCAATAAGTAATTACTTCTTTATAAATACGGGGGTAAGACTGATAAGACGCATAAAGTAGCAGTGGTGGACTAATGTAGGCTAAAAACGATTCAAATTCAAATGTTTATTTCAGTAACTTAGCTTAATACAGTCTAATACAAGTAGTTGGAGCTTCCTATTGAGCAAAATACATTTGCTTGTAAAAACATAACTCTAGAAAACACCAAATTTTAACTTTTAGTGAATATTAAATTGATAATTATAATTTAAACATAAAATTAAACGCCACATTGGCCGGACCAAAAAGATATCGGATTCCTAAGTTCGACTCCCGGGTCAAGCGACAAGAGTTAGAATTTTCGAACATTGCTCGTGTTTGTCATCACAAATCTGCATTCAGAAATCGTGGTGATTATGCCTGTATCCATCATCATCATCATCATCAGCCTATCACAGCCCACTGCTGTACATAGATAGGCCTCTCCAATCATCGGCTTCTCGCATCCAGCTGCCTGTATTCATTGCTGTGGTAACTTGAATTCAATGATGGAGGCCTTCGCCCTGCAGTGGGATCATTATAGGCCGTTACTTTACTACTTTACTTTAACATAAAATTTACTAGATAACATTTAATTAGAATATGTACAGCCAACAGCACGTCAACCTACTACAAAACGTCAAATTTTCTCAGTTGATATTGATCTCTACTTGTTGGACTTAAAGTTGAAAATCAGTTCAATGACCTTTAACTTTTTGGGTAGGTTGACCTGCTGTCTGTTAATCAAATTCAACACATTAAGGCCCGAGTTCCCCAACAGACGTTTAAGTTTAAACAGCGTTTAAACAGTTAAAATATTATTTGACATATTTTATATGGGAATTGTGTCAAATTAACCGTCAATCTATGTTTACCGGCTGTTTAAATGTTGGTGAACTCGGGTCTAAATACTCTTGGCCCAAACTCTACGCCCTTAAATCACGCTTTTTTTCTTTGTATAACGGTTGCCGGCAAAATTGTAAATAGCCCACTGAACCCGGCACTGGCTTCAGTGCACCAACTTTATAATTTCAACTTTGTTAAGACTTAATTCAATAAACTTAAAGTTTAATTTGATTCGACTGTATTTCAATCTTGAATAATTCGACGTGAAAGTCCGAATGTTTTAAGAGATAGTGGATAATCGCTTTAAGAACTTAAAATCTTCTTAGTATCTTATTTTTTGCTATACTTTATTTGATATTTTAGCAACTTAATTGCAATTATAATTTTTCAAGTTTATATACTGATATTACGTTTTACTATTTATCATGTATATTTAACAAAAAGCCGGAATAATCGATTCAGCTTAAAACAATACAATTATCGTTCATTATTATCAGTTTAATTGATCAATTGACACCGTAGGAAAATTGATTTTTTATTTAATGTTTTTATTCTTTTAGTGAAGAGTTATTCATATTATTATTTAGTATAGTATAGTTATTAGTATAGTTAGTTATATTATTTTAAAATAAGTTTCAGATAATAGTGATTATGCCTCGTGTATAAACTATACTCTAGCATATGGGAATATTATTTATATAAAAAAGATGATTTGAATTTGATTCCATTAAATTTTGAATTTTAGGATTAGCTTTAGACTAGATATCTTTTTGGAACTGTCACAGCTGAGTATCGCACTTATTTGTTTTAAATTAGGAACGGCTTAGGAATTAAATTTCAATTTCTCTACAAAATTAAAAATTATAACGATTATGTCACATATGGCATTGCAGCTCTCAAACGGTTGAAACCATTTTTGACTAACCTATAAGATTACGATTAATTTTTTAAAGTGCGTTAATTAAGAGCCTTCTTACGGTTTTTTTTTTGTATTAATCTCGCTACGTTTCAAACTAGTTTGAGTACTAAGTGATAAATCATTTAATCTTATATTATCTGCCGACTGTTGGATACGTGCCCCTACAAAACGAGGATTTGCCATAATCGATTGGCGTTTGCAGTTAATTCTTTGAGTCCATCTTACGGGTGAAGGACTACTAGAGCTATGTCACTATGTGCTGCCCCCCATTGTTTTAAATTTATTAATTCTAAACAAAATCAATTCTCAAAAAACTAGAACAGTATTACCTAAGCAAATTACCTCTGGTATCTATTGAATCGATCTATTGGGGGCAGCACATGGCTCTAGTAATCCCCTTAATGGAGAGATACATTAATAATAATAATAATAATTCATTTATTTCGGACCAATAGTTATCCATACGAGTGTTAGTAACAAAGGACTTAATAATAGTGTTAGTAAACTTACATTAAGGTTTGGACAAACTTTTTATTTAAGGGAGAATAATAATTCTCCGCTACTGTTTTCAGAATGCTGTTGGGACTATCTCTCACTCTTCTTAGCAGAGAAGCTGTTTTTTTGCGTATAATCGCGTGAAAGCCGTCCGTGCGGGCTTGCGCGAACATCTCAGAAGCACTGCAGTACCGTGGCAGTCTCAGCAGCATTCTAAAAGCATTATTGTATTGGACGCGCAGGACATCCAGCGACTTTTTGGTGTAATTGAACCACAGATTGCCCGTGTACAAACTTTGGCAGTACGCCTTAAAAAGGGTAATTTTAACTTGGTCTGTACATCGTGCAAATCTGCGAGCCAGCATGTTACTCCTGACCGCTAGAGCCCTACGTTCCCTTTCAATATCTAAATGGTCTTTCAGGTCATCGGCAAGAAAATGGCCTAGGTATTTAAAGGCTGACACTTTGTTAATCTTAGATCCATTTAAGAACAGCTCAGGTCCATCTTCTCGACGTTTGCCGCTGACCCCAAAGACCATGTATTCACATTTTTTCACATTATAATTCAAACCATGTGAGGCAGCATAGGCTTCACACACCTTTAGTAGCTCCCTGACCGCCCCCACTGATGGACCCAGCAGCACCATATCATCTGCATAGCTGATGTTGTTTATATTTACTCCACCAACACTGCATCCGACACGCCTGCTGCCGAGCTCACCTATCAGAGCGTCTACGTAGAGGTTGAAGAGCCTGGGAGAGGTTAGACCCCCCTGCCTCACCCCGCAGTCCAGCCTATACGGTTTACTAAGTGTACCGTCCCATTTCACGTGGTTTGTTTGATTGCCGTACCAGTACTTTAACAGACCACATATCTCAGAAGGTACACCCCTGTCCTCCACCTTCTTCCAGAGCACTTTGTATGAGACAAGATCAAATGCCTTGGAGAGATCGAGGAAACAGGCGTACACCGGCGTACTGCGATCTATGTAGTATTGGACGGTGTGCTTCAGACTTAAAATCGCACTTTCGGTTGATAGTCCTGGTCGAAACCCGAACTGTGCATCATGAAGACGTATGTAGTCGTTTAAAATAGTATCAAGCACACCGTCCAACACCTTCGCTGTGATAGTCGCAAGGGAAATGGGACGATAGTTATTCCTATCAGAGATGTCTCCCGTCCTGTTCTTCACAATGGGAACTACAATGGTCTTCATCAGATTTGAAGGTAAGTAAGAGTGACTAATACACATTGTGTAAAACAAGGACAGGACGCGCGGCAGGTGGACACCAGCGTGCTTTAGATGCTCAATGCTGAGCCCGTCGTGTCCTGGAGACTTACCTCGGCTCAAACCGTTTATGATGTTGCGTATTTGTTTCGCTGAGATGTGTACAATAGGTTTATCTCCCTGACACGCGGGCCCAGCACAGCCCATCTGCGTTGAGGTTCCAAGTGGGGATTGAACCTTAAAATGTTTCATAAACATATTTGCTATGCCACTGTGTTCACTAATCCCTCCGACGCTCGCAGCAATACTGGGCTTAGTGTCCAACTTACTAGTCGACTTCCAAAATTTAACAAAGTCTTTATCAGCTCGTTGTTTAGCTAACCTATCCATTATTATTTGCTCAGTGTTATTCTGACAAAATTTAAGCCTGCTTTTAAAAACTTTTCGCTTATCCCTCATTTCATCATAAACAGGACCCGAAGAGGGACGGTTGCAGATTACCCAGGCCTTAAAACTATTTCTGGCCTCAAAGTGAGCTTTTTTAACATACTCGTTCCACCCACATACGCGCCCGCCCCACTTCGGTCCCCCTCTATGAGTAACTCTGGATTTCCTAGCCGCCTCACACAATATGCTCACAATCTGCTCATACATATTATCCAGTACAACTCTATGTTCGGTCAAGCCACAGAAACCATTAGCACAGTACGTATAATCGCGGGGGAAGTCAACATTCCGCAGTTCTTTGTTACAAAGTTTGTGGTAACATTGCGTTTCAGACTTTGTTCTTTCGCCCCATAAAACTGAATTTCTGTCTGCAGTACCACTAACCATGCGCTTAGGCCTCACCACCTCTAAGTTACATTCAATATATATCGGTAAATGATCAGATATGTAAACCTCCTCGGAGACCCTAGCATTCTTAATTGTATTCCACGCTGATTTGGATACTAAACAGTGATCCAGCCATCTCCTACTTCCGTGTGCGTCACTTATAAACGTGTAGGTATCACTGTCTACACCCAATACCTCCACATCCGCACACACCCACGACTGATCCGCACAGAAATTATTCATCTCTGTGAAAAACAGTTCATGAGGGTGCGCATTAAAATCCCCCAATATAAAAACATTTTCTATATCCCTACTTGCTATGGTAGCACTGATCTCACTCAATATGTCAGTAAATATTGGTAGGTTGTCAGGACAATCTGTAGGCATATAGACAGAAAAAACAATAATATTACGACCCTTTGTCGTGGCTGTGATGGCTACTAAACGAGGACTGCTACAGTCTACAACAGACACTGACTCAAAAATGCCCTTCTTCCAGAGAATGGCCACTCCCCCATAAGGCCTTCCTCTCAGTAAGCCCGCAGACGTGTCCACTGCAGACTTACCCGTACATTCAAAATCGGAGCTAATTGAGTTGAGAATAGGAACGTCATGCGGGAGAAGCCACGTCTCCTGAAGAGCCACCACATCCGACCACATACATATGTCCTTAACATCATCAATAGATCGCTTAACCGACTTACAATTAAAGCTTGTGAATTTTAAATGTTTGTTTGCAGTATTCATAATTTTATAAAATAATAAAAGACTTTAACTATCTCGCTTTAATTCTCTATCTTTTGTTCTGTACATAAAATGTACAAAACGCCTAAATACGATTCCGTCTGGCCATAACTCATCGTTTAAAAACAAGTCTACCTTATGTTTTGATACATACAGTTTGAACGCATTATATTTCCTAAAAGGCAACATTGCAATTATTGAAATACCTTATTGTCTAAAAGATATGGCTTGAAAGAAACCACCTAAAGTCAAACGATTTTATTATAAAACTCCTCGTTATAAGCAGTACAACATAAAAACCTTTTCGGTGAAATGATAGGACATACAAAAATGAAACAATGCGATGAAAATAATCGAATACAAAATACAAAAGCACTAATTACACGTTAACAAAATGATTATTTCATACCTCGTCACGTGTGAGCCGCGTTGTGTTAAAAATAATTTAATTTTAATCGCCCGTATTATAGGCTGTTTTAACAATGTGGGCTACAGAGTACAGCTGGCACCAGAAATGTTAAAATATAATGTATTTTGTTTCTGTTATGTGAATGCAAACATTTCAGAGTACCGGGAATTCTTCCATGTAGGTATCGTTTGGTGCCAGTGCACAAAAATAGTATAGTACGAGTAATTAACAGGTAGGTTGATATGATATCTTTTATTATAGTATAAAAATAATAATATTTTAGACATGCCACACTGGGCCACGCAGAGCCATGTAGTCATAATAATTAATAAATCATTTATTAATTCTATTGCACGGCCATTGGAATTTTATACGCCGAGCTATTCATTGAAAGCGACAAATTCGACTTTTTAAACAACTAAATAAAAAGTTTACTGTGATTCAATTATTGATAATATAATGATTTTGTTTAGAAGTTATTAAATTAAATCAATTGGGGGCAGCACATGTCTCTCGTAGTCCCCTTAATTTGTATGAGCGAAGCACTTGCCGTGTCTACTTACCTCCTTTTTAATATTAGGGGTTAAAGTATGAAATTGCCGTTTTGTATGGACGAAATCGAGAAAAGTCATTTTTCCATACTAACAATTTTTTAGTTTTTTTAAAAACGCCTGAACCGTTTTCAATGCAATTAAAGGTGAAATCTAGAAGGTTATAAAGCTACGCATTATAGTATTTAAATTTCTGAAAATCAAAGTATATAATACAAATATACTTAATTGAAGCAAGAAGGTCAGCTGACACATTGTAAGGGGTCTTTTCAACGACTTCCTTTGAAGTAATAGGCACTAGTATTGCATTTTTTTTTGTCAAAAGTTACTTTATTTAATTTTTGATACAATACAAAAAGAATTACGCAATAATATGACTATACTTAAGAGCTATAAACAAAATAAAAAGAGGGAAAATAATCGGCAATTTCATACTTTAACCCCTATTACACTATATTTGCCTGCATTATAATAATAGCACTACCCCTTCACTTTCTATGGATGTCCTAAGAGGCGAATAAAGTAAAAAATAAAGGCGCCCTATTGGTCTAATGGTTTAAATACCGGGCCAAGATCACGGGGTCCCTGGTTCGATCCCTGGGTCGGAAACCAAAAAGTTTCGAATTTTCGAACATTGCTCGCGTTTTTGATCAACAACCCGCATTTGGCAAGCGTGGTTATCATGCCAGTACCCATCATTGCTATGGTAACTTAAATTCTATGACAGAAGCCTTTGCAAGGCCAGTGGGATGATTAAAGGAGTATTGCCCGAAAATGGCGAGCAGAAACATCTTCTCTACACTATTGGCGAAACTGCGACCACCAATTCCGCCAAGAGTGTCGATTATGGTAAAATGGCTTGCAGATAACTGGGCCCTAAGTATCAGCTCAGCCACAATCTGCCCCAGACCGACACTTTGCATTTTTCCATTCTTGCTCAATGATAATTATTTTTTAATTTAACCCCTCGATTCACTGAGAAAACGAGACGGTTCAATGCAACCGTATAATTGTTATCCACAACCGAGTAAATTTATTACGCTACAGCTTACAGTATAATTTGCTAATAGCAACCGAGCTAACTACAGAGTTGATACTGTGTATGATATCAGAACCTCTGTTAGAACTAACCATACGGTCTATCAGCGTAACAGTACGCTGATAGGTTTGGTTAGTTTTAATAGAGATTCTGCTATCATTATAATATACTTTGTGTATTTAGTCCTTTTAACAGATAAACTGTTAATATTAACAGAATTTAACGATTGTTTGCAGCATATTAACTTTAATGTTAGCAAGCTTACACTGTTAATATTAAACGAATGCACGGTTGATTCTAACAGAATCGGTTGGTAGATATTAACAGAGTATTTTAAAGTTGAAATCGACAGTTTTACAATAACCGTATCGACTCGGTTGTTACCAGCAGAGCATTTTTGGTAATTTTAAACGAGTATTCGGTAGGAAATAACTGTTTTCCCACTAGCAGAGTAAAATTTACGTTTTGCTAACCACCCGTTTTCTCAGTGTTGTATTTTAATCCAGACACAATTAAAATCAATTGTTATCGTAACCGCCGGCGGTCTTATGATCCCGTAGGAGTTAATTAATAACTTAAAAAAGTTTCGGCCGACTGTAACCGAGTAAATGGTGTTCGTATATTATGACCTTAATTTGATAAAAGCCCCGAGCTATTTCGGACGGACCGCAATACGCTATTTCAATATAATATACTATGACATATTTACTGCTAATGGACTATTTTCGTGGTCGTTTTATGGCAACTCGATAATAAGGGAGCCTTGTTAATTGGAGATTGATGGGAAATTCGCAGCCTAGTTAGGTTTTCCGTTATAAAGCATTTGTCGATCATAGATAACAGGATATTTAGTTTTGGTTTTCGATTTTGCATATGAAAAGTCTTGATGTTTTCAGAGTCTATACGATATGAGACATATTATATAGGTATGAGTAAGATGGCTACATAATAATTTTGACTTACCATTAAGACCAATTACATATTAGTTACCTACTTTCAAAACTCAAGGT
This sequence comes from Anania crocealis, assembly GCA_949315895.1. NCBI lineage: Eukaryota > Metazoa > Arthropoda > Insecta > Lepidoptera > Crambidae > Anania > Anania crocealis. The sequence goes on along the minus strand of OX438858.1, from coordinate 3,470,920 downwards.
AATCTATACTAATATTATAAAGCTGAAGAGTTTGTTTGTTTGTTTGAACGTGCTAATCTCAGGAAATACTGGTTCGATTTGAAAAATTCTTTTTGTGTTGGATAGTCCATTTATTGAGAAAGGCTTTAAGCTATATAACAACACGCTGCAACTAATAAGAGCGAAGCATTAGTGAAAATGTTGCAATAATTAACGCGTTCATAATAACAGAAATTGACGCGAACGAAGTCGCGGGCAACAGCTAGTTGATAATAAATGTGTTAACGATTAATGTCTCATAGAAGAGCCTCAAGCACTATATTCTGATAGGTACCATAAAACCTTAAATTAGTAACCATATTTATCATAGTGCCGTGTTATTTTTATCGCAACTGATTTTATTAGATAAACAATGTATTATACTACCTGCAGAACCTAATCTATGCAAATATTATAAAGCTGAAGAGTTTGATTGTTTGAACGCGTTTATCTCTGGAACTACTGGTTCGAATTGAAGAATTCTTTTTGTGTTGGATAGCCCATTTATCGAGGAAGGCTTTAGGCTTTATTTTTTTTAAACTTCTGAATCACGATCATATAACAGAAATTGACGCGGATAAAGTTGCGGGTAACAGCTGTATTAAATAATTGAAAAGACTTTGCAATCACTTTTTCCTTTTACGTCTAAAAAGACTGGATGGAAACCTTATAGACGTTTATTATCACAAGTATAGCCCCTAGACTCTAGATACGACATATCGGCCGTAATATCAGAATACCCGAACAAAACGTCTTAGTTCTCAAAAAACCCAACAACAAAAGCGTGGAACCGTATCCAGCCTTATTATGCAAGCCTCTTTTGTTCGTCCAAACAACATCTTCGAAATGAACTGAAAGAATATTGACGTTGGAGCTATAAGTAGACTGCACTGCCACTCCCGAGGCGCTCCGACAAACAATGCCCTCTACACACCGAATGCGAGCGAGAAATTGCAGCGATAGTGTGCGGTCCAAGGCAAAAGATAATTAATATTTTCATTACCTAAACATAGAATGAAAATACTGTTTTTAAATGCTGCCGAATTATTAGTTTTCTCATGGTCCTGCACCTAAAACGGAATATCCACCAGTGGCCACTGATTAAAACGCCATGCAGCATTTTCATAGCAAATCGTAGCTACTTTTTACTATGAAGTCGCTACAATATTAGATAATTGTTTTTGTGCTCAAATCAATCAGTCAGTCAAATCAGTGCTTTAGAAAAATATTGTTGCATTTCAACAGGCATTTCAACAGTTTTAACAATGTCAAAAGTAATACATTTTGCCCAATAAATTGACCGATTCAAAGGAAATAAATTCAATAGTTTGCAATAGCAATTCAAAACATTTGAAAAATAAAATGTCTAATTGTCTAATAATAGACCGTATATTTTTAAAATTATATTAAATCGAAAAATGAAATACTTATTCAATCACGTCGGAAAAGCTTAATAATTTAACAAAGAGATATAATAAAATAAACGAGTTCGCCGCACGCTCCCGCGGTTAACCAGTTTGCAGCCTCAACGCTATTAAAATAAAAACCTAAATAAACGCAAATTTTAAATCTGAGAATATATTAACTTTCACTCCCTGGGTCTGAATATCAATTCCCAGTGAAATCTGCATAGAAAATTTGTCTAAGGTCTGAAAGGGGCTATATATTATATGTTTTAGTCACGCTGTCGAAGACACGTTAAGCAGTTGGTCTCGGAGGAGAGTTAATAAAAAGTCGTAAATAATAAATCACGTCAGAGGCCTTTAATAGGTAGCTTGGAAAAGTTTGACCCAATATTATCCATTATTATAAAATATTTACACAACAAAAAAAGATGACTTAAACCGCCTTCGCTTGTGCTCTAAGACTGCTGTAACCAAGATCGCCGTCTCGTTGTTCGGAATGTACATAAAATAATGCGCGCAGGTAAACGTCTCTTCATATTTCAGTTTTTATGCGCCATTGTCGTAAACAATACGATAAAACCATTCTCGTATTTTATTAAAACTATTCGAGAGGTTTCTGATAGTATTTGTGTTTGTATTGTGTGTTCAGAACGAAGATTACGATAATATTTGTGATGATAAGGTAGTTTTAAGAAAGTTCTTAAATTAAAACTATAAAATCGGAAGCTGAGTAAGTATCTAACTGAATTAATATTTAAAAAAAGATTTAATTACTTACAACTACTAAAATACATAACATAAATCGTTTAGGAATCGAGTCTTAAAGTCTTTTAAGTTTTTTTTCAGCCGAACGAAGCCCACTGCTGGGTATAGGCTTCCCCTAAGGATCTCCACAGCGAACGGTCCTGTGCTGTCCACATCCAGCGGCTTCCCGCGACCTTGACCAGATCGTCGGTCCACCTTGTAGGGGGCCTGCCCACGGAACGTCGTCCGGTACGCGTTCGCCATTGGAGAACCTTTCCGCCCCAACGGCCATCGGTTCTCCGCGCTATGTGTCCCGCCCACTGCTTCATCGATGTAATCCTTCGAGGATTGCATCGTTGAGAATTTCATACTTTGTATTAAAAAACGGTATTAGTAGCCAGAATTTCATAGTTTTAGGTCAACGAAAAATACCTTGTAAATTTTGATTCCCTTATTAAATTGAAATATAAGTACGTTTTTGGCCGCGCACATGCCACTTTTTTCTATGTCAACAACAATATAAAAATAATTGAAAGCTATTAGCTTTAAGAGACTATTAGACAGTAATTAATTAAAGGAATTGTATTTTTAATTTGCAGAAACAATTTGTTTGCCTAAAAAACAGAGTAGGTATCTGTGTTTTGATACTGTTTAAAAGGGTTTTAATTTCAACTCTACTTTGAGATGAAAGGTCATAACAGACAGACTCTGACGGACGGACAGCAAAGTCATCATTATTTTCATCAACATCTATAATATAAGTCTAACTGGAGATAGGTGTATTTTTTTGTAAAGCCATAAAAATTTTGTTGATTGATTTATGAGTAAAAAAATCTTATTTGAACTTCCAATTGGTTTAAAAATTAAGTCTCACGCCATCGACGCTACCACGATCGGTAATCAAAGCATCCGGGTGAGGACGGATGTGTTTTATTACGAGGGGACATGCGATACAAACTGACAAACTGTTTGATTTATTTTGTGCGAGATCAAAAGGAAAATATAAAAAATAAAAGAATTAAATTTGGAAAAATAATAAATTATAACACTAAAAAATATCATGCACTGTGTGGCATTCAAAAATATAAAAAAAACTATCGAAAAAATAATAGGTAGCATATTTAGCAATATGCTGAAAAATGTCTGAGTACCACCAGATTCAATAAATACTAGAGGTAATTTGCTAATATAATTGTAGGCGACACACTACACATTGATCCAATCAATTATTGTTTACTATGCACGGTTCATTATGATTTTATTATTTCAATAAATCCTTGGTAGATCGATGAGTGAATGATGGTACGAAATGCATAGCATATTGTAAAGGCAAAGGGGGTGATCTATGAAGGGTGGGGCTTCAGTAGTACCTCCACCGCTCGTGTAATGAACGCACGCACGTCACCGCTCCTCGATCGCACTGTTTCTATCCAAAATTGAGATTTTAATTCCATTCCCTACAGTAATGCTGCTCTAGTTTTTTGAGAATTGATTTTGTTTAGAAGTAATAAAATCAAATCAATTGGGGCAGCACATAGCTTTAGTAGTCTTCTTAACCGAACTGCGATCGCCAACCCAGCCGGATTGGTAGACACCATTAACGTTTTTATTCTGCCGTAAACAAAAATGGGCTTAATACATCTAACAAATCGGTCATTCGACCTTCATTCAATTACAAAATATTACCCGATACGTCTCCCGAATAAAATACACCCAAACAATACAACCATCGCTGCTTATGACAAGAACATTTCTTGCAATACACTATCCACATAAATTAAGCTAGAATAAACAGTACACTTGTTCAGACCAGTATCGCTCCGACAGCTTATTGCTTTCTCGTGTTAGAGAAAAATCAACCGTACCCCAACACCATAAGACCCAGACCACAGCCAAGTTCTCTTGGTAATCCCAAATGACTAATCTTGGCCACTCGAACCGCCTTTTGCAGATGTCAATCGATTAATCATTCCATCGGTATTATTCGGGCTGTTGACTCGTTGCCATGGCAACTGAGTGCTGGTAGATATAGTTCCAATAATGTCGAGGGTGGGTAAGGCTGGAAAGGGTCCTTGATGTAGGAGTTATGCGCTTCATTTGCAACTCGGGACAGTCACTTAGCTGGATCACGCAGGGCGCTACTGAATTATGTTCAAAGATTAGATCTGTGGTTACGTGGCAAAGGGAAGGGACGAGAGTTACTTAGGTTACGGTCAACATTTTCGTCTTATTTCATGGGTAAGGACGACAGATTAACTTTTTTGTTTTTGATACTAACTATTTTCCAAGAGAAGTGCTATATTTTGGTGTCAGTCCGAAGTAGAATAGCACCGCCTCTTTCACTCCATGCGTGTTGTAAAAGAAAACTGAAGGTGCATTGCGAAAAGATGTGCTAAAGCGTATTTTTATCCTTACAAGCTGCGATCACCAGCCTCCCTGCCAAGGTTGGCGATTATAGTTGAATACTGACAAGGGGTGTCAGTATTTCCAAATTGAATACTCCTAATAATATGTAAAAGTCATTACTTTTTTATATATTATATCATTCCCTGATAAGTACATTCATAATCACGCTTGCCAAATGCCGGTTGTTGATCACAAACCCAAGCAATATTCGAATATTAGATTTTTTTTGCTTAACCTTAGGTTCAGGGACCACGAGATCTAGGCCTGGTGTTTACACCACTAGGACAACGGAGCGTATAATATAGATAAACCTAGATAAATGGGTTTTTTGTAGCAATGAGAGTTTAGAACTGATAAAATACGTAATACAAGATATGAACATTCATTAGGTCTGTTTAGACACAAAGCCACAAATGAATTTAATTTACATCGCCTGTACTAATCAGACAAGTTTAAAATCTGATAATAAGGAACTGTTATTGATGTCGAAATAACAATTAGTTTAATACGAATTTACAAAGAATGGAGTAATAATAATATAAATATGTACAGAAAAAGCCTATACTACTTACGAGTATAATCAAACAGTATTCTATCTGTAGGTCAAAAAATTATAAAATAGAATATCTTTTTGAGATCACTGTCTTAAGAATGTCGAAATTGAATATTAAATTTATCTGAATAAGAACAATAGATTAATATTCAAATAACCTTATTTGTTTCAGCAATGTCACAAATATCATTAGATTTATGTAGAAAAAAACATGAAGTATTAATTTCAAAATGAAAAGATTTTTATACTTTGATTTGTAGAATGAAAAATTAATTTAATTTAACTTTGTTCTTGTACTATTTCGTAAATATGGGTCGTTGATAAATTTGATAAAACTTTTTGTTTTGTGGTACTCAATAAGGGTATTATTATACATTTTAATTGTAAATTTATAACATTCCTCCACTCCTTAAAATTAACATCTAGCTTACAAGATATAAATGATATCAATTTCACAGATAGAAAATTAAGAACTAGATAAAATTTGGTCACCAAAATAAAACTGTCCAGAAAATTCTAATCCAGTCTCTGCCAACCGAAGGGTTGTCAAAACGACCCTCGGGATAATTAATCACTCATTTAAACTGCATAAAAAATCTTATCTTTGTTAAGCCAGGCTTTCCTGGATGGAATTAGGGGAATGATTAATCGGTTTAAAAATCATGCTTCCCCGATTTCGATGGTCAGCTTTTCATGAGGGTTATTTTAAAAGATTTCTTGATTAATTACAAGAGGACACTTAATCATAAAAACTTCATGTCATTGATGGTGTAATAAAAATGTTGACCAAAAATATTTTTTATGATATTTTATCAACTTGATTGCAATTATAATATCAGTACTTAAAAACTAAAGTTATTTGATTCGGGGTTTATACCATGTACCTTATTTATTATGAGTTTGAACTAAGTTCTCCCGTGATCATAGCACTTACAATCCAACATATCGGAAACTCTTAATAAATGAGATGACAATGATCATCAAAGTTTAAAATAAGTATAATACTTAAAAACTTAAAAAAATATGTCTTAGGCGGGACTCGAATCCGCATTTGCATGCATACCAGGCGCGTTCCTTTACCAATGTATTGTAATTTACTTTTAAGAAGGCTTTGCGAAGTCACTTTAAAGACTAATTTTCTTTCTTATCTATCATGAATCTCGTTGGCATTAATTCTGTGTGCTATCATATTATGTTTGTGTATTTATGTATGTTTAGATTTTAGATTATTACTAGGGTTGTACCGACTAGTCGCCGACTAGTCGGTAAAGCCGACTAGTCGGCCATATTTGTAGTCGGCGACTAGTCGGCGACTAGTCGGCTGAAACGGCCGACTAGTTGGCCGACTAGTCGGCCAAGCCGATTATTGCTTTAGGTTATAATAATTAGAGTAACATGCTCTAATCACACTGTATTGCCATTTTTTATGATAAGTGCCTACTTTTAACTGATTGTCATCTTAATTCTTCGTTTGTAGTGTAGTAGAATTTTTATTTATTTTTATTTTCTGTTGTCACATTAAGAATTTTTTTATAATTTTTCTACTTTTATAATTTTTCTACTAGTCGGCTAGTCGGCTAGTCGGCCAAAGTGATAGTCGGCCCATCTCTAATTATTACCTATTATTTTTATGTAAGTTTACTGTTAGTAGTTATGTGCTTGCTTAAATAATTTAATTTAATTTTTTTTTCTCTTTTTGCACCGCCTGTGTCATCTCTGCTTGACCCCAAGGTTGACTGGTAGAGAATGCTTTTAGCATTAAGTCCGTCTTTTGTACTTTATTTTTTAATTGTGCAATAAAGTGTAAATAAAAAAATTAAAAATAAATGTAGCCACCGAGAGACTACGTCACAGGCGTCAATTTTTCAAGCATATTCTTATCACTGCAAGCCAGCGTAGTTTTATCAAATGTTAGGAGTTTTGCACTTTTAACACCCGAAAGAAACATCTGTACAGATATTTGACATTCAGTTAAAACGAAACAGCTACTTATTTTAATACTTTCCATTTATGAACCAAAACCTAAATCAACTCAATAGTCAGAAGAGTTTCGGATTTCGTTTGAAGTTTCCACGCCCCGTATTTGAAAATCTATTATCCATAGTCTATCAGAACCTCGGCAGACATAAAAAAACACTAAATAAAACTTTAATACACCTACGCCTCAGATTACCCCGTCTGCGAATATGAAGCTTTAAGCTGGAGTTTCCATCGGAAAAAGAATTGGCCAAGTACGAGCAGGTAATTGGATGTGATATTCAGTTGCATTTTGGATTAAACTTTTTCAAAATCAGCTTTTGTATAATTCTGTTTAGGAATACGTAAGATTAGGTTAGTTTGTGAAGAAAATTTGTCTTTTTGTAAAATGTCTTTGACGAGCAAACCAATATTCAGTTTAAATTTCAATAATTTAAACTGAATATTGGTAGTGTCGATAGTAATTGTGAAGACTTTTTTACTCTCTCGTTTATTAGGGTACTCGTTATATTATGATTTATCTCGACATTTGAAATAGTAAACAGCACTTGTGGTATCTGGAAGACACTTATTCAGGATATACAACCTGCACTTCCAAAACTCAAAGACGAAGGCACAACTTTTTATATTTTGCATAATTTGCGAAATTGATTAAATTATATTTTGTTATTGAATCAAGGAACCCTAAAATCTGCGTCGTCTGAGCCGCGGAAACCTCAATAAAACATCAGATTCCCGTTATTTAAGTACGAATGCGGAGGGAAGTTATGAGCCAGCTCCACCGCAAGAAATCATATTTTATTTTTACAGTAATGCACTTAAGAAAATTGACTCTATATAAGGTTGGGGAATGTGTCTGCGATGTTGCCTGAGGTAATTTAATAGCGTACGGTTTATGGAGAACTGATTTAGTGCGTCGTGCTTTTCGGTCTTGGTATTGACGTTTTAATATTTAACTACAAGTCAGAGTTAAAGAGAAAAGTTATCCTAAGGTGTTAAGTAAATTAATGGCATTTTAATCAAAATTTTACATTATTTATTATCGATGGTTAAAGGCAGCGTATATTATTTGTACGCCTGCAACAATATTTAATTAATGTATACACACGGAAATAATCAAAAACTCTTACTAGGCACAAGACTTATTTGATTCGGGATTAATACCATAAGTATCTTATTTTTTTATGAGTTTTCGATATTTCGGCACTGTTGCAAGCACCTAGAAAGAACTTGAGTTCTTCTAAACTAACAAATGTTTGTTGGTTAAATAAAATAAATCCGGCCAAGTGCGAGTCGGACTCGCGCACGAAGGGTTCCGTACCAAAAAGGCCAAAAAAACGGGTTTGTTGTATGGGAGCCCCCCTTAAATATTTATTTTATTATGTTTTTAGTATTTTTGTTATTGCGGTAACAGAAATACATTACATACACACAAGACGGACAGACAGCGAAGTCTTAGTAATAGGGTCCCGTTTTTACCCTTTGGGCACGGAACCCTAAAAAGACTGAAACCATATAGGGTGTTATGGTTGTCAACCGTTCAATGCCATTATCGTCGATATGAAAATTTTCAGCCATTTTTGTCCATTAAAACTTATTTGATCCGAACAATATAATTTGGATTATAGGACAAGCAATAAGGTCCAGCGGACGAAATCATTTTAGTTCACTGTGTAATGAGCCCCACGTAACAAAACGTCGGACGAGGTCATGGGTAGAAAATTTCAATTTTCTTTTGAGAACTAGACAAGAACAGTTTTACGATGGCTAAGGCCCTTGTTTTGAGTTATTTGATGATTAATTTAGTAAAAAGTATGATGATTATCTTAATAACTTAATAACTTATAACTCAAAGAGGATGTGCCATCCTTTTTTGTCCTTTGGGTCGTGAAAGACGATTGAAAAGTACTGCTAGATGAAGACGAGCAGGGTCTTTCCTTCCAGATTGGCCAAAATTAAGATAGCCAACTCACCCGTGAATGTTTCTTTTTTTTAATATTTGAATTATGTAATTATTAGTGACATTAAACTCAAACATCAAATGAGCACCCCTTAGAATATTTGGGTGTTCTTTCAACTTAGCAGGTTTAACTCCATGTCATGTAAGCAAGTATTTTTTTTTAAGCAATGAAAATAGCTACATAGTTTCTCAAACATTTCGAAATGTCATATTTGTATGAACCTGTCTAGTTGTTATTGTTATCTATGAGTGTTGTGAACAAATCAATCGCCAATTTATCCTACCGTATTTGCTTCGTCCCGGAAATCTAAAATGTAGTGGTAATAGAGCATTCCCAACGGGCGGAATCGTTTTAGTGGGTAATGAACCCGCGGTAACGAGCCGTGGGGCTGGGAATTGGGACAGTGCCATGAATCGAGAACAAGTTTGGGACACGCATTTTTATTTATTTATATAAACTTTATTGCACAAATTAGTAAAACATTTACTAAAGGTAAACTTGATGCCATATGGCACTATTTACCAGTTAGCATTTGTGTTAAAACATTGCACAAATGAGTAAAAAACTACAAAAAGTGGACTTAATGCCATATTATGGCATTCTCTACCAGTCAACCTTTGGATTAAACTAAAACATTTTGTAGTCGGTGCGACATCAAAACAAAAAACTAAATTTAACATTTAAGAGAGAAAAAATTTCTAGATCAGAATGTTTATTAGAAAGCTAACTAAAAAAACAAAATAAACTTCATATATTATAGCTGCAATATATACTACATACTAATACGGATTAAAAATATGCAATACTTTGTAAATAAATAAGAACACAGATGTAGTAGAAGCAAATTACATGATTATGTCATTAGATAACATGTTTCCTAAAAGCAAATTATTGTTTTTATTCCTTTTTAATGTTTGTGCTTTGTGTTTGTTGTTGTGTCAAATAAGTATTTCATTCTTTCTTTATAATTATTTATTATAATCATACATACTATTTCCTCGAACAAGCAATTGATCACTAAACGAGGCGTGGTTAGAAACACCTCATTGCGCATCGAGTACGCATTAACTCGACGGTGACCTAAGTGTGTCATCTATTTATACTTCACATAGACATAATATAATCTATTCTATTTGAGGAATGCACAGACGTATATTCCTAAAATAGAATCAGTGGGCGGGACTCAGTTAAAAGAACCGATGGCCGTTGGAGCGGAAAGATTTTAGAATAGCGACAGCGCACTTAGGAACTTTAGATAGGGCGCCCTTCAGGTGGATCGTCGATCTTGTCAGTCCGGGGCAGTGGTCCAACTGCTCTGTCCAACTAGTTGGACCATGGGTCTTTACTAGGGGCAGTTGTCCAACTTCAAAAATAGTTGGACCACACCACCTTTTGAGAGTTCCGTGGTCCAATTCATTTTAAAAATATCTTGCCAACCCTAAAAACCTCAAACTGCATCTTTATGTGTGTATGATACAGATTTAATGTTATAATATTAAAACCTCTTGGCAGTAAATAGGTACTGGCTGGCTGTTATCAAGTCATGTTGGGTAACATTGAATCTTAGTGTAACTTTGAATAAAACCGAGTTCAATAATCGGTTCTAGTTGTCTGCCCCTAGTAAAGACCCATGGTCCAACTAGTTGGACAGAGCAGTTGGACCATTGCCCCGGACTGGATCTTGCAGTTGAAGGTCTTGTAAAGTCGCTGGATACTAGACTGATTCTTCTGAGGATCTTAACAATAACATATTTCCAGCTGTCGGCGACATTTGGGTGAGATGATGGTGATGATTATAAAAAATTGTCTTTAAAAGTTTCCAAGGTTCTGTGCAGGACCATGAAAGAATAACTCTAAATTACTTTGAAGTAAAAGTTAAATGGCAGGTACAAAACCCTTTGAAACAAACTTTGTTGGTAAGGGTTTCGCTAATGAGTGGTAGCAAGCAAAGATATGGTATAAGATACGGCAATTTCAGTCCATAGCCAAGTTTATATCCAATACTTCGTTCATTATAGAGTTTAATAGAAGGTGTCACAAAGTTAGGATTTTTATGATCGATTGCTTCATTTTAATTTATATCTTAGCACCTGTTGTTTGCAACTTCGTTAGCATAGAATTTGAATTTGACTCACGATCACTGGAATCTCACGATAAGTAGTAAATGTGCTATTCTAGTTTTGTATACGTATAGATCCGTGATGAAGTTCTGGCATAATTAAGTAAAAAGCATTCACCCAACCTATCATATTTATGTTAGGAAAAAGTAAGATAAAATCATGTAATAAATCATCATAGGTTTTTTTTTTACAGTTAATAATGTCAATATTTATGGAAGGACCAAAATAAATAGTAAGACCTACTCTTTTTCCTGATATATATGTTCAATACATGTCCTATACATACAAACTGTATTCAAAAATAGTTCTTATAGAACTTATTACAGTGTAAAAAAAATACAAAAAAGAGGGATGAAGATATAGAACGGTATACAATGTATTCTTGATGTTGATAAGTTTAATAGCGTTATATTTAAATATTTTTAGAAAAAGGCTGACATTGTATGCGAAATTCTTGCGCTGCATCTTCTCGGCACTAGCTCACAACATAACCTACTCGTACCACTAAGTACTAATAATATTGCAGAAATAAAACATCATAAAAATATACTTTATATCCACTGAAAACATAAAACATACACAAAGTAAGCCAATTTCAGGTAGGGAATTCTATAAACGGTATTTTTGAACAAAAATTTAGTTAATAAAGCCATTTCAATGTAGAGACGATCCTTAAAATGATAAGGTGAGTCGATCAAATTTTATTGCACTACCATTGGCAGCCATTTTACTTTGACAATCGACTGTTCGTGCAAGGCTGCATCGCATACTGATATCTTCATTTGACCTTTCATAAATGTTATAATCGTGGAAATGGCTATTACGTTTCATTTGGCAGTTGAAGGCTGTGGAATTGAATTACTTTGTGAAGTAGGTTCTTCTGGAATTAGTTGTTTTCTACGGGTTCCGTTTCTACCGTGCGTTGTTGTTTAGGATTTCCGAAACAATGAACTGTAGAGTGACTTTGAAAGTTTAGTAGCATTTATTTTTATGATTCGCTACATCATCATTAAAGTTGCTATTGCGATTAGAATATTTAACATTGTGGTGGCGGTTCTTAAATAAAGTTGTATGTTTTTAAGTATGATACATTTTGTAGGAAATGCAAGGTCATTTGTCACAGATCATCATCAGACACGGGCTACTAATTTAAACTGAGGGATTTGATAGTTTGTGATAATTATAGACTAACTTCAAGTTGTACACAAAAAGAGAATTGAACCCATAAATTAAGCACAATAGGGTTTTTCTGTTGCTTAAAAATCTTCTTGTTCAGATTTTTTACATTCACAAACAGCAATTTAAAAAAAGCATTTTGTATTCACTTACTAGTTCTACGTATTCAGTCTGTACTCTTTTCTCAACTCAGCAAGAGCCCATCATATCCGATTACGAGCACAATACATTCGCATTATTGATCCGCCAACAAAAAAATCACAACCCAAAGCTCTTTTCAAATCTTTCAATATTTAGGTTTTCAATACTTACTGTGGTATTATTGAGACCCGGCCTGGGGAAATCGGCTGGAAAATAAACTCTTTTATGATGTTCCAAAGGAACACATCAAATAGAATCTTCGAGAATTTCTGGAGTTTCATCAGTTCAGTGATTAGAATGAAATGTATAGCGCTTTTTGTATTTTCAGGATGTATTGTGGACGTTTTCAAAAGGGATATTTTGGTAATAAAATACTAGTTACTGATAGGTTTCTATTCTACATCTCTGTCGGTCTGTAGATTATTTTGAATTAATAATATTAGATTTCTTATATTATGTGAACGCCTATCATAATATAATTTAATATTATAGGTACCTGTATTTATAGCTATCGTAGCGTTAAATTCTGCCATTATCCTTACTATAATTTAGTAAGAACTATGACAGTATACTATATTTATAAACACGTTCACGGAAACAATTCTAGACACAATAGATGAATAGAAGTTTTATTGTTATCACGTCGACAAGCGCTTGGTGTCCCGGAAAGTGTTAATTTTAAAATAAAAGACCTCTTATGGGCAGTTATTGGTGTTAAAAAAAAACATTTTGCATAGAGAAAATCTTTTCCTATAAGAATCGTAACTAAAATACGTAATATCAAAATTGTAAGACTCCTAATATCAGTATATAAACTTGAAAAATTTTGTCTCAGGCGGGACTCGAACCCGCATCTCCTCGCATGCCGGGCGGGCGCCATACCGCCCGAGACAAAATTTTTCAAGTTTATATACTGATATTATAAGTGCAATTAAGTTGCTAAAATATCAAATAAAGTATATAAATGGCTGTTTCATCTTAACTGACTGTCAAACATCTGCAAAGATGTTTCTTTCGGGTGTTGGGGGTGCAAGCTCCTAACATTTGATGAAGCAACGCTGGCTCACAGCGTAAGAATATGCTTGAAAAATTCGCGCCGTGTCGCAGTGTCTCGGTGGCCTAATGGTATGGCGCCCGCCCGGCATGCGAGGAGATGCGGGTTCGAGTCCCGCCTGAGACAAAATTTTTCAAGTTTAAATACTGATATTATAAGTGCAATTAAGTTGCTAAAATATCAAATAAAGTTTGTAAGACTCCTATTCCAAATCTGTTGATGTTCGTTACTAAAGTCAGAGCAACTCCTAAACGTTTTTCAAAAGACCTTGTATATTAAACACGCTCTTATAATAAATGTGTTGCCTCTTCTTTCATTATCACCACTTTACTTGGCGCAGGTGTGTTCCACCGATGCCCGGCGCCGAAACTAATTTCAGTCATCTCCCTTGTCAGCTCGTCTGTCTGGGATGTTGAACATGATTGTTAACAATTTGCTACGGTTTTGTAGGTACAAGCCATGCCCTTCTACACTACGTAGCAAATTCACAATCAATATTTTACACCATTTAATTTGAGGATTGTGAATTTTATTTTAGAATTTGTCGAAAAAAAAGTCTGTTACTTTCTTCTTTGTTTTTGGGTTGCAAAAAAGTTACAGAAGATGTTACTTATTTGTGTCACACATTAACGGCCGGTCCTAATAACCTATCTTTCTACAGTTTTGGCATATCGGAGATAGAAAACAACTTCTGTCTTTGTTTCTCTGGACGGCAAAAACAGAGATAGAAACTGTTTCGTATCTCCGGTATGCCAAAACTGAAGATAGATAGGTTATTGGGACCGGCCGTAAGACAACACACTTAGACATTTTAAAACTAAATAAATAATGATCTTCAAGGAATCAGTATACTAATGTTTCAAAGCACATAATTTAAAATTGTTTTTTTCTATTTCAACCAGATCAGAGTAATAAACAGCCACCCATAATGTCACATTTATAATATTAATTAGATTCGTAAGATCTAGGTAATATCCTAATATTTACTATAATCTCTAGATAGGGAAAATTTGCATATCTTATCTTAACCTCTATAACGTAGCAATGCCTCGTTATTTAGATGGCAATGCCATCTTTGACATGGCGATAATACTAACAGTTGTGTAACAGCCATGTAACAGCTGTATAATTAACCATATTGGAACTCCGGGGCTCTGTTTTTAGGCAGTCCACACGAAGATCGATTCCCTCAGTGCTATTAGTGGCTGGCAAAAACCCTAGGCCCAACTAAATAGGCTCAGACTGTGACGAATGTCTATAATTACGGCCTATTCGTGTTTATTCTTAGATTGGTTCACAAATGACGTGAATTTGGTGAAATGTCAGTGTAATTTTGATTTATTACCTACACTGATTTTGTCCACGCTTTTCAGCTTTGCTTAAAAGAAAAACTGTTACAAAGATTATTTGATAAATGTATATTTCGCAAAAAATTGAATAGAGTTAAATAAATATAATAAAAAAGATATTTATAGGGCCTTGAAAGGAGACTAGTCTCTAACCCAGAAATCATCCCTTTACGAGGTAAAAAGATGACCAAAAACTTATTTATTTGCAAAAAATGGCTAAGGTGACGATATCTTGGACCCACTGCTGGGCATAGAACGGTAGAGACCTCCCTCCAGGATCTCTCCAATTTGGCATAGAGATAACGATTTAAAAATGTCTTCTAAAGGACAATGGTCCCGATCCGGTAACGCAAAATCCATTAGCGCGATAAATTAATTTTGTGAGAATCGAAGACGTAACGTAACTTCTTCTTAGAATGCTAATTACTAGGAGTATAAATGCCCAACTTTGGATAAATGTTTGTTACTCAATTACGCCGATATATCTAAACAGAACTGGCTGAAATTTGAAAAGGAAAGATAATTTAAGAATCCAGAATATGATAAAGGCTATTTATTTCGGAAAAAGTACGGTTTCTGTTGAATAGTTTCTCCACACGTACAAAGTTGCAGGCAACGGCTACTGTATCTGACTCAATGACAGAATTTAAAAAATATATATTATAATTGCAATTAAAGTCGCTAAAATCTGTCTTATCTTATAAAAAAGAAAGTCGTGTTAGTAACACCACTTATAACTCGAGAAAGGCTGGACGAATTTTTATGATTTTGTGTTTTTTGATATTATTATATCATCATCGGGAATAGGATGATAAGTATTAAAAACATTGGAAAGTTTACGTCAAAGATAAATCAATACTCGCCATATTTGATGACAACGACATTTAAAACGTCAAAATCAAATGCTATTCTGAGACGATACGAAGCTCGCGGGATACTCTAGGATCCTAAAAAGAACAGTGACTCAAGTTTTGCACATACAGGGTGAAATTTTAACCACTTTCCAAAATTTTTTATAGTCGTTCGGTATCGTATTTAGAGCCCATTTATGAAGTAAAAAATGTAAATCAAGCTTTCACCCGAAAATATTTTTCGCAATTTAGTTTTTAATTTTTACGGTCCTAGGCCTGATAAGGTATAAAGAGAAAATCAAAAACGTATGAATAGTATCGTAATCATAAATGATGCGAAGCGCGTAATAAAAGTGTTGCTAGGAGGCCGTATCAAATATTTTTAATTTTTTGCGGACATTTTCTAAATGCTTTATCTTGACATTTTTGGGCTCTACTAAAAGAAAAAAATGCGTCATTTGTTTTTTGTCTCGTAGATTGATATATTAAAATTTGGAAGGTGGTTAAAATTTCATCCTGTGTACAACCTACTTTAGTCGCCTGGGCGGTCTCCGAATCCAGGGCCGGCTATCCTAACAAATGTCTCCTTAATTACCGCTATTTAACACCGGTTAAAGATTACACCAATTCGCCCTGAGTGCGGTCCAGTTTTTGCCCGAACAGCGTAATAGGCGTGTTTTATGCGTTCCTGTTTGTTTTTGGTAACGGATAATTTCGTTACAAAACCGTTATGGCTCAGTTCATTAGCAGTTTACTGGAAACAAAAGTAATTTACTGTAATATGTTTAATTCTGATAATATGTGATCAAACGAATTGGATTGGATATACTAGTCGTTTCCCGCAGCTTGTTTGTGTGATGGTTTTGGTAATCTATACTAATATTATAAAGCTGAAGAGTTTGTTTGTTTGTTTGAACGCGCTAATTTCGAATTGAAAAAATATTTTTGTGTTGAATAGTCCATTTATCGAGGAAGGCTTTAGGCTATATAACATCACGCTGCGACGAATAGGAGCGAAGCATCAGTGAAAAATGTTGCAAAATAATCGCGATCATAATAACAGAAATTGACGAGGACGAAGTCGCGGGCAACAGTTAGTTGTGAGATAAACGGACATTCTGATGAATGTGGGGGTAATGAATGGCTATAAATGAATTGTAATCTTATTCCAAACTACCGATATGCAAGCAAAACATTTAAAAATAAGTCAACATGTAAGATTTTGAACATTATTCTTGCACCTTTTGCACTTGAAACAGAACACTTCATAGGATTCATGCAACATAATTATTTATTTAAACGTAAAATAGTATACCTTCCCAAAGTAAGTTTGATCCAATGGGGGCTATCGCTAGTGAATTTGCCACTAGAGGCGCTAGTGTCGCGTGAGGTCCAATATCATTCACTTTGTACTGGTTTTTGCGGATATTGTTGCATAAATTATAATTTCTTTAATTTACCTGCTGGAAAGTGATCTCCTTCGTAAAATATCGCAAATATGGATTATTTGGCGATTCATGTGAACGCTTTAAAAGCGGAATTAAGAAAAAGCGCAAAAATAGGTGGCCTCAAGAGCAACTATTTCAGAAGTTAGTTTGTTGATATCAGGATAGTTATTTATAAACAATATAACCTTAATTAGATTCAAGATATAACACTTTGTTTCTGCGCCAATCGCCTTTGATAGCTATACCTCCGGACAGTCAGTCTACAGTGGCGCCAACTGGTGAGCAAAGAAACGGTAGTCCCCATTGCACAAATTTAATCATGTTCTCGGGAATGGAGGCGCTCAGCGTCATCTGGCCGGTAGTGAAAATATGCTTACTTAAACTTTCGTGGTCACTATCGTAAGTGTTAGTAATTTCGAGATTTCCACCACCAGTACCAAATCTCTAAATAACTTACTTTTTAAAAATGCTTTATTCTATCCGCAGAGCATCTTAAACAATTTCGTCACTCGCACAGTCAGCTCGACCAACTACACAAACAGTGTCCAGGTTTTGAGAAAATAATCATGATTATAAAAACTTTAGTTAAGAAATTATTGATATCTAATAAAACGCTATTTAAATCAACATATTCATTTTATTTCCATCGTGTTTTTCTTCACCGCAGAGAAAGTAATTTGTCACTTTCTTCGCGGTTAAGGTGAATCGTTCAAAAAGGTAAAATTAATCAAAATATTTTTCATTTCATAGCAATATATCAAGCATGTCCACCCACGGAGGTCTTAAGCAATAATGGAAGATTTAGTTCGCCTAATATTCATACTTAAGATGGATCAACCTTGTATTTAGTTTGATAGGGTTGCCGACAATCAATATTAAAATGTGGGTGAAATTAGCCTTGTAAAATAGACTCATCATCATCATTATCAGCCTATCGCAGTCCACTGCTAGACATAGGCCTCTCCAGTTGCACGCCACTTAGGTCGATCCTCGGCTTCTCGCATCCAGCTCCTGCCAGCCATCTTGCTCAAATGATCCTATACCTGGCCTGGCGAAATGGACATACAGTGAGTTACTTTAATGTTGGGGTTCTTACCGATCTACCTATTTATCTTGTTTTTTATGAGTTTCTGATGTTTCTGCAATATTACAAGTGATATAATTACATAAGATCTGAGTTGGGGCTCAAATCCTCTAAAAATGCAAACCAAAAAGTGCCAAATATTTAACGAGTATTTTTTTTCTGTAATGAAAATTAAGAATTTTAAAACGAATTCAAGCCTGCTTAATCTGTAAAAATAACAAATTTCGTATCCTTGTCCCACTTTTTGAACGAACGAAAATTAACCACCGTCACACCAGCGCTGGAAATTTTAAGCAATAAAAAGCTTTTGCCATAAAAGTGGCAATTGGTAGCCCTGCAATGTGGCGCCCGGAATTGCCTTAATAAAACACAAAAATAAATTTCCTTTTTCAGGCCGTGATGGTGGAAATTAATGGTGGATACTTGCCGCTACATTCGGGTAGTAGGTTGTGTTACTCAACACCATACTTTGATATGGGTATTGGGTAAGGATGGAAAAGATTTCGGCACAATTGTAAAAAGAACATTCCCGTTGATTATATTTCATTGCGTAAAAGCGCCTCCTGGGGCCTATTTGCAGAAATAAAACTGATTTTGCTTTTTGACAGGCAACACTAGTTAATATTTAAAAATATGCATATCTATAAAAAGTATCTATAGATACTTAATTGTCTATCAAGAGGTAAAGGTTTAAATTTTTGAGGTTTCTGGATTTACGAACCGATTTAGATTTTATTGTCAATAGAAAGACACATTTTTTTTTAAATTGACCAAAAATTAAAAATCTAGTACTAATACTAGGTTTTTACGCTTCCGCCCCTAAACTACTAAACTGATTTTAATACAATTAGACATTGGAAAAAACATATAACCAAAGTAACTATTCTACGACAGCGAAATCTAACTCATTTAGTTAAATAATAGGGGTTAAAGTATGAAATTGCCGATTTGTACTGAAAATCAAAATTGTTTATTTTTTAATTTTTAACAAATTTATTTATTCAAAATAGTTACCATTATTATCTATACATTGCTGCCATCTAATAGGAAGGTCATTTATGCCTTTGTGATAGAACTCTGAGGATCTAGACTGCACAAACTGTGTGAAAGCATTTTGTACTGCCTCCTGGGAAGAAAACTTCTTGTCACGTAGATAATTGTCCAAATTACGAAAAAAATGGTAGTCCGTTGGAGCAAGGTCTGGCAAATACGGAGGATGTCGAATGGTTTCTAATTGCAGTTCCTGAAGGGTCAAAACGGTTTCTCGTGCTGTATGAGGTCTCGCGTTGTCATGGAGCAATAATGGTGAAGATTGATTCATGAGTCGGGGCTGTTTTACTGCTAGTTTTGCCAACATTGTTCGGAGTTCGGCACAACAGATATCTGCCGTTATTGATTGACCAGATCGGAGAAAACTATAGTGAATAACACCATGCTGAGACCACCAAACAGTTACCATTACCTTTTTATTGGTAAGTTTTACTTTAGGACACTGTTGTGGCGTTTGACCTGGGGTCAGCCATTGCATTTTTCTTTTACGGTTATCATAAAGAATCCACTTTTCATCACATGTCACAATTCGATTTAATATTCCTTCATTTCTGTACCGATTCAACAAGGCAACACAAGTTTCAACACGCGTTTCTTTCTGCACATCAGTCAAATCATGAGGCACCCATTTTTCGTATTTTTTTATTTTATTGATTTGACGCAAATGAGTCAATATTGTGGGTAAGGTTACGTTAAACCATGCCGCTAATTCCTGGGTAGTTTGACTAGGATCGGCTTCCACCATCTCTCTTAATTCATCGTTAATCACCTGTGTGGGCGGTCTTCCTCGTGGCTCGTTCTTCAAGTCGAAGTTTCCATCACGAAAGCGTTTTAAACCAAAATCGCACGTTGCGTTCATTAGCAGATCCCTCTCCAAACGCAACATTGATATTGCGGGCTGTTTCTGCCGCGTTACTTCCGCGTCGGAACTCGTATTCAAAAATCACTCGAATTTTCGCAGTATCCATCTTTCTTGTCTAAGTTAAATAACAAAAACAATTGAAAGTCGATATTCAAATGTTTCACATTTTTTAAAAGAAGAACATCATAGAAACCTTGTGAAAATAGTTTCATTCGAAAACCTCAAACCATGAAGATTCTATGTCAATTCAAAGAACCTATTACAATAAAACGGCAATTTTACGGCGGCTTAGTTATTACATAATCAATCAATTCCTGTAACGTTGTTTAGGTACTAGTAACAGACAAGCTAGCAAAGATACAAACCCAGTAGTAAAAACAGGATGCTTATTTAAAATTCCCAACACATTTTCTGCGAGTCGTTTTGACGTCCAACCACGGAACTACCAGAACAAAGACAGTAAAGAAACTGTATCTGGCTCAAAGCGAAAGAACTAGAAGGATGTTAATTGGAAACAACGATAAATTGGATGGAAACGCTCGACTATTGTGCTTTGTGGAATATCCAGTCTTTATGAGCGCTGAATAACTTGAGAATTATTTTAAGCATTAAAATTATAGTGACCCTGTTCTAAACGCAGAGGTCGGTTACCTTCGATTTTCGATAACATCACTTTAATTCTAATAATGTGTAGAAACCTGCCAAGTGCGAGGACTCGCGCACGATGGGTTCTATATTGCTCTAATTTAATTGAACTGAGACAAACTTCTTAGCGTTCCATGGATTCACCGTGCGGGTGCCGGGTCCATCGTGTGGCAGAAAGAGAATCTCCGAGTAGCTACCGGGACTTATGACACGGGTGTAGGTTTAAGGGGCCCCTTTCCGACGTACATCAACACTCACCTTCACTACTCATGTTTCTCTCCCTGCCCAGCCAAATCTGGTACGAACCTGCTAATGCAGCTTTAGACACTCGCTGTAGTATAGAACTAATTGCGGTTCTGGACAAGCCAAGGTCATTCACAGGTTATAGAGAGATTTTGCTGCTATACCTCTCACTCCTACTTCTACAGCATATAGACTAACTATGTAACCGTTTTTCGTTAATTCATTTAGGAGATCAATTTACTTTAAAGTTAAATATCCTGTAATTATTCCAGCCTGTTGATGTTTTTAATATCACGTTAATCAATTAATTATTAATAATCAGGTACGTTAATTGGGATTATCATTTAGTATTTGTTCGAGGACGAAACTCAAAAAAATAATAACTTTGAAAGCTTATCTAATCACACATGCGGGACAGGCTAGATTTAACATGCGGAAGTTTAGATGTATGTTTGATGTTTTTTTTGTAATGAGATAAACTAATTTCAGAAATAGGATATGGAATACTTTATATTTGCGAAAAGATTTTGGTTGCCGTTGGTTAATATTTTCACAATCAATTCCTCCACGGACATTCATATTTTCACATCTTTTATTAAAATGTAAATTTAGGAAAAATGTTCGGCACGTAAAACAGACGCATACGTGTTGTCTCGCAGACGAATTCATCCCAATCCCCTAATATCAGCTGCATCCAATCTCTAAGCTACGAACCTCTCAGGGTTTCTTTTTAAACTTTTTCCTCCTATTCACAGCTTCTGTTAATAAGTCCCATGGTATCATTCCTTTATTGTTTAGCCCTCATTCAATCCCACATTCAAAGGGCCCATTACTTGATTTAGATTGAGGTTGGATGAAGAGATTTCACTTTTCTCCCTACAAAGAAACACTGACCCTAAAGTCATTGTCTTTCTTTTTGTTGAGATTCGAGCAATGAAAAAATACAGCCAAATATTCCCTTTATTTAGGTGGAATAATAGGATGGCTTTGAATGCCTTACTTAATTTAGAGATGTCGGACTCCTGTGTAGGTATCGATTATAGATATATCGATAAAACGTGCTGAGATACATTAAGACACCATAATGAACATTTTATTGTTTAATATGACGGAAGTTGCCTATAATTATAATCCTTTCAGTTTTGTTCCAAAAAAGTTTATGGAAATCAGTAGTTAGGTATGTCAAAAACATTGACATTACTCATAGTAAATTATAGTAAAGTATCAGCCTATAATCAAAGCAGCAGTAGGAACAGAACAAACTGTTCTACAGTTTCTGCCTCCATATCAATGATGGGTACAAGCATAAACACCACGATTGCGCAATGCGGGTTGGTTATGACAAACCCGAGCAGCAATATTTTGAAATTCGAAACTCATGGTGCTTGACCCAGGGAAACAACTCAACACCACGCAAGATCTGAGTCCGGTTCTTAAACCATTTAATAATCTATACTTATATACTAATCTATACTAATATTATAAAGCTGAAGAGTTTGTTTGTTTGTTTGTTTGTTTGAACGCACCAATCTCAAGAAATACTGGTCCGATTTGAAAAATTCTTTTTGTGTTGCATAGTCCATTTATCGAGGAAGGCTATAACTATATAACATTACGCTGTGATCAATAGGAGCGAAGCATGAGTGAAAAATGTTGCAAAAATAATCGCGATCATAATAACGGAAATTGACGCGGACGAAGTCACGGGGAACAGCTAGTTATATTATATTTTGCATGCGAGGAACTTTTCTAGTATACGTATTGATCTTACTTCTATCGCATATAAGTAACTACGCAAATACGATACTAAATAAATCGTACTGTCATAAAAAAGTATCGATACAAAGTGACACCCACAAATCAAAATTATGGACATCTCTAACAAGAAATCTTGCCTCATTTCGTAAGTGCTGGGATCTAGACTAGTTAATTGAGTCTTATTTTCAGACTTGAGTTTCTGTTTTGCTATCTCGTGAACTTCTTAAGCCGATAAAATGTAGAAGTTAGCGGAATTAAACTTACTTATGAAGTTAGTGAAAAAGTTTCTATCGACGCTTTATCTTTGGGAAGGAAAGTTCATCATAGGATAATGTGATGTTCACACAACGAGATAAAATTGTATTAGGAGTTAGTCGAACGTTCCTTAAAATTTTACTCAGAGTTTCAGCTGATCAGTTCGTAAGTTGTTAGCGATTATCGTTATTAACTAACTGTAAAAGTACTCGGTTGTACCACTTGCTGTTTTTATTCTTGACTATATCGTAAATATCATTAATCCAACGTGTTTATTTTACTTAGAATAAGACGGTGCATTAGTTTAAAAAAAATGTTGACCGCAATACATATCAATCACTCAAACTAAACCCTGCAAATTTAAATCCTTTGCTAATCATATCAGTCTTTCAATTGTAATCAATAAGCTTACATTAAACAAACCTTGAATCATAAACTTTCATGGTTAACCCCGAACCAGTTAACGTTAACTCTATAAACCAGGTACCCAATTTCTTACTTCCTACATCTTAGATTTCATTTTGTCTTGCAAATAGTTGTGTATTTCTGAATACTTCTTTAAATACAAATCATTTTCTAAATATCATCTTAAAGAATCAGACAGTAAAGATCTAAAACACTAAATTACTACAGTTGAATGAAAAACCCATCCCTTTCTTGAAGTTAATTTCAAACATCTCATACTTAAAACTATCTAAAAAGACACAGTTAAATTTTCTGTTTTTATTTTCTAATTTAGACGTGCACTGAATAAGACCAGATTTTAACACGTAGATAACTAAAGTCACATAGAGTTTATTTATTTATTTAAAGTATCAAAAAGAAAGCTGAAACATGCCATGCATGATGCCAATCATCCTATATTCTACAAGAACAAAGTCCCGAGAAAAGCTAGTTAAATAATATAACTCTAGTTTCGTCTTACTGTTGACTTGATTTGAGAACACAGTCTAATAACATAAAATAGCTTATTCTCAGCTTAACGCTCCTAATTTCAGCAAAATTGCCGTCTTTTATCTAATTTTCTTCTCATGAGAATTTCAGCTCACACATGCTTATGTTACCCCGATTGGAATTCAGACTTTGTGTTAAGCTCATTAGGCAGCTTTTCGCTTGTTCGAGTCGGTTTAATCAGCTGATTGCGAATGGCAACTTTTATTTGGATGTAAAGAACAATTTGTGCAGTACAGATGACCGTGGATGTAGAAGCTAATAAATGCTCGGAGGAGGCATTAAACGAGCATATATTGATAGCAATAAAAACTGGTAAAGTCAGAATTGGGCTCGTATAGAGGGTTCTGTGCCGTTAGGATTATTTTAGTACATACACTCGGACATTATAATAAAGACTTGATTTGTATAGCTAGACGTCTATGTCTATCTAGAAAAATGAAGTCTTTATTATGATGTCTTGATTAAAGGAGGCCTTGGGGAGGCTTTTCCAAAACGGAAGAATCGCCATAATTGCCACGCTTACTAGACGAGTGTGGCTGTTGCAGTCTGGTGGGAAGAGAGAACGCTGCTGCCCTTTGTCTTCTGGTAGATCTTCTTTAGTTGCCTCTTACGATACCCATAGGAGGAGAAGCGAGGTGGTGCTATCCTATTTTTGTGCTGCATGTGTACTTCTCCAAGCCGCCTGTTACATGCTTCAGTCGTGAATTCCATCTTACCCAACGATTTCAGATGATGATGCCTTTCCAAGTATGACTATTACCTCACTTCTTTCAGACACAAGCCAATTAAGAAAACATCGTATCCTAAATTGAACTGAAACGAACCTCCACCCCTATGCGTAGTAAGCGGACCATGATAGTAGATACTACTGCCTAAATGGGTTGTCCTTCATCTCGTAGAAAGTTCCTTATTAAATTAAAACATTACAATACGGCATTCACACATTTAATAATTCAAACAAGATTGATTTCTTTAATTTATTATTTACTAGCGGACCCGAAAGACGTTGTCCTGTCGAATATTGATTACGAATTTTTTCATCGACATTGCAAATGCTAACTGCACTGGAAATTGTAACCGTTTGCAGCACGCATTCTATCAATGTTATGTCAAACGCCATACATTAAAAATTTAAATTGCCAAAAGCGATAAGGTTACATTACAAATAATTTAGTATGGTGATTAAGTTTTCGTAAATTTTCTAATTTTCCGCACCATCTTCTTAATTTTTTCTTTCATAAGAACATTCTCCTGACTATAATAAACAAAGCAAAAAAAGAAATAGCGAAATCGGTCTAGCCGTTCACGCGTGATGCGATGACCAAGGGAAATAGGGATTCATTTTTATATTTTTTTTTCTTTCATAAGAACATTCTCCTGACTATAATAAACAAAGCAAAAAAAGAAATAGCGAAATCGGTCCAGCCGTTCACGCGTGATGCGATGACCAAGGGAAATTGGGATTCATTTTTATATATTTTTTTCTTTCATAAGAACATTCTTCTGACTATAATAAACAAAGCAAAAAAAGAAATAGCAAAATCGGGCCAGCCGTTCACGCGTGATGCGATGGCCAAGGGAAATAGGGATTCATTTTTTTATATATATAGATGTCAACTAAATCTTTAATATCCATCGAACCTAAAATAAAGAGAGCTTATTACGTGTCTATAAATGGTTTTAGTGGGCACTGCTACTGTAAGTGTTTACTTGTAAATGAGGATAAATGTTGATTATTGTGATATTTACGTCGTCAATGTTTCATAAATATTACCAATAGATTTTTTTTCCCACTACATAGCGTTATGATTATATTCGTAAAAGATTTCGGAGTAATATTTAAAAATAAGTAAAAAATTTGCGACTTTAATGGTTCAGGTGATGTTCAATGTCAAATAAAAATATATAATAAAAATAACGTTAGAATAATTGGATTCAAATAAATCCGATTTCCGTAGAAATGTTCATGAAGCTCAAAACATGTACTGTTACGGTACTTTAATTGTCCAACCGTAACATCAATGGGTAAACTAAACAAAAGCAAACGCATCTCACTATCAAACGGTTCAAAGCCGAAACCGAGCTAATTAAACTGTTTCATTCGGTATTCGGCGAAATTGGGATTTACAGCGAGTTCATTTTGATGCAGCTACACAGTACGAGCTTTATTTAGGAAACCATAGTGTATAGGAGAACAGCCAGTTCACAGTTATAGCAGTAAAATTTTCCTGAACTGACGCAGTATAACGCCCAGTTAGTGGTTGCTTAAGTACCACGTCAAGATAACGCTCTGTAGATCCTCCCACTGCAAGGCAAACGTCTTTCTTATTGAATTCAAGTTACCACAGCAATGATGGGTATAAAATTTATGCGCTATCACCAAACTTGCGAAATGCGGAATAGTGATAACAAACCCGAGCAATGTTGAAAATTAAAAACTATGTTTACTCGACCCGGGGATCAAACCAAAGACCTAGAGATCTTAGCCTGGTTCTTAAACTACTAAATAATCTTAATATATAAAAATTTCGTGTCACGTTGTTTGTCCGCGATGGAATCCTAAACTATTCAACTGATTTAAAATCAAATTTTGTACATTGTGTGCAGTTTGATCCAACTTGAAAGATAGGATAGCTTACATCTTAATTATAGTTGCAATATTATTTTATTGCAAATTTTCTGTTTAACATGGTAAGGTAAACGCCATATTTGATGCCAATGACATTTTGTGACGTCTTACGTCAAAATCCAATTATATTATTCTGAGGCGATACGAAGTTCGCGGGGTAAGCTAGTAATATATATTTTGCATGCTATAAAAATCTATACTAATATAATAAAGCTGAAAAGTTTGTTTGTTTGTTTGAACACGCTAATCTCAGGAAGTACTGGTCCGATTTGAAAAATTATTTTTGTGTTAGATAGTCCATTTATCGAGGAAGGTTGAGGGCTATATAAGATCACGCTGCAACCAATAAGAGCGAAGCATGAGAGAAAAATGTTGCAAAAATAATCGCGATCATAATAACGGAAATTGACGCGGACAGAGTCGCGGGCAACAGCTAGTAGATAATAAAGTGCTTACGAATTAAAAATGTATCAAGGCTCACAAAAAAACGATTGACTGATTGATTGACAAGTGACTAGGCCAACGGACGTAAAATCCTGTAGAATGTTTAAAGGATAATCCAAAAAGCCGCTAACTATTAGAATGATATTTTTTTCTCTTAATTTGATTAATAAATTCTCTGCTCTTTATAACGGAATGTGCTGGCTGTTACATCCCCACTACAGTCTTCTGCAAAAGTGCACCAGCAACAGCAATACCATGTCCATATTTCCAATGTCTGTGTACCGCTGAGATCGAATGCCTGTTAGTGGGGGAACGCTTTGTCGACAGTTGCAAAATTAGATTTCCGCATTTTGAGACAGGTCGCTGCATTGGCGGTTCCTTAAACATTGTGCATGACTGCATAGAACTGTATCGGGGTAGAAGTACGTTATAGTAGAGAGAGTTTTATGTTAGCTTCTCGCCCGCGGCTAAGCCCGCGTGAAATATACGTTTAAATATCGTGCGGGCGGAAACTTTTACCCAGAAATGGGTAACAAAGCATCATATGTCCATCTACAAGGTCTAAAGAATCATTGTACTTGATTGCGTTTAAATCGTTTCGGTACTTTAGCCGCAAAAACGTTACAGACAGACAGACAGTGCTACTAGCCTAAAACCATTGCCTTGTCCTAAAGTTGGTAAAAAAAAATGTAGACATCATCACAAACATTGTTCTGATCCTAATTTAAAAAACTTAAACACTCTTATTTTCGAAACTTCTCGTAGAAACAACGAAGGCACTAAAAACACCCAGACCCGAGAAAATGTTGAAAAACTCATTTTATCTACATTATATGTAAAAGTGCCTTCTGGGGCCAACTTGAAAACTGATTTCACTGTTTATTAATTTTATCAAACCATATACTAATATTATATTGCCAAAGTTTGAATTGATGTGTGCTACTTAATTACGCTATAACGGCTGTTATATACAGGTGAAATTTTAACCACCTTCCAAATTTTAATATAACAATCTACGAGACAAAAAACAAATGACGTATTTTTTCTTTTGGTATAGCCTAGTACAAAAATGTTAAGATAAAGCACTTAGAAAATGCCCGCCTAAAATCTAAAATTTTTGATACGGCCGCCTAGCAACACTTTTTTTACGCGATGCGCATCTCATTCATTCATTACGATACTAATCATAAGTTTTTGATTTTCCCTTTATACCTTATCAGGCCTAGGACCGTAAAAATTGAAAACTATATTGCGAAAAATATTTTCGGGTGAAAGCTTGATTTACATTTTTTACTTCATAAATGGGCTCTAAATACGATACTGAACGCCTACAAAAATTTTGGAAAGTGGTTAAAATTTCATCCTGTATATTTTTGCAATGAGATAGGTACACACAATCTGGGTCACCACATCTAATAAGCTTACTTTTTAATATAGTAAAATTACGATACAAACTAACCTGTTTCGTACACTTGAACTTAATAACAACATAAATCCAATCCAAATAAGACATGCTGCGATAAAATATTATTACAAGTCTTAATATAGTTTTAAGACGTAGTACATATTATTACAGTCACAACACATAAGTAAAACCATGTAAAGTAAAACATTCGTAAAGCGTAACACGCTAAAGTTCCGTAGCACCCTAGCATCGTAGCTCTGTAGCTCCGTAGCACCGTAGCACCGAAACGCTGCGCCGTAATTTCTGCTTAAGGCGAAGGGGAAGGCAAGTGACCTTGAGCATTTTGCGTGATCACGCGCTACATCTATCCGTGCATAAAATAATGCAATATGCTTTTGTTCGACTAAGTAACGATCTGTTTCGCTCTTGTGCCGCTAGATGACGCGCAGGAGATTACGCTTTCCTGATAATTTAATCTGAAAGTCTTGGTTTCCGTCCCTTTTTATTACCCATTTTTATTAAAGTTCACAATAAAACAACAAGAATTACACAATTTATTTATATCACATTCAAAACAGCATGCATGCACGCTCAGTCTAACAGAACGGCAACCTCGCTCAAGCCACGAAGTGCGCGCGGTGGTGGCGCGGGCATGCAACGTTGCCTTTTCGTGCCGCACAAAAACGCCTGATTATTATTGTGAGCAAATTATACGCTCGTGGAAATTAGGCGCTAAGAGTAATATCCATCATGAATACTTAATTTGTTGAGTTAAAAAAAAATTGAACTACAGATAAAAGGCACGAATACTATGAATAACTATACAGAGTTTTAAACTGAACAAACTACTCGTTTAAAATATAAACGTGTATAAGATCGCGGTACTTTGGATCGCGGTCCTACAATGTTGAGTGCTAAACAAACGAATAACTAGTATTTAGAAATTAGAGGTAAAACTTCGACATATAAGTTACATGATGTATTAATTTCAAAGGCCCAAGTGCAATATTTTCGCCAGAAAACGTGCACAAAAACACCTCTCCTACGTGTATTCTCCTTACCCTTCGCCTTAACAGCGGTACGCGTTTCGGGCTTGAAAATATATCTAATAATTTTGTCACCGGATGATAAGAATCAATTTCCACATTTTGATTCGTTTTCTTGGGTTGACAACAAAAATATAGTGTTCATTGTTATTTATGAAAATTCACATTTTAGTTTCAATGTTTGAATCAAATGCCGGGGTAGGTATACTAATATAAAATCCAAAATACTGAACTCCTAGAGAGTTTAGGATTCTACTTAAAATTTTGTTCTGGAAAGTTCGACTGAATGTATATAGGGGCGAGCTTTGCCGTTAGCAGTTACTAAAAGTTTAGTGAAGCGGAAACAAACTGAAGATAAGTTAAACAGAGAAAAAACTTGCACGACCAACGGACGTCGATTGTCTAAAGCGTTTACTATAAATTGCTTATCTATACTAATATTATAAAGCTGAAGATTTTGTTTGTTTGTTTGTTTGAACGCGCTAATCTGAGAAAGTATTGATTTGAATTTTAAAATTATTTATCGAGGAAAGTTTTAGGCTATATAACATCACGCTGCGACCAAATAGGAGGGAAGCATCAGTGAAAAAATAGAAATTGACGCGAGCGAAGTCGCGGGAAATAGTTAGTTTTTATATTTTCGGCCTTTGGCGCCCCTTTAGTCTAGTTTTTTAAGTACCAGGCCAAGATCAGGAAGTCTCAGGTTCGATCCTCGAGTCGGGCAATAATAGTTTCGAATTTCTGAACACTGCTCGGGTTTTTGATCAACAACCCGCATTTGGCAAGCGAGATTATGCCTATGTACCCATCATGGCTGTGGACTTGAAGTCAATTATGAAGGCCTTTGCCCTGCAGTGGGATGGTTATAGGCCGTTAATTTGGCATAAAAAAGTACTTTGTTTTAATATGAGTACATAAACTTAAAAAATATACTTTATTTGATATTTTAGCAATTCAATTGCAATTATAATATCAGTATATAAACTTGAAAAATTATGTCTTAGGCGGGAATAGCTGTTTCATCTTAACTGACTGACATCTGCAAAGATGTTTCTTTCGGGTGTTAAGGGTGTAAACTCCTAATATTTGATGAAGCGACGCTGGCTTATAGCGTTAAGAATATGCTTGAAAAATTCGCGCTGAGTCGCAGTGTCTCGGTGGCTTAATGGTATAGCGCCCGCCCGGCTTGCGAGGAGATGCGGGTTTGAGTCTCGTCTTAGACATAATTTTTCAAGTTTATATACTGATATTGAAAAAATATGTCACAGGCGAGACTCGAACCCGCATCTCCTCGCAATCTGGGCGCGGCGCCATACCATTAAGCCTACGAGACAATCGCGCCCAGATTGCGAGGAGATGTGGGTTCGAGTCCCGCCTGATACAAAGTTTTTCAAGTTTATGTAGTGATATTAAAATTGCAATGAAGTTGCTAAAATATCAAATAAGTATTTTGTTTGCAATTCAGCCACCCAGACACTACTTCACAGGCGTCAGTTCAAGCATATTTGTAAGTCAGCGTTGTTTCATCAAAATGATAGGAGCTCGCACCCATAATTAACACCTGGAAGAAGCATCTATGCAGTTTGACAGTCAGTTAAGGTGAAACAGCTATTTAAATACTTTATATGATATATTATGATATGATATATTATGATCTTTAAGCAATTTAATTTTTGCAATTATAATATCAGTATTTATGCTTGAAAATTTTAGTTTCGTCTTGGTGATGTATGACTCGATTATAGAATAAAACAAGACAACCATTTAAGCTTCACAGTACAATTAATTTCTTTAACTCGTGGTTTATTTTAACAAGATGAAAATTAATTTTAATTGTTTTAATATCTGCAACAGTCTAAGTTTTAGTTCTTAAACGGCACGTGCCATGAAAACAATTTACTAGTGGCATTCAAGCCATTTCACTACTGAAATGGCTGAAATTGCAAATTTCATTTGCGAACTTGGGATTTCAACGACACTTGTTACCGTTTCAATTTAGGTTTGTGTTTGTTAAGTCTTTTCGAGACGTGCATTGTGAAGCATTAAAAATGTTTTTGCATAAGCCTTCGCATCTGGTTTCGCTTTGCTTTTCGTCATTTAAAATCTGCAGTTTGTATTAACTGTATAAAATATTTTAGGGCCCCACCAGGTTTCAGTACCGGATCGAGATCTCATTTTCCTGTATGAAATAGTGCCTGCTTAAATCAGTGTTAGTGCGGGTAGTGTGGTGAAGGTGCTTGCTCAAATCAGTGTTAGTGCGGGTAGTGTGGTGAAGGTACCTAGGCTGGTGTTAACAAGCGGAAATCATTAGCAAAATAATTTTCAAAATCCATAATTAGATATGGATTTCCGCAAAGTAACGCCTGAATCTATTAAAAATAAAGTAACGGCCTATATTAATCACCCCACTGCAGGGCAAAACCCCCATTATTGAAATAAGGTTACCCCAGCAATGATGAATACAGCGACGACCTCCGTGGCGGAGTGACAGACACGGTTTTCAAGGTGTCGCCTGCTCCGAGGTCCCGGCTCGATTCCCCGACGGGTCGATGTAGAAAAAATTTTTTTTCTACATTTTCTCGGGTCTGGGTGTTTGTGGTACCTTCGTTGTTTTTGGTTTCCAAAATACGAGTGCTTTAAATAGTTATTCAAACTGTGATCAGAACAATGTAAACTAAGTGATGTTGTCCACATTTATTTATTTATACAGGCGTAATCACCACCACTGTCAAAGACGGATTGGTGATCAGGAACCCGAGCAATTACTCCGTTATCTAGAACCGAGTCGGGCAACAACGGTTGTGTATTTTCTCGGGTTTGTGATCAGGATCCCGCTTTTGGCAAGCTTTCAATCTGTTTTCTTAAGAGGAAAATTAAATACAAGGGCCGTTTTTCCATACAAACATAGTCCCCTATTTCCTTCCTGGATAAAGCCAGTAGTGCAATAATTTTCATTACAAAAATCTATGGCCACTATTAGCATATTTCTATGTTTTCTGTTTTTCCATAAATTAATTAATGAAAAAGATAGCCTTCAAAAATCGAAAAAATTCGCTTGATTTTTTGCTGTGTTCAAACATCCAGAAAACATATTTGGCTAAATTTTAGAAAAAAAGGTAAATATACGAACACTTTTTCAAGCCAAAGCCTTTCTTTAATTTTTAATGAAAAAAGTATTTAAATCGGTCTAGTTTTAGAAAAGTAATCGGGGGACTACGAAACGTTGATTTGGTGTGCTTTTAGTAGGTATTTTCGGTCCAAGAAGCAGTTGTCTCTATCACACTGCGGTGAAGGCGTTTGGCACTGCGCGACAGCAATAGATTATACAAATACCTATTTTTCAATTATCTCGCCAGTAGTGTTTCCTAATGAAAGAAAGATGAAATGAAATGAAAGATATGTTATATGTTATTACGGATTATAGTACGCGTTTATTTATTTATGACATAACCCGACGTTTCGAATAGTTTACAGCATTCATGACCACTCTAAACATATCTTTCATTTCAAAGCTTTCAATCATTGCTCTGGTAGCTTGAATTCAATGATGCAGGCCTTCACCCTGCAGTGGAATGATTATTGGCCCTTATTTTACTTTTTCTCAAACGAAAAGATCATGAAAATATGAAGACAGGGCTTAACCTTACCCTTTAAATAACGGAATGTACATTGTGGCAAATCGACCTTTATCTAGTCGGAAAAGGGTCACTGCAGTATCTTAAATATCCAAGTCAACCTTCCGCTCACGGAAACCATCCTGACCAAAACAAAGAACGACGAGGCTTTGATGTTCGAGTGGCAGAGCTTTGCGCGAGCTTTCGTGGTACTACTCTATCGCATTTTATCTGCCGAAAAGCTTTGGCAAGCTTTCTAAACTAAAGACTGAGTGATCATGCTAGTGTCATAAATTGCTAGTGTTAATTGCAAAAACTATTCCTAGAATAAGAATTGCGACTGCCTGAGCAAGGATTAAAATTCGGAAGGTCATGGAGTTGAGTGTCATCTTTCAAGGGTAAGGAAAAAGTGTTGACAGAAAAGTGATGACAGATTTAAAAAAATACAAGAGAAGCGTAAAATAAACTACCACATTTGAGTAGGTGCCATGAATCTATATATTTATTAATACTTAGTATATTATATAGGTATTGTTTAGCACTTAAAATATATAACAATTAAATACCATTGGCGCTACACAATGTAGTGAATACTTATGGTTGCACAAAATGTTGCTTAAAAGCTAAGTTAAGCTAAGTTGTCATAAGGGCACTATAATAGTAGAGGTTCCTCTGGAATTTACTCTTTGACATGACAGATTAATTTAACCCACCATTAAAGGTTTTATACACTGCGCTTTCTGGTCACAGGTATTCCTAAGCAAGATTTTAATCCGTAACATGCATTGCCGTACAACAAGTTTCATGAAACACTAAATAAAAAAAGTACGGAGCATCAAATGAATTCGTCCACGCACTAACAAAACTCATAACCAACGGAAGAGAACTAAAGTTGTTTTGACGAGCAACTCCTCAAGTGACAGCGAACTCGCCTCCTCGGGCAAGGAGTGTAACTTAACTTTTTATGGAGTTTCAAACAAAGAGGGTCAACCCTCTAGACGCCATTTTCAGTCTGTATCGGCGACCGTTTGTTTTCCTTTTTTCTGAAATGGAAGAGTTTTTCTTGTTGTTAGTTCACTCCTTTGAGGTTTTAGATTGTAGTTTTATATGAGGGTGAAGTTTAGTGAGAGGAACATTTAAATATAGATTTAACTTAAGCTTTGAATGTTTGATATGGTAACTTGAAATCAATGATGGAGGCATTTTATCTGCAAAAGGATTATCATACGTCTTTACTCTTTGAAAGTCCCTTTAGTCTAATGATTATACCGGTCGTTTGTTTCAGATATTAAAATCAATTTTCAGATTTAGAAATAAATATCCAAAAATTTGTAACAACTATGAATTTATGCGTTAAAATAAATCAGCACAGCCAAATCGAGGGGTCCAAAACGAAAAACCAAATTACCATGATTAACTCACACAAAGGATTCATGAGATTGATTCTGTCAAAGTCCCATTCAGCAAACACTCCATTAAGGCA
The DNA here is from genome assembly GCA_949315895.1 of Anania crocealis. Taxonomy (NCBI): domain Eukaryota; kingdom Metazoa; phylum Arthropoda; class Insecta; order Lepidoptera; family Crambidae; genus Anania; species Anania crocealis. The sequence goes on along the minus strand of OX438858.1, from coordinate 3,436,244 downwards.
TTAGGTAATTTAATCATCACTCAAACGAGAACGCAATTGAAAATAATCTCCGGAGTTCCACTAACGAATACTGGGAAATTAAGTTTGTAAAGAGAATGCCCCTCGGGTTTGGTCCAATGGATATTCGATTGGCGAAACTTAGTGATACTTAATTTAGAGTTTTTAGTTTAATTCGGGTTGTTAACCTTATAGAGCTGCAGTTTCTTAGCGGTAAGAGGAAAATGTGTGTCGTGTGTATTTTCTTCTTATGGGCGTCGTAAGAAGCGACTTAAGGACTCTACTGCTAGAAGAGAGACGGGCAGCAGAGTATTTTTGTTAAACTGCGATGGCCCAACCGCCTGCATGGAGAGGCAATTATGCGCGTACTTACATTTTATGTAAATTATATATTAATAATGTATAATTGCAAGACAAATTAAGCTAAAGGACTTAATAGGTTGGTTAAATAATGATAAGGAGCCTAGCACCTGTCGAAATTAAAATCACATGAAATATAAATGAAACTACCAATAATTATATGATCCATTCCATCTATAACCGATTTAGGTAGGTGATGTTTTATATATATATATATAAATATAAGGCCATTTGAGATATTATTATTATTTATATTACGGGCGATAAAAGTAGGCGTAGAATTTTGAAATTAATAGGTACCGTAAATTTAGTCACAACAAATTATTTCCGTACCATATCTTGCATCGATCTGTTTAGCCATTCTAGCGTAATTGTTTATTTAACACTTGGACTCGCTACTGGGGCCAGTGGACCCAGTCCCTTTGTATTTTATTGAATCACCTAAAAATTTCTAAGTTTTCGACGTTGCCGTTCTTTGTACCTTTCGACCATAGTATATGGCATGTGAAAAAGATTTGTGTAAATTTTTATAGCTTAGTTTGATGAAGAAAATTGTAGAACTCTGTTGGAAAGTGATTTTATCCCAAAAATTATAATCCTTAATTTGTAGATTTTGAAAGTTGATTTTGCTTATTCCTTTGATGATTGATATCTTATTCATTTTTTTAGTAGATTTAGTTTGAAATATATCGTTACAGAATTTATAACCATTAGTCTAAGTTTAGTCATATAACTATGCCAAAATTCCCAATATTTTTGTACTGACCATTTGATTAAGATAAAACAATAAATATTCGTATTTTATTGAATATTTGTTTACTTTTCAAACATTATTAACGATATTAAAATATACCAACCACTTTCATTAGACAGTTTTGAAATAAACACGTGATATTTTCGGGGTCCGCTGGACCCGGTAGCGAGCGTTTGTGTTGCAATTTGAAGCGCGAGTCCTTACGTGTTAAATACCTTGTATTTTAATACCTACCAAATAAAAAACAACTGTTGTTCAGTCGAGCCGTTTCGAAGTCATTGCGAGGCGCGACCAAACACCGTAAGACGAGGTTTTTTATTCAAGTTTAGTAGCTCAATATCATCATGTTGTATGTATTAAAAGTATTTTGATGTTTATGATAGCAGATAAGAGATTAAATAAGAGAACTTACTGAATTGTGAACCAAGCACGAAATATAATGCATTGACAACGCTATTTTTTCTACGTCCTTATGTGTTTGTTATAATGTGAATATGAACGCTTTATTGAAATTGCTTTGCCAAATTGTTTACGCCTGAAATTATTTACAAAAAAAATTTGAAACGCCTCTTGTAACTTGGACCCCAACTGTAGGAACTGGAAATTTATCTAATTATATTTGACTTCATTGGCAATATGAAAGACTGCAGTCGGCTGCGGCTTCTAAAGTTGAACGAGATAACTGGGCTTTTGTGGATTGGATCGAGTGAATTAAATGCTTGCGAAGTTTTAAACTGCGGGGTTTATGCTGCCGCGGTTTTGTTGGGGATTGTCAGTTTATAATACACTGTATACACTGTTGAGAGATAGCGCTAGTGTCATCGGTAGCGTTAGGTATTTTTTGACAGACGAAAAGAGGATAAATCGGCGGTCATCTTTTTGGGTTACCACTTTTAACTTTCTCATTAAGTTTTTACTAACATATGATTTGGTACTGCATGAAGACGGGCAGCAGCGTCTTTTTTTTATAAATAATGGGTTTGATCTTGACTACATACTTAACTATACCGTTAAGAAGAAGCCTAAGATGGAGCGAGCTTAACCAGAGGCACTGGTTCCCCACACACCAGCAGAACACAGAAAAACTGTTTGGCGCTGGACTCCAGCAGGAAGGTGGTAGCATCCAGGCAGCCTCTTACGAAGCCTACCACCGCAGAGGGATCTGTTAGCCGTTATCATTGGTTAGAAAACCAAGGATGCCGTTGCCCAGGGTGGACCACTAGGAGGTAGATCCCACCACCCCAATCTTTGCGCTCTACCTTTGACCAAAGAGCATCGCCAATCTGCCTGCCAAGCGTGACGACTTTATTAAATTCCTCCCTTTAGAATATCAGTATTTAAACTTGAAAAATTACGTCTCAGTCGGGACTCGAACCCGCATCTCCTCGCGTGCCGGGCGCGGCGCTTTACCAATTTAGCCACCGAGTCACTAAGTCTTAAGCGTCAATTTTTCAAGTATAATTTTATTGCTGTAAGCCAGCGTTGTTTCATCAAATGATAGAGGTTTGCACCCTTAACCCGTGCTCGGCTTGCGAGGAGATGCGGGTTCGAGTCCCGCCTGAGACAAAAATTTTTCAAGTTTATATACTGATATTATAAGTGCAATTAAGTTGCTAAAATATCAAATATGGTATGATAATGTTTCACATGCCCTTTTGGTGATTGTAAAAATGCAAACTGCGGTGAGCATTTTTAGTAGCCGTATTGAGTTCGCTATCATGAACGCTTTGTTGATATTGACTTGCTAAATTGTTACAGCATTTATGTTCAATCCAGGTCAATAGTTGAAAGTGCAAATGTGCCAAGGGCTTGTTGCCAAAATCAAATACGAAATACAAATCGAAACTCGCTATCAGAAACAGTATTTACAACTATACTAACGAGACTTTGATTGTACTCGTATGATATTTTAAAATAAATATAAATGTCTTTTTTCGTCCGAGAACTTTGTAGGAAGCAGACGCGTATCGCGCTCTCTGTAAAATTAGTTATTTCCTGCTTTTTAAAATCGGAACCTAATTGCTGTGCAGTAAAGTTAATATTGTGTTATCATCGACTGAGATAAATTTTAAATATTATTGTGAAGTGACAGTTCGCGGAACGTGGTAGCGAGAGGGGCGCCCTCACACCTCACCGCTTATTTGTGAGACGTTAGCAGCCATAATATTGTCGTCTTGCTCACGTAATATAATAACGGTTTTCGCGAACTTTACGTTTTCAACCACTACCAACAACTTTAACTGAGAGGATGAAGTCCTGTACGGCGTGTACCCACGACATTAAAGACAACAACTACGTGAAGTGTTCAAAATGTTGCGAATATTTCCACTTTCTTTGTCTAAACATGAGTGCCGACGAAATAGAACGTATCGATACAACGGCCCTAGCTCAGTGGTTATGTCCGCTTTGTATGAGTAAGCAGCCAAGGGGAGATAAATCGGAAACCGTTACACGTCCTTCAACACCTACTACATTGGCTGAAGTCTCCTTCAATGTAACTCGTCGCAAGATGCCTAGCAAACTGGATATTCCTATGCCGAGTGTTACTGCCGATTCATTATCAAATGATTACGTATCACGTACCGAATTGCGGGCGCTAATCCGTGATGAAATGTTGAATGTCGTTAATACGCAGATAAAAAATAGCTTAAACGCTTTAAATGAACAGTTACATGGCTTTCGAAATTGTATGGACTTCATAAGTGACAAGTTCGACAAGTTTACTGAAGACTTCAACCGTCAAGGTCAAGAACTATTGACGCTAAAGAAAGAGAATACTGTGCTACGTAGCGATATGGACTCACTCAAAAACCAAGTGTGCCAACTTAACCAGTTATCTCGTGCATCTTGTCTTGAAATACAGTGTGTACCAGAAAAAAAATCTGAAAACGTCTTGAATATTGTGAAAACCTTAGGACACACGGTCAAATGCCCAATCAATGATTACGACATTCAGTACTGTTCGAGGGTGGCAAAATTAAATCCGAACAGCCCTAGACCCCGAACAATCATAGCAAAATTCGTTTCACCACGCATTCGAGATAGTGTGCTGTCAGCTGTTGCGGAGTACAACAAAAAACATAACCGCGATAAGCTCAACACCCATAATCTAGGCTTCGTGACGGAGGATAAAGCACCTGTGTTTGTGATCGAGAACCTTTCGCCAGAATACAAACAACTTCACGCTGCAGCCAGAAAACGTGGAAAGGAGCTCAACTATAAATTTGTATGGGTCCGTGCCGGAAGAATATACATGAGGAAGTCAGAAACCACTGAAACTGTGTTTATTCGTAATAGTGACACGTTAGAAAAACTAAAAAACTAATCTTGTTCCCTATGCGTCTGACATTATATAATATAATGTTTAATTTCATGCAGGTAATGTTTATTAAGCGTCAATCATGCAATATAATGACATTATTCTTCTCTTGTTTTTGTTCACTGGTTTTTTCTGTTTTATTGTACGTTTCATATTTTTACTGTTATTCCGTGGCGGTGCTGGTCTGTTTTTGCAGATTCATTAGCATAATAGGTTTTGAAATGGCTATAGGTGTGTTGATGATAAACTTTGTTGGTCTAAACTTAAATAAATTATATGTATTAATGTATGAGTTTTATATTATTTATTTCGTCACATTTTCTTGTTATAACACTTTATACGTAGCACATGTTTTTAATAAGCACTCCCATTTGAAAATTTTACTCTCACTATTGCGGGCATTCGAAACTTATACAGTGATTTTTATTGCTTTTATTTTTCAAGACTACTGGACTAGATTTATTAGAATAAACATACTTAAAAGATAGCTATGGATTTAGAAAATAAAAACATAAACATTTATTATCAAAACGTGGGAGGCATAAGAACAAAATGTTTAGATCTGTCTAACAACTTATCTCACTCTGAATATGACATAGTTTTATTTACCGAGACGTGGCTCCAGGATGACATAATGGATTCTGAGCTGTGTGACAACAATATATATGATATATTTAGAAAAGACCGAAACTTATTAAACACAGGTAAGAAGTCTGGAGGAGGGGTCATGGCATGTGTAAGGAATTCTTTGAACGCTCAAGTTTTGTTTAATCTCAGCTCGAATGTGAGTACAGAATTACTTTGTATTACTATCCCTGCCACTAACATAGGCTCGAATTTTAATTTAACTATTATATTAGTATATATTCCCCCTGATTTATCCCCTAAGCCTGCTCGATTGGCCGAAACATTGGAGTTTATAACTAGGATAGTTGATGAGCAGCCAGCACACACCTACTTACTAGTGGGTGACTTCAATTTACCTTTTCTGAACTGGCATGACGATCAATATTCACTAGCATCCTCGCCCACTGTGAGTCTGGAACAGCAGGCTGCTGCTTTCTCCTTTATTGAGGACTTAACATATTTAGGTTTAATTCAATTTAATAATATCCGTAATAGTAATGAGCGTTGTCTTGACCTAGTATTTTGCAATGTTCATTGCACCTCTGTTCAGTGTGGCTTCCCACTATTAAACGAAAGTTCTCATCATCCAGCTCTGACTATCAATATCATGGATCTCATCATTAAGCCACTCCCCAATACCACAATCGCACGTCGGAAATTTCACAGCTCTGACTACGATCTGATCAACGAATATTTAATCCACATAGAGTGGCAAGATATTCTTTCAAAGGGGTCAGTGAACGATGCTGTCGACAAGTTTTACTCCATACTGGGTGAGTGTTTTGACAAGTATATTCCAGTTACTAATGTGAAAACTAATAGCAACAGGTATCCTTTATGGTATAGTGGTTCTCTGAAGAAAATTATCAAAGAAAAAAGTAAATTACACAAGAAATGGAAGCGGTTTGGTAACCCTCGTGATTATGCTGAATTTGCGCTGCTGAGAAAACGGGTGCGGGAGATACAGACCTGTTGTTTTAATAAATACATTAATACTATCGAGAATGGACTCCATAAGGGTCCTAGGGCGTTTTGGTCATATGTAAAATCGAAGCGGGGCGGTTCGCAACATCCTGACCGCTTTACTCATCATGGCAAGACATTAACAGATGGCAATGCCATTTGTGAAGCTTTCAACAGTTACTTCCAAGATATGTTCTCTAAACCTCAAATAGGCTGTAGTGGTCAGGTCTCGGCGGCTGGCGACGGCGCTGCGAGTGACATAATTTCTAATATAGACATTACACATGATAAAGTTAAGGGGCTGCTAAAGAAACTGGATGTTACTAAGGGGCCTGGCTGTGATGCGGTGCCACCCCTTTTTTTAAAAAAATGTGCTGAATCACTCACTTCTCCAATTACCTTGTTATTTAATCGCTCTATCCGGGAATGTGTCTGCCCAACTATTTGGAAAAAAGCCTTTGTAATTCCAGTGCATAAAAAAGGGTCTAAATTAGAAGTAAAAAACTATAGACCAATCTCTCTCCTTAACACTCTTAGTAAAATGCTCGAGAAGTTAATATATGTAAATATTTATCCTTTAGTCAACAATTCCATCTCTAATCAGCAACATGGTTTTTTAAAGAAAAAGTCTACCGTAACTAACTTGGCTGAATTCACACATTATGTTCTTGGTAATATGGAAGGTGGTGGGCAGGTTGACGTGATCTACACTGACTTTGAAAAAGCGTTTGATCGTGTGGATCACCTCATCCTAATCAATAAACTATATACACTCGGCATACGGGGCAATCTTCTAAGATGGGTGGAGTCTTACCTCACCAACCGTTCACAGGCAGTAGTCGTGGGGGGTTTCAGATCCAATTTTATAAACATCTCATCCGGAGTGCCACAGGGCTCTCACCTTGGTCCTCTCTTTTATTGTGCATATATTTTCGATATATACAAGTGTTTCAAATACTCTAATCATTTATTATATGCTGATGACAAAAAAATTTATTTGAAAATAAATTCCATTATGGACTGCGAGCTACTTCAGCGTGATCTAAATTCTCTTTATGCATTTTATAAGACTAGTAATATTACAGTCAACATTAGTAAGTGTCAATGTTTGAGTTTTAGTCGTAAAAAGGAAATAATAAACTATTCGTACAATTTTAACGGCACAGTAATTGAGAGGACCAAGACAGTGAGGGACTTGGGAGTCTGGTTAGACTCTAAGATGCTTTACTCCGAACATATCGACCATATTACTAAAAAGGCATACCGTAATTTAGGTTTCCTAATTAGATCTTGTAAACCATTTAAAAATATCTACAGTTTAAAATTGCTTTACTATGCATATTGTCGTAGTATCTTGGAGTATGCCAGCGCCATCTGGTCTCCTCAATACAGCATTTATATCAGTAGAATTGAGCGAGTTCAGAAACTGTTCGTAAAACACCTCAACTACAAGACTCGCAGGCTTAGCACATCTTACGAAGACGATTGTCGACATTACTCACTCATGTCTCTCGAATCAAGACGCGAGTTGCTCGACATGTCCTTACTTCACGACATAGTAAACAGTAATATTATTAACTCCAATTTACTTAGACTTATTCAATTTCGTACTCCCAAGTACCGCACCAGCAAAACTCCTTTATTTAGTGTGCCATTGCACCGTACAAGATATGGTAGAAACTGTGTCATGTCACGTTTACTTCGAACCTATAACCGTAAATATAGTAAAATAGACTTGTTTAACGTTTCTAAGCGCTCACTTAAACAACACATAATTCTGGCTAGTCTGGATAAATAATGTGAGTATTTATGAGCGCGCGCTTTATAGTAAATTTACTTATTTTAACTTAAATTAAACGAATAGGTAGGTACCGATAGCTTTAATGCATGTAACACTCTGCTCGTCAACGCTGTATAAGTTTCGAATGGTAAAGGTAAAGTACTAACGCAGTGTGTTATTTTGTGTTTACAGTAAAAAACAGTAAGGAATGTAATTCGAAATTCGGCTTCAAACCAGGGACCCCGTGATCTTGGCCCGGTGTTTGAACCACTAGACCAACGGGACGTAATGTTTTTTTTTTTTGTGTTTTATTTTGTGTATGTGCGTATGTATATTTTAAGGAGTATGTTTGAGTAGATATGAGTCTGCATTCATATGAGCATGTGTATTTTTATGTACCTATGTCATAATTTGATAAACATCATCACACCTATTATGCGAACTTTACCTCATTTATATAATTATACTAGCTGATGCCCGCGGCTTCGCACGCGTGGGTTTTGATCTGTTACAAAGTTTTCGTCACGACTCACCCCCCTCTCCTCCACTCTTTTCCTCCACTTCCTTTGCCTAAGGTGCCGAAGGTGCCCATCTCGGGCGAGGTGGTGGTGGGCACTTAGTGGGAGCCGATACGTCGTTGCCGACTTACCGGAACCCGTTTATACAATAGTTGGATGAAAAGGGCCGATTTAAACTATTTAGGGATCCGGTGTTAGTTCTCCTAGCGAACCGTGGTCCAAGCGAGCTCGCACCACATCTGGTTGCATTTACATGAAATCTGAAGTACAATATCATTTGAAACTTTCAAAACTGTCAACGCTGTAGTACAACAAACCATTCAAAGCAGCTTGCAAGGCTTTATTCGAATATGATCAACACTGGCGTAGAGCACTGGAAGAAGTGGCCCTGTGTAAAAAACCACATTCTTAATTTCCAACCAAGTAGGTTACCATTTTTCTCGATCCATAAGCGTTAAAAAGGCGGTTTTACAAAGACAATTTGCTTGCATACTACGTTTGGATAGAAGACCGGTGTAGTACCAGCATCCGGTGTAGAGCTCTGAAAAAGCCAGTCCTATGTCATTCTCCCTTCATGATCGATAAACGAAGTTTCAAGTACCTCAATATGATGTTAAACACAAATAATTAACCACAAAATTTTCAACCGTTTTTCACCCCCTCAAATATTTAATTATAAAAAAATCCTTATAAAAAACATAACAAAATTTATACCAAAAAGCTGACGTAGTTTCACAAAACTTTCATGTGGGATGTGGGTTCGAGTCATGAATGGTAGAGGATGATCAGTAGGATAAAAAGTGTTCAGAAACTTGACAGGATAGAGAACTGATTTGACTGTACTGACCACTGTGTCTATAAATTTTTATATTTCTTCAGCTTCAAATGATGTCAGCAAAACATTATTAATTACTGCTGCTTGGTCATTAGTGGGTGCGTCGTGGTAGCTATTCCTAAGTTAAACAACACGGAATTATGAAGTGAGGTGATTTTTTTTCAACGTTTTATTTTCATGTTTTTAAAGTGTATTTTTTTAAATATGGAGGATATTAAATAAAAAGATAATTTGGATGCGTTAGAAAGGCAGTTTCACTAAACAAACTTTGCCAGGCCAAAAGCGGTGCGTCCTAGAAAAAATAAATCGTTACTAAATGGAAGTTTATCAAATTATCTTCTAAATGGAAGCTTGTCAAATGATCTACCAGTCTATATTGATTTAATCCACCAGTCAGCTGCTAAGTGTTATTGCAACACACCTGTTACCTTTTCCTGTCTGAGATACGGGTCTATGCCCAGTTTAAGGATTATTTTTGTACTGCTTAATATAGTTGATAATGTCATAAGGTACAACAGTGTAATTCTATATACTTTTTTCGATTTCCCAACATTTGTCTCTACCGTATAATCAAAAATCGGCCAAGTGCAAGTCGGACTCGCGCACGAAGGGTTCCGTACCATTGACTACGAAAACAACATTAGGTACCTACATTAATTTAGTTAATGTAGTGCCTACCTGTTACCATTTATTGATATCAAGCAAAAATAAGCAAAAAATTGATTTTTTTGTGTGGGAACCTCCCTTAAGTAACAGCCTATAATCATCCCACTGCAGGGAAAAGGCCTCCATCATTGAATTCAAGTTACCACTGCAATGATGGGAACTGGCATAATCACCACGCTTGCCAAATGCGGGTTGGTGATCACAAACCCGAGCAACGTTCGAAATTTCGAAACTTTTTGTTGCCCGACCCGGGGATCGAACCTGGGACCCCGAGATATTGGCCCGGTATTTAAACCACTAGACCAACGGGGCGTTACCTCCCTTAAATATTAATTTAATTATTGATTATTAAAGTTAGAAATATAACTGAGTGTTTTGTGAATATTTCAAGTGCCTACCTGTTGCCATTATTAATATCGAACAAAAAAGGACAAAAAAATTGCGTTTTTTTTTGTCCCTTCAATATTTGTTTTATTTTGTTTTTAGTATTTGTTGTTATTGAGGTAGCAAAAATACATAATTTGTGAAAGTTTCAACTGTCTAGCTATCGAGGCTCTTGAGATACAGCCTGGTGACAGGCAGACGGACAGACGGACAGACAGCGAAGTCTTAGTAATAGGGTTCCGTTTTTACCCTTTGGGTACGGAACCCTAATAATGATTAAGTTCTAAATAATACCATTCTTATGGTAAGTACCGATATTTATTTTCTGAATATGTACCAATATACAAATAGATAAGACATCCAATAGGAATTTTCAAGTTTTGTCTTTTCGTTACATAGCCTCCTTATTTCTTCGTCAACTTTGTCCTTCATATGGAATACGTCGCGGCTAGATGAAAATTGGTGTCACATTTTCTTAAAGCACTTATTGAGCTTTGTAGTTTGATATTCAAACAAGAGTTCCGTCAAACACCATTGTTAAATCTTCTAGTAATCTGTCCAATTTTGAGTTGTTGATAATTTACTAACTGAATTTTATCCAACTCTTCAAATTCTAACTCACAAGGATCCCGTGGAGCACAAAAATATAATATAATACGTTTTCTGATGTAATTCTGGGCTCAAAGATGTATGATTGACGTGTATTTCCTTGTATCGATATCATCACATCTGTTCAGTTTTAAGTACGTATCCAACCGTTTAATGATGCTTTTGAATGTTTCGTCCTTGTCTTATGGTACTGAGTTCAATTTAGATGTCCTAAGATTTGTTTGTGACCGACCTTTGCACCTCAGTACCCTATGCATACATGGAATTGTTTCGTGCTATCGAATTCAAACTCTGCAGTTTTAGTTTAAGCTGTGTTGTAATACCCTGAAGGTTATTTTTTTCTTCAATCTCAGTTTCCAACTGTGGGTCATCAGTAATATTATTTGTAGTCGTATCTCTTCCAAATTATTCTTAGTAAATTTGTTCATTTGTCACTTCACCAGCTGATCACTCACTAATTTTAATTCATAATCAGAAATTTCTCATAGATTTTGTATCTGGCTGCCGAATTTTGTAATGCAGCCTTTAATTAAAGTTCTACACGTTTTAATTCAGTTGATTCATCCATTTCGGCACCAATTATTAAATTCTAAAATAATACCATTCTGTTTGTAAGAAATTACCTATTTATTTTCTGATTGACACATTGAATGTCATAACAAACTAAGTAAAGTCAGAGAGTACAAATATGTAAAGAGTATGGATATGACGCGGAACCGAACAAACTTTGCCCCCATTTTTTATCCTCTTAAAGATTAAATTTTAAAAAATCCTGAAAGACGTCATTCTTAATTTTTAATCAGGTAGCTGGATACCAATTTTCATCGACTTAGCTTCAAAACTGACAGAGTTTCATACAAACTTATGGGGCCCTTTTTACCCCCTTAGAGGCGGAATTTCCAAAATTCCTTTCTTAGTGCTCACCTACACTATAAAAGGAAGCACGGTGAAAATTTTTAGATTTTAAATCCCAGTAGTTTGGGCTGTGCGTTGATATGTCTGTCAGTCAGTCAGTCAGTCAGTCATTAAATCAGTTTTCATTTTTATATATTTAGATAACTCTGTTCTGTATTTAACGTGTACAAAACTTTCTATCTCTGCCTACTAGCAATTGATTTCTTATTATTGTTATTTTTTCGTATTTAGTTTATATAAGTTATAGTTATAATTATCTACATATCATCATCATTTTATATCTACTTTGTAACCTACAATTTCATGTGTAAGTGGTGAAACTCTGTAATTGGCTAGATTTGATTGATAGTTAAACCATTACATGTATACTGTATAAAAAGCTGTTGAGTTTCCAATAAAAAAAAAAAAAAATAAAAAAAAAAAAAAAAAAAAAAAAAATGGATTTTACTGTACCCAATATATACCTGTAACGAACAATATAAAGATCCTACCAAAATATAAAACATTTTTTTAAGCGGAAGTGTGTGTGTCAAGTCCCACCTAAAACATGTTTGCGTACATATTTATTGACAGGACATTTATTTACATTCAACACCAGCAATTTTTGAAATCAAACAAATAAAGAAAAACAATTAAATAAATTTAAGTCCATTTTACACGTACCTACGTAATTACTCCATTAAATAATTAAATTGATTTCATTTTTTGATTTTCACTTGATACAATCGATAATATTATACTTGACATGCTGATTGCTAATTAAATACAAATGCTCTTAATTATTCCATCAAATCGTAGAATGAAATGTGACTTACTGTCCTCTGTAGACTCTCCTGCGGCTTGAGTTGCCACTGCTTTGAACTCTTGACACTCAATTTTTTTTTTTTACTTATACTTACCGCACGTTCACGCTCGACAAAAGAAAAAAAATTTGTTGTTTGTAAAGTAGGTTTACGATCGAGATGTTTACGTGATAACGTCTTATTGGTGATATAAGTTTTTGGGAAGTAAGGAATTAATGAAGATAACAATTTTTTCAAATTTTAAATTACATTTTAAACATTCAACGAAAACTTAACCGCACGAGAAAATCTCCATTCGTTTGTATGCCGCTAGAGTGAGAGAGACGGAAGATCGGTCCACTCACTCGAACGCTATGCCAGCCTCCGCTCGTGAGGATTCCGCGTGACAAGTTTCACGGAATGACTGGCAGCGCTCGAGATGAGACGGGAGATCGGTCCGTCTCTCTCTCTCGTTATACCTGCGATCGCGCTCGTGAGGTTTTGGTGTGACACAAGTTTCTGAACATGTCACCCGACTAAAACGATTTTAAAGACGTTATCACGTCAAAATAGGTTAAGACCTTGAAAACTTTAAATGTGAAGCATTGTTCTAAAATACTATTTTTATGTACGGCTTAAGCATGTGTTTGTAAGGCTATTAAGTTTTTTTTTTAATTATTATTATTATTATTAATTTTGTATTTTTTGGTTGTTTTTGTCCGTGTTTTCACTCGGTGGCTACATCGGAAGACGAGCGTTGTGTGCCCGCGCACAACATATGCTGAGGTGGATGCCTTTCTGCCGGAACCTTGAGACTCGTAGGCCCGTCCCATTTATTTATGTTACTGTATTGGGTGTGTGCTTTTTTTTTTACCGTATTTCTAATGTTTTTATTTTGCTACCTTTTTTTGTACACCTCAATCGGCCTAGAACTCTGGGTCTCGACAAATAAATGTTTCTTTCTTTCTTTTCTTTAATTACAGAAACAAATACGTAACATCATAATAATACAATTTAACAACATGTACCTAAGTAACATAATTGAACGTTACGTGTTTCTCGAAACAACTTCTATAATTTTCTAGAACTTCCAAACAAACATTTTAAGTTTCAAGCTCTAACTAGTTAGAAATGTAATTTTAAGTCTTCGAAACTAGCCGGGTTGTATTAACTACCGTTCGATCTTGGAAAGAGTTTTACAAGGAGCGAAGTTTCGTGGATAAAATGTATCGAATATTTTACAAGGATACATGGTAAATAAAATTTTGTTTTTACTGTCGAAAAATAGATGTTCTTAATTCAAACATTTCTTTATTTATAACAGGTATCAGTATTATTTAGGGTTAGATTCCCTCCTGAGACAATTATTTTCCAAATTTAAATACTTACTGATATTAGAATTGCAATTAAATTCTTAAAATATTATTAACTGCAATGATATTTAAAAAGTAATAGATATGTTACATGCGCTCTCAATATGCGTCCCTAAAACGTCACAATTGTGACGTCTTTTCAAATCCATGAAAGAGAAAGTAATTGTTCTTTTCATGAGTATGACAAGGACAAAATAAGAATTACGCATGTGTGCAGTTGTTTGCAAGCGGCACATATATTTCGATAGTTTTGTAAGGGCATAACCTATCTATACTTTTTAAATATCATTGATTAAATGTATTATAACAGGCCCCCAATTCCGCTAATTTACAAATGGCTCAATAGATCGCAATGGCATCGCAATTGTATATTTTGACACATTTAATATGGGAGTTTTTTTTGTGGTTTAAAAACCGGGCCAAGATCTCGGGGTCCCAAGTTCGAATCCCGGGTCGGGCAACGAACGTTGCTCGGGTTTGTGATCACCAACCCGCATTGGGCAAGCGTGATGATTATGCCAGTACACCCATCATTGCTGTGGTAACTTGAATTCAATAATGAAGGCCTTTTCCCTGCAGTGGGATGATTATAGGCTGTTACTTATTTACTTAAAATGGGAGTAATGTGAAAATATACCATTGCGATGCCATTGCGATTCTATTGAGCCATTTGTATTAACAAATGGCAGAAGGGGCCCTGGTATACAGACAGATTACAGTCTGGCCTATCGTAATCCATGAGTTGTATAAGTAACATAAAAAAGGCATAATTTTGTATGTTGAAAGAGCTTAGTGATTGATACAGAAAATATTTCTAGAAATTTACACACAGAATAAACAGCCCTTGATTGCTTTTTTACTGTGTTTTTATCATACGCTTAAGTTTGTGTGTACCTTCATTTACGTAATTATATGTGTAGTTAGTACTCGTCTTATAATGAATAAACGTAAACATGTTTTATTTAGACTAAGTGTAGGATTTATCGGTCAGTCCGCCGTTATGCGCGATCGGAAGCGGACGTGTTCGTTGCATAGCAGAATTATTTAATTCACGACTAGCGCATCGCGCGCCGTCAATCAGCAATGAATACGCAAAAACTCATTGCTAACGAATTGTTGGCGTTTATACAGCACGCCATCGACACTATGGACGCGTCACCCGTCGCGAGCAACGACATCGCCACGGCTTCTGCGCGCCCCGCCGCGCGCCCCGCAGCACCGCAGGAAACAACGTGCGTGTTGACGTCAACCCCGACGCGTGCGTATGCTGCAGCAGCCGCTAGGAAAAGCAGTTGCATGGCGGCTCCGAAGACGCTAGCACCACAGGCAGATCAGTGTGATGAGGAGGGCTTTACGAAGGTCGAGAAGAAGAAAAGGAAGCCCTCCACTCGCAACCAGTGCGGCAACGCACCGACTGGAACGAACCACCTACTTCGGCCCGCAGTTCCAGTGACACTGCTATACGTGTCCCGGCTCCATTACTCTACAAAGGTCGAAGAGATTGTAGAGTACATCCGAGTGAAGACCAGATATACACTGAGGGTCGAACGGTTGGAGTCTCGACACAACACGAACTTTAATTCGTTTGTGGTGAGGGTTCCGACTGAACAGCTGTCGACCTTCATGCAGGCAGAATTTTGGCCGAAGGGTGTTGTATATCGTCGATTTCGTGGACGGTTACTTGACACCAAGTTGCGAAACACAACGCCGTCAAAATAGTGTGTATTAATACTTGTGTAATTTATATGTGTTATTTTGTATGTATGTTAGTTTGTAAGGTATTTATTTTATGGGCCTGTATTCCATATCTGTTGCCTGACTTAAATGAATAAATAAAATAAATAAATAAATTTATTAGTATACTACTCGACAGGGGCCTTTTTAAAAGAGTTTTGGTACATACAAGTCGCTGCTACCCGTCTCCTTCTAACAGTACGCTTTTAGTCGCCTTTAAGAACACTCATTGGAAGAGAAGGTGCGCTTTTCTATTTACTTTTAATGTGTAGTCACAACACGACAGGTTTTAAAGTCTTATGCAAACAAAGTATCTAGTATTATGTTAGTATTATCACTCGTATTATCATAAACAGTGATGGATGTGTTTCAATCTGAGCAAACTGTTGGGGAGATATGAAGCAATAGCAGCATAGTGTAGACTCCACTCAGGATGTTTGAGAGCTGACCCCACGACCTTCATATCGCCTGAGAATAATATAATTTGATTATGACGTCTTGAATGTCATTGTCACCAAATACAGCATTTCCCTTTAAGGCTGCCCGCCCACGTCCGACTTTTTTTAGGACCGATAATTGGGCCGATTTTACTATAGTAGGCAGCAGCATACACAATCATGACTAATTTTTTGTAGGACGTGTGCGTTGCTCTATTGCTATCAGTACGTTCTATTTTTCTCCTACAAAAAATCGGTCACCGATTATCGGACGTGGGCGGGCAGCCTAAGAGTCAAGAAACAAATAATTTGTAATAAAATTACGTTGCGACTATAAATTGAAATATAAGTTATTCTGTCTTTCAAGTTAGATCAAGCTGCACACGTTGTGCCAATATGATTAAAATCGATTAAAGAGTAGCGGTGTCCATCGCGGACAAACAACGTGACACGTAATTTATATAATATATAGTACTTCCTGAGATTAGCGCGTTCAAACAAACAAACAAACAAACTCTTCAGCTTTATAATATTAAGTATAGATTTTGACGTAAGACGTCACACAATGTCATTGGCATCAAATATGACGTTTACCTTACCATCTTACAGAGAAAATTTACAAAAAAATTATATTGCGACTATAAATTGAGATGTAAGCTATCCTATCTTTTAAGTTTGATTAAATGGCACACGGTGTGCAAATTCAATTCGAAATCGGTTCAGTAGTTTAGGAGTCCATCGCGGACAAACAACGTGACACGTAATTTTTATATATAAAGATTAAGATATTAATAGGGGTAAAATAAAGCAATACGACAAAATGCTTTTAACATACATACATACATACATACACTCACGCCTTTTTCCCGGAGGTGTAGGCAGAGACCACATCTTTTTACTTGCTGCGATCCTTACAGACTACTTTTGCTTTATCCACATTCATTAATCTTTTCATACACGCTCGCCGGTTTAGGGTACTCTTGACCTGACCTTTCTTTAGAACTTCCCCGATTTGATCAAGATAAGTTCGTCGAGGCCTTCCCCTTCCAACATTTCCATTCATACTCGCCATATATATCTTTTTAGTCAACCTGCTTTCATTCATCCTCTCAACATGTCCAAACCATTTAAGCATTCCTTTTTCAATACTGGTCACTACATCCTCTTTTGCTTTTAAAAAGTCTATTATTAGAGTATCACTGAACCTCTCAAAACTATTTCTATTAGTATCGGTTTTGACTTTAAAATGCTATTGATAGATTCTGATAAAAACAGCCATTGTTTTTTAAAAACATAGATTTAGGTAATCTCTTTTTTCATTTACGTACAGAGGCACACTAAAGAGATTCTAACAAATATATATTTTTACGTAACCACTAAACCTTCTTCATAAACGACATGCAGCTGGAGCGATCTAGGCAATTGTACAATGCGATTATAGACCGTTTAGTTACTAAAAAGAAGTCAATAAAGTTCCGTATCATTTGGGGACAACCGTTTCTTTGCTCACCAGTTGGCGCCACTGTAGACTGAGGTCCGGAGGTATAGCAGTTAAAGGCGATTGGCGCCGAAACAAAGTGTATCTTGAATCTAATTAAGGTTATATCGTTTATAAATAACTATCTTGATATCAACAAACTAACTTCTGAAATAGTTGCTCTTGAGGCCGCCTATTTTTGCGCTTTTTCTCAATTCCGCTTTTAAAGCGTTCACATTAATCGCCAAATAATCCATATTTGCGATATTTTACGAAGGAGATCACTTTCCAGCAGGAAAATTAAAGAAATTATAATTTATGCAACAAATTCCGCTAAAACCAGTACAAAGTGAATGATATTGGACCTCACGCGACACTAGCGCCGCTAGTGGCAAATTCACTAGCGATAGCCCCCATTCCGTAGTTAAAAAACACTTATTCATCAATTTCTGTATAAACTATTACCTCATATCAACAACAGCCATCAGTAACATTTAGAACTTTAAATAAAAGTTAGAAATAGCACTGGGTAAGGTATACCTTGTCCCGTGGGAGCAAAGTTATAATAGAAGTCCTACCGAGTGCTGTGGTCAAGTGAGTTTGAATTAAACTTCGAAGTTTTGCTGGAAAACGGGGATCGTGATTATGGAAGAAGCTTTTCTTCTGCGTACATTCATCAAGTATAATAAAACATTTTCTTGGAAATATTTGTACAGAATACTTTATGAACATAATATGTATTAGTCTCTAGTTGAAGTCAAAAGATATAATTATACTCAAGTACATAACGTGAACGTGAACAAAGCCTCGCTGATCTAGTTGTTTTAATACCGAGCGAAGATTTTGGGGAATTTATATTAGGAATTTATATAACCGTTTTATGACGACTTCCGTGGCGGAGTAGCGAACACGTGGGTTAACAAGGTGTCGCCTGCTCCGAGGTCCCGGGTTCGATTCCCGGACGGGTCAATGTAGGAAAAAAAGTATTTTTCTACATTTCTCGGGTCTGGGTGTTTGTGGTACCTTCGTCATTTATGATTTCCACATTACGAGTACTTTAAATAATTACTTACTTTGAGATCAGAACAATGTATGTATTGTCCACATTTCTTTTTTTATTTATTTACTAGGTTTGTGCTCTCATTCTAAAACCGACGAAATAGAGATTTAGTAGGTTTTGATATGTTTAAAAATGTATTAGGACTTGCCGATTTTTACTGAAAAATCAAAATATACTCCCATTCATTTATACTCGTACCTTTGCGTTGAAACTCTTGGATCTAGATTCGACATTTTGTACTGCCTAAGTATCTTTTTACAGTCTGTATTTTTTCGTTTCTTGTCTACTGCAATCCTATTATTTCCTTTGTATAAAACAAATTACAGCCCATCATCTCACTTACAACTCAACAAACTAGAGTGTACAAGTTATAAACAAAGAACAAAGTTATCGGCGCCTCCATTATCAATAAAAGTCCACAATACACACCTGTGATGGAAACTCCACCATTAAAAATAACTTTCTTGGAAGGGGAACATAACTCAAACTTGACACGTAATAAAACATGAAGTTTGTTTTAGCAGACTGTTTTAGAGTAGAGAGAGGCTAGATTTTTTTTACCAGCTGCCCTTAAGGGGACTGCTAGAGCTAAGTTCTGTCCCCCCCAATTGATTTAATTTTATTACTTCTAAACAAAATCAATTCTCAAAAAACTAGAACAGTATCATTTTAGCAAATTACATCTAGTATATTTGTTTTATCACAGTAAACTTTTCATTTAGTTGTTTATAAAGTCGAATTTGTCGCTAGCGCCAAAAGCGGCCGCTTTTAGAAATGATGTACATACAAGACGAAAGAATGCCATAATGAAAAGCAGTTAACAGTGATTCAATAAATATTTACTAGAGGTGATTTGCTTAAATTAAATTGTTCTAGTTTTTTGAAAATTGATTTCGTTTAGAAGTAATAAAATTAAATCAATTGAGGGAAGCACTTAGCTCTAGTATTCGCCTTAAGCCTGAACGCCCTGCGGCTTTAGACAAGTGGATTTCTTCAACGCTAGACGAGTAGATGTCAAATGTATGAAAATAACATAAGCTTACGATCGTTCGATCGTTTGTTAATGTCATTCTCATACATTTGTTATCTATTCGTCTAGCGTTAACGATATTAGATAGCCACTTGTCTAAGGCCGCTGTTTATCTAGAACGGTCCATTGGTCTATTTGTATAAATAGCGGATAGAGATCTGGTTCTAGATTTGATTCTCGGGTCAGGCAACACAAGTTTCGATTTTCAAATACTGCTCGG
Source organism: Anania crocealis (assembly GCA_949315895.1). Lineage (NCBI taxonomy): Eukaryota > Metazoa > Arthropoda > Insecta > Lepidoptera > Crambidae > Anania > Anania crocealis. The sequence continues at coordinate 3,416,404 of OX438858.1, read as the reverse complement.
GTTTGAGATCGCCAACCCGCATTTGGCTTGCATGGTGATGATGCCTGTACCCATTGCTGTGGTAACTAGAATTTAATGGTGGAGGCCTTTGCCCTGCAGTGGGATGATTATAGGCTGTTACTTTACTTTTACTTTACTAGATGCTTGGTCGGACTTCCTTCTGTCAAAAGTTAATAGCAAAAATTTAATAAATACAACGAACTTCCGAGTGATCGCGTTATTTATGTCTCAACAATAAGCGAAAATTACTTACAAAAATAAGTTTCCTATATCGTAGACTGCAATAAATAAATAAATATGTTTTTTATTATTATGTATTGTATTAGAATTTTCTGTGTGACTCAAGGAACATAGGAAAAGATATGCTGAATTGGTTCTCAAGTTTTGTGCAACAGTCATCTTTATTCAGTCTGGGCTAAAATATGATAGAAACCGCTTCTAGTCACAAAATGCGAATGGGATCACTACTAAAAAGGCGGGTAGTAAAATTTTCTATCCATCATTTGCCGAAATGCGATCGCCAACTCAGGCGGGTGTTGTCATTTTACCATTGGATAAAATGACAGAACACTCAGATATTATGAAACAACAGATATGTCTCTATAAGGAATCGATAGTTATCTGTCCAGCTGTGCTAGACAGATCAGTTAAGCAATCCTTACGGCTTACAAAAGTTGTACACAAATTCGTCATGTACTTATATTATATGTATATCATTTTCGGATATCTGGGAAATTCAGATTTCAAAGAAATCGGGAGCTAATATTCATGGACATTAAGTGCTATTAAGAGCAATCGCAGTATTTTGAAAGTTATGTAGGCTATTAAAAGTAAAAAAAAATAAACAGTGCTTTTTGGCAGGGCAAAACACTACCTACACTGGGTCATAACCCTTTATCTTGGGCCAAAACTCATCTTACCTACACTTTAAATAAGCTTCTGTGTTATTTAGTAGTTACAATCGCAATTGCACGACTCAGTTAGTAATTTATATCAAAACACTGGTATTAGGTTTTAAATATTCTTCTTCTTCTTCCTAGCAACTGTCCCGTCTGGTGACGGGGTCTGCTTTCCGACTATTCTTCCTCCACTTTGCCCTATCCTGGTCGTCGTCCTCGGTTAAGTCACAGCTTTCTAGGTCTTTCTTTATGACAAATATTGAGAATTGAAATATGAAATGATATCAAAAATAACAAACAAAAGCATTACAAAAGCCTTCGCAATTCTGCCGCTTTTTTTCCCCTTTCCGAAACACACTACATCTATCGAAGTAATACTATTCACAAAGATACATAAAATATATTGTTCTAGTTCTAGCTCTGTGTTAAGGAACTCAAATTAAGATTTAATAATTATGTAATAATAGGCTATAAATAAATTATTAAAAAAAAACTCATTTAATTACAAGGAATACTTATCTGTAGCAATGCATCTTAGACAGTCACTAATATGCAATAAAATTTAAGTGTTCTATTAAAAAATAAATCTTGTACCGAAGCCAGTAACTCATGTAGCGTCGCGCAATAACTTTGCTGCACCCACGTCCGTTTTTTCATGGGAGTTTGTCACGGTATTATTGCCACAGACTAGTGAACCTGCAGTGTATGCTATCCAAATTAAAATTATTTAGTACTATGCTGGAATTTTATGATAGATTTAAAATTAGAAAACACAAGCCACAAGCATCAACTTTTTTATAAGAATTTATGTTACGGAAACAATAAAATTCATATAATTATGAATTACTATTTATAACAAAAACTTAGTACCGTGTCGTTCAAACAAGCCTCAGCCAACTTGTGAATTTTTCGACAAAAACCCATTAGGAAATCAATTGCCAATTACAATTAGAATTTTACCAGATAAAAAACAATTTTAATAGATTAACACACCCCTAGCATACACTACTTCTTAAAGTTTTCTTTTATTAAATAACAAGAACATTGTTTAAATCCTAAAACCATTACTAAAATAGTATAGTAGCTGTAATTGTTTAAGCATAAAATAGCAGGATGAAACATGTTATTTTATTTCGACCTCAAAACAGTAAATCTACCGAAACTCTTTATAGCTGGCAGCACATAATTTGGAACCACAATCCACTATCAATTTGGAGCTAAATATATATCCTTAAAATGGTTTGTAATGATTGAAAACTAAATTTATCTTCTTTTGTTGCAGATTCTAAACGTGACCACTGCAACAAGACCGTGGAAATCTACGAGGATGTCTCCTCCCCGCCTGTCACGTCAGAAAACTTCGGGCGACCTCTTACATGCACTTATAGGTAATGGAACATAACACATAGCCAGAATATCTAGTCCATTTTTTAAAACAAATAAACTATTTTTAAACTTTTTCGTGCAAAATTAACGTATAAGTCGTGGTTAGTATATACATGGATATTTTCCTTACAGTACCTATCGGATATGTAGATTTAAAATTGAATGGGTTTCCACTAAATGTGCTGTGTATGTCATTATAAAAAGTATTGTGCAATAAATTAATAAAAACTGAAAGAGCCCATTTAATCACTGTGTAAAAAGGAGAGAGAAACTGTATTATAATTCACTCGAATCTTGTTAATGAGAAGGAACTTCGAAGTCAACACTCATTTAGTTAGGCTTAAGAAATTAAAAAATTGTGTGATTTTAATAAAATCCATACTTAAATCGTCTCATGTCGATCTGATATGAATCGACATATTATTATACTGAATACCCTTTCGTCTTCCTATGGGTGTTAACTAACACCAATTAAATAAACGATTACTGCCAGAAGAAGACGGACAGCATCGTATTATCTCCACCATTGGCCTAACTGCGATCAGCAACGATTATAGAAAAGCCTTCTTTTTGAGATACTTGTGTCCAGCCGTGGGCAAGCTTGTGTAAGTGTTCATTTAAACCTAAAAAGAAGACTAGTTATTTTCTCTCACAATTTATTGTTCTTAATAGTTAAGTGGGTATACTGTTTATTTAAAGTCTGTGGACCTTTTTCATTTAAATTTCATCGCGTCTAGACATTTCATGCCACTCACCTATTTACTTACTTACTTTAAGAATTAATTTTGTGAATCTGTATGTAAACATGTAAATAAGCATTAAAAAATGTATAAAAATAAAGATTGATTTAATTAAAATGGGAAGACTGGTCTCCACAACACAGGAAATCCCAGTGTGGAGTCCAGTGCTACTGTTGTATATTAATAGTAATAAGTTATGAAACTTGTTAGTGAAGTGGCGCGGAGCCTAGCTCTTGGGTGGTGGCTTGGCCCGTGAAGCTGAGCAGGTTTTGTTTTAGAGCAGTCCCAATATGCCGGGAATAAAATTGGGATTTTCGTGCAAGTTGACTCGGTCAGCTGATCAGTTTGTATGAGGGTTCAAATTGTTCGGTTTCGTGGGCTGAGCTACCGCTTGGGGGGTTTTGCATTATTTCATTGACATAGTATAGGTATAAGTAAAATATGATTATGTATTTTAATAATTTTAAGCAAATATTATGTCATGATATTGTTGTACTATAACAGTAACTAAGCCTGTAACTTTGTACTTTTTGGACTCAATAAATATTTCTTATTTCTTATATTTCTTATTTCTTATTATTTAACACATGCGTTTCTTACTCGCATTATTTTGTTCGGAATGTACACGGGCTTTCTGATTTCTGTTTGGTTTCTTGATGCACAGTTTTTTTTGTTTGTTAAACTAATTAATAATAACGTTTTTGGAATAAAAAATTCAAATAAGTATACTTGTATTAGTAATATACCAAGTAGCACCTTAAAAATGGAAACGTAAATATTTCGTCGTGGAATTTATTTATAAATTTTTAGTTTGAAATAAATAGACGTTACATAATATATTTTTGTAAGATTGCTACAAAAACTATCTGTCAGTTTAAAATCGGAACTTTTTATTTTTATTACTATTAAAATAATGAGTTTATTACCTATTTTTTCTTTACACAGGTTTAGGGCATTCCGTGGTTCACCAAAAGACTGGATATTGAGAATAAGATTCAAGAAATTCAAAGTTGGAACTTTGATTAACGGGACTACTTGTCACAAAGGATATATGCAGGTAAGAGCTTTATTTTATCTAGTTGTTTCACGCGTCTTTGTACGTGTATTTTGATACTATCCCACGATAACCGTGCTTTTTTGAGAGATAGAAGTAGTCCAAGTATGCCAGTTTATAATAAATTTTCGTACCAAATTTCCTCTAGATCTGTTTGAACCCTTTTAGCGTGAGAGTAAGAAACAGCCATCCAAACTTTCACATTTATAAAATAAGATTAGTAAGAATTTAGATTAAAGTTTTTTGGTAAATAAGTACTAAAGGAGCTGCCACGGCAAATAAAAAGATGCCCAAAAGTTTATTTTCCAATGTTGTGGTGTTTTTTTAAACTTAGTATGTGTAAATTGTGGTTTATAATATGTTTTTGTCCTGATGTCATTTTTTTCTTTTCTTTTTTACTTTCTTTCTTTCTATTGTACGTTGCTTGAGCGAGAAAATAGCCGATAGTTAGTCGCTTCGCCGGTGGTGGGATAACTGTCTGAGTAGTAATACATAAAAGTCTTATTGCTTCGCCAATCCTGTTTGTTGTTTAACAAAGAAATACGATACTAGTATTTGTCTTGGTTATAAATATTAATCTGGGTGACGCCACTGACAAAGTTCACTGTCGGTGCCTCGTTCCATCAGGATGTTAATCCCTTACTTTGGGGCCACGATAGTTAGTATGTTGTCTGGCGTATTATATTAATCAGGCCTAGTACGAGTAGTATTGTAATAAAAAGCTGTTTTTATTAAGGGGCTACTGCGTTATGTGACTATATTGTGTAAAGCGGAGAAGATTTTTTTGTGTCTTCAACACATGGAGATATAATTTCCTGATGGGTCTAGTAGACCTTGTCCCACGTCCTAAGGTCTCTGTATAAAAATTGTTTTTCTAACAATCATAAAGCGTTTAATAAATAATATATATAGGTTTTTTTCGTTCTTGTTATTCGCTTATTAAAATTTTTAAAACTGGTCAAGAGCTTAGCTTAGTCATATGCGCTTAAAGATTAACAAATTGAAAGAACTTATTCAGCTGAACCGTCATTGACCTTAGTGACTTTCGCGTACTTTGTTGCTCCCAAGGCGAATACCGAATATTCTAAATTGTCACGCTTAACAAAAAGAAAAATTAAATTACTGTGATTCCCAAAACACACTTTCTTAACAAACTCTGATTCAGTTCCTCAGTGGACCTATTTTATAAACTTCCAAGCAATAGCTATAAGAACTTAAGTGCTCAGCTTATTACAGAGATACAGCTTATTACAGCTTATTATAGGTGATATAAAAAAACTTAAAAGAAACGTTGATGTAAATTGTGTATTCTTTGTTTTATTAAGTTATAGGGTTCGCCATACATATTCCCAGGTATATTAAAACTAACATAATATAGCAGTTATTTTATTAGACATCGCTCGAAGGATTGCATCGTTGAAGTGGCAGTGGGCGGAAAGGTTCTCGAATGGCGACCGCGTACCGGACGACGTTCCGTGGGCAGGCCCCCTACAAGATAGACCGACGATCTGGTCAAGGTCTCGGGAAGCCGCTGAATGTGGACAGCACAAGACCGATCCTTGGGGGAGGCCTTTACCCAGCAGTGGGCGTCGTTCGGCTGATATGATGAAACATACCTATCAATAATTGTTAAAACTATTATTTTGCAAATTAATTTTCACTTGCCATCATAATGACAAATATGGATTCATCTTTAAAACCATTTACCTACCATGCTTGTTTAAGAAAGCCTATTTATTTCCTATTTTCCATTAATCTGAACTAATAATATGTAAAAGTTGAGAAGGTACTTTTACTTATTTATGTCTCTGTCTTACATCCCATAAATTTCTCCACTCTCTTTCAGATTAAAAGGCTAATTAATAGATTCATGAGTAAACTTGGCCTTATCTTGTAAAAATATTATCTCATGACTGAGAATTATAAATAACGGCTCAGATACGACTTAACTTTCAGTAGGTGCGACTCTAGAATTTTCTGATTCCTTTCTTGAGTTCCATTTGAAGACGAAGCAATAAAATTAGAATTCGAGGAATGTAGCTTCACTCTACAGATCGTATTATGTTGCTTAGTGTCTCAATATACGTTTTCGACTACTAGTTTTGATCAGTATTCTAACCTATCCTAACGCCCCGTTGGTCTAGTGGTTTAAATACATGGTCAAGATCTCGGGGTCCCGGGTTCGATCCCCAGGTTAGAGGCCTTACCCCGCAACATAATGTCCATATATTCGAATGGATTGGATCTGTCCCTTTCACTCATACCGATGTCTTATAGTATCTATAAGAGACAGATATATTCGTAAATACAAGCTTCGTGTTGCAGAGAATATTGCTCTGGTAACTTGAATTCAATGATGGAAGCTTTTTTCTGCAGTGGGATGATTATAGGCTGTTACATTTTGGTACTAAATGACGCTGTGTTTCCCAATGTGGCATGTCTTAAAATATTAATATATCGTAATATCCAAATGTATACAAGGCCTTGTATACAGAAGACCTTTATACCCCCTCTTAAGAAACATAATAGGAACGCATGACTGCCTAATCTCTACAAAGCTCCCGTCAGAATATCCAAAATGCCTCGTCATTGTGACATTTCTTCAAAGCACGTAACATAATTAGTCGCTACGCAATTAAAGTCCGATCTCAACTTTAGGGCGTAAATGAATGATCCGATAATTAGTTGTCCAAATTGGAACAGCCCGGCTACGTCAGGAAAGTTCAAAAATTAATTAAGTCCACTACCGGAATTAGGAATGATGAAGGAGATCACTTTATAAATCTTTGTCAAGTGAAATATTTGAAAAGATAAATTATTCGTAGCTCAGTATTCTTGAGTTCGTTTGCCTTTTGAAATTATATTGATATAAAATAAAATAAAAATAGATAATTACTTAATAAGTAACAGAAAAAGGTCCTCACTAATTGAGCATCCACAAATATCTCGTTGCTGAGTTGCGTTCATCTTTCAGTTAAAGTAATGCAAAAACTAATAATAATTCAAGATTTGGATTTAGTTTTTAGTTTTGGAGCGCTTTCTAGATTTGATTATACTTTAGGCTAAACAATTCTACGAGGTATTAAGTTCTATTGCAAAAATAATATAAAACATGAGCTAAGCACTTGTTTCTTATTTATTTTTAAACCTGATGATGAATACAGATGATTTTGTTTATTAGATAGAGTTAAGCGAACCATTGACCAAAAATATTATACAGTTGATTATTACTACGGTATGAAGGTATTTCTATTAGCACAATAATTATTGGTCAACTCGAAAAGTATCTGTTTTTTTTTATTTATTCGTTACTCCCAGGTCCTATTGCCGTCACGTAATACCCCCGTTGATCGCAAAGCCTCGTGAGCAACTCAATTCGTTGTCCGCGGCTATTTCACGGGGAAACTTCGTGTGATCCGAAGCACAACTGTCTTAAACAAATTAGGAGGTAGATCCCAGTCTCGTCTTGTGATAAAATTTTAAGCTGTTTCAAACTCCAATGTTTCTTTGTTAAGAAAGTAGCTGAGCTTTTAATTCATCCTGTTGCTGACGTACTAATGACATTTTGAGGATCCAATCGGGTTAGTAACACCGTGATTTGTACGCAAAAAATCATATTTTGACTTGAATTCAATGATGGAAGTCTTTGTCCTGCAGTAGGATGATTGTAGGCTGTTACTTTAGTTTTTTTACTTCTTGTAAACAGATAGTCGACGGCAACGCCAAGACGGATGTCTCCAACAGAAAAGAGCCCGGCTTGTTCTGCGGCGAGATCGAGCAACCGCAGACTTTCATCTCGGAGACCAACTTCGTGAAGATTGTCTTCCACGCTGACAACTTCACTGACCAGACGTATTTCAGTTTTGATTCGAGGTATGTTTCTCCTGTTATGAATCCCATTCCGGTTATACTGATGGTAGAAATTAGATTTATATGTGTTTGTGTCGTGTGGTGCTCATTAATAGGTTAGTCCCACACCTTTCCTTCCAATAAGTGACGTAAGAGGTGACTAAAGGAGCATTGCAAGGAAGAGATGGGCAGCAGCGGCTTTTCTGCTACTGGCCAAACTGCTATCTCCAACTCGCCTGCCAAGCTTGGCCATTGTAGTAAAATATATATATTAAAATGGTATTTTTATGGAGGCTGTGTTAGTAATACCCTCTTTTTGGAGGGACCTGGGTCCATCAATGGACTTGTAGAGTAGTTATAAACAGTCAAATTTTATTTTCAATTAATGATCATTAATTTATGATAATGCACGATTAGTGATTACGCATCACTTTTGACTTGCTTTAGCGATTATGATGGTTTTATTTTTCATTACAATATTGCTCAGAACTGGTACAATACACATTTGAAAAAAACTAACTATAAGAATTTAATACCTAATTAAACTGACTGACTCACTGGGCCACCAAAACATTTCTTATTGTCGACAAATTCAAAATTTTCATTTACAGAATTGTATTGTCATTGAGAATCAACAGTAATAAATTATATTGCAATGTGAACGTCTAAAATCCTATGTCTGTGATTGTTTCAGAGCTGAACAACAATTCGAAGTGTACCTTCGTTATGGTCAACATCCTGAGCTGTATCCGAATAGAAGAGGCGAAGTCGTGGCTGGGTGAGTGACCGACTACCTGTCTTACTTTCTTAAGTTGTTAACCTCGCAAAGTGGGTTTACTTAAATCGATTGGTAGCCTACCTAAGATTACAAAGCGAATGAACTTAGCCTAAATTTGAGATAAGTCTATAGTAACTCTCTCGTTTCAAAGATTGATTTACCCTGGTCGTTGGACTGGATAACGAATTTAAGTTTCCGAATTCCATAGTCAAGGCAAGGAACCCCTGAATTTTATCCATGCACGTTTGTCAATTTTCGTCCGTCCGTCCGCGGTAAATTGAAGGCTCCTAGTAGGTACTAGACAGTAAATAAAGATCATCATCATCGTCAGCCTATCGCAGTCCACTGCTGGACATAGGCCTCTCCAGTTGCATGCCACTTAGGTCGATCCTCAGCTTCTCGCATACAACTCCTGCCAGCCATCTTGCGCAAATCATTACTCTATCTGGCCTGAGGGCATCCTACACTTCGTTTGCCGAGACGCGGTCTCCACTCAAGAACTCCTAAACGAAGACAGTTTTAAATATTTATAATGCCGAAAAAGTCATTACGCACTGCAAAGATCTTTTTAGGAAAACTATATAAGCCTGATTGGATATTTAAATTCAGTTTGCCGCCGAAATAACTTACACAGGATGAAATTTTAACCACTTTCCAAAATTTTTATATGCGATCAGTATCGTATTTAAAGTCTATTTATGAAGTAAAAAATATAAATCAAGTTGTCACCTGAAATATTTTTCGCGATATAGTTTTCAATTTTTACGGTCCTAGACCTGTTAAGGTATAAAGGGAAAATCAAAAACTTATTAATAGTATTGTAATGAATGAATGAGATGCATATCGCGTAAAAAAAGTGTTTTAGCGGACATTATCTTGACATTTTTGTACTGGGCTATACCAAAAGAAAAAATACGTCATTTGATTTTTGCCTCATAGATTGCTATATTAAAATTTGGAAAGAGTTTAAAATTTCACCCTGCATAATTGGAAGAGAGGTGTAAAAGATGATGAAGAAATTAATAAAAACAATTCACATCCAAGGATATAGATAAGTGTACCAACTTATTATTGTAGAACTACTAAATGAAACCAAATGAATGAATCAGTTGACTTTGTATTACGCTGCAAAATGAAACATTTCTATAAATTCACATTATTTTAGTAAAATTGTTTTGTTCCAAAAGTTATTTGGCGTTAGTAAAATAGGTGCCTTAGAGTATCTTTGAAGTCAGAAATTCATTAACATACATTCATTGTTTTAATACATACTATAAGTGTAAATAGCACTTGATATGCATTCAGAGTAAATAACATTGTACTCAAATGAATTATTAACTCCGTGTTTATTATTTACTCATGTACATACACGTACACGAACACAGCTTCCATTAACTAAATGTGTTAATCCATGGCATTACCATGATCCGTGAATTCAGATTGATTATAATTTAATATCCATTAATAATAGGGGTTAAAGTATGAAATTGCCGATTATTTTTATTTTGTTTATAGCTCTTAAGTATAGTCATATTATTGCGTAATTTTTTTTGTATTGTATCAAAAACTAAATAAAGTAACTTTTGACTAAAAAAAAAATGCAATACTAGTGCCTATTACTTTAAAGGAAGTCGTTGAAAAGACCCCTTACAATGTGTCAGCTGACCTTCTTGCTTCAATCAAGTATATTTGTATTATATACTTTGATTTTCAGAAATTTAAATACTATAATGCGTAGCTTTATATCCATCTAACTTTCACCTTTAATTGCATCGAAAACGGTTTAGGCGTTTTTAAAAAAACTCAAAAATTGTTAGTATGGAAAAATGACTTTTCTCGATTTCGTCCATACAAAACGGCAATTTCATACTTTAACCCCTAATACATCAACCTACACTAACATTATAAAGAAAGAAACGACCTAAAACAAGTTGTTATCTAATATACGAGTAGTATCGACGAATAGATAACAAATGTATGAAAATGACATTAGCTTAGGATTGATGTTTTGTCTATTCATTGAGCGTATACAATATTAGAAAGCCACGTACGTTTGAAAGTAATAAACACGAAAAATGTTTAATATGTTTTATTAACTTAGTAATAAACATAAAATGATTTTTTAGGATTCAAAAAATTATACGTATATATTATACCAGGATTTTGAAACACTTGACAGCCCTAAAATCAAATTCAAACTGATCAGTCAAGAACTTGAGTCAGACAATAGCTCTTCCAAACGATCTGCTTTGTATGTTAGTCACGTAGCAGACCTTTGTTGCTTTGCAATTCCGCGATAATTTAAATAAGCCAAAAAGGCCTCGAGCTGTAAACGCGTAGCTTTTGTTTGGCAAAACGATTTTATAGCGTTTGGATAAGTTAGAGACGAGGGGAGACTATACAGACGAAGCTTGCAATTTTAGATATTTTTGTAATAAAATCAACTGCTTATTGAAAATGACACAAACTTTTTCGACTATTTATACACTTTCCAATTTTAACCACCTGTAACACGCAGCCCACGTTATTGGACCATTATGTATAACATCTTGGCAGTGCTATTTATTTTTTTACAAAAATAAATTTTGAAAAATTTAAATTTTTGATTCAGACTTTTAATTTTGTAACACGATGTGACGCGCCCAGACGTATTATTTTGCTGCGGCGGGGTCTCGGTTGAATAAACCTTACACAGCTACATCCGTGGGCGTCACAGCGTGTTTCTAAATAAATAGCTGAAACGATATTCAATATTATAATTAAAAAAAAATTGTAAAAAAAATAACATTGCTAAGATGTTAATTAGCGGATCCCGCGATCTTTGTATCGCCTTAGAATAGTTCCTATTTGATTTGACGTCTTAAATGTCATTGTCATCAAATATGGCGTGGTTGGATTATAAAATAAAGAAATACTTTTTATTTGTGAAGTTAACTTTTTATTATTTTTTAATACTTATTATCCTATTCCCGACCCAGACAAATCCAAAAGCACAAAATTCATAAAAATCCGTCCACCCGTTCTCGTGTTCTAAGTGGTGTAACTAACACGACTTTCTTATATATATATATATGTATATATATATATATATATATATGTATATATATATATATATATATATATATATATATATATATATATATATATATATATATACTACAAAGTACATACAGAAGAAGGTGGGCACGTCTACTTTCCTGAATTGGTCAAACTGAGTTCGCCAATTTGATGCTTACCACTATATGTTAAACAAAAAAATATTACATTTAAAAAAGTCGTAATGAAATCTTATAAATCTATATTACGAGTAGCATAAGAATCAATAACTGTATGATTAATTTGTGTATAACCTTGCTTATTATAAGTTAGCGATAGATTAACACTGTTGCAAATCTAAACTACTAACATTTAAACAACCTGTTTTTCATTGTACATTTACTTTAGAGAGCTTATATTTTTCCTTACATTTCTTCACCTCAATCCATCTAAACAACCAGCTCAATTTGTCGTCGTAAATTCAATTTTCCCTAGAGGCATTTGTATGTACAAGATAACAACCGATTGATGTTCAAATCCCCCAAAAAGAGGGTTCAACCCTTCTTATTCCTCAAAGCAATTATTGGCCCCGCTAAATACTCGGCAATCCGGCAAATCATCTCGATCCAAATAAGTCAAGTTCCAATTACTTTGAGGACTTATCCCGAATGTCGGAAGCATTCCAGAGTCATTTTCTGGCAGCAAACGGCCACACTTCAAGACGTACGTGACCAAAATGGGGAATAAATTGTCGCTAGTCGACAGAATAAGAAGAAAAGCCAAATCAGATGATAAATTAAAAGGCTATGATAACTAGTTTTTATAAATTGATTGCGATAGGGTAGAACTCCTCTGTAGACTACAGTTTTGCAATGTAAGTCAGTAACAAGGTTAAGGATTTTGTCCTTTATATGTTTTAATATCCATACTACTGATTGACGAGATATTGATGATGAAATTTAATACGTCACCGAGATTTTTAATATTTTCTTTCTGTCGTTGTATTTCTATTTATACTATAGAATTAAATAAAATGAAGTATTATGAAATGAAAGATAGTTTACGGATTTAGAACGCGTTTATTTTTGATTTAACCCGACGTTTCGAACCCTTTACAGCGTTCATGGTCACGGGTAGACTAAGGTGTTATTCGTCTTTAAGAAATGTTAAGTATTATGTTTACTTTGACCAATTTCGCGACATTAGATGATAACAATTCTGGAGGATAATTATTTCAATGTCATCTTTGTCACCATTTGTTAACGTTCATAACATTCAAAACATAATATACATGCTAAGAAATGATTATAAAATGCACCAATATTCAGTAAGTATTTATTTCTATTTCTGAGTATAATGAATAACAATTAAATATTATGACTGTATGATAAACAAATACGATGTCTTCAATCTGGCAGGGCAATTTTTCTACTATATTCTTACTCTCATAATTAACAATTTTTACAAAAAAACAACAATATTACTAAAACCCAAATAGAACGGTTCTTGACAAGCTGTGCCCTTGGCCACCTATTACGGCCTGCACTGATTTATGCCCAGTAATCGAGTGCCCGAGAAAGAGGTAGATGCTGACTTTGGGATTTTTCCGATTTGGCAATTTGATTTTGTCTCATAAGAAAATTTGGGGCAAGCAGAATTTTGATTTCACATTCCTCATACAATCTGCGTACCTAGTATTAAAGGTTGTTCGTTTTTTGGTATAGTATTTAGGTAGCAGATATATAATTAACACCAAATATCAAGAACTATTGCAATGGCAATGAGTTGACGGATGACCGAATTTATTTATAACATTCATCTCAAACATGACCGTGCTTCGGCAGAAGACAGTATTCAAGCTGAGACAGATTCAGCAAGGAATTTTAATTACGCTAGTAAAGTTTCAGTAAAGTTGCCTTACATAACATTAGATCGATCCACTGTAGACTTAGTCACAGTATTCCTAACAGTGCTTGTTAGCTCCTAATCTAATTATATTTATAATAAACTTTGAGAGCACATCATGCCTGTGTATCACCATAGTTGCGCATTTGTAGTATATAAGACCTTAATTATTTTATAGTTGTAACAGTACAAGAATTTCAATAACGTCAAGAATAATATTTCACAAACAATACTACAGTAAATGATAATAATATTTGTGGTGTCAACAAACCAATCTCTAAACATTCCAATTTTCTCAGGTCCTATTGCGAGAGAGTGTTCCGAGACTGCCGACTACAAACGTGCTACGTCCAATCAGCAGCTTATCCAGGAGTTTACCCAAGAAACCTTCACTGCAGGTAAACTATAAATACTTACTTCCCATACCAGCTCTGGGTTTAAGTTGACGTATTTCTAAGTTCCCATCGAGCTATCTGAGATCGAAAAGTACTCGTAATTAATAAAAACAACTTTGCTCAGTGAAAGAAGAAAACTACGAGCTGTATACAAGAATTATTAGCTTGACTGAAATAAAACAGATGTTTGACAACCTCCTTGGCGGAGTGGCGTACACAACAGTTTTCAAGGTGTCGCCTGCTCTAAAGTCCCGGGTTCGATTCCTGGATGAGACAATGTAGAAGAAAAGTGTTTTTCTACATTTCCTCGGGTCTGGGTGTTTGTGGTACCTTCTTTGTTTCTGATTTCCAATATACGAGTGCTTTAAATAGTTGTTCAAATTGGGATCAGAACAATGTATGTGATGGTGTCCGCATTTATTGTTATTATTTGTTAGATGTCAGAAAATACCTAATTATGACGTAGATAACGCATCCAGGTGCTTGATAAAAAGTTTAGCAAATGAGATTTGGCACTGACCAGCATAGCGTTTGACAACGTGTGCATGTTTTACTGTAAAATCTTTCTGATGCTACGTCTGATGGACATGAAGCACCAACAACACAGTAATTTAGTAATATTAAAAGGATTTGACGATTTTGAAAAAAATATATCAAAATGCGTCTACAGTCAATAAAAATGAATCGAAACATTCACACAAAAAACAAAATACTGAGTTGTATTTTGTTCATGATTCCACTCAACTTTAAAATTATGTTCTGTTGGATATAATAAATAACAAACTACAATTGGAACTTTTTATTATTGCCCAACTTTTGTTGAACAAAGCTGTCCGTATAGATTGCGATTTATTAAAACTTCCATTAACTTTTTTTAATGTACCGTTTTTTGAAAGTTTATCACCTACCAAAAATGGTATAATCATCATCATATCAGCCGAATGACGCCCAACTGCTGGGCATAGGCCTCCCCCAAGAAACTCCACAACGATCGGTCCTGTGCTGTCCACATCCAGCGGCTTCCCGCGACCTTGACCAGATCGTCGGTCCACCTTGTAGGGGGCCTGCCCACGGAACGTCGTCCGGTACGCGGTCGCCACTCGAGAACCTTTCCGCCCCAACGGCCATCGGTTCTCCGCGCTATGTGTCCCACCCACTGCCACTTCAACGATGCAATCCTTCGAGCGATGTCGGTTGTTTTAGTTCTCCTGCGGATCTCATCATTTCTGATTCGATCGAGCAGGGAAATACCAAGCATCGCTCTCTCCATTGCTCGCTGGGTGATCCTGAGCCTTCTTATGAGACCCATAGTAAACGACCACGTCTCACTGCCATATGTCATTACTGGCAACATACTGGTACAAAACAATGGTATAATAGTAAATGGTAAATTTATGGTATGTTAGGTATATAAAGAGTTTTTAAATGTAAATGGATCACTATGAATAAGTAAGGTTATTTTCTTTATTTGATATTTTAGCAATTAAATTGCAATTATAATATATGTATATAATTTTTCAAGTTTATATACTGATAAGGTTATTTTGTTTTATATCGTTTTATTTCATAATATAATACATTATTTTTCAAAACCAAAGTTTTGATATACATTTTTATCTACCAGGTACCATCTTAACACCAGACTACCCTACATAAAGTTGTATATTGAGAATGAAGAATTCAATATCGATGGTCAGCGTTGCGAGAATATCATGACATGTCCCATGAGACCAATCACTTCTGGTAAGTTGTGAAATAGTATCTAGACTTCTATTTTGTTGAACTCAATAGTATTAAGCAGTGTAAGCTACTCGAGTAGAAAAATACCCGAGCAATTATTCTGAGAAAGTCTCCTTATTATAGATGCATCTTGCTCATATTCAATACTAGGTGAAGAACTGTTTGCAGTTTTACTATCATTATCATCAGCCCGTATCAATCCACTGCAGGATATACGGAGTACTAGTACTTATTCTGTGATATAGGGATGCCTAGAAGAAAGATTTTGTTATAATTGCCACTCTTATCATGTATGTTAACGATCGCAGTTTGAGCCATGCTAGGGAGAATGCGTTGTTAATATTTGTGTTCTGGAGTTACTATTTAGTCGCTTCTTACTATACCTATAGGATGAGCTGGTTTAGTATCAACATGCGTTCTTCTTTCTATAATGTACAATGGCACTTAGTTAGCTCGATAATCAAAGCGTCAGTGAAGATTACCAAGATAGATCATGTTTGCAATCTTCACTTTTTATTGCTTTGAGTGTTCATTATATGGGATTAAAATCACATTGCTGTTCATTGTGTTTTGATTTGACAATTATTCTTACTTAGTTAGGTTTTTAATAAGTATCAGAATCTCTAAATTAGCTTTTTCGGCTTGAAAAAACATTATTTATCACAAAACCATCTGTTCTACACATGAGGTTCACTTAGGGTAAGTTTCAAAGTACTCCATCTTTACGTTAGACAGTTGATATGGGAGGGGTGGTACGCGTTAATTTGTTAAGTAGCTGAGATGCCTTTGGTTGGAACTTTTGGAATGTTATTTATAGTTATAGGGCAGCAGCATTCGGCAAAAAAATAAGAGATACATTTGTTTGAGAAATAGAGTGAAGTTTCTAGAAGAAATACTTACAATACAAAAAATAAATTTTCGAATAAAAATAACCAGAATTTGGCAGTGGAAATGTTTATTCAAGGAGTTGTGTTTTGAATTTATACATTTTATTTGCTCAAAGAACAGTTTAAAAAGTAAGAATAACGTAGTATCCAATTTTTTAAGAAAAATTAATCAAAAATTTGCATGTAGGTATATAATTCATAAGAAAGAATAAAACATGACTAAGCAAAGACCCTTGTGGCACTTTCATACTTATCAGCATCATAAAATTTTTTTCATCCTATTAGCATAATTATAGCAAATGCAAAGGGCTCAAACATTTTCTTGCTTTATGTTAATTTTTTTGTTTTAGCACAATAACTTAACGATTTCATCATTAGCAAAAAAAAAACATTTTTATTGCAAAATATACTTGCAGGTTTAGTTCTTTACAAGTAAGCACACATGGCACTCTTAAGCCTGTTACAATTTATAGCGGCCATATATCTCCGAAACGAGTTGAAATAAAAGCTTCAGTACAACTTGACAAGCGGCTGCAATCCCTTCCAGTTATAATTTTTCCTTTCGCGAAGGCGCGAGAATTTATGGCGGTCATAAATTACTGAACCCCAATAATGGGAATTAAATCCTTGGGGTTCTTGCGTTTTTGTAGACATTCATAAAACTTTTAAGTTTAATGAAGATGGTCGTTAGAGCAATGGTAAAGGTTAAATAGTTGCACAATATTATTATGATCCCATAAGACTAGTCAATACCAGTGTTTTTATGTTGCTGTTATAACTTTGCTTAGATATAACTCGTATATTTTAGATTTTGTTAGGACAGTAATTTCTTAAACGTGAATTTAATAACACCAACTACCTATCTTCAAAACTCAAACTCAAACTCAAAACCTATCTTCTTTCACTCTAAGTTTTTATCCTATGTGTTTTAATTTAAGTACTTTCCTTTTTTAATACTTTGTGGTCACTGAATCTCCTATATAATATCTATCTATAAGTATTATTGGGTTTTTATTTATATGTATCGTATTGATTGTATAGTTTTTGTAATTTATCATGTATTATGTATGTATATTAATTTATATTTTGTAATGTTGACTTATCAAAACTCTCCGCCTCCTTCCCCTCTCAACTCTATTTCTACTTTCCTCTACCTGAAGGTTGTCTGGAAGAGATCGCTTTCTAGCGATAAGACCGCCTAAATTGTACAATTCTTGGTAAATTTATATCCTGTGTTACATTTGATTTGTTGGTGTGCAATAAAGAATATCTATCTATCTATCTATCTAACCAAACAAACCTTTCCTGAATAATGTATTCATAGAGAGTGGTCTTATTAGTATGAAAACTACGTCACATAAATTAGAAAATTTATGAAAATGAATTAAACAACTGGAAGGCTGCTTTCTTGTTTGATTTTCAACCACCAAAAAAAAACAGTATTTTTATGTAAATTTGTTTTGCAAAAACTAATTCTTATAACTAATTCTTTTTTCATAGGCTCAGAGAACTGTCCATACGACTACATCAAGATATACGACGGCAGAGATGAATCAGCGTCTGTAATTGGAACCTTCTGTGGGATGGGTAAATTCCCTTACTCTATCATCGGGACCTCTCAAGATTTGTTCGTCGAATTCGTCAGTTCACCTGCAGGTTAGTGCTTATTCTTTAATCAAATCAAGTTCCTAATCCATCATTTTTAAGAGACTTCAAAAAAGGAAGAGGTTATTTGTTCGTCTGTATACAACGTGTAACAAAACGCTTGATTTATTTTAAATGCCTAAAAAAAAAGTCGTTTGCCAGTGATTACTTTTGGTACATACGCTTTGGTTTGATGAACCGTATGCGAGGTTCCAGCTTTTTGTTACAGCCTGTATTTTTTTAGGTTTTAAATTTTAAGGAATCTTGTATAGATTTTTCTTATCGATATTGCATGCATATCAAATGATTTTGTCATTTGTGGTTGTTTTTGAGGACCTAGTGAAACACAAACTAAAAAGACTTGACAACCTAAGCGCTATTATTTGAAAGCCTGAGGCTCTACAGTTACTCGTACTTCGTAAGCGACGCCCATGTGACATATCGTACATATTATTATGTACACATATACGCCTATACGCATATCTGCCTCTTTCACATAATATAAGACATCATGAGTAAGAGTGACAGATGGAGTTGAATATTCGGACAATATCTCTGCTAACTCGTGTCTGGCTTGAAAGTCATTTTTTTTACAATGGGTTTGCTCTTGACTACATACTTAACTATACAGTTAAGAAAAAACCGCAGAGGGATCGGTTAGCCGTCATCATTGGTTAGAAAACCACAAAGATGCCGTTGCCCAGGGTGGACCACTAGGAGGTAGATCCCACCACCCCAAAAATATAACAAAAATATAGTATAGTAGAGTAAAACAGAACAGAACAACCAAATCATTGCGACTGAAACAAGATAACTGGTATATTAGCACCAATTTGAAAACAATACCAGCTCCTATTATCAGAAAACTATTATATTTAGTATTTGTTTTGTAATACATCTTAAAATTACTCAGATTGTAAAAATTGATTGTATTCTACCAGGTCCACTTCTCAATACTGGTTTCCACTTCAACGTTGGCAACTGGCCTGGTCATGTAGAAGCTGCCGGCTCCAAGGTCGGAACTTGCGACTGGCTCCTAACAGCTGAATCTTTGAAGAAGTCCGGTGATACTGAAGGAATATTCTTGTCAGTAGCCCACTGGTATCCGCCGCATACTTCATGCACCTACTTGATGCAAGGATTACCTGGTCAGGTTGTGAGGCTTTACTTTCCAAGGTATGTCACGTATTTTTTTCCAACGATTGGTTTAGATAGATTTCGTTAACGAAAGTCATATAACACAAGACCATTGACTGTTTTAAGTGATTTTTGTTTGATATCGATGGGAACAGCGATGTCTTCGTCATTTAGTTAAAAAAACGACTTATGCAATGTAGTCAATCAATTTATTGTACACTGAATTTAACATAGATACTGTTTGCAGCTTCCGTATCAATCGCATTGAGTCTCCCATCGTACCTTGGACCGGCGACTGTGGAGAATCTCTCACCTTGTATGATGCACCAAGACCTGATGACGCTCGTATCATCAAAACCTTCTGTGACACTTTCAGTAGACCTATGGAAAAACACGACTTTGTATCGACTGGAAACGCCATGTTTGTACGATTTGAAAGCAAAACCGGGAGTTACAGCGGGTAAGTGTTAGATATTGTACAATAGTCATAAATTAGTTTTTTAAACAAAAAATGTCACAGTACTCAAATAGGTTCGTAACTATCCTAATATTACAAACAGTTTTAACTTTATTGCTAATTTAAAAGCACAAATAATATTTATAATATAAAAGCAGTTATCATAATAATATAGATATCCGACATAGATATATTTCCAGATAAGCCACAGAGTTTCAGGAGCAAAATACTGCAATCTTTTGCGCCAAAGCAGCCATAGCTGATTGCTATAGGGTTCACCATTCTTTTTAATTTGAAGCAATATAAGTTATTTTTTAATTTTGTTATAGTTTTAAATCATACTTAGTCTTAGTCTTAGGTAATATAATTGTAGTCCACATTGCAAGCCGTGGCAGCCTGTAATTGAGACGGCACTTAGCTTTAAGTCCATTTATGATCTAACTCATTGCTCTTGTATTAGTGTTTGTTATGTTGGTTGTCCAAATGAATAAAAAAAATAAAATATATATAAACTTAAAAATTACAAATGTTTTTTGATCACGTTTAGCTTTAAAACTAAAAGATAATACATCTCTTAGCTAAATTTGATAGTAAATTCCGGAAGGTGGTCTGGTGTTCTGCAGAACATTTTCGAAATAAAGAGCCAGTTTAAGACACTACTAATCTCTCACAAATTTGTTTCAACCCAAAAACATTTTACTAATTGACACCGAATCAAACATAACAAAAAAAAATATATATAATTATATTCAATTGAATGTTTTGGTTACATATGCTAATCCCTTACAGATCTTCTCTTTACTACTGGGCACACTACGACTTCTTCAATAACACGCGATTCGGTGAGCCAGTGCCAAATACCGCTTGCGATGAAGTCATTGCCTCCTGGAAGCAAAGAGCCGGTCGACTTAGGTCGCCGTTAAACACTCTGGTATACAAGCAAGCACCACCAGGAGAAGACGTTCACTGCTTATATAGATTCGTCACTGACAAGAGAATATACGCCAGAGTCATATTGACTATCTTGAGCGTCAATTTTAAGGTTTGTACTCTAAAGTGTAACTTTATCCCAAATTCCTTATGTAATCAATAAACTATCATTTAATATAGCAATATCAAATCTTGAGAACAACGACTCTTAAAGTCAGATGTGCAACTTGAAACTGCATAAGATCTAATACATACCAATTTTGTGTTTAGCAAAATAGTGTTGAGCATTTCTTTTAATCCAACTTCTCAATCAATCAACAACTCATTGCCGTTCTTCTTTTTCTTACTGTGACATAATGATGACTTCTTTCCCTCTTGAAAAATTTAACTTCAATACCCATTGTAAAATATATTACTTTTGTCTATAGGAGCATCCATACACACCTGTTTCCTGTCAAAACTGTTACGAAGATCGTGCTGATAAACTGATTATCTGGGAACCATTCCAAGGACCTAAAGCTGGAAACTCATCAATAGGGATCACCACCACGCCACTACCTCTGCACTTAGCTGTTCAAAGATCTTTAGGTTCATGTCTTTGCGCCAAGCATGCAAACACAGTATCCAGAGCTAGACCATACAGAGTTGTATCTTCAGGGGAAACGCTTAACCTTCAACTTATAGTGGACAATGCTCATGCTGCAGCGTCATATTTCAAAAATCCTTCCCCTCTTTTTGAAGCTAGGTATGAATTTGTGCATGGACCACTATGTGGCCCGCCAGTCCTAGCTGCCGCCTCAGATGGAGAAATTGTCTATCCTCATTTAGAAGCACTAGGCTATACAGAACCACCGAAGCGTATTCAATGTATTTGGGATTTAGAAATTGAAGAGAAAAGAGATATTTGGCTCCACTTTGACAGTATCAAGTTTGCATCACGACATTGTGAAGACGGCAATATACAAATCTACCTACCTGGTAGGATAGAGCCATACCTCTCTGTTTGTGGTGGTAATGTATCAGAAACAGAAAAATTACCAATACTCTCAGCTGGAGAACTTGGCTTTGAGTCATTAGATGATCCATTAGTAATTGAAAAAGAGAAAACTAGGTCTATTAGGATTGTCTTTATTGGTAGCGCGTCTCCTGCAAGAGCAGCGTTCAAAATCGCTTGGACTGGTCTTTATCATTTACCAAAAAATTCTGATGGCACGCTAATGACATCTAGATTGACTGATGGTGGAATTAAATCTTCAGATTCGGGGCAAGGTTGTGATTTCATATGCCCCGGAGATGAAGCGCTTTGCATTCCTGCTCGCCTGATTTGCAATGGTGTAGTCAATTGTCCAAATGTTACAACCACTGAAAGAAAGTTCTGGACTGCTGAGGAAAAACGGGCAAGAGAGGCATATTCAGAGGATAGTTTGCGGCGGCTTGGGTATTTGGACGCTTTGAACGGTATACCTTTTGGTCAGTTGAATGATGAGTCACCTGAACTATGTGCTGGAGCGAGAAGTTCAGTTGCAGGCGACTGGACAGCTCCTGCATTGGGTGCTGGCCTGGCGATCGCTTTAGGTATATGTGCATTGGGTGCTGCTTGGCGTTTGTGCTGCCGCAAGAGGTCTCCAGACGAGGAGTCTCTGGATTACTGACACGCGGCCCGCGGTGCGCCGCACGCACCGCCCTCCCTTCATTCCAGGTCTACATCCAGGGATCTCCCGTTAGACTGGAGCCTCCATTGACAGACACTTTATTGAGCGCCGGAACCTTCACTCGTAGATTATTAGACGACGTTTGTTAAATGTATCCGTTTATTTCTGAATGTTAAGCAAATACTCCGTTTTAATAACATTTTGTGGTTACGTGACGGTTTCGTGCTTTTAATTACAGCTCATTTGAACTACGAGGGTTCTCAATTATAAATATTAAGGCGCTCAACTCATAGTTGATTTGTAATTAATGTACATACGTAACGTACGGTTAATTAATTCTAATATTAACGTACGTTCCATGACGATGATCATAGGTTATGACAAGGTGATAGTAGCCAAAGAATTAAGCAATTATCAATTAGGTAACATAGTTATAACGAGATTTTGTAACGTGGTTTCAATTTAATAACCAAGGGGCTCATAAAATAGTTAACGTTATGATAATTGTGCATCATTCAAAGTTAATTCTGAACTTGAATTTCTGACTAAACAAACTCATATAATTTAATATGAGAAACTGTTTTATTACACTGGTTTTGTTCGAGAAAAAAATTTGTTTTAAAATGCTTCAAAAGCAAGTTGACTGATTGCGAACATCACATTATGTCAAATACTAGATTGTAAAAATGATGTATATATTATGATAAGCATGTTGTTCGAGTATGAGCCTTACACTCTAGGCTAGGCGCTTGAGGTAATATTTTCATTTAATTGTTTTTACTAAGAATAATCCATAATTATAAATATTGTTTAAATGACAGTCTATTCATTGATTCTTGGTAAAATATTCTGACTTCTCTAGTTTGAATTAAGCGTGTATTTTAATCTTGTTTGTGTAAGCCATCTCCTGCACCTAGAGTTGAGTGCTTAGACGGTAAATTTCATTGATTCCTTGGCACAGCACTCCAGTGTCATGTTTTACTTGATAATTATTTAATTTGCATGCCAAGGGATCTTTGATGTTTGCGTTAACTTTAAGGAAATGTAACGCACGATCATTAGCGAAACTTAGTTATATATTCGCAATAATTTAATTCTGTACAATGTGTATGGCATTAGCTGTTTGTAAGAGCTGAAACGTTTGACATGCAAATTGTATTAATGTGTTTTATTCTTAAAATCCTCTTATCTTTTATTTCCAATTTTTGTCATCTCCCATTACAGATAAATAAAACTCGTCCTTGTTTGATTTATCTGTAACAGGTGCCGATTTTAATTTCAAAAATTATTTTTTATTCTTGCTGTAATCTTAGTCAGAGGTATAGGAAAGTTAAGGACATAACAATATGATTCTTAGTGCCTCTTAACTTATTTACTTGTTTTACTTTTACAAGGAAACTTTTATAAATTGTTTTACTTTAACAAATTTTGACACTTTTGTTCACACGTTTCAACAGTAGTTATGTAATATGTGGAAGCTCTTACAGAACAAGTTATAAAAGTAATATTTTGCACAAATAGTGCCCCTGATCACTGCCGATACATTTCATAGCTTGTACCTTTAGTACTTGATGTTGAGCTTTCGATTAATAAAACTTTATTATGCAGTTGGTTTAAAATTCGTAAAAATAGTTTTTACCATACGAAAATGTGACCCAATATAACAAAACTTGCTTAAAGATTTACAAAGTAAGATCTGCAGCGTTTCCATAAACCTGCTTCGAGCTTTTTGTAAATTTGTGTAGAATCAAAAAGTGGTAGTGCGTAACCGATTTCAAACAAAGTAATATTCTGCTTTAAATTTTGCTAGCAGAACACAAAAGAAACAATTTTTGAAACATTCTGTGGTCTTCAGGTATGTTGGGAAATATACCTAATAAAAATCATATGAACTAATAAGTAAGTTCGGACTGTCAAGGCATGTATAGTGTTGTTATTGAATTTCTTCACCTGGATCAAAACGAGAAAATAGATTAGCAATATCTTTAAAATTTATTACATTATTTGTTTAACACTGTGTAGCAATAATTTATATTATTACTCGTATTTAATGCTCAATAATATTTATGTATAATAATGACTTGTCACCACGATCTAACATACATGCAGCGCCATCTCTCGGTGGCGAAGGGAACTATTATATATTATGTTAATTGATGCTACTTTTTATACAAGAGATAGGTAAGTTGATGCAGTGGTACAGTCGATCATAATTTCAAAAGTACAAAATTATATACCTTTGAAGCTCAATCACAGTTCAGATTCAGCTCAACATCGAATTCTCTTAATACCTTAGTTGTAATTTTAGCGAATTGTTTTATGTACGCGAATGTACCGGAAAATGTTAAAAAATAATAATATATTTTGTACAAAAGTAGTGATGTTTTTTATTGATCCTTTTTTTACTGACCAATAAAACAGGAAGAAGTTCAGGCAATTGTATATTTTGTTTGATGCAGGCTTTGACGGAGGATCGGTGGCTTTGGTGTGTAAGTACTGCGGCTATAGCGGTCATGTTAGCTTAAGGCTGCTCGCCCACGTCCGATAATCGGTGACCGATTTTTTGTAGGAGAAAAATAGAACGTACTGATAGCAATGGAGCAACGCACACGTCCTACAAAAAATCGGTCATGATTGTATATGCTGCTGCCTACCTCTTTTTTATAAAGTGTTAATTGAATTAATGCTTAAAATAATTGTTTACTTAATTTTGAAGACAAGTTCTTTCCTTAGGCCTAAGAACCATATTTTTTATTCAAGTCCGTATCGTTCAACTTCTTGAATCTAACTGCTAGCCTAATCTTGTCATATAGAACGAGGTTTTAAATCCCAGTAGTTCGTGATATATAGATCGATATCCATCGATCGCCTATTACGGAGCGCCTATGCGCATAGTAAGCGACAGCGCGCGACAGTACGGGCCGCCGCGCTCAAGTATTTTGTAGTTATTTAAATATAGTAATTAAGTATATCATTTAATGAATTCAAACTCAGCGAATATGTCTAGAAATATTTAGCAGCTTTAAACATGAACGAAAAAACCTTTCGAAGGTAGTTTAGTTAATCAAATCGTGAAACCGTTGGCGACTGTGACTAGAATAGATTCTCAACTATTACATATATTTTTTTCAGACTTCAAAACGATGTTTTTTTAGTTCTAAAATGGGTTTTAACAACTCAAAAACGCTGCCTCTTAGAACTACACCGCCTTAACGAAATCCTACGTTTTACAGCTCTAAAACTGCTTCTGCTACTACTAGAGTTACGGAAGTGACAAAACACACTCTGCTACTGTATTTCTTTTTAGTATACTTAGCCCTTATTAGGTTGTGTTCTGTAAATCAAAGAAAAATTAAATCTAAGTTAGACAAATAAACCTTTTATATGGCGTGAACGTTTCTTACAAAATGAGACAAATTGTAAAAAATACCCCTTTTTGAAGTGAGTATTACCATCCTTGTATTCCATGCGAGTGATAAGAGAAGACTTAAGGAATACTGCCAGAAAAAGACATAGTGCGTAGTTCTCTCTCTACCATTGGCCAGACTGCAGATCTGCATCTAGTCTACCAAGCATGATGGTTGTAACAAACTCCCCATCTTCGAGAGGAAGCTATTTCTGACTGAAATAGTTTGATGTTGGTTCTTGAACTACCTATTCATCTTTATAATTAATACGAATAGTAATTAATAGCTGTTGCCCGCGACTTCGTACGCGTCAATTTCTGTTTTTATAATTGCAATAATTTTTGCAACACTTTTCACTGATGCTTCGCTCCTATTGGTCGCAGCGTGATGTTATATAGCCTAAAGCCTTCCTCGATACATGGACTATCATCATCATATCAGCCGAACGACGCCCACTGCTGGGCATAGGCCTCCCCCAAGGATCTCCACAACGATCGGTCCTGTGCTGTCCGCATCCAGCGGCTTCCCGCGACCTTGATCAGATCGTCGGTCCACCTTGTAGGGGGCCTGCCCACGGAACGTCGTGTGGTACGCGGTCGCCATTCGAGAACCTTTCCGCCCCAACGGCCATCGGTTCTCCGCGCTATGTGTCCCGCCCAACACAAAAATATTTTTTCAATTCGAACCAGTACTTCCTGAGATTAGCGCATTCAAACAAACAAACAGACTCTTCAGCTTTATAATATTAGTATAGATAAGATGTAAACAAGCATTCATCAGTAGGATTATATTAATTTGTAAAACCGTTGTCAAAATACATTTTGTTTTAGTTTCTCAAAAAATATAAATCTATGCAGCATCCTGCACGCTTCATTTATCTCATGCTGCTCACATTTTGCCAATAAATACATTCCGAAACATTCAGAAATTCATAAATCCGTAGGACGAAGGATTTAAACCTATGCACCGACGCCATTTTTCATTTGGTAAGCGACTTTGGCGCCAAACAATTTTGTTTTGTTGGTTCAAAAGTGCCAATAAAAATTTATGTTAAAGCATTATCTTTTCTGTTACCATGTCGCCCACTTGCGATGATAGTGTGATATCTCAAAAACCATAACTTTACAGGAAACGGTTTTTAAACTTTTGATCGATCAGAACTTTTTTAATCACGCCCAGAGGTAGCAACAATGCTCTAACGACCTTTAGGGCAACTAATTTTTTATTAATTAATGTATTCATATTGTAGCTTTTAATGTAAAATACCCAAAACTAATAGGTTTGTAAAAAAAAGGAGAACTTATCACCTTGTTACTGAAATATACAAAATTTATGATGTGCTTTCATCAAATATCACGTTGAAGATGATGAAATTATTTATCGAGTGATGTGTTATATCTTAATTAAAACATTGTTATTGAAAATTTTTATTTATTAACTTATCAAAATCAATAATAAAAAAAGAGGTATCAAGTAGCAAGTCTCTATGAGATCAACATTTTATCTTATGTTTGACTACAAATTCTAATTCGGCGCTTAAAACAATTACAGAAAACATACATTACGTGTATAAAATTATTTATAGTATAATAATTAAACTCGGATTAGACAAAAATTGCTAAGTCGATATTTTATAATCCATAACATGTAGTTACAGGGACGTGAACACAAAAGCATAAAATGATTAGACATTGTAAGCAAAATACAATCTGGCAATAATTTTATTAATTTTCTACATTTTTTTTTACATTTTCATATAAAACAAAAGATGCTAACTTTTTAATGCACAACGTAAGGAATTGTAATTTCCATTTACACAATCAAGTTTATTGCTCGATCAACAGTTTTAATACTAACTTAAAAAAACTGATTCATATTTCATATTTGCTTACATTTTTTATTACATTATATCCAATAAGATTTTTAAGAAAGATTTTATTTTATATTAAAAATGATTTCTCTCTGATACTATACTGTGATATACTAAGTACTCAAACAAACACATTTTTTGAAACTACGCTGGCTTGTAACTTTGAATAAATTGGTCTACACAAAAAATGTCTCGCTAGTAAGAGTAGTCGCCTGGTAAGTATGGTTATGAGTTCGAGTCCTACCCAAGACTAAACTAAATATACCTCTGACCAAATATACGTACAAGGTAC
This sequence comes from Anania crocealis, assembly GCA_949315895.1. Taxonomy (NCBI): domain Eukaryota; kingdom Metazoa; phylum Arthropoda; class Insecta; order Lepidoptera; family Crambidae; genus Anania; species Anania crocealis. The sequence goes on along the minus strand of OX438858.1, from coordinate 3,388,346 downwards.
GTATAAAACGTACATCGATCAAAAAGACCGAGAGTCATTTCAAAATATCAATTTAACTTATTTCTGTTATTATTCTAAAAATATCCAATCTTCTGGAAAGCAAGTAACTAGTACATTTTTGTTTCCAGTCAAAAGAATATTGTTATACTCTAACCCCCGTATTTATAAAGAAGTAATTACTTATTGCTTTAGAAAGTCATAACTTAAAGTGTTCATACCTAGTGCTTAAGTGAAAGAAATTGGTCACCATTAATAGTCATATTATTTGGCTGAAAATGCTAACTTTTGGTAGTTATAACTTCTAGTAATTTCTTGATTAAGGCATACAAATTGTCTCGCAAGTAATTACTTGACGTCAAGTAATTACTTTTACTTGTTTATAAATACGGGGGTAAGAGCGTAGTCGTAAGTCACAGCGGGCATTTTACTAAAGTATTTTACGTGCGAGCACCAGCAAACTCAAATACTTTCGGCACAATGTGTCAAGAAATTAAACGATAAATTTCAAGGCTCTGAAGCTGATGTTCAAGTAAATCTGCTTTGTACTTAATTTTTATGTGCTCTTAATACTAGGCTAGTTTTATAACCTAATTAATACCTTTTTTATTAAGTTGCTACCAGACAAAAAGCCATTTTGTTTATATCTAAAGTCTGATTAATATCTATCAGCAAAGGTGCATTACGGTAAAAGTTCCTAAACTGTTGCTTAATTCATCATCATTATCATCATCCAAAGTCCCAAAGCCTTCCATAATTAAGGATCTTTACAACGAACGGTCCCACGCCACCTGCATCCAGAGGTTTCTCGCATTACGTCGTCTCGCCAGACAGACGTCATCCAATGCGCGGTATATGAGTGAGAAATACGTAATTGTATAAAAAATAAAGGTGAGTATTTAAGCTACGATTGTCGATTATTCACACAGACCGCATAAATTTTATCTCTTCTGTAGCTGATCTTTTCTCTTTCGGTGCGCGGTCGTCTTTCTATTAGTACGAAATACGCAACTGTAATAACTACTTATATGACGCATAGTGTTTAACTTTTTCATCGGTCAAATTTAAACTCTCAAAACGGCTGTATCTATTTGTAACTCAATATTATAGCTTTGAATGAACATATTCCGTTTATTTACACATATATTAGACAAATAGTACGCTAAAACTAACCAAATTCATGCATTGATTTATTTGTTTAGTGAAAACAGAATCCAAATGTAGCCATGGTCAATGTTTGGTGAAGCTAAGCTAACAAATTCTCAATATATTGTTGCTGATTTCAATGCAAGGCATAATATAGCACAAGATCGTAAATTTTAGGTAAATTTGCTTTGTTATTATGTTTATATGCTGATATTTTGAAACAATATGCATTCAACCAACTCATTGGTAGAAAATGTTTCCAACCATATGTTACTATTTACCTTTTAAATCTCATACCTTCTACATCTAAATTAATTAAGAACATTAGATTTGTTGTATAAATTCGGAAATTTATGAATTTGGAATGCTAGCAGAAGCTTTATAGTTAATAGCGATAAATAATGCGAGGAGATGCGGGTTCGAGTCCCGCCTGAGACATAATTTTTCAAGTTTAAATATTGATATTATAATTGCTATACTAAAATTGTTATTGCTTAAATATCATATAAAAGTCTTTATTATTAAGTTAATTAATATCTTACTTTATATTTGTTATTTTTACTTTGTACTTCGCACCGCCTGTAACCTCTCCGCTTGGCCTTATGGTTGACAGGTAGAGAATGCTTTTAGCATTAAGTCCTCCATTTGTACAGTTTGTATGTGCATTAAAGAGTAAATAAATAAATAAAAATGTTTAAACTGTTCATCCTCATCAGCAGCTTAAATCAGTCCAATGCTTGACACGGAACTGTCAAATACGATTTTTCCATAATCGCCACACTTGTAATCGGGTTGGCCATCGACGTTTGGCCGAAGGTGCAATGGAGAGAAAACGCCGCTGTCCGTATTCTTCTGGTATTACTCCGCTGGTCTAGTGGTTTAAATACCGGGCCAAGATCTTGGGGTCCCACGTTCGAATCCCGGGTCGGGCAACAAAAAAATTTCGAATTTTCGAACGTCACGTTGCTCGGGTTTGTGATCACCAACCCGCATTTGGCAAGCGTGGTGATTATGCCAGTACACCCATCATTGCTGTGGTAACTTGAATTCAATGATGGAGGCCTTTTCCCTGCAGTGGGATGATTATAGGCTGTTAGTTCACTCCTTAGTCGCCTCTTACAACACCCATAGAAAAGCATGGGTGGTCATATTCATCTAAAAATGTTCGACACGGTGCTGGTACATACAAAAAGCCATGCAACAAAGGAATGGGGGCTATCGCTAGTGAATTTGCCACTAGAGGCGCTTGTGTCGCGTGAGGTCCAATAACATTCAGTTTTCACTGGTTTTAGCGGGCTTTGTTGCATAAATTATAATTTCTTTAATTTACCTGCTGGAAAGTGATCTCCTTCGTAAAATTATCACAAATATGGATTATTTGGCGATTAATGTGAACGCTTTAAAAGCGGAATTAAGAAAAAGCGCAAAAATAGGCGGCCTCAAGAGCAACTATTTCAGAAGTTAGTTTGTTGATATCAAGATAGTTATTTATAAACAATATAACCTTAATTAGATTCAAGATATAACATTTTGTTTCGGCGCCGATCGCCTTTGACAGCTATACCTCCGGACCTCAGTCTCCGGACCTCAGTCTACAGTGGCGCCAACTGGTGAGCAAAGAAACGGTAGTCCCCATTCAAAAGTATTTTGCAAAGACAGAGTAGGTATGTCAGACAACGGCAGGTCAACCTACCTAAAAAGTTAAAGGTCATTGAATTGAATTTCAACTTTAAGTCCAACAAGTAGAGATCAATATCAATTGGGAAAATTTGATGTTTTGCGGAAGGTTGTCTGTACTATTGAGGTTTAGACCCGAGTTCACCAACACTTAAACAGCCGGTAAACAAAGAGTGACGATTAATTTGACACAATTCCCATACAAAATATGTCAAATAATATTTTAAACGCTGTTTAAACTTAAACGTCTGTTGGTGAACTCGGGCCTTAGAGAGTCCTTACCTAAACTTCTCGGTCTAAAAATTTGCTAGACCTTCATTATGCAACATTGATTGACGACGATGACAAGTGAGGCTATATTGCCCGTTAAAAATTAACAAGTATTTTTAACATACATCATTTTAAACAGATAGCAATAAAAACAGATTTCATCTTTGTTTAACACGTTTAATTGAATCAATTTGTATCAAATTTTTTGTGCCAAGCTCACTCAATGGACGCAGGAACTGAAACAAATAAAAAGTAGTCAACAAATAAATTCGTTGCCCTGACACTTTTATTATGAAACAAATAAATCCGATCCAGGTGTGCCAATATTTAACAGCTTCGTAACACGATGCTCGTACATAAGCGGATTTTATATAAAATGCATATTATATGTGCATGCAGTGAACTAGCGGACTGCGGAGTAAAGGTTTGTCATTAATAATGGTTCATCAATGAAGATGGAAATTGAGGTTTCATAAAAGCTTTATGAAACAAATAAATCCGATCCAGGTGTGCCATTATTTAACAGCTTCGGAACACGATGCTCGTACATAAGCGGATTTTATATAAAATGCATATTATATGTGCATGCAGTGAACTAGCGGACTGCGGAGTAAAGGTTTGTCATTAATAATGGTTCATCAATGAAGATGGAAATTGAGGTTTCATAAAAGTTTTATGAAACAAATAAATCCGATCCAGGTGTGCCATTATTTAACAGCTTCGTAACACGATGCTCGTACATAAGCGGAATTTATATAAAATGCATATTATATGTGCATGCAGTGAACTAGCGGACTGCGGAGTAAAGGTTTGTCATTAATAATGGTTCATCAATGAAGATGGAAATTGAGGTTTCATAAAAGCTTTATGAAACAAATAAATCCGATCCAGGTGTGCCATTATTTAACAGCTTCGTAACACGATGCTCGTACATAAGCGGAATTTATATAAAATGCATATTATATGTGCATGCAGTGAACTAGCGGACTGCGGAGTAAAGGTTTGTAATTAATAATGGTTCATCAATGAAGATGGAAATTGAGGTTTCATAAAAGCTTTATGAAACAAATAAATCCGATCCAGGTGTGCCATTATTTAACAGCTTCGGAACACGATGCTCGTACAAAAGCGAATTTTATATAAAATGCATATTATATGTGCATGCAGTGAACTAGCGGACTGCGGAGTAAAGGTTTGTAATTAATAATGGTTCATCAATGAAGATGGAAATTGAGGTTTCATAAAAGCTTTATGAAACAAATAAATCCGATCCAGGTGTGCCATTATTTAACAGCTTCGGAACACGATGCTCGTACATTAGCGGATTTTATATAAAATGCATATTATATGTGCATGCAGTGAACTAGCGGACTGCGGAGTAAAGGTTTGTAATTAATAATGGTTCATCAATGAAGATGGAAATTGAGGTTTCATAAAAGCTTTATGAAACAAATAAATCCGATCCAGGTGTGCCATTATTTAACAGCTTCGGAACACGATGCTCGTACATTAGCGGATTTTATATAAAATGCATATTATATGTGCATGCAGTGAACTAGCGGACTGCGGAGTAAAGGTTTGTAATTAATAATGGTTCATCAATGAAGATGGAAATTGAGGTTTCATAAAAGCTTTATGAAACAAATAAATCCGATCCAGGTGTGCCAATATTTAACAGCTTCGTAACACGATGCTCGTACATAAGCGGAATTTATATAAAATGCATATTATATGTGCATGCAGTAAACTAGCGGAGTAAAGGTTTGTAAATAATGATTCAGCAATGAAGATGGATTTAAACCTTAGTAGTTTACTAGTGCTGTTTTTACTATGCCACTTTGTTTACTTTTTATATGGTAATAAATGAAAAAAAAATTGAGGTTTCATAAAAGCTTTGGTATACGGAATAATGTGTTAAATAATTGAGGACTTAAAATACTTACCTGAGGGGAGGACTTCTGTATACAACGTGTTCCTTTTGATATCCTATAACTCTAGGGTATTAAACAGATCATGGTAAAGAATCAAATTGCATAATATGAATTATTTTTCAATTATTATTATTTTTTTGGTTTAATTTTTACATACTAAATAATTCTAAAAAGTCACGACTGTTTATGTAAAACACCCTTACCTTGTTATAAATGAACTTTTGAATGAAAACGATTTACTCGTACCTACTTATCAATGAAACACCCACACAATTCAATATTTTTAACAAGTTACGCTTTCCAGCTACTTTACTACTACACTTTAGTATAAGTTTGCCAACTTTTCGCAAAACTAAGGATTAATAATAATAATATTTTAAGACATGCCACACTGGGCTGCACAGAGCCATCTAGTCCCAAATTAAGCTACTATTATGTACCCTGTCGTATGGGTACTAGACAACCGATAAACTTACTAATATACTTTTTTTTTGTAAATACATACTTATAATACATAGAAGACACCCAAACCAGTACAAACAGACATGTTCACACAAATATTTGTACTGTGCGGGGATCGAACCCGCGACCCATGGCTCAGAAGCAGCGTTTACTACCGCTGATCCAAATGGTCGTCAAAGGATTCGTCATACTGGTTACATTTTTTTAGCAAATTTAACTAAAATTTATGTTATATTCGAAACTATTGAATTTTGAACCACATGTTCTAGGGCGTTTTATATTATTTTCACCTATAGAACATATAGAGTTATAGGATATCAAAAGGAACACGTTGTATTTATTCTAGTAAGAGACGTTTTTGCTTACCGTAACTTAAATATCATAAGTCATTGAAGTATTAGGTTAATTTGATGTTCCTTATGCTTGGATTTGGAAAAAAAATCGAACGATTTATCAATGGGTACATACAACAGCACGTCAACCTACTACAAAACGTCAAATTTTCCCAATTGATATTGATCTCTACTTGTTGAACTTAAAGTTGAAAATCAATTCAATGACCTTTAACTTTTTGAGTAGGTTGTCTGTACATTGTAAGTAAGTATAACATTAATGAATTAATGAAATAGGCAGAAATATTAGTGTACGTAGTGTATACTTTATCTTTGCGAAATTACAGCCTTCAACTAATAATTGGCCGAGGAGCAAGGGACTCAAAACATAAGACATTCGCCAAACTGTAAACCAATCTCAGTTAATAATTGCTATCGGTTACTTGATAAACATGAGTGGATGTATAAAAACATATTAATATATATCAGATCATAAAAAAAATGCCACTAGCAACCTGCTCCAATGTTACAAAAATACCCAGATCACTAAATGTGTTAACGAAATTTCTTCCAGTTTTTGTTTTATCAAATATTTATGGATTTAACTCGCGTTCATTAGAACTCTAGATAGTTTTTAGATGGAGTCACCTCAAAGTATTCGAAACGCCATCGTTAGATAATATCGTATGAGAAACAATTTAAAATCAGGAGTTAAAACCGTAATATTCTCTTTCAATGTGTAATCTAATCTGATGTTTGCGTAAATTCAGGAAATCCGCCGAATTTGTGTTTGATTATAGTGATCAAATCGCCAGTAAAAATTTTAAACATACCTACTTAGTTTAAAAAAATACTACCTACGTCGTTTTAATTTGATGCTAGCAAATTAGCACCATGTAAAACTGTCAAGCTTCTGCCATTGTTAAACTGTTCAATAATTGTAATAAATGCAATCCACTGTCAATTGGGCGAAACTAAATAAATTGCAAATTGGAAAGTCGTTAGTTCAACAAACTTCGGTCAAACGGGACTCGGTCGAAGATTCAATTAACCACCCAACATGGGGTTTCTTGGTGTTCCAACTCTGACAGGCGCTGGAACTTTATTATTAGTTTTTCCACGCCTCTGTTCAGCTGGACGTGACAAATTGAATTTTCACAGGAACAGAAAAAGTATTTTTACACAATGTCAACCGTTGTCAATAGAGAAAGTTGATGTTCATGCAATGGAAACAATTTGGAGGTACCGCTTATCAAGTTAGAAAAACAAATTAAAGCCGATTGTCCACCGCCAACTAAACTAAGTTAGTTTAGCTTAGCTCGCATAGTTGAGCCAGTTTTTCATACAACGTAGCTTAGCTGGCATAGTTTGCGATGAACGCACATGTATGAAAAACTGGCTCAACTATGCGAGCTAAGCTAAACTAACTTAGCTTAGTTGGCGGTGGACGATCGGCTTAATGATTTAGTAAACAATTAGGTACAGAAATACTTGCCACGCCAGAGGTTACTAAGGTGTGTGTTTTTGACGTCACGCTCCTTATAATGGGAATGATAACACTAGTTTGGTAATTCAATCGATGAACGACAGAGACGGTTAATAATTTGATGTTATCAAAAACTTATTTTTGTGTAACTCCTTTTTAAAAAGTTTGTTTAAAATGATACTTCAGAAGCACAAAGGTGTGTACAGTGTACTTGACGTCGCGTTTCCGGAACTAGGAAAGATAACACTGGTTTATTAAACAATTGAAGAAAGACTGAGGCGGTTATTAATTCGCTGCATTTTCTTTTTGTATAGTTATCTATATATAACCCCTTTTGAAAATATACGTCTCAGTTAATGCGAACAAAAAAAACGGTCGTTAATGAGACAACAAATGTATTGTTTGGCACTTTCAAGGGAATCTTTATTTATGTAGTATTTTCCGGCGACCTAGATTTATAAACTTTGGCACGAAATCACTACTAATACAAGAAAAAAAAAAAGTCATTAAATCGTCAAAAATAGAGTCCTTATTGCTTTCAAAAGTATTAAATCAATTACCGGGGCTCTATGTACCGCACACATGTCCCGTTTAATTTTCATCTAGGTTGTTAGCCAGGCACCAAAAATAATATGTCAAAAAGTCTAACCAATCAAAATTACGAAATATTAACAATTAACTGTCAGAAACAAATAATTTCTGTAATTTCACAATTTCTGATTTAAGTTACTGCTTAATTCCAACACCACTGCTAGATTTTTCGCAACGTCTCCAGATCTAGGAGACGTTTTAAGTATCTCTCCCTATTTTACGAGCACTCAGTATCACCTTCGCATGTCTGGATGAGAAGTAGTACATGAATATTCACGATCGCACCTGCAGAGGGCGCCACTGTACAAGTTTATATCCGCGTTTACGGTTGCAACTGGATGTTTAGCGCGCTTTTTACGAGCAAAGGAATTAAGGGCGATGGTACAAGTGATAGGTGACTATGTTTTTACATGTCGTTCAGTTAAGCCTTCAGTTCTTCGTGATAATGGTGATTTCAACTGTAACAAATGATCGGAAATTCATAAATCAAAGTGCAATGTCCAAATTCTGAAATAACCAACTCTTGTTAAGTTTATATTAAATTTAAAAAAAAATGGATTTTTTAACATTAAACTTACTACTTACTAACTGCTTACTTAAATAAATGTCAAATTTTCTTACACATTATGAGGATGTTGATTTTTCTTTCATTCTTGCAACACGGTCAAAGGGGAGTTTGCGATTCCACTAACTAACGCGTATTAATTATGCTACTCATCACCACCCTGCGGCACCGCCAAGAACAACGACCCAGTTGTTGTAACAGTGGTCTGCCTAAGACGCAGAGCTCTCGAATTAGATTCCAAAAATATCAGCTTCAAGAAGTTTTTTCTAAGATCGCCACACTCGGTAGTCGGATATCCGGGGATTTCTTTTTCTTTTTTAGCAGTAGTTATTTTTTATTTTTTATTTATCATTTATTTCAGGCAACAGAGTAAAAAGATACAGGCCCATAAAATAAATACCTTAAATACTAACATATATACATTATTTATATCATGATAAACTACACTATAAACACACTATTTTGACGGCGTTGTGTTACGCAACTTGGTGTCAGGTAACCGTCCACGAAACCGACGATACACAACATCCTTCGGCCAAAATTCTGCCCGCATGAAGGTCGACAGCTTTCCTGTCGGAACCCTAACCACAAACGAATTGAAATTCGTGTTGTGTCAAGATTCCAAACGCTCAACTCTCAAGGTGTATTTGGTCTTCAATCGCATGTACTCTACACTCTCCTTGACCTTTGTAGAGTAATGAAGCCGGGACACGTATAGCAGCGTCACTGGAATTGCAGGCCGAAGCAGGTGGCTCGGTCCGGTCGGTGCGTTGCCGCTCTGGTTGCGAGTGGAGGGCTTTTTTTTCTTCCTCTCAACCTTCGTAAAACCCTCCTCATCACACTTATTAGCCTGTGATGCCAGCGTCTTCGGAGCCGCCAGGTAGCTGCTTTTCCGAACGGCAGCTGCAGCATATGCACGCGTTGGGGTTGACGTCACAACGCGCGATGTGTACTGGGCACGCGGTGGGGCGCACGGTAGCGCCGCCGATGTCGGTGACCGCGACGGGTGACGCATGAGTTCGCGCCGACCCGAAACTGCAGATCGATGCATTTTGCGCCCCGCGACGTGTGATGACATTGCAGGCCTCAGGTGACCTACTAAACGGAGCGGTGTTGCTTAATAGCAACACTTTGGCACGTAAGTCACCTATGGTGTTCTCTGAGGCCTCCAACTTTGCGTGCGCTAATAGTGGTAGTTTTCTATTTTAGTTCAGCTTCATACTCGTACTTAAGTGTATGGACGAGTGCTTCTTTAGAACGTAAAATTAATGATAAATAAAATTAAAAATTCATGTAACATTTTTTATTCGCTTCGCTCGTGACTTTAGACCAAAATCCATTACTACTTCTCACTATAACGGTGTTGTATCGACGGCATTAATTTTAAAGCTGCGATAAATTCTCGCAGGTTATATTGTTTTTTCTGTTTTATTTACTTCAGTCAAATCCCGTTCATTAACATTTTATGTAGATAAATCCACATAAAACCTTCCGGTAATGTAAAAATTTCTCAATTTATATTTGAACGTAAATTTAATACATTAATGATGTCATTTTTTGCTTCAGGCTCGCCTTAGTTTTATTTCACGGGTAAGTACTAAGTAGTAATTGAACTTTCAAAGTCATCATACCATACTTAGTACAGATAGGACTTTCGAATTGATGTTAACAATATTATGTTATGGTAAACTCTAAAAATTTCAAAACGACGTCATCGCCAAAGCTCCTAAAGTAAATTTAGACACTTTAATTTAAGAGCTTTTACGATGGCATTATTGTGGTATATGAAAAATACGCTAGCCACTTTACTATAACCCTTCCGGAGCTTTTTCAGCATTTTCAACATTTTACAAAACCAGCTTTGAATAAGATTTCTTGTTGTGTAGTTGATTGTAACAAGAAGAAGTCTTGAATCTCAGTTATAATATGTGTACGGCATGTAAGCATACACCCGGATAGGTTGCCGAAAGTTGTTACACAATGGATGCCTAAAGATGCGTAATGCTGAAGTGGCAGACCCAAAAAAGATGGTGTGATGATTTTGTCGATGGAGCGAAGCATAGGTTCGTATTTTATTTAAATTACAATGTAATTGTTTTCATTTCTCTCTTTAGTCTGGTTAATGGTAAAACAGAAGACCAGCGTCATGATATCCCTTAGATGCCGAGATATAATAATATGCTGAGTAGGTCCATATTTACTTTCGTACTCGTATGTTTTTAGTATTATTGTTTATTTAATTTTTATAAATTTGTATCATGTTTGTACAAACTACAGGTACTGAATAAACTACTTTCTGTTCTTTGCTATTCTACTCTATTAGACCGGTTTTACAGCGAACTTCGGGCGGCTTAGCGATGGACAGAGAGCGTTGGAAAGTTATTGAGGCATCTTTCACTGAATTGGGATGAAATATGTTTAAATAAAAAACATCATTTATAACAATATTACCCCAAAAAACATATTACATCCAATTTGTGTAAACTATTTTTATTTTTTAGGCTGTCAAATCTTTTTTTTACATGTAGAATGGAATAACATTTTGAGACAGCACCAACCCATCATCTAATAAAACCTCACTTACTTCGTCAAACGTTAACGCGCCGAAGTAAAAACCATCTCATTTTTATCATATCTACATCATACAGAGAACTCACGTAAAACACCCCGACCCTCATTAGTACACGCAGGTGAACTAATTCCATGATAACGTCGGACTCCCAAAACACACAAGTTTCAAACCAAATCCGATTAACTACGAAACCGGAATAAAAACTAGCCTGGAGTGGGTTTGCTGCATATTTTAGGGATAAACTCAATTGCTACGTTTTTGTTGTGTTTTAGGACGCATAGCTTCAAACTAAATATTTTAAATACTGTGCCATGTATACCTTTAGCATAAAACCTTTTTCGTCTTATCAATGGGTTGAATAAAAGATAAAGGAGTAATGAGAGAAGAAGGAGGACAGCAATGATGTTATATTAAAACGAAGCAGATAAGTTATAAGCGCGCGTGCTGTGAAGACTCAAATACGCCCTAATTAGACGTTTTTTACAACGTCCACGTCGAGTGCACTCACGAGCGATAAAAATCATTAAAAATTATAGCCATCTTTCATTTGCGTGCTATTTAGCATCTTTTGTTCTGCTTATCGGTGAAACTTGTCAATATGTGCAGTTTTAGACTGCTAGGAACTGATTTAATACGCATTATCATGTAAGTAACATATACTTTAAAATATCATTGGGCGGCAGCGTCATCTCTCTACCATTATTATTTTTATTCTCAGATCATTTAAAGAAATAGATATGAAATGGGGGCGTGGCGCGTGCGAATCCAGTATGGGCAAACAGAACTATTGCACTCAGCGGCGAAATATTTAATGAAAACAACCATGTAACGATAATTGTATCGGCACAATATACATTGAAGGCTTCATACTAACTAGCTGTGTTGTGAGTACTATGCGACTACGCAATGTATCGAGGTTTAATCGAAGCGTTCACTGCCCGACGTGTGCGTCGCGACCACACTTTGTAGCGACACACTAATTTGCACACACCAAATGACGCATTGTGCGAGTAAGTGGTAGCCGCTGTGATTGGGTCCATGTTTGTGTGCGCACCAATGACCGTTGTAAATTGATATAGTGTGGTCCATAAGCTTACAACAGTGTTATTGTAGTTGCGTTGCACACATAAATAATTCAGAGACACGGATTCGCTAAGGATTCACGAGTAATTTCATATCTCCTTCTTTATATGATCTGAGATTTTATTATTATTTTTTCCATAAAAACATTGCATCGCATCGCATTGCCCAAACTGCATCGCAAAACCGCGATGATTGTTTTCTTCTTCATAAACTTCCTTAGGAAGAGCCTATGTCTAACGATGGAATGCTTTGAGCTGATGATGACGACGACATACGATAATCTTAAAGATTTATAACAGTCTCATCTTATTTAGTCAGAAGAATAGTTTGTAACAGATATTCAAAAATATCTAAATTCAAATTCAAAATCAAATTCAAATATCTTTATTGATAACAAAGTTACAATTTAAATTAATGACTCTGATTCCCAAACTAGACGAATCTATATCTTAGGAATCAGTCCCCTCTCCCAGAAATATGACAATAATTTTTATCTGTTATTCTTCAACATACAAAATAAAATTTTCTTCTAAGTTATATAAAATTTGTTATTTTAACGGAAAAAGTATTATATTGATATAGTACATACATATAAATACATAGACATACACATAAAACAGACATACCTACACATATATATACATACACATTATATATAGCCTATAAAGTTTATCAGATATTAATGTGCATATTTATTTTATTTTATTTTTATACGACATACATTACAGTTGATAATAACAAAGTTATTTTGCAATTAAATAGTTTAGGAATATAAATAACTAGCAGAAATTGGCAACCAACATAATTTGTACTATTCAAACATAAATAAAATATTTTGTAACTATTAAATACGTGCTAACTTTCTGTTTTTGTTGCTTTGTTATTATCAGCTTATGCCCACAGCTGGACCCTGGCCTCTTCACAAGGTTGGCTATGATAGTTTGGCCACTGGAGCAGAGATAGACACTCTGTTTGTCTTCCTTTAGCAGTACTTCGTTAGCCTTTTACGACAACAATAAGAATATTGGGATGGTGCTATTTTTTATGTGTTGGTTGTGTTGGTACTAAACGATGTTTTTTTTTGTTCCTTGTCGACCCCATTTTACGGTAGAGTTTCATTTAAAATTTGTCGTTTGCTTGCACCTTTGCTATTAAGTTAATGTATTTTTAATAAGATAACTCGTCTCAAAGTTAGGGTGAGGAAGGGTGTAAGTATAACAGAACTAAAACCTTCCCCCCTCCTGCACATATGACGAAACTTGTAATCCTCTTACCTTGGACTTAGGGCGCTTTTACATTTAACGATACTTACTGATTTTTGAAGATTGTTGTTCAACCCATCGACTTCAAAGAAACATTAAAACATCAGTGGGTTGTTTTTCTAATCATTAGTTTTATTGTAAAACAATGAAAACGAAATAAATTCGAATTTTATTATTTTAATTTCTACCACACTTTTATTATCAAGAAAACTAATTCAGGTAGGTATTATTTTAAAGTTTAAAACCTTATCTACAAAAGTATGAGAAAAGCTACCAATTGAAGTTAATGCTAAACATGAAATTATTATGCACCGACTCAAATTTAATGGTTAATTTATTTTTGTCGTTTTCTAAAAGAAGAAACTAAAAATAATCTTATTTTGTATCGTAAATTTTGACAGTTTTGGCATTATTTATCATCAGAATCAGATTCATTGCACTAAAGTCAGACGATAAGAAAAATATTGCTTTTAATTATCACGAAATAACCGTATATCTAAAAAAATCACTCGAGAACTCTTCATCCATGATCATGGCGCTCGCAACAGTGCCAGAATATTGGGCCCTAACAAAAAAACATGGTATAAACTCGGAATCAGTTAACTATAGCGATAGTGACTATAGCCATTTAAATCAGTATGTCAGTAAAAAGTTTTCATTGTCACCGGGTTGTAACATGTAAAGGAGCCCTAACAAAACACGAGCAATTAAAACAAATTCCTACCGTAGACAAATCTGGCTCGCTCATTCACATGTTGTAGTTATTTTCGGTGGCTGTTCCTTTCGGATTACCGTTAAGCCTCACTAATTGGAGCAGATTTGTTGCGAGCGAGCCAGAGGCGTGGGGCGAGAGATTTTTCTATGGACATTGAGTTGCGTAGGGACACATGGTTTTTTTCCACGAATCATAATTATCTGTGACGTCTGATGGCTACCAGTAGTGGTAAGGGAATGGTAAAGACTGATAAGCCCAGACTGGAATAATAGAAAATGGCGAGCTTTTCGTCAAGATGTGGGATTGTTGTACACCAAACACATCATACGTACTAACTGCTTGTGCCATATACTGTTTCATTTCAAGGGTTAACTAAGGTGAGGTACCTACACTACGCGATGTTAACTTCAGTTGCTGCCGTAGTAAACTATTTTCATTAAACAAAATAAATAATGAATTCTTATCAGGAGCATAGCATGTTATATACCGGTGTTTCAGAACATCAAACCCCGATCCGACTAAGTAATACACACAGCGAGACAAAAACGCTACACACACATTGATGGGGCCGAAAGTATTTTTTTTTAATCAGCTTATAAGTGTGCCTACGCTAAAATACCACTAAGAGTCAATGTTGAACTCAAAATATTTCGTGCTCAAGAATATTACGGAATCATATAAATCCGTTATGTTTTAATTCTGGCTGAAATTGCATGAAAATAAAATAAAATACACATTCTGTCGAGATGATAGTTCGTTAACTTTATTTATTTACAGCATTGACCCAAAAAAAGAAAAAAGTACCTATTTAATCTTTAAAACCAATTAATAATGTTCTAAGGATAGCATTTTCCGTTTCCCTGCCAAACCTGATCTCATATAATCAGCGCAATTTAGTTCTCATTAGCGAGAAACAAACGCGTACAGAATGGATTCTTGCAATTAATCGCTACAGATTTTAATTAATGGGTTTACATGCTAACGCTTGCCTACTGTTTGTGGTACAAGTAAGAAGACATTCCTCTTTTCTTCTTTTTGGGTTTCGTAAGAGGTCAGTATGAACACACAACAGACAAGTAAGGCTGGTTTTTTTTTTTAAATAAATAATGGGCTTGCTCTTGACTACATACTTAACAATACAGTTAAGAAGAAGCCTAAGATGGAGCGAGCTTACCCAGAGGTACTGGTTCTCCCACATACCAGCGGAACACAGAAGACTGTTTGGCGCTGGACTCCGGCAGGAGGGTGGTAGCATCCAGGCGGCCTCTTACGAAGCCTACCACCGCAGAGGGATCTGTTAGCCGTCATCATTGGTTAGAAAACCAAAGATGCCGTTGCCCAGGTTGGACCACTAGGAGGTAGATCCCACCACCCCAAACGCGGACAGTGTCACGCGGACCGTCAGTACGGATCGCTCCGTACCAACACATCATTAACTTCAAGGAGTGCTTTAGAGTGAAGCTGTCGGGTCCGTGCGTGACGACCGCCCGCGCAGATATGAAGTAAATACATATTTGGCGGTACGGAGTAATCCGAACCGACGGTCAGTGTCACACTAAAACCAGCCTAAAAGAATATTTAAAACGCGCCACCATTATTGCTATTTCGCGTGGGTCAATTTTAAAGACAATTTTAAATACTAATTGCCATAAGTTGCGCGGTCTACACTCAACAACTCATTTACCCCAGCGGTTGTCGGTTCTGTGGTTGGCTAATATGGCCAGCCCACTGCCACTTCAGTCTATGGGCTATGTCGGCACCATACACTTGCTTCTAAAGTTTTTCCATTGAAATCGCTTACTCCTGTGACATAAACTATGTAGGTATAAGCACACTTGTTGACGAGAACGCCCATAAAAAGCCATATTTGTCAGTGTGTAATCGTTTTAAACACAATTAATGGTAGAAATGGTGAATAATTTGTATATTTTAATCATTTTTGTTACATTTAAATATAACCCCAATTAAGCTTGCCGAATTGAAAATATCATTGCTGTATACAATCAGCCCCTCATACAAATAACGAATTTGAACCTGGATTTGTTTTATCATTCCTTTGATCTCAGAACTACAAACAATTTTTCATGTTTTCATTGTCTAATTCTTTTTTTTTCATTCACTGTCAAACAGTCATGTAATAATTATTATCAGAAGAAAAACCTAAATTACCTACTCTGTAACTTCGTTGGAAAATCATAATGTAAAATCAATAGATAATTCTTCCTACTTTGTATTGTTTAGGTTTGAAGGGCCTGTAACATATATGTTAAAATGACTGTCATTTTAAACAATTGTAATCATTTGCTGTAATACATTTTAAACAGAAAAAGATGAAGCTGCATTGATCACAGATAAATATGTCAAATACCAGTATTTGGGGGGAGAAAAACACGCCCAGTTGTTTATGTACCTCCTATTATTAAGATAAACTAGGTTGGTGTCAGTATACAATTTGCTGTCATCGCCCATCATTCCAGCCAGGAAATGCTTACAGATTTACAATCTTTTGTTCCTTTTCTTTTACAATAAGAACTTAACATTTTACAGGGTTTACTGCAACATAATTATTTGTTTATCTTAAGGTAACTAAATATATAATTAATAGATTGTGAAAAAATTTAAGATTCAAGATTTTTAAGAGTTCCTGTTGTCAAATGTGATAATTTTTGTATTTAAACTGATTTTCATAATGTCTTCTGAACAAGAAACACGTACTAGCTACGTTTTAAGCAGAATTAATGTTTTCAACCCTACACACTGACGAAAATATAGCTCAATTTTGGGCTACATTACGAGTAAATGAGGACAGCCCGACTGATGACTTTCTGACGAGCTCCTAGCATGTCTTTAATGTCTGCCGACTTGTGTGATACATTCGGAGCTATTTGAAAGTTTTCTTTCGTACGATAATTACACGCCGCACTTTTCAAAGTTAATTTTAAATACTGTTTTCTTAAGTTTACACGAACACTGTACATTGATTTCAATAACAGAAATAAAGTAGTTTTAATGAAAAAGGGCTATTACACTATCGATGATCACCTACCTATTTAAATGATAGAAATGTATGGCATTAAATTGGCCTTGCTCGTACTTGCTTAAACCTTTTGTAAACATTTATTTAAAAGAGGCTGACAATACTGACCGAGTTCGCCTCCAGGGGCCTATTTGCAGAAATAAAACTGATTTTAACTGATTTTACAAGACACGAATCCACGACCTTCCTCACCGTGTGACGGCTTGAGCTATCAAGATCTTTTTTGTGTCAACTTTATTCAAGTAATCGAAGCACATTTTCAGTAAACAATTTATTTGCTAAAAACTAGTTTCAAAACCGAACAATAGTTTGAACTATGAAAATGCCTTAAAGAAATGATAGGTTCCTCACAATATACTTAAATATAGAAGTTTATAATACAAAACGGAGACAGAGATAAAATTGTTGCAAATTCGATATAGCAAAATAAGAAAGAGGCCAGTTATATTTTATTTACAGTTTTGGATTACTCAGAGATTAAGCAAATTATAAATAAAAAATCAGAAACCTTTTTAAACATTAAATAAATAGTAACTATCATTGAGTTATCATTGCCTTTTGAAGCAAACCAAAATAGCTGCTTACTTCATCAATTAGTTACCTATTTACTCACTAACACGGGTTATGAAACAATTACTTACAAAATATATATTTAGCTGCTGGGCTTGTGTATTTTTAAGCAACTTCAAATTTTTTATTTATCTCTTGAACTAAGCAGTAGATAACCATACTATTAAAAATATATAACAGGTAATAGGCGTCTCTACAATTGTTATTAAATGAAATTGGCTTAAAGTACGTAATAGTAACTATAATTTTTATAGAGATTTCATTTCCAAATTATGTGTTAATAGTAATTTAAGTAATAGAGTTCAACTACTTCGTTATTGACTCGTAATTCTAACACAAAGTAATACAAAAGTAATAAATAAATTACATTCTTCCAGACACCATTTATCTACTCCCAAACTAAAGTACGTGTCACTAAAACTCAGTAGGCCTATTAAGCCCCACTGATGGGCAAACGCCTATAAATGGGACGATTGCCTCATAAACCTAGAACCCTGGGTTACTGGTCATACTAGAAGTAAGACAGTAGTGTCACTCCCACAAGACGTCCAACCCAGCTCCCAGATTATGTCCACTAGAATGTTGTTTTCTTCAGTAGCACTAAAAAGGCAATAAATTCACACAAAAAAACTCGTACGAGGCTCGCAAAGTCAATCAATTCAATTCGATTCAATTCTCCAATGGCGGGCCCCCATACACATACTTGTGGACACCCAGGAGTCCACGCACTTTATCCATTCAGGCTCAGAAACACTGGGCTAAATGAATTTAAGTAAAATTTCCGGAAGATCTATGTGGGATGGTAAGAAATTTTTAATTCCATGCGTACAAAGTCGCAATACTAACTTAAAAGAATAACACATCATAGTAGATTTAAAGGTGATTGCACATTTCATGGTTGGTGAAGTACAGGTCCCTAATTCTGCTAACGAAATCGTATTACAATCGTATTTGAATAGCAGGTTTTTGACAGTTCTAGTATGGGCTAAATGTCAATTAATATTATAAAGCTGAAGAGTTTGATTGTTTGTTTGTTCGAACGCGCTAATCTCAGGAAGTACTAGATCGTATTAAAAATATATTTTTGTGTTGGATAGTCCATTTATCGAGAAGGGCTTTAGGCTATATAACATCACGCTGCGACCAATAGGAGCGAAGCAATAGTGAAAAATGTTGCAAAAATAGTCTCTATCATAATAACAGAAATTGACGCGTACGAAGTCGCGGGCAACAGCTAGTAGAGAATAAGGCCCAGTCAGCTGCAAAAGTATGTATACACTTCTGACTAATATTGAATCTTATTACAACGAAATAAGGTCGGTAAAACCAAAAATAGTTTCTATACTTTTGCAGCTGACTGTACCTAATACGCCCGGGTCACGGTTTCGATGACCAGTCGGGTCAACATTAAAAATATTTTTTCTCAACTGTACTGGGCCTAAAAGGGACACTAGTTATTCGTACTTCGGAAAGAACGTTAAGCCGATACATTTGGTCTCGTCTTCTGTCGCAAGATCTATACTAATATTATAAAGCTGAAGAGTTTGTTTGTTTGTTTGTTTGAACGCGCTAATCTCTGGAAATACTGGTTCGAATTAAAAAAATATTTTTGTGTTGGATAGTCCATGTATCGAAGAAGGCTTTAAGTTACATAACATCACGCTGCTACCAATAGGAGCGAAGCATCAGTGAAAAATGTTACAAAAATAATTGCGATCATAAAAACAGAAATTGACGCGTATGAAGTCGCGAGGAACAGCTAGTAATTTATAAAAATAAGTAACACAGAAACTTATTAAAGGTGGCTCGGAAAACTCTGACACCAGATTATCCTTGAGAGACAATTATACGATCCAAAGATATGTCAGGAGTCTACCGCATCCACGATACACTGTGGCTAGGTCGTAAGCAGGCAATAAAACACTCATTACGAAACGAAACAAACACAGTTTATAACGAATATTCTGTTTACGGCTTAAACAATAAATCTGTTGCAATTATAAGTACTAAAATATTATTTTATAGGAATATGATTTCTGAACTGTAAAGATTGGATCTGTGCTGTCCGCATCCAGCGGATGCGCGGATGCGCGGAGGACCGATCGTTGTGGAGATCCTTGGGGGAGGCCTATGCCCAGCAACGGGCGTCGTTCGGCTGATATGATGATGATGATGATGAAAGATTATAAGTTGGTTTATACTTAAATATAAACTGAAAAGGTAATTGGTGTTAAAATTATCAATTCATTTTACTTATCTATTGCATCATCATTATCAACCTACAACAGCCCACTGCTGGACACAAGCTTCTCCAATAAGACGATTTTGCCATAAATACTACTAACTAGAGCAATGACACACTTGTATCTACTAATCAATACATAAATAGGCATTGTGGCAACATTATTCGATACTCAATAATTTTATTGCATTCTATAGGTTACTAAAGGTTATTATACTGTTATGGTATCTCTATTTAGACCCCAATGGCTACAATAGTAGTGAGAAGGAACATGAATTATGTTTGGTTGATTGTTAAATATTAACATTGATATTACTTTTTACTAAAACTAAATAATAATCATGTAGGTACAAAAATACTTGCAATATTCTCAGATAACGTTCGATATAAAGAGAACGCTAAAGCCATGCGTCATATTATTACGCTCGGAAAAGGTTTTTATCGTCCTCAAAAATGATTTGTCACCCCCCTCGGACATCCATCTCCGTTTATCCCTGAATTATTATTCTTTATATCGCATTATAAGTTCGCACCTGAGGTCCTGCTGTGCATCATAATGCCTGTAGATTCGGTGATTTATCTCTTACACTCACTTGAGCTATATGCATGAGTGAAAGAAACAGTAGACTCGAGTATACGGGCATTGTCTTGCAGAATAGAGGTTAAGAGTTGTTGTACCATCAATCATGGCTCTCCGTTGACTGAATTGGCTAGAACCGGATAGCGGCAGAAATTATACATGTAGTGCGAATATGGTTTTAAAAAAACTGGACAAGTGCGTATCGAGTCACGCGCGGTTTAGAAGTCGACTCAATCAGAACTCTAGCGTTATCAAATGCAATACGAACCTATATGAAACTGATTTTATTTGATTACACTTGGCTGAATCGCTAATAAGATGAATTTTCATTGAGCCTTAAGCGCTCGCAGATCTCGTTATAGCTGGAAAAAACTGATCCTATAAAAGATGCGTTCAGTTTGACCGAAAAAAATCAATCTTTTGACTGACTCTTTATTGGGAATCCAAGAAATACTAAACAAATAAAACATGGTTGAAAATTTCATTAAAAAACAATTGCAGTCAATTTTTGTTGATAAAACCTCTAAATCAACTGCTGAATATATTTTTCAAATATTCAAATGCCTATAACAAAAGCAACGTAACCACGTACTAACATTAGCTGTGGTACGCCCTAACTTTCAACAGGCGTGATTTACTGCCCCATAAATAATAAGTATCCAATAACGCATTTTGCAGTTTTAGGGGCTTGGTGTTTGCCCCATTCGCAGTGCGATTCTCTGTGCAAATAAATGTCACAACAGCTTTGGTTACAGCTTACAGCTGCTGTAACAGCAATGAACTGTCACGTTGTGATTTCTGAGCTGCGCACTAATCTCTAAATACTCACGTTTAGTTAATACATTCATTGTTTCATTATTAAAACACATTTAATTTCACTTCAATAATAATCGAGTTTCGTTGTTTTGGTTATTGATCTGTCAATGACAAGGAGCTGTCAGATGCGCATGCGACTGTCCGTATGCTCCGAATGACTAAAATAACGTTACGTTCGTTTGTCTGCGTTTAGCAAACGCACGGAACACATACTCATTTTACAAAGGTCGAGAATGATTTATTTCAATAAATATATTAATATTTGTTTTCTATATTTTTACGATTTGTATGTTAAAGTCATAACTTATTTAATGAAACTTCACGCAGCCGAAGTAATTTTCATGAGCCTGGCAGAATGACGTTTTTGACCTTAGACAGATGTTTAAAAAAGTTAATAAAAATAGTAGTGTTGCAGGTTTACAAACATTGGGAATTTATTTGGGAAAAATATTTGTCTTACGGACTGGCTGGTAAAGAAAACAAATTAATTCAACGACCAGTCTGTAGTTTATAATTATAGTTAGAATATTAAAATAATGTAAATTAATAACCTAAAAAGTTTAAATGTTTTCTTGTTAGTTTAATATCTGTTTTACAAAGAAATAGTTCTTTGTGTTGTTTCGATTGTTTTGGGGAGATTTGAGTTAGTGAACTGAGCACTCGGAAATTCCTTCTTGACAATGATTTGCAAATTCGATTTCATTGGATTCGAGTTTCGACTTTTATTTGCAAGGATGTCGAGGAAGGGACTTGCTTGCTTGCTGTTGAAGAGGTCGGCCAGGAAGCCGAAGGAGAAGACGGTGGCCGTTACCTCGCCTTTTTGATACCGGCTTATAGTCGCCGTATATAATATTTTAAATTTTGTTCCGGTCTAAGTGCCGTAAGTATATTTGCTGATTTGGCAGGATTTTGTTCATTGAGTCGCTTATTGCAGTTCTATAACATAAGTGGTTTCTTTCAGATCTTTTGATGGCCGCTTGGTTTGGCTACCAGGCTTAGCACATTACCTTACCGTTTTACGCTGACTTTCCGCTGATCAAATGAAAGACGCAAGAAGCTTGTCTCGATGAGATTCGGGTTGGTACCACGCCACGTGGATGCATAAGGTCACCCTACCCTATCTTTGTTGAAGTAAGTGGAAACATCTTCTTAATCCAGTTAGCAGTCTACAATTCCGGTTGCCGTTTTTTAGTATTCCGTTCCTAATTAAATTCAGACTATTCAGTTTAGTATAATTTACATGATAAGTTTGGTGGTACAACTCGCTCAGAAGTAGGGGTAATTCAGAGCCTTACAAAGGACTCACGCCTGAGATTTCTGTGTAGCTTTTAAGAGGTGGTAAGCTTAGCCGGAGCAAATAAATATATTTTGTCAATTCATGCTCGCCTCTTTATTTACCACCTCATCCTGATCATCTACATCACCCCCAACACCCTCGCCAACCCCTAAACGTTGCAGTGGCGCCCACTTTTTTAAGGATTCCGGTACAATTTTGATGAATTTAAATATTTTTCTGTATTCCGTTCCGTTCTTGTAATTTTTTCTGATAAAAATTTCTGTAACTTTGGTGATTGGAGAGGTTTCTTTTGAGCATTGTACCATCATACCACCCTCATTTGTCTTAATTTAGTGTATTTTGTTAAAATAGAATTGCAATTATGGTGTCGCTGAAATAAAAATTTTGATATTGTGTTTCCGACGATTAACAATTTTATACAAGTGTTTATTTCAGTATAAAAACTTAATTTAAATTAGTATATTGGGTTTACTTAGCATAGTTAAAGTGAAATTTAGATGAATTAGCTGCAATTTACCTTAATTTTAAGAAAATTTTATTAAATTTCACACATTGTACAATTTTGGTTAATATTTCAAATTGTGATCTTATTACTTATTTTATTGGACAATTATCAGCGACAACCATATAATTTGTAATATTCTTGGTTTCTATACAAAAATAAATC
Organism: Anania crocealis; assembly: GCA_949315895.1. Taxonomy (NCBI): domain Eukaryota; kingdom Metazoa; phylum Arthropoda; class Insecta; order Lepidoptera; family Crambidae; genus Anania; species Anania crocealis. Next base: position 3,365,048 of record OX438858.1, on the reverse strand, counting down.
ATTTTTTGTAAAATTTAACATATTAAGATTATTTTTTTCAATTTGAGGGTATTCATACACAATAATGTATGGACATTTTGTTAACATTTAAATGTTATTCTAGCACAGTTAGTAAGTAACTATAGATGATAATTTTAACTATCCTTTGAGATATATTAAAATTTAAAATATTTTGCTACATATACAGTGTGGTTTTGACAAATTAGTCATACAGGGTTACACAAAAATTTTATCTTATTAAATTTTGTTTTTGTGTTCTCTTGCTACTCTGAAATAATATAAGTACTAGCGGATTTTTTTTTAAGTATTGTTTTTATAACTAAATACAGTTATAATTTATTTTGTGTGATATTTTTGAATATTTTGTTTTAACGGTAGTTTTGTATAACTGGATTGCGTTTACATTGTGCGGTCATTGTGATTAAGTATTTTATTTTGTTTGTTGCGGATTGTAATTCTATTCTGATTTTGTTGCGGATTTTAATTTAATTTTATTTTGGTTTGAATTTATAATCCATACGTTTGTAATTCCGAGGGAGTCTACCACCAAATATTTTTTTTTAAAATGGATAATTTTTTAAACATTCACGCGTTGGTTAAGGACGAACTGGTTTACGAAGTTTTAATACGTTTAGAAACTCCAGTTTCAACCGTAGAAGGGTTGAAGAAACAGTTAAAAGGGTTGATTACTGACACACCTTCTGATCTGATCCTGACCACAGAGCTTGATCCAAAAGAAGAAATAGCGATTATTGCGCAGAAAGTTAGCGATCTAGCAGTTTTGGTTGACAAATTTTCCAAATTGTTAGATAAATATTCCGGTACAAGGGCTCGTGCCTTAAGCCACCACTTGTGTTATAGGCTGTTGCGAGTCCAGACTTCGGACAAGTCCGTCTTAGAAAAGAAGGCTGACTTAACTAAGCAGTTGGAAAGTTTTACTCAACGCATCGACAGGGTGGTAGGTATGTCTCAACAGAAGGAAAAGTTAGTAACATCGTTAGACCAGGAGCATAAATTGTCTAAACCAGACCTAGGAGACAAGAATGTTTCGAAGTGGAATGTAAAATTTGATGTAGGGATGGACCCTCGGACATTTTTGCAAAATGTTGAGGAGCTGCAGTCGGCGTACGGCATCTCAGACCAAGGTCTATTTAATTCCGCCTCTCTTTTGTTTTCCGGCCAGACGCTGCTGTGGTTTCGAGGCGTTCGATCGCAGGTTTCATCCTGGGTAGAGTTAAAAACTTTACTTTTAGACGAATTCGAACCCGTGGACCACAACTATCGGTTGTTAGGAGAGATCCGTGCACGCACTCAAGGGAGTGATGAGCCCGTGCATATTTATTTTTCTATTATGTGTTGCATGTTCGCTAGGTTAAAGACACCCTTATCGGAAGAGGAACAACTCGAGATCTTGTTGCACAACATTCGGCCAACTTTTTCACAGCAGCTGGCATTAGTTCCGGTCTCTTCAGTGGCTGAACTTAAAACTAAATGCAGACAGTTGGAGGCGGCAAGCCAGAGAGCAGCATTATTCACAGAACCGTCGAAGACAGCGTCCAGCGTGCTAGGTTCCGAGTTTGCTTATAACGGAAGGGTTAAGCAGGTGTCTGCGGTTGCACACAATTTTGATCAATCCAGAAAGGGTTCCGGTCCCAAAAATTTTTCGGTTAATTTTCAGAAAAATAAATATTCGGGTAGAAATACGGTTCAGTCCTCTAAAAATAGTAAAGGTTCTGATGTGTGTTACAAATGCGGTAAAGTTAACCACGATTTCGCCACATGCAAGGAAACACCTGACGTAATCCGTTGCTTTACTTGTGGCCAAGTAGGATATTTATCCCGAACTTGTCCCAGATGTAAATTAAATAAGTCAAAAAACTAAATTCAGACTGTAGTAATTTATTAAATATAAATAATTGTAATTCAGTTTCTAAACAAAAATTTTATGGATTCGGTTCAATTGCTACAGTCTTATTTTCTACTCAAATTGATGATATTCGGCCTTATTTAAAAGTTCAAGTAAGTAATATAGAAGTAATCGGATTACTGGATTCTGGTGCTTGTGTTTCCATTCTAGGCAACAATTCGCACAAACATTTTGAAAGTTTAGGTTACACGCTCCAAGAAGATAAAAATAATTCTTGCAGCGTGGCTAATGGCATTCATTTGGAATCCATTGGTTACATGTTTATTCCGGTAACATTTAAAGATAAGACTCATGTTGTCAAATTTTTCGTTATTCCGAGCATCGTTACAGATGTTATTTTTGGTTGTGACTTCATGAGGATTTTCGAGTTGGCTTTGGAGATTTTTGATAGCATCGACTATCGCAAACCTCCAGAACAATTTTATTCCGTTCATTCAGTTGATAATAAACAATTAGGTTCTATTACATCTTTTGATAATTTAACTTCCGATCAGCGAGAATTAGCAAATACTATTGTCGACAAATTTCATGAGATTTCGTTCGAAAGAGTAGGTTTAGGAAGGACCACTCTTATCAGTCACGCCATTGATACTGGTGATTCACCCCCTATCAAAGCTAGGCAGTATCCCCTATCTCCCGAGAAGAAACAAGCCTTGAACACAGAGTTAGACAAGATGCTTAAGCTTGACGTGGTCACGCCAAGTGAGAGCCCTTGGAATAACCCTGTCTTGCTCGTGGAGAAACCAAACGGAGATTGGAGATTTTGTCTGGATTGTAGGAAACTGAACTCGGTTACAGTGGGTGACTCCTATTCGATTCCTTATATTCCGCAAATTTTAGATAGCCTTAAGGAGGCAAAGTATTTGACATCGATTGATTTGTCGTCTTCGTTTTGGCAAATTCCGCTTAATTCTGAGGATAGTTCGCAAGATAAGACCACTTTCACCGTTCCGGGACGTGGTTCTTACAAATTTAAGGTAATGCCATTTGGACTTTGCGGAGCACCCGCAAGGCAACAGCGTCTTATGGACATGCTCTTCCACCAAAATTTCAGTAGCGATGTGGAGGGGGGACTAGTTTTTTGTTATATTGACGATATTGTCGTGGTTTCGAATGACTTCAATAGCCATCTATTGCTTTTAAACAGAGTGCTTGATAAGCTACGCTCAGCAAACTTAACAGTCAATATGACAAAATGTAAGTTTTTCCGAAGTTCCCTCAAATATTTAGGTTATGTGGTGGACGAGTATGGCCTAAGAACTGATCCAGAAAAGGTGCAAGCAATTCTGAATTTCCGTACACCTACATCAGCACGTGATGTTAAGGTATTTTTAGGTACTTGTTCCTGGTATAGGCGTTTTATTAGAAGCTTTTCAACTATTGCGGCACCGCTCAATAAGTTGACCAGTAAAGGTAAAGACAATAACAAATTCGAATGGTCTGTTGAAGCGGAGGACGCTTTTAATAATTTGAAAAACGCTTTAGTTTCCGCTCCAATTTTAGCCTTACCTGATTTTTCAAAACCATTTACAGTTCACTGTGATGCCTCAGCTTACGGTTTAGGTGGAATGCTCACTCAGGAGATCGACGGAAGCGATCATCCTATAGCATACGTTAGCCGTACTTTAAGCAAGAATGAACGCAATTACAGTGTGACTGAGCGAGAAGCTCTTGCGGTAATTTTTTCGGTCGACAAGTTTCAGGCTTATTTAGGTTCTAGACATTTCACAGTCGTCACAGACCATGCATCTTTAAAGTGGTTCTTGAACCTTGAAAATCCTACCGGTAGACTGGCAAGATGGGGTTGCATTCTGTCCCAATATAACTTTACAGTCGAACATAGAAAGGGCACAGACAATGTGGTACCGGATTCCTTGTCCAGGCTACTGAAGGTAGAGGTTATTAACATCGCAAGCAATGGTGAAAAAGATGAATGGTATGATACGATTTTCAGTGGAATTCAGAAATTTCCTAAGAATTATCCAAATTTTTGTTTAAAAGATAATAAATTATTCCGGTTCAGCAAAAGTAAATACAGTTTGATTAGTGAATTTGAGTGGAAGGAAGTGGTTCACAAAAGTAAGAGGCTAAATCTAATTAGGGAATACCATGCTGAACCCACAGCTGGACATTTCGGTGTGTTCAAAACGCACAGACGTATGTGTCTGAGATACTTTTGGCCTGGAATGTTTTCGGACATCCAAAAGTTCATCAAGGACTGCGACATTTGCGCAGCATACAAACATTCCACCAAAGGTACTCCTGGACTCATGGGACGTCCGAAGCAGTGCAATAGGCCTTTTCAGGCGCTTTCAGCAGATTTAGTTGGACCACTACCGCGTTCACGTTCTGGTTATACTTTTCTTTTGGTTGTTACTTGTTGTTTTTCGAAGTACACACTTTTGTTTCCTCTTCGTCGTGCTACAAGTGCGGCAGTGGCTAAAAATTTCGAGAGTGTTATTCTTGTTCATGGTGTTCCGGAAACAGTGATTGTAGATAATGGAGTACAATTCACTGGATCTGAATTCCGTCAACTACTTAAGAAGTACAACATTACGAAGCAGCATTACGGTCCGAGGTATACACCGCAGGTGAACTTGGTAGAACGCTACAACAAAACCGTGATGACGGCAGTCGCGTCTTATGTACAGGACAATCACAGAGCGTGGGATGAACACCTGCCTAAGATTCAGTTTGCGGTTAACAGTGCACTTAATGAATCCACAGGTTTCTCTCCGTTCTTCCTGGTGCATGCTAGAGAGCCCGTCATAAATGGTGACTTCTACCAAGATCCACGAGACTACGAAGCAGGTGTACCACGTGAAGATTATGCGGGGGAATTCGGCTGTTTAAGAGAAATCTTCGATCAGGTTCGTGAACAGTTGCTAAAGGCCCATGCGAAGAATGCCACGCACTATAACCTACGACGTAGAGATGCGAAGTTTTCCGTAGGAGATGTAGTTTGGAAGGCTACCTACACACAGAGTGACGCTGAGAAGTTTAAAATGGCGAAGCTAGCTCCAAAATATGTAAAGTGTAGAGTAACTAAAGTTCTGTCTCCCTTAGTTTACGAGTTAGAAAGACTCGATGGCCATCCTTTGGGTAAATGGCATATTAAAGACTTAAAGGCGTAGATGCGTGTTATTGCACGATACTAAGAGAGTAATCATTTGTACTGGTTTATTTCTGGATTATTTCCGTTGCTGCATTGGTGCAGTTTTTCCGACTCTTTGATCCCTTGTTATGGATCAAGAGTTTTTCCGTTAATTTAGAATGAACTAGAGTTACGTAAGATTAACTTCTCAAGGGCGTGTCAGTTCTAAGCATTATGCCAAGAAAGTAATATTTTTTTTTGGTTTTCCGTTATTTTTCCGCGTGATGTTTTGGTTAGCTTCTCGTAGGCCTAGATGCGTGATAAACGATGCCAAGAGAGTTACCAACATCATTTATGTTTTAGTTTCGGTGTTTTTAAAGGTTGTCTTCTCAAAGGCTTTTGACGCTTTTATCCAAAATGCCAAGAGTAGTTCACCTGCACTATTTTTCGTTTTATTCCGGTATTTTCTGTGTTGCCTTAGCATCGCTGAGGGCAGCGATTTTTCGTTGGGGGGGGTGTATTGTCACGTTGTGATTTCTGAGCTGCGCACTAATCTCTAAATACTCACGTTTAGTTAATACATTCATTGTTTCATTATTAAAACACATTTAATTTCACTTCAATAATAATCGAGTTTCGTTGTTTTGGTTATTGATCTGTCAATGACAAGGAGCTGTCAGATGCGCATGCGACTGTCCGTATGCTCCGAATGACTAAAATAACGTTACGTTCGTTTGTCTGCGTTTAGCAAACGCACGGAACACATACTCATTTTACAAAGGTCGAGAATGATTTATTTCAATAAATATATTAATATTTGTTTTCTATATTTTTACGATTTGTATGTTAAAGTCATAACTTATTTAATGAAACTTCACGCAGCCGAAGTAATTTTCATGAGCCTGGCAGAATGACGTTTTTGACCTTAGACAGATGTTTAAAAAAGTTAATAAAAATAGTAGTGTTGCAGGTTTACAAACATTGGGAATTTATTTGGGAAAAATATTTGTCTTACGGACTGGCTGGTAAAGAAAACAAATTAATTCAACGACCAGTCTGTAGTTTATAATTATAGTTAGAATATTAAAATAATGTAAATTAATAACCTAAAAAGTTTAAATGTTTTCTTGTTAGTTTAATATCTGTTTTACAAAGAAATAGTTCTTTGTGTTGTTTCGATTGTTTTGGGGAGATTTGAGTTAGTGAACTGAGCACTCGGAAATTCCTTCTTGACAATGATTTGCAAATTCGATTTCATTGGATTCGAGTTTCGACTTTTATTTGCAAGGATGTCGAGGAAGGGACTTGCTTGCTTGCTGTTGAAGAGGTCGGCCAGGAAGCCGAAGGAGAAGACGGTGGCCGTTACCTCGCCTTTTTGATACCGGCTTATAGTCGCCGTATATAATATTTTAAATTTTGTTCCGGTCTAAGTGCCGTAAGTATATTTGCTGATTTGGCAGGATTTTGTTCATTGAGTCGCTTATTGCAGTTCTATAACATAAGTGGTTTCTTTCAGATCTTTTGATGGCCGCTTGGTTTGGCTACCAGGCTTAGCACATTACCTTACCGTTTTACGCTGACTTTCCGCTGATCAAATGAAAGACGCAAGAAGCTTGTCTCGATGAGATTCGGGTTGGTACCACGCCACGTGGATGCATAAGGTCACCCTACCCTATCTTTGTTGAAGTAAGTGGAAACATCTTCTTAATCCAGTTAGCAGTCTACAATTCCGGTTGCCGTTTTTTAGTATTCCGTTCCTAATTAAATTCAGACTATTCAGTTTAGTATAATTTACATGATAAGTTTGGTGGTACAACTCGCTCAGAAGTAGGGGTAATTCAGAGCCTTACAAAGGACTCACGCCTGAGATTTCTGTGTAGCTTTTAAGAGGTGGTAAGCTTAGCCGGAGCAAATAAATATATTTTGTCAATTCATGCTCGCCTCTTTATTTACCACCTCATCCTGATCATCTACATCACCCCCAACACCCTCGCCAACCCCTAAACGTTGCAGAACGCACGATTGGTATTCTCTTATAACGCTGATCGACACTAGCGCCACATGGGAAAAAGCTGTCAAAACCGTGACAACACGCATTCTCTTAGAAACGATTCGTCGGTGCGCTTGTACGTACATACAGCCACTTAAAAACTATTTGTCGCTGCGCTTGTAGCTGTGATCAGGGATGTCTCATCCGTCACATCGATCGCTGTTGCCACGGCTTTTTGACAACTTTGTTCAGTAGCCATGTGGCGCTAGTGTCGATCAGCGTCAAAAGATAATACATTACTGACAACAACTGCCGCTCTTACTTTAAACTCCATAACGACACTAGTGACATCTGCCGAACTATTCGCTGTTTAAGTGTAGGGGTTTTTGCAACACGCAGATTTTGCTGCGTGCTGATAGATGGCGTTGCTAACTCGATTTCGCTCGATAATTTTGTATAGTGACGGTTTGGTTATCAACGTGCGATATCGTGTGTTGGTTGGTGTGGCAGCAGTTACTGCTGTAACCAAAGCTGTTATGACATTTGCACCAAGAGAATCGCACTGCAGCGGTCGATGTGACGGCTGAGTCGTTCATGATCACAGCCACAAGCGGATCGACGAATCGTATTTAAGAGACAGGATAAAGCCAGGTCAATAATGTGGTTGGGAGCGTAAATTTATTACTATGTTTACCGATGAAGTTTGTGGTTGATAGGAAATATTGAGAGAGTTCAAGCGTTGTCGGAATCAACAGGAAAGTTGATGAACATTATCGTTTTATAAGCACTTATGGCTGATATTAGAAGATATTAGAAGACGTAGTAGTAGCAACTCTTTGATGTTAGAGGTTAACCATTATTATGCAAGTTTAAAGTACAAAAGTGTTAGTTGAAGTAAACGCATTTTCAGATGCGTTTATCTATACTAATATTATAAAGTTTGTTTGTTTGTTTGTTTGAACGCGCTAATCTCAGGAAGTACTGGTTCGAATTGAAAAAATATTTTTGTATTGGATAGTTCATTTATCGAGGAAGGCTTTAGGCTATATAACGTCACGTTGTGACCAATAAGAGCGAAGTATCAATGAAAAATGTTGCAAAAATAATCGCGATCATAATAACAGAAATTAACGCGGACGAAGTAGAGGGCAACAGCTAGTTTTAAATACTTTGACATCAAGTGCTCAAGCATCTTTTTGTGAAGCTACAAAAATATTTTTCTTTGCAATTAACAAGTTTTTTTGAGTTGACTGATTTCAATCATTTAGTGACAAATCTCAAGTGAACTTTTCGACAAAAGTCACACTAAGTGCCGCTTTGTTGGACATTCCCTGGCTACTAAGTCCAAGCTTTGTTTCACAACAGGCAAGATGATGAACATTTTATAGAATAAATAGATAAAGAGGTATAGAAGTTGCAATCCTTCGATTTAAGTGTTTTTGTAATCTTTTATTTTATTCTTAGTCACATCATTACTTATTTTAGTATATATATAAACTTGAAAAATTATGTCTCAGGCGGGACTCGAACCCGCATCTCCTCGCATGCCGGGCGGGCGCTATACCATTAAGCCACCGAGACACTGCGACTTAGCGCGAATGTTTCAAGCATATTCTTAACGCTGTAAGCCAGCCAATGTTGGAGAAAGTTTATATACTGATATTATAGTAACAGCCTATAATCATCCCACTGCAGGGAAAAGGCCTCCATCATTGAATTCAAGTTACCACAGCAATGATGGGTACTGGCTTAATCACCACGCTTGCCAAATGCGGGTTGGTGATCACAAACCCGAGCAACGTTCGAAAATTCGAAACTTTTTTTGTTGCCCGACCCGGGAATCGAACCTGGGACCCCGAGATCATGGCCCGGTATTTAAACCACTAGACCAACGGGGCTTGATATTATAATTGCAATTTAATTGCTAAAATATCAAATAAAGTACATCATTACTTGTTACATTAGGGTGGTCTGTTTCTACACAGTAAGCCAGCCCATCGGAGAGCTGGTCAAAGTCTCCCTTGGCTTATGTGTCTCTTAACACTATAATATATTTCTTAAAATTCGATAATGCAAAATATAAGCACCCCTATGATCCTATACTATCACGTCTTAAGGTTGTAGTAAAAGGCGATTTTAGGAGCTCTGAAAGATTTATCTGGTGGTAGGGACTCCATCATTAAACATATTGCGATCGCCTACCCGTCTTCTAAGCATTGCCATTAAGGCAAAAAACCCTCTTTGGAGAGGCTCGTGTTCAGAAGTGGACTGATGCAGACTTAACATTATATGTCTACCTCATATAATTGTCATGATTGACAGCAAAATAAACATAGCTTCCATAATTTGTTCCAAATTCCTGAATTTCGCCTTGCCCAGGATAGTATTATATTATCTGTGCCCGGGAGTAGTTTCCGTTAAAAGTTCCAAAGTTAATTAAAATATTAAATTAACCTGTCATCCTTCCGGCCTGTACGTCATAATACATACCAACTGTCAAAACTCATTCCAACTTGAAGGCCTTGACATAGGGTTGGCGATTAATATTATTTGATTCAAAGTTTTAACGGCTTGCGTAAACTAAAACTTATTAGGCTGAACTAAGGCAGCAATGTTTTAAATAAATGACCATAATTTATTAAAACATTGCCACTTTGTTTGCCTAGTTGGTGTTGAAGTAGAGACAATGGTAGGTCAACCTACCCATAAAGTTAAATGTCATTGCTTTGATTTTCAACCTTAAGTTTAACAAGTAGAAGTCAATATCAATTGAGGAAATTTGACGTTTCGCCGTAGGTTGACGTGCTGTTTTCTGTACAATGAAATGTTATCATATTGTTCAGAAGGCACGCGTTTCTGTCGCAAGATGGAAGTCGTAAAAACAAGTGACGTCAGAGGCCGGTATCAGGCTGCTTCGAAAAAGCATCCTTGAAGGATAATCAGACAACAAGAACAAAAAATAAATAACATCATCACCACCATCACATAACCAGCCTATGGGAGAAAGCTGTGAACTATTCTGTTTAAAGGTAAGCACCACACAACGTATTACAAATTGAGGTGACAACAAAATATTTTAAGCTATTGCATAGCTTCTATCGCGGGCCTTGAGCGTGGAGACCGAATCCAGAAATTCCGTAACGAAAATAACCTAACACCCCCCCACTCCGACCGGCACAGCGGTGATACTTTTTAGTTTTTCCATCTATCACCTGAATCGATGAATAGCAGAACTTTTAATGACTTTTTGAAATATCACGCTTGTCTCTTTAGTTCAGCAACCCACCTTTAGGTGGCATTTGTTGTATCGGCATAAAATGATTTAAAATGCTATGCAATAGCTTTACCGCGGCAGTCTCCGAGTGCCACACGTCTTTTTTTTACTAAAAATTAATAGACTCAGGCGTAACATTGCGGAAATCCATAACTATCTGTAGTAACATAATTATCTGTACTGCATGCATTTTTGTAGAGAGAGCGGTTTTCTTGCATGAAATAGTGCTTAATCATTCAGTGTCAGTGCGGTTAGAGTAGTGTACCTAAGACCGGTGTTAACGAACGGAAATAATTAGCAAAATAGTTTTCAAAATACATACGTTTTTTACTAACACACGTACACTTAATCAAGGTATTGTAAATTTAAAACTAGACATTCACAGCCCTATTTCGAACTCAAAATTGAGGCGTTACAAACAAACTTGAATAGCCTCGGAGCCAAGGGTTGCCAAATGAAGAAATGTGACCGGTGGAGCAGTGGTAATATAAAAAGTTTTCTAGTAAATTTAAATCATTGTTATTTTGGGACCGACTTTTATTTGTTACCGCCTGCCTCAGGTCTTTGTTTGAAGAAAGAAATGGTTGAAATAATGTTGAGGTTTTCTTACTTCTTTCAATAAAATTCAGAAGTAAATGTGATTTCCTTTTCCCAAACTTCAATAAAAAACAGAGGTATAGTTATATAGAGATATAAGTTCCATTTTGCAAGGGCTTCCATTGTTTAATTGTGTAATAATGTTCTGTATTAACATTATTACAATGTTTGTTATAGTAAAAGTAATGTAGTGCTATCCAATTTTATCATTTTCATCAAAATATTTGCAACAGGATTTAAATGCAAACATACCTTAGCTGACGTTTCCACTGAGTTTTATAAAAACGATTGGGTTAGAACTGTAGAAAAGAATACTTTAAATAAGATTATAATATAGTCAGTAGGTACCCATTTAAACTTGAACAATTATGTCTCAGGCGGGACTCGAACCCGCATCTTCTCGCATGCCGGGCGCTAATAAAAGATAAGCGGCGCTTTATCGCCCGGCATTTGAGGAGGATTTTAAATACTAAATAAAAGAAAATGTCTAAAAGTGAGTAATAAGCCAACAATCTTGAGCCTTGTTGCCATTGTAGATGATATTTTTGTTTTAGACTATAAAATGATAAATATAAAAAAAAATACAGAAATATTTGATACCTATAAACTGAGTATGAGTGATAATGACATAAGTGAAAAAAAACTGACAAAAATACTTAAGAAAAAGATAAAAAAGAAACCAAATTTGAAATAACTTTATGATACCAGCAATTATGGATGACTATTTTTATGAGCAACATTAACAGTAATGGATTACTACAAAATATTATTATTAAAAATATTTTTTTTAAGTAATGTAGATTGATCACTAAAAAACACAATTTGACAAAACAATGATACAAAACTGTTCTCGGGTAGATAAACTTGACGTAATTAAATAGATAACATAGTATATTTTCCTAAGGAACCCTTTTCAATTAACAAATGTAACGGTTTCGTCTGTTTGCTCTTCTCTCGTCCGGTTTATTTGGCCCGGTTAAACCGGATCAATTTAAAAGTGGCCTATTCCTAGTTTTCCCGTAGAATCGGAAATAGCGCTGCTCGGCTTAGTGTTTCTTTGTTTGATGAGCAAAGATTGATTTATTGTAATGTAGACACTATCACATACATTGTTCTTATCTTAAAATAAGTAAATATTGAAAGCACTAATTTTATTTAAATCAGAAACAACGAAGTTACCCAAAACAATCAGACCCGAAATAATACAAAAAATAAGTAATAATTTTTCAAGTTTATATTATTATACTGATATTATAATTGCAATTTAATTGCTAAAATATCAAATAAAGTATATAAATAGCCGTTTCATCTTAACTGACTGTCAAACATCTGCAATGATGTTTCTTTCGGGTGTTAAGGGTGCCAACTCCTAACATTTGATGAAGCAACGCTGGCTTACAGCGTTAAGAATATGCTTGAAAAATTCGCGCTGAGTCGCAGTGTCTCGGTGGCTTAATGGTATAGCACCCGCCCGGCATGCGAGGAGATGCGGGTTCGAGTCCCGCCTGAGACATATTTTTTTAAGTTTATATACTGATAATATAGTACAAAAAAAACCTTTTTTTAAACGCCCCGTTGGTCTAGTGGTTTAAGTTGTGGTGCAAGATATCGGAGTCCTGGATTCGATCCCTAGGTCATGCAACAAGAGTTTCAGTAACTCGGGTGCAAGTGGTGTGGTGGCAAGCGTGGTGATTATGCCTGTACGCATCATTCTGTGACCACTTTAATTCAATGATGGCGGCCTTTGTCCTGCAGTGCTGGGTGGGATAGTTATAGGCTGTTACTTTACTTTTTTTCAAATTCAAAACACATAGTCTTCATTTAGGTACGAAATCAATCATCGAGATTAAGCAACGGTATGCTCGTTTATAATATGTACCTTCAAATTTGCACTTATTCCGATTTTTTGACTTAGTTTCGCCTCAAGATAGTCTATTATTCTAAGATAAAGTATAAATTAAAAAAAAAGTTTATCTAAATAACAGCATTGTCACTAAAAAACAATTCGCCATTTACAATCAGTTAAAATCAGTTTTATTTCTGCAAATAGGCCCTGGAGGCGCTTTTACACGTCCCAATATAATTTAAACCTACCACTGCTTCGGGACAAATGTTAGCTAGTGCCGAGAAGACGCATCACTGAACAATACTCCAACGGAATGAAAATTCAAAAACAAACGACATCTAACAGTGATAAATAAGGGCGAGTACAAACGCGGCGACAAACCGCGACCGGGGCGAGGTCTCAACATTTCTCTACACAACCGCGCGATCAAGACGGATGGAGGGATTAGCGTCGCGTGCCAACGCACCCTATGTCGCGATATTACTGTTGTTCCTGAATAAAAAGACGCTCTATCCTAGGTATTGGAAGTAGAATAAATAAAACAAAACGTTATTTATTTAAAACTAGCGACCCGCCCCGGCTTCGCACGGGTGCAATGCTGATACTAAATACACTACAGAAAACTGTGAACGTTGTATATAAAAACATATATACATAACATATACATAATATAACATATACCTACATATATAATAAATAAATAAATAATAAATATTTTAAGACATGCCTCACTGGGCCACACAGAGCCATCTAGTCCCAAATTAAGGTAGTATTAAGTACCCTGTCGTATGGGGTACTAGACAACCGATAATCTTACTTATATACTTTTTTTTTGTAAATACATACTTATAATACATAGAAAACACCCAGACCAGTACAAACAGACATGTTCATGCACACAAATATTTGTACTGTGCGGGGATCGAACCCGCGACTCATGGCTCAGAAGCAGCGTTAACTACCGCTGATCCAAATGGTCGTCAAATAACATAAAACATAAAACATATTACATAATCTCATAGGGTTCAGCCTGCGTTTGCAATATAAGCGGAACAATTATTTACGACCTTCCTCTTCAATCACTCTATCTATTAAAAAAACCGCAACAAAATCCGTTGCGTAGTTTTAAAGATTTAAGCATACATAGGGATATAGGGACAGAGAAAGCGACTTTGTTTTATACTATGTAGTGATTCTTATGGACAGTAAAAAAAACATAAAGCAAATCTTCGTATGCTAATGCCATTTTAGGTCATTACTGGGCATTATTATCACCAGCCTACATCATTGTCATCCATCAGTCCACTGCAGGAGACAGGCCTCTCCAAAAGGAGGTTCATAAGCGCCACTCATGGCAGGAGGGCTGGCAATCGCAGTTTGGCTAGTGTTGAAAAGAAGATGTTGAAGACCGTTTTATTTTGGCAACACTCCTCAATCCGCATGAGGTAGTGCTATTGAAGAATCCCTCATTTACCTCATTAGATGTCACGTTGATTTAACGTTTTCTCTTGCCTATGTCTAACTACTTTAATAGATTAGGTTTGATTTGACGCTATGTTTATATGTAACCTAATAACCCGCCCCGTTAGTCTAGTGGTTTGAATACCAGGTCAAGATCTCGGGGTCCCGGGTTCGATCCCCAGGTCGGGCAACAAAAAGTTTCGACTTTTCGAATATTGCTCGGGTTTGTGATCACCAACCCGCATTTGGCAAGCGTGGTGATTATGCCAGTACCCATCATTGCTGTGGTAACTTGAATTCAATGATGGAGGCCTTTTCCCTGCAGTGGGATGATTATAGGCTGTTACTTTAATATACCTATTACAAAGTAGAAATCTACTTGATTTTACAATGTAAGTTTGGGGCTCGATATAGCTAGTATATTTAAATCATAATATTCTATATTTTTAACGGCAATGCTAAAATAATTTGTCCTCTGCAGTGTCAGTAGGTGACATACATAGGCACTAGATGCAATGGTCCTAGGCTGGACCGACGATAGTATGCGTTGGTTGGCTGCAAAAGAAAAGAAAAAAGAATTTATTACTACCCAAATGTAAGTCACAGAATTTTTTTTTTTAATTTGTTTATTTCTAAGCTTACATCTATTTTTACAGGGGACCTAATACAATAGAGCAGCAACACCTATTCATATAAAATTACAACACAATTTACATTTACATACAATAACACAAAATATACAGTGTTACCCTAGTGAATTCACTCAGAGAACAGTGAAATATATCAATCTTATTGGAAATTTCATTAAGTGTGTGCAGTGTGAGCGTCAGCGCTGACTTATTCTGCAGGTGGGTTCTCCCGCGCGGCACCGCCAGCAGCCGCGGCCTGCGACTCTCCGTCACATAAAATCATTAGTCTTCCAAACTCAAAAACGAGTGACTTGCGACAAAGTAGCATATAACAAATGTGTCTCACTAAGTGAGGCAATTTTTCGGCGGCTCACTCGTGCGATCAAGAGCGATGCGCGGATTTGTGTCGCGCGCGTCGCTTGCGTGTTAATGACCTTATTTTTTTTGACAGAATGACAGACATGCGTAATAAATAAAATAAAAAATATAAATATTGTGCTTTATCAAACACTGTAGAATTTATTTTACTCTTTCGTATTAGAATTAACGTGGATACATGATACAGAAGTTTTGACTTCAATCTGTTAAGTTGTTAGTAGTTAAAATAATATTGTAAGTACGTAAATAGGTTTTAAAATAAAACATTGTTCTTGTGTTATTTTGTACTATTTAGTGAGTTTTTTTTTAAGTCGATTTATTTTTTTTATTTAAAAATTATTTATTTTTTACTTCTTAGTGTTAAATAAATTACACAATTATTAATCTTCTGCTCGCCGGTAACAGTAACCTACATAAATAGTGATGACGACTTCTAGATGAAAATGTATGAATTGTTTGAGAAACTCCCTTCCTCATCGCTACAGAATCTTAAGAATCATCATCCAACTCTTGACTGCTTAAGAGTTTGACCTTTCATCATCAGCTCACGTGAATAACCTGAAGGAAGACAACTATTTATATACGCGCCTATGATATTTAAAGAATAATTCTCCTACTCCTAACTTTTAAGGAGTTGTACCTTCCATCATCAGCTCATCAACATAAAATGATGAGTACCAGACGCAAATACTGAAAAACCTTAAGAAAGATTTGCAAAAACGTAATACGGCCCAGATTCCACGGTCAGATCATGATTTCGTTAAAATGGGACCACACGAAAAGCACCAGCTTTTAAACAAAAAAAAGAATTTTTAAAATCCGTTCAACCAGTCCAAAGTTCTGAGGTAACAAACATAAAAAAAAAAAAAATACAGTGTAATTGACAAGCTCCTCCTTTTTGTGGAAGTCGGTTAAAAAACTCAGTTTATGTTGAGACATAGTGACATTTTGTGGTAACTTGATCTGCCGTCGTGTATACTGAACAAAGAAATTAAGAAAGTCAGAAAGAACTCGCAAAACTAATGCATACTAGAATTTATTAAATTCACACATGATATAAATGTCAATTTTCATCACAAAAAAGGTATACAAAACAATTCCTATTTACTTATTCAACACCAAAAACATTAACATACCTGTAAAATAATATTGTTTGGATACAACAATTCCGCGTCCGAATTACAAAAGCAAACATGTGAAACGGGTAGCGGCAAAATAAAAATAGCTCGCTTGCATCCGGTAAATACCGGTTTTTACCAGATTAAGTCGGAACGAGCAGGATACGCAAACAGGGGCATATGAGAATTTACCGTTGTAGCCGAAGTTGCAGTTTTAAAGTGGGTATTAAGTGTTCAAACGGAAACTTTGGAGTATTCATTAGCGTGTTCAATGATGAGCGAACACTGGATGGTGTAATAAAATAGTTTTCAACAGATGTAAGAAGAGATAATTTCAATTCGGCAGACTTAAGAACGGGTGGATATTGGCTCTTATCCTTTGTTAAGGCTCCATAACTCAAAACGAAAGAACGGAACCTTAAGAGGATCACTTTGTTATTCGTCCGTTAATCAAGATGGTTTACCTCCGGAACGCGTGGAGGTATCAAGTTGAAATTAAAAATATGTAAGTACTAAGTGTTAGAAGCTGTGAAAAATTCTAATTTCTAAGCTGCGGCCGTTTATGCCGCAAATAACGTATAAATATTTCGACACTCTCAAAGAATTATAACTTACTAGCAGTTCCCTGCCACGCTTCGCTGTGGCACATTGTCATTGAATGGTTTTTGTTTTTTATCGTTTATTTATGTTTTTTTTTCGCGATCGCGGATTTAATAGTAAAAATAATCCTTGATGCGGATTATATTATATCATACTAAAATTTCAGCCCGATCGGTGCAGAACTTTTTGAGTTTTTGAAGCGTACACAAACCAACATAACATTTTTATATAGTTAAGTATGTATAGTGTAGGTATTTTCTGTTCACTATCACTATGAAATTTAGTGACAAATACCGTGACTAGTGCATTGATATAGGTAATTCCCATTCTAGGCATAAATTTATTTAATAAAGATGTTTGATTCCTCGAGACAGTAGGTATGTACACTCGACAGCACATCAAGTTAAACAGTTGAACTGCGATAACAGCTTTTATTACGTAGGACATAAAGGCGGTCTCAAGGTCAACATGTATAGTCTGATGTGCCGTCGTGCGTACATAAAATTTGAAAATTAATACTAAATCCTGTTGCTGTATATTATTCGATGTCAAAAGTGTCGATCGTTGCCATTACCGAACCCGCTATATCCTTTGCCCTGCAGTGAGATGATTACGAGTATAAGCCGTTACTTATTTACGTATCAGGTTCCTAGGTTCAATCCTTGAGTCAGGCAACAATACTTCAAATTTTTAAACATTGCCCGTGTTTGTGATCATTAAAACGCATTAGGCAAGCGTGGCGATTATGCCTGTATCCAATGCTGTGATAAGTTGAATTGGTTGATGAGATAGAGGCCTTTGCCCTGCAGTGGAATGACTACTTACTACCTTTACTTTTTATTACTATAATTAATCGTGAATAATGTCACAAGTGCCGAAATACGAAATTATGAGATCAGTTGCCGATGCCATGCAGGATTACCATTAAATATAATGTAAAGCTACGGCCATAATAATTATCTGTTAGCCGTTCAATCCATAAGGTCAGGTGCACAGCTATTGGTGTAGCCATTATCGTCCTCACTGTTTACCGGATCCATTAGTTAAAATTAAGCTATGCGGAGCTTTTAAAACACTAATTAATATCGCCGTTCGTTTTAATTATGTAATAATTACGAATTATTTAGTCCCAATTTTCGCAGTATAGTGTCTGTATAATAATATAATGGGGTGTTAGAAAAATACGGGCAGCAGCGTCTTTTCTCTACCACTGGTCAAACTGCGACCGCCAATCCGTCTGCCAAGCGTGGCAATTGTGGCATAGTTCTCCTTTTGGAGCGGCCGTATCCAGTTGAATGATATAGGCTTGTTATGGTGATGATAATGATGTATGACCATCAGACCTTCCGCTTTTTACCAGGTTGCCCAATTTATCATCTTTTTTTTTTCTTGCACGATATGTAGCTCAAAATTACGCGTACCATTCAAATTTTAAAAAATATATTTAGAAGGAGAGGAAAATAGAGATGACAATCTATATATATAAAAATGAATCCCTATTTCCCTTGGTCACGACATCACACGTAAACGGCTGGACCGATTTCGCTAATTATTTTTTTAAAGACAAAAATAAGGAAATTGCGAGGAAAATTAGAAAATTTAAGAAAACTTTATCACCATACTAAATTATTTGTTATGTAACCTTATCGCTTTTGACAATTTAAACTTTTTTAATGTTTGACATAGCATTGACAGAATGCGCGCTGCAAATATCGTCAACTATGGGGTAAAAAAGCTGAATTTTGCACATGGCCTTACTGGCCAATATGTCGCCTGTTACCGTGTCGGACCAACAAAACTATTTAAAGACTCACCAGAAAATAAAACGAAGAATATTGTATATAATACAGTTATTGGAATTATTTTTTTTGTTTCACTTTTGTGTTCCAATTTTATTTGATAGAATATTCGGTAATGTGTTGTTACTTTGGTTAGTAGATAGTTTTTTTTTGTTTTACTTTGTATTATTTTGATTGTACCTTCATACAGCAGCAGATAAACCTATCCAAAATTAAATTAGGATTATATAATATTTGCGAACATTTAAAGCTTTTAAAACCAGACATTGTTTGGTAAAGAAATAGCGTATTTCTAATAGACTAATTTGTTTAAATAAATAAATAAATAAATAAATAAATATTTTAGACATGCCTCACTGGGCCACACTGAGCCATCTAGTCCCAAATTAAGGTACTATTAAGTACCCTGTCGTATGGGGTACTAGACAACCGATAAACTTACTTATATACTTTTTTTTTTTTTTTGTAAATACATACTTATAATACATAGAAAACACCCAGACCAGTACAAACAGACATGTTCATGCACACAAATATTTGTACTGTGCGGGGATCGAACTCGCGACCCATGGCTCAGAAGCAGCGTTAACTACCGCTGATCCAAATAGTCGTCAACCAACCTTAAGAAAAAGTTTGCTTTAAACTTCCGTAAGCACTGTAGTTGAGTTCTTCTGTCATTATGATACTTAAAACAGTGCCAAAATAACAAGAACTCTTACAAACAATAAATATCGCAACAACTAACTCATTTAGTAATAGAATGCAATTAACAGATCATAAGATTTAAACACAATTGACATTAATTAACCTTAAGTTTATATGACAATTGAGTCGGAAAATTTTAAAAACACAGGTTGGCTGCTCTTGCTGGTTTTCCTCTAAGTGTTAAAAACATAAAGAATGCATAGTTTCAGTTAAATTAAAATCAAATTTAATAAGGTGGTAACAATTACAATTTAATTTACAGAACAATGATCGCGAAACGAAGTCTATTTAGGTACCTGTATATTCCTAAACCACAATACAAATACCGAATATAAATGGCATCGGTTGACATAATGAAGCACAGGGCTGGATTGCGGCCCGGCCTGCACTTAATTAGCTTTGTTTAATTTGCAGGCGGTCAAATAAAGCAATTTGCGAACTCACTGTGAAATACGTGCCTGTACAAGCAGTCGAATGGATATTTGCCTATTTTCGTCCATATTTATAAGAGTATAGAGTCCAGAAAAGAACACAATTACATGTTTAACTGTACGATATTGAGCATGCATGGGCGACCAAGTGACAAATGACGCGTGGCGACATCTGTTCAAGCGAAACGCAATGATGGATGCTGACTTCATCAATAGATGGCGCTGTATGTAGCTATAATTGCGCTCGTGAGAGTTATTGTTGAGTGGGCTAGTCCAACTTGCACTTGTCTTATGTGTCCCCAACTTCGTTCTATGATATATGTACATTTGTCTCTATTTATCTCGCATACTTATTGAGCTTCAACATGAGTAAGAGGGAGACAGTAGACAAATTTAACATCACATACACTTTTATGATCCCAAAGTAAGTAAACTATTTAAGGTACTTGCTTTGTGGATAAGTATATCGAACAAGAAACAGGGAAGGTACCCCAAACACCCTGACACGAGAAAATGTAGAAAAGCACTTTATTGATACATTTACTGGACGGGTCAATGTAGGAATAAAGTGTTAATCGTACCCGGGACCTCAGAGCAGACGACACATTGAAAAACTAGTGTGTATGCTACTTTGCCACGGAGGTCTTCAACAGTTAAAGTTACATAGTTATTGTATTGCGAAATAATGCATAACCTACAAAAATTTTCAACAAAAACTCCACTCATGATCCGAAAGTGGTAATAAATTGTCAAAGCAAAACGGAAAACACAGCAAAAACATTTGCTATATAAAGAAACCGACTCAACGAATACTCTTGTTCATTTCACTGCGAGGAAACTTGCAACAATTACCAATGGAAATGAAAAAGGGGGGGAAAATAAAAATCAAACATTTCCCAGCAATTGTCGGCGATAAAATTCGGGTATGAGAACATGGGAAGGCTTTTAGGTGTATTTTTATGAGCCGACGCATAGCTTGTTGTGTTTGATAGACGCATTATCATAATATCGGTGTTAGGGTTCGGATTTTGTGGTCGTATTAGTAAAAGGATTTTTGGGTGTGCAGCGTTTATTTTTGTTAAAATAATCATTTAGTATAATATTTCTCACACGGCAACTAAATTCTAATAAATGACTTACACAAGAAGATTTGAAAATAATATTTACGTCATTAGTAAGGCTAAGATTTGATTATAAGTTTATCGTCATACAAAAGGCATTTTGATGCACCATTTACAAACTTTAGACAAACTGGTGGTTGTTGACGCTAGAAAAATTATAAGAAAACGTTGACTTCATTAGTGATCTGAATGTGCCTGATGCATTGCTTACACATATTCAAACGTTGATCTAGTGGTTTAATTACTAGGCCAATAATATCTCAAGGTTTTTCCCCTTTCGGGCAATAAAGGTTTTAATTTTCGATTTGTCGAGTTTGTCACTACTATCACCAACCCGCATTTAGCAAGTGGGGTGATATACCTGTACCTAACTAGTATTATATTATCTGTGCCTGTACCCAACATTGCTGAGGCAACTTGATTTCAATAATGGAAGACTTTTCCTTGCAGCGGAATGATTATAGACCGTTACATTACTTTAAATATAAAAAAATAAATAAAAAAATATAAATATGAAACACTTTTGAGGCACATCGCTTTGATTTTAAAGTTAAAAACGGACATAGGTAAAAAAAATACTATATAACCATATTGTATTTTTCCGTGATGCTCGACGAGCATTGCTCGGGTTTATAGCCTGATATATCCGAAATACCTAAATCTCGAAGCAGCATCTTGCTACGACGGCTGCCGTAGTCCGTAGCGTTTGCTACGAAATTGGTAGCTTACGCCTACGATTCAGATACGGTGTAATGTATTCTAAGTTGTGAAAGCACGTATTCCTAAACTATTTTTGAAAGTTTCCAAATACCACAGTACTTAGTAGTTTAGACTGTTATACTAGAAACATTGCATACTAATTACGTAAGAATATTTTACTTTTTCCATGAATTGACAAAAACGTAATGCATTTTGTTCCTAATAATTAAAAAAATCCTTTGTGCAAGATTGACATATTTTTCAAGTTATTATTTGACTAAAAATTTTAAAACATATTATGTGATAATAAGCCTTGATTGTTTTTTTTAATAACCTCATATATAAATTATGAAATTCCGTAAAGTATGTACTTATAAACTGTAAAATGTACCTTGTTTTTATAAGTTTCGGAATATTTTGGCACTATTACTGGCGCTACGGTCGCGGAAGAACTGAAATATCGCAACAATGCCAAAATATCAGAAACTCATAAAAAAACAAAGTTTACCTACACAGTATATTTTATACTCCGAATCATTTAACGTTAGTGATAGGTGCCATAAAAATGTACATTAATTTAAATAAGTTCTATTTAAACTACACTGTATTTTTTTTAAATGCCTCCTTCACAGAAAACATCCCCAAATATTTAAAGTAGTATTAACTCATCAAAACTCGCTAAAAAAATTCTGTTCTGCATTTCTAACCAATATTTCAATCCAATATTGGTTGCGATTACTCAATCCCGATTGTATCCGATTAATCGATCGTTCACTTTTGTTGCAGACACTAATACAGATCGGACTTTAAGTCCAACGTCTAAAAACTTAATTCAAAATACATTCTCATCAAAACAAAAATATCTACATTTTTAGTCTCAATCAAACTGTCAAAGTTTTAGTTCAATCAGTTGTAGGTATTTTCAATAAACACTAGCAATTGAATTGCTCAAAGATAAGTAAAAAAAACATTAAAAATAACCGGCCAAGTGCGAGTCGGACTCGCGCACGAAGGGTTCCGTACCAAAATGGCCAAAAAAACGGGTTTGTTGTATAGGAGCCCCCCTTAAATATTTATTTTATTTTGTTTTTAGTATTAGTTGTTATTGCGGCAACAGAAATACACATTTTTTGAAAATTTCAACTGTCTTGCTATTGCGGCTCTTGAGATACAGCCTGGTGAGAGAGCGACGTACAGACGGACAGACGGACAGACGGAAAGACAGCGAAGTCTTAGTAATAGCGTCCCGTTTTTACCCTTTGGGTACGGAACCCTAAAAACTAAAATCAAATCGAAATAAATTCGAAGTCTCAAGTATTTTCAAAACAGCTTCCAAAATTTTTATGTTTGATTAAGAACATTTTATAAGTAGATGAAGTCAAAACCTCATCGATCCACCGGAGAACAAATTTTCCATATTAATATTGATCCCTACATGATGGAATTAGAATTGTAAATCTATAAAATTATGACATTTTAAATAAACAAGGAAATGTTTGCATCATTTGCAAAGTTATCAAAATGTTTGATATTTGTAATTGAGTTTGCACGTTTTGTGATTTTCCGGAGTCTACATAGTGACTGCAACGGTATCGTAATGATGGGTAGCACGTCCGATACTAATCAGGTCGGTTCGAATCTGCTCGTTTGAATCAATACAACGTAGCTGTATGTGTGGCTTTGTTAATTAATGTAAATTTGATTTGTGACTTCCATATTAGAGGTTATAAAAAATACTTTTTAATAAAGTCTTATAAAATCAAAATCAATCACATGCGATGTTGTCAATTATGACAAAGCTCCTGAGATTTGAATTTGAGAATTAAAAAAAAATCACATGCCACCTTTTATGGCGTCAACTCAAATTTAAGCTTTACGTGGCTTCTTTAGTTAAATATCGTTGTTTGGCGACTCGGTGGACGTAGTAATCCTATAACCTTGCCTACCGCGCGAGAGTATACCTGGTTTAGTTAGTTTAGATAAGTCAGTAAGGAAATGGATTAAAGTGGTGTTCGAAAGACACGTGAAACCGTTGATTTTGGCTTCTGTCCCAAAATGGAATTCGTAAATATACATCACCTCAGAGGCCTGAATTTAGGCTTGGAAATCTCTGACACCAGACTATATTGAAATATTAGTCAATAGATACAAAAATCTCTACCTGTAGCTGTTGAATTTTAATTTTAATTTTAAACAGTTTATTCATCTTTACATAAAATAATACTCAAAGATCAACGTTATGGTATAAATAAGTGATAAATAAATAAATCATTTTTTTCAGTCTATGTTATTTGTTACTTAAAAACTAGACTCGACGGGCACATGCAATACGTAACATAATCCTTTGACTTTTCGCTTTGTGACCACGGCCGCTGTAACGAAAACCAAACGTCAAAGAAGTAATTGATAGTGTACCATCTGGTACCTACGCAATGAATGTCGGGTTCAGTCCCGTTTTTAGGGTTCCGTATCCAAAGGGTAAAAACGGGACCCTATTACTGAGACTTCGCTGTAAAAGTCAGTAAAATCGTCTGTAATTTACTCAGTGTACAATAAAAAGCATTCATTAATTTATTCATTAAACGTAACGTTTGAATATTTGGAGTACATCGCACAGATTGCCAATAGTGGGTAGACACAAAGCAAGTTCGATATCGATAATGAATCGACTGCAATGAATCGAATTAATTTTGCGCCACACTGTACCCGTAATCAAAGGAATAAATCGGCTTATTGCGAATTTGAAGCAGATACTAATAGCGTCCTTAATAATTACATCAACTGCAACTCGACATGTGGACTAGTTTAGCGAGGAAATTACTCGTATAGAAGGAGAAGTGAAAGTCCTCTGGAATCTATAGGACACCCTTTTTCATTTTGTAATTGTGATTGTACATCTCTAGAGTTATTTGATTCGGGATTTAT
The DNA here is from genome assembly GCA_949315895.1 of Anania crocealis. Lineage (NCBI taxonomy): Eukaryota > Metazoa > Arthropoda > Insecta > Lepidoptera > Crambidae > Anania > Anania crocealis. The sequence continues at coordinate 3,340,454 of OX438858.1, read as the reverse complement.
ACCGTGTACCTTTTTTATTATGAGTTTCCGATATTTCGGCACTGTTGCAAGCGCGTGACCATGGCGCATAGGTACATGGTATAAATTCCAAATCAAATAACTCTAGTGATAGTGACAATGAAAGTTTAAATCAGTATGTAGTATGTACACCTAGTTACGTATTGCTGGTGTACAACGCTAGTTGATGTATGGGTTTAGGTAAGTACCGGAGTTTGGGATCCTTGGTTTCGATTCTCGGTTCGGGAAAATAAGTTTCGAATTTTCGGTCATTGCTCGGGTTTGTGATCACCAACCTGCATTTGGCAAGTGTGGTGATAAAGCCATCATCACTGTGGTAACTTGATTTCAATGATGGAGGCCTTTCACCTGCAGTGGAAGAATAATAGGCAGTAACTTATAATATAAATGACATCTTACTAATAATTTAAATGTCAAAATTTGGATGGATCATTATTACTCAATCACGCCAAAACGGCTAAACAGATTTGGATGAAATTTAACATGTAGACGGTTTATAGACTGTAATAGCATATAGGTTACTTTTTATCCCGGACAAAAAGGTTTTATTGGGAAAGTGTCAAATTAACGCATACAAAGTCACGGGAAACAGATAATTAGTTCATATTTCCCTTATTACTAATTCATTCAAAATAATGAATTGGACTGCTCATAGATACGATTGAAATTACCTACCTCCATTTGTGCATATTGACGACATTAACATGCTTAGATTAACAAAGGCAGGTTTCGTACACGTACAGATTACAGTCTTTTCTTAACTAATATACAATTTTTAGAAGAAAAAACTAAACCGCAATCCACAAATTGTATACTTGAAACAAGCTAGGATGTTAGGTGTGTTTTTCGGAGTAATGAGCTCGTGGGTTCTTCTTCAGCGCTCGGAGAACTGTACTAAGAAACTGTGGAGGGCGCCACTTGCTTTAACTCAGAAGCAAGAAAGAGTTAATTAAAGATAGAAAAGAAAACAAGTTATTTTCAATTTGTCTCCCAATATATTATTTAAATGTGCATTACACTCAACATAGATATCAGCAACATAAACTTTAAGCTATATAGAATAGACTTAAGTAGGTATATTAGTTTAAGAATAAATTATGACTATGCATCTAAACAAAAGTTCTGTACTTAAACTTAGTCTTAGATACAGTGAAGGAAAGCTTAGAAGCAGGCGTTCCATCACTCACAAGTAACTAGAATTAAGGTTGGCCTAACCCATGAGCTGAGGAGTATCATCAATGGATGAAAAACTATCAAAAGAATAAATGTTCATAAATACCTAGTAGCATGTTATTAGATCATGTCACCGATAATAAATTATAACATCACCGTGGAGAACCACACATATCCCTCCGTCCCTGGAGCACATGCTAGGAGCGAGGAGGGCGATATTTCAAGCCTGGAAGGTACACACAAGCATGAGTACAGCGGTGATAAAGCCACATGCTCTTAGGGAGCGCACGTGGGCATGAGCAGATGGTATGTGAAAGGAAAACGTGCACTAGCACAGCACTTTAGACATGACTGCAGGTGCATTTACAGCAGGGTGAGATGAAGACATTCGCTAGCACGTTGTCCACACGTGGGCATAGGCAGATACACGTGGTGAAAAGAATCAAACATGCTTACCCATAAAAATGCAGCAACAATCACCAAGATGAGGCGATGCATCATGTAAATTTATACATCAAGGGAAAGTAAAAAAAAATGTCAGTCCTGAAAGATGAAACAACACACAATTAAAGGTTCACAACCTCTTAGAGAAGAGAACAAAGTCTTGGAAAAGACATTTATAGATGCTTACCATGAGGAGACAAATTGAAGAGAGAACAAAAAAAGAAAAGATATTAGCCCTTTGGCTTTACATGCCTACAGGCATTTTGGCACGCTTGACCGCCATTAAAAAAATTACTTTTTCGCGAACAAGAAAACTCAGGAAGCGTAGTAAAAAGACTCGCCACCAAATGGCATCCGCTTATATATCCAATCCAACCTCTCCCCTCTATGACAAGACAGTTTTATTTTTTAATTCTTTGCATTCACGACTTGGAACCACTTGACTTGACTGACACATAAAGCCAAACAACGCAGAAAACTGCTCAGCCCTGAAAAAGTAGAAAACTACCTAAAAAATCAACACAAATAGCCATTTGCCTATTAATGTAATAATATAAAAAAATAACATTCAAATTATTAGATAAAGAAAGGAATTGTGGGATGACAGACACAAAGTTGCACCATATGGTGTTCCATCAGCCGGATAGATGGCGTTACCAGTAAAAATCCTTAGCTGCGCACGAGCTGTTGAAACAAGATTAATGCAAAAATGTAACGACGTGTTACATACTCAACATGATTTTCTTATGCTAATAGGACTGATTGATAAAATTACTTATAAATATCTAAACAAAATAAAACTAGTTCGACTTAAATATCTGTTCAGGTCGCTCTAGGCTTAAAGGTGTCGGATATATTTTTCTTAAATGTGCGGAAATTGTTGTTAAATACTCGTATATCTATGTCTTTGCCACTATGAGTCAGTTCATTCTTGCAAGCGGGTTATAAAAGGATGTGTTGTTTTTAAAAAACCTGTATATCAAATACATTTGGATTGCGAGATCTATGCCTAATGTTAATATTAAGCGAAGAAAGAAGACCCAGGGGCATCTACGTTAGAGTGGATTACCTAACACCTTGTCAAATTAAGAACCACATCTTTTCATCGGTTGAAAAGGAGGTTTAAACAAAATATTAGGGTAATGTTGATGACGTTGCAAACTCGTTTTGGAGTAAGGTATAAGTAAAATATGCTCGCATTTTATATTGTAAAATATTCCATTATCTCCTGCCCAAAGAGAAACCGATCCATGAGTTATCGCTAAAAGCCCCATTAAAGCGTCAAAAATAACAGCGTCACGTTACGACATTATGGAAAACGGTGCGGAATTACATTAAGCACGAGACACTTCTGAAAGCTTTTTTTTTGGAAAGTAGATTTCAAACCGAACTTGAAACTTTTTGTGAAACGTGCTAATGGTAGGTATATTATTAATGAAATAATAGGGGTTAAAGTATGAAATTGCCGATTATTTTCCCACTTTTTATTTTGTTTATAGCTCTTAAGTATAGTCATATTACTGCGTAATTCTTTTTGTATTGTATCAAAAACTAAATAAAGAAACTTTTGACTAAAAAAAAATGCAATACTAGTGCATATTACTTCAAAGGAAGTCGTTGAAAAGACCCCTTACAATGTGTCAGCTGACTTTCTTGCTTCAATTAAGTAATTTTGTATTATATACTTTTATTTTCAGAAATTTAAATACTACAATGCGTAGCTTTATAACCATCTAACTTTCACCTTTAATTGCATCGAAAACGGTTCAGGCGTTTTTAAAAAAACTGAAAAATTGTTAGTATGAAAAAATTACTTTTCTCGATTTCGTCCATACAAAACGGCAATTTCATACTTTAACCCCTAATAATATTATGGACAACATCACAACGTTAAATTTAGTGATCTGAGCCTAGAGTAACTTCTAAAACGTGGATACGTTTGTGTCTTGTGTCAGATACAAGCTACCTATGAATATTTGATTTCTTCAGAACCAGTGTGAAATATCCAATACTCACCTATTTTTTGTGTCCAGTTGCTTCCACCTAATATATCGCTGGTCCCTATTAAGAAAGTCGGATCTGCAAAAATACAACTTTACAGGAGAGCAAATTAAAGTTGGTTTTGGTGATAAAATTTTATCCCTTTAAGCCTGGCGCTTAAAATTTGGACAACATGTAAATCAAAGTCATGTTTTTATGTTGCCTTATTGTATTTTTTATTTTTTCATGCTTATGATGAGTAAAGGCATATATGACATTTTTTAACGTAGTTAATTTGTGTTAAACTGTCACATGTGCCACATCCGACTTTATTATACGTTTTACGTACACAAGTTTTTGTACGAAGTGGGATATCCTACATTTTTAAGTGGACTTAACATTCGTTTTTAATGTCCTATATTAATTTATGTATACATTTTTTATTAAAAGTAGGTGTAATAAACAACATAATGATAGGGAAATTATTATAAGGAGATAAGTTTCAATAGCCTCATTTTATTATGAGGCCTGATCAGTTTTTTTATTTCAGTAATAATACTAATCATTAGGAGAATCACAGTTAGAACATCTCTTTGTATTGTTATTAATATAAGTAACTTATCATAACTAATATCGGTTTAAATAAATTTATTTCTCATAAAAAAACATTACAGTTTCACTTTAAATGAGATTAGGTTAATAATATTTTACATAAAATGTTATATCTTATACCTCTGGTGCCTTATTAATCAACTAACGAAAAGTTGTCTACAGCGTGCAAACATATTTTTTTAGTTTATATTTGAACAAAGAGACAAAATCACATTCTTTAATATCATTCGGCAAGTTATTGTATAGCTTTTTTTTAGTTAAGGCACATAAAGTATAGTTTGAACATCTTTTTTATTTAAATGGTAATCTCAATAAACAGTAAATGAGGTTTATAACGTTGCCTTGCCTCGGTCCTGTTTGTATGTTTTTGAAAGATCTTTCTAGAAGTTGTAGTTCCGTTTGTAAAAGTTGCCGTGACACTTGAAGGTGTAGGAAGATCAATACCATATAATTAATCGTTAGCAACGATTTTCTCTACACAGAGAAACAAAAAAAGATTCTCCACATGGGAATGAGCTGGAGATGATATTAGCGTCGATGGATTATCTGTGTTATCAATCAATAATGACTCTGAAGAGTTATTTCAGTGGATGTAGAAGAGGGCTGGTTGGCTAAGAAAAACACTGCAGCTTTAGTCAACTTTAGTTAATTATATTATTGAGAACACAGAGATACAGCTTATTCGCAAGCACCACAGATTGAAAAGATAATGAAGTATGTCACATTCAATCTGAAGTTTTACATTTTTTGGTTGGTGTTGCCAACATGCTGGGGGCCCAGTCTAAAATGCCAGAGGCACATAGGTATCTAATAAAAAGGTAAGTATTACTAGTTCAAAATTAACTTATATAGAAATTAACTACAAATCAGCATAAAATATTGGTATTACAATATGAGAAATACATTTTATCAAAAGAAATAAAATATTCTAAATTAAAGAAAATGTTTTTCATTTACCTACTGAAATTATAAACGTAAAACAGTTCCTACTTTGAAATAGTAGCACAATTTAAACCAGATTTTTTTCAGTACAATGTTTGGACTGGTGATTGTGCTGGTGTTGAATCTTTTGGATTTCCCACTGAATCGTGTTAAGTAGTGGCAGCATCAAAATTATATAAAATTGTTGGCGGGGCAGGTTTGTCAAAGTTATTATTGATAAATTGTTCGACTGGTCTTGAATCAGTGATATTGTCATCAAAGATATCATCTCCCAGTAAACCTTTTAATTGAACTAACTTTTCCGGTATTGGTGAGCTACCTCGATCTGAAATAAAACAAAAACAACATTTATGTTAAAAAAACTCCTTACAGAATCAATCTGCTGAAGCACCCAGATGTAAGCTAAAACACATTATTTGCCACTCAAATTAAATATCTTACGATTAAAAATGACAATTGTGTTACATCCGACAAAACAGCCTACTATGGATAGCAATTAAAAATGTCAGTAGTGGAATATTCGACACACATAACATACTCAGACACGTTAATTAAAGTCGGTTGTGGCACATCTGACAAAATTTATGTGATAAAATCCATTTGACAATGTCGGTTGTGGCATTACTGACATAAATTAATTAACTGTATCGATTAAAAATGTCGGATCTACCTTAACCAACAGTTTTAATCGCACCGAAACATAATCACCAGATAAAGGTATATAATAAACTAAAAGTAAGGTAATCAAATAAAAACTTATATTATGTTACTCGCTTAAAGAGTGTGTTACAACTTTATAATAATAATAATATAATTCTTACCTGAATGAGTTGAAATATTATGATTCACTTCACGTCTTCGTTTCTTTGGAGGGACAGACCTAGCCGAAGCTGTAGTTATTAGGTCTATAATTCGTTTAAAACGATCAGACATTATAATTAGTCACTAAAATGAGTACTAGCTACAGTAAAATACATCGATCAATCCGAAAACACCACGCGAGCACTTCTCCCGCTAACAAAGCTGCGACTGGCAGATCCGCGCTCGCTCGGTGCAGTCCTCGCCCCGCTAAAAACGTCGCGTGGTTATTTCCTACGTTTTTAATCGGACGTTTGAGATAAACCGACTTTTTTAGCTTGGGTAATTTTGTTAAAATAAATACTATATTTTTTTTTATCACGGATTACTATAAATCTTGGTATTTAGAGTACAAAAAATGAAAAAAGTGAAAATCGACCAAAACGTACTACCGACATTCTTAATAGGGACCAGCGATATGCTCAAAAACGATCAAAAAAAGTACCACAACCACCCTGACCCGGGAAAATGTAGAAAACACGTTTTTTTCTACAATGACCCGCCCGGGAATCGAACCCTGGACCTCGGAGCATGCGACATCTTGAAAACCGGTGTGTACGCCACTTCTCCACGGAGAACGTCAATCTTAGCTTATATTTTGCCCACGCGTAGAAAGTAACCTACATTTTGTTTCAGTTAGTCGGCCGCGTGGTGCGTTATCAGGCAAACATTCACGGAATCGTTTGCAAAAGGTTTTGGTTTTATTCAGATTCGCTTTTGTTTTTTTTTTGTTTTTTTGGGATCCGTACCCAAAGGGTAAAAACGGGACCCTATTACTAATACTTCGCTGTCTGTCTGTCTGTCCGTCCTTCCGTCTGTCCGTCTGTCCGTCTGTCCGTCTGTCCGTCTGTCCGTCTGTCCGTCTGTCCGTCTGTCCGTCTGTCCGTCTGTCCGTCTGTCCGTCTGTCCGTCTGTCCGTCTGTCCGTCTGTCCGTCTGTCCGTCTGTCCGTCTGTCCGTCTGTCCGTCGCTCTGTCACCAGGCTGTATCTCAAGAGCGGCGATAGCTAGACAGTTGAAATTTTCACAAATTATGTATTTCTGTTGCCGCAATAACAACAAATACTAAAAACAATATAAAATATATATTTGAGGGGGGCTCCAATACAACAAACCAGTTTTTTTGGCCGTTTTCGTACGGAACCCTTCGTGCGCGAGTCCGACTCGCACTTGGCCGGTTATTTTTATTGATTATGATTTCAATTTAGAATATGATATTCAAATAATATAACATGTTATTTGAATGTATTGTGTGCACGTCACTGGTCACGTCAAAGCCCTAATCATAAGAGTCATGATCATAAGACCATTTATCTCTAGTACGAGTATCTACATCACTTCTTTCTTCTTCTCGTAATTGTGTGATTGTAGCGGGCTGATTCATATTCCTATTATGTAAAGTGCATATGAATCAGCCCGCTACATCTTTCTATGATGATCTGATGTCAGGATTTTTTAAACCTATTACAGGCTTCTATTCTTCTATCATGTTTTTTTTTACAACATTTATCTTGCGACAAAAACCCAAACCAACGGCTTAAAGTGCCTTTCAACTTTCCCTCCTCGATTCCTAAATTGGCCTCCAACCAAAATAAGCGTAGCGGATAAGGCGGAACATCGAACTAATACACCAAATAAATCATCAAGTCACTTCTGACATTTCACGTGTTTACGTAAATCTTCATTCATAATAACCTACATTATTACTGTCAATGATTATGAGCAAAGTAATGAACCAACTAAATATGTATAATAATAATCATTAATCGTATTGACTTCGAAATTAGGAATCGGTTAAACAAAAATCTTCTAGCATACGGTTTCATTCAAAAAATGGTCACTCTGTAGTAGGTATATAGGTAGCCCCTTATCATTATTATAATCTACTCTATCTTGTATCTAATACCTTATTTATGTACTTATTAATCCAACTACAATAAACCAGTGTATCATCTCAACTCAGTTGATTCACTTGTCTTTTCAGCTCCCAACACTACAACTCATTCGTCACAGTATAACTATTCCAAACAAGCGTTATCATCGAAAAGCAGTATACATATGACTGTCACATATCCTCCGTATATGGATGATAAGTACGAAGTAACTTTATACTTTCGACTTTTTATTTACCTTTACGAAGTTATGCTGTATTACATACACACGCGAAACTTACCCTCCCAAAGGCCGAAGCGAGTTAAAAACTCCTATATTGTTTTATCTACTTTCGTCTTAACCTTTTGACCGATCATAAGCTGTAGCGGTTTTTTTAATTACTAACATTGCTAAGAAAAGGCCATGGCTGGCATTATAACTTAGTCATTTTAAAAAAGTATTTATTTATTTAACACCATACTGTGTAAACACTTAAACGTAAGAAATCACAAAAAAACAGTACATGTTATGTAGTTATAAAAAGATTACGTAAAAAATCATTATAATGTGCAATAACCTAATACAGAAAATATTATGTTCATTAGAATAATAGAAAAAAATCACCAGATTTTTTTAAGACAATTACTATCTGTTTTTTTTAAGACAAATACAATCTATTTATTCACCAATTCACCGTTCGTAAGACCGCGTGCCGAATTTGTTTTAACGTTGCAAATATTTTTTACATATTTAAAAAGTATGGGTATTCTAAAATTGCTTAGGTCGTTCACTTTGGTTGCTTCCGTAGCCTTCATATTCGCTGTCGCTGCCTCCCATGAATTCCATAAGTTTTAAGGTCACACTCGTGACACACTCGTGAAGAGTTTTTAACAAAACTCGTTTGAGTTATAAAGGGGGGTTGATACAGTCGCGCTCGACCGGAGGCGACGAAAAAGCTTTTACATTGAGTACAGTCGGCGTTGTACTACTCGTACTTTCCACAAGTTGTATAAAGGACGTAGGCAAAAAGAGGCTGTATTTTTCTGGACTCGACTACACCCGCCTGCGGGCTACTTGCAAACACTTGAAATTTTGTTGGACTTTTTTGTGTGAGATCTGTATCATTGCTCTTTTTACGGTTTGTAGTTACCGAGGAGATAAAACAAAAAATTGTTGGAGAACCACCATTTGAATTTACGCGAATACTATACATTGAAATGAAAGATATATGATATGCGCATAGATATGATAGATTGATTTATTTCAAATTAAAAAATATAGTAAAGAAAATCTTAATTTATCTATGAGATAAATCTACGGATTTTGAATTATCACTTGTTTTAGAACGGAACCCATTCCTTATAACTTTCCATTATTCTTTTTGTATTTTTAACAGACTTCAAATTAAACCGGCCAAGTGCGAGTCGGACTCGCGCACGAAGGGTTCCGTACTAATAAGGCCAAAAAAACGGGTTTGTTGTATGGGAGCACCCCTTAAATATTTATTTTTAGTATTTGTTGTTATTGCGGTAACAGAAATACATAATTTGTGAAAATTTCAACTGTCTAGCTATCGCGGCTTTTGCGATACAGCCTGGTGACAGAGCGACGGACAGACGGACAGACGGACAGACGGACAGACGGACAGATGGACAGACGGACAGACGGACAGACGGACAGACAGCGAAGTCTTAGTAATAGGGTCCCGTTTTTAACCTTTGGCTACGGAACCCTAAAAAAGAAGGTTCTTTGTTCGTTTGTAAAGTTTTTTTGTACTAATGATATAATTAACATCACACCTGTAAAACAACCACTAAGTAGATTGTGACAACTCTGCCAATGGCCGAGTGCAGACGCTTTTGTCCGTCTCCTTCCGGCAGTACCAGAGGGGTACTCGCCCCCCAAAGGAAGACGAAATGATTATGTATACCCCTCTAATGTGCACTACATAGCAATATACGAGTATTTGATCGGTAGCCCATAAAAACAACGGAATATTATCGCTCTCTACCATAATTATTTGACTTTATAATTGTCGATTAAATACCAAAGTTTGTAGGTACTATGCAGACGATTCCAAAGTAAAAGTTAATAATGGCAAATCAAAACTTAGAAGGTGATTGTTAGACGAAGAAATTGCTGAGGAACTCAACAATGCTTGTTCGAAACTTCGAGAATTTGTCTTTCTTTCAATTTCAATGTTAGGACCGAGTTTATTCGACGCATTAATTACTTATTGTCGAAGTTATTGGCGCTCCTTAAGGGGAATAGAGTGAGTTTTGATTTTTAACCGACGACAAAAGAGGAAATTTTCAATTCGAAGATGCCAGTAATATTTTGACAGTACCTCTAACGTCACCTGTCGGAAGACAGGGGTTACTATTGTGCCGGCCCAAAAAATTCAGCCACATTATCAGTTTCTAACATCAACATTCATTTGTTTATTACGTTGCCCGTCGGTTTGAATAAATGCCTGTGGGACAATAAAAACAACAGGTCCTTGTGCAAAATACAAAACTGTCCACATCCTGAGTTATAATAGTTTGCGTAACATTTGACGTTTCCTATTCGACGCGTATCTTCCATGAACATGCATATATTATTATTTTTTAAAGTAGACCGATTTCGATGATTTTAACTTGTTCGAAAATTTTGTAGAGCTTAGGGTAGAAACATGGTATAATGTGTTCAAATCGCGAGTTTAAAATCATTTATAGAAACATGGTGTTGAAAAGCTAAGCAAAATATAAGCTAAACAAAATTAATTACAAAGGAGTTGATTCGAAACAAATTATATCTATAATAATATTATAAAGCTGAAGAGTTTGTTTGTTTGTTTGTTTGTTTGAACGCGCTAATCTCAGGAAGTACTGGTCCGATTTGAAAAATTCTTTTTGAGTTGGATAGTCCATTTATCGAGGAAGGCTTTAGGCTATATAACATCACGCTGCGACCAATAGTAGCGAAGCATAAGTGAAAATGTTGCAAAAATAATCGCGATCATAATAATAACGGAAATTGACGCGGGCGAAGTCGCGGGGAACAGCTAGTAACTTAATAAAACGATAAACGAACTTTATTACCCTTTGATTAAAATAAAAATTAAGTTCGCTAAACTATTTAATTCGAAAACTTTGAGTTAGAGAAAATCTATTCGCCTTTACACTTTCTGCCCAGTCAAGAATTCGTTAAGCAAATTCTCTAGTAATCTTAAAAATTAATTTACAAGTTCAATAGAAACTTTATTAACTCCCAGCTCGCCAACGCCAGCTGTTACCTCCAACTGCGTTCGAACTTAACTTCAACTAAACGTAATTGTATCGAGAAAATCACGCTCTTCATTGCATAGTAGGTACAACGCAACGGCTAATAACCACCCCGCTGCAGGCCAAAGGCCTCACAACGCAACGGCTAATAACCACCCCGCTGCAGGCCAAAGGCCTCACAACGCAACGGCTAATAACCACCCCGCTGCAGGCCAAAGGCCTCACAACGCAACGGCTAATAACCACCCCGCTGCAGGCCAAAGGCCTCACAACGCAACGGCTAAAAACCACCCCGCTGCAGGCCAAAGGCCTCACAACGCAACGGCTAATAACCACCCCGCTGCAGGCCAAAGGCCTCACAACGCAACGGCTAATAACCACCCCGCTGCAGGCCAAAGGCCTCAATCTTCATTAATAATGAGTAATGTTGTAATTGCTGGTGAATCAAATAAATAAGATAAAATTAAATTAAATAAATAAATCATTGATTTCATGGTACCATAACAATGATGGTTACATGCATACTTAATCACTACGGTTGCCAAATGCGGGTTGATGATCACAAACCTGTTCAAAAATTCGTTACTCTTGCTGCCTGACCCAGGACCGCGTAATCTTCGCCCGGTATTTAAACCACTATACCAACGGGGTGTTATTGCATTGTATGAACTATACAATACAACTAATACTAATCAGCAAATCAATAAAATCAGTTTTATTTCAACATTTGGTAGAATTCAACTCGAAGACCCACTTGACGGAGTGGCGTCCACACCGGTTTTCAAGGTTCCCAGGTGAGTCAATGTAGGAAAAAAAAATGTTTTTCTACATTCTCTCATGTCTGGGTGTTTGTGGTACCTTCGTTGTCTCTGTTTTCCAAATTACAAGTACTATTAATAGTTATTCAATTAGGGATCAGAACAATGTATGTGATGTTGTCCGCATTTATTCAACTGAAAGTCATATGCGTAGGGCTAAATTTGTATTAGGTTAGGTATACACCGTGAAATTTTAGTGGTTGTTTTCCCGCAACAGAACGATTTACCTTTAGTAGCACCATCGGATCGTGCGAGTTATTTTTTGAAAATAAAGATATGGTTGTTCTCAACTAATCAAAAAAATAATCATCAACCCAAAAGCGTGAGATACGATAGTATCTTTACAAAATCTGACGTGTTTGGATACTGCTTGCCGCACGAAATTAATGTTTAAAGCAAAAGAAGCTCTACGCACTAAGTAATACAGCATAAACTGCACCGCGCGAGGGGCAATGACCCCAGCCGGTGACCGGCTGGTACCATTGGTTCGAGGTGGCTTTCGAGTTTCGTTTATCACAATCGTGAAACTGCTATTTTTTTTATTTGAATAAAAAAAAACTGCACAAATCTATTGTACTACTAAGATAGAATCATTTTACTGCGGGAAAACAACCACTAAAATTTCACGGTGTATGTCGTGTGGTGCCGGTGCATATAAAAATGAGAGCCACTTCTCTTTCTATAGCTATCGTAAGAGGCTATAAAAGAAGAAAGAAGACGGTAAGAGTCTTCTCTCTCCACATTATCCAAGCTATCTTAAACCCGCCTCTCAAGCGAGTTCAGCATTGGGCTTTTAAAAGATGTTGATATTGATAAGGAAAGTAACAGCCTATAATCATCCCACTGCAGGGAAAAGGCCTCCATCATTGAATTCAAGTTACCACAGCAATGATAGGTGTACTGGCATAATCACCACGCTTGCCAAATGCGGGTTGGTGATTACAAACCCGAGCAACGTTCGAAAATTCGAAACTTTTTTGTTGCCCGACCCGGGATTCGAACCTGGGACCCCGAGATCTTGACCCGTTAAACCACTAGACCATCGGGGCGATATAGATAAAGATATTAATTATTTACAGAATTTATTTACACTTGTGTGAGACATAGATTAACATGTGTTATAATGAGAATGTCCAGTATCAATCATACGATAAAAAAAAGAAAACGGCAAATTGAGCTTCCCTACGCTCACAGTATATTCGTCTACAGAGTACAGAAGCCATTACGGTCATCGGGGCACCCCATGACGTGCGTCGAATGCGAGATCGACAACATTCGCAATAATTACTGGGGATTTCGCTAGTGATGTCAGTCGATAGCATATCTATGATAAAAAACACGATATTATTTTATCATTTTTGTTTTGCTTAGAGACTACCTTATTTTCGATAACCAACCTAATTTTATTGATCAATTAATTGTATCATTAATTAGTTTAATAATATAGTATGCTATTTGCGAGCATAAGAGGTATCAATTATACCACAATAAGGAATTGGTTGCAATATCATTATTTGAACGTGGAGTAAGATGTCGATAGAATCAAATTTAATCAAGCATATTTAGCCCATTAGCCTAATACTAAGCCTTAAAAGCCAGAGTTGCCCCAACGATGGGAACATTTGCGTTTTCTTAAACCAAAGTTCCATTAAACATTAACTAAATATAGCAAAAGTGTCTTATATCATGGCATAAAATAGAAAATTTAAAATTGAAAATTGCATCAAAAACGGTTCAGGCATTTTTAAAAAATCTAAAAAATTGTTAGTATGAAAAAATGACTTTTCTCGATTTTGTCCATACAAAACGGCAATTTCATACTTTAACCCCTAATAACAATCTGATTTAAAGAAAACCGTACCTACTAAAGATACACTCTAGTCATAATAGTGTTTCGAATTATCAATTTTCTTGTATGAGTATCTTTGAACCATGAAACGTACTAAACATCAAAAATAAATTTTGTGTAAATTGTCGAATTCAAAACATTTTCCTATTACGGATTCATCGCAGTTTATGATAATAGGGGTTAAAGTATGAAATTGCCGTTTTGTATGGACGAAATCGAGAAAAGTCATTTTTCCATACAAACAATTTTTTAGTTTTTTTTAAAAACGCCTGAACCATTTTCGATGCAATTAAAGGTGAAAATTAGATGGTTATAAAGCTACGCATTAAAGTATTTAAATTTCTGAAAATCATAATACAAATATACTTAATTGAAGCAAGATGGTCAGCTGACGCATTGTAAGGGGTCTTTTCAACGACTTCCTTTGAAGTAATAGGCACTAGTATTGCATTTTTTTTTTAGTCAAAAGTTACTTTATTTAGTTCTTGATACAATACAAAAAGAATTACGCAATAATATGACTATACTTAAGAGCTATAAACAAAATAAAAAGTGGGAAAATAATCGGCAATTTCATACTTTAACCCCTATTATTATTATCAAATAAATCATTTTTACCTAATTAGATCCCTTTGATTATTTACGAACCCACCTATATGAAAGTAGTTTTGCAGTGAATGATTAGTGCCTTGCGAGGTATAATGATTTCTCTGGCCCGATAGCGAATGTGTTCGTAAATTATTGGTGCAGCACAATAGATATTAAGTTCGACAAATAGCCAAAAAATATATAGTTCCCTTGGGAGAGTCTCAAATTTCAGAACCCAATGGCGTCGCTGTCAATAAAGCCACTGACTAACTGATCACTTTTCTGGCAGTCGAAATGCTACCGGCTTCATGGATTCATGTAAGCTATGCACAACGTATCATTGCTTGCTGCTTGCATGCTATACTGAACTCTGTTCAGCTGGACTTAAGTATGGAAATGCTAAAACAATAGTAACCTAGTGCATCGGTATTTTGCAGGATATACTTTAGAGAGTGTGCTTCTGAGCTGCATGATCCTCCCTTCTACCATCGAGAAAGGAGACGTACTGCGGGTTATCATCTCTTCTTGGTGTATATCCCGCGATTGTGTACAAAGCGCTTTATTTCCTTCTTGATGCGCACTGCCAAGAACTAGCTGCCTATACCTGCGTCTGTTTACCCTAATGACTACAATCCGAATATTTTTAAAGGTGGAGTGAAAATACTGCTTCTGGGTAAGCTTGCTTCATCGTAGGATTTCTCTCAACTCTTCAACGTACGGAGCTAGGAGTAAGCCCATCAACAATAAAAAATATTAAAAGAACAATGACTAGTGCGAATTTAATTAAATCCAAATTCATATATAGTATTTATTTTCTCACGAAAACATTCATAACAAACTTATTTAAGTAATTGATAGAATAGACTCGTAAAATACATATATATCGCCTCGTTGGAGTAGTGGTTTAAATACCGGGCCAAGATCTCGGGGTCCCGGGTTCGAATCCCAGGTAGGGCAACAAAAAAGTTTCGAATTTTCGAACGTTGCTCGGGTTTGTGATCACCAACCCGCATTTGGCAAGTGTGGTGATTATGCCACACCCATCATTGCTGTGGTATTTTAAATTCAATGATGGAGGCCTTTTCCCTGCAGTGGGATGATTATAGGCTGTTACTTTACTTTTATGAAATAACTACCTATATCGTAACTTTGGTGTGAGACTGGAGTTTAAATTACATCTATTTCGTATCTTCGACGTGCCCTACATCTATTCTAATTTACAAGTATTTTAAAGCGTCGTGACTTTTTTATATTGGTTACGAATCATTTATCTATTTTTTTTGTTTACGCAGGAAAAAATGCATTACGCGTACCTTCTACTTCAGGGGCAGCAGCAGGTTACGTGGGACCCACTAAAAAGACCTGCGGTATACCTAGCAACGTATGTTGGCAGTGTATGGGTTTCCCTTAGGATGCCCTCCATGCACTGCTTACGTACGGCCTATACCGGGCCTCGGGCCTCAAGTATGGGTAATCCTATACACCAGGAATCACCCCCAGCTGTGCAATGCGAGCGTTGAGCCCCCCGGCCCAACGCCCACTAGCCTGCTAGAGGGGGGAAGTTGAGTTCGGCGTATGCCTTCTCGTCCTCCCCCATCTACGACTTCGGGTCGGATCCGCAAGCAACCTCACCGACCCGAACCGTGGCCACCCTTTGTTCACGCCCACTCGCCGCCCAGCATAGCTCAAACCATACTGGGAAGCGAGCGACTACCGTCCGCCGCGGGGCTGACACCCCAACGGCAACACCGCCGTCGCGCCCTCCAGCGCGAACGGCCTCAACAGGCCACGGGCTGAAGCCCGCTACCACCGTCTGGAGACGCATTCAACAGCGGGCTGCCCAAGCCCACTGGAAGCGCCTCCGGTGTGGGTTTTGGTCCGCGCCGGCCAAGTGGCTGGTACCCTCCATGTCTGGGGGGCGTTCCCCTATCCGACACCTGGGGACGCGCCCGGCAGGAGACCTAAAACTCCCTAGGGACGAATCTTTTACCTGCATTAACTTTGTAACAAATTTGTATTAAAAGCAAAGGTTCACATCTTGTATTTCTACAAGGTCTATACTTTCTACCATAGCCTCATCTGCTTGCTGCTCTGGTGCACCCTGTATAAAGCCTCTATAATTAAAAGCTCAGTACACACGAAGATGATTCACTGTGAATAAAATTCGTAATGATGCACTCACGTGAAAAGTTGAAGCCTACATTCACTGAATGTATGAATGCGGTAACGAGTTATTTACATCAAATTATCATATAAGAGGCAGGTGAAGTGTGCTTTACACAGCTTGTCCGCTTAGCAGATTCCCACACGGTGCTATGGATGCAGTTCGAAAAAAGAGACTAAAATTTTACTAACAAGTAATAAGAATAAAAATAAACATATAAAATGAAAAAAAAATGAAAAAACAATTAAAATGAAAATGAAAAAGAAATAAGTTACTAATTTTGAGCCGATACAGGGACACATAATTAGAGGCAGTAGTCTATAATTGTTTGTAAAAATGGTTTTAAATTATCTTTATAAAATTACTAGCTGTTGTGTGATTGTAGCCCGCGACTTCGTCCGCGTCAATGTCTGTTATTATGAACGCTATTATTTTTGCAACATTTTTCACTGATGCTTCGCTCCTATTAGTCGCAGCGTGATGTTATATAGCCTAAAGCCTTCCTCAATAAATGAACTATCAAACACAAAAATATTTTTTCAAATCGAACCAGTACTTCCGGAGATTAGCGCGTTCCAACAAACAAACAAACAAACTCTTCAGCTTTATAATATTAGTTTAGATTAACACCTTAGTCTACTCTAGGCCATGAATGCTGTTAAATGATTGACATATCAGGACAAATCAAAATACAATTTTAAATCATAATAAACGTGAAATTAATCTATAAATGCCATTTTCAGCAGTTTTTTTTAATTTTTATATTTTAATTAATTCTCAGACCGTATTTATATACATAGGGAAAGTAATGACTTAATGCTTAACAAAGTCATAAATAATATCAGTATATAAACTTGAAAAATTATGTCTCAGGCGGGACTCGAACCCGCATCTCCTCGCATGCCGGGCGGGCGCTATATGCGAGGAGATGCGATATAATTGCAATTTAATTGCTAAAATATCAAATAAAGTATAAAGTCATAAATATTAAGGTGCTACTACCTAGTGCTTTATTTGTCTGAGAATTTTGATAGTTCCCAGTTGTAGTAATTACTTGATTAACCCCTCGATTGTATGTTATTCCAGACAAAATTAAATCAATTGTTACCGCGACCGCCGGCGGTCTTATGATCCTGTAGAAGTTAAGGAATAGTTATTATCACTTATGTAAATACTTTCACTTATTTATAAATACGGGTGTTAGTACCAATGTTCAGAACTCTTAATGTTTTTCAATCTTATTTAAAAAGGTATAAAATTCAAATAATAGTGGCAAATTTTGCTGCCAATGGTAAAATGGTGAATATTTATCCATTTTATATATTTGATAGCTAATATGGATAAAAGGTCCGCCAACATAATATCTATTGAATGACCCGCTATGATCATTACGTTATGTTCCGTTAATGACCGTAGTCATTACACTGTGTCAACGATCACAATGATAGTTTGCCGACCGGAACACCGATTTATATTCCGGAACGGTTATTGGATGGCAATATCCGTGTTTACATATTGTTAATAATAACAAGGATTCCGGCTCAAATTATAATTAAAACTTTTATTCTGCTTCAAGTATTTTTCAACTATATTTACCGTGCCGTGGGAAAATAACATACCTAAAGATAAATTATAGGTATATTACAGGGGTATATATCGGAATGCCGAATTGTTTATACTCCTCATTGTCATTGGCACACAAAATATTAGCCTAAAAATTTTTCGCACATTTTTACTTTTTGTAAAAGTTTTTAGCCTATTTTAACTATGCCTTACGTATACGTATATCGCCGTATTATAATTTCCCAAATGCGACATTTAGCCGAATATATCCTGACACCAAAAATTTGTTCGCAGCAAATTTTTATTCGCAGAAAGTTAAAAAAAAACAATTTGAAATAGCCATGCATGTATGCATGCTTGCAAAGAAGTAAGCATGCATGCATGCAAACAAGCAAGCACGCATGCAAACAAGCAAGCATGCATGCAAACAAGCAAGCATGAATGCAATCAAGCACACATGCATGCAAAGAAGCAATCATGCATACATCCAAACAATCAGACTTCCGTGACGGCTTCGGCACTGCGGGGCTCCAGCGGTCCCACGCGTGCTAATCGTCGCAGACGACTTACGCTCACCGCGTCTACGCGCTTTTGAATTACACTCTAGGAGTAGGGCAGCCAAGACTGCTTGGGGTCGGTTTGTGAGCGATTTGTTTCTTAAACATTTTCGGTTTAAAAAAAACAGAGCCCTCGATACGAAGTGTAATGCCAAAAAAAGATGCGAACATATTTTAGTGCATTCGATATTAGACATTCTGAAATTAGAGTTTTCAATTTTTAGACCAAACTTACGTTATAAGTTTAGGCCAATACGGTTCAACCCAAATTAAATTAGGACTTAAAATTTTAGACGAACCGAAGGGTATCCATATCAACACTCATATGCAAGTCTCTAGTTTCGCAAGCAGAGCTCTACTTATCAATATAGACTGAACTATTCCATCAAACTTGAGCTTATATTAAAAGAGAACGGTCTGATATATTAAACTCGCCTGTACCTTATCCCAGAGACAATAACGGGAAAGCAGGGGGAAATAATAGAAATAATCAGAGCGCTGTTCGGTGGGAGTGTACCACTCTGTATGCTAATGAGTGATCCGCAGCTACGGGCTACGTCTAATTTCCAGAAAACAACGTTACCGATCAAAGATTAAACATCGTTCAGAAGGATACATCACAAGGAAATTACCTGGAATTTAAAATACAAAACTTAACGAGATTTACTGCAACTAAATAGGCAGCTTGGAAAACTCAAACAGGTGATTCTTGAAGATTCTTGGGGGTCCTTAAAAGATAAATTATACGAGATGTATGACTCATACAATAACATAAAAAGATACTTTTAAAAGGAAAATTTTTATCCGAAGAGTCTGCCCACTACCATAATTAATACAATCAGGTCGAAACGATGAGAAAGTAAAATACTATTCACCGTTTGGTAATGAATTTGGTTGCAGTAAATCCCGTTGAGTTATATCTAAAAATACAAGTTAATAAGCCTACCTGGAAAACCTAAGATGCTATATTCTCACAGTGCTCATAGACTAGACGACCCGGTTGGTGCAGTGATTGTCCTCTCAGAGACAACACGCTAGTAGGCATAATCTGATTAATAATGCCAAAGTGTTCAGCTACAAGCATACTCGCTCCGGTTTATAATCAACCGTTAATGGCGGCGAGATGTGCCGGTCCCCGACGACTTCCAATCCCGGAGGTTAGCTGCGCTGCGATTATTTTTATTGGCAAATAACTTTCTAAGATTTGTTGGAATAAAAATTAGCCTTCGAATCATTGTAGGTCTTCCAACAAAGCGGGACGATAACATACTCAAAGATTTTAGCAGCAATGTGGGTAATTTTAGTTTTGTTGCAGGTGTATGGTTATCTACGTTTTATTGTGTGTATATTCTAAGCTACAGTAAGAGTTTTCCAAGCTATTAGAGACCTCTGACGTAAGCTGTTTTACGACTTTCATCTTGCAACAGAGATGAGGCTTAACATTTTCATACATATCTAAACCAACATACTTTACACACACACACATAGAGAGAGAAAGAGAGAGAGAGAGAGAGAGACTGATGCATACAAATATTCCTATACATGTACAAACAAACATACTGTGAACTGATAAACTATCTTCATTAAGTATCTCATCATCTTTAGTAATAAATATAAAAAGTTAAAAATATGTATTGTTAGTACTAAACATTTTTTTAGATAAATATGTCATATTTATATTATTATATTGTTATATTGTTAAAACCACTTAAGAAGGAGCGGCGCCTCCTGGCTTTAATATAATATATGCTTCGAGAACTGATGTATAAAACTATACTGTACGCCTAGAATAATAACACCGTTATTCTAAGACTGTACGTACATATACAGGCTGAAATTTTAACCACCTTCCAAATTTTAATATATCAATCTACGAGACAAAAAACAAATGACGTATTTTTTCTTTTGGTATAGCCCAGTACAAAAATGTCAAGATAAAGCGCTTAGAAAATGTCCGCCATAAATCTAAAATTGTTGATACGGCCTCCTAGCAACACTTTTTTTACGCATTGCGCATCTCATTCATTAATTACGATACTATTCATATGTTTTTGATTGTCCCTTTATACCTTAACTGGTCTAAAACCGTAAAAATTGAAAACTATATCGCGAAAAATATTTTTGGGTGAAAACTTGATTTACATTTTTTACTTCATAAATGGGCTCTAAATACGATACTGAACGCCTATAAACATTTTGGAAAGTGGTTAAAATTTCACCTTGTATATACAATAGGGTTTGTACTTTAGCTCTGTGTATGTATATAATTCTAAGAATATTTTTGCAATAAATAAATAAAAAATAAAAATACATGAATAAACATTTTTTTTATTTAGTTTTTTAACGTGCCTTCGGAAGTACGACATGACATTTTATTAGCCCACTAATCCTTTTTAGACGCAAAACGTAATTAATTAATAATAATGTTGTCCTCAAATGAGCCTTGCTAGGGCATTACAATATTACGTAACATTGGGGATGAGTTTTAAAGGAGATACTCTCATGCAACCCTTTTTTTCTTTTCCCACCAAAAAAGCTCAGTCGCGGCTGAGCTTTTGGGTAGCCAAGCCAAGCTACCAAGTTAGTACTTCCTAGAGCCTTTATTTTATTTTAAAGGCAAACTTGCTTTTATTTTTTTGAATATCAGACATGAGACACAGGATGTACAACAGACACTGAATTTTAAAAATACTTTTTTTAATTGAATTCCGAAAGAAATGACCGCGTCACGATGAAATTTAATATTTAATGTTAAGATTGATCTTTAAAACATTTACTATAATTACATTTACTTTCATAATTATTATCAAATGGTGATGCTAAGCTATCGATACTTTGAATATCGAAACAAACTTAAAATCATAATAAAAAAGATTGGTAAAATATTTATATAATAATAAAATTAGAAGTCTTTTTCTCTTAGCAAGACAATACCAACTTCTAGTCATAGGCCTTCCTTAAGAATTTCCATATGATTAATTTATTAAATAAATAATAAATAAATGTGGACAACATGTAACTTTTATAATATATTTTTTGTTTTATTTTTATAATTTTTACACCTTGGGTTACGTTATGAAAGACGTTTCAGGGCACTTTTTACACCTTATCATTGAATTCAAGTTACCACAGCAATGATGTGTACTGGCATAATCACCACGCTTGCCAAATGCGGGTTGGTGATCACAAACCCGAGCAATGTTCGTAAATTCGAAACTTTTGATTGCCCGACCCGGGGATCGAACCCGGGACCCCGAGATCTTGGAACGGTATTTAAACCACTAGACCAATGGGGCGTATTGTACTATTATAGATAAATTAGCAATAATAATAAAAATATTTAAGACATGCCTCACTGGGCCACACAGAGCCATCTAGTCCCAAAATAGACTACTATTAAGTACCCTGTCGTATGGGGTACTAGACAACCGATAAACTTACTTAAATACTTTTTTTTTTTGGAAATACATACTTAAAATACATAGAAAACACCAATAGCAATGGTCACATATATGGAAATAACGGACGACTGCTATCTATTTTTTGTGTTACTACATCCTTCAATTTAATCGATATCGACTAACATTCAAATGGCATCACTACCATCAAATGAAATTCCTTTCATTAAAAATCATGACTGCCGAGAAATTACCCATTTCCCTTACTCAGAACATAATCTTAACTATTATAAGCCTAAACAAGCGGAGTTGTTTAATGAGAATTTAGCACATAATGGCGCCAAATTGAGTTTTCAGTGCTAAAGAACAATGGCGGCCAATTTAACAGCCCGTCATAGAGAAATAATTAACAAATTTATGGTAATAACTAATTCTGGACTTAACGTTAATTAGGTTCTTTGATCATCTTACTACCTGAGATTATGTTCGCGTTGAATATGGTCTATTTTTTTGAAAATGAATAATTTAAATCTCACCTGTTTTTTTAGTACCTGCCTACCTATTCATTACTTTTGATCACTTATGGCGGCTTAGTTCTTAGAGGCAGGGTTTTTGAGTTTTTAAAAACCAATCTGAGAACTAGAAAACAGCGTTTTAAAGTCTGAAAAAATATGTGACGTATTAGTTGAGAATATAGTCTGGTCACAGTCGCTAACGGTTACACGATGTGATTAACTTGGCTCGATGGAAAAAAATCACAAACCTACATCTCTGAAATGTTTTTTTTTAATTTCACGACTTAACTACGGACATTTTAAATAAAATGTTAATGCTTGTTTAAAGCTACTAAATATTTATAGACATATTCGCTGAGTTTGAATTCATTAAATGATAATTAAATTACTATGTTTCAATAACTACACAATACGTGAGTGGGGCGCGGCGGCGGATCGTCAGGCCCGTACTGTCGCGTGCTGGCGCTTAGGCTCCTATCATTCTGCAGCGTGTCGCCGGTCGCGTGCGGTGCTACCGGTCGAAAACGGTTCAAAACCGCAACCGGCCAGCACGCGGCACGGTAAAAACCACTATAGAGATTCATACAAATCGCGCCGATTGCGTGCGCACGTGACCGGCGACACGCTGCAGGACTAAAGGAGCCTTTACGGTGCGCATAGGCGCTCCGTAATAGGCGATCGATGGATATCGATCCATAAATCACGAACTGCTGTCTTAAGAGGAAACACAAGGGCCGTTTTTCCATACAAACGTAGTCCCCTGTTTCCTCCCTGGATAATGCCAGTAGAGCAATAATTTTTAATACAAAAATCTATGGCCACTATTAGCATGTTTCTATGTTTTCCTTTTTTTCATAAATTAAATAATAAAAGAGATATGAGCCTTCTAAAATCTAAAAAATTCGCCAGATTTTCCGCTGTGCTCAAACATCCAGAAAACAAATTTGGCTAAATTTTAGAAAAAAAGCAAATCATACGTACACGGCCAAAGCCTTTGTTTAATTTTTAATAAAGAAATATTTAAATCGGTCTAGTTTTTGAAAAAGAATCGGGGGACTACGAAACGTTGATTTTGTGTGCATTTAGTAGGTATTTTCGGTCCAAAATG
The DNA here is from genome assembly GCA_949315895.1 of Anania crocealis. Taxonomy (NCBI): domain Eukaryota; kingdom Metazoa; phylum Arthropoda; class Insecta; order Lepidoptera; family Crambidae; genus Anania; species Anania crocealis. The sequence goes on along the minus strand of OX438858.1, from coordinate 3,316,731 downwards.
CAGTTGTCTCTGTCGCGCTCTGCGGTGGAGGCGTTCGGGACTGCGCGACAGCAATATATTTTTCAATTCTCTCGACCGTAGAGTTTCCTCTTAAAGACAAACTGGCTATGCTAGAAACTTACGAAATCTTATCATAAGTAAAATATGAATATAAAGCAATAAAAAAAGTGACGGCATATATTCATCCCACTACAGGGCAAAGGCCTTTATCATTGAATTTAAGTTACAGCTATAATGGGTACAGGCATAATCACCACGCTTGCCAAATGCGGTTTGGTGATCACAAACTCGAGCAATGTTCGAAAATTTGAAACTTATTATAGCCCAACCTGGTGATCGAACCCGGGACCCCGAAATCTTGACCCGGTATTTAAACCACTAAACTAATAGACCATCATTGATGCAGTAACTTGAATTCAATGATGGAGGCCTTTGTCCTGCAGTGGGATGATATACCACTACCACTCCCAACTACTGTTTATTACAATAAATTGTTAATAGAAAAAAATAAAAGCAATAAAACCCAAAGAAACTGCAATGCAACTAAAGGGAACACTTACTGAATATAAAACTACGGGTGCCTACGTGTGTTAGAGAACATTATCTCTGCTCGCAATTATACGGAAGATGGCGAAAATGTACGCGTTAGTCTCAACATTGAAACGGAAAAACAGCTGCACTTTTGTTAAATGGTAGCATTTGGAGGTACTATGGGATCTCGAAGATAAACAGGATGAAATTTGAACCAACTTCCAAATTTTGATATAGCAATCTACGAGACAAAATACAAATGACGTATTATTTCTTTTGGAATAGTCCAGTACAAAATTGTCAAGAAAAAGCACTTAGAAAATGTTCGCTAAAAACTGTGGGCTTTTTGGGACGTGTCCAGCAGTCGAAAAGCATACACGTGTCACGTACATACATTTCGGTGATTCGTTTTTGTTCATACAGATCCTGCGCATTTCCAAAATATTTACAGTATACGCTTTTTTAGACGCCATTGGACTTTTGTACCGGAAAGTTTGCAGGATGCAGGATGGAAGTCTCAAGTTTGTTTGTTCCCCAATGAACCAGAGGTAAGAGATGCGGGTGTATCGAAAATAAAACCGGTTTCTTGCTGGCAACACTCGCCTTATACATTTTTAGCGTTCCGCCAGAAAGCGAGCAACGAAACATTTTGGTAAAACCTTGCGCCATTAGCTTTTGTACATTTTTACTGTTAGCTTCTTGAAGAGTCAGCAATAAAAATATATTAGTCTTTTTTTAAGCTGCTTATTGTAGGTACAGTCAACTGCAAAAGTATGTAAACACTTTTTCGTTTTACCAATCTTATGTCGTTGTATTAAGAGTCAACATTAGTCAGAAGTGTATACATAATTTTGCAGCTGACTGTACATAGTATTTAAACGCTACTTGTGCAAATAACTACTTATTTAATCGTTTATCAAGCGAAGATCTTGCGAGCTGTCAGTTGGGTTACCAAAAATTAAGAAATGATTCCTATAATTAAAAGAAACCTAATCTGAGTTATACACAGAGGCGGCGTAAGGCGTGGGCGGTGTGGGTATAGATGTAAAGCTGGTTACTAACATTTCTAGCCTAGCGGCTAGAAACGCTTTATTTGGCTTATTATCATTTCTAGCGATAACCAGCGGCTGGAAACGGCTGCTTACATTTCATTGAAATATTAGCATGATGTAGGTCTTTGTTTTTGTTATTTATCTTCTGATTTATTCTAAAGGATACATTTAACATAAATAGACATAATGACATTTGCATCTGTATTAAGTGTTAAAACCTCAAAATTCCTGTTCGTCCCTGAATTAAGTAAATTTGTATGTATAAACGGGATCATTCTTGCTTAATAAATATAGCAAAACATAGTAAGTGCTACTGTATAATAAAAATAAAAGTTTAACAATAAAAAATGGAATATAATAAATTGTTTTTCGATGCTTAAGTCGGGTATCTACCCGGTATCAAGCGGCTGGTTATTCGTTTCTAGCCGCTGGCTTCGGTAGTTACCCGCTTACAAGCCGCTGGTTTACAACTATAGGTGTGGGCCACCGCCCACGGCCTCGCGGTGCACGGGGCCCCGCGCCCCATAGTTATAATGAAGAAAAAGCATGGAAAGCCCAAAAGTACACAATAAATGCATTAAAAATATATTATTAACTTAAAGATATTCCACTCTTTAATGTATTATGTAAACTATGTCATAAAATGAATTATACAACCAGAGTGCCTCGCAAAGTGCGTGCCCATATTATCAGAGGGCCTCGCGAAATGTACCTCGCCCACATTAAATTTAGGCCTTGCGCCGCCACCGGTTATACATTATATATATTTTTTAATTTTTAGATAGAAACACATACACATAAGGAGGCGAAATAATATTATCATGTTTATAAAATTAGTAGGTTTGAATTGCATTTCAAATTCACACAAATTAGCAGTTTGAAAAGCGAAAAAAAAGTGAGAATAGATGTACTTGTTCAATCACACAAAACTAAAACGTGACGACCATTTGGATCAGCGGTAGTTAACGCTGCTTCTGAGCCATGGGTCGCGGGTTCGATCCCCGCACAGTACAAATATTTGTGTGCATGAACATCTCTGTTTGTACTGGTCTGGGTGTTTTCTATGTATTATAAGTATGTATTTACAAAAAAAAAAAAAAGTATATAAGTAAGTTTATCGGTTGTCTAGTACCCCATACGACAGGGTACTTAATAGTACCTTAATTTGGGACTAGATGGCTCTATGTGGCCCAGTGAGGCATGTCTTAAATATTTATTTATTTATTTATTTAAAATATGTTCTATTAATGTAACTAGAATTAAGTGCAAATCTTTCTGGAAGAGAAATAAATAAATAATAAACACGTTATAAATAAATTATTTAAAAACATACAGTCGAAGATTGTGGGGTAGCGGTCCACCGGTCTACAAGGTGTCGCCTGCTCCGAGAATCCCGGGTTTGATTCCCGAACAAATCAATCGATGTAGAAAAAAGAATTATATTTTAGGCTATGTGTGGTAGCACCTTCGTTGTTTCTGATAACCACAAAACAACAAACTGCTTTTAATAGGTACTTTAGGATTAGAACAACGTAGGTATGTGATTTTGTTCACATTTGAAAAAAAAAACATTTTAATATAGTTATACTATACACCGAGCATTTTGAACCTGACAAATGAAACCCACATTATTTAACCATTATAACCACGAAACTGGTTTGCAAGGCACAAAATTATACCAAGTTTTTGTAATATATAATGTAATATAAGTAAAACAAAATAAATATGTATAACTATGTGTATGGTTGTTATACATATTTATTTTATTTTATTTATTTATATATTACAAAAACTTGGTATAAATTTGTGCCTCGCAAACCAGTTTCGTGGTTATAATGGTTAAATAATGTGGGTTATTCTGCTATTTTAACACCCTGGCAGTGTTTATTACTATTTTTTTATCTTTAAAATATCTTACAAAAATATAAGATATTGAGCTATTCATTTCGAAACACGCTGAGACGCACACGGACGTGTCTGTGTAAGGTTCGTTCATCCAGGGGCCTTATTCTGCTATTTTAATTGTGATTGAATTAGGCGATTATGACATTTAGCCCATACTAGAACTGCCAAAAACCTGCTATTCAATTACGATTGAGATACGATTTGGTTAGCAGAATTAGGGGCCTGGACCCGGTCGAAGCAAAACAATACGTCTGTGCGCATGCCAGCATGATTCTAAATGAAAAGTATTATTAATTATCATTTTGCTAAAACTACTCGATACAATAAAAAGACGTGTGGCACTCGGAGACTGCCGCGGTAAAGCTATTGCATAGCATTTTTTATCAACTTATGCAATTATAAAACTAAAAAGTATCACCGCTGTGCAGGTCGGAGTGGGGGGTGGTAGGTTATTTTCGTTACGGAATTTCTGGATTCGGTCTCCGCGCTCAAGGCCCGCGATAGAAGCTATACAATAGCTTAAAAATAACACTGCCAAGATGTTATAAATGTAATGGTTACATAACGTTGCCTTCCTTTGTCAGGTAGTTAAAAATGATCGGTGTGTGCGGATCCCAGTAGAAGTTTGAAGTCGTAGCTTTTTGTCTCTCATATTTTGTTCCTACTCGTTTTCTCTCTAATAAGAAATAGTTCGTGCAAAGTTCACCTTTAGCTTTGCCTTAGTAATACTTGTTTGATAACAAAGAAAGAACTATATTTTTGAGCTTCGAAGTTTCATTGTTAGGACGTAAATTTTTATTTTTTTCTAGTTTTTAAGTGACTTTACGAATAGTTTGTTACCCGCTTCGATCATCGAAGGTTGCATGTTACAAATATTGTGAATGCATTGGTATTGATTTAGAAGCCTGGCATATTTTTTAACAATTTTTAGTGATTGAAATCCGGTCTTTTATCAAATAAAGAAATTATAAAGTAATTATAGAATATGGAAAGTCATTTAGGCAGTACATTAAATAGCAATTGATAAAAATAAATGAAACAATAACACTAAGAATGACCAATTGGTAATAAATAGGTATCTACTCAGCATAACTAAGAGACTACTTATGCTGGTCTTCGGTAGCGCAGCGAATTAAAAACAATTATATTATTAATAATATTATTACATTCTAAGAACTGTCATAGGTATTTTTATCAAAACCTCTTTGTTAAAATAAATAAACTCGATGTTTTAATAAGTGTATTCTATTAGGTAAAGCATAAAATTCTGTTTAGATCGTTTAAAAATCGAATGCTTATTTTGAATTACAAAAAGATTTATTTTACCGCAATACGTGTTTAAATTCCTCCGCTCTTCGTCCAATTCCTGGACGTCATAATTCTATTAAAATAAAACAAAAGGCGGTAGAAAAAAATAAACAAAAGCCGGCCAGGACCCACATTTACAATTCAAGAAGGTTTCAAACTTCCTTAATTGATTGTTTCGGAGGTCCCTTAAGCCTGTTTCTGAGAGGAAAAAAAATAAAGAACTTTTTCAATCAAGCGGTCGTAGGGCAAAGAGGTTCGCTGCTCTGCCTTTCAATTAATTAATTGATACAGAGTGAAACGAATTAATTACTAGACTCGATAATGAACTGTGAAGTCGTTTTAAGTATAGGTATTCATTCTAGTGTTTGTGCTCTATACTGCTACATGATTCAACAGCTTAAGTCTGAGCAAAAAAAAAAAAAAGGTAGTTTAAGCTTGTGACACAAATTAAACATCTGGAAAGTTCTTCGTGCGTGTTCTCGAGAAGTTATAATGGATTTTTTGGTTGGTGTAACGGAAGGTCGAAAGATTTTTTTGGAATTCACATGTAATATTAACGTTAATTGTAGTAATCAGTATGTTTACGTTTTCTTTTTTTTTCTTTTTTTAAGCTATTGCATAGCTTCTATCGCGGGCCTTGAGCGTGGAGACCGAATTCAGAAATTCCTTAAAGAAAATAACCTAACCTAACACTCGGAGCGAGGCACGATCGAACAATTTTGAATTTCCGAAATTTAAAAGAATTTAGAAGAAAATAAGGATTTTGACAGTATGGTTGCCTATGGTAACCATATCTGCCAAAATAACAGAAAAATTTAATTACAAAAGTCAAAATTAGAAAAAACATAAAATTATAAAATAAAGCTATTGCATAGCTTCTATCGCGGGCCTTGAGCGTGGAGACCGAACCCAGAAATTCCGTAACGAAAATAACCTAACACTCCGACCGGCACAGTGGTGATACTTTTTAGTTTTATAATTGCATAAGTTGATAAAAAATACTATGCAATAGCTACCGCGGCAGTCTCCGAGTGCCACACGTCTTTTTTTACATTTAAACTGTCCAGTTTATCACGGAATCTATTCCTGAAAGACGGCTTGAGTACCTATAGGCAATCAATACCTTTTTGAAAAAAATAATCTCTTAGGATTGCGATGTAACTGGAAACGTGATATGGAGAAACCCCATGCGGACGGAGACATCGACAGATCCCAGTGCCATTATATTTTTGATTGCACATTTAATTCAGATAAATCTCATTTTTCAGTGAACTGTAATAACATAAGTTCTTATTTTAAACCCAATTTAAATGAGCTGACAACTTACCCTGAGGTTGATCACTTTCTAAGGCTCTTTCTTTCTAGGATTCGGGTCAGACGAAAAATTTAATCAAAGAGTATGAGATAATCATATATTTTACGGAGGTGCCTTAACGTTCAATGACTACTTCCCTTGTCACTAAGTCACGTTTGAATTCAATCAAATAAACGTCATAATTATCTACATAATATTATAAAGAGGGAAGATTTGTATTTTTGTATTTATTTTATTTGTAATGAATAAACTCAAAAACCACTGAACCGACTTAAATGAATTTTTTTACGATGGTCTATAAGACCTTGGAGAAGAATAAAGGCTAGCTAGGATTTTTAACCAACTTTAAAAAAGGGATGATGGTATTTTATTTTTATAAAAACACCAAAAATAACTACTTTACGCGGACGATGTCGCGGGCAAAAGCTAGTGGTTGATAAAGCAGTAGCATAGTTAGCAAACAAACGTAAATTTTTGGCTCCCAAATTCTAACTGTTTAATGACATTGGAAAAAATATATTTGCGACTCTAATTTTTCCCAGTAAGCAGACAAAAGTGCATTAAAACTACCAACGATTTGTTGTATGTTTTAAAATGTACACCTTCGAAAAATACAGAGGTCGTCAGTTTTTAATTTCAGATCCAATTAATTACAAGTGGTGTGCATAAATCAGAAAGACCCAGAAATCCCACAGTAGTTAATTCAATTACTCATTTGCGTTTAACTCCAATTTGATGCCCAAACACTATTTTAAAGAAACGTCCATAAGTACATAGGCGGCGAAACGCAAACGATAATTCATACAGGTTTTTATATTCTCTATCGGTTTCTTGGTTCACGCAAAACTACCTATACCTACATATATGTTAGAATGAGTAATTGATTACTGAGGATAAACGCAAAATAAAAGACCAAGCTGACATGAAAACCATGCTTAACTAAATCCACAGTTTGACGAGCCCATGCATATCATTAGATTTGATTTAACCAAAAATTGCTAGTAATGAATGTCGCTTGCTATAGCAAGTTAATATGTATTGTAATAAAAAAGTCTGTGTACGAGTATTTACTTTACTTGAATTTTTATATATTTTATTTTAGAATCACACATAATTTACAATCACAGTGTTAATTTAAAAAAAATATGTTGGAATTTACCAGCCGCTTGAGTCCACAAACCATGGAAACAGCAAAAACTTCAGACACAGTATGCTTATATTGCGTGGGTAGGAACATAACTGATTGTTTAAGGGCTCTTTTATTGTCACGCGGGTCCACATTGCGGGTGGCACGCATTTCACCTACATTGCAGGCTATATTTGATAGATGATACTGAGCTCGAGTAATCTATAAAATAAAGCTAGCAATGCACTCGAAACGCGCGCCACCCGCATGTGATACAAGAAGTAATTAAAATACTGTATTGGATGTACTGATCTGGAGTCACATTGTGCGTCTTCATAGTTTTCAGTCGTTAAACATCGCTTAATTAACAAAATGGAAATAAAAGTAGGTAGTCGTTCATTAACGAATTGCCTTCAGATATATTTTTGCAGCCGTTCGAGTTAATTGCTTTTGTTTCAGAGTTCCCCTTTTAATTTAACCCTCTTTCTTTTAATTGGCAACCAGTTTCTGCAAAAAAATAATGTCTCAAGAATTCTAACCGTATAGTGCACATAAAGCTATGCATTTTTGTTGTAAAATAACACTTAGGTATGTTAACTACATAAGATGCCCCAGCATTTAGCTAGACGTGATGTCGTTTGAACAAACAATTTCATGGCTATATTTACTTGCCTTATTTACTTACCATTACATTTCTTTCCCTATGCTATTACGTAAGCAATATTTAAGCATTCTAGAGCGCTATGAAATAGATATTCCAAGTAGCTGCAATTTGAAATTTTCTTTCATTACTATTAAGTAGGTATTCCAAGAAGATACACTTTATATATTTGTTGTACAGACAACAGCACGTCAACCTACCACAAAACGTCAAAATCTCAATTAATATTGATCTCTACTTGTTGGACTTAAAGTTGAAAATCAATTCAATGACATTTAACTTTTTGGGTAGGTTGATCTGCCGTTGTCACATGAAGATTTCATTTCTAACAGTTATAATTTAAGTCGTACTATAACTTCTTAGTTTCATTGAACGCTAGTGTACTGGTACCCTGGTCCACCTTATTACGCAATAAACCCAGAGCGGGTTTATTTCCTGTTGATTTTGAAATGATATTCATTAAATTAGGTTTTTTTTCAGGGAGAAGTGGGTGGGTCCTGATTTGTTGGTCTCGTTTTCTGTAGCAAGATTGAAGTTGCCAATTTAAGTCATGCTATAGAGGTCTGTAAATAGGTGCAACGGAAACTGTTACACCAGGCTATTATTAAAGAATAATCATACGATAGTAATATGTTCCAAGAATCACGACTTCCACGTTTCGCTCGTTATACATTTCAGAGTTTTCTATTTGTAGGTCAGAGAACACAGTAAGGGGACAAGAAATAGGGTATAACTCACCGCTTTTGTAATTAATATTTGTTGCTGCTCAGTCTCCATTACCTCCACCATTTAAGCCTACAGTCTAAATCACTCACTCCTCAAAGCTAATTTCATTATTATCACTGTACAGTGACGGCCTATGATCATCCCACTGCAGGGTAAGGGCCTTCATCATTGAATTCAAGTTACCTCTGCAACGATGGCTATATGCATAATCACAACGCCTGCCAAATGCGAGTTAAATGTTAGAAAATTCGAAACTCTTGTTGCCCGACTCTGGGATCGAATCCAGGACCTTGGATCTTGGTCCTATACTTAAACCACTCAGCCAACCATTTTTGTCCCCGAACCATATTATTATGTATGGCTAAAACGAGTTTTCTGGAAATTGAACGCCATTGAACGCCATACCTTAAGTATACTAATAGCATTGGTAATATAAGCACATATTACTGAATAGTTAGCTAAGAGTGACTTTTATAAATTGTAATTTATACTATTACGACCATCGACATTTGTCTCACTTCTACACTACAAAATAGATAATGAGGCAAGACTCAGACACTTAGTCGTTTTTCCGTTAGTTTTTAAATGGAAAATTTCAGTCAGTATTGTTTGTTTTGAACTTTTTGTATAACTCTAGATGACATTATTTCTAGAGCGTACTATAACTCAATGTTACACTAATACTTCATGGTGTACTAATGAGCGCTTACGGTAGGAACCATTGTATTGCAAAACATCTTGGAGCAAAAAGTACTCGCTGACGAATGCGGTCCGTCGCGATCCTTTACACAGCCACAAAGGAACCGTGGCATTGTGTTTCGAGTATTACGAGAGAACGTGAGCGTGTGGTTCAAGTGACGAAAGACAGTTAAGAACGAACGAAAATGTTGTTACTTATAATTGAAACAACGAAGGTACCACAAAAACCCACTATAGAATATGTAAAAAACACTTTTTCTATATTGACCCGTACGAGAGTCGCACCCGGGACCTCGGAGCAAGCAGCACCATGAAAACCGGTTTGTACGCCACTTCGCCACGGAGGTCTTCCAATATTCTGAAATAAGTACCCTTTAGAGTTGGCAATTAATTCAAGTTAGTTAAAGATGATTAAAATCAGTAAGATCAGTTTTATTTCTGCTTATGGACCCTTGGAGGCTCTTCAACAAGTCCCAATATTCAAACCTACCCCTGTTTCGGGACAAGAGTGGGCTAGTGCCGAGAAGAAGCAGCGCAAGAAACTCGGTCACTATCGGATAAAAATGTGTCAAAGTTCTCATTTATTTTCTGAGCCACCTTTTACAGGCCCTTGTCGAGTTTTCACTACTTCCATCTTGAGACAGAAGTTTGGCTATACATAGCACGACTAAAGCGAACCCTCATCTTCCAGACTCAAGTTCATTTAAAAAGATTGTTTCCAAATACGGACCTGACCGGGAAATTAAGCCGATACCTCTGTGTAATACCATACTGACTACATGTTCTCCGGGTCTACAATGATAATATTCAGAAAAATTCAAAGCCAAAAATTGTATGGCAAAGAATCTCTGACTTGGACCACCTCCTAAGTCGGCTGTTCCACCGTCTCCGCCGGCGCATTGGAGTCTAACCATGCATATTATGAGGTGTGCACACGCTGCGCTAACGTGCGACTGTTTGCTCCCGCCTCCACTTCCAAAGGTAAGGACTGGCTTAGGAGATTTTTAACTGGAATAATACACGAAATTCTTAGTGTTCATGCTCGGGGTCTTTAATGAGATGCAGTATGCATATAAGTTTTAACAAAAGCTCCCACTAAGGTAACTCCAACAAACAAAAGAACTCAAAAAGTGAAAAATTAAATTTTAATTTTTTAGTTAACATTGATAAATACACATACAACATACAACATAATGATTAAACTAGGAACAATATAATTATAAGATAGTTTCTACCAAATAAACCTGACAAAAGCGAGTCGGATTCGTCTACGGATGGTTTCGTTCATATTTGTAGATTCATTAAAATTTAATGCCAAATGTATAGTTTTCCCTATATTTATAGCGCTCGACTATAATAAACAAGGGAAAAAGAGATGACATGGATAGAGGAACTAACTTCCTTTGTTTTTTTGCCAAACAATAAGTAAATATGGTAGTAGACAAATCTTTTTCAGAAAGCTTCAATTGTATCAAAACGCGTCTGAAATATCCTGTTTATTTTGTGGCACAAAACCAGAATGCATTTAAAATGTCACCCGCAAGGATAATGTTTCACAAAACATTTCTATTCCACAATAAAATATTTGAAAGCAAACAATAGACCCGTCGCTACCTTTATTTATTCTTCAAATATCTACTCGTGAGGTTTAAAGGAAGGAGGAGTAAATATTGCTATACCGTGAATGCATTCGAGTTGACAGATACTAAGAAAATCAATGATATTTTAAAGTAGGTATAGAATGTTACCTTCAGAGTAATTAGCGTATTAAATCTGTTCCGAGCGATCCAAAACTGCACACATTGACAAGTTTCACTGATAAGCAAAACAAAAGACAAATTAGCATCCAAATAAAAGAACGAAAGAGATGGCTATAACCGCTCGGGACTGCACTCGACATGGATGTCGTAAAAAACGTTCTATTTAGGGCGTATTTGAGTCTTCACAACGCGCGCACTTATAACATAATATGTGCTTCGTTTTAATATAATATCATTGAAGCAAACAGTATTTATTACTAGTTTTATTTCGCGAGTGCGGAAACTGTGCCCAACAGTGCGATAGAAAATACCCTATGTTCTTTCTTAAAATCTAATCGACCTGTGTACTAAATTTTATTTAAATCGGTTGAAAAGCGGAAGACCGGGCGTGGACTAAGAATGGACCAATCGTAGAACTCGTAATATACAGGATGAAATTTTAACCACTTTCCAAAATTTTTATAGGCGTTCAGTATCGTATTTAGAGCCTATTTGGCTGTGCATGGAGGGGTGTTGGTTCCAACACTGATGTATGGGAGTGAAAGTTGGGTGTGGCAGAGAAAACATGAAAGCAGAGTAAATGCAGTAGAAATGAGAGCGTTAAGAAGTATGATTGGGGTCAATCTGAGTGACAGGATTAAAAATAGTGTGATAAGGGATCGATGTGGTGTAAAAGAGGATGTAGTGACCAGTATTGAAAAAGGAATGCTTAAATAGTTTGGACATGTTGAGAGGATGAATGAAAGCAAGTTGACTAAAAAGATATATATGGCGAGTATGAATGGAAATGTTGGAAGGGGAAGGCCTCGACGAACTTATCTTGATCAAATCGGAGAAGTTCTAAAGAAAGGTCAGGTCAAGAGTACCCTAAACCGGCGAGCGTGTATGAAAAGATTAATGAATGTGGATGAAGCGAAAGTAGTCTGTAAGGATCGTAGCAAGTGGAAAGATGTGGTCTCTGCCTACCCTTCCGGGAAAAAGGCGTGAGTCTATGTATGTATGTATGTATGTAATATGAAGTAAAAAATGTAAATCAAGTTGTCAACCGACAATATTTGTCGCGATACAGTTTTCAATTTTTACGTTCCTAGGCCTGTTAAGGTATAAAGAGAAAATCAAAAACTTATGAATAGTATCGTAATGATGATAGAATGAGATGCGCAACGCGTAAAAAAGTGTTGCTAGGAGGCCGTGACAAAAATTTTAGATTTTTGGCGGACATTTAAGTGCTTTATCTTGACATTTTTGTACTGGGCTATACCAGAAGAAAATTACGTCATTTGTTTTTTGTCTCGTAGATTGATATATTAAAATATGGAAGGTGGTTAAAATTTCATCCTGTATAATCTGGGAATTTCGATTCGAAATCTGTGATTGGTTAATTCACGGTCAGCTATTATCAACTCTGCCCAACTCTGCTTTTGTAGAAATGTCGCCGAAAGCAGTCTTAATGATACTTGCTTTCAGAAACAATTTATTGGAAAAACGTTTTGTTTTTTCAGAAATTTTGAGTGCTAGCTGCAATAGGATTTGACCGTACTTTTCAGTGTTTGAGAAAAGACTCTGTCTACAGAACTATCAACTTGAACATTCACTTATTATTATTACTGAGGAACCCTAAAAGAGCACTAAGGCTTACACAACTCAGTGAAAACCTCTCCGTCATTCCCTTTCCTCTTATTTGCGTTTTCATAACGTACAACAGCTATATGAGGCTGAATACAATGTCACAATTTCTGCTTAAAATAAAAACATACGGGACTTAATTGATAACTGTTCCGATGTTTTAGAATATTATAGATGGATGTGGACTTCGGTGTAAAAGTGAGCAAGAAATACGCCTAGATCTAATAAAGTAACTCAGAGAGATAGTACTTAAATCAAATAAATAAGTAAATGTTAACAATATTATATACTTTTTGCTGATCGCAAAGGTGCAATTTATAGCACTTGTTTTGTGAAAATAACGAAAGTACCAAAACACCCACACCCAAAAAAGTATAGCAAAAAACTTTTTTCTATAGTGACTCGTCCGGAAATCGAACCCCTGGCGTAGGAGAAGTCAACACCTAAAACCAGTGAGTACGCCACTGCACCACGGAGGTTTTTAGGTACAAGACAAAGACAAATAACCCGAGACACTCTGGTATTCATCTTTAAAGGGTTACATCATATAATGGGTCAAACGCCACCGACGTTGACTAAATGATAGGGAAATGATCACACTAGCGTCGTTAACCGCAACGGTTTTCATAGTAGCTGTGAAGTTAACAAGCTAAATCAAGGAATAAAATTGCATTATAAATTATAACATTGCATTGTAAATCAGTCAAATCAGTATATAAACTTGAAAAATTTTGTCTCAGGCGGGACTCGAACCCGCATCTCCTCGCAATTTTTCAAGTTTATATACTGATATTTTAATTGCAATTTAATTGCTAAAATATCAAATAAAGCAGTCAAATCAATCAAATCAGCGGAAGCGAGAAGGGAGTTTAGAAGATTGGTCAGACTGGAAAAGAGAAAAGCATTAGAAAGAAAACTGATAACAATGGAAACATTCTTAAAAGCTAATGAGACACGTAAATTTTATCAAGACCTTAATTCAGTAAAGAAAGCATATAAACCCACCGCCCAGTTACTTGAGGACGACGAAGGAAACTTTGGTTTCAGACCCTAAGGAAGTAAAGGAAACATGGCGCCAATACTTCAAAGAACTACTGAACTGCCCCCCAGTAGAAAATGACATGCCGATCATAGAGGAGGATCACAACGGTGTAGTGGAGAAACCCAACTTTGAAGAGGTTAGGGAAGCTATTATGAGGTTAAAGAACAACAAAAGCCCAGGAATTGACGGTATACCAGGAGAGCTGTGGAAATATGGTGGAGGAGCGGTGCAATCAAGACTTTACGAAATTATTATAAAAATTTGGGAGGACGAAAAGCAACCAGCCGAATGGAATGTGGGCATCATCTGCCCAATACACAAAAAAGGATATCGCAGGAAATGCTCAAACTATCGGGGAATTGCACTGTTACCGACAGCATACAAAATTTTTTCATACGTTCTCTTAAGCCGTATGGAGCCCCTGGCTGAGAAGATAGTAGGAGACTACCAATGTGGCTTCCGTCGTAATCGTAGCACCTCCGATCAAATATTTCTCCTAAAACAACTTATGGAGAAAAAATGGGAATATGCACAAAGTATCCACTCACTATTCGTTGATTTCAATAAGGCCTATGATAGCGTTGACAGGGATACACTCTTTAAAATTCTAAGATCCTTTAAATTGCCCCTGAAACTAGTCAAACTGGTCGAAGTTGCTACAAAATGCAGCAAGATGCGGGTCAGGGTAGGTTCCAGTTTAACTGATGAGTTTGAAGTGGTAACAGGGCTCAAACAAGGTGACGCATTATCTCCGATGCTATTCAACTTAGTGCTCGAATACGTCATCCGAAAAGTAATAGAAGTCAATGGCGGAGTGGAGTTGAATGGCATGCACAAAATAATTGGATATGCCGATGATCTGGCACTCCTTGGACAGCGCGAATCGGATGTGCGGGCCATGGCAGAGGTCTTGGAAGAAGAAGGGAAGAAAGTCGGTCTTGGAATCAGTCGTGAGAAGACGGAATACTTTCACATGAAGAGATACAGGAACATAAGGGAAAAGAGGAAAGATCTAGAAGTGAGCGGCTACACCTATCAAGGTGTCAACAAATTCAAATATTTGGGGTGTACCGTTACAGATACTAACCACAGAGAGGAAGAGATTGATATCCGTATCCAAAACGCTCTCAGATGCACGGCAGCTCTTCACAAGGTTCTGGTGTCTAAGCTGATACGCAGAAGAACTAAAATTCGTGTCTACAAAACTGTAATTAGACCAATTTTAATGTATGGATGCGAAGCCTGGACACTGACCTTGAAAGAAGAGAATAAGCTGTTAGTGGGGAAAGGAAAATTCTTCGAAAGATTCTGGGGCCGAAAAAACTGGGAGACGGGAGGTTGAGAGTCAGGAAGAACACTGAGATTGAAGACCTAGTATCCGAACCTAACATTATTGGAGAAACTAAAGCAGCTAGGCTTCGATGGCTCGGACACTTAGAGATGATGGAAGAGGATCGTGCTGTGAAAAGAGCGTACCTGGGACGACCAAATGGGAGACGCCCGGTTGGACGTCCCAGATACCGCTGGAAAGACGTTGTAGCTCAAGACCTGCTCAACCTCGGCCATAGCGATTGGCAAGAATTATCGCAAGACCGAGATGCATGGCGTGATCTGGTGTCGGAGGCCAAGACTCACTTTGGGTCGTTGAGTCACCCTAGTAAGTAATTAAGTAATCAAATCA
The DNA here is from genome assembly GCA_949315895.1 of Anania crocealis. Taxonomy (NCBI): domain Eukaryota; kingdom Metazoa; phylum Arthropoda; class Insecta; order Lepidoptera; family Crambidae; genus Anania; species Anania crocealis. The sequence goes on along the minus strand of OX438858.1, from coordinate 3,301,299 downwards.
GCAATCAGTGATAAGTTTTAAATCAAGGAATCGTAAGATAGTGTAAAAAATAAACAAGGAAATTTGAACGGTCTTTTGGTTGAAAAAACTTTGACATGTCCAGATTGGTTGGACGATGGTGCCCTTTTAGGGTGATGGAATCTACCTCCTAGTGGTCCACACTGGGCAACGGAATCTTTGGTTTTTTACCAACCAACCAATGATGGTGGTAGGCTTCGCAAGAGGCTGCCTAGATGCTTCCACCCTCCTACCGGAGTCCAGAGCCAAACAGTTTTTCTGCGTTCCGCTGGTGTGTGGGAGAACCAGTACCTCTGGGTAGGCTCGCTCCATCTTAGGCTTCTTCTAAACCGTATAGTTAAGTATGTAGTCAAGAGCAAGCCCGTTATTTATTAAAAAAAACGGTCCCGCGCATAATAACTACACTTATGTTCACAACTCCTAGCCTTGAGTTATCATATTTGAAATAGTCTTACTAAGACGCGAGTATTTTAATAATTTTACTGTTTCATTTTACTACAGCTTTCGCCTGCGGCTTTAAACTCCCTAGAAATATATTCACTTGCATTATTTCCTTGCAAGCTACCTGGTTGGGTAGTAGTGTGGCTCACCAACTAGGCAAGGACTCGGATTAAATTCCTGGAATGATGTCTCGGTGAAAAATGTGGAATACATGACATGCATGTACATACATTATTCTGATCCTAAAAGTGAGTAACTATTTGAAGCACGTATTGTGGAAATCAGAAAATACGAAGGTACCACAAATTTTGGGGTGGTGGGATCTACCTCCTAGTGGTCCACCCTAGGCAACGGCATCGTTGTTTTTCTGACCAATGATGACGGCTAATAGATCCCTCTGCGGTGGTACGCTTCGTAAGAGGCTGCCTGGATGCTACCACCCTCCTGCCGGAGGCCAGCGCCATACACTTTTTCTGTGTTCCGATCCGGGAGAACCAGTGCCACTTTCTGGGTAAGCTCGCTCCATCTTAGGCTTTATCTTAACCGTAGAGTTAAGTATGTAGTCAAGAGCAAGCCTATTGATTATTAAAAAAAAACTGACTCGAGAAAATATAGAAAAACACATTTCATTTTTACTACATTACAGAACCCGGAACCTCAGAGCAGGCGAGACCTTGATATCAGTGTATGCCACTCCAGTCACTCCACCGCGGTGGGCAACAACAATAACAAATTATAAAAATTTATTCAAATCACATTCAACGAAAACTATGTTCTTCTTTCATTCCGTAACTATTTTCCCGCAAATGGTCGTGCTTGAGACAAAAAATCCCTCACTGCAGTCCCGAAAGAACGCCTCTTCTATATTTCAGACGCGCCGTCAAGGAGCGAACGTTCGTAGAGTAATGTGAATCCCTTGAAAATGAGCTTGGGACATCTGTGTTGGGGACACACTGACACTTACAATTTATTGTGAACACTGTGGTAATACTTAGGTACGTTGCTCATAATTGTAAATAGGTGGTATTACTTTGACGACCATTTGGATCAGCGGTAGTAAACGCTGCTTCTGAGCCATGGGTCGCGGATTTGATCCCCGCACAGTACAAATATTTGTGTGCATGAACATGTCTGTTTGTACTGGTCTGGGTCTTTTCTATGTATTATAAGTATGTATTTACAAAATATATATATATACAATATGTTATAAAAACCCTGTCAGATCCATTAAGGTGTTATTAGGAATCTATATAAGATTCTATTTGTGTAATAATTTTCATGAAACATTATAAAGAAATTGCCCCATGAAAAAAAAAACAAAATTCGCTACATTAAAAAAGCTTGCATGGTAATCCCAAGAGGCGGTGACCGGACGCGCGGGAGGCGCGGAGATGCGCCAGCGCTCGCACTCGCAGGTAGCGAAGTCATGACCCCAGTTGACCCCGGTACTTATTAGTCAGATAATAATGTGTCAATTGCACGAAACTGAGACTTGTTGGTAGCTCTGCAAGTAGCTTTTTTATTTGGTAGTATGAGGTCACTCAATAAGGACACTGATTTGATGGTTGTGGCGAAGATGTTGTTCCATATTTCTGCCACCGTCAGAAATACAGGCTTCACAGCGTCGCACTAGGTTGTCCCGCACCGATTGTAACACACTCGTATCCGCTTTAAGCGCAACAATCCGCACAGACATTTTTGCTTCACTTTCACATAATTTTATGAAAACTACTCGTATTTGTAGAATACGACATTTCGTGGAGCAGAACGGTACGACCACTCGGAAGTAATGTCTTCGCGAAACTGACCTGTCGTAATAATAAATAATAATGCATGATCAGGATATATCCACCGACACGTGCCGCGCGGCGAGTTGAATCAAAGCGGGCGGCTACCTTTAAGCTATGTCAAAAGCGCCGCCTATGTTTATTGCGGTGCCGAAAAGCGAGTAGTTTGCTTGCGTCAATGCCGACAATAGAGCCGCGCGACGGGGAGTGTTAACACATTTTGAAAATTTCCCCGTTGTAGGGTAAATGGGTGATAAACCTGTTGACTTTAAAAATCGAAAAAAAAAGTTGTATTCATGAATTACGTAATTTTGATACTTATTTTGGTTATGTTAATATAGCAACTTTATGAACCTTTCGGATCTGTCAGGGTTTTTATAACATATTGTATAAGTAAGTTTACCGGTTGTCTAGTACCCCATACGACAGGGAACTTAATAGTAGCTTAATTTGGCTCTAGATGGCTCTGTGTGTCCCAGTGAGGCATGTCTTACTTTGTTTCCTTTACATTTCTTATGGACCATTGGTACATTGTTTCTCATTATTTCATTTGGTAATATTTTAGTTTTTTATCAAAATTATTGCTACTTTACATATTTTTGTAGTGGGCTGAGTCATATTCCTAATATGTAAAGGCGCATATGAATCGAAAATGTATAACTATTGTAATGTAATTGTTTGACGACAGTCGCTAATAAACCAGCATCGTAAGAGTACGTTTTATTTCTTCTCCTTACACGCATCACCTGAACGCACACACATCCACTACATTTTCTTCTTCGAAATCTTTACAGCAGTAAATGTAGTACAGATTAAATAACAGGCTATATGCACTGCACGTCAGGCTAACACTGGTGCATCTTAACGTAATTGATATAGGTGTGAGTTAGCAATAACAATGTAATATAGGCCTCTGTCTGTACGTAAAAGATACAGATCAATTTGAGGCGTCTTACATTCAACCAATATTTGGTATACAAAATAAACAGAGAAGTTTGCAAAGAATGGCACCACCTCTTCTCTCCTTATGGGTGTCGTAAGAGGCGACTAAAGGAGCAATGCTAGAAGGAGACGGGCAGCAACGTCTTTTTTCTACCATTAGCAAAACTGTTGATCGCTAACTTGCCTGCCAAGCGTGGGGGCTAGAGCTATAGCAAAGCCCTACTTTTGGAGGGCCCATGTCCAATAGTGGACTTATTGGCTGATTATGATGCTACACATCATCATAATACTTGGTAAAAATAGTCTAAAACAAAAGGAAAAAATAGTTTATACATCGTGCTTTTTGAACAACTTGGAAAACGAAGGCCACGTTATTGGACATACTCGTAGCATCGTGGCAGTGTTATAACGGGTGTAAAAAATCATAACGCAGATCAAAAAAACCACGTATTGTCCCTATCACTAGGATCATTTTTTTCTTCAAGACTATACCTGGGAAACAGCTGGTTCCAAAGATATTGAGGGTAAAAGTCACAATTTTGTTTTCCATTTTATTACAAACTCTGTTGCCAAAGGTCACTTAAAAACTTTTCTTCTTACAAACATAGTGTTTTTTTTATAATTTCATTCATAATAAGGCTTTTTTAATTACAATACGCAATGTACGGCTCAGCGCGGACGAATTTTGAACTTAGCAGCCATCTCCAGCGAAGCGGTCCAGGCTCCGGCTGCGATACATTGCGCGCTATGTATTTTAATATTTTTTGAGTCCCAAAAATAAAAATCATTTCGCAGCTATAATATTTTGTAACATGATTTGGTTTGCTTTACAGATTGCGTAGCTTCAGGATCTGCGTTTAGTTTTTTTACACCCTGTATATTTTCTTATAAAAAAATATTTTTGAAAAATATTAAATTTTGATTCAGGCTTCTAATTTTATAACACTTTGCTGCGGTGAGGTCTCGGTTGAATAGATCTTACTTGGCTACATCTGTGCGCGTCACAGCGTGTTTCAAAATAAATAGCTGAAACAATATTGATTATTTTTGTTAAAAAATGTTTGGTAAAAAAAATAAAAAAACACTGCCAAGATGTTTTACCTAACCATTAGTGGTTAGGTAACGTGGGCTTCCTTTTACAGGTGGTTCAAATTGCACGGTGTATAGCTCGTCAAAAAAGAACACTATATTCACCATTCCACTATATTCACCATTCAATATACAACTTTCGACACAATAATAATTATTTTACAGCATGATTTAGCTTTCTATTCGTCATAGCCGTGTGTCAACGCTATTCGAGGCAAGTCCCAGTCCCAGGACGTTGGGTTTGCTTTAATATAATTAGCTGTTCGACTAACTCGAGAAGCGAATTTAAATTATGTATGCCTACAATTATTAGTCCCGCCTCGTCGCTACATTGTCTCTTGCATTTCGGAGTATAAACGCTTTTAATTTTAAAGCTACCTCGAAAAGAGATTGGGGACTCCCCAGTCTGTCTTTTGAATACGTTATGGTTCATAATGTTCATAATTATTATGCTATATGATGTTGTAGATTTTTATAAGAATCTAGTTTTAAGGCGACACTTTGAAAAAATGCAATATTTTTCTCTGGAATCTGGAATAACGGTTCTTTTTTTGAATTTTGAATTAGCTTGCTCAAAAACGCGATTGAAACGTGTTGACTCTATGATAACTATTTTCGAAAACACTTCGTAAATAACACTACTTTTAAAATTACAACGATATTGCTTACGGCCGGTCCTAATAACCTATCTACGAGTATCTATCTAAAACTTCTGTCTTTGTTTCTCTGGGCGGCAAAATCAGAGATAGAAACTGCTTCCTATCTCCGAAATGTCAAAACTGGCGATAGATAGATTATTGAGACCGGCAGTTAATCCTTATCCTTCAAAGTCACATACATTGCTTATATGAATATCTAAAATCTCATTGCTGCATATTTTAATTTTTTTTTTAAGTACTTTAAATTTGCGGTCATTTCTAGGCGATCTTAATGATGGCGGACGTTGTGTGTTTTTGACCTTATTACTGCAGAAGTAAGGAATATATACGCGGTGAGAAGTTTGAGGGTTCACGGGCTGTGCGGCGCGATGGCGCCTGAACTACAGGTTTAGGTCGTGCGGGCAATATCTTTATCAAGCTGACGTGGGATGCTAAATAAGTTTTTGATGAAACTATATTCAGATACGAAATAAATATGTTTACCTAGCTACTTAGATCGATCTATCGCCTCCGAAACCGCTGCATACAAAATTTCATGAAAATGGTTTAGGCTGCCCGCCCACGTCCGATAATCGGTGACCGATTTTTTGTAGGAGAAAAATAGAACGTACTGCTAACAATGGAGCAACGCACACGTCCTACAAGAAATCGATCATGATTGTGTATGCTGCTGCCTACTATAGAAAAATCGGCCCGATTATCGGTCCTACAAAAAGTCGGACTTGGGCGGGTAGCCTGAAGCCATTTCCGAGATCCAGATTATACATATTACATAGAGAGATATTATACATACATGTGTTAAATTTACAGACATTTAGGAGTTGAAACAGATATGAGAATGCTAATTAATTGTTACGAGCCTTTTTAAACTTCCTACAAATTACCATGAATCATAAAACATCAAGAAGCTTCAGTTTCAGTCAATCGATCAGTTTACTAACAATGATAAAGATTATCGGACCGGTACGCGGAGCGGAGACGACGTCCACGACTGCTCGCGGAGCCGCGCGCGCGCACTAAGCTACTGAAGGAAGCGCCACTCGCTCGCGCCACGCGACACATCAATCGATTAGCGAACGATGTAGACCTTTTCAGTTGTTCTCTGAGTGAATTTACAAGAGTTGCAATGTTCACAATCTGTTACGGAAAAAATAGTTGATGGTATTTGTGCTATCGCATTAGGTTTAAACCTGTAATCATAGTCATAAGTTTGGTTAATAATAAATAAAAAATAAAAAAACATCCACTTAAAAGGCGAAGTAACGCCCTATCACCCCACTGCATGGCAAAGGCCTCCATCATTGAATTCAAGTTATCACGCAATGATGGGCAAAGGCATAATCACCACGTATGCCAAGCGGGTTGGTGATCACAAACCCGAGCAATGTTCGAAAATTTGAAACTTGTTGCCCGACCCGGGGATCAAATCCAGGACTTAAAGATCTTGAATGCCTTGCACCTTTAAAAATCACATGTTTACAAATAGTGTTTCGATGATATTTTTTGCAGGGTGTAGAAAGCCCTGCCCGATCAAATCTTCAAACCTTTTTGTGGAACCAACAACCCAGAAAAATAATCTCTAAATTATATAAACCAATCAACTGTCTAATATTAGGTACCTACCTACATAAATGTAAAGTTCAAAGCTGGTCACGTTTTCTTTAAAATAAAAATGCATCCGAAACGTAAAAAAACAGAGTTATACATACTTCCAAATAAAACTTCTAATATACTCGTAATAAATTCCGTAGACTTTTACTTTTATTGAATGTACATACAACTCAAGCATTCTAAGTATTGTGAATTTACCAACTAGTTAGGTACTCCTTTTTAATCTCAAGCTCAGCGGACGATTCATCTGTCTCCCTTGCAGCCGGAGCCCCTTTTGACGCTTTCTACAAACTAAAAGTCCGTTTGTTTTGATGTAACTTTTGCAAGACGAAGTAATAATGTATTTTTATGTTGCCTTGTTACATGATACAAGGTTATTTACAAAAAAACGGAGCTAAAAGTATGACTTATTTTAGCTATTGTGTTTTATTTTCATCACATTCTGATCAATGATACATACTCATAGAAGACAAACATGTTTTTAGGGTTCCGTACTCAAAGGGTAAAAACGGGACCCTATTACTAAGATTTCGCTGTTTGTCCGTCTGTCCGTATGTCCGTCTGTCCATCTGTCCGTCGCTCTGTCACCAGGCTGTATCTCAAGAGCCGCGATAGCTAGACAGTTGAAATTTTCACAAATTATGTATTTCTGTTACCACAATTACAACAAAAATTTAAAAACAAAATAAAATAAATATTAAATATTCCACGCAACAAACGCGATTTTTTTTTGCCCTTTAAATTTAATTTTAATAATTCAATTTATTAATAATGGCAACAGGTAGGCACTTGAAATATTCACAAAACACTCAGTTGTATTTTGACTTTAATAATAAATAATAAAATTGAAATTAAATGTTTATTTAAGGGGCGCTCCTATACAAAAATCGACATTTATTGCCTATTTTGCTCGATATCGATAAATGGTAACAGGTAGGCACTACATTAACTAACATAATGTAGGTACCTTCTGTTGTTTACCTAGTCAATGGTACGGAACCCTTCGTGCGCGAGTCCGACTCGCACTGGGCCGATTTTTTATAATAGTTAATACTGCCCAGACTGACTGCGGTCCATCAGAAGTAATGCTGTTGCATTTTTAATAATGAATGGGAAAATAAATGTATTGTTATTGTTATTTATTCTTATGATAAGAACCTTCTTAATACTTTGAAGAAAGTTAGTAATAAAACAAATTGGACAAGCCATGTTCACGCAAGTTTTGCACTAGCAACACATATCGCGATTTTTATTTAGACTAGCTGGTGCCCACGACTTCTTACGCGCTAATCCTGGGATAAAAACTAGCTTTTGAAATATTCTCAGAAATTCCAATTATACATGAAAATCGTTCAGGTTCATAATGTCCCTTACCCATAATGTTCCTCGGTTTCAAAACGTACCTTTCCCTAAATGTCCCCTTCGCAAAATGTTCCTTTCTGTCTCTTCTCCAAAATGTCCCAAAAGGACAAGAACATTTTGGGAAAGGGACATTTTGAGAAAGGGACATTTTGTAGAAGGGACATTTCAAGAAAGGGACATTTTGGGAAGGGGACATTTAGGGAAAGGGACGTTTTAAAACCGGGGGACATTATGGGAAAGGGACATTATGAAACTGATGGGAAATCCCTAAATTTTGGTCAAGCCGTTTCATAGGAGGTCGAACATTTTAATCGAAGATAAATACAACTCACTTTTTGTTACATAATTTTCATAATCAACTTGTAAACTTCAAAACAATCATCTTAACATCAAAGAATTTATAAGACATACAATGTACGACATGAGATTGCTCCCAAATCTTTCTCTTTAAATATTTAACACACTCTGTGACTGTCTAAAACCCTTATTCCAAGCTAAAAACATGAATGGAGAGACGCCCCATTGGTCTAATGGCTTAAGACCAGGCCAAGCCCTCGAGGCCTGCGTTCGAATCCTGGATCAGGCAACAAGGGTTTCGAACATTTGTAAAATCAGTTTTATTTCTGAAATAAGGCCCTAGGAGGCGCTTTTACACGTCCAAATATCTCAGTCTACCACCGCTTCGGGACAAGTCTGGGCTAAAGCCGAGAAGACGCAGTGCCAGAAACTCGGTCACTATTCTCAGCCTCTTTTTAAAGAAATGTTTACAAAAGGTGTAAGCAAGTACGAGCTAGAACAATTAAGTGCCATACGTCCCTATCGTTTAAATAATTAATAGTGTAATAGCCCTTTTTCATTAAAATTACTTTATCAGACGATTTAGGTTTATGAACAGGGAGTTCAGCAATACTCTGTGGTAATTTGTTGAAAATACGAATACAATTTCCATGAACGAATTTCCTACTTTTTGCAGCATTGCTTGGGTCTGTGATCACCAACCCGCATTTGGCAAGCGTGGTGATTATGCCTGTATCAATCATTGCTGTGATTTAGAATTCAATGATGAAGACCTTTTCCCTGCATTGGGATGATGTTACTGTTTTAATTACTATACAATGCAATAAACTTTCTGAAACAAATCTTAACATCAAAGAGTAAAACAAATACAATGCACGACATTACAACACTCCTGAACGTTTCCCCTTTAAAATCAAAGTCTAAACACATCGTGACAGATAAAAACATTGTGCCAAGCTTAAACAATCCTTCGTGAGCATGCATTTACAACATAAATCTTATATTCGTATAAATACATGCACAGAAGAGCCTTTGTAGAGTTTTGCGGCACATTCGTGGACTATAAATCCTTCCACATTCAATAAGCTGGAACACGGATTTTTACTTGAGCCTCGTTTGAACGGAACTTGAAAAATACTGAATTCACAAGGCATGACATAATATCAAGTTTTAGATGTAGCGGTACTTCAAGATGTAAGTCTTTGGGAACTACTGAAATGACTTACATTTCAAAGTATGGTGTTAGGTGTAGCAGTAGTTTAAAAACCTTGGAAAGAATATACCAAGGTTTAACCCGAAAACATTATCTTACAAGAGTAAAAAGGACTTTTTTACTGGGTATCAATAATTTGGTACATAATTGGCGTATGAGCAGATATATCCGAATCCTAATACGCTCCCTAAGTGTCGTGTAGTGCCAGAACATTAAAAGAATTGTAACTACTACCCCTTTTCTTCCTGTGGGTATCGATACTACTGTTATGTATATTCTCCTGTTGTGTCACGGTAACTTTTATACCTATCTATGAATATCGGCTCCTGACGCCACACACCCCCGCTCCCGTGGTCACTCTCCATATCCCTTTCCCACTACCACGTAGCTAGGTTTTCAGTGTGCGTAGGAGACGACAGAGTACTTCCTTCTCTTCCTCACATACACTACAACTACTTAAGAAATACTGCTTATAGAAAATGGCAGCAGCTCTCTCCCATTGATCATACTACGACTGGATCACCAACCCACCTGCCAATGTGACGATTAATTGAACTACTAAAGCTATGTGCTGCCCCCAATTGATTTAATTTTATTACTTTTATACAAAACCAATTCTCAACAAACTAGAACAGTATTACCTTAGCAAATCACGTCTAGTATTTATTGAATCACAGTAAACTTTTCATTTAGTAGTTTATAAAGTCGAAGTTGTCGCTAACGCCTAAAGCGGTCGCTTTTAGCAGTAATGTACAATACAAAAGAATGCCAGGATGAAAAGCAGTTAACAGTGATCAAAAGCAGGTAACAGTTAAGAGGAAATACAAGGGCCGTTTTTTCATACAAACGTAGTCCCCTGTTTCCTCCCTGGATAAAGCCAGTAGAGCAATAATTTTTATTACAAAAATCTATGGCCACTATTAGAATGTTTCTATGTTTTCTGTTTTTTCATAAATTAATAAATAAAAAAGATATAAGCCCTCAAAAATCGAAAAAAATCGCCTGATTTTCCGCTGTGTTCAAACATCCAGAAAACTAATTTGGCTAAATTTTAGAAAAAAAAGAAAACATACGAACACGGCTAAAACCTTTCTTTAATTTTTAGTGAAAAAAGTATTTAAATCAGTCTAGTTTTGAAAAAGCAATCGGGGGACTACGAAACGTTGATTTGGTGTGCTTTTAGTAGGTATTTTCGGTTCAAGAAGCAGTTGTCTTTATCACACTCTGCGGTGAAGGCGTTTGGCACTGCGCGACAGCAATAGATTTTACAAATACCTATTTTTCAGTTCTCTCGCCCGTAGTGTTTCCTCTTAAGGCAAAATCTTCCTTTTAAAAAGGGCTATGTCCAGCAGTGGACTGGCAAAGGCTAGTCACACTAGTGATCATGGTGACGAAGTCGCAAATGGAGCGTGTATAGTATACATAGTAATGCAGAAACCGATCATATATATAAGGGTTTGATAAAGTGCAAAGCATTTTATCAAACCCTTAATCAAAAATGCTAAAAAGCTGTACCGATTATACAGCATGAAATTTGAACCACCGTCCAAATTTTAATAAAACAATCTACGAGATAAAAAACAAATGAAGTATTTTTTCTTTTGGTATATAGCCCAGTACAAAAATGCAAAGACTTAGACAATGTCTTCCAAAATTTTTGATACGGCCTCCTCACAACACTTTTTGTAGGCGATTCGCATCTCATTCATTCATTAGGATCCTATTCATAAGTTGTTGATTTTCCCTTTTTACCTTGACAGGCTTAGGACCGTAAAAATTTAAAGGTATGTTACGAAAAATATTTTCGGGTGAAAATTTGACCTACATTTTTTACTTCATAAATGGGGTATAAATAAATACGATACTTAACGCCTATAACAATTTTGGAAAGTGTTGCAAAAGTCATCCTGTATATTAAAAGACTGAGAAAGAGATGTGAATTCCTTTACCTGTAATAATATTTTTCTTATTCAGTTGGGTGTTGGATAGAAATATAAATAGGATACGATGGGTTGACATAGTAGGGTCCGTAAAACCTCGGAAAAAAAATGAGTACCTAAGTTTACTATTTGAAATGAAGTTACGTTCCAGGCAGGAGTGAAGGAGGCTCCACCGATCGTGGCCCATCCCTCGGGACATGCCAGCGACCCTCTTCCTGGTTACCAAAGTGCGCATATCATCTTCCCTCACAAAGGTGTATGGGAATATGAAAAGGGTGGCCGATAATAATTTTGACATGTCTTGGGTTACCTGTTACGGGTTAAGGGATAAAGGACGCGAGCATTCTGTGTGTGTCTGTGTGCGTGAAAGACAAGAATATGAAATGTTTAGAATAAACAGAGTTAGAATGTTGCAAAATCATACGTATGCCAACTGAATAAGATGCCCCAGTGTTTTTGCCTGGTGTAGCCTGATAAAATAAAAACTTTTTACAATACCTATATATTAAACTGAAATTGATCGATTTTTGTATGTATGAAATGTATGAATTTTACCTTAACATTTAAATCACGTATGAATTATAAGTTAATTTAAAGTAAAACAAGGCTTCTGATTAAATCAAATAAAAAACCTTTTACTTAAAAATAAAACAGACTGTTTGAATCATGATCATTATCTTTATTGCAAAACAACACATAGCGGAGTTTTTTTTTCTGTAATTTTGTTCATCTTCGAGTTTTCATCGTTTGTTTTATTTACTAGGTAGAGTACCTACCTTAGTTAGTTAGAGGTTTTAATGCAAATTTAACCGATTTTCAGTTAGAACAAAATACCAAATAAGAAGAATACTGAAATATGAAGCATGTAATTCAAATTAATTCCTCCACAACATTTAATAAAGTAGCAGAACAACAATGAAATTTATGAAAACAAGTCATTAATTAAAATATTATAAATACAATACCTAGCTGCAAATTCACAAAGTTTAATAATTATTAAAATATATACAATACCTTTCTAGCAACTAAAATTGTTATCTGCAAGCATCTTTGCGACCATTCAAAGATGCCTCGAATATCCTTCGGAGGCCGTGTATCACACCGAACTGTAATTTTAATTCAATTCGTCATCTATCTCTCATTCCCAAAAGGGACTTTTGACACTTTTTGGATATAACTAATTAGCTTTTGGGAATTGAGCGATGTTCGCCCGATGCATACTTTAAGGCTAAATTGCGCTATAAATACCTATTATATTCATCAGGTCCACCGCTTGACTGGATTTTGTTATAAACGTTTACAGATATGCAAATTTTTCCACCCGATAATACATTAAAGTATGATATGAAGTACCTCAGTAAGTACATGATAACACAAGTGTTAATTGAATACTTAGTTAACTTTTATGAGTTTTTTTATCATCATCATCACATCCAAATGACGCTGCCACTGTTCAAAATACGCGTTCCTTAAGGATTTCTACAATGATATGTCTTGGGCCACCCTTATATAACGGCTCTACGTAACTTTCAGCAGATCGTAGGACTAGTGGGTTGGCGACTTTCACTAGATCATCGGTCCACCTAGTGGGTTGGCTACCCACAGATCGTCGTCAGGTAAGTAGTCACCAGTCCATAATCATCCTGTCCTTTTCGTCCGCCAACCGTAATCATTTCTTTTTACTATGTGTTGCACCCATACCCATTTCAGTTTAGAAATTTTTTGAGCGATGGCAGCTATCTTTGTTTTTCTGAAGTTTTCCTCACTTGTAATGTTGTTGTTTAACATGTTAAGCATTGTTCTTGCCTTTGTCAGCTTGGCGTCCTTGAGCCCAGTTTGAGTATATTGATCCTTGGTTAAGTAATAAACTCTCATGAAATTATCCATCGGTGTAAACGCAGCCGGGTCGACTTGCATTGTCGAGTCGCAAAGTTGTATTGTTGCAAAGTCGGGATAGAATTGTTGAGGGCCCCGCCTACCCGTGCCGCAGATCGTATTTTCCAATTTCACAATCCATATTTTCCGAGTTTGCTTTCAAATAATACCGGTTTTGTTGGTAGAACTATCTCTTTGATTCTTTATGGAAAAATGCAGGTCAGATTTGATATTGCATTGAATAATAAATAAGAAGCAGGTGCAAAGCTAAAATCGTGGAAGCTGATTTTATTCGATACTGCAAAAATATGAGTGCCGCTCTACTTCAAAAACACAATCATATCACCACCTCTTCTCAAGATGGGGGATCTTCTTCTCGACTACTATGGGCGTCGTAAAAGCGACTAAAGCAGTACTATCAGATGAGAGGCACCAGCGATCGGCAGCACCAGCATTCTTTATTAATGATGAGTAGAATAGAACGAAGCTTGCCTTCCTAAAATTCTATAATTACAATTATATTTTTATTGAATCATCATCATGAAATCAAGAAAAAACAAGATCATGCAAATACTTTCGTGGTTTAGACGTTACAATATATAAAATTAACCATATTACAGATTTTGAATAGGGCTCTCTTCTCATAAATTCAAACAATGAAAAACTTTAAAACACGTATTCCATAAGTAAACCCAATTATATTATTAGATTCGACAAACCTCAAGTTCTAGTTGTCGATTGCTCTAAGTTTAGACAAATAAATGTTTCTTTCTTTTTTTTTGTGTCTGTAAGACAATCGCTATTGAGGTATCGAGGATGCTATCATAAAGCTATATAAATTGTAAAACACCCGTATTTCAATAGAAAAGATGATTGGAAACACCAGCTGCTTGGGCCCCATCCTTCCGTTCCATTCCACTTCGCTCTCTTATCTTCAGCTATGCACTGTGATGTCAGTCAGTCAATCGGTTTTGGCCACTAAACGCAAAACATAACAATCAATTTCAATTAAAAACATTTGACAGTTTTTTACCCATTAAGTACAAAAATAATACAGCAAATATACAGGGTGACTTACAGTTTTATAACTATTATTGGTAGGCTGATCTAATACCGTGTGTACATACCAACTGTTTTCCAATCAAAACTATCTAAAAATATTAAGTGTAAAGCACATGAAACGAATTTTTGAAAGACCTAGTATTAGGGGTTAAAGTATGAAATTGCCGTTTTGTATGGACGAAATCGAGAAAAGTCATTTTTCCATACTAACAATTTTTTAGTGTTTTTAAAAACGCCTGAACCGTTTTCGATGCAATTAAAGGTGAAAGTTAGATGGTTATAAAGCTACTCATTATAGTATTTAAATTCCTGAAAATCAAAGTATATAATACAAATATACTTAATTGAAGCAAGAAGGTCAGCTGACACATTGTAAGGGGTCTTTTCAACGACTTCCTTTGAAGTAATAGGCACTAGTATTGCATTTTTTTTTAGTCAAAAGTTACTTTATTTAGTTTTTGATACAATACAAAAAGAATTACGCAATAATATGACTATACTTAATCCCTCGATCGTGAGTTATTCTAGACACAATTGAAATCAATTGTTATCGCGTCACGCGCGTGCCTCCTGGGGGTTAAGGGATTAAAAGCTATAAACAAAATAAAAAGTGGGAAAATAATCGGCAATTTCATACTTTAACCCCTATTATTACCTATCTTTCAAAACTGTACGCGTTGAAGGAAAACCAGGTAGGTATTTCGTTGAAATAATAAAATCAAATAATGCCGGACTAAGAACAAATCTAGCCACAGCCGCACTGTGCAAGTTCGATAAATGTCTTGGGCTGGGAACTCCTAACTTTCTGCCAGGGCGGCCTAAATGGCACGTCTCAAGTTAGACCTATTCTGACGAATATAAGGACATTTATTTTTACTTTAATGACTAATAGCATTAGATTAAAACTGAAAGAGGTAGATACGACACTCGCGTTCCAAACTAGGTCATACACAGGTAAGCTGAACCGTCACACATGCTTCAGTCCTCATCAGGTCGGCGGTCGGGTCTCTAGCTCTATTAATTTCGAGTGTTTCAGTGTGAAAATGCCTTCTTGTGTATTTTTTCAGTGCACAAACATCTCAATTCACCATAACAAGACACATGGAATAACTTTTCACGCGTGAGTAAACCAAAAAATCATTTTCAATATTGTCTATTTGACAGGTTGTCATGCGGCCATGTTTGACTAAGCGTGATAAAAATATTGAATGAACGCGAACAAGTGTCACTTCTATTGGTTCTACCTGCGCAGCGCCCACGTTGATTGGTCAGCAGTGTCGGCACGCAGCACACCACCACCAAACCACCAATCAAGAATAGTGCCGTGCTGCCTCCACAACACTGTGTGCGTAAATTTGGATTGTGGCGTGACGACCATTTGGATCAGCGGTAGTTAACGCTGCTTCTGACCCATGTCGCGGGTTCGATCCCCGCACAGTACAAATATTTGTGTGCATGAACATGTCTGTTTGTACTGGTCTGGGTGTTTTCTATGTATTATAAGTATGTATTTACAAAAAAAAAAGTATATTAGTAAGTTTATCGGTTGTCTAGTACCCCCATACGACAGGATACTTAATAGTAGCTTAATTTGGGACTAGATGGCTTTGTGTGGCCCAGTGAGGCATGTCTTAAAATATTTATATTTATATTAAATAGTCCAGAAATCGAAATCACGAAGTACGAGTATAAGCGTACCGTATGACGTATCTTGACCTTTTTATTATTAATCTAAGCTAACAGCTCACTTCTTCTACAAACGCCTGCGATACAGAACAGTAATTAAAGACATGACATTCAAAGTACCTTTTCGCCACAGAACAGACAAAACTACACGGAATTTTAGTCTAAATGTCTAAGGTACATACGGCCGGTCCCAATAATCTATCTATCGCCAGTTTTGACATATCGGAGATAGGAAACAGTTTCTATCTCTGATTTTACCGTGCAGAGAAACAAAGACAGAAGTTGTTTTCTGTCTCCGATATGCCAAAACTGAAGATAGATAGGTTAATAGGACCGGCCGTTAGTCTACTTCAAAGTTTTTAAAGAACCGGTCAATAGTTTTGCTTGAAAGAATAAGTTACAAGCATCTAATAATCCCACCATACATCCTCACAAACTTTCGCATTTATAACGTTAGTAAGATTTACCTCATAATTTATATCGGCACTTACCCTCCCTGTGGATCCCGAAATTCAGAGTGACCCAATACTTAGTGGTTTTTCATCCCTTACGCTTGAATAAAACGGCCATATTGGGATAATGCTTTGTAATAAAGCTTAAGTTGAGTTATGGAAGGTCATTTCGGTATCTGATAAAGATAAAAGTTATTATAATACTCGTAAAATAATCTTTGAGTATCAGCTTCTAATAAGTGCTAACTTTCTGGAGTTGGTAGTGCAGCCTATGATTGGTCAAGAAAACGATAAACGACTGAAGACTGTTTACCAAAATAACTTGTAAGATGTCCCACCTCGGACAGATGAAAAATCTTTACTAAAAAATTGTACTTCCAATATTCACAGTTCACACTAAACAGTTTTAAAAAAAGTTTCAAATTATTAAAGTTTTGTCTTTTAGGTGATCAATGATACTCATGCCGATATTGCAAGCACTACTCAATCTAAATTGCTAAAAATTAAAAAGTTTCCATTAAAAAAAAGTTATTCAAACTGCTTTTGACTTCACCCGCCATTGCCACTCCAAAAGCAAGTTTAACGCAACGAAACTAAAGTCCATATTCGGGTATCGTATTGCCGTATGCATAACATACGCGTCCAATAGGTATTGTCAAGTGTACAGTCGAACACATCAGGCAATACATCGAGTTATCTTAACACCGTCGATATAAGAGCGAGTTTGCTGTGTTCAGGCTGTACAATTTCAACGCCTCGTGATATTGTGGTATAATGAAACAGTTCCCAAGAGGGACAAAATATGAAACGTGTCATCGTGTTGATTGAATTTGTCGCAGGACGGACCGCTCGTCAAATATCGCGCGATGTGAGTTTTTTTTTGTCGTGGAATCTCGATTGGTTGTGGGAATATGAGACCTGCGGCCATAAATGCAAATATCTATGGCTGGCTCCAGAGCAACGTTTGATCCTTGATATCTTGAAGCTAGAAGGAGCACAATGTTGTTTCCAATTGTATAAAAGAGTGGGCTATATTATTAAAGGATGTTGGGTTGTAAATTCGATATGCCACTGCCCTTTCGACCTATTGGTGTAGTTAGATGGCGTCTTTTGACCTAAAACAGCGTTCCCGTTTGCCGGATCGCGACTCGGTACCGGGCCATCAAAATAAATTACAGGGTCACAGCGCACCCGCATTATTTTAAAAATAATATCGATACGTCGAAAATAATCGTAAACTTTAATGCTTTACTAACAAATAAGCGACAGATCCATACTTCGCATTTTAATTTAGTGACCAAATAGACGATACCAAAATTTATGTACTATGAATAAAACACTTTTACTATTAATAAACATGTATTATTTTACCTAATGGAATCAGCTTGGGTTTAAAATCATTAAGTGGGTCACAAATGGTCGGTTTGAGAATAACTGGGCCACGGCAGAACAATGTTTGGGAACCTTCCGACGCCGTCCTCACCCTCGGCCGCATCGGCGTACCGCTAGCGTGGCCGACCAGATCTGCCTGGTTTAACTGATTAAAGCCTTCCATATAAGGAATCAGTGATAGGTCGGTCAAAAAAAAATAATGGGAAACACTGCCCTAAAATACACTACACCGTTTGACACCGACTCAAAATTGGTGGCAAAATATTTGTCAAAATATCACGCAATTTTTTTGAGAAAAATGACAGGCTGTCATTAAAATTTAATTAACTTAAATGACGTGTGTTTCTTTAATTTGAATGAGACATACTTTTAGCTTTAACATATCGAACAAAAATCCTCTCTTATTAGAAGGGGCAGTTTTAAATATATTTTGAAATTACCTTCTTAAAGACATAATACGTTAGCCGTGAACACAAAATAACTGCTTGAAAACGTACACTTTTACATAAAATCCTTTAAAACGCGAATTAAATCCGTAATTACTGACATCATTCATTTAAGTACATGTAAGTGAAAATTCTAGGTATGGTACTTAGTTGACAGAGCGTCAAAGTGTTTTAGTGGGCCTTTTCAAGGACTTTTTCAGTCACCGAATGTATACAGGGTGTAATAAAAGGCTTAACGAAGTCGAATACTACGTACCTATTCTACCCATTTGTACCATCTTTTTTTTTTCAAGACACCATACCTGGGAAATGAATCGTTCGTTACTGAGATATGATGTAAATATTGTAGTTTTTTATGTTTGTTTATTATAGTTAAGTAAATTTCCGGAATAAATACATGTAAAAAAAGACGTATGGCACTCGGAGACTGCCGCGGTAAAGCTATTGCATAGTATTTTTATCAACTTAAGCAATTATAAAACTAAAAAGCTAAAAAGTATCACCGCTGTGCGGGTCGGAGTGAGGGGTGTTAGGTTACTTTCGTTACGGAATTTCTGGATCCGGTCTCCACGCTCAAGGCCCGCGATAGAAGCTATGCAATAGCTTAATTTTATGTATTTTCTAATTTTGACTTTTGTAATTAAATTTTTCTGTTATTTTGGCAGATATGGTTACCATAGGCAACCATACTGTCAAAATCCTTATTTTCTTCTAAATTCTTTTAAATTTTGGAAATTCAAAATTGTTTGATCGTGCCTCGCCCCGAGTGTTAGGTTAGGTTATTTTCGTTACGGAATTTCTGGATTCGGTCTCCACGGTCAAGGCCCGCGATAGAAGCTATGCAATAGCTTAAAAATTAAAGCTAAGTATATTAATTAATAAAATAAAATCCATTAGTGATTATTGTATTATGTTTTATGTATGTATTTCCGTGCCTTTAATTCGTGTATAACTAAAACAAGTTGCATAACCTACTTAGGAAGTTACAAACAAGCTGTATCGGAATTTAAGCGTTTACCAACTGTCTCACATCGCGCACGGCCCGAAGTTTTAATTAATTTATGCATTTAGTTTTGTCTTCTCATTTGCGAACGCCACTGTACCGCCATTAGATAGTTGGGTGTAATTGAGTTAGTTTTGTCTATATAAATACTGATATAAATATATACGCGGCCAAAGCTAGTACTGGTAATAACTAGTACTAGCTTTGTATGCTGTGCTACCGTATAGTTAAATATGTAGTCAAGGGCAAGCCCACTTATTACCAGGTTATATATTATGTATCGTTTAACAATTTAATAAACCTTTGACCCCATGATTGTGTGTGTGGAGTTATTGTTAAGACATTCTCTCTCATACTCAGACTCATCATCTTGGTTTGATTTCGCCTCAGTAAACTTAACAAACAGAACTGCTACCCACTGACTCGAAAATGGGTGTAATGCTTGAATATTTCCAGTAAAATAAAAGTAACAAAAGTTACCAGATTTAGGTACTTGGGTATTTTAAATCCTTACTTCGAGACCGTGATAATGGTTACAAAAGACATTACTTTATTATTCATTCATCAATCAATCACACAATAAACAGTTAAAAAGCAAAAAAAAAACAATACGCGCTTATCGGTCATGAAAACGTTGAACAGAATATAAATATATAAAAATCAATCGCTAAGAATATTTGTCATTTATCCATCCGACCAGAGGATACTTGCCGTTAGAAGAAGCTAGTTTAAAAATACAAGAAAATAGGTATGTAGGTACCTACTACCTACTTACAAATTATGTTTTTATTTATCATCTGAAATGAAAGCTGGCAGGCTGTAAAAAAGTTAAACGAAAGTTATTTCAGGTCAACAGCTTCCGAATTCAAATTGGCCAATCAGCGTTATTCATTTTCCCGCCATCCCGTTAGGGGCCAACACACTTCTAATTGCTCATTACACGCAGCCTACGGGCACACAAGTGTTGCTAATCGATTCACGTTTTTACAACATTCAGTGTTAACAGTCATAAATATGGAATGTTTTAACGAGCGTTTCGACATTTTAATTTTCATTGAATTTATTTTAGTCAGAAAACTTTTTACCTCCGTCTACGAAAAAATTTGGAAGTCAATGACATTTAATTAAAAGAAAATTTGTTACTGCTTAATCCTTACAAATAAGGTTTTCTAACAGATGAGAAAAGAAGCCGTTAAGATTATTATGTTGATGAGCAGCTGATTCATTTGTTCTTCAGGCCTCTTTTCAAAGCTTCAATATACTTGCATTGCCATCATTATATATTTTTGAATTTCTAATATTTACGAAGAAAAACTCACATCGTTTTACTAAAAAAAACGAGAATTGCCACTACTCTATGAGATATCCAACAAGTTAACTGTACCAGCATCAGCTACTACCTGTTTTCATAGAAATAGTTATAGCATGTGTATATAAGGTTATTCAATTTACTTCCAAATAATGTCCAAACCCTACCATTACCTGTTTTCAGGAGGACCATACTTAAAGTTTTGGTTGAAAATTGTTTTTATGACACAAATGAGTTTATAAGGTTTTGCCGTGACGGACATTTTAAGAAAATAGCAAATAATTTAAATATTGTTTGACCTGGTTCTATCGCCTGACATTGTATTGTATTATTGCACGATTGACATTGATTGATTAATTTTTAATTGACCTTTTTTTTTTGTTTTTTACAGTATTCTGACTTTTTTTTTAAATGTAACACAACTTTTGACATAATAACTAATATTTTTGAAATCAATGTAATTTTAATTTAATTGCTTATATTTTAAATTTTTGTCTGTATATTAATGTTAAATGCACGACGATAGCAAACATTTGCTTATCGATAGATCGATAAAACATGTATGTGCTATGCCTAAAGATAATAACTAAATGTACCGTGTTTTATGCAAATAAATAATTACTTATTTACTTACTACTTACTTTAATTAAATTTATTATTTTTTTAGTGCCTGCACCACACCACACATTAATGGTTATTTGACTATATAATAAACATATTACTTACTTAACAAAGTGGTTTGTTCAATCAGCTTTAGCTTAATCACATTATTAGTAGACCTCATATTAAGAGACCAAATGAAAATCGGTAGCCCGTGGTTAACTCCAATTAAGCCAGAGAGGTGGAAAGAAGGCACAGCCTTCCTATTCCAAAATCAAGATAGAAACTTTCTTCCTTTTTATAAATATTTTGTGTGTGTTATGTTTGCCATTTATATATACATGTAAATCTTTTAAAATCAAATTACGATAAAAAATATTTTTAAGGCAATTTAGTATTTCATACGAGTAATAACAAGTTTATAGCACATAGTAAACCGAAAGCTTACATTTTGGCGATCCGATCCTATACCATACAATGATCATTAAAATTAATTTGTGAATGATATTGTAATCTACTTCTTAGCTAATTATAGATATTAAAAGTAGTACAAGATGCCGTAATAAAGAACGGTGAAGCGAAATGTCAAAACAATTTTTTTAGGCTCGTCACAAGGAAAGCCTATTATGGAATGAAACTGGCTGGTTGTAAGAAATAAAAAGAAAATTGTCAGTCAGTTCGCAAAGTATTATTCCAAATTTAAATGGGCCAATCAGCGTCCGTCAGTCATATTACAAGTCTAATAATACAGTAAGTAATATCAATTTTGTATTAAAAACTATTTCTTAATTACTTCAAATAGCAATTTTAATTACACCATCAAAACATTATCTTGCAAATAGATGAAATTTGGATTGCATTGTTTTTAATGTTGCAATGTGTTTCGCACAGGGAAAAAAACTAAACTTACCATTAAAATTTCGTTCTAAAAGTTTTATTGACAATAAATTTAGAACTAAAGTTTCTTGTTTTTATATTTTCTATACTAGTTTTTCCCACTGAGATTCGTCGCCGAGAAAACAATAACTTAATATTGCTATTTTCGCATTTCCTCTCCTCCCAAAAGCTATGTATTTATATTACATCCAGAAAAGCACTCGCGTTTCAAACCTAATATCGTTCTCGTGAAATTTCTCATTTGCCCCTAATTTTTTCGCAAAGGAAGGAGATGTGACACCATTTTTTTGGGGATAATATTTCCGAAATGTCAAAGGCATAGAACGAGCGAGGAATCGTGAGAGATTCAACCATTACGGAAGATATGAAATATTTATTAGCGAATTATACTCTTTCATGTTGATATTTGTAGAAGTATTATTTACTATTGACCAATAAGTCCTTTGATTTACCTTGGTGTAACTTCTTCATGATTTAAAAACTGTGTCACACTTGCACACAATAACGCTACAAAAATTCTTAAATTGCAATTATTTAAAGGTAGCCTATGTGCTATTCCAGCTCGTAATCTATTTACATATTTTTTCTAGATCCATTCAGCCGTTCTGGCGTGATTGAGCGACAAACATCCATCCAAACATTCGCATTTAAAATATTAGTAAGGATGTGACGATTTATGTGGTCCCTACACCGGTTTTCAAAGGTTTGCCAACTCTGAGTTTCAGGATATGATTCCATGAGTGGTACTCTACGATCAGATGGGAATAACTCACTTTCCTTTATCAGTAAATCAGTAAAAAAAAATTATTTCTGTTTTATTTCTTCAAATAGGCCCCAGGGAGGTGCTTTCGCACGTCCCAGCAAACATATTTAATGTCAGTAAGTAAAATCATTGTAAGTAATACAGCACCGGTGATAAAGTACGTCAATAGTACACATGACGGCACATCAGACTATACATGTTGACCTTGAGACCGCCTTTATGCCCTACGTAATAAAAGCTGTTATCGCAGTTCAACTGTTTAACTTGATGTGCTGTCGAGTGTACAATTATAGCAATCGGAACGAGTTTGATTGTAAGTAAAGCGATTTGGTGTACACTCGACAGCACATCAAGTTAAACAGTTGAACTGCGATAACAGCTTTTATTACGTAGGCATAAAGGCGGTCTCAAGGTGTATAGTCTGATGTGCCGCCGTGTGTACATGAGGGAGTCTCATTTCTATATTCTGCGAATAATCACGCGTTCTGTTATCACTTATGAAACGACGTAAAGGGAGGCGGTTCTCCGTTTGACATATATGTTTTTGTTTATCTATTAATACGCATAATTTCCAGTTTACCTGCTTGTATTTTAAACCTGTGCTCTATGTTAGTGTTTTGGCCGTATAGATACGACCGAGGCCATAAAACTTATAGTCAACAAAACAATTTTGTGATTTACTTATGTTAAAAAATGATAATAACTAGATAATATTATTTTTAACTTAAAACCTTAACTTGCAAAATCCAACAAACTCAGCAAAAGAGATTATGATAAGCTACAAAAAAATATGATTAATTTTTTTGCCATTGTGCCATCTTGTGATAGGGTAGGGGTAGGGGTAGGGTAGGGGTAGGGTAGGGATAGGGTAGGGGTAGGGTAGGGGTAGGGTAGGGGTAGGGTAGGGGTAGGGTAGGGGTAGGGTAGGGGTAGGGTAGGGGTAGGGTAGGGGTGGGGTAGGGGTAGGGTAGGGGTAGGGTAGGGGTAGGGTAGGGGTAGGGGTAGGGTAGGAGTAGGGTAGGGGTAGGGTAGTGAAATATTACAATTTTATAAAATATATACAACCCTAAATTTTTTCCACCAACCCCTATTTTTTGTTAGCCATTTTAGTAATTTAATCATTTTTATGGCAAAACAACGTTTGCCGGGTCAGCTAGTAGTATCATAAATATTTAAGTATTACTAGGTATTACCTACTCTATTGTTTTAATAAAACTGTTTTGCTCCGTGTCAAACTAAAAAATAAAAAAGATGTTGCCGTCCCTAAAATTCCGCGGTGATACCCCTTTACGTCCGCGATAGAACCATAAACACCGAATAAATAAATATGAAACTCCTTTGCATGTCTCATCTACGCTTATAAATCCGAACTACATACGCGTAACTCCATTCCTTCTAAACGATTGCTCGCGTCACGGCCGGGTGGCGGGATCAATTTATTTTCAATTTTTTCCTCCGTGCCTACGTAACGTGCCAAATTGGATGTCTGGGCCGATTTACGCGTGACAAGGGATAGAGATTGCTAACTTTTAATTCGGCGAGATAGCGGTTGGAATAATCGGTCGCGGCACTGGAAATTGCGCTTTTGACATTACTTAGACATAAATACATGTGTGAAGTGTGAAGTGATACGATAAAGTGCAATTAAGTTGCTAAAATATCAAATAAAGTATTGTGTTATTTTTTTTTTCGACCAATTTTCGATTCTCCAATTTGATTCTCATATCGTTCATACTTGTTATGAAGTTGAACTATTTTGAATCCTTTTGTGTGTATAGCACTATTTACAACCACAGTATTTTTAAGACAGTAAATTTTTATATTTCAGTGATAGGTACGCAATTCTAGAAAAGGCATTAATCTCTCAACCTCATATGAACTAAATAACTTCCTCCATATTTTAATCTAAATTAATATCGGTTTACTTTCGGTAAAGATATAAAACACTAATAATAGAAATACAATTCTCTGAATGAAAGTTTAGACTGTATAAGGTGGGGCTTGAAACACCAATTTTCCGCTTTCAAGTCTTACTTAAGCAAGTCTAAATGTATATTTAACGTAGAATTTCATTTTTCATTTATAAAAGCAATTTCATTGCCTAATAACATTACAAAACAAAAACATAATCTTTATGAAAAACTTTAAATACTCGTACCTTTTTCCTAACTGTAAATACTTTTGATACTAAAAACTTCCACTGAAGTATTCAACTCCAATTCCATTAAGATTAAGAGATTAAGAATATCCAAATGAAACGTCAGGACTCAGGTCGATTTACGCTTGACAAAGGGATAGAGATCGCTAACTTTTAATTCGGGCGAGATAAGCGACCCTTGAACCTGCTTAGTGGAAAATTTACGGGGATTTCTTGTCTGTTAGCCCCGCGACTGTTGAATTGTGGTCGACTATAATACGAATCGTGGCATTCGTAAGTAAGTAGTTAAGTTGCAAAAACTCAAAAATATGAGTGTATCATTGGTATAATAAAATAAAAATATTAAGGGTAGTGAAGTGAATTAAAAAGCATTGCCAAAATCTTTTGACACTGGCATTGCATTAATTTCCAATAAATAAACCTCCTTTGTGTTGAGTAACGAAATAAAAAAAAAGAATTTGAATTTAGAACGATTTACGAACCAAACCATTTCGAAATTCGTACGATGGCTACACATTTTCACTTCTCAGGGTCATTGACAGCTGAACAGGTATTCTTGCCGATTTTGCATAAAGTGCAAAAAAAATTACAAAGTGCTAAGGCGCAGAGAAGTTATACAAGGTTATCGCTTAATTAGACTCACAGGTTTACGATCAGATGAAAAATCTCCAGTTTATCCCTTCATCATTTCGCGTACATTTTAAACGCTGTCATTTTGAATACAGATCACACCCCGCCTTACAATTTGCTTGCAGGAGTGAGACGGCCCATTTGTCTTGCTCGAACACAAGCAAATCCGTGACTCAAATATCCGGGGACGATGCAAAGTAAATGCTTTATTGAGTTCACAAGTGCTGTGGAAATGTGAAGTGTGAAGGTACTGTTTGGAATAAGTGAGCTTACAGGCGAAAAAATTAGGTAAGCATAATACTAAAATGGCGATGACGCACCTGGCGACGATGTGAGTAGGTAACCCTTACCAGGTAGACCGACAATCTGGTGAAGGTTTCAAAAAACCCATTGGATGCTTGGAGATCCTTAGAGGAGTCCTATGTCCAACAGTGGACGTTGATTGGCTGAGATGATTGATGATATTGGTGTAAGAACAGTAGTGCAACAGTAAGTACAATACATAGTAAGTAGACATTAAATACAAGGCATTGTTGTTACTTGTTTATGTAAGTTAATTTGTTAAGCGGCCTGCTTAATTGAGCAATTTTGAGAATAACCTGCAAAAGATCGAATGGTTTTTAGTTGATTAACCGACTAAAAAATGACGTTCTCAGCTTGATGCGTATTTTATTTATTCAATTCAATTAAAAATTCTATATTGCACAAAAAGTCAGGTGACTTAATTTAAAAACGGGAAATCTAAATGAAATCTAATTAATCGAGAACCTCTTCTTTATTGTCGGCTGAAAATAATAGCATTTAAGGGCCTGCCATTGTTATTCCGAACATGCTGAAAGCGGGCGCCTCGCGTCATAAAAACTCAGAAACAAGACAAAAGAAATTGCGCGTGACACGAATAAAAAAACCCATTGATTGTGGAAATCAGGTGAGTATTCTTAACAATCAGCGAGTTTCTTGGCTGTTTAGCATAATATTTACATGCCGCAAGTCTGTTTTTAGTATTCCTTAAGCCTACATTGATCAATGGGAATTTTATGTTTAGTGGCTATACAGTTATGTTGCAATCTAGCACTTATGTCAAATACGTTAAGATGCCCCAATGTATGTGTAATCGTATGTACCTTAAAGCACTAGCTCTACGTAGCTGGTACTGGCCAGTGACGTCTGTACCAGTAAGTACATAGGTCTATACTTACAATTTTGTTTTAAATTCGCACCTATTTAATTTAAAAAAAGTTAAAAATGAACATTAATGTATTGTTGCTTGTTGCTGAGTGAAACAACGTATTTTCGTACTTCTTGTCCATGCCCAACGGTCGACATTATGTTTCCGTTACCATTATATGGCAAGTCATGCACATAGACATAGTTATATGCTAGGTATATGGTCATGCAACCAAATAAATCTTCTATATATATAAAAATTAAAACTGATTTAATGACTGACTGACTGACATATCAACGCACAGCCCAAACTACTGGGATTTAAAATCTGACAATTTTCACCGTGCTTCCTTTTATAGTGTAGGTGAGCACTAAGAAAGGAATTTTGGAAATTCCGCCTCTAAGGGGGTTAAAAGGGCCCCATAAGTTTGTATGAAACTCCCTCAGTTTTGAAGCTATGTCGATGAAAATTGGTATCCAGCTACATGATTAGAAATTAAGAATGACGTCTTTCAGGATTTTTGAAAATTTAATCTTTAAGGGGATAAAAAATGGGGGCAAAGATTGTTCGGTTCCGCGTCATATCCATACTCTTTACATATTTGTACTCTCAGACTTTACTTAGTTTGTTATGACATTCAATGTGTCAATCAGAAAATAAATAGGTAATTTCTTACAAACAGAATGGTATTATTTTAGAATTTAATAATTAGCGCCGAAATGGATGAATTAACTAAATTAAAACGTGTGGAACTTTAATAAAAGGCTGCATTACAAAATTCTGCAGCCAGATAAAAACCCTACGAGAAATTTCTGATTATGAATTGAAATAAGTGAGTGACCAGTTGGTGACCAGTGACAAATGAACAAAATTACTAAGAATAATTTGGAAGAGATACGACTACAAATAATATTACTGATGACCCACAGTTGGAATCTGAGATTGAAGAAAAAAATAACCTTCAGGATATTACAACACAGCTTAAACTAAAACTACAGAGTTTCAATTCGATAGCACGCAACAATTCCATGTATGCAGAAGATACTGAGGAGCAAAGGTCGGTCACAAACAAATCTAAGGACATCTAAATTGAACTCAGTACCATTAGACAAGGACGAAACATTCAAAAACATCATTAAACGGTACAACCGTTTAATGATGTTGTGGGTGAATTATACATTTATTTGATGTATCCTTGACAGTTTCTAAAATAAAATCTTTATCTACTCTTCTTCTTTTGAATTGTGGCGAACAGAGTTATGGCACGAGCCTTACATGATTCCGCCAATGTTGCATTTGGGGTAAGCACACGGTAAATACTAAGAGGAAAGGAACTTAACTTTTAGACTTAGAGCATTCATTTAATGCTCTAAGCTTCGCAAAATGACATCTTAAAAGTTGAAGGGTAATGGTACTAATGGTGCATAGCTACTTGCTGTTTCACCCATTGATCTAGTATCGATAGATATAGATCGACTGACAGCCCGATAATGCGTGACCAGTTTTAATTAGTCAATGTGTGTGTTAACTAGTGACGTACCTTTAACATTTTCAAACTATCGATAATAATTGCAGTTTGTCGTTTGGAAAATATGTTTACTGTTACACTGTTTTTATCTCGAGATTATGCACCAACTCTGCGGCATACCTAACCGCGTTCACTTATTTAAATTAAAATAGTGAGCAGTTAAATGTACTACTTACTTAAAACTGAACAGATGTGATGATATTATCGATACAAGGAAATACACGTTTCTGACATCTTTGAGCCCAGAATTACATCATAAAACGTATTATATTATATTTATGTACTCCACGGGATCCTTGTGAGTTAGAATTTGAGGAGTTAGTTAAAATTCAGTAAGTAAATTATCAACAACTCAAAATTGGACAGATTATGCAGATTTAACAATGGTGTTTGACGGAACTCTTGTTTGCATATTAAACTATAAAGCTCAATTAGTGCTTCAAGAAAATGTGACACCAATTTTCATTTAGCCGCGACGTATTCCATACACTTTTAAAACATGAAAATAGAACGCTGAGAAAAAAAACACCTCACTTCATAATTCCGTGTTGTTTAACCACCACGGGTACCCACTAATGACCAAGCAGCAGTAATTAATGATGTTTTGCTGACATCATTTGAAGTTGAAGAAATATAACAATGTATAGACACAGTGGTCAGTACAGACGAATCAGTTCTCTATCCTGTCAAGTTTCTGAACACTATTTATACTACTGATCATCCTTTACCATTCATGCCTCGAACCCACATCCCACATGAAAGTTTTGTGAAACTATGTCAGCTTTTTGGTATAAATTTTGTGAAGTTATAAGGATTTTTTTATAATTTAATATATGAGGGGGTGAAAAGGGTGGAAAATTGTGTGGTTAATTATTTGTGTTTAACATCATATTGAGGTACTTGAAACTTCGTCTATCGATCATGAAGGGAGAATGACATAAGACTGCCTTTTCCAGAGCTCTACATTGATGCTGGTACTACACCGTCTAGCGGCCGGTCCTAATAACCTATCTATCTATCTTCAGTTTTGGCATATCGGAGATAGAAAACAACTTCTGTCTTTATTTCTCTGGACGGAAAAATCAGAGATAGAAACTGTTTCCTATCTCCGAAATGTCAAAACTGGCGATAGATGGATTATTGGGACCGGCCGTAAGTCGTCGTCCACCGTCCGATCTAGGTCTTTTATCCAAACGTAGTATGCAAGCAAATTGTCTTTGTAAAATCGCCTTTTTAACGCTTATGGATCGAGAAAAATGGATTTACCTACTTGTTTGGAAATTAATAATGTGGTATTTTATACAGGACCACTCTACGCCAGTGTTGACCATATTCGAATAAAGCCTTGCAAGCTGCTTTGAATGTTTTAATGTACTACAGTATTGACAGTTTTTAAATTTTCAAATGATATTGTACTTTAGATTTCATGTAAATGCAAACAGATGTGGTGTGAGCTCGCTTGAACCACGGTACGCTAGGAGAACCAACACCGGATCCCTACAACGATAGATCGGCCCCTTTCATCCAACTATTGTATCAACGGGCCCCGAACGACGTATCGGCTCCCACTAAGTGCCCACCACCACCTCGCCCGAGATGGGCACCCTCGGCACCGTAGGCAAAGGAAGTGGAGGAAAAGAGTGGAGGAGAAAACTTTGTAACAGATAAAAACCCACGCGCGCGAAGCCGCGTGCATCAGCTAGTAATACATAATAATGAAAACCAACAAAGCATTTGTTTTAATACATATAATAAATTGGACAAGGAGTAGGTAGATACAGACAAATATTTTTTTTGAATTCCTCTTCTTATAAAGATTATCTTTTAAAATAAACTGATTGTGTTCGAATCTTTAAGAGGAAACACAAGGGCCGTTTTTCCATACAAACTTAGTCCCCTGTTTCCTCCTTGGATAAAGTAAGTAGAGCAATAATTTTTATTACAAAAATCTATGGCTACTATTAGCATGTTTCTATGTTTTCTGTTGTTTTCATAAATTAATTAATAAAAGAAGATATGAGCCCTCAAAAAGCGAAAAAAATTGCTAGATTTTCCGCTGTCTGCAAACATCCAGAAAAACAAATTTGGCTAAATTTTAATCTAATTAATACGAACACGGCCAAAGCCTTTCTTTAATTTTTAATTAAAAAAGTATTTAAATCGGTCTAGTTTTGGAAAAGTAATCGGGGGACTACGAAACGTTGATTTGGTGTGCTTTTAGAAGGTATTTTCGGTCCAAGAAGCATTTGTCTTTATCACACTCTGCGGTGAAGGCGTTTGGCACTGCGCGACAGCAATAGATTTTACAAATATCTATTTTTCAATTCTCTCGCCCGTAGTGTTTCCTCTTAAGCACAGTAATTGTTTATTTGTGTTCCTTTTTTCACAACTCGCAACTACTCGCAAGGGAATCAAAACTTAAGTTATATACTTGCCTGCAAGTTATATACGAGTACTTGCCTGCAAGTTTGTACGAAACCCTCGGTGCGCGAGTCGGACTCGCACTTGGCCACTTGGCCAGTTTATTTTTAATGTTTTTTGACCATTTTTGATTACGATAAACACTGATCATGATATTTTGCCTTGCCAATAATATAATATGTATATTGTAATAATAATTTGACGCTCCATATTATGTAGGCATTGTAGTGAAACTTTCCCCTAGGCCTTACCTTTCGAACAACTACTTTCAGCTATTTACTTATTCACTCTGTCTGTAAATACGATTAAAAACTTAAAACTTCTATTCCTAAGTCCGCGCCGCTTGTTTCTGGAATCGGCTCAAACTTAAACTAACGGGAACTTTTCCGAAGATTCCCTGAAACCTTATTAAAAGTTGACCGAAATTTCCTACAGTGAGAGAAGTTCAGTTTGAACCGGTTCAAACCAGTATACTGGTACCTTGCAGGTACGCGGAACAAAGGGTGTGAGTTTGGAGTAGGGATGTTATGGAATGGAAATCTATAACCGAAACCACATGAGTAAATATAATACTTATTCATGTGCCGAAACTATCGGATAACCGAAAAAAAGATCAGAATCGAAACCGACATGGTTTCCAATAGTTTCGGATAGGGTCAAATACGGTATAAAACAGGTTTTTATATCTTCTTGCTGAATTATCCGTCACGAAAATGCTTCTAATTATGACAGAAGGTAGTCCTTAAAGTTTGTGAAAGGTAACATAGACATACTACCCAGGTATCGGTATTTTAATTAAATAATTCTTTAAAATTTATATGCTAAACCGAAACTATTCGAAAGTAACGGATAATCGGAACTTCGTTTATACATCGTCACCCTCATCACCATCTTTGATCAGTACACTGCTGTGACACAGGGCTCTCTAAGAATTTTTCCCTACCACGCTTAGCGGGCGGGTTGGTGATTGCATTTTGGACAATAGTGAAAAGTGCCCGACTTCTTCTATTCTTAGTCTCTTACGACACCTATAGCAATAAAGGGGTTGTGCTGTTCGTTTATCGTGCCAGCAGAACAACACGATAATTTTCGAAACCCGCCGCAAAAGGTACGGCCTACTGTATCTTCATAAAATCCTCCACTCTACCGTAGATACCCCTGTCTTTTTCTTCTTAATATTAAAAGGCATTTCGCAATCCTAATGTATTTGATATGTAGAGTTCTTCAAAAACAACACTTTTTTTATAACCCTCTTGTAAGAATGTGCCGCAAATACATAGTGGCAAATACATAATCAACTGACTTATAGTGGCAAAGACATGTTATATATCTAATAACAATTTCCACACATTTAAAGGAAAGGTCGAGGCATCAACATCAATGGCGAATACATCTCTCACTTGCGATTTGCAGACGACATCGTCATTATGGCAGAAACGCTGCAGGACCTACAACAGATGCTGAATGACCTGGCTGACTCTTCTGTGCGCATCGGCTTGCGAATGAACCTGGATAAAACCAAGGTTATGTTCAATGAACATGTACTACCGCAACCGATTGCGATGCACGGCGCCGTCCTCGAAGTTGTTCAGAAATACGTGTACCTCGGGGAGACATTGCAGTTAGGTAGAAACAACTTTGAGGATGAGGTGAACAGAAGAATTCAGTTGGGTTGGGCAGCATTTGGGAAACTACGTCGAGTCTTCTCATCGTCGATCCCACAATGCCTCAAGACGAAAGTCTTCAATCAGTGCGTCCTACCCGTCATGACATACGGAGCCGAAACGTGGACACTGACGGTACGACTAGTCCACAAGTTCAAAGTCGCTCAGCGGGCTATGGAAAGAGCTATGCTCGGAGTTTCTCTTAGGGATAAAATCAGAAATGAGGTGATCCGGCAAAGAACTAAAGTTACCGACATAGCCCACCGGATTAGCAAGCTGAAGTGGCAGTGGGCTGGCCATATTAGCCACAGGACCGACAAACGCTGGGGTAAACGAGTTCTTGAGTGGAGACCTCGTCTCGGCAAACGTAGTGTAGGACGCCCTCAGGCTAGGTGGAGTGATGATTTGCGCAAGGTGGCTGGCAGGAGCTGGATGCGAGAAGCCGAGGATCGACCTAAGTGGCGTGCAATTGGAGAGGCCTATGTTCAGCAGTGGACTGTGATAGGCTGATGATGATGATGATGACGACACATTTAAGTAAAATATTTCCGACACCTTTAAGCCTATATGCATTTTTTTTTTTTTATTGTGTTTAGATTAAAAGTAATTTTATTAATCAGTCCTATTAGCATAAGAAAATCATGTGTATACAATTTGTGAATTGCGGTTTAGGTTTTTCATCTAAAAATTGTATATTAGTTAAGAAATAAACAAATAAATTTTATAACCACGACCGAAACAATTTCATTCCTTCACCCGTATCCGATCCGAAGGTTGACAGCCCTGGTGTGGAGTGTAAGCGTACAAGCATTTACTGTCTTTGTCTTTGTATTGGATGTCTGTTCGTATGGATACGTATATAAGTCGTTCCTCAAATTTCGAAGTTTCAATATGCGTTTAATTAGTGGCGTGAAATCCATTATAATCTAGAGAAATAGCTCATAAATTCGATAGTCCTAATTAAGGTTAAAGATCTCATATTAAAGTCGATAGTCAAAAATAGTTTAAGTAGTTTAGTTAGATATTTTTTAAACGATTATTCAAAGTTATCTGACACAAACGGGTAAAAACAACAACGATAGGTACAGAAGAGACCTCCGTGGCGGAGTGGCATACACACCGGTTATTAAGGTGTTGTCGCCTGCTCCGAGGTTCCGGGTTCGATTACCGGACGGGTTAATGTAGAAAAAAAAGTGTTTTTCTACATTTCATCGGGTCTGGGTGTTTGTGGTACATTCGCTGTTTCTGATTTACACAATACGAGTGAGTAGTGGGATTATAAAATCTATACCGTTATTATAGGCCGTCACCTACTTATGTTTCTCAAATCTGTTTACCCTGTTTATTTTATTTTATCCGGTATCATAGTTTACAATATAATTAGTGTTAGTCGTCGGAGCCATAGAGTAAAGTAATAATACGGAGCGCAGCGAAGGCGACAACATCTCCTGAGGATGCCACGTGAAGTGGCGAAACGTGTCGAGGTTTTTATTATATTGGTGTTGGGTACTAATAATTGCATTAACTGTACTGCATGCATTTTTGAGGGAGGGCGGGCGGTTTTCCTGCATGAAATAGTGCTTGCTCAAACAGTGTTGGTGTGGTGCAGGTGCTTCCTCAAATCAGTGTTAGTGCGGGTAGTGTGGTGAAGGTATCTAGGCCGGTATATTACGAGTAACAAGCGGAAATCATTAGCAAAATAATTTTCTAACTCCATAATATAATTATATCACTATCGTTCAAATTAGAATTGGTCAAATGGTAAAGTGTGATTTGATGATACATTATGTTTCGGATTAAGGAATGCCCTTTTTCCTCGCCAACACATCAAGCTACCATAAATAACGTATTTTCCCAATGATTTATGAATACTTACATTTATTGAATATCCCAATCCATTTTTAACTTTGACACAAAGTAGGAAGATCAGTTTCAATTTAGCAAAATTGGAAATTTTGTAGTAACTTGATCTGATATTGCTGGCACAGTTAACCCAATGTGCTCTATTTAAATGCACTTTTTTTCATAACAGCTATCTACAATAGTAATTGAAAAAGTATCTCGTACGATAATATTTGAAGTAGAACGATTTGGATCGCGTCCAATAAAAATAGGGAATCCCAATAAAATTTCACTTAAACACGAAATTTAAAATTTTCACGTTACGGTGTTTATCTGTGGGGACGTCGGGTTGTAAGTGTTATTCTTGTTTTTTCAATTACGTACTCTGTTCGTGGGTGGTAAGGTTGATTTTGATTTGTGTATTCCAGGGTTTTAGGAAGGATAGTACAGGGAAGTTAGAAATTGGAAGTCACTGTCGACAAGTAATGGTCGGTCGTGACGGGAATACCATTTGAATCTCCTCGATACATTTTGCGTCTACCTATGCGGTAGGGTAACTACTTACAAAGGGCCACATTGGAACCTCCTATTATTCAAACTATAGTTATAATATTTGTATAGCATACCACACTGGACCACACAGAGCCATCTAGTCCCAAATGAAGAAACTACTAAGATTATACTATGGGTACTAGACAACCGATAAACTTTCCTAAGTACTTTTTTGGGAAAATGTACTTATTTTAAAACACCCAGAACAGTACAAACAGACATGACGTTCATGCACACAAATATTTGTACCGTGCAAGGATCGAACCCGCGACCTATAGCTCAGAAGTAGGTAACGTTAACTACCTACCACTAAATATTTTATATCAAAAACAGTAAATAATAGGGGTTAAAGTATGAAATTGCCGATTATTTTCCCACTCTTTATTTTGTTTATAGCTCTTAAATATAGTCATATTATTGCGTAATTCTTTTTGTATTGTATCAAAAACTAAATAAAGAAACTTTTGACTAAAAAAAAAATGCTATACTAGTGCCTAAGTCAAAGGAAATCGTTGAAAAGACCCCTTACAATGTGTCAGCTGACCTTCTTGCTTCAATTAAGTATATTTGTATTACATACTTTGATTTTCAGAAATTTAAATACTATAATGCGTAGCTTTATAACCATCTAACTTTCACCTTTAATTGCATCGAAAACGGTTCAGGCATTCTTTTTTTTTTTTTAAATTGTTAGTATGGAAAAATGACTTTTCTCGATTTTGTCCATACAAAACGGCAATTTCATACTTTAACCCCTAATATTATTTATCAATATTTCTTGGTTTGATTTATGTACAAAATTCATGTTTAGTTGAATTTTGAATTGTTAGGATATTTCAAAGTGAATCTTTTATAAACTTTGAAATACAATGCTACTGCAAAGTAGAAGAGGCTAAATACGTTACTAATTTCAAGCTGGTACCAACCCTAAAACTTTTTTTTTTTTTTTTTTTTTCATGTGGCCACCCTATATGCAGGTAAGGAGCGGCTTTCCGAAAAAATACAGAAGCACCCTTAATTTTCTTTTGTGGTGTACGTGAGGGGAATGCGTCAGAGATTCGAGAGTAACGCTAATTCTTTCCATTTCAATCTATTCTCAGTAATTAAATTGTCGTGGAATGGCCGCCATTTCTTGTAATAAGGACTTATTTGTGGTCACTTTAGTACACCAGTACTTTACCATTTTGAATATGTATAAAAGATTACTAATTACACGACCTCCGAGGGAGGTTGGTGTACCTATAAACCGGTTTTTTAGGTGTCGCCTGCTTTGAGGTCTCGGGTTCGTTTACCGGACAGTTCAATGTAGAAAAAAGTGTATAGAAAATACACTTTTCCGGGTCTGGGTGTTTGTGGTACCTTCGTTGTTTACGGTTCCCACAATACGAATGCTTTAAACAGTTACTGACCTTGGGATCAGAACAATTATAGTTCGTATAGTTCGTTTAGTATATTATCTATACCAATATTATAAAGCTGAAGAGTTTGTTTGTTTGTTTGTTTGAACGCGCTAATCTCTGGAAGTACTGGTACGATTTGAAAGAATATTTTTGCGTTAGATAGTCCATTTATTGATGAAGGCTTTAGGCTATATAACATCACGCTGCGACCAATAGGAGCGAAGCATGAGTGAAAAATGTTGCAAAAATAGTCGTGATCATAAATAGAAATTGACGCGGACGAAGTCGCGGGCAACAGCAATTAATTATATAGGATCAGAATAATTAATTATTATGTATGTCATGTTGTCCACATTTATATTTATTTTACACAGACATGGTTTCATGAAACAAAAAAGCATATTCCGGAACAAATTTTAAATCGCACTTAGAATCGCCGATGTTGTCATAATGATAAAACAATTTTCTCTCCATCGAACCCGCGCAGATGGCGCCGGGCGCCGGAAAATAAAAATAAAATCCCATCAAAAACAGACGATGTAAATACCGAACCAAGTTGTGCCAGCTTGCGGTTTAGCAAAAGCCGATAATTATTTTACAGTAGAAAAATAGTCATGCAAGATTTTAAAAAATATTTAATTTAACGTTCTACGATCTTGCCACTTGATATATTTGTACTCGTATCATCGCAATTTATAAGTACGAGTAGATGTTCCAAACAGAGTAGATGTTCTAATTAATTTAGATGTTCCAAACAGATTGGATTTAACAATACAGGTGTTTAAATTGTTTTTTTTTATTTAACAAAAACAACCAGCAAAGTTTTTCCTCGTCTTGGCTGGCGCACTACCATGCCCCTCAATATAAATGTCATTCTATTCGTATTTGTTGAAACAAAGGTTAAAGATTCGCTCGCTCCCCTATCCTCGACAGATGGTGACGCAGCCACAAAATTTATGCTACACGGTTTTTTAACAATCGGGTTTATTTTAGAACGTGATTTGTAATTTTAATGTGATCGTACATATATATTATTATTATATAATTCAAATACATAATATATTTATTTATTTAATACTAAAATACTTTTGAATTAACATTTCGACTGCTTTAGGTGGGACTTGAACCCACAACTTTACGCTCACCGGACGACTGTTCTAACTGTGAAGCTACAGACAGAAATACTGCCGAATATCATCTAAGGCTTTACGCTTTAGAGGAGTTTCGATGGCAGAAAACGAAGCCGGGACCTTAGGGCTGGCGACTCGACTACGAAAGTTTTGTATGTAGTTTCTTTTCAAGGAAAGACGCACTGGCAATTTTATATTTATTTTTACTTTATTGAGAAAACCAACAGCGTATATACAGGGTGAAATTTTTACCATCTTCCAAATTTTAATATATCAATCTACGAGACAAGAAACAAATGACGTATTTTTTCTTTTGGTATAGCCCAGTACAAAAATGCCAAGATAAAGCACGAAATGCAGAAAATGTCCGCAAAAAATCTAAAATTCTTGATACGGCCGCCTAGCAACACTTTTTTTACGTGTCGCGCATCTCATTCATTAATTACGATACTATTTATATGTTTTTGTTTTTTTCCTTTATACTTTAACAGGTCTAGGACCGTAAAAATTGAAAACTATATCGCGAAAACTATTTTCGGGTGACAACTTGATTTACATTTTTAACTTCATAAATAGGCTCTAAACACGATACTGAACGCCTATAAAAATTTTGGAAAGTGGTTAAAATTTCATCCTGTATACAATGACAAACATACATTAATTGATACTAAATATGGCCAACAACAGGTTTCCCTTATCTTATCAATAGCACAAGTAAACGATAGAAATGCTAACAATATTAACGCATTATTAAACAACACACACAAAACACAACAAAACAGAGATCAGCTTGATAACCAACTCATTACACCTGTTATAAGTAGGTACCTACCTATGTTTTTTTTATTGTTACCGTACGGTATGTTATTTTAGTACTTCTACTTACTATTGTTTAAGGTTATCCCGAAATATCCCTAAATTTACAAGGTCCATTTCAAAAATGGTTGATTTACCTTCAAGGTTTTTATTTGCGTTTCTATAATACAGGATAACAGGACTCTAAGTATTTTATGCATTCCTGATGAAATGGCTTTCGATCTAGCAACTTGCAATGGTCAGTCCTAGACTGGTTTCAAACTGCTCCTATAGCCGACTTTCCCTAGTACGAGTATATTTTAGCAAGAGAAGCAGTCCAAAGTAATAATATTAAATTTTCTTCGTTTTTCTTCGTAATAAAATATTACGAAGTAAAACCATAAACGTCTATTATAAAATCTCTCATATAAATCTCTCAAGAAAGACTACAGCTACAAACAATGCAACATTTTAGGAGATCGCTCTGTCCTGCCATTCATTCCCTAGCCTGCCACTGCACATCTTTCCCAAATATTTCATTTTAGGCAAAAAAGAAAGGAATTCTTATTAATGTCGACTAGAATACGGTCCGAAATTCGCTGCCCAAAAAAAGACTATATGCCTCTGACTTTCATTTATTACTGGCCACATTAACGTAAGAACTCTTTTGTGCGGAGAAAAATATGATTATGACACAGACCGACCCCTCCTATTGTCCTTTATTCGATTTTTTCCCTCCAAAAACTCAATATGGCCGACATTCTTTGTTGACCGGGGCAGTTGCGGAATTAAAAAAAGGGTGCGGAAAATTATGCCTAATGTCATTTTTAGCGAAAAGGGAAAATGATTTTTGCTGTATTGTTTTATGTACAGCAGCCTAAAATCTTGTTTTTTGAGTCTACCCTGAGGTTGAACAATTATTTAATCAGATAACTTGTCCCATAATTACGTTAGTTACAGGTTCCAATTATTGTAATTATATTAAGTAACTAATAAGGATACTCGTACTTATTAAAGCTCGGGATTTATAAAAACGGCGGATTATTACTTTGATGTTCGATGTATTTTGCTTAACCTTTAAATCATTTATACGTAAGAAAAGAATCAAGTCAATTTAAATATATATCTTAAAATGATAATGTTTACAATCAAGGTTGAGACGGCAACATTTTAAAATTTTACTAAATCTTGATTACAAAAATCTTGTACCTATCAATAACTCGCATGTCGTCCACAAGCAAAACACCAGTAAACATTCACACTGACATACCAAACGACTGATTCTAGCATGTTTCAAGCCAAATAGTCGGATTAGCATATAAATATCTTAATTAAGCGAAGCAATGGCTCTGTAACGCCATTACAACATTCTGAATTATGCCAATTGGGTGTGTTTGCAAATTGTTACGCTGATCATTTGTGGTTTTAAAAGCAGTGAACAACGAATATAGGATAGCAACACCAATTAGGTATAGCTCTAGCACTATTAGTCAAACGTTGATAATCTATAAAAATAAAATGTTGCGGCTGTTTTTAATTTAAAATTAACGGCTTTTGACTAAATGTATTTGGAAGTTTACACCGTATACGGTACTTACATTAAAACAGCAATGTTTTTTTTTTGTCTTTCTGTCTGTTTGCTTGTTTCGGAAACGGATTTACGGATTTTGACGGTAGTTTCACTCGCAGATAGCAAATTTTATCAGAAGTAACTTTGGATATTTTTATTTTTATAAATTAAAAAAATAGAGTCGTCAATCTCTAACTGCTTTAGAAATGTACTGCCAGAACATTTGCGATAATTAAAACACAACTTTTATCTTAATCGTTTTATTCTAATTAGTTTTCTCTTCCTTCAGCAGTTGGTAGACGAAGGAGAAGTCCTTCTGTCCGTAGCCGCGGGACTGCACGATGCGGTACAGCTGCGTTGCCACGGCACCCAACGGGATGGGTGACCGGATGCCGAGCGCCATGCCGCTGGCCAACTCCAAGTCCTGGAAAATGCAATTATGAATGTATAAAGTAAAAGTAAAAGTAAAGTAACAGCCTACAATCATCCCACTGCAGGGAAAAGGCCTTCATCATTGAATTCAAGATACCACAGCAATGATGGGTACTGGCATAATCACCGCGCTTGCCAAAAGCGGGTTGTGATCACAAACCCGAGCACTGTACGAAAATTCGAAACCTTTTGTTGCCCGTCTCCGGAATCGAACCTGGGATCCCGAGATCTTGGTCCGGTACTTAAACCACTAGACCAACGGGGCGTTTATGAATGTATATCAAGTATATACTCCTACAGGATTATAAAACGCCGGCGGTCCCGATAGCAATTAATTTCAATTGTGTCTGGAAACCTACAATAGAGGGGTTAAAATTGAAAATATCAATGATGACGCTTATTTCAACCCCAGGATGACCCTCGAAGTAAGTCGGAATTGTTCTAAGACATAAAACCACCAATATTTTACGCATGGTGAACAATAAATAATTGAATTGAACTAGAAACAGGATTCAGTTTGTATATACATACATCAAACTTAACTGTGAAACTTAGATGTAGAGCCAACATTAAAATTCCGAACAAAATATCACTTTCCCATGAAAAACTAAGGTTTCATGGATTGTTAGTATGAAAATAACGTTTTATTATTTTTCTCTGATGATTTATTTATAGTAAAGTTATTGTTTTTGAAGAACATGGAAGAAGTAATCGTCCACTCCCCCTCCTCTCTTTGGTAAATAATTGATTATTTTATCAATTTATTTACTTTACACAAATTTTAAATATTGGTTTTGCCCTAGGCAGCAAAAGATAATATCATCTAGACTTAGAGGCCTTCTTTTACAGATAATTAGCACTACAGAATTGTAATCGTGTAGTAATAATACGACAAATTACTGTTATTAGTGCCAATATTTCTCACATGAATTGATTTATAAACATAATATATTGTATTATTTTAAAACAAAAGCAGTCGACTGGTTAAAAATAAATGTTAAACCTTACCTTAACCATAAGTTCGTTCTTGAAACCACCGTCGTAATTCCTGCTAGATGGCGCTGTTTCCACCAGTCCAGGGACAGGGCAGTAGACCTCGGTAGACCAGGACCGAGCCGAGGAGTTGTTCAGGACGTCCAATAATACTTGCGGGTCTAAACCCATTCTGGAAGAAGAAAGATGGTAAGTAAAGTCATACTACCGACTACCGCGTTTGCTTTGACTCAATATTGGAATATGGTAAGGCAAGCTAAGAAATTGAAGCGAGACTTTTTGGCATCCATAGATTCTTCATGCTGGTGCCGAGGTCTATCGCGTTTTCCAAGAGGGTAGGTTTAGGAGAACTTTCTTTGTATGAAATGTAGTAAATCTTATCAACAGATGGCGTTGTCTGCAGTTTAGCTCTCGATGCTTTGTTGTATTTTTTTATTACTTAAGTTTAATGGATCAGTTTATAATTAATAGTACTGATGTACTGGGTAGAATATAATGCTTTTTTGACTATATCTGAGTCGTACTAGACAATACGTTATTTTTTCTGTTGTTGCCTGCGATCTCTACACAGTTCTTAGCTTAGGTCATTTAGTAGGTTAAAGAGGTATGAGACTTTGCTAGTATGCTACTATCACTTCTATCGCTAATATCATATTGAGATCGTGTAGAGTTGAGGTCAGACTATAACGAAATAATGAGCCTTTACTTTATCGGACAGCACCAGGCAAATGGCAACGGAAGCCAGGCTGTAGCCACTAATCTGATTTATAATGGTTAAAAAAATCTGAGCTTTCTGATGAGCTGTTTGGAGTCATGAAATATAAGATCGGTACTCTTTGGTCACCTCTTACGAGACTTTTAGGAAGAGAAAGAGTGCTATTCTAGTTTTTCGCCAACACCAATGGCAAAAAAGCGTGTAATTAAAAAATACTTGAATTCACTGCTTATTATTAAAATTGTGATTGGGGTGTCAATTAAGGGTTCACTAGATAAAAGATAGAATAAATAATGTTTGTAAAGAAATGGAAAATCAAATTTGAATGATACAAATTTTATAACAATTGCTGAATTCACCGCTTTTTAAGTCTCTTTTATAAAGTTACTTATTATTCAGTACTCAATTTTCGTTTGGCGTTAATTAGCTGAGCTTGCAAGACTGCGAATTCGTATTCCAACTTAAGTTTCTATTCACTTTAAGATTTCAATAGAAAATTAATGCTTGCCAATTTTAACAGTTGTGCTAGACTTATTTAAATTTCGAAACAATAATAAAACAAATATCAAAGATAAATTAGACAAATCTCGACAAACTTAGATTGGATTATAATGTCTAGGGACAGTCTATGCTACAACTTAGAAGCCGTTGCCGTTGCTAGACTTAACTTTGGGAATTCAAAGGAATACCGACTCCATTGGTCCAGTGGTTTCTTACCCAGGTCGGGCAACAAGTGTTTGCAATTTTCGAACATTGCTCGGGTTTATGATCACTAACCCGCATTAGGCGTGGTGATTACGCCTATACGCATCATTACTGTGGTAATTCGAATTCAATGATGGGAGGCCTTTGCCCTGCAGTGGGATGGTAGTCCGTTAGGTCTTTTTACTGTCACGCGGGTCCGCATTGCGGGTGGCATGCATTTCACCTACATTGCAGGCTATATTTGATAGAAGATATTGGGCACGAGTGATCTATCAAATAAAGCTAGCAATGTAATCGAAATGCGCGCCACCCGCATGTGTACCCGCGTAACAATAAAAGAGCCCTTACACTTTTTTACTTTTACTATTGCGTGACGTCGGACTGCAGCGCGTGCACTTTCTAGAATGTAGCAACGACTTCAATCGCACGAGCTTTTATCCAAACGGATCCAAAGACACGCGGACGGAGCCGATTATGCATCGGCATATCGCCGGGTGTGTTCGTTCACCCGTCCTCGGTTTAGCTGCGTGATTTGGTAATATAGGCTTTAAGTACTTTTATTCAAGATTTTTAAAGATTGTAAAATCCGTTTCTGTCAGATGCGATACGGGCCGTTTCGTGGCGTTTGACTTTAAACCTGTTGCAGTAACCAACCAGTTGCCACGTAGTAGTATTGTTTCTTTTTAGGTTAAACAGTGACGGACTGTCTCTATCAACTGAAGTGTTTGGAGACCTAACTAGTCTGTGTTCCTAATGACCTAGATCTAATCTACCCCCAAAATTCGGTCGAACATTTCAAAGATATTTTAACCTACCCCGATATAATTCTCAAAAGAATTGAACCTCATTTACATAATTGTATGTAAATATTAGGATTGAGAAAATACATTATTAGATAAAAATCAGTGCGGTGATTATATTACCCTTATTTAAATTCTGGGTGGCTTTATTTGCATACTATGAAATCCAATCTCAAAGGCTTTATTTAGAATTAATATCTTTATTTACTTCGACGCCATACTCACCTAGAATACTCCTAAGTGCTTCAGTGATACAAAAATGAAATCTGATTTAACCCTTTGATGGCAGATATTTACATAAACAATAGAAATCCATTGTCATACTTAAGTTTTTATAATGACGAAAATATATATTGTTTACTATGTGCTTTAACAAACGACCGTCATGAAAATAATTAGGTAATTTGCCATATGTGCTACGCATGGCAGGCAAGTTGGCAATCGCTGTTTGATCAACGGTAAGAGAAGACGTTGCTTCTTTTGGAAATACTCTTTTAGTCGCCTCTTAGATTTAGTTAGTGAGTGAGTGTGAAGGATTAGGGTTAGTGCTTAGATTAAAACAAAAAGAGGAAGATACAGTACGCTCATACTTGGTGAATTCGATTTCTAGATCATTTATGCACACAGTGTATAGCTCGGCACTATACTGCCGCGTTGATTGGTGATTTGGTGGTGGTCTGCTGCGTGCCGACACTGGCCAACCAATCAACGTGGGCGCTGCGCTGGTCCAACCAATACACGTGACGCTTGTTCGCGATCATTAAATATTT
The DNA here is from genome assembly GCA_949315895.1 of Anania crocealis. Taxonomy (NCBI): domain Eukaryota; kingdom Metazoa; phylum Arthropoda; class Insecta; order Lepidoptera; family Crambidae; genus Anania; species Anania crocealis. The sequence continues at coordinate 3,257,182 of OX438858.1, read as the reverse complement.
TTATCTTGCTTTTTTTTGACGGACCTATCACTGAAACCTTATATGGAAGACTTTAATCAGTTAAACCGGGCAGAGTGTGGCGAGCGCTGAAGGCGCTCAGCCTAGGTCCGCCACGCTAGCGGTATCCATACTAGCGGGCGTGATTGGGCCAGTGTGGGGTGCTAAGGGCACCCTACCAAATGGCGAACCCACCAGTGGTGGCGCCGCCGGAACCGGAGATGCCGTGGCATGCGTGGATCACGGTCGGGCTCCATTCTGGCGGGCCCGATCTGGGAGGGGTTTTATCTTGCCTGATCAAAAATAGCAGTATGGCAACATGTCATATAGACAATATTGAAAATGATTGTATGATGTAATTACGCGTGAAAAGTTATTTCATGTGTCTTGTTATTGTGAGTTTAGTTGTTTGTGCAGTGAAGAAATACACAAGAAGGTATTTACACTGAAACACTCAAAATTAACGCAGCTACAGACCCGTCGCTGACCTGTTGAGGACTGAAGCATGTGTGACGGTTCAGCTTCCCTGTGTATGACCAAGTTTGTACGAGCCGTATTTTCCTTTTTTTTGTTTTAATCTAAGGGTTAATGCTATTCATTTCATGTGCCTATATCATACGACACTTTTTAGACTCTTCTCTTTATGATTGGCCACTGCAATCGCCAACCTGTATGCCAAGCGTGACTATCCTGAAAGCCTCTTTTTAGAGTAACTTACTTGATGCCCATATTCATACACTCAGCGGTGGCCATGCCAGTGATGCCCATGAGCATGTTGTTGGCAAGCTTGGCCACTTGGCCAGCGCCGACTTCTCCGCAGTGGAAGTGCTTGGCGCCCATTGCCTTGAGGTGGGGTAGGGATCTTTCGAAATCCTCTTTGCGACCTCCAGCCATGAAGGCAAGAGTGGCATTTTGAGCACCCATGACACCTGTAATGATTAAGAACCGTATTATGTACTAGGTTATCATAGATAGCGTAGATACTTAAACCTCTAGGAAGTTAGCAGCACCCTGTTGGTCGAGAGGTTCAAGAGGCCCTACTACGCAAGCGAAGCCCGTATATATCCGTCTCTTTCAGATTCTCTAAGGTAAGGTATGAGTACTCACTCATTAGTTAGACGGCTATACTTATATACTTACTATACTTACTAAAATACGGAAATTGTATTTCGGAGGCCTCAGATGACTTACTCTGCAACACGAAGCTCGTATCTCGTATCTGTCTCTTTCAGATACTTTCAGACATCGGTATGAGTGAGACAGCTGGATTCGAATATACGGACATTGTGTTGTGAACTAAGGCCTCAGTACCGGGCTAATATCTCGGGGTCCTGGGCTCAATTCCCAGGTCGGTCAACAAGAATTTCAAACTTTCGGACACTGCTCGGGTTTGTGAGTAGTGATTACCACCTGTATTTAACCCTTTATGTCAGTAGTACCATTGACTAGTACCATTGGTGGTACAAGTGATACAACATTGTATCCTTAGTACCATCAATGGTCCCAGTGACACGTCAAGCGTGGTGATTATGCCATTGCTCTGCAATGGGATGATTATGGGACGCTACCGCTACTTCATTACGACCCAAGTGGCTGGGTTTCCCGGTCGGGAATGCAGAAAGCGAGTATAGTCTTACTGATGGCGATGGCAAACATTATGATGTAATGATATCTAACTTCTTACTAATATTATCTAACATCTTACGCGATCATCTTATTATAAATGCGAATGTTTGGATGGATACTCAATCACGCCAAGCGACTGAACAGATCTTTCTGGAAAATAGCAGAGAAGTATAAGACATAGGGTAGGTACAGACGACAGCACGTCAACCTAACACAAAACGTCAAATTTTCTCAATTAATATTAATCTCTATTGGTTGGACTTAAAGTTGAAAATCAATTCAATGACTTTTTAACTTTTTGGGTAGGTTGACCTGCCTCTGAGTGTACTTGAAATCCCACAAAATCTACGGTTTCCATCGTATTAGAAAGTTTGTTTATAATCTTTAAAACTAAGTGACAGTCATGATTTGTTGTGTAGTGGTCGTCTACTTACTACTACTACGTAATTGACGACCATTTGGATCAGCGGTAGTTAACGCTGCTTCTGAGCCATGGGTCGCGGGTTCGATCCCCGCACAGTACAAATATTTGTGTGCATGAACATGTCTGTTTGTACTGGTCTGGGTGTTTTCTATGTATTATAAGTATGTATTTACAAAAAAAAAGTATATAAGTAAGTTTATCGGTTGTCTAGTACCCCATACGACAGGGTACTAAATAGTACCTTAATTTGGGACTAGATGGCTATGTGTGGCCCAGTGTGGCATGTCTTAAATATTTATTTATTTATTTACTACGTACTTTTCCTCCTTCAAAGTGGTTCCCGTGGGATAATTTCATTTTCATCAGAGGAATAAACGGGAACGGAGTCGCGGGTAACAGATAGTATGTCAATCCATTTAAGATAAGGTAAAATTTAGTATTGGCCAATATTAACGAACGTTTCATATCAATTAAATGCACATCACACATCTTAATTGCAACATATTTATTGGTTAACACAAGTTTTAAAAAGGTCAAGACCTTTTTACACTTGACTATGAACTTGACTTTCTTGATAAACAAGTGAATAACTTCTGTACAGTGCACTTACATCATTCTAACATGATGTGGCAGTATGCATATTTTTTGCATCTTCTTATTTCAGTAAGTAAGTTGTAATATAGTTAACAAATTAATTCTGTATTTCTCTCATCAGATAGGTACCTATTACGTATTTGTTTATTTGCTTTTTCTGCTTCAATATTTGCTTTCATATGATAGCAGTGATAACAGATTAGTTTGAAGGTGTTTATCAGCTAGTTTGCGTTGGCGTATATTATGATACTTTGATAAGAGTGGTAGGCAAATTTTACTCTTCATATACGTGACTTATTTCACGGTGAATTTACCACTATTGGAGTTTTAAGAAATTAGTACTCCAATTTATTGGTAAAATTATTTCTATCTTTGTTTTATAACTTTCATCTTACAACAAAATAATTAACTTGCCTTCCAAAGCACGACTTTAGCCACAGAACATAGAAATAGGTTAAAAAGGCTGTCTTGCGTCATTTGTATGGGAACCAATGTCGCCGCTTGCGCCCCACTACTACTTACTTATGCACATAATAACGACCATTTGACGACCATTTGGATCAGCGGTAGTTAACGCTGCTTCTGATCCATGGGTCGCGGGTTCGATCCCCGCACAGTACAAATATTTGGGTGCATGAACATGTTTGTTTGTACTGGTCTGGGTGTTTTCTATGTACTATAAGTATGTATTTACAAAAAAAAAAAAGTATATAAGTAAGTTTATCGGTTGTCTAGTACCCCATACGACAGGGTACTTAATAGTACCTTAATTTGGGACTAGATGGCTCTGTGTGGCCCGGTGAGTCATGTCTTAATTTAAAAAAAAAAAAAAAAAAAACAGAATCTTTCTCACACATAAACGAATTTAAAGAATACCAATCAAGCGAATTCTTTTGACGTCGCTCGACCAATATGGTTACGCGACGTAAAAAAAACACACAGCACTCACATACATTCATGTTTGGGCAGAAGTATGACCATTTGCTCAAAACCTCTGTGGCGTGCCTGCTCCACCTACTACACCATTCCAAGTTTTTTTTCGTGTTCTGTCTGTGCCTTTAACCCATCCACCCCTTATAGTGCCTAGGCAATTTAGTTTCTTTTTTCTAGTATGGCTCGAGCGGGAAGCAAAACCGGATCTGATTTCTGAATTTGAATTCTTTAAAAAGGTGTCTTCAATGTAAAATTACTACACTTTTACAAATGGAACTACTGTAGCCAACTATAGCTATCTAAGTCGTAAAACCTAGTCACGTCAGAGACCGGTAACAGGCAGCTTGTAAAACTGACACCAGACTAAGAAGTAGAAAACATATGTAACAATCTCGGCACTCAGAGACCCGAACCTTTGAAAGGCGTCCATGGTGCAAAAATTAACTCTCAGAGACCCAGTAGACAACATTTGCCTAAATGATGTAATGTGACACCAACCGACAATTAAATATCCCTGTACGCTCCACACGAATGGATCCAAGGACAAACCCTGGTTAGTGCAGGACTAAAGTAAAACGTGCAATGATATTACAAAGTATGAAATATCATTGAAAACGTCACTACAAAGAATACTGAGCTATGGGTTCGGGTGCTAGTGGACTGCATAACTGGGACTGTGGAAGGACTATGGCCCCTGCCTGACCTATATTACTAACATGGATTGATTGGCAAGGGGTGACTTGCACACTCGATTAATGGGCCTTCGAAAACGGCTTCACATACCGACGTAGAGACAAGGGGGCATCATAGTCTCAGATACCTGAGTTAAGATGCATTGCACGGCTCTCAGGAAAATCCCGGTAATCCGTTACAAGCATCTTACTGTAATACTTAATTTCTCTGAGCATTTCTGCTCTAGCACTCCACTTGAGCCGGTCATTAAGCAAGCAAGACAAGGAAGACCTGTTTTTCGTCAGTGTTCACTCCGGCCGACCAATTAAGGCAAGCAAGTGAGGAACAGGGCTTCTCAAGGGAACAATCAGGTCCGTGGCTTCGCTACTGCCCAACAGCTCGCCACAAGCTGCCCTACACGTATTATTAATATATCTTTCATTTATGTGCGTGTGGATCTTTTTCAAAAGTTTATCCAAATATTACGAAATTCACGAATTTTTTAGGAAAAAAATGTGCAAATTCAATGGTGAAGATCAAAAATTTGTGACGAGTAAATAAAAAAGTTACGGTCAATTAACTGGATCACTCACACCGCCGACCTGAGAAAAAATCTGATCTCGTTTCTCTAAAAGTACCTACTAGACCTATGAATCTATTTTTTGTAAATAAATAAATAATGTAAATAAATGTGGACAACATCACATACATTGTCCTGATCCCAATTTGAATAACTATTTAAAGCATTCGTATTTTGGAAACCAGACACAACTAAGGTACCACAAACACCCAGACCCGAGAAAATGTAGAAAAACACATTTTTTTCTACATTGGCCCGTCCGGGAATCGAACCCGGGACCTCAGAGCAGGCGACACCTTGAAAATCGGCATGTACGCCACTCCGCCACGGAGGTCGTCTAAATATTTGTGATATGATTGGGCCTAATTTTGTGATATGATTGGGCATAATTTGTGACGCATATTCACAATTGTGCAATCGTTTTTAATGGTTTATTTAGATTTTATTATAGATATCTTTAGAACACTCAATCCCCACATTGTGCGCAAGGAGTGTTCCTAAAATCTCAAACTTCAACTACATAAATTCTTGATTTTTTTACTCTATTACTTGAAAACGATCTCGAATGAATTTGTGACACAAAAACCTTTAAATAAAATATAATATTTCTGGAGTACTTTTAGAGAAATGAGATACAGATTTTTTCTCAGGTCGACTGTGTGAGTGTTCCAGTTAATTGACCGTAACTTTGTATTTTTACTCTTCACAAATTTTTGATCTTCACCATTGAATTTGCACAATTTTTTCCTAAAAAATTCGTGAATTTCGTAATATTTGGATAAACTTTTGAAAAAGAACACTCAATCCACACGCACATCTTTCATTTGCGTCAGCTTATGTGAGTGATTTCATAACATAAAAAATATTTTTATAAAGTTAACTCATAAGATTAATTAAATAGTTACTATCGCTTCATCTTAACAATATATAACAACATATTTCCGTTTGTTATAGATCTGTTGTTGCGTCATTTTTAAACAAAACTCTTTGCCGGTGTCAGTATGTTATGTCTGCATATTATTATCTGGCCTTCAGCTGCTCGCGAGTCTGGCAAAAGTAAGTTGCGATAATTGAATATTTGCACAAATGTGCTGTATTTATTACAAAAAAATCGAAATTATCTTGATCACATCACCAACAATCAAAAATGGGCTGAATAAAACTTAAATACTTATTTAGGCGGGCAAAGAAACGTATGTCTAATGTTTTTTGCCGCGGCTACGTCCTTTTCTATAAGTACCCTTACCCCTACTACATTAGGATATGCAAAAAATTATGTCTATCCCTTTCAATATGAAAAACAAACTTGGTAATCCCACGGAAACCGAATATTTTTCCAGGGTAAAAAGTAGGTACCAACTCAAAGTATACGTTATTCCAGAAAAACATCTAGTTTTGTGTCTTATACGAGTAATTAGATCTGTTCCGTCTTTCTGGCGTAATGTGTAACGAACTTCCATCCAAATATTGGCATTTATGACATTAGCTGTTAATTAGAAAATCTTCAGTCCAAGGAGTCGTATTTTTAATTTGCATTAGCAACTCATTTGCTTAGGAAAGTTTTAAAAAACAGTAGGTTATACCGATTGTATTTAAACTTGATTTTTTTGTCTCCGTAAATTCTCCTTAGCTTAAATGGACAAGGCACCGTGCCCAGTATCTTGCTGAGACCATTTTTTTTCAAGTTTATACTGATAATATAATTGCAATGAAATTGCTAAAATATCATATAAAATATGTGTTTACCTCCAGACACAGGAGCGTCGATGAAGCCCTGTCCCTTTTCAATGGCGACCGGGAACACTTGCTTAGGTACATTTGGGTCTACTGTGCTGGAGTCGATCAGGAGAGACCCTTTCTTAGCCTGGAATCAATAATGACACAGTTTACTTTTAAAAATTCCTTGTCGAAAAATACCGATGCAAAGCATGAATAAGCTGATGAGATTTATTAACACAAGCGACTTAATTGCTTAGAACAGTTTTAAAAACATGCATAAGCTACAAATTATTTTATGGCCCGTTTCATCCTAACTAAGGGCTAAAGCACAGGGCTTGGGCTAGGATGAGTAATCAGGATAGCTATTTTTCTTTCTAAATAAAAAAATAAATAAAACTAAAACGTGACTACAGAGGCTCGGATAGTGCAAGATCGATGTCTATCACACCAATGCGTTAAAGTAACTATGCAGTGCCGTATGGTGCAGGCATCATGGGTGTCATAAAGGCGCCTAAAGGAGTACCACTAGAAAGAGATAGGCAGTGTCTTCTCTCCTATAAAGTGTCGACATCTTTCTAATGAAGAAGTCCACGTTAAACAGTGGGTGGACATACTCACGTGCGCAACCACACCATCCTTGCCCAGGTAAGCGTCAAGCACGACTTTGTTGCTGGGCAAGATCGAGATCACGACGTCAGCGCCATCTACCGCCGCGGCAATGGAGTCAGCGCCAGTCACGCCGGTCTTAGCGGCCGCCACCAAAGCCTCTTTCGACGGGTCGTAGCCGCGTACTGTGAAGCCCTGGAGAAAAAATGGGTTTTAGTTATTTAATTGATTGTAAAGAAATTACATAAGTACTTTACTAAAAAAAATCCTAGGAAAAATAATATGGTGACTTCCCATAGTCCCAAAAATCAAATTTATTGAAAATTTCTCCGAACTTTTCCTTCTAGTGTTACGGTTTACGTTGAAAACATATTTATTGCATCAATTGCATGGCATACCTATTATCATTTATGTTACATTGTCAAGAGTAGTAATTATCAGATAACGAATAGGTACTGGTAAACATAACAATCATACAGATTTAAAAATTACTTAATAAGGGGATAGTTAGGATCCTAAAATATACAAAAAGTTGAGTGGAGAGGGGTTTGTATATACCTATGTCTGGAGAATCGATGTTTTCCTAATATTAATGATCAAATTTGTTAATTTTCATTGAGATTAATACAATCGGAAACGTTAAATTTAACAAAGAATCGCATCTTCCAACCAGTTACGAATAAAAAGTATTTTATTTTTTGAAATAGGCATTTCATATTCTTATTTTTGTTAATAAAGGTACTGTCTTTTTTGCATACGTGGTGGTTATAGCAAAATCATCTGTTGTTTGGAGACACGTATATCCTACTGAACACTGATGATAATTCATGATAGTAGCAAGTCTCAAGCGCTTATTCCTGAGTCTATGTAAATCTATCGTCTGTTCGCTTTCAGTCTATTTCTAAGATGCCAAAAGGTAACGGAAGATTTATCTTTGAACATGCCGCAATTTTAATTGAACTTTCTAGTCTCATTAAGTCGATTGTAGGTATTTTTCAGACCCACCTTAAAATGTTTCACGCGGAAAGCGTCCATCTGCATAATTTAGCATAATCTTTGGGCGAATTGAATGGATTTTAATTTTAAATTTACTGTAAATGTAACATTAAATGGCACGATCGATTTTTTTTAAATATTCACCTCATTTGAATAAGAGTGGGTTCGTTTAAATTTTTACAGTTTCCAACAGAAAGTGAATTCTGAATAATGTATTTATTTCTTAATGAAAACTCTTTGTTGTGTAGTTTAACGAATTACATAAGTCGAGAACCATTTTTGTACATTTTAGACTAGGTATTTTCCAAGATCTGTGTATTCCAGCTATCTGAGACTTCTGCCCGATCAATTGACAGAAAAGCAAAAAACAAGACCAAAAATAAATACGTAAGAATTTTTTTTAGTGCGGAAGGCCGTTACAGCTTCACCTACTTCATCTACCTGTACATTTTCTCTTGTTTATAATTATTTTGTCTTCTTGTGTTTAGTTACAATAAAGTGTATATATGTCACCGTGAAACTGTGAGATCGGTTAGTTCATAAAACAACGCGTGAGATCATAAACTAACGGTAGGTTAGGTTAGGTTAGGTTAGATTGTATATTATTTATACAACACACGCAGTTACTTCAAATTGAGCAACATTGTGCAACAAGTAAGATAACATATATTCTAACTTTTGGGGCTATTTGTTACTGTTTGTGGATTTTACTTATCGCGTCCATGCCATATTAACATACATTAAAAAAAAACTTAACGTGTACGTGTACACCGCAGTTACTGACTTAAGAGGAAACACTACGGGCGAGAGAATTGAAAAATAGGTATTTGTAAAATCTATTGTTGTCGCGCAGTGCCAAACGCATTCACCGCAGATTGTGATAGAGACAACTGCTTCTTGGACCGAAAATACCTACTAAAAGCACACCTTATCAACGTTTTGTAGTCCCCCGATTACTTTTCCAAAACTAGACCGAATTAAATACTTTTTTTATTAAAAATTAAAGAAAGACTTCAGCCGTGTTTGTGTTTTCCTTTTTTTCTAAAATTTAGCCCAATTTTTTTTCTTGATGTTTGAACACAGCGGAAAATCTGGCGATTTTTTTCTTTTTTTGAAGGCTCATATGTTTTTAATTAATCAATTTATAAAAAAAACAGAAAACATAGAAACATGCTAATAGTGGCCATAGATTTTTGTAATAAAAATTATTGCTCTACTGGCATTATCCAGGGAGGAAACAGGGGACTACGTTTGCATGGAAAAACGGCCGTTGTATTTCCTCTTAACACCAGGACCACGCTAGTGAGAAGAAAATCATAGCGCATCGTTGTGTCCATGGCGCATCGTAACACTTTAGTATTATCTTATCTGTGGTATTTATAAATGTAACTAAAGACGAAGGATCAAGTTCTTTCCAATTAGAAAAAAATAATGTCACCGTATTTTCAGCCCACTTCAAATTCCATATTTGAATCAGCGAAAAACAATGAAATGTGTGGAAGAAGTGGTCTTGTCTCTTTTCGCAAATTTTAATTTGTTCGTAGTTTGTTATTTAAATTTAAAAAAAAATTGTTTCACTTTCTACGTCACCATAAACTGCTCGAAAATGGGTAATATTGTAATTGGCTCCGTTTTTTACAGAAGTAGACTATAAAATAGAGTTTATATTTTATCAGTCGCTTATCCGACACACATGCTTGTCAAAAACTTCCTTATCCTATTGGTAATTTGGGCCCTACAGTATCCATTATAATAAGTCTACAAAGTCTGTATGTGTCAGTCGCCCTTTATCCAGCACTCGTTCTAAATAATCAATGATATTAGATTTATATTGCTCAAAAAAGTCCTAGCTTAAACTAGAACGTAGTCCTAGATACTGTAGTGGCCAAAATTAAATGCATCTGTGTGTAATAATGCATTTGGCCCCTACAGTATCCATATATTAGGTCTTAAAAGTCAACGTCTGTCTGTATCAATCGCCCTTTATTCAACATGTTTGGTGTTATCGTGCGCCTGCCCATGTCTAGGTCAATGCCGGTCGTTGCGCACGAGTTGCGTAACCCGACCACGCCTATCATACGGAATTAGATCGACTCACACCGGCAAGAATGAACCGGTCAGCTTTGGGACTAGCGCGTTTGATTTCGTTTGAAGGTTGAATGTTTTTATAGATAACTGAGCAAACGTTGTTTTGTCGTATATGTCAGAAGATCAGTGATTTTTATATTGTTAAGTAGCAGCCTTTAATCATCCCACGGCAGGGCAAAGACATCCGTCGAAAGATCCCTGAATATATACTAGGGGCTAAAGCTGATCCTTGTAAAGGGGAAAAAAAAGACATCCGTCATTGAAATCAAGCTACCGCAGCAATGATGGTAGGCATAATCACCACGCTTCCCAGAGGCGGGTTGGTGATGATTTTTTATTGATGAATGACATATTTTAATAGTTATTAAAGGTTATTATCTTAGTCCAGGTGAAGACAAATCCAAAATCACAAAAATTGGTCCAGTCTTTCTTGAGTTATAAATGTTGCAACCAACACGACTTCGTTATAAATAAATAATTATTTATATAATTTGCAAGCGACTTAGTACGCATGAAATTTTTAACTCAAAGGGTATATATCGGAATGCCTAATTGTTTGTACTCCTAATAATAATTGTCATTGGCACACAAACTATTAGCCTAAAAATTTTTCGCACATTTTGACTTTTCCTAAACGTGTTTAGCCTATTCTTACTACGCCTTACTGAATATCGCCGTATTATAATTTCCCAAATGAGACATTTAGCCGAATATAACCTGACACCTACCATTTACAGTTTTTATTCGCAGCAGGTTAAAAAATTATCAATATTTGAAATAGCCATGCATGCATGCATGCTTGCAAAGAAGTAAGCATGCATGCAAGCAAGTAAGCAAGCAAGCAAGCATGCATGCATGCATGCAAAGGCTTAACATAGATGTTAACATATCCATATAAATAATATGGTGAAGTAAAAAAAAATATCGCCATTTTAATTTTTTTTCATACAAACTAAGATATTGGGATTTCGATTTGTATGAAAACTTTTTTTCTAAAATGATGATAATCAAAATTCTGACTATGTTAGCATAGGCTAGTTTCGACTGATTATACATATATGCCATTTACCTAAGCCTAACACCCTGTATATCAATGTGAATCACCATAAAAAAACTCTGTCACACACAGGTTAGTGTCGTCCTCGCAACTATTGAGTTTCAAAGAGATGGTCCAGTGGCTTCGAGAAATTTCTCATGCCTGTGGTATTGGTTTAGAATGAAGATAACTCGAGGACATGCTATATTTCCTGAGATATTTCATTACAAAGGTAAGTAATAGCGTTCTCTTTGCATGGCCACACAATTTCACGTAACGCAAAGGGGAAACTGGAAAGTCTGCTTTGTCGTACACAATTTCAATCTAGGTATTAGGTAGAATGTGGTATATCGCCCTAAGGTTGATTTTCCCATGCAAACATATTCTGATAGCTACTAATATAATATGTCATAAAAACTTTGAATCTCTTTTATTGTTAAAAGGGTAGTGAGTCCATAAGTTCAACCTTATCGCTATTTTAATATCACGTGAAATTTTGTCAAAACTTCTAGACAACTTTCTTAGCCACAGTTAAAGCCCATTGACCTACGAAAACACGTCTTTTATTTCGACCTTCATTATAACGAGCAGAGTTCAATGTCAATGAAAATTGATTTAATTACCTATATTTTATGTAGATGAAGTCCAAAGAGACTGTTTCCAAAAAAGTAGTACCGGCCAGTATGTATTAGCTTATCTGTGCCAGTATTTAAGAGGAAACACAAGTGCCGGTTTTTACATACAAACGTAGTCCCCTGTTTCCTCCCTGGATAATGCCAGTAGAGCAATAATTTTTATTACAAAAATCTATGGCCACTATTAGTATGTTTCTATGTTTTCCTTTTTTTTCATAAATTATATAATAAAAGAGATATGAGCCTCCAAAAATCTAAAAAAATTTCACAGAACACGGAAAAAATGTTAGAAAGGCGATGTAGGCGTGGCAGACGCGTCACAGAGGTTATGAGCAAATGCTCATACTTCTGCCCAAACATAAATGTAAGTGAGCGATGTGATTGGTTTATTTTCACGTCGCGCAACCCTATTGGTCGCGCGACGTGAAAAGAATTCGCTTGATTGGCGAAAGCTTGTGTTTATTATGTGCACAAGTAGTAGTGGGGCGCAAGCGGCGACATCAGTTCTCATACAAATGGCGCATGACAGCCTTACTAACCTTTTTCCATGTTCTGTGGAAATTTTACACAATAAATAGATAACAGTTTGAAATAGCACACGAGTATATAATACGTAAACGAATAAAGTAAACGCCCCGTTGGTCTAGTGGTTTAATACCGGGCCAAGATCTCGGGGTCCCAGGTTCGAATCCCGGGTCGGGCAACAAAAAGTTTCGAATTTTCGAACCTTGCTCGGGTTTGTGATCACCAACCCGCATTTTGGCAAGCGTGGTGATTATGCCAGTACACCCATCATTGCTGTGGTAACTTGAAAACAGTGATAGAGGGCTTTTCCCTGCAGTGGGATGATTATAGGCTGTTACTTACTATATCTCGAAAAAATATACAGTTACTATGAGGTATTTGTGTTTCACATTGAAAGGCTACATTTCATAGCAGAAGTCGCGGGCATCATCTAGTATTTCATAAGATAATCAAGCTCATCAAAAGTAATGTATGTATGTAATATAAAGTAAATAGAATTACTTTTAAAACAAAATTACGTTTTATTGACGAAAGTAAAATAAACATAATAATTTTATTGAAGTTTTTATATTAATTACACTTCTTATAGTCTTATATATTCGGAGCTGTATAAAAATCACGTCATAATGTAAGTATATAAGATAAGATAACTAAATACATTTGAGACAGGGGAATTATCGACTTTGACATGATAAGAAATTTCAGGAGGTCTGTTTACTTCACAAACTTCAGCAACATTAATCATGACATGAACTAAGTTTTAGATTTTCAAGTCAATCAGTGTAGGTTTACATTATTATTATGCGGCATATATATTAGGGGTTAAAGTATGTAATTGCCGTTTTGTATAGACGAAATCGAGAAAAGTCATTTTTCCATACTAACAATTTTTTAGTTTTTTTAAAAACGCCTGAACCGTTTTCGATGCAATTAAAGGTGAAAGTTAGATGGTTATAAAGCTACGCATGATAGTATTTAAATTTCAAAAAATCAAAGTATATAATACAAATATACTTAATTGAAGCAAGAAGGTCAGCTGACACATTGTAAGGGGTCTTTTCAACGACTTCCTTTGAAGTAATAGGCACTAGTAGGTATTGCATTTTTTTTTAATCAAAAGTTACTTTATTAAGTTTTTGATACAATACAAAAAGAATAACGCAATAATATGACTACACTTAAGAGCTATAAACAAAATAAAAAGTGGGAAAATAATCGGCAATTTCATACTTTAACCCCTATTATTTCACAATATTTCTCAATCCATAATCTTCTTCTTATCTTATAATAAATAAGTCTTCAAAGATGATCTAGTCACTAGATTCTAGTGTCAGAGTTTTGTTAACCGCCTATTAGAGATGATTTGTTAAGATTTCCATGTTGCGACCAACCAAGACCAGGGTATTAACCATAAGAGGGTATCAGGGGGGTTGGGATGTAGACCCCATACAGACAATTGTTTTCCAAATGGATCTGACCGGGAATCGAACACCAGGGTACTTATAGTGGACGCCTACCTAGACCCATAACGATTTAGAAAGGTTGATTCCCAAATGGATCCGACCGAGATTTTAAAACGTAGTCAAATCAAGAATTACGCAGTAACTAACGTGTTTACGTCAACAGTCTATTATAGCCACATGAAAAATATTTTTCTACATACATACATATTATCACGCCTCCTTCCCAACGGGGTAGGCAGAGACCAAGGCCTTCCACCATCCTGGCATACATCTTTCGCTTCTTCCACATTCATCAATCTTTTCATGCATGCTCGTCGGTTTAGAGTACTCTTGACCTGACCTTTCTTCAGAACATCCCACATAGGTTCGTCTAGGCCTTCCTCTTCCAACGTTCCCTTTCACACTCGTCTTGTAGATCCGTCTAGTCATTCTTCTCTCAGAAGAATGAAGCTTAATTTTATTTTTCTACAAAATAAAATTAAGCTTCATTCGTCCGAATGCTTACTATTTAAAAACGGAAAACCTTACCTACTTATACTCGTTTATAGATGGTCATAATAACCTTTTACAAATTCCCTTTTTATTTAATTTTGAGTTACTATATTTAAAAGGAATTTGTCAGGCTTAGATTTAGGCTGCTGTGACTAAGTGATTTGATCTAGATATAAGAAATAAGCTCGTAAATTGATGCTGCTCATAAAGCAATAGCACAACCCCTTCTCATCAGCTCATACGAGTGAGCCAATGATAGACAGAAAGAAATCAACAACATGGCGAATCTACATCAATCTCCATACAGATATATCGCCCCACATGGTGATTATGGCATGATCCCCATTTAAAGATACCTGCTGTGTTTAGTGTGAGTGGACTAAATAAATAAATATTTTTTTTTTTATGACATGCCTCACTGGGCCACACAGAGCCATTTAGTCCCAAATTAAGGTAGTATTAAGTACCCTGTCGTATGGGGTACTAGACAACCGATAATCTTACTTATATACTTTTTTTTTTGTAAATACATACTTATAATACATAGAAAACACCCAGACCAGTACAAACAGACATGTTCATCCACACAAATATTTGTACTGTGCGGGGATCGAACCCGCGACCCATGGCTCAGAAGCAGCGTTAACTACCGCTGATCCAAATGGTCGTCAAATGTAGGCTATAGTCCAATGTAGGCTATAGTCCATACAATTTAGCTTGATTAGAATGACACCTGTCAAACTGAGGTGACTAATGATGGGACTGACTCGACTGATCAAACGAAAAAAAACAGTTATGGCGAACAAAATAAAACGAAAATCAGATGTATTAAGATTAACAGTTAGGCAGTATCGTGAAATTTGTCAGAATAATTAAAAACATCATCAAAATCAATTAGAAAATTTTTCGTAAACTATTAATAATTGCAATTTGATGTTAGAATCAACCAATGCTTATTAAATAATATGTTACATTACTTCGAATTTGAAATATTCTATATTATATATCTGTCGATTTTGATTTTTCGATTTTACGTCATCACTAGCGATTATGAAAAGTGACGTAACCTTGTAAGACGTATTTTAAAGTTAGGTGTAATTTTTGTGAGTGGATTATTTTAATGTTTTTAACTTTAAATATTTCTTTAATATAATTTAATTAAGTAATAAGTACAGTAAAGTATTAAAAAAATATTCTTAACATGCCAGTTACCAATATTTTTTCGTAAGCAAATGTGTATCACTTTGTGACGCTGGTACAAAGTTACGTCGTCTCTTTCAGTGAGAACTGTCATTCTAATCAAGCTTTATTTTAAGGAGTATAGTGATGATGATGATAATGACAACTCAATTAAGTATGCAGATAGGTTATAGCACATGGGCTACTTTTTATCATAGAGAAATGTAGGTGCAGTTCCAGTAGAAATCCCACGCGCACGTAGTTGCGGGTAACAACTAGTGTTACATAATGTATTCAAACATTTGCTTAAAAACGTGTGTTACCTCTCTCAATACACGTGGTAAGGTCACACAAAAACAAAAGAACATATGTATGACGTGAATAATAATTAAATATTCGCCTAATGTTTTGTAAATTGACGACAAGTCTAGCAAACGTCAAAAATCATTTTAGATGGAAGGAATGAAATGTAAAAAAATCAGTACTAGGACTTGGGGGACGGTTTTAAAGTTAATCAGTTACAATCAATAACAAAACACAACAACAACACCGAAATAAAATGAGGTTCGTGTCAACATCATCTGCAGCCCAAACCAATTCACTGCTGGACATAGATCTCTCCAAAAGAAGGAAGTTGCTTGCTATAACCGCCAAACTTGGCAGGCCGGTCGGCGATCCCTGTTTGGCGATAGTCGAGAGAAGACACTTCTACCCGACATCTACGACTACTTCTTCTAGCAGTAGTCCATTAGTCGCTTCATAAGACCTTCACAGAATGGGAAGGGGTGGCTATAAAATTTTATGCTAATCGGATCTACAACTACATATACTTACTTGTAATAAGGTTTATGGAAGTAAAATTCGTGGCCTTTTTTTTATACCCCTAGTTACTACGTCTTCGTTTGTCCATCCGTCCATATTATGACTGTCAGCTTGCTTTATCTCATTAAACGTAATCGGTTAATATCTTCTTTTTTTTTAAAGAATGTATCTCTACTGCCGCTCAAACAACGGAAAATTAAAACAAGCACGTGTTTATGTTTGTCATTTTTTGCAGGTATGTACAGCCAACAGCAGATCAACCTACCCAAAAAGTTAAAGGTTATTGAATTGATTTTCAACTTAAAGTCTAACAAGTAGAGATCAACAATTGAAAAAATTTGACGTTTTGTTGTAGGTTGACGTGCCTGATGTCTGTACTCGAGACTAGGGTTATATCATAAACAGATGACAGCTCAAACATTGAAGTATCATAAAGTCGTTGACATAGGCAAACTATGCAACAAACGTACCTATTTAGCCTTATGTGCAGGCCACTGATTGTATTTCACTTACGTTTTTTGGAAAAGCAGAATATTATACATCTAAGTTTTACATAAGTGCTAATAGCCCAATGCTTCTTCGTGATCAGTTTCCGCCACGAATGTTAAGCAACGATGAGAGCGGTCACTTATTGGATGGGTGACCGTTTGTGGCATCGTAACTTGAGCGCTTCCGTACTTCGGAGGACACGTTAAGCCGTAGGTCCCGACTGTTGTCACAAGACGACAGTCGTTAAGCCCTGTTAGAGGCCTTCGGGCGGCTTGAGAAACGACCAACGGCGGGGTGATGTTGCCACAGCGTCGCCCCCGCGGTCCACCAACCCGCACTAGGCCAGCGTGGTGGTAGTAAGGCCTTTATCCCTCTCCTAAAAAGGAGAGAGACCCGTGCTCAACAGTGAGCGAAAAATTTTACTGTAAGTTTTAAATTATTCGTGTTACTATATAACAAAGGTCAAAGTTCTCGTTTTCATGTGCGTAAAACACTAACAATTAAAAAATACGAGTATATTACATAAGTAATCGTAAACTGTTTATTTTCTAAGCCCTATTTTTCTTTACGAATATTATCTTTCATGGTCAGTATCGTAAAAGTAAGAGGCACCTTGCCGATTTATCGGAAACTCATAAAAACTAGGTACATGGTAGAAATCTCTATTTTTCTACCCTTTAACCGAGTGTCAAGAGTAAGAAGCCAACCCGGCCTACTCTTGACACTCGGTTTCGTTCTAGATTGGGTTTCAAACTGGAACCTTGCGTATTTGGCACTCTTAACGCCACACTAGGTCAAACGTCAACGAGTGGGGTACGTATCAAATGAATGCAGATTAGAGTACAAAAATGTTTGAACAATACAGAAAATTTACAGGGTTACTTTGAAATCATTTCCTTAGTCGGGTTACAGTTTTTTAGGGTTCCGTACCCAAAGGGTAAAAACGGGACCCTATTACTAAGACTTCGCTGTCTGTCCGTCTGTCCGTCTGTCCGTCGCTCTGTCACCAGGCTGTATCTCAAGAGCCGTGATAGCTAGACAGTTGATATTTTCACAAATTATGTATTTCTATTACCGCAATAACAACAAATACTAAAAACAAAATAAAATAAATATGTAAGGGGGGCTCCCATACAACAAACCAGTTTTTTTGGCCTTTTCGGTACGGAACCCTTCGTGCGCGAGTCCGACTCGCACTTGGCTGGTTATTTAGGTATGACTCGTATACTTGTTTAAGTGGTATTCATATTTTTTGTGGAATTTAATTTAATGGTACAAAATTAATTTGACATTGGCAATGGATTGAAATCGATTTGATTGTTAAGAGTAGGTAATCCTATCGGTCGTCGATCAATTTCAGTGTCAGATATGCGATAGATTATGAGTTCACCTAAAAGCATATTTTGAAGACAACTGCTTTGGTTATTACTTTATTAATTGAACGATCTATGCTTGTTTGATTCGTGTGGTGGAGGCCCGTTAAAAAATGACCGATGTGTTTCTTAATCCGATACAGATGTGTACACCCGAATATGAATGTGGTGCCCATGTATTATATATACAGGTAAGTATTTTTATCTGCTATCTTATCGTTGGAAAAGCTTTGCTTAGTTTCATGCTTGATAAAGCGTGATTGTTTTATAAATTTATTTATTTACTATCTGTTGCCTGCGATTATGTATCTGCCTTCTTCGTCGCCTGACCACCGTTAAGAGCAAAATCGCTTGCAGTTTCCATCGTCGATGTTTGAAGTGACGTCCGTTTTTGTGTAGTTCTGCACGCTATTTTCGTTTCTTTCTTTCTGAGACCCCCAACATACGAATGGAATTTTTGTGAAATTATACCCTAATTATCCTACGGGATACATAAACAGTACAATTCGGGATAAAAGATAGCATATATGCTATTCCAGCCTGTTATACATCTATCTATGTTCCAAAATTAATACAAATCTTTACAACCGTTATTTCAGAATCTTTCGCATTTATAATGTAAGTGGTTAAAAATAACGTGCAAACAGACTATCTGCCCAAACAAAATTTAATTAAAAACGATTGTTAAATATCAAAGATTGCACCTTCTTGCTTTAATTAATGGTGACAATTCTTCTTGTTATTAAAATAGTAATTCATAAAATAATAAAAAGCTTCAACAAATGACATATTCAAACAACCCCTATACCCTCTTTCGAGCTTTCATTCTAATTAATTCAATTTAGAAACATTTCTGCGTATGACACAGTATTAAAGTAATATGAAATGAAACTCCGCGTTTCCGTCGTTCAGGAGTATCAGGACACAGTAGAAGTCAATTCAGTACATTAAATGAAATAAGGGGAATTTGCGAAAAGATATAACTGTCCGTACAATTGTAGTTTATGTCCTGACAAATTCATATTACATTTTAATTTTAATTTGAAACCAATTATTATTTTCATGTGTGGGATAAACTTAAGTATGTAAAACGCTAGTAAATACAAGTCAAAAAGCGTAAATATATCTTTAATTTTAATAAATTAAGATTAAATGAAAAATCATCATTACTGTGATAATTTAAATTCAATGCTTTTGTCCAGCAGTGCGATGTCTAATAGCCGTTACTAAACAACAATAGTATGATTATAACAAAAAACAGTTTAAAGAAATCAATTGGAAAGACAACTTCACCGATTAGATAATAGGTCCGAGATCTTGGGGTCCCCGGGTTCGATGCCCGGTTCGGGCAACAAAATGTTTCGAATTTCCGAACATTCCTCGGGTTTGTGATCGCCAACCCGCATTTGACAAGCGTGATTATTAAGCCTGTCCCATCATACTATGGTAACTTGAATTCAATGATGGAGGCTTTCGCCCTGCAGTGGGACGATTATAGGCCGTTAATTTTTTTTTTTTTTTTTTATGATCCCAATTTGAATAACTATTTAAAGCATTCGTATTTTGGAAACCAGAAACAACGAAGGTACCACAAACACCCAGACCCGAGAAAATTTAGAAAAACACATTTTTTCTACATTGACCCGTCCGGGAATCGAACCCGGGACCTCGGAGCAGGCGACACCTTGAAAACCAGTGTGTACGCCACTCCGCCACGGAGGTTTTTACTTTTACTTTTACTGAGGAAGTAGGGAATACTGAATCTCCCGCGATTGTGATAGTACCGCACGAATGAATTCGGATTTAATGTGTGCTGAAATGATTTAACTTACGAAATAAGTGAAATACGAAAGTAATTATGTATTAATTTTTCTCTTCTGTTTCATAGTAGAAGAAGTTTCGTTTAACATATCCATTAACATATTATCGTATGAAGTAATGATGTGAACTTGAAATGATATTTTATACTTGCTATATACGTTTCATACGATGCTGGCATAAAAATATCACCACTTCTCTGCCTTTGAGTTGGTGTAGTGGTTCGGTGTTTCGCCTACTACGCTAGCTACGGCTTTGATTCCTTGATTGAGGAATGATCAGAGGCCTTATTCCGTAATACAATGTCCGTATATTCGAATCCATCTGTCCCTATCATTCATACCGATTTCTCAAAGTATCTGAATGAGACAGATATATCCGTAAATACGAGCTTCGTGTTGCTGAGTAAGGCATCTGTTTAGGACACAATTTTTTCTTTAATAAGCTTGGGTCTGGAAGAGACTTGGCTTATCTTGCCTTCCGAAGCTAGTCTTGCTTCAAGCTAAGCTAAGTCCCGGGATCTGTCGCGAGATGGAAGTTTGGGGTGGTGGGATCTACCTCCTAGTGGTCCACCCTGGGCAACGGCATCTTTGGTTTTTCTAACCAATGATGACGGCTAACAGATCCCACTGCGGTGGTAGGCTTCGTAAGAGGCTGCCTGAATGCTACCACCTTCCTGCCGGAGTCCAGTGCCAAACAGTTTTTCTGTGTTCCACTGGTGTGTGGGAGAACCAGTACCTCTGAATAAGCTCGCTCCATCTTAGGCTTCTTCTTAACCGTATTGTTAAGTGTATAGGCAAGAGCAAGCCCATTATTTATAAAAAAAAAGTCGTAAAATATTACGTCAGAATCCTGTATTTATGAGGCTTAAAAAGCTCTGACCCCAGTTCATCCTCAAATAAATAACACGATAAGAAGAAGAGTACCTATGGGTGTCGTAAGACGCAACAAGAAGGGTACCACCAGAATAAGATAGGATGTCTGGTCTTCTACATATACCATCGACTAAAATGCGATCGCTAACCCACGTGCTGGTTAATTGTCGAATCTTTATGGCAAAGTCATTATACTTTCAGCTCTTTATATGACCGTCAGCATCGGATATCGCTGAATACTTCGTCCATTCCCCTTTAAAATCATTTACAAATAAAGTATTTACTTTGCAATGGTAAAGTATTGCGTGACATAGGATGATGACTGTACTTTGATCTTTTTCCACAAATAACTTCTAAACTGTTTGTTATACTTTTTATATTTTCGTTATAATTTTAAGACCAGCTGCCAGGTCTTATGTATACTACCTACACTAAACAAATTAACTAAATATGATGTGACTGTGTCTATAAAATTAATACTTCAAGGACTTACATGTTATATTTTGATTTAATAGTTGTCTACTAGGTACAGTGGTGTTTAGACGACAGTGTGGTCGTATGCAAAATTTTGTAAATTGTCGGCTCGTTCGATGATACAAATATTGAAAAGTTTTCTAAAACAATTTCAGAAAATTATGTTTTCTGTATCGTAGTTAGGATATAAATTGGTTAGCTAAATGTTTAGCGGTATAAGGTTTCAAGGTTCTATCAAGTTTTGGCAATTTACAATCTCAATTAATAAAATAGACCTCTTACCATTAATATCTAATTTATTTATCCGATTTACATTTTATAGTCCGATGCATAAAAATGTATATTGTTTATAAATAATATGTGTTTTCTGTTACTTACTGTCTGAATTTTATCAATTTATTCTTGTAATCGAATGATGTGCAACGAATTTTTATAGAATTAGTTATTTTTACTAAATCTACCAACATTACGAAGTAGTTTCATAGGATAGGTATGTTTAACTATATATTTTGCAGTTCTGAGTATTTGGTATTTAAATTGCTAATTCAATTAAATATTCATTATTTGTGATACTTAGTAAATGTGAATAGCTAGTTAAGCTATAGCAAAGAGCTCAAAACCGGTTAGGTATTATTATATGATAGTTTCATAGCAGAGAGTTGAAAATCACATTGCTTTATTTTATTTATCCAGAGAGTTAACTATGTAATTTAGTCTAGTGATAAGACTTAAAAAAACTGGTTGTAGTAACGGTAATAGATTGAGAAACACATTTTGTTGTGGTTTAGAGCAAAATTTTTTATAAGTTAAAAACAATTGATATGTTTTATCTAACTTAAATAATTACACTACTTTGCATTAGCAATGCAATAGTTTTAATTATGTTTAATAGCTTTTCGACCCAACCTTGACTTATGACTGCTCGTATTAGGACTGCTCTAGGTACATTGCTGTCAACCTTAAAATAATACATACCTTTTTAGCGAGGTTGGCTGCCATGTATCCTCCCATGTTTCCGAGGCCGAGAAAGGCCACATGTTTGTCAGCAGCTGAGCTGTAAGCTCTTCTGAATAAACACTGACTTCTGGCGGCCATTTTGTTACGCACGTCAGTCCTCGGCGTAGGCGCAGGGCAACTGAGCCGGTGTCGGCTGTCGCTCGCTCGCTGTGATACGCATGATTATCTTTGTACAAGTTGTGTAGTTTTTATCATCACTTCTGTAACTTTTTTATTATGTTTGTCACTCTGTAGACTGTAATGCTTAAAGAAAAGTTGCTA
This sequence comes from Anania crocealis, assembly GCA_949315895.1. NCBI lineage: Eukaryota > Metazoa > Arthropoda > Insecta > Lepidoptera > Crambidae > Anania > Anania crocealis. The sequence continues at coordinate 3,234,488 of OX438858.1, read as the reverse complement.
TTGTGCATGTAATGAAGAATTTACTTTGTTGTTTTAATTCAATGTCAGCCAAGTTTTGTAATTATGTGTTGTTTTAACCTTGTTAATATCTAGTAATATTTTTATTAACAGTTCATATTTTGTAATATTTACTAATAGGTACTGTATGTAAATCTATTTGTGCAAATCATAAGCATGTGAGTCACTATGATAAGATTTATATTTTTATTTCTTATCACACATGGCATGATAAAAAAATAAACTTGAATTTTATTGTACTAGAAACACTCAGTTACGCACACATAAAAATAGGAACACACCTCCATGTTTGTAGCCTGTTGAAAATGTGTCAGCCACAGTACAAAATTGAATCAGTAACTAATGAGTACTGTGAGACAGAGTGTGAGAGTAGTGAGGCTCGACAGAGACATAAAAAAATCTGGACTAGGGAATCTAGTACCGAAAAGCAGGATCTCGCGGGCTGCCGGATTGAAGTTATTATTTTTCTGCACAGGAAATAATAACTTCAATCCCCCGTGATTTAGAATACCTTAAAAATGTAAAATACAAAATAATAAGAACGTTTTTTTATTATTAAAATAAATGTTCCATAATATGGAAGATCCAGCATTTTTAATCCCTCGTTTGCGAGATTAGATTATCTCATCATAAGTTATCCAGCTTGGCTTTTTTTTACTACCACCTGCGTGCAGCTGTCTTTTGCTATTATCAAAAAACTGGACTAATTACTTAAAATACGCCATCGCAAAATTATTCCACAGCAAGGAAATGGCCTCCATCATTGAATTCAAATTACCACAGCAATGATGGTTATAGGCATAATCGCCATGCATGCCGAATGCGAATTTATGATCAAAAACCTAGGCAGTGTTTGTAAATACGACCTACTCTTATTTTCCGGTCGAGAATCGAAACAGGTCCCAGAGATCTCAGCTCGGTACTTAAACCAATAGATAGACCATTACATTGGCAATGTGTGATAATTCTTACCTTTTTATTACATAATCTATCGCGGAGTTTCTGTTTCGAATTTGAAATATAGTGAAGTGAAGACTTATCTCAACGTTTCACTTGTTTCAAGATTAATTTGACTGGTATAATTAGTTGATAATTAATTTTTAAGGCATCACATAATCCAACATTATCTTATCACATGACTACAAGTAGTCACGCTCTTTATAAGTAACATGTATAGATATTTATACTTCAGTATTTATACTTAATAAGATATTTTAGCAATTTAGTTGTCATTATAATATCAGTTTATTATAATATAAATTTGATAAATTATGTCTCAGGTGTGACTCGAACCCGCATCTCCTCGCATACCGGGCGCGGCGCGACGCTTTGAAACGCTGGCTTACAGCGATAAAAATATGCTTGAAAAATTGACGCCTGTGACGTAGGTCTCAGTGGTTAAATGGTAAAGCGCCGCGCCTGGTATGCGAGGAGATGCAGGTTTGAGTCCCGCCTGGGACATAATCTTTCAAGTTGATATACTGATATTCAGTATTTATGTTTCTATCTCACATATCGAAAGACTTATGCATGAAAAACTAAGTAAGCGTCATCACGATCACAATATATTTAACATCATCAAAATTCGTTAACCGTTGAATTGAGAACCTTCTCTATTTTTCTTCGGTCGATAATAGCCAATAATTTCCGTTTTATGCATCCATTACAGTCGTTAGTTTTTATTCTTAACCAACTTCAAAAAAGGAGGAGGATCTATATTCGTCTGTTCCTATATTTTTTTAATGTACAAAATAGTTATATTTTAGCATTATTACAAGGTAGGCCTTTTGGGCACATGTCTTTTTTTAGCTTATTAGATTTAAATGTCTAAATGCGGAATAAACTGATTCTATTCTATTCTATAAAGAAAATCACAAAGTGTCGTAACAACATGTGAGAGAAAAGACCTTGGCTGGCGAATCTTTAAATAAACAGGCGTGGTTTTAATAAAACGATATCAAACGTGTCATACCTACTCGAAAGCAAATATAGTTAAGGAAGGCGACAGTCAAAAATGTTTTTAAGTAAATGACGATCTATAAAACACTTGTATTGTCTTGTTAATAAACTAGCTTATCGCCATCGGCTTTGCTCGCGTGAACTGCATTTTATATCACGCGTGTGGAAACCAGTTCCCAAAAGTGGGACCTAATTAGAATATGTTATTTCTTAAGGTCTAATCTACCAATATACCAAATTTAATCTAAATTGGTTCAGTAGTTACTGCGTAAAATCGTACAAAACAAACTCATATTAACATTTATAATTTTTGGGATCTAATAGGTACTAAGTATGTCGCGATCACTGGACTGCGATCTGGACACATTTTTTATTTGTAAATATTTTTGATTTTGTATATGTACATAGAACTGTAAATTAATGTGACCATTGTTAAATAAAACTCACAAACGATTAAACCAATTAAAAAAAAAGTAGGTACATTCAGCACATTAAATAACTAATTAATCTATACTAATATTATAAAGCTGAAGAGTTTGTTTGTTTGTTTGTTTGTTTGTTTGTTTGTTTGTTTGTTTGAACGCGCTAATCTCTGGAAGTACTGGTTCGAATTGAAAAATTCTTTTTGTGTTAGATAGTCCATGTATCGAGGAAGGCTTTAGGCTATATAACATCACGCTGCGACCAATAGGAGCGAAGCATCAGTGAAAAATGTTGCAAAAATAATCGCGATCATAAAAACAGAAATTGACTCGTACGAAGTCGCGGGGAAGAGCTAGTCTAAAATAAACTATTATATTTTGTTATATTGTGTTTGTATTATAAAGCTGAAGAGTTTGTTTGTTTGTTTGTTTGTTTGTTTGAACGCGCTAATCTCTGGAAGTACTGGTTCGAATTGAAAAATTATTTTTGTGTTAGATAGTCCATGTATCGAGGAAGGCTTTAGGCTATATAACATCACGCTGCGACCAATAGGAGCGAAGCATCAGTGAAAAATGTTGCAAAAATAATCGCGATCATAAAAACAGAAATTGACGCGTACGAAGTCGCGGGGAAGAGCTAGTCTAAAATAAACTATTATATTTTGTTATATTGTGTTTGTAAACTGAAAATGGGTCATCCTTGCTAATATTATAAGCGCAAAAGATTATATGCGCAGATGTTGTTACTCTTTCACGCAAAAACTACTGAACGGATTTTAATGAAACTTTTCAGTAATATAGCTTAGATATCAGATTAACATATAGTGTATAATTTATCCTGAACTATCGTGTAGTTGCCGCGGGAACATGGCGATAAGCTTATATTTTGTGAAAAGTCCCGTGATGTATACGGTTGATGGCGCTGTCCTTCTGTTACCATATTTTTTAAGCAAACATTATTCGTTTCTCTCTGAACCCAATACCGAAAGCCACGCGGACGAAGTCATGGGCAAAAGCTAGTCTGTTACATTTTCTTTTTCGGGTTCTCACACTTAAATTATAATGCAAGCGGTTTCACTTGCTTTGTAATAAAGATAATTTAATGTAAGATTACGAGATAAAAGATTTTTTTAAACATATTATGTAGGTAATTCAAGTTTAAAAACTGATAATATAATTTCAATTGTAATATGTCGTATTTTAACAAATATAAATGTAGGTAGGTATTATATATTATCCAGCATAATCCTTCGTCCTTAGAAACAACTCGATCGTTTTTTTTTTAATATTTCCTAAGTTTGAAAATAGGTCGTAGGTTTGTGTATTTTCCCCATTCGCGACATTGGCGGAGTCGTGAGATTGTTTGAAGATGTAGGTCATTTTTATCCCGAAAAAATTTATGGTTCCCATGGTAGAATACCGAATTCGAAATTCAATTCATTTGATACTATCCTATTACTAAATCGTGTACCTTAAACTTACTATTAGAACCAAAATTCTAAAACATAAGCTTAGACAAAGTTAGTTTAGCCAGATAAACATATAGTATAAGGCTTGAAACCGGTTCAAAATTAACCGGTATTTTAGCGGTTAAACCAGTTCTTTCATAAAATTCCGTTCCGGTGCGAAACCAAATAGGAGCGATACTTTAAACCTAAATAAACCGGTTTATTCCTAGCCGCTTTAGTCGTGTAGCCGAAAAAAATATGCTTACGATAATATTAAAACTTTTAGTTTATGCCGAGTGTATAGAAAACGTGCTTTGTAAGCTATTTTAGAAAAGTTAGAAGTTTGATAGCTGTGCTTTAGGTATGGTTTAGGTATTTCGTGATATACCGTGTTACGTAATGTATATAGGATTAAAATTTGAAATTTTAAGTGTTTCATTATAAGAACTATCTTAACTTCGAGCTGTAAAGTTTTTAGAAAGTTAAAATATGTGTAAATATGTGTACTTGCGTCGATCGCGACGCGACTTGTTGTGACTTGTTGAAGTACCGCCGCGCCGTGCACGTTGAAGCAGTTTTATTCTTTCATTCATTGTGAATTTGTGATCGCTGCGCGCATCCTATCACCATGGGTCGAAAACACAATTCAAGTATATATCATCACTTTGAATGTAATGAAGTACCTACCAAAAAAATCCAAATGTCTAGTAAAAACTTGCAATACAGAGTTAAAGGTAAAGTTAAGGAGTACTTGAACCAATAAAATAATTCGTATTTACATATCGACGGTGGAAAGGCGAAAGGCATTAAGCGACATCCAGGGCGATATTGAGTTATATACATGGTTGGAATTAGAAAAAAATTCTGCGTCTTTTGAGCCGAGTGTGGTGTAAGTCGGAGCAATTTTTGTCGCCTAACTCCGTCACAAAAACGGCCATCATTTCTAAATGTCTCGAATTAAGTGACACAATTTTATTGATTTTTTAAACGTTTTGGATTTCAATTATTTCGCAGGTAGCTCTCAAGTCATCACGTCAGTGGTCACTTGTGGTTTTAATCCTTTCCCACTTTCAGGAACGTTTACATTTGAATCTTTTTTCCTTGCCTGTAATCTAAGAATGCTTTTCTTTATTATTTATAGCGTTTTGCTTGGAATCCAACTACAGAAAGCTGTTGCTTAAGCCTTAACCTTCACAGTAAAACAATGACGATTAAATCTTTCTTCCTGAAAAATCGAAGAAAATAATTGTCATATGAGCCTTTTATCCTTAACTAGCTGTTCCCTACAACTTCGTACGCGTCAATTTCTGTTTTTACGATCGCGATTATTTTTGCAACATTTTTCACTGATGCTTCGCTCCTATTGGTCGCAGCGTGATGTTATATAGCTTAAAGCCTTCCTCGATACATGGACTATCCAACACAAAAATAATTTTTCAATTCGAACCAGTACTTCCAGAGATTAGCGCGTTCCAACAAACAAACAAACAATCTCTTCAGCTTTATAATATTTGTATAGATCTACCCACAACCAGATGTTAGTTGTAAGTTATTTTACTTTAATTGAGTGTAAATTGAAATTTGATTCTGACCTTATTTAGGATTATTTTTGTCATTTATGTGTCACTTAAATCGTTTTATTTATGCAACCAGAGTATTCAAGGGGTTTGTAAGTCATGTTTTATTTCTATAAGCTTACTTTAATAAAAAACTTGAACCGTCTTGACTAAACCAATGCACTCTGTGCGATTGTGCAAACCGAACAAATTTAAAAAGGGCGACTCAAAAATAGATTGTTATCTTGAAATTATAGTAAAACCATTGATACGAGTATTACGGTCAACCTAGGCCTAAATAAAAATTAATAATGTATTGTAGAGTTTTAACTTAGGTGGAACATGTTGGTCTGATAATAATAGGGGTTAAAGTATGAAATTGCCGATTATTTTCCCACTTTTTATTTTGTTTATAGCTGTTAAGTATAGTCATATTATTGCGTAATTCTTTTTGTATTGTATCAAAAACTAAATAAAGTAGCTTTTGACTAAAAAAAATGCAACACTAGTGCCTACTACTTCAAAGGAAGTCGTTGAAAAGACCCCTTACAATGTGTCAGCTGACCTTATGGATTTAGAAAATTATTTTGCTAATGATTTCCGCTTGTTAATATACCGGCCTAGATACCTTCACCACACTACCCGCACTAACACTGATTTGAGGAAGCACCTGCACCACACTAACATTGATTGAGCAAGCACTATTTCATGCAGGAAAACCGTCCGCCCTCCCTCAAAAATGCATGCAGTACAGTTAATGCAATTATTAGTACCCAACACCAATATAATAAAAACCTCGACGCGTTTCGCCACTTCACGTGGCATCCTCAGGAGATGTTGTCGCCTTCGCTGCGCTCCGACGACTAAGCTGTGAAAACTGGCGAACAGGCCTTTTATAGAAACTCCCCACTACGACAACAGGTTGTGACGTTCAATCTGCGTTGTTATTGAAATTGGTTTGATTTGATTGAAAATGATTTGAGTTTTAATTTAAATGATAATTATGATTTTAAATTAAATAAATTTGAATTTAAATTACAATTATTGCGATTTGAATTTGAAAAAATATTGAGTAGTGGGGAAGTGACGAAACTGACCTGTTAATTCAACAATGTAAGCGTGTTGTCTTTTTTATGTTTTACTATTTCTAATTGTTCTAACACCGACAGTTTTAAACTTTTTTTACATGTGTGTAAAATTGAAAAAGTATGATCGTCTGGGATACTATGTCCCGAATCTATAAGATACCTAGCAAGATCAGTGCAGACAGTGCACTAAGTTGCCTGCTATTTGATTAAAGCAGTTACTATACTTAGTCTTAGGCGAAAATAAATTTATCCCTTAGATTAAGAACTTGCTGATTATTTGGAAAAAGGTTGAAACAGATATGAGGCGATAATCTGTATACAAAGGAGTAGAGAATTAAAGCTAATTTATCAAAGTCAAACTGTTATTGCTTCGAGATGCTGGCCCCAAAATATAAAGGCACCAACGTTTCTCTTCTCATGGGTGTTATAAAAGGTGACTGAAAGGCTTGTGCTCGAAGAAGACTTCTTATATCCACTATTACGAAACTGCAATCGCTAACCCGTCTGATTTTGGTGTAAAGGCGCATGCATCATGTATAGTTTTGGGTCACTTGATGTTAATCTGATAGTCATCGCCAGCTGCCCTTTCTAAATACTAATGAATCAAATAAAAAGTAAAGTAAAGTAACAGCCTATACCTATCCCACTGCAGGGAAAAGGCCTCCATCATTGTATTCAAGTTACCACAGCAATAATGGGTACTGGCAAAATGCGGGTTGATGATCACAAACCCGAGCAATGTTCGAAAATTCGGAACTTTTTGTTACCCGACCCGGGGATCGATCTTGGTCGGGACCCCAAGATCTTGGTACGGTATTTAAACGACTAGACCAACGGGGCATTCGAATCAGATGAATTGGAATAAAAAGAAATACTATCAGTGATTATACAGATGACAGTAATGTATGACTTTGAAACGTCCAAGTTTACAGTGGAATACATCTTTTTGTAGACATTATTATTTTCAAAGAAGCTGACAAAAATGACATAGTTTCTTGTTATGCTTTTTCTAGGCTTGTCCCGAAGCAGTAATATTACACTCATTCCTTTTTTGATATCGAAATTTTTTTTTTTCACATATTTATCCTCAAAAATCATAAGCCTCGACACTGATTCTAACTTCTTTACTGATGTAGAACTTGAATTTAAAACTTTTCGCTCACCGATTGACTGTTGTATTTAAGTGAACTATTGAGACATTTTTTTTCTTAATTTTTTATAAACATTTTGTCAACATCACATAAACTGTTTTGTGTGTACGAGTATTACTATTGAAAGCACTCGTATTGTGGAAATCGTTTTCTTCGTCTGGGAATCGAACCCAAGAATTTGGAGCAGACGACACCTTCAAAACCGGTGTACCTATACACCAGTCCATCACAGAGATCTTAAATTATTTGTGTCAATGAATACAAATTATAAGGCAAACAATAAGGCTTTTTCAATGTTTTATTTAAGTTTTGTATACAATGTAGAATAACTTAAGTAGCTTTAACTCAAAACCTGGTCAAATATAAGGTGCTTCAGACAAATTCCAAAATCTTCAAATGTCTCATAGGATGTTTTTCTTTGTTTACTCAAAAGTAATGTTGTACTTTGAATTATTTTGCCCTGCACAGGTACTTATAATAATACTGACCATTTCAGTCTTTAATTCTCATTCTATTAATTCAAGATTTCACTCTTTAGGTTTTCTGCTTGGAATCAATTAATATATACAATAAAGTTTAATCTTTTAGGCTGCTCCTATTTTTAAGTGCAACGGAATTTGAACCCTTTTTCCTTAATCTAAAAATAGGCCGGTTTAGCTTAACCGACATCTAACTCTGTAAATTATAACCCTATGGCTAAACTTATAATTTTATTTTACCGATCGTATTTTAAAACATATATCTCTAAGAGTTTTCACTGTTAATAGTGACAGAAGAATGCTACGATTTTTTTATGTGAAAAAAAACAAACTTTAAATCGCTCTCCGGTAAAGTTGTCAAAATGTAGCTTCAGGCTTTTCGCCTTTCCACCTTCGAATTTATTCTTTGTAATTTGCTTTACGTAATTTAGGTATCTAAGGTAGCCAGATCTTAATCATCGGGGTGGGTAATATCAGATTTTTACAATATCGAATCGAAACTATAAATATCGATATGATATAGGATTCAGAAACTATATATTGGTGTATCAATCTGTATTTGGTAACATGAAACCTATAAAACGATGTGTTCTGAAACTATATACTGTATCATAAAATGATATTGCATTTTGATTACAATTACCTACATAGAAATACCTACTCAAAACTGTCTTGATTAAGTACTTTAGGCGTATTATGGATGTTTCAGTAGTACCTTTTTACTTTGTTATTTTGTTTTAGTAAGTTATGCATTTATAAACATATTTAGAACTAACTACAACCATTAAATACATAAACTTAATAATATCAATGAACTTTCCATCATACTTGAATTTAAGCAAGACATTTTGAAATGTTTTATTCAAACTAATACCTAACTTAACTTTGTATACTCGATATCAACACTTTTTACACTTAATAACTTTTTATCTACAACTTAAAATAAAACCTATAATAAACGTACAAAAAACGCAAAATTATTTCCACTTATTTTCCCGCGCCTCCGAATTTATTAATCTCTTAATACCTACTCTAAGATTAATCTATTCTAGAATAAAAATAAAGCGTTAGAAAAATGGATCACCGAAGTTATAAGTTCAAGGACAAAGGTCAGTGAGAGTTTAAATTGTCAAATCAAAAATGCATCATATTGATGACAAAATAAGGTTCATTAAAAATGTGCCAAAATACACAAGAAAGTATATAATTATACATTTAAGGTTTGGAATCGTACGATTACCCGATTATTGATTTTTCACTCATTCACAAATCCTTTCAGTCGGCCTGCATCGGTTCTGTAGCCCGTATCGCGACCCGATACGGTTTGATATCCTACAACAATAAGTCTTGGATATCGTGTTTAACCAAATATATAGTTTTGGTAGGCACCGATATCGGATACTACGATATCGGTCTAATATACGTTTTAATATCTATATACGATTTGTATCGGCCATTCCTACAATCATCTTAATCAAGTTAGTTCGAATAAGTTCAAGAATTCTTTTCTGAAGAATTAGAATACACAAATATATGTCAAACAATTACCACTGAGCGTATCTGATAGGATAAATAAACAAACAACGTTACGTTGAATAAAAACAAACTTCAGACGCGCTCAGCGCTCGTAGATCTTCACGAAGCTTAGGTCGTTGACCTGCCGGAGCGAAAAGTTGAACCGGTTAATGAAAAATACCCATATTTTTCCGAACCGGTTAAAATACCGGTTCAAAGGAACAGAACCTTTTTCAAAAAGTTCCACCTGTAATTTCGTCAAACCGGTTCGAAAAAAATACCGGTTTCCAAGCCTTGAGTATACCTTGTAAACATTGTATTGATGTATGATCTAAGACGATTTTTACTACTTTTAGAGGAAAATAAATCGAAATGTAAGTACTTAGTTTTAAGTGTAATCTTGACTTGTTACCTACCTGTTGTGTTGTTTTACAAATGTTTTTAGTTAGCACCTACTCTCATCATTTTCAATTTACGTAACAATAAAAAAAAACTTATTAAAGTTTTTCTATAAGATCTAATCAAGTAAAAGTCTCGTCTCGCTAACATCCAGACGCTTCCATGGGACCCCCTGATTTATAGGAGGATCATTACAGATCCCGTTTTAATGTGTTTTGATTTATTGCATCGAAGCGGGGTGCGAGTTCGCCCCTAATTACCTACTGAAACGGATATAAATCTTTCCGAACATTCGGTGCGTATCGTATTACAGAGGCTCTACTGCTCAACGAGATGCCCGTATATACGGAAGTACCTGTCTCTTTCACATGCTCTAAGACAAAGGTTCTCTTACTTTTTTGGTGACCTTTGGAAAGCGAACACCTTGGCGGAACCCTTAAATAAACCAAAAATATCTATATGTGCATTCTTTCTTAAAAATAACAATTCAAGTACAATGTTTTATTACAAACTAGCCGTCCCGGCTTCACACGGGTGGACATAAAATTTTCTTTTCTTCCTTCTTTCTTTCTAATATTTTCTAGCAATAAATATAGCCTAATTATGTCACACATAATATATGCAAATAAAGTTATTTCTATTTCTATTTCTCAAGGTGAATGTAGATTTTCAATTATGTATATGAAAGAATTTTTGTATTTTTGTTGTTGTATAGGCCTATGTTAAACATTTGCCTTATCTCAAGCGGATGATGAGGATAAAAACAAAGGAAGGTAGATAAGAGCAGTGTTTGTTAAATAAGTAAAATAAGTAACAGCCTATAATCATCCATCATTCTCCATCATTGAATTCAAGTTACCACGGCAATGATGGGAACTGGCATAAAACGAGAGGTAATTTGCTAAAATGATGCTGTTCTATTTTTTTAAGAATTGTTTGTTACTTTAATTAATTAAAAAACAATGTTCGAAATATTATTTTATTCATCACATTCATAATACACTTATTACGACAACAACAATACATCAACTTACAAATATAAATGCAAAATATACAATTCGTAATACAAATCGAGTAGGAACTTTAAAACAGAAATATACATTTCAAATGCAAATACGTTAGCATAGACATAATTTGGGTCGTATCTAAGATACCATACCATTTCTTTTTTTAGCCATCGCACAACGCAATCAATAACAAATATCAATAACAAAAATTATCGTTGGAACCTCAAAAAGTAAATTATCGACACTAAAATAGACTAGACTTCATTAAGCGTTTCGAACTTTCGACTATCGCGGAACTGAGCTAAGAAATTTTGAGCAAACAGTAAATCGACCAATCACAGAGCTCTAAATATTTGACAGCGGCACATGATTGGTCAATTCACGTTCGCTCTTCTTCAGTCCCCAACTTCTTTGGTAAAGGGACAGTTTAATAATAGATAGAGATGCGCATAATATATCTTTTTATCAATCAATGATTTATAATTGCAAATTAATTTACTCAGATATTGGAATCTTTAAAGCAGTAGTTAGTTCTAAATATGTCATTACTCGAAAGTCGCAACAAATCCACACACTTTGTTATGTTTGTTTCTTATTGATAATACTATTATTTTATATACACAGTCGACATGTTTTTACATGCTAAATAACTTATTTCACTGGCTCTGTCGTGCGCATGCGCGTATGTTTTCAAACATAATCGTCACAGTCAGTCTACATTGCCTTACTTCAATCGAACGTAACTTAATGTGAATCTTAACGCTAAGTATTTAAAGATTTCTTTGAAATTGATGTTATAGATGGATTTAATAATGTACGGATAATACATACACTATAGAATAATCATTAAATCATACAAATAAAGGTTTAATTTGACTTAAGAGTTTTTTCTTTCAAAGATATCACTGTTAAAATTTTTTTTGATGCTTCAGCTGAGATATAATTTGCTAATTAATTAAAACGAGAGGTACTCGTAATTTGCTAAAATGATGCTGTTCTAGTTTTTTAAGAATTGATTTTGTTTAGAAGTAATAAAATTAAATCAATTGGGGGCAACACTTACCTCTAGTAGTTCTCTTAATGAGAGCAATCTGTAAAGTGACAGCTTAAACATCGGAACCCAGAAACAATTTAAACAAGTGCATTAAATAATCTACAAAAGCTTGTATCAGAACATTTTCCGACATCGTCTTTGTTCCTACATACAAATACACTTATTATAAACATAATGCTATAAGATTATTTTTTAATTAATATATTAATATGGCAACCCTGTTCCCGATAGATAACGTACATACACAACAGCACGTCAACCTAACACAAAACGTCAAATTTTCTCAATTGATATTAATATCTACTTGTTGGACTTAAAGTTGAAAATCAATTTAATGACCTTTAACTTTTTGGGTAGCTTGACCTGCCGCTGTCTGTACATACAGAAATGTTATTTATTTTCAGTTCTTATTACGACAATGCATTTCAATCACAATTTTATAAGGTCATCTTGTCAACTTACAAGAAAAACTCAAAAGAGATGTCCCGTTACAGGCCCAGACATTGTACAGTATTCTAAAAAATCAAGAAAAATCTACTGACTTTGGGAAAAATATAAATAACTGTATATAACGTATAATTTAGCGGCTCAAAAATAAATACAATCTAATAAATATCCCTCTCAATTAGGCATAATACAAGATGGCGTTTGACGAAAAAGAAAGATAAACCATAAACTCTTAAATGTCAATAGCTGTCAGATTTCCTTTGTCAATATTTGACATAACCGTTCTTTTCAAGTTTTTGTCACTCGTCATAATCTCACGTGAAAAGCTAATATTATATCTTTCGCAAATATATATTACTCGTATTTAGGCATTACATAAGTTAAAACTCTTTGTTTTGTTTGCTATTAATGCAACAAGCACAATTAGTAAGCAAACAATATCACTTGTTCGAATCGAGCTATGCGATTTTGAAATTGTTAATACTGACAGATGTCATCAAAGTGTCATCTTCCGCCATGATAGTTTTTGTTGTTTAGTATTTATTGCTATTCTAATAAGTTTATTTTTGTTTGAGCCATTAAACGAAGCCATTTTAAAGAATTTTGATAAAAACAAAGTGTTGTAGGTATATTGCCCTAACTTTTGGCAATGTGTGCAGTAAGCAAACAATATCACTTGTTCGAATCGAGCTATGCGATTTTGAAATTGTCGATACTGACAGATGTCATCAAAGTGTCATCTTCCGCCATGATAGTTTTTGTTGTTTAGTATTTATTGCTATTCTAATAAGTTTATTTTTGTTTGAGCCATTAAACGAAGCCATTTTAAAGAATTTTGATAAAAACAAAGTGTTGTAGGTATATTGCCCTAACTTTTGGCAATGTGTGCAGGTTCTGGGCCTAGCCTCCATACAATTTGGGACAACTCCTTTCTCAGTCAATATTCAAAAAATTAACGCTTATTAAAAAGCTTGAGATGCTAATCTTTAATATTGAAAATTGGTTGAGGAAATTTTAGTCTCGCTGTATAATTTATTGTATATGAATGGGTTGTATTGGTTGTAAATAAATATATTAATCTATTTTAAGGGTCAAATTAAATTATCTACTGGAAAAGTTATTCTAAAGAAGAGACACTTTGTGAGGTCAAATATCTACTGTTTCATCCACAGAACATGGAAAAAGGTTAGAAAGGCTGTCATGCGCCATTTGTATCAACACCGACGTCGCCGCTTGCGCCCCACTACACATGAACGAGTTCAAAGAAAGCCAATCAAGCGACCAATCACAGCGCTCACTTACATTCATGTTTGGGCAGAAATATGAACATTTGCTCATACCTCTGTGGCGAACCTGCCCCGCCTACGTCGCCTTTCTAACCTTTTTTCCGTGTTCTGTGGTTTCATCATCTGGTGATGATGATGTTTAAAATTGGACAGTAAGAAGTGACTTATATAGGACTGTGTACACAGTTCTCACATTTTATCTATACCTAACACCAATTAACATATTGGACATTCCAATACTTATTTTAAAGGAACAAACAGTGTTATTACAAAAAAAGATAAAAAATAAAAAAAATAAAAAATAAAAAGTTTATTTCATTAACAAAGTTTGTCTTAATCTATTACAAATGTTGACTCATTCTAGTAAATCCTTCACCTGAATCAGAAGGAGCCACTCTTCCATACCTTAAATAATTGATTTATTCTAACCAACGCTAACGTTTTAATATTGTAAATATAAAAGATAAACAGGTTTAAGCCTTGTCTAATTTTAGGACGACTAATTTGAAAATATGCATCCTAGATTATTAGTTCAGTGATATGTCAAACAACTCTAATTGGCCGTCTTATAATTAGACACGGTTTAAACATTGTTTTATTTTTTTGTAATAACACCGAAAGTGTTCAACAGGCTCACACTAGGCTCCGCCTTACTCCTCGCCTCTGCCACCTTCAGGAGGTCACTGACCTTCCCCATGAGAGGGCATACATACGTTTGGGTGTTATGTCAACTTAGTTGCATATAACTTCAAATTATGTATGTTAGAGGTTGAATTCGCGTTTCAGTCACTATGTCACTTGACATTAGCCGCATAAGAAGTGTTATAAAATTATGCATTTTATTTGGTAAAGTATGTTGACCACATTGTTTCATAACACCTGTTGGTACCGTGTTTTCTGCAAGTAAATATTTCATTTAATTTTATTTTAAACTTGGACCGTCTAAAATGTTGTTTTTGTACGGGACTTTGTATCTACAGTTTTCTTGAGTGTATGCGAACACTATAATGAATAGACATTGAAATTAAAGATATGTTCGAAAGAGCGGAATAAATCAAAATAAAATTAAAAATCAAAGCGAATTCAAATCCGTAAACATATCTTTCATTTCTCTGTGTATCTAGTACCTACATGTCAACTATACCTAACACCAATTAACTTACTGGACATTCCAATACTTATTCCAAAGGAACAAAGTGTTCAACGGGCTCACACTAGGCTCCGCCTTACTCCTTGCCTCTGCCACCTTCAGGAGGTCACTGACCTTCCCCATGAGAGGGCATATAAAAGTCTTCATCCATTCCTCGGCGCTGCGGCGGCCGGTCACAGAGTTCAAGTTCGGGGTTAACTCCGACTCGAGGGCAACGAACTCACCCATTAGTCTTTGAAAAGGAAATGTTTATCGTTACTAATGATATAAACGCGAAAGTTTGTATGTGTGAAAGAAAGAAGGAAAGAAATAAAAAATAAATTAAAAAAGAAAGAAGGACATAAAAAAAGAAACAGAAAATTTTTTTTTTTTGTGGCACGAACATTAGATGAGAAATAACATAAATTAATGGTACTCGTACCTAACTAATGGGTAAGTGGGTACTTGCTAGAATTTCATTTGCCATAATTCGTCGACCATTTGGATCAGCTGTAGTAAACGCTGCTTCTGAGCCATGGGTCGCGGGTTCGATCCCCGCACAGTACAAATATTTGTGTGCATGAACATGTCTGTTTGTACTGGTCTGGGTGTTTTCTATGTTTTATAAGTATGTATTTACAAAAAAAAAGTATATATGTAAGATTATCGGTTGCCTAGTACCCCATACGACAGGGTACTTAATAGTACCTTAATTTGGGACTAGGTGGCTCTGTGTGGCCCAGTGAGGCATGTCTTAAATATTTATTATTTATTTATATCTGCTATAATGGTCAACAGAGATAATATTGTTTCTCATAATATTCATATGTCATACTCATTGTTCACTATATTAGTCACGTGATAGAAACTTTGTTTACCATAAAGTCAACTTCTATAACATCATTTGTTATCATCATTGTAAGCCGTAATTATCATATGCCATAACATCTTTTGCCATCGAAATTGCTTCGAAAAAAATCATAAAATCGGTTTAAAATAAAGGATCAATAGGTTAAGGCTTAGTTAGGTTAGGTTAGAACATGAAAGAAAACGCCAGAAAGCCGGGATGGAATTTCCCCATTAATGTATTAATTCGATTGTGCCAAGCTTCGGCAAAGTTTTGTGATAAACTATTGTCAATAAATATCGCCCACAAATGTTTTGCCTACCCACCAATGTATTTAGAACAAATTTTGAAATAATTTTAGGGCACCTATAGGAATTTCATGAGCAAATGCATAGCTTAGATATATTCGAAATTAATTAAGTAGGTATGGCGTTGAAATATTCTGTTAAATAATATTATTGCAATTAATACGATGGATAACAATACGTATGGAAAGAAAGAAGAAAGAAAGAAAATTTATTGTTTAAGGGCATCACTACAACACATAACACGAAAATAAAGTAATATATAAACAAAAAAAAACATTGAACTACACACAAATTATAATTAACAAAATAATGAGATGGAGCACAAGACACCACCCATCGGTATAAATTGGCGTTTATCTTCTTCAGTAGAACAGTGTCGTTATGCGTGTCGCGAAGCCCATTACAAAAAGACCCCACTCAGCGCAAGTCGCTACCCACTACTTAGGAAACGTAACAGAAAGTTC
This sequence comes from Anania crocealis, assembly GCA_949315895.1. Classification (NCBI taxonomy): domain Eukaryota; kingdom Metazoa; phylum Arthropoda; class Insecta; order Lepidoptera; family Crambidae; genus Anania; species Anania crocealis. The sequence goes on along the minus strand of OX438858.1, from coordinate 3,217,911 downwards.
ATCTACCGCATCCAAGCTGTTCGTTAATAAGATGAACTTTGTACTTTTTCCTGAAAGTGCCAACTGTTTTTAAATTTCGTATTGGTGGAGGCAAGTCATTCCAACACTTGGACGCGGCGAATCTGAAACTACCCCGAAAAGCTGCCGTGCGGTGAGGTGGAAGAATAAGCGAACTACTAGAACGGCGGGTCCTGCAGTGCACGTCCCGGGTCCCCAGCAACCTTTCGTCAAGATATGAAGGGATATTACTCTTTATTGTTCCAAATAAAAATGTAGCGAAATGCAGCATTCTGCGCGAATCCATTTTTAAGATATTCGCTTTATTAAAATATAGAGTAACATGTGTTCGCGGTGGAATATCAAAACAATATCTTGCACAGGCGTTTTGCACAAGTTGGATAGCTTGCTTAGTACGCGAAAGCAATCGGGGGCCATATACAACATCCATGTAATTAAATTTAGACAAAACTAAGGAATCACATAATTTAATGCGGTTCTCGATTGAGATGTGTTGTCGTATTTGATAAAGAACTTTCAAATGGTAGAAACAATTACATATCACCCCATTTATGTGCTTTTCAAATCTTAACTCCTCGTCCATTAGAAGACCCAAGTTTCTGGCTTTTTTAACTCTTTCTATGACCTCTCCAGCAATTACTACATCAACACCTTTATTTTCAATTTTCCTGATCTGATCCCTTGTTCCTATAATCATGTATTTGGATTTACTACTATTAAGTACTAGCGAATTCGATCTTGCCCAATCAACAATACGCTGTAGATCGTCATTAAGTCGTGAGACCGCTCCACAAGTATCTTTGGGGTTGCATGATATATATAATTGTATATCATCAGCGTATATGTGATATTTACAGTGGCGAATCTTTGAAACTACATCTGCGCTATAAATGATAAACAAAAGTGGGCCCAAAATTGATCCCTGCGGTACTCCCTTGTGAACTACCTTGGCACTTGACATTTGTGAATTACCAACCCCATCAATGTGCTCAACACGCTGCGTTCTGTACTCGAAGTAACTTTGGAACCACTTAACGGCGTCAAGACTAAAACCATAGAAGCGCAGCTTTGCCAACAATAGTGGAATACTTATACAATCGAACTCCCTGGAGAAGTCCAGAAGAACGAGCAAAGTGCCTTCCCCTCTATCCCAATCATACAAAATATCGTCAACCACCCGTAACAAAGCCGTAGTAGTACTGTGGCCTTTGCGAAAACCAGACTGCGTCTTCGGCAGAATATAGTTATTTTCAATAAAACATTTGATTTGATCGGCTACTATCCTCTCCAGTATCTTTGATATACACGGTAAGACACTTACAGGGCGAAGGTCAGACATAGATAACGGGAGACTTTTTTTGGGTATGGGCTTGATTAGGGCTTACTGCCAGACCTTAAGAAATGTGCATGTTTCAATTGATCTATTTACAATTGAAGTTATAGCTGACAGTGAGTATGGCAAGGTAGCCAATATCATGTCTAGTGAAATACCATCTAAACCAATAGCATTAGACTTTAAACCTTTTAAAATTTTCAAGATTTCTAATTCATCAGCTTGTTGAATACTAAAAAGATCATCTTTTAAATTGTCTCGGCCAAATTCAAAGAAAGTAAGTTGTGATAATGTGATACTGCTATTCTCTGGGGTATTAAGAAAGTGATCGACATTCTCGAGAATATTGTTTACGTTCGTAAGAACATACATTTATTTCTTAAGAAAAGTAACGTACACAATTTCAATACTAGAAATAAAGATAAACTTGCCGTTCCAGGCTTCAGACTGCGAAAAGTAGGAAAATCGTTTATGGGAAATTGTATCCGTATTTTCAACAAATTACCAAAGGATATTGCTGAACTCCCTGTACATAAACTTAAATCGTATGTCAAAGTTATTTTAATGAAAAAGGGCTATTACACTGTTAATGATTATTTAAATGATAGAAATGTATGGCATTAAGTTGTCCCAGCTCGTACTTGCTTAAACCTTGTAAAAATTACCTTACCTTGTAAAAATGTATTTAAAAAGAGGCTGACAATAGTGACCGAGTTTCTTGCGCTGCTTCTTCTCGGCACTAGCCCAGACTTGTCCCGAAGCAGTGGTAGGTTTAAATTGGGACGTGTAAAAGCGCCTCCTGGGGCCTATTTGCAGAAATAAAACTGATTTTAACTGATTTTTGATTTTAACTGATCATTTACTGCGTTAGGGTCTCTGAACATATTACCTGGGAGATTACATTTTGTTTTGATCCGTACATGTTTTTTTATATGTGACCAGACCACGCGTGGATCATTAGACTTTTTATTTATGTAGTGATCAAAATATGCTCTCTTTTCTCTCAATATAGCCTGACGTACAGCAAGTCTCCAATCTTGATAAAATCTTTTGTGCTCAATGAGTCCTGAGGCCCGTGCCCTTGCCCACGCCTCATCTCGTCGCTTCATCATCAATTTTATATTGTAAGTGAGCCATGGATATTGATAATGTTTATGAAAATAGTTTTTACCGGTGCGTGTACATCTAAAGTATCTACATATCGATTAAATAATGTAACCATGTCATTTACATTTCCTAGTTCCCAAATACATCAACAGTTCAGTTCCTCTAAATGTTTTTTAAATAATTCTTGGTTCAGACTTCCAATAGCCCGGCGTCTCACTTTCATTGGTGATGGCTTCACTTTACTAATACTCACAGTGCACACAACAAACGCGTGCCTTTCTAGATCAGGAATATGATCTACTAATACTGCACACATCTGAATGTCTGTGCAAACCAGGTCGATAAGAGTCTCACTATGTTGAGTAAAATGAGTCAGATCTTTTACAAACTGTGTAAGCCCATGCCATGTCAAAAAGTCGTTAACCCTATTTTTCCCGTAATCGGTTTCACTCAACATATTGACGTTAAAGTGAAAACGCCAGAAAACCGGGATGGGATTTCCCCATTAATGTATTAATTCGATTGTGCCAAGCTTCGGCAAAGTTTTGTGATAAACTATTGTCAATAAATATCGCCCGCAAATGTTTTGCCTACCCACCAATGTATTTAGAACAAGTTTTGAAATAATTTTAGGGCACCTATAGGAATTTCATGAGCAAATGCATAGCTTAGATATATTCGAAATTAATTAAGTAGGTATGGCGTTGAAATATTCTGTGAAATAATATTATAATAAATAAATAAATAAATCATTTATTTTCATGTAAAACAGTCACTGTTACAAACATTGACCCAAGCTTCCTTTTAGGTAAGAAATATACCTACCCGTACCGGGAAGTATGGCTCCTCTATAGCTAAAAGTTATTTTTTACACAAAAATTTTTGATTTTTGATTAAAACTACATAGATTTCTATAGAGTAATATCAATATCAATTATTGCAATTAATACGATGGATAACAATACGTATGGCACTCGCTTCATTATGGAATCTAATGTACGGCCAAATAAGAGTATGTCACTTAACTTTTACGGTAAACAAACAATTCGGGCAAATGAAATTCGGGCATATGATTATTATTGCATATATTTTTCAAGCAAACAATAGACAACCCTAACTAATGGCACCAAAATGGATAATTGTTACTCTTTCACAAAATAATTACATAACGGACTTTGATTAAATTTTGTAGTAATGTAGATTAGACATCGAACAGTTAGGTCATAATTTATCCTAAACTAGTCTTATCAAAGCATACTTATAGTCAGACACGAAGCAATCAAAGAAAATTTTCTTTTTTGCTTTTTATTAAAATGATATTTATTTTATAAAAGAACATTTAATTTACGGATCTTGTATTTATAGTACATCTTAGTAATACCTACTAATATATGCGCGCTTTAATGGATCAATCAAGTCAGAACGACTGCACGAATCCGGATAAAATTAAACAAGGAGATAAATAGAGGCTGGATTGGAACATAGGTTACTTTTCATCCCCTCTACGCATATTAAGTCACATGCATCAACTAGTATTAATAAAGAGTGATAATTAATTAATCATGAATTTTGATCCCCGCACAGTACAAATATATGAACATGTCTGTTTGTACTGGTCTGGGTGTTTTCTATGTATTATAATTATGTATTTACAAAAAAAAAGTATGTAAGTAAGTTTATCGGTTGTCTAGTACCCCATACGACAGGGTACTTAATAGTATCAGTATATAATCTTGAAAAATGATGTCTCAGGCGGGACTCGAACCCGCATCTCCTCGCATGCCGGGCGGGCGCTATACCATTAAGCCACCGAAGAGGCTCCGAGACATAATTTTTCAAGATTATATACTGATATTTTAATTGCAATTTAATTGCTAAAATATCAAATAAAGTATACTTAATAGTAGCTTAATTTGGGACTAGATTGCTCTGTGTGGCCCAGTGAGGCATGTCTTAAATATATTATATATTGAAAATATTAGGGGTTAAAGTATGAAATTGCCGTTTTGTATGGACAAAATCGAGAAAAGTCATTTTTCCATACTAACAATTTTTTAGTTTTTTTAAAAACACCTAAACTGTTTTCGATGCAATTGAAGGTGAAAGTTAGATGGTTATAAAGCTTTATAACCATCTAATTTCACCTTCAATGCGTAGCTACGCATTGTAGTATTTAAATTTCTGAAAATCAAAGTATATAATACAAAATTACTTAATTGAAGCAAGAAGGTCAGCTGACACATTGTAAGGGGTCTTTTCAACGATTTCCTTTGAAGTAATAGGCACTAGTATTGCATTTTTTTTTTTAGTCAAAAGTCACTTTATTTAGTTTTTGATACAATACAAAAAGAGTTACGCAATAATATGACTATACTTAAGAGCTATAAACAAAATAAAAAGTGGGAAAATGATCGGCAATTTCATACTTTAACCCCTATTATTTACTTACTGTCTCGCAGCAACAGCTATGCCCTCAACTTGCACCGGATTGGTGTAACTGTTCTCTATCTGCCAGGCGTTCAGCCATGTTGTCACTCTGTAATAAAGCCATACCAGTACTTGGTATTCAATGTGATTTTTTTATCTAAATATACATAGTGTCAATGGCGAGAGAAAGCAATTTCGCTGCCGGATATACAGGGTGTACAATAACAAAACAGCTGCTTTAAAAGGTCATAATAGTACATGGACAATGTTACATATTGATGATATCGTTTTATCTCTTACCTGTATTATTATTATAATTGTAAATTATATATATACACCGTGAAATTTTAGTGGTTGTTTTCCCGCAGTAAAATGATTCTATCTTAGTAGTACAATAGATTTGTGCAGTTTTTATTTATTCAAATAAAAAAGTAGCAGTTTCACGATGGTGATAAACGAAACTCGAAAGCAACCTCGAACCAATGGTACCAGCCGCGCCGCAGCCGGTCACCGGCCGGGGTCATTGCCCCTCGCGCGGTGCAGTTTATGCTGTATTACTTAGTGCGTAAAGCTTCTTTTGCTTTGAACATTGATTTCGTGCGGCAAGCAGTACCCAAACACGTCACATTTTGTAAAGATACTATCGTATCTCACGCCTTTGAGTTGATGATTATTTTTTTGATTAGTTGAGAACAACGATATCTTTATTTTCAAAAAATAACTCGCACGATTCGATGGTGCTACTAAAGGTAAATCGTTCTGTTGCGGGAAAACAACCACTAAAATTTCACGGTGTATTATTCTTACTTTTGGTGACATTGGGCAAAATATTCGTAAAAATGCGTGACAAGGGTAGGGGGGGTCTGAAAATCTCAAAAATCATGTGACGTAATTTATGAATGTTAATTAAATGGATAGGATGAAATAAATGGATAATAAATAATAAGTCGAGGGCTTTAGTCGGGCAAATGATTATGCACCTTGACAGACATATAATGCGTTATGGTCTTGGCTCGGTAGACCATGGGGCGTTAAAATTCTACTAACTTCCGTAAGTTCAAATAATTAACAGACTTACAAGTCACCGTGTATGAAGGCGAAAGCTCGTTCCCTCAAAAGCACGAACGTGTGGACGCCCCGCGCCACTTGCTCTCCAGGCCAGTCTAGACTCGGGAGGGATTCACACACAACGGCCTCTGGAAACATTTGATACAACGTATAACATTACTGTCGTCTGATAATATTGATTGCCTTCTGATATGTCTGTTTGCCTTATCTTTGCCGAATTGTGTATCACCATGATGTATTGATAGGAAAAGGAATGTTATTGAATAAATAAATGTTATGATGATTTCCAATGATATTACAAAAATTATTGATAATTGATTTTTGATCTATTTTAATTATTTAACAGCTTCTCTACAGGATTCCACGTGTTTCTTGTATAGACAGCGGCAGGTCAACCTTCCCAAGTTAAAGGTCATTGAATTGATTTTCAACTTTAAGCCCAACAAGTAGAGATCTATATCAATTGAGAAAATTTGACGTTTTGTAGTAGGTTGACGTGCTGTTGTTTGTGCTTCTTCTGTATAATAGATTATACGCCAAGCATTGACGTAGTATAAAAAACTAGATAAACAATCTTGCGTCAAAAAGTGCCCCAACTAAAATGCAGTCATTTGACTTAAGAATGCACATTTAGTACAACCTTTATCAATCGAAGAGTTACAACATATCATAAGTATCCATCCATTCTATCACAGTCTATAAAACCATACAGTCTTCCGACGCCTTTGATCTCATGGAAAATGCCGACAATGCAACGTCTAGATAGTATCGTAACGGCCAGGGTTGTCACAAATAAACAATATATAAATTTATTTATTGGAGATAAACACTCGTAATCAACACCCCAATTAACCTCAAAACTGACACACGTATCAAATTCTGAAATAATACGTCAGCCATCTTGGATTTTAAAAGGATAGCATTTTCATAATCAGCAGCCCAATTAACCTCAAAATTGACAGCTATTCAACTTATTAAAAAAAAATTACGTCCACCATCTCGAAATTCACCCTTAGTAAATAATAAAAAAGTCCGCCATCTTAAATCAATTATTATAAAGATGGTATTTTCATTATCAGCATTCCAATAAATTCCAACAAACAAATATAAAATAATTTAAAACACAAACATTTGTTAGCACTGAATGCTGTGTCCCGAACTGCTAACATCGTTTTGTTCGCAGTTCGGGCTCGGCCTTCCCGCGTCCGCCCCTCACACCCTGCACAATTGCCCTGTCTAGACGTCTTCGTCGGACGACTGTATGGTTTCATAGACTGTGATACTATTGTACATACATACATATGCACTTAAAAAACGCATATAATTCAGGAACTTATCTTTGTAATCGGATCAAAATTAAGGTTTATTTTTGTATTTAGTGACCTTGACACACAGTGCTCTTAAGTAAAATATTGACATTTTATGTTTCAACTACTTACGTAGTTCAAAAATAAAATAATCTTATTTATGTAATCAAAAGATATGAATGATCATGGAAATAATTACGGTTTAGCTGCATGGATATAAACCAAGGCCTTCAACTTAAAAAAAAAACAATCATCATGCTGACGGGACCAATGTTTTATAACCCCGTCCTGCCATTACCATAGTCTAAGTCAGCTATTTGAAGTTGAATTCGACAAAGTATTCCTTAAATTACTTTTAATAAACAGAACTTCGAGAAGTAACATACATCTCTACAGGCATATTACTGTATTTAATTTAAAAGAGAACTTACCATTAGGGGTGGCTTCAGCCTTTGTTAACAATTTCAGACAACTCGCCAAGCTTGGCAGGGAAACAGGCAGCAGCTCGCATAGCGAGGCGTAGTGGTCGTACCTTTAACAGATTATAAGATTCATATTATTATTGAGATCAGACCAAAAACTAATCGAACGCGCACTGTATGATCTGCGGATAGGCGTATGATCTGCGCCAGGTGGACCTACGATCTGGCCCCCAATTCCGCAAATTTTCAAATGGCTCAATAGAATCGTAATTGCATCTCAATTGTATATTTTGACACATGATCAACTAAACGGTCTACCAAGTGAAGAAAGTGGTCCATCAGTATTGGCAAAATTGTATGTTTAAGTAAAATAGCGATATGGTTGAAATCATTGACTTACCTTTTAACAATGAAGGAGATGCACATTGATGACGTATTAGTGTTAGTAGCGGTCAGAATATTTTCGCATGAGAAAATCAACCCTATAGTACTATGACGCGCTGATGATTTTCAACCTTAGGGTGATAGACCACCCACCGTATAATGGGGACTACCGTTTCTTTGCTCACCAGTTGGCGCCACTGTAGACTGAGGTCCGGAGGTATAGCTATCAAAGGCGATTGGCGCCGAAACAAAGTGTTACATCTTGAATCTAATTAAGGTTATATTGTTTATAAATAACTATCTTGATAGCAACAAACTAACTTCTGAAATAGTTGCTCTTGAGACCGCCTATTTTTGCGCTTTTTCTTAATTCCGCTTTTAAAGCGTTCACATTAATCGCCAAATAATCCATATTTGCGATATTTTACGAAGGAGATCACTTTCCAGTAGGTAAATTAAAGAAATTATAATTTATGCAACAAATTCCGCTAAAACCAGTACAAAGTGAATGATATTGGACCTCACGCGACACTAGCGCCTCTAGTGGCAAATTCACTAGCGATAGCCACCATTGCAATCAACTATCTGAATATGCGGTTATAGTACAGATCTCGCTAAACTACTAGTCCGCTCGAAAGTTGCTTAGCGCTGGTGTACACAAGGGCACATAATATTTAAGTTTATTTATTTAAAAATGTTTCGTACCTACTTAAACATGCTTCCGTCCTAAAAACTAAACCGTCAGAACAGCTTTTGCCAAACATCAATTCTCAGCCCAGGCAATTGCAGTTTATAACAAAGTAAATAGGCTTCTTTTTATTTACAAAATTTCCTTCATTCAGTGTAAAGAGAAAATAACAAGCTGGCTAAAGCAACTAAATTAAGATGAAATTGAGTGCCTGTTACTACGTCAGTAAGTCAGTAATAATAAAGCACCCAAACACACACACATACACTTACCTTCATTCGTTCAATCGTACACACACACACACACACACACACACAACACAACACACACACACACACAACACACACACAGACACACACAGACACACACCACACACACAGAGACACACACACACAACACACACTGACACACACAACACACACACACACACCACACACACACAACACACACACAACACACACACAGACACACACACCACACACCCCACACACACACACAGACACACACAGACACACACCACACACACAGACACACACCACACACACACAGACACACACCACAGACACACACCACACACCACACACACACACACACACACACACAGACACACACACACCACACAGACACACACACAGACACACACACCACACACACAGAAACACCACACACACACACCACACACACACAGAGACAACACACACACAGACACACACCCCACACACACACACAGACACACACCCCACACACACACAGACACACAGACACACACCACACACACACACACACCACACACACACACACAGACACACACACAGAGACAGACACACACACACCACACACACACACACAACACACACACCACACACCCCACACACACACACAGACACACACCACACACATACACACACACAGACACACACACAGACACACACACACCACACACCACACACCACACACACACACAGACACACACACTCAATCCTATGTATAAAATGAGCAATACACACCATAACTTTATTTTATTTTTATTATTTTTATTTTACTTTAATCCCAAATTATAAATTATTTATTAACTTTGTAATGTACACGAAAGAGCGGGCGTCTCCTAATACAGGTTTTTCCCAAAAACTTAAAAGGAGATATAAGATCCCACCATACAACAACCTTCACCGAGCTGGTCGTTAGATGAAAAGTATTTTATATGCAATTAAATATGCCAATAAATATATTGCAAATAAGTTGCCAAAAAATTTCAGTCCAGAGTAGAATTTTTAAAATTTGTCAACCGAATTTCAGGTCTGGTTTTTCGCATTCAACCCTATACCACCGTTTTCATATAAAAAAAGGGACTATAGTCCCTTTCGGGAACTGAGGGAATAATTAAATAATAGATATTTGCATTTAACTTTATTTAATTAACCAGACCGGTGCAAGTTACTAGTATCGATTTACCTGTTTATATCTGCCTACTAAAGGGTTGTGGTGGGAAAAAAATAGTCAACCTAACGTTTGCTTATTCTATGGGCTTCATACTTTCGATTGGTATGGAATTTGTCTATTAACCAACCAGTGAAAATTTAAAAATAAAAAAAATAAAAAAATGGTAATTAATCATACTCTGGACTGATTTTTTTAGTCCACTCATTTGTAATATATTTATTGGCATATTTAATTGAATAGAAAATACTTTTCATCCAATTGTCCCAGCTCGTACTTGCTTAAACCTTGTAAAAATCACCTTACCTTGTAAAAAAATATTTAAAAAGAGGCTGACAATAGTGACCGAGTTTCTTGCGCTGCTTCTTCTCGGCACTAGCCCAGAGTTGTCACGAAGCAGTGGTAGGTTTAAATTGGGACGTGTAAAAGCGCCTCCTGGGGCCTATTTGCAGAAATAAAACTAATTTTAACTTTTATTTTGATTTTAATAACCAGCTCGGTGAAGGTCGTTGTATGGTGGGATCTTAAGAGTATACGTTTTTCTTCAAAAAATAAAGAATATTTTGGTTGTGATTGTGATTTATTGATGCATAGCAATTTGAAACTGTTTACTTATTAACTTATTATTATTGTTGTGCCCGACTGTGTTCGAATATTCTTAATTCTTGTTGCCCGACCCGGGGTTCGAACCAAGGACCCCGAGATCTTGGCCCGGTAGTTAAACCACTAGACCAACGGGGCTTTGTTCTACTAATATAATGATGGTGATGATGATGATGATGAGATGATTTGTATATTGTTATGTATTAAAACACACCTAGACCAGCCTGTGAGGATGATGCCTCCAAACGTATTTCTCGGGCTGTATTTCTTGATCTCTGTGATCCACGCCTCATGGTTGCTGACGTAGCGGTTGACTGGCGATAGTATCTATAATAAAATGTGAGTATTTATTATAAAACTGAGAGATCTTTTGAGACAAAGAAAGTTTTTCAATAAAATCAAAATATCGGAAATATATTTAAATAAACAAAAAATATTTTAAGAAACCACATTTAGTTTCAATATCTAAATCTATAAAGCATCGGTCGACCCAATAACTAGTTACATATATTTTTTTCTGATGCTACAACCAAAAAGTGAATTTGATAAAAATATACACCAAACATCCTGAATACAATATACACCAAACACCAAACAGCTATTATTTTTTAAAGTGAACTCTACCGCCCTCTTCTCATGGGTGTCATTAGAGGTGACCCGCCTGCCAAAAGTGCAAAAACCTGTTTTTGGAGATGTCTGTATCCAGCATTAGAATGATGTGAGCTGATGGTGATGAATATGAAGAATGTCATGTTGGTGGCGACGATAGAGGAGCTGCAGGTGATAGAAAGGGTTATGTTGGTAATGATGAAGATGGTGATGATGATGGTGGTGATGGCGATGATAATGGAGATGGCAATGTTGGTGGCAAAGATCCTAGAGGTGCAGGTGATAAACAGTTGTGATGATGGTGATGATGACGATGATTGTGATTTTGGTAGCGAGCGAGGATAGAGGTGCAGGTGATGAAAACAGTGGTGATATGATGATGGTGATAGTGATGTTAGAGGCGAGGATAGAGGTGCCGGTGATGAAAAGGATGATGATGATGATGATGATGATAATGATGACGATAGTGATAGTGATGATGATGTAGTAAAGGTTACCTGGCAGCTCCCGTTGGCCCCTTTGTACGCGGACCCGGCCCAGACCTTAGAGAAAAGCTGCCGGTAGTTCTCCCACAGCATCGGGTTGATCTGGAAGAACTCTTTCGCGTTGTAGTCCCAGATCACCGGTTGTACTAATTCGCTCAGCTCGTATTCTGTAAGTAAAACGGAGTGACGAAATTGCCAGACACATCTGATTCAATCAGATTACGAATTCAGACATTCATGGATTACGGTGCAGCTCTACTTATTGTCTACTGCTATAAATAATTAAATATTCGAAAGATCACATCTTTACATTTATAATGATATGGAATTATATTTCATGTTTGAAATTGTATCTTACCATACAAGTAGTTCGAGTCCCGCCTGGGACATAATTTTTCAAAAGTGTAGAAAAAAATAAGCTTTTACATATTTAAATGCTCTAGAAAGAATAAAATAAACTTTAAAACTTTTACTATCACTTGGGTGAAAACCATTCTTACGTAACATTTTCTAAGTCAATATTTTATATTACAAATAGCGCGGTCAAGTTTGAATCTTCCGTAAGAATAGAGGGTAGGGTAGTCAAAAATTGACCCATGTAAAAGCTCCTACACACACCCGGCGGCATACAAAGCCGCCGGCTTTGCCGCACAAAGGAGCCGCTGGCATGGCCGCCAGGGTGTGCCGGGGAGTTACACGGCTTGCCGGCGTCAGTTCGTTCCTGGCATTCGAGCGGTAGTGATGTACGGTTTGTGTGTATTAAACAAATTAAAACGTCGTTTCATTGGGACGACGAAACTGTGTTGCTATTAATTGAAAAATTTCATGAAAATGATATATTATGGAATCCCAGAAATGCAGACTATAAGAATAGGAACAAACGAACGGACGCATTGAACATAATTGCAAGTGTATTTGACATTGATAAAGGCGAAGTAGAAAGAAAGTTAAAAAATTTGACCTCTGATTATTTTCGGGAAAAAAAGAAGCAAGTTGATGAACAGTTTGTATTTTTTTCTTATTAAAATAAAAATTACAACTGCGGCGGCAGTGCTGATCATTTCCTTATTTATTGTAACCAACCAACCATAAAATGTGCACCTCGATAGCGTTCTATGTGACCGTCACAACCGGAATGATGCTTGGCGGATTTGCGCGGCTTTTGTCGGCGGCATTGCAGCCGGCACTGTGTGTAATAGCCGGGCATGCCGCCGGTTTGTAAGGCAACACCCGGCGGCTGTCTATTCCAGGGAATTTTGCCGCATGAACGAGGAGCTTGCATTTACCGCCGGCTTTGCCGCCGGCATTGTGTGCCTATATCATCCTTACATAATTAATAAATTGCTCGAATTCGCTAATGACATCATACACAACATATTATATTCGTCCATTTTCAACCTACTGATACATACGATTAAGGACATCGACGCTGATATTCCTCAACATATCGTCCCACATGAGTATAGTGATGTTGGGCCGACTGCGTCTCAGGAACATGCACACGTCTTGTATGTGATCGAGGTATAGAGCGGCCGTCTTCTGCTCGTCGCCAGCCGTCCTAGTCTGACAGTCGGGGCATACACCTAAGTGCCACACCTGATATAAAAAAATAATATTTAGACATATAAGATCTTTTCGCTCAAAGCGATCTCTTCCAGACAACTTTTGGGAATGGGAAATCATAATATATTAAAATTAAACACAATTAAGACGCTGACATGAGCCAAATTGAGCTCAATGAAGATTGTTTTGCTTTAAGCCTATGGCTCGTATTGTTGCCAAATTCTATGTTGTTGTAATTGATCATATTTTTGACCAGGTGGCTGTTTCCAAAACACGATTCTAAAAACTTTTCTCGATAGAAAAAAATCTCAAAGTAGCCTCTGAAAATACATAAATTACCATTTTTCTCAGCAGTCCGTATAACAATGATAATAAAATTTTGCTATATTGTATATTACATGTTGCTTAAGCAAATGGCTGATTTAGATTTTTAATAAAATGGCAATTTTAAATTGCACAACGAATTTTGTTGTTTGGCACTTAGGCCCTTCTATTCCATGCGCTTTTTCTCTGTCACTCCTACGGGAATTGACAGTGATAGCTGCGGCGCGTTCCAAAGAAATTCAAAGGCGAATAAATTTGTGGGCGTGTTTATTGCTCAAGGTCATCGGCTGCAGTCAGCGTCTTAAGATTATTTTGCAAAATATGCGTACGAGAAATCTCAACGGTTGTAGATTCGCAGTGTTGTTTCTATTTTCCCACCATGGCGCTGCCTAAATTTGTCACAGTCATTGCGTGATCATTTTTACTTGACCTGGCCGTGTGGGCAAGTGTTTTTTTTAAATATCCTTATTCCTTACATATTTTGTAAACTTAGGTTTTTTTTTATTAATGCTTGCTCTTGGCTTCACACTAAACCCTAGAGTTGAGAGAAAGCATACAATGAAGCGAGTTGACTCAGAAGCGCTCTGGGAATCCCGCACGACGGAACACAGCGAGTGCTGTTTGGCGTCGGATTCCGGCAGGATGGTGTTCGCAGCTGGAGTTATCTCTCAGCCATCACCTCACACCGTCATGCTTGGAGTGGATGAGGAAGTGGAACTCACCACCTACTACGTTTAGGGGGTTTAAAAACACATCATTACGTATCAGCAGTCGGGTGAGGGTAGTTCTAAAATGTTGCTTAAAACGTACCTCATCAGCGCCAATGTGAATGTACTCGGCGTCCGGCTGAGCCATCAGAGCCTGTTCCAACATGGCCCGCACAAGCGCCTTCGACTCGGGCTTCGAAGGACAGAGTACGGCGGGCGACTCTCGAGCCTCTCGCATCTTCTGGTACTTGGGGTGTTTAAGAACAAACTCCATGTGCCCTATCGTTTGTATGAGTTGGATCTAAAACAAAACAGCATAAAACATATAAAGTAAAGGCTCATAATCATCCTACTGCAGGGCCCAAAGAATATGGAAAAAGGTTAGAAAAGCTGTTATGCGCCATTTGTATAAGAACCTACCTATGTCGCCGCTTGAGCCCTACTTACACGTACGAGTTCAAAGAACGCCAATCAAGCGAATTCTTTTGACGTCACGCGACCAATAGGGTTGCGCGACGTTCAAAGAAAACAATCACAGCGCTCACGTTTGGGCAGAAGTATAAGCATTAGCTCATAACCTCTGCGGCGCGCCTGCCCCGCCTACATCGCCTTTTTAACCTTTTTCCATGTTCTGTGTCAGGGCCTATACTCTATCATTGAATTCAAGTTGCTACAGCGATACCCATAAAATATGAGTTGATTGTTTTGAGATTTCTACCATCACCTTGTTTTTTATTAGTTTCTGATATTTGGACACGTAAGTAGGCCACATACTTATATTTCCAATTGTAATATGAAGGATTATGTAAATATAAAATATGTAAAGGGTCATCCACATATTTAGTCCGTTACACATTAAAGGGGGGGGTCTAACTTATGGTGGCATTGGGCAAAATAGTATGGGAATTTTCGTAACAATGCGTGACAAGGGGAGAGGGGCGTCTGAAATTCTAAAAATCGTGTGACGTAATTTATAGATAACCTCTAAGGTAAAGAGCCTGGAACAGCTGTTTTACTGGGTTTTACTACGAAATAATTACACATTTTATGATAATGTTTGAACACTTTTCGCATTGGTATAGGAATTGTATCAATTAGGAATCTAATTAAATTGAGAGCCTTCCCTTAAAATTTTTCCCTTGTTTACAGTATGTATAAATATAATATAGGTATAATCATAATTTGTAATTTTTTGTTAGTTGTACATTGAATGGATAAGCATGGAGCAGTAGGTAACATAATAGTTCTCAAACTGAGGTAGGTAAGAAAAGGAGGCCCCAAACCACATATTAAAATTATGTAAAAAACTTTATTTGAAAAATGATTTTAAATAACTTTTTATATTTAAGGAGGCAATCTAAGAACACTTCGTAAACAATGTGACTGGCTATTAAGTTTTTTTTTCATTATTTACTAATTAAAATAGTACTCACAGCTATGAGGCCATGTTTCTTAGCGAAGTGAAATATGTGTGCTACTTCATCCTGGAGGTATACTCCATCTCCCCCGCTGCCCCCTTGACTGCCAATGTCCACCAGCTCGGTTGTGTAAGGAAATGTGTCTTCCCATTCCAACAAAACCCCTGTTGCACCCCAGGACTTGATGCATAAGAGAACCTGGGCGAGAAATATGTTTAGAAGGGCTATTATCGCTACTGGGAGGGGTTGACGATCGTAGTTTAGCCAATGGTACAAAGAAATCACTGCTGCCAAACTTTGCCCCACAGTATTCCTCTTATAACACCCATAGGAAGGGAAGGTGTGACTCAAATTATTTTAATGGCTATTTACATTAATGAGTAGTCAGATAAACTAGTAATGAGTAGATAAGATTGATTTAAATTGAGGTTAAACCTTCTTATAACTATATAATCTATAGAAATCAATTGTTGTATAGTTCAGATATGTCCCTAAACAGACAACTAGTAAGATATTCAGCTGTAAAGAGAACTTTATGTTGATATTGAATTGGATTAAGATACACTCGCATGGCTGTGCAACTGCTAAAGAAAAAAAAACGCAAAATGTACAAACCCTTAAATATTTACAATCATTAAGAAACATTACAATAAATACTGTTGGTTTATTTTTTCTTTTTGTGCCACTGCCAAAGAAAACATTGTATTATGTTCATGTCGTCTTTACCTTCTCTAAGAACTCCACTTTTGGCGGAGCCCCTTTCAAATCCAAATGGACAATCCTAGGAAAAACATACAGTTATTAAACAACCACTGAGATGTTTGTTCTCAAACTCAACACTTGGTTTAAAGCTACAGGTAGTTTTTGTTGATTAATTAACATGTAATGTATGCTTAAGACTGACTGTTTCCTTACCTCTGCATTTCTAAGGGCTATCTAAAACGATCTAACAAACAATACAATGCACTGAGTTACGTTTTCTTGTTAGTAATTTCAATTTGAAATAAAGTTTTTCCGGCTACTGCGAACTACAGACTACAGACAGGACTGCGAAGAAACAGAGAGACGTCTTAACACCTGTCATTGTCAGCTGTCATTTTGGACTGAAAAAATTCCGAACTAAGATACAGCGTATATTAGCGAATGCTTTAAAATACTCGTTCATAATGTTAATATTGACAACATGATGAAAATCGAAATGAAAATATCATTGGAAAATATTAATGTTATGTTGGAAAAAATCCTATAGTTTCTTCAAATGAAAATTTTGATATTTTGAAACAGCTACTGGCTCCTGAGGCAGTAGCTGTTTACACTAAATTATTTATGTAAATATCTCAATTCAACTTCTAATTCTTCAAACCTATCAAATATTTTGATTCAAAAAGATACATTTTTCACAAAATTTCATGCATTTCATGTGTAAAGAATTAGGTAGGTAGATAAAAATTGGGCTAAACTTTCATAAAAATTTGCTTTAATTTCATGTTGTGCAGCGATATCCAAAAATTCACATGGGACATATTTAACTTAAAGCTGGGTATCCATTACGTTCGCGAACCTTTTACGCGTTCCCGTAACCGCTCTGTTGGAGACGGTACGCGTATCTTCATAGAAACACGCACGCTCCACAATCCTCTTGCGAACGAACAGATTGAGCTGAGAGCTCCCCTTTGTGTTCGCCCAAAAACCGCCACCAATTGGAGCGCGCACCGTTGCACGCTCCAGGAGCGTGAACGTATCCACTATTGGATGGAGCAGTTGCAAAAGCGCGGAGCGCAAGAGTTTCGCGAACATAGTGGATACCCAGCTTAATACAAACAATACTTTACACTAATGACGTCCAAATCCAATACAATTGGTATAGTGGTTTTTATCATATTTACGGATCATGTGGGCCAATGTATTGAAGAGGGATTTTGTTCTGACCCGTTGAAAATACTCTTAGGTGTACCTCAAAGATTCCATCTCGGTCCAATCTTATTCAATATCTTTATTAACGGAGCATCACTTGAAGCTTTCAGTTGCTCGAAGGGCAAGCTTTTTATCTTTTTTGTACAAGCTAGGATAGGAATAGGAAGTTAGTAGGTATTTTATATTTTATTTCATTTTAATATCTGCTACAAGGATCTAAACCGTAAATGGTGTTATGATTACAATAAGATTGTTCAAATGTCATAGGTATAAGAGAAATGAGGTAAACAACAAAAAATAATTAGGAAAAACTTTATTATAATAGATTACATGTAATTAAAAGTTACAAAACGGCACCTACACACATTTTTATTTATAATTAAATCTAAGCAATTAAGTAGCTAATAAACAATACACAACGAACATTGTAGGCATATTATTATATTTAGGTTCTAATTTCTAATTAAGTAATTTTTATAAAAACTTACGTCTTACAATACTTGGGCGCTTATTATAAATAAATAAATTCATTCTTTCGGTGTTGTTTTACATTGGCAAGTAAGTACCTAGATATGATAAATTGATAACAATAAACGTATTTTTAATATGACTTTGCTTAAGTAAGTAAATATAATTTGTCTTTCTTGAATGTCTATTTATTTTAACCACCGACCTATTTGAAGTAGAGACCCTACTGCTACAATAAAATAGTCACTCAAAGCAAGTTTATTTTTGTAAAATCGGTTAAGAAAGTGGTCTACCAGCGCTGACAAGATTTCCCATGTAAGTCAAATAGCGATAAGGTTGAACTCAATACTCTTGCCAAATGCGGGTTGGTGATTATAAACCCGAGCAATATTCGAAAATTTGAAACTTGTGGCCCAACCCGTGGATTGAGCCTAGGACCCAGATCTTCCCTCGGTAGTACTTAAACGACTCGTCCAAAAAAGCGTCGTTTGTAGGCATGGGTCGTACTTGATAAAATCAGTACCAGGGCGCCCTGGTACGCAAGCCAACAAATACTAGGGCCAAAAACCAGGTTTCTAAATACTTGCAAGTATTTTCTTAGTACCTAGGAAAATTAGACCTTAACATGTTACAATAAGGTACATAATAAATGTGTCTGCTTGCCCGACAAACCGATCGTACACGAGACGCCGCGACATGGTTTCCGAGCGTGTCCGAAGACGCGAGACGGCCACCGAGTAAAATACTTTCAAAGTATTTTACTTAAAATTAAGTCCTACCTTTATCCACTTAAGGATTACAATTGGTTTGGCAAAAAAAATACTATTTCGGTTAGCAAGTTTTTAACTTAGTTTATACGATTATGTTCCTTATTCCAATGTGAATAATTTTGAATTTCCTACTTCATATTTAAAGGGCTCCAAATACTAGAGTTTTCGAACGAACCCGGAGACGCGAGACGGCCATCGGGTAAAAAACTTTTAAAGTATTTTATTTGAATTTAATCTCTACTGTAATACACATACGGATGACCATAGTTTTGGCAAAAAAAAACTTTTATGGTTTGCAAGTTTTAACTTAGATTATACGATTATGTTCCTTATTCTAACAACGGTAAAATTTTATTTCCTATTTCATGTTTGAAGGGCTCCAAAGACGCTCTGGCTTGACAAACGTTCGAGTGCGCCCCGCGTACAAATACCTTAAAAGTATTGCAAGTATTTGAGGTTGAAACCTGGTTTACGTACTTCGAAGCAGAAACCTGGTTTTAAAACCTGGTCGCGTAAATACGCCCCACCTCTAGTCGTTTGCACAAGCTTTTATGAAAAATAGCAAGTATTCCAACTAGTTCTTAACCTAGGTAATTTAGGGTATAACAAAATTACGTGAGAAAGTTTTGACGTTTTGTTTGATATCGGCCCAGTACCTAGGTACTTGTATTAGTAAATGGCATTTAAAATAGAACTGGGTAGTGTTTTCTTTTATTTTACGTATGGCTACTCGCTTAATTTATATTCTGCCATCTTCTGCGGTACACTTATCGATCATACGACATTCAATGAAATTCATTTCCAATTAACTATTTATAGTAATAAAAACACGCAAAGAACAACCTACATTAGGATTTTGCAACTGGACATCTACTTCAGGCATACGTCTATGGAATTAAAAACTCCACAAAATACAAAAAAAAACCACTTTCACTATTTTAATTATACTACAACTACAACTTAAAACAATATTTGCACGCAAACGTCAATGTTATTAAAATCAACTCGAAATAGAAATACACTGCTCCGTAGGAGCTCAAGGCATTATAAATTTTAATAACAGCCAAGTACTGCACATCGGGTATAAGCAATAGGCACATTATAGTTGCAAACTCCCTTTTATTTCAACCACATAAGATACACCAGTGTTTAGCCTGGCCCCCAATTCCGCTAATTTACAAATGGCTCAATAGAATCGCAATGGCGTCGCAATTGTATATTTTGACACATTTAATATGGTAGTAATGTCAAAATATACTATTGCGATGCCATTGCGATTCTATTGAGCCGTTTGTAAATTTGCAGAATTGGGGCCCTGATGTGTTGTCGCCCGTACATTGGTCAGCACATAAACCTGCTCAGAAATGTTGAATTTTCCCAATTGAATGAAAAAAAAATCAATTACAATTGAAAAAAATACTTTATAGCGCAGGTTGATCTGTTGCCGTGTGTACCTTCTGCATTTCCACTGTCATTCTCTTAAAATATCATAAATAGTGACTGGGTTTGATTCTTTAAGAGTCTAGGGTGCTTTTTAAATTTAATAGAATTCATCTTTAAGTCAAATGCATAAGGCTGAATTTCCATTACCACATTTAAACATTTCGAAGTGTAATTTTTAGGGAACTGTGTATTCAGTTCTTATTTTTTATCAATGTTGGTAGGGTATTTACCCAGAGTATTACACAATATTATTAAAAACGATATTTTAGACAGTACCAGGTAAGTAGCTGGCAGATGTTTATTCAAAATTTAAAAAAAAACAATCCAGCCTGTTATATTATTTGTAGAAGCTAATTAAAAAAAAAAACAAACCATGGCGATTTAAAAATCGACTTTTGTTTCTTTTTCCGTCAAAAAAATTAAAAAAGGTGTCGGTCATTTCCAAGGCGGTCTAAAAATCGACCGTTGCATTCTTTTTAACTTCCGAAATAAAAAATGACGATCGCTTTTAGTGAGCTATGATAATCTTGACTCCTGGGTCGGGCTCTACTGCGACATCCTTAGCTAAAGGCGCGTTTCCGCAAATTCTGAAATTCTTGGTGTACGGAATAACCCCCACAAGGAGACCAGAGATGATCACCCAAATACCGGAGACGTAGAACGCCGCGTCCCAGTACCCGGTGGAATCTCGAAGTGCACCTGAAAAAGAAAGAAAGTGAGTTTAAGCGTTTAAAGACTAGGTAGATAGATATGCATTTTCTGCTTGAGCAAAACGGCCAATCATTTTAAAAAGTACTATTAACTACTGACGGGGTAAACTTTTAGACTTGTTTAGCTCAAAATTGGACTCATTTCAATTTGAATTTTGAACAATTTCACTCACGACGCTGACAATCTTATAGGGTCGACAGGCATAGAAATTATTCTTATAATAAAAATACGAAAAAATCGGTGCCGAACAAAAGTCACCTAACATTTGTTGTTTGCACCATTTATTCCGTGCTTTTTGATATATATTTTTTAATGAAATGCAACAATGTCTCAACGCAAATTGCTCTTAGGCGCCTATCTTTATTGCTCTACCCAAGTGTTGCGAATCATTAGGACTCGCTTAAAACGATAGAAACATCGATCTTTGCTGAAACTTTAATGAAACCCACAACCGATTAGACAGATTATCCATACCAGCCAGTTTGTAAACACTCGTTATAAAACGATAAAGTCCTGAAGTGCTACACTCAACCCGTATAAAGATTATGACTTGTTTTACGAGTACACGACATATTTTTACGACATACATTAGCATAACTTGTTACGGCGAACACTTTTTTGTTTCTTTCCAGTTTGTTGAATGGAATTTGAGAAATTGGTAATACATTTGTAAGACTTTTTGTACACGATGAATGAATTAAACAGCCTTGTTACAAATTGCACATATTATCCGCGAGTTTTTCTGCGTGAAATAATTACATTGAGCAACAAGTGTCCTCTCACAAGGTATATTCTATTTCAGTTGCACACAACAAAATCAGTTCAAAGGTTTATTGTTTTGTTATATGTCAGTCAAAGGGCAGAATTAAAAGCTCCCAAACGGCTCACTTTTTCAGACAGATATCTTTATATTTAAGTGAATATGCACAAAACTAACAAATCATTTAACTAAACCTTCCTCACAAGTCACTCTATCTATTGGTGAAACCGCAAGAAAAGCCATGCAGTAGTTTTAGAGTATATCGCGAACAGCCAGACAGATATACGTGGCGGAAGCAGTGGTTACAACCGTGCTGCGAAAGGCACATTAAGCAGTTGGTCTCAGCTTCTAAAATAAGATGGAAACAAATCACGTCAGAGGCCTGCTATAGGCTGCTTGAAAACTCTGACAACTGACTGTTCTAGAAGGAAAGTCATACGAAAAGAAGACTTAAAAACAGTTTTAAGACATATACTGATTATATTTATTGAATTACTGGGTCAGAAATATCTCTACGTTCCAAAACTCCAAAGACAATATGTGAACTTCAACTTCTATGATTCTATGAGAAATATCGTTAATTACGCCGAAAAAAATTTATACGATACGACGAGTTAGCTAATTGATACTCCCCCAACAAAGTGGGCCTGTGAAGCCGTGAGTTGGCCAGTTACAGTGTTTGTAAGTGTCCTGTAGAGACTTAAGTAAAAACAAGAACACACTTCAGTGGACCGTATAAGGCTTACATTAGTTGAATATCAGACCTCATATTTTAAAAACTATGAATAAAGAAACTTACCAGCCATAGGCGGTCCAATCAGATGCCCAACTCCTTGACTGAGCAGCACCAGTCCATACGCCATTGTGAATCTCTCCAAAGCAATCAGTTCCACCAGGATACTTGGAGTGTACGAGTATGAACTGGAGAACATGAGCCCGAATATGACAGCGTTCAAGGCTAGTATGTAGAAGCTGTAAGGTGCTTTCGGATCCATGATATTGATGAGGATAGGGAACATGAGAATGGTAACGCCGCATATAATGAGGCAGACGGCGTAGGTCTTTGTAACGTTCACCCAGGGCAGATCGCCCATCCAGCCGAGGCCGACCTGAAACAAGTAGTTAGATATTAACGATATCTACTGTTGTGTAGACAGACGCAAATATTTTAAGGATGTGGAGTCGCTGATTTCTTTGATTGTCAAAAGAAGTGGTAACTAGCTAGCTTCACATACGTATAAGAGAGTGGATGTAGTGAACTCATGACTTTCATGGCTTCTGCTTTCTTTTCTTGCCGTGTGTTTCTATTCTTAAAAGATACTCTGGTGTCCGAGTTTTCTAATCCGCCTGTTACAGGCCTCTGACGTTGCGTGTTTTAACAATTTTACGTGCCTTAAAATGCACAACTATAACTAATCTAGCCAATTTAGGAAATAACGTTTGTCCCGATCGGTATTCGGCCTCAGGAGCCTAGCGTAGTAGACTGCCCAGCAATATTACATCTAACGATTCGTCACTTATTATGGCAACTGATATCATGTTTGTGCCGTGTGCGACAATGAAGTACTTAGCTTGTTCGTTAATTGGAAATTCGCAACGCTCCATTGTCTCTGTATTTAATGACCATTTAAGTAAGCTAGATAACCAAGGTGAACTATATATCAGTAAGGCTGTAATAACGACACGTGAAGTTTTAATAAACAAAGCACTGTTTATTAGAAAATGGGTAGGTATATTTAGATACTATGGTCAAATATATGGTTAGGTGTTTTTTCCAAGAACTACCAGTGCATAGTAGGGACGAATATTTAAAAGCAGGAAAATAACAAAATTAAATGTCTAACTAATAATAGCTCGGGTTTACAATTCCGACTTTTTGAACCCTAAGTCATGATAATCGAGTCTCCAAAGTATTGTTTAAAAAGTTTGAAAGACTCTCATTCAATAAGACAGATAATTGTCGTGACCAGTCAGGCCAGACCAGATACTCGTACTACTATCCTTTAAATGTACAAAAGAAATCTAGATGCAAATTAAAATACTTACAATTCCAACAATAGTAGCGACTCCAAAAACACTCAACATCCATGCACCATGAGCCTCAGAATATCCACTCATTGCCATGAAATTAGCAATATAAAAGTAGGGTACGATGAACCAGATGAACAGTACCAGAGTGGACAGGTTCATCATCAGGAAGTGGAACTCCGTGAACATGTTGAAATCAAACGTCTTGTTGACCATATCAATAAAACGCCGGCCCCAACTCTGTAAGATATATAATTTTTTTGGTACGTACTCTTGTTGTGTAAAATGAAGAATTTATAAATTAAAGATTGTCAAAAAAGGGGACGGTTGTGCAGAAAGCTTAAAGATAAACATGGACAGATAATTTAGAATGTCTACTATAGCTTCTTATTCGACTTGTAATAAATCGTACCTTCTTATCCTGATCTTCCATCGACCACATTGAGTTCCTATAAATATCTGGGCACGATGACGCACGCAACTTATATTTGGCAATGTTCATCATAGCTCCTCTGTGCATGATCGAATTTCTATGAACCCTGATGTCTTTTAAGTAATGACGATCTGTCTGAAACTGCCTTGAAAGCCAATCCTGACGCTCAGTACGTGGAGATATCACAGCTGGTTTATTCTCAGGAATAGGCTGTAATAGTTGCTCCCTCACTTGGTCTAGCTTCGTCTCAAATTCCTTCTTTTTCTGTTTCTTGCTTAGTTTTAACTTCATAGACATCTTTATTTGCTTTCCCTTTGACGCTTCTGGAGCAGGTTCAATTGGCAGTCTCTGCTCTGAGTTGCTTCTCAAAGCCAGAAGGGAAGGATAGTTCTGTAAAATAATATTGTAGAGACGCTTGTTTGATGTTAATTGATCTAATACTTCTACTGGTACCTGAAACATATAAATATATAATAATTATACAATATTTTGTATACAGTAACAAACTCATTGTTGAAGTCTTATACATATAGATAATACCTTTTCACTTTGTCTCAAAAATGTGGGAAGATTTATGACAGAGTTAACTTTATGAGACAAATCCGCGTTCATCTTTGTGGCAGTTTCTAAGTCTTCAGCTTCAGCTATAGAAGCTACTAAAGCCGTTAAAATGTATTCAGGAGTTTCACCACTCTTCATCATAGTTTTTAACTCTTCCATGCCGGGGTAGACAGATTCCCCGCCACCGGATTTTGCTGATATAGATACTGTACTAGAAGCACGCTTTGATTTACTCAGTCTCCTTTGTTTTTTCTGCTCTAGAATTAACCACTCCGGATCTCGCATAACAGCTCCACAAACACAAACATTAAGTACTGTGCCAGCAAGGAGTAAGAGAGCTCCCCTCCAACCATATTCGTCTAAAAGGTAAGTAGTCAATGGTGAGTATACAAACGTACCGAAACCAACTCCACACGACCCTAACCCTACGGCCAGATTTCGTCGCTTTTCGAACCAGTAGGCTATTGAAACTACTGCAGTCACGTAAAGAAGTCCCATTCCAAGTCCAGCCATTAGGCCGTATGTCACACATAGAACCTCTACTGAGTTGCTGTACGAAGCAGCCACAAATCCAATGGTAGAAGCCACTCCGCCAAGTATAGTCATCTTCTTACAGCCATATCGGTCAACAAGCGCACTCATTATTGGGCCTGCTATCAGAGGTACGGATATAAACAGACTTCCAATCAAGGATGTTTTAGCTTCACTCTGTCCGAAGAATATGATAAATTTATCGTGAATTAAACCGTAGGAAAAAGCAAGCCCATCTGCTACGGTTGCGATGAGGAATGAAGCGGCAACAACCACCCATCCCCATCCTCCATCAGGTATCTGAGGCGCCTGTTCTGGAGGAGGCCTGCTTGAACAGATACTATCAGCATCTCCGAGCCCCAAAAATTTTACTCCTTCATTTGTTGACGTCGCGTCATCATCATTCTTCTGATAAGTCACGGAGAGTCTATTTCCTTCTTTGGCATTTTCAAGATCCGTTTTCATAGAATTGACAGTGTTGAGATCGGTTTCAGATTTACTCGTTGTTCTCACGTCATTTTTTTCATCGTTCGAATCTATGTACTTGATGTCACTGGTCTTATTGAGGAGAGGTGACGTAGTTTTCTCCTCTTCAGACGGTACTTTAGGTTCATATTTGAATGCCTTCTCATGACCTGGTACTCCATTGGCGTAGGCTCTTTGAGAGTCCATTAGTCTTCTGAAAGGGCTCTTTTTAAGTACGGTGCCTCGTACTTGTCTTTCTCTTGACGAGATAGTGGTTTTAATTGGGTGGGAACCCAATTGGTGATTTCTTCTACGGGGAAGAAATGCTTAGTTCTCTCGACCAGTGTCTTAACCTAGGATCTCTGGCAGAGTAGCGACAGGGGCTTTTTGATATACAAAGGGTTAGGGCGCAGAGATTGTTGGTTGTCGAGAACATCAAGGACGGGCTGGTCCTTGTCGCAGCTTCGAAAACTTCACTTTTTATGTTGTGACGCGTTTGCTTTTTAAATTCTGATTGTCGTCTTGACATAAGGATTAAAGTTTTGGTCTGAGTAACATCTCAAATGTAAACTCGAGCAGGGTAGATTTGACTCTGGAACAAAGAGAAAATACTTTTAATATTTTTTAATAATAACTTGAAATACGTATTATCGTTATGAAAGATATAAATTGAAGAGTAACCGAACCAAGGCGCAGTGGGTGCTGATTGTAATGTAATAAGTATGAATAGAATTTAATTTTAACGAGTTTAAAAACCGGACAACACTGGCACATAACAATGTAAAGTACGGTGCGAATGAAAAAAAAAAACAAACAAAGTACGTTAGATCTAAATCTATGCGTTAGATTTAGTCTGGTCTAGACTGAAAACTGACTGAATAGAACCAACATGGGATTGATAACAGTGTATAGCGCCGTCAGACCGTGAAGCGTATGGAACTCATTAATGATAACGGTGGCTATTTATTGTCCTGTGCTCTGACAGAGCTAGTACTTGGTTGATAATGTACCAAGTGTACCTATAAAAGATACATATGTATGTGTATGTTTAGATGAATTATTACTGAAGTTCCTAAACCGCTTACGATTGCAATTTTAAAAATTCTTGAGCATAATATACTAAAGGTAGGATTCATTTGACACATTTTGTATGGGAATTGTGTCAAATTAATCATCAATCTATGTTTACCAGCTGTTTAAGAATTTTATTGGTGAACTCGGGTCTAAGCTCTTTACGGAGTTATTAAGTACCACGATAAAAAACTACTAATAAATTAAGACAGAAGTCATGAACCG
Source organism: Anania crocealis (assembly GCA_949315895.1). Taxonomy (NCBI): domain Eukaryota; kingdom Metazoa; phylum Arthropoda; class Insecta; order Lepidoptera; family Crambidae; genus Anania; species Anania crocealis. Next base: position 3,190,631 of record OX438858.1, on the reverse strand, counting down.
AATTGGGTGCAAGTGCTATTTGTAAAGTAAGAAGGTTTTGTAAACTTCATTCATTGAAACCTCGTATAGTAAAACGTATAGGTACTTAAGAATAAAAACATAAATTTGTCGTTTTATTATGTTAGATTGGTGTTGGTCCACCACATAGCTCTACTTTTAGCTGCATTACCTACAGGTTCACTGGTGTGAAGCATTAAGTTCGCCAATAGTTAATATTCTAAAGATTTTTATATGGCAAACTAAAACAAGGATTTTTATAGCAGCAACAAAATAAATGCGATATATCACGTGACTCAGCGATCGTCAATGATCTTTGTTAAGAAAACAATCGCAGTAAAATAAAACAAGATCAATTCCACAGTTTGGATAGATAAGTAACCGTTTAATTGACTCCATTCCAAAATCGGTAAATTGAAAATAGAAGCAATTTGCTTCCGTCTCAAAAGTGGTCGGCCATGTTTGTTTATCCGCTGCTCGTTTGTTTTTTGTTCAAATTAATAAATTAAAGCTGTCGTTCACCTTTGCTGTCAAGGTCATACCGTCTACCTCATCTTGCGCGGGTTGTGGGCTCTACATAAATCTCTTATCTTTGTTGATAAACATTGTATAGGTTCGTTGCTATCTTAAAGTAGGTAGGTAGGTACTATAAGTATGATTTAATCAAACTTTCCATTCAGTAAATCCTAATCGAAGTGTAAATCTATTTTATACTGAGTGAATAGAATCACAGATTAGATCGTAAATAGTATTGGTTCTTGGAATTTGGGATAAATCAAAGTAAAATGTAAAATCATAATCATAACACCTATAAACGCGAGTTTTAATAATCTATGGAAATTAATCTTTCTCTTCAATCAATTAGAGAACCGGTCACTATTGAGTTATGTTCTAAAAATTTTCACTATTAATAATAAATAAATAAAAATATTTCATGCTCCATTTATCGAGTGGTTTAAATACGACAATTACACGGAATCCTGGGTTCGAACCCTGGGTCCAGCAACAAGACTTTAAAATTTTCGAACATTTCTCGGATTTGTCGTCACCAATTTTTGGCAAGCGTGGTAATTATTCCTGCGCCCTTCATAGGTACCTAGTGTGATATAGGCTGTTACTTTTCTTTTATTTGTTTTGAATTAGTCTCAAATAAGAAAACTATAGTTACAGGTAGGTTTTCATTAATTTAACATTATTTATTAACATTGATTTCATGGTTAGGGACCTCAAAGTTTAATGACTTGTGATGAAGCTATTATTAACGGTGCAGGCTTTAAATGAAAAAGATGTCGAAATTCGAGTATGTTACACGATATTCCAAAACAAAAAACAATCAAAGAAGGTAGGTAGGTACCACAAACATTCTAAAAAGGGACTTACAAAAGTGTTTTTTGTACACCGACCCGTCCGGGGTCAAAGACCGGGACGGTTCCGGGGTCAAGGACGGGAAAGAATTTGTTAATTAATTAATGAAGAAACTTCTCTTTACTTTTAATTCTATGAGCCTTTCGTAAGATACGAGGTCGTAAATAAATTTGAATCTAATACAAGATACGCGTGGAAAGCTAAACCCTTCGGTCAGTCGGGTAATAAAGCACTGTCAATTTATCTGGGAATTTAACGTTAGAGAATCCTTTTCCACTTTTTATTTGCCTAAAAAGGATTGCGGGGTGATAAAAAAAAAGATCACTAAAAACAAAAATATGACTAAGTTGTTTGAATATAAAAGTAGATGTTACAGGGTTCACCACCTCCTTCCCCCGTAGGAGGGTTGCCGGTCGACCGATCATTGCAATAGGAAATGACCGATCGTCTGAGTGCAAATAAAAAGTTAATGATGACATCATAAATTAACGGCCGCTCCCATTAATCTATCGCCAGTTTTGACATTTCAGAGATAGGAAACAGTTTCTATCTCTAATTTTGCCGTCCAGAGAAACAAAGACAGAAGTTGTTTTCTATCTCCGATATGCCAAAACTAAAGATAGATAGATAGGTAGGTTATTTAAGACCGGCTGTTAAAAGATACCTAGCTCCGACTTAAGTAGATAATACTTTTTAAAATATCATAAATTGATTTAACAAGGAACAAGAACACTCATAATTATATTGTATTGCAGAGATAACCAATTCAGTTAGTTCATCGTGCTTAAAACATGATAAACGTTTTTTTAAAACGTGTAAGCGGTGATAATTTGGGGTCATGCTGTAATTGGCACCCTCGTACGATTTTTCGAATACGTAGATACGTATGTGTCACTAACCAGATAAAAATATCAGGAATATTTAGAAGGCAATATATCAAGTATTTTCTATGTCCATGAATCCATTATTTATTAAGTAAGTAGGTACCAAAGTTGATAATGCGGAAATAACGCTGTCTAGGTAGCTATTTATTATGTTTTTACGGTTAAACTGACTCAGCCGATTTTGAACTTTGATGTAGTTTGTTAGTCAGATAGTTTGGACAGTAAACATAGGACATAAAATAACTTAAATTACGAAAATTATTCTTCGGATGAAATGAAAGTAAGGTAATATTACTTTTTTTTTAATATTTTGAGCTTTTTCTTTAAAGAACAAGCCGTAAAGTCGGTGGCTTTTTTCATACAAATTTTAGCCAAATGATATCCTTGTACCTGACAGTAGCTGAAAGTGTTATTAATGTAACAATTCCGTTCAAAACTAACGTGATCAATGATCAAGAACAATGAGGCGGTTTCAATAACATGTTAGGTACTGAGAAATGATGACATCATTGTACACACGGCGGCACATCAGACTATACATGTTGACCTTGAGACCGCCTTTATGCCCTACGTAATAAAAGCTGTTATCGTAGTTCAACTGTTTAACTTGATGTGCTGTCGAGTGTACTAACGAGTCATACTGGAGTGCATACAGTTAAATCATTAGTGATGTACATACAAAATACATACCCTATACATTGTATATACCCTATACAGGGTGAAATTTTAACCACCTTCCAAATTTTAATATATCAACCTACGAGACAAAACACAAATGACGTACTTTTTCTTTTGGTATAGCCCAGTACAAAAATGTCAAGATAAAGCACTTAGAAAATGTCCGCCAAAAATCTAAATTTTTGATACGGCTGCCTAGCAACACTTTTTTTTACGCGATTCGCATCTTATTCATTCATTACGATAATGTTCATAAGTTTTTGATTATCCCTTTATACCTTATCAAGCCTAGGACCGTAAAAATTGAAAACTATATTGCGAAAATTATTTTCGGGTGAAAGCTTGGTTTACATTTTTTCTTCATAAATGGGCTCTAAATACGATACTGAACTCCTATAAAAATTTTGAAAAGTAGTTAAAATTTCATCCTGTATATATTCGATACCCTATTCAAGTATCTGAAACACTAAATGCAAAAAAGTTAAGTAACAGTCTATATAGTCATCCTAGGGCAAAGGCCTCCATCATTTAATTCAAGTGCAGCAATGACGGGTGCAGGCATAATCAACACGGTAACCAAAAGCAGATTGGTGATCGATGCTAAACCCGAGCAATGTTCAAAAAATCAAAACTCTTTCTGCTCGACCCGGGTCGATCCAAGGACCCCAAAATCTTGGCCGAGTTCTTAAGCCACAGACCAATGAAGCGTTTCGTTGCAAAATGCAAGATTCATTTAAACTTATATGTAATTTGGATATCTTCTGAAATGGCATCTGAAAATACAAAATTTATTACAAAAAAGAAGTACTAATATTATACAAATTTTGCATACTTTTAAGACCACACCAAATAATTTCTTGTGATGCAGGCATATAAACAATATGTGTTCATTGCTTACTAAGTGTGTTCCATTGGTGCTCTTATGTTTCACAGAGGTACTAACAGCTTAGTTTGCTGGGAAGTATTCACCTTCATATGCGGTCTTGCACTGTACTGGTAATAATTTTAAAATATGCATTCGACATGATCGTAAGTTATATCCTCAAGGAAAACTAGACTATTACCTCGTTCAGTATAATAAGTCGCTGAGCACTTCAGTACTCGTCCATTAAAAATCTATTGCAAACTAATAAACTTGTAAGTTTGACGTGGTACTAGTAACCATTTGATTCGAGCCATCCTATACCTTTAATGGGATTGAAAAATATAATAATCAACATCTTATGCCAAAATCTCTAGAAATTATGTCGCAAATGGTTATCAAAATAAGCCATCAGCACTAATCAGCAGTTTTTCGTGTTTGTAAAACATATTTTAAAGCCACCAAACTCGATTCGGTAGCGTATTTATAAAAAAAACTAACTAAATAGATCTACAATACCATTGATATATAATAAAAACTTGATTAAATAATTATTTATGTCATGTAAAACCCTTTGTCAAATGGAGGCATTTTTAGTTGGGAGTGTTGGGACACATATAGATACTGATTAAGTACCTATATAGTTTTTTAAATTACATCAATCTACATTCTACATACAATACACATTTGAGTCACAAAGAGGCGGGCTCTTTGATTCGAAGTTAGTAAAGAAAAGAAGTTGAAAACCTTTTACAACTAACACAAACTTACATTCCACCGGGATCCTCGAATTCGAATTTCGAACAAAGTCGATGTATCGAGCCGTATCCGTACGCACATGAATAATTTACTCATGTGCCGTACGTAAACATTTAGGTGTAATAATTACGCTGAATCGAAAAATTTATCTCTTGAAATCCGTCAATGATTAATAACTGCCAGCCATCTGTCAGCGTATTAACCCCGCCGAATTGGACGTCATTGAAAACTGCCGGTTATTTTGGTCATTGAATGTGCGTAAGAGTTCACATTTCTGTAAAACGAGACACACTTTTGGCCTAGGGCCAGGCCATAAAAGTGGACAACTATACGGTCTAAATGCATTCGACAAAATATGACAGAGGAGATAAATTATTATGTAATTTATTTAATGACTTATTATTCAGTTATGAAAGTTAATACATATTATTAGTATAGGATATGGTCAGTGCACTAAAAGTTTATTACTTCAGGTTAATTGGCATAGCTCTATCTTTGTCAAGCGAAATACTGAAAAGTTCGTACAAGCAAAGGACGTATACCAAAGGTCAACGCGAAATCGTCATAGACTGGTGTTAGAGATAGTCCCAAAAACCCGACGATTCCAAAAAAATTGTTATGCGATGTGTAAAACCATATATAATAAAATACCAAGTTATATTAAAGAACTCCCATTTAATAGCTTTAGAAAATCGCTGCGTAGGTGGCTGTTGGACAAGACATTCTATTCAATTGATGAATTCTTAAAACATAAAGAACCCAATGTTTAAGGTCGATGCATTGTTCTTGAATTCTGTATCTTGTATAAAATCATTAATTAATTAATTCAATTCAATTTAATCTAATTTATTATTTGCATGCTACAACATTTGGCTAAGTAGGTTAAAGAACCTTTATATCAAATCTATATCACATTCTATGTACCTGTACCCTACTTAATGGCAAATAAAATATTTGTATTTGTATTTGTATTTGGCACAGCTCTATCTTTATTCGATAAAACTTCCACAATCAAGCAATAACATACATAAGGCTTCTGAATGAATTTGGATCTGTTGAACAGTATGCAGTGAAGTGGGTACTCACTTTAGCTTAATTTGCTAAACACAGAATCAAATGGTAAAAGCTGAATTGTTGTAGTGGGAAGTAGAGCCTTAGCTGGGACTCGAACTCACCACCTTTCGCTTACCAGATTTACTGGGCTCTGACCTGCTCTGACCTGCTCTGACCCCAGAGTAGTGAAGCCTTGAAATATATCGTGGATTAGATTGGTGGATTTTTGCTTTCTTTGGTAGAAAATATATGCGTCTCAGCGCATGGGTATGCGTTATTTTTCAAACGATGTAATATTTCAAATTAAAGTAAAGTCAAGACTGAATCATCAGAATTTTTATAAGCGTTATCTGTACAATTGAAGCCTACCTTACTCAAGTACCTGTTAACTCATTGCACAAACTGCATTGCGATGAGGCAATCCATTGTACTCACTAACGGATGTGCCGATTAATGTTTACTGTATTCCTAATCACGTGCGCTGTCCAGTGTTCGTTTTGCAGCCATGCAAATACATGTCGGTAAGGTAGGGAATCATTAAACAATTAAAAAATCCGTAAAATTCGTTTGACTTCTGAAAATAGGCTCCAGGAGGCGCTATTGCAGGTCCCAATATTTAAACCTACCTCTGTTACGGAACAAGTATGGGCTAGTGCCAAAAAAAAACAGCACAGGAAATTTGGTCACTATTTTTAGCCTTTTTTTAAATGATTATGTTAACAAAATATATATTATTATGCCAGTGCGATCAAGCCGTACGTTTCCATCATATAAATGATCACTAATAGTAATCCGAAATGTGGAAGTGCATAGGAAGTCACTGAACAGTTTAGTACCGTCTCCAAATTAAACCGGCGCCAAGCGACTCATTTGTCAATTTTGTGTCCTTCCACATTCAACCGGCGATTTTTCTACCGGTAAATATATTTTGCACATTCTAACGGTCAGTAAAAATGATATTGGATAGCTAGGTATGAAGTTAACTATAGAGGAACCATTTTAATACAACAAATATTATGTAGATCGTAAATTGAAAAATTATGTATTTTTTACCTTTATACATACATAGCATGTGAATATAATGCTATCAAAATAGTAAAAACCAATAAACTTTTGCTTATTTAGAAATAAAATCAACAAATTAAGAAAAGTTTACTTAATTACTTTGAAAAACTAGATAATTGCAAGAGAGAAAAATGCAATAATTAAAAAAAAATCTTAATATTTGATTTGAATATTTACGTTTCATTACTTACCTGATCTTACTGTACCTACTTGTATACCTATTTTTTTGCCGGTTGAAAAAATAATAAACTGTTAGTCATAACTGGAATTATCAAATTGCCGGTAGAATATGGAATAAAAATCGGTAGAAAGTGGAAAAAATATTCACCGGCAAAAAAATCGCCGGTTGAATGTGGAAGGACTCTGTCAATTTGTGTAATAGTCTGATTACAGTCATTCAGCAGTACCTAATAAGAGTGCAAGGAACTCTCATAACTATGGCTATAGGAAGTGACAATCGAGACGACTGATTTGCGTTGAAGCAATCCAGTTACTACCGACGCCGACTCGTTGTAATTGTCACCCCATTAATGACCAATTGATGTGACATACATGGCTCTAACATTATCTCGATTACTTTCCCTCCCCACTGGTCAGCAGTGAAAGGATAGCGCGCCAAAGGGGCAATTTGTACAAAAAAGTACAAAGTGCAGTCTTCTCAGATATACAGTGATGGCAAAGTAGATCTAAAACCAGCGCAGTGTGAGTCGGACTAAAGCACGAAGGATTCCGAACCTTCATTTACTTGAATTATTTACTAGTTGTTTGGCCCCGACTTCGTACGTATGCGTAGAATTTCGCAAATTTTAAACCCGCCATGGGAACAGTAGATTTTTCCTAAATAAAAATTTCTTCCAGTTCACATCAGCTGTTCTGGCGTGATTAAGCAACAAACGTTCATCTAAATATTCGCATTTATAATATTAGCAAGATTTTTAAAGTGACCATACAAATATTATGTCAATACTAAACCAATTCTCAAAAAACTAGAACAGTTTTACTTTAGCAAATTACCTCTGGTATTTATTGAATGACTGTTAACGCTTTTCATTCTGGCATTATTTCGTATTGTACATTATTGCTGAAAGCGATAAACAACTATATGAAAAGTTGACTGTGATTCAATAAATACTAGAGGTAATTTGCCAAGGTCACTGTTTTTTTTTTGAGTATTGGTTTTATATACAAAGTAATAAAATTAAATGAATTGGGGGCGGCACATAGCTCTACCTAGTAGTCCCCTAAAAGGTTTATTTTATTTTCTGAAGATATTTAGGAAGTCGGAGGCAAAAGCTAGTAAGTCATAAACCCTGATGTAATAAGAATAATTTCATATGCGAATACCTATAAATAGCTAAGTAGATATAATTTATGTAATCTATTATTTGTTTGATGTAGCTGTTGGTGTTCCGAATATAATAAAATAAATAAAATAAAATAAGAAACTAGATTATACAATCAGTGTCATAAAAGTGTCCTAACTAAAAATACGCCCATTTGATTTGAGGGTGCACTTTTGGTACAACCTTTATCAATTCAATAGTTACTTACAAGACATTAAAAAAAACCTATACTAGTGCATGCCGACATAATTCGGCCGTGTTATAAAGTTGACACTGGCATAAAATCCAATGAGGACGGTTGTAGGTGTCATTTTTGTATCAGACGGTTTATCTAGTTCTTATTATGATGGACATAAAGACGCAACGCAACGCCCAGTTACAGATTAGTAAATTAACCAGTGCAATGTGCTGTGCCTATCGCCAGTATGGCTGTCTAAGCTATTCAAGCAGTCAAGCTATTACAGTTGTTGACAGTACACCGAAGTATGTTTACAAATAAAGGTGTATGTACACAATGCAATTCACTGTGCAATGAAACGGAACGGAATACGAGCGACGCCATGTTTGTGACCGATGTTTTTAATACCGTCTGCAAGCGACTGTCGTAACTTATACGGCCTAGTCCTAGATTTTAAAGGAATAAAGTTCTACAAGAGTGACCTAGTGCTAGTGGTCTGAAGTTAGAATTTTTAAGCCGCCTTTTATTTGACGTAACGTTTTTACGGCTTCCATCTAGCAACAGAAGCTAGTATCCAACAGCCTAACATGTTTTCCGAAGCATGACCTGACCTCCCAGCACTTCCAGAGCCAAGCCAATTTAGAAAAAATCGTTTTCAAATTGAATCGAACTCGAGACCATTGATTAGCTAGTGGACCGACGAAAGGTTAAGATTGACTAAGTAAGTAAATAAATAGTTTGAAATTCAAAATTCCATTTAATACAAAGTCGCGAGAAACAGCTAGTATTTTGTATATTTATAATTCAGGATAAGTAAGAGTGGGCAAGTGCCGTGAAGATCCGATCTTTCAATAACCTCAAAGGCTGTTAAGACCTTGTAACGAACCATTGACAAATACGTTTACATTTTAAACACAAAGTCATTGAAATTCAAATAAACGGAACACGATTAAAATAGCATTGTTTTCCTAGACTGTGCCAAAAAGCGAAACGTTGAAAGTCTTGATGTTATTTCATATTTTATTAAGATTTTTTGTATTGAACGCTGCGTTGGTTTAGCCGTTAAGTTGGTTAGGGTCAAGAGGACCCCGAGTCCTGGATTCGATAACCGCGTCGGGAAACAGGAGTTTCGAATTTCCGAACATTACTCGGGCTTGTAATCACCAACCGTCATTTGGCAAGCGTGGTATGCCTGTACAAATCATTGCTATGGTAACTTGAATTAAATGATGGAGGCCTTTGCCCTGCACTGGGATGATTAGAATAGGCCGTTCCATTGATTTAGCTAGTTATTTCAAATGGTATGGTTCAATGCATGTTTTAATTAAAATTTGGATGAAAGAAAATAAAAATAAAACGAAATAAAAAAAAAACTTTATAGTTTATAATATTCAACTATTACTAGATAAATTTCAAACAAAACAAACATTTGCGTACCTACGTCACCTTGGCTTTAGGCCGAGACGATGGAATTCAATATCGAATTCTTAGACCGCTAAAAAAACAGTTTTTATATTCCACTTCTCTCGCAACTCAGAATGTGCAAAAAGTATAATTTACCGACATAGACTGTGTTAAAATGTTTGTGTTTACCGACATAGACTGTGTTAAGTTTGTGCAAATATAAACTAAGATAACCGACATCGCTCGAAGAATTGAAGAGCTGAAGTGACAGTGGGCAGGACACATGGTAAGATGAACCGATGACCGTTGGGACGGAAAGGTTCAATGGGGTACCGGCGCACGAGCTGTGCTGTGGGTAGGCCTCCCACCAGGTAAACCAACGATCTGATGAAGGTCGCGGGAAGCCATTGGATGCGGGTGGCGTGAGACCGACCAATGTGGAGATTCCTAGGGGAGGCCTATGTTCAGCAGCGGGCGTTGGTTGAGCGTTGATGAACATAATTTGGATACGATGATTTGAAATAAAGGTTTCTCATGTTTTTTCACTCATAACACATATACATGGCAATGTTGTCTGAATTATCGAATTCCTTCACGATGTTTTGAGTATCAGAAATTAGAACAGGCTTCATTGTAAATTCCAAAAAATTTATAAATAAACGTTTAATTTTTGCTACCAATGTAAATACTTATATAAATAAAATAAAATATAAATAAATGTGAACAGCATCACATACAATGATTATTTTTAATTATAAATAGTTATTGACATGATAAAATCATTTGACATTTAGTACATAATTGTCGCCACTTTGACTTCTGTGGATTTTTCTTTTTCTTTTTTTATTGACATAATATATAATGTTTTCTGTGTAGTCTGATAAGTATTAGTGAACTAAATGTAACCATTTTTTTGTTTTTATTTATCATTCAAGGAAATATTTTGTGATCAAGCATGCTAACCACTGTATTTTAATTCGCATTGCTATTTTGTTTTAATAATTATGAAATTATTGTATGCCTACTTTGGCGGAGCATCTTGACACTACACCTGCTATTGTATCTATTAAAATTACCTATGATTCACAATAAATGTTTCTGATTCTGATTCTGATCCCGATTTGAATTAGTATTTATATTTCATATTTTGGAAATCTAAAACAACGGGGGTACCACAAACACTCAGACCCGAGAAAATGTAGAAAAACACTTATCGAACCCGGGACCTCGTAGCAGGCGTCATTTTGCAAACCGGTGTGTACACTACTCTGCCATGGATTTATTGTACACTTAATATTTTAACGATGAGAGGTAATATTAAACTTAAAAACTACTTGACCGATTCTTATAAAACTTGCTATGAAGATATATAAGACCGTCGATAATTCCATTAAAGAATTCCTCAAGATAATGACAATGTGAAAATATTGAGAGTTTTTGGTTACCTTAAAATTAAAATAAAACAATATTCTTGCTGAAAACCTAAACAAATTGCTATATATCAGTAGTAACAGGTCATTAAAAGCAGACGTCATTGAACGTAAGACCACAATATGACTAATGAGTTTATTTACAAAACTGTTACCAGCGCGAGTGTGTTAGCCTAAAATATCCAGGTCGGATGTACCTAACCCTCACGCGTCGGTAAACCTTGTTTATCTGGTGAAACATGGGTGCCAAATGGTGTGACGTCATACGACGGCTCGTTGGGGAAATGTAGGAAATATAGGTCGATTCCTAAGCCAATCTTTTATTACATATTAAGAGGCTGTTTTGCTTAGCGTAACAAATCCAAAATATGGTCAAACAAATAAACAAAATCATTGTAATCTGAATAAACTTTACAGGATTGAAATAGGCATCTTTGTTTTTTCTAACAGTGCCAAAATTAATCCGATTTCTATTTTAATGAGATCAAGCTGATAATATCAAATAATAAGCTTTGGTGTAAGTATACTATACTTCAATTTAAACCAATAGACACAATTTGTTTTTTTTTTTAAACATATAATCACTAATCGTTGTGACGTCGTACCACGCTCATCGGAAATAAATAAGTCCATCTTGTTATGAGAGCAAATGAGGCACAGCAAAGAGTTGTATCTTGTACTTATCCTAATAAAATAGCTCTGTAATTCACTAACGAAGGGTTCATTCATTTGAATGGCTCGTCAACCTATACAAAACGTCGGATTTCTTTAAGAGAGTAATATTTCACCTTGACAGACAAACATGAGCAAACCACCATAGCCGAGGCGGGTTAAAAATGGAAGTCAGACGATTTCTTATCTGACATCGACGTAAAATATAAAAAGTATTTTTGTAAAAGTGTTTGTATGGTATTTTTATTAAACATGTTTTTTTTTATTGAAATGAGGCTAATAATAATTCCAGCTACATCTCATCGTACAAAAAATCCTTGCACATGCAAGTCACAATCTTCTAGCTACTCTACAAGTTAGCGCTAGTGCAATGGTTGTACAAACTGACACGCAAACAGTTGGACGAGTGGCCGGACCTTTAAATGTAACAACTCACCGGTTTAAAGTATTGATGAAAATGTTTACGCATTTCATTAAAGGTAGAGATTAGCGATTGTTTTTAAAAACAAAAAAAATATTGGATAGTTGTGATTATTACTAGAATGCATTCTAGTAAATATCGGAGTTCTTCGACTGTTGCGTCGATTGTCGGTTGCGGAATAACGATGGGCGAATGTTACTAAAACCACAGTTAAGATAATACTAACTAAAACCAATCGAATCGATCGACGTATACACTGTGGCCTGATTAGAGTTACGGGTACCTACTTCACCACCCTCAACCTTTGCCGCTGACATCGTCCTATGCGTAGTTGTTATTCGATTGTTTCATCCAGTTGTTTGGCGACGTCGAATGACTTTGAATATGCAATTGTAAAATTTTTGATTCATTCGATTTTTTTAACTCACAATCGCTCATCGCTATTACAAGGTCGTTTTATCCGTACAGCGTCGTCTGTGTCACGTCTCCTCTATTTTTGTATAGCCTTGAGGCGATGTTTTCCAGAACAACACCGTCTGGGACACTGAAATTCATATGTATTCATCATGAGTTATGGATGAGGTGGCGCTAAATCTTATGTGCTATCTTATAGTAGCAACTTGTAGCGCCCGCGGCGTTGTGTAATTTTTGTCTTTGTCTTCCCACGCTGAGAAAGACGCGGGCTAAGTGCTAGTCTATGTCTAAAACTAACTGATATTTATGTAAAGCGGTAAATTAATTTTGAGTTAGAAAGTTGTAGGGGTTATCTCTAGAAGTTTTGTTCTCTCTGAGGATCTACTAAACCAATAAATTCTTATACCTACCAATAGTTCCGCTTCCACACCTAAACCACTGAACAGATTTTTATGAAATTTTCAAATGCTTGTAAATGCACCTTCTGGCCCCCTATTTACAGAAATAAAACAGATTTTACTGATGATTTTAAAGTAACTATTCGATAAATACGCGGACGAAATCAAAGCTAGTTAATAATAGAGCGGTACAAGCAAGTCGCCATAGCAATAATTCCTATTAAGCAGCATGTCTGCCGAGGAATGGAAGTCGTCATAACAATAATGCTCGTAGATCTATGTCTACCGAGGGATAAAAATATTTGATGCACTTATCATTTGGCAGTTACGACATACGACTACCTAAATATCTATTAGCCAAAGATAATATTTGATAAGTTTAATTAACCACGCTTGCGTCATACCTGTTAAATCCTAAATTAACAGACACAGACACGATGTGAAAACATTTGGTAAACATTAGGCATCCAATGAATGATTGTAACGTAGAGTGCTAAATCGACCTATGGGTGTCGAAAGTGGCGACTAGAGGAGTACCGCCACGGGAAGATGGACATGAATGGATTATAAAATAGTTTAATGGGTATGAGAATTTTGCCATTGTATGTAGGTATGTGTAATGTGTATGCCGTTACTTATTTCTGTGTTACAAAAGTGAATATTATTTGTTATTTTCAACCTCTGTATGACTGCCGAACTATTTAACACGTAAAAATGTCTCATGTAAGTGAAATTATGTAATTTCTTTATGAGAAATAAACGTCTTTAACCAGAAATAGTCAGGTAACGTATACTCTTAGCCTATTAGCCTATACTAACCCCCGTATTTATAAACAAGTAAAAGTTATTACTTGGCTAAAAGTACTTAAAGTAAGTAAGTTACTTGAGAGACCATTTGTATGCCTAAATCTTGAAATTACTAGAAGTTGTAACTACCAAAATATAGCATTCTCAGCCAAATAATATGACTATTAATGGCGACCAATTTCTTTCACTTAAGGACTAGGTATGAACACTTTAAGTTATGACTTTCTTAAGCAATAAGTAATTACTTCTTTATAAATACGGGGGTAAGGCTCTATCATTGAATTCAAGTTACTTACCATAGCAAAAAAAGCAAGCAATATGACATCTTCAGTTCACATCAAATCAAATCAAATTATTTATTTACTTAGAGACAAATAGTACCAACAACAATACTCTTCTATAATATTTTTGAGTTATTTTGAGAATATATCGAATATCAATAGAATTAGTCCCATATTTCTGTTGCGAATTAAATCTGTGTGACAGTAGTAGCCATTTTCTTTTTCCATAATAGTTGGATTAATAAAATTTTGCGTCATTGCCAAATAAACAATCGTAAAGACATAGTGTTTATTCCACTGTTTTTGTTACTTACCTTTCAGTCAAAAAATATCTGTTGGTATTAGGAATAATAGATACCTAATTAAAGAAATAAATAGTTTCTTCTGTAGTTAGAGATCAAGCTACGATAAAATGTAAAAACAATTACAATTTAAACGAGCCAGACAATCATTTAAATAACAGTGACACAAAAATAGTTAATCATCATCGATCGTAAGATGAACAGATAAGAACTCACTTAGATTAAAGAGTCAATTGTCAGTGAGCAATTCTTCGACGAAGCAATAAAGGGTTGTCACTTCACCAAATGATTTTAGTACTAAACAATTACCAAGGACCTATGAGTAAGTACCGTATAAGACCCCTGTGGTCAAGGCACAGAAAGATAATACCAGCCACCTTTTCTTTGCCTCTGGGTTCTAAGAGTTTAAAGGCACCGTCGTCTGTTCACCATGATCCAGATCGCGGCTTAAACCCACCTACCGAACAGGACGATAATGGCAGAAACCTTTTACTGTCCAGCAGTAAACTGATATGGGTTGATGATGATAAAACACGTGTAAGATATTGTACACGTGTATTCCAAAAAACACGCAAGTCTACAAGACCTCAATGTAAGGAATAAAGATTATTGTCTACATGGTGTAACGAGTGACGAAGTACTTTCAGACAATTATTTTCCAGTTGGGTAAAAGGTTGTTTACTAAATTGACCTGATTCCAATAGTATTGTGAATATTGTAATAAGCTCATATGATCTGTGACCTCTTCACATTCTCATGGATACTTTCAAATCCTTTTCATCATTGGCTAACTGGAAAAAATATCGTCAGCCCACATCTAACCACTGTATGGGCATGTGAGCCACAGCTGATCTGGGAATGTAGAGCATGTGCCGGTTGCCATAGGCCTAAGGTGAAACCCGTAGCCTCGGATCTTAAGGCACCGAAGGGATACCGCTGGTTTTATGTGGTTATATGAACCTGAGGCGGAAGTCCGGAGTCACACATAACCTGTCACTTCCCCCGGAGTACCAGATAGTCATTATTTTTTTAATAAAGGTTATAGTTGGGAATACGCCTTTCCAAAAAGAGGAACTTGCCGTAATGGCCACGGATTTTCCAATAAGACCGAAGCTCAAGTAATGTGTCGACCGCTGATACTATAAATAGCTACAGACTTGGTATTCGAAACGCGTCAACCCTGTCTAGTCTTCAATTGGCCAATTAACTGTCGGAATACTTTAGCGCGCGCGAACCTCAATTGCAGGCACTCCATTCTATTAGACTGTTACTTATTCTAGAAGCTTCTGAGGCCAAGGACTATATATATAGGGACAATTTTCTATGGGCAAGGCTTAAAAAATTGTCTCTACATACCTACTACTTACTCATGGTTTATAAATCTAGTAGTAACAGCCTATAATCATCCCACTACAGGGAAAAGGCCTCCATCATTGAATTCTAGTTACCACTGCAATGATGGGAACTGGCATAATCACAACGCTTGCCAAATGCGGGTTGGTGATCACAAACCCGAGCTACGTTCGAAAATTCGAAACTATTTGTTGCCCGACCCGGGAATCGAACCTGGGACCCCGTGATCTTGGCCAGGCATTTAAACCACTAGACCAACGGGGCGTCCTATAAATCTAAGGAAGACTGAATTGTACAAGCAAAAGCATTTGATAATATAAAACATGCAGAAGTTTGGGAAAATGATACCTTTTCATACAATAACACCAATAATCTAGATCTTGTATAGGTATAGGTAGAGAATGGTACCACACGATATTCGTGTGATTATCATACAATCACTTGCCACTTGTGGGTTTTGAACGACGCCAGCCAGACACACTTGTACTATACAGGATGAAATTTTAACCACTTTCCAAATTTTAATATATCAATCTACGAGACAAAAAACAAATGACGTATTTTTTCTTTTGGTATAGCCCAATACAAAAATGTCAAGATAAAGCAATTAGAAAATGTCCGCAAAAAATCTAAAATGTTTGATACGGCCGCCTAGCAACACTTTTTTTACGCGATTCGCATCTCATTTATTCATTACGATACTATTCATACGTTTTTGATTATCCTTTTATACCTTATCAGGCCTAGGACCGTAAAAATTAAAAACTATATTGCGAAAAATATTTTCGGGTGAAAGCTTGATTTACAGTTTTTATTTCATAAATGGGCTCTAAATACGATACCAAACGCCTATAAAAATTTTGGAAAGTGGTTAAAATTTCACCCTGTATTTAATAGTACTTAAGGATTAAAATCAACCACTCGGATATCTACTTATAAATCAACCATATAATTATATGCATCCTTGCGTTCTTGGGTGTCACTCGTGGATCACTATTAAGCTCTTTATTATATAAGCTTACAAAAACGAATTTATCGACTAATACATGGTTAAAGTTGTAGATCTATACTTAATATTATAAAGCTGAAGAGTTTGTTTGTTTGTTTGTTTGTTTGTTTGTTTAAACGCGCTAATCTCAGGAAGTACTGGTCCGATTTGAAAAATTCTTTTTGTGTTGGATAGTCCATTTATCGAGGAAGGCTTTAGGCTATATAACATCACGCTGCGACCAATAGGGAGCGAAGCATGAGTGAAAAATGTTGCAAAAATAATCGCGATCACAATAACGGAAATTGACGCGGACGAAGTCGCGGGGAACAGCTAGTAAATAATAAAAAAAAAAAAAAATGTGGACAACATCACATACATTGTTCTGATCCCAATTTGAATAACTATTTAAAGCATTCGTATTTTGGAAACCAGAAACAACGAAGGTACCACAAACACCCAGACCCGAGAAAATGTAGAAAAACACATTTTTTCTACATTGACCCCCGTCCGGGAATCGAACCCGGGACCTCGGAGCAGGCGACACCTTGAAAACCGGTGTGTACGCCACTCCGCCACGGAGGTCGTCTAGATGTAACTAGAAATTAGAACTATCATCATGGTTGTCAGTTATAAATAGTGAAACCATGTAATCGTTAATTAGTTATTACTTAAGAATTCTTACGCTAAACGCGTAGAACCTGTAGAATACTAAACATAATTTCAAGGCAAGCCAAACTATTCATAAAAATCTCGGTAGGTACAAGGAGTTTTGCTATTTTTACATATTCAGGCTGGTCACTACACAGTTTAAATGTTATTGTATTATATACTTTGTTATTTTATTTTCATGTTTTATTTGTAAGCCGTTACAATTGGTGCGTTGTTATTGGTATGCAACATAAAATATTAGCATTAAAAATATTACTAAGATTTATTCGTTAAACATGCATAGTAGTCTTTGACTGATTAACTCGATTTTAAGGAGTGATTCCTTTGTCTTTATGGATTTGTATTTATTTAAATTACAAGGTACCTACTTAAGCTATTCTGTACTTCTGCTCCATTCAGCTTGATGACATAAATTTTTATAAAACTGAATTTAGTAGGTACATCTTTTGTATTGCCTTTACAGTAACATTAAAAACTGTTCTGAGGTGCCGCGATGCGCCGGTCTAAACTAGGAATACCTTACCCTTTCTCATCTTATGGGTGTCCGAAGACTAAGAGGTGACTAATTGTTTTTTTTTTATAAATAATGCTCTTGCTCTTGACTACATACTTAACTATACGGTTAAGAAGAAGCCTTAGATGGAGCGAGCTTACCCACACACACCAGCGGAACACAGAAAAACGTTTGGCGCTGGACTCCGGCAGGAGGGTGGTAGCATCCAGGCGGCCTCTCACGAAGCCTACCACCGCAGAGGGATCTGTTAGCCGTCATCATTGGTTAGAAAACCAAAGATGCCGTTGCCCAGGGTGGACCACTAGGAGGTAGATCCCATCACCCCAGAGTGCTGCCAGAAGAAGATCTGCAACAGCGTCTAATCTTCACCAATGGCACCTGCTAACTGTGGTACGAGTAATTATGACAAAAACCACTTTTTGGAGAGCCCTATTCCTATGTTTAATTTTAAAAATACTATAACTACACCATTTATATGTTTTCGCATATATGTGCAAAGAAAAACTTAGTATGAATTCAGCAGAAAAAAATAAAAAAGAAGTTACAGACAGGTATTATGTTTGTTAAGTATTAAATTAATTGTAGCTTGGTCAATCAGTCAGCGAACCTCTAAGCTATGAACCCTCAAACACCGGTTTGGCCAGTATGTTCTTAAAGGTATAATGACGATGACAGACGTTTAAAATTAGAATAAATGTTTGGTTTTTTTAATATCGGTAGCGAACGCGTTTATATCAAACTTAGTAGTACATACGTACTTAAATATAACAGTGGCAATGACTATAGTTGGATATTTTCTTTCCCACAATTGGAGGCAAGGCGTGGTGACTATCTATATCAGCGTGTGGTTATTGGGAAATAAACGTTCAATTTGAAGGTGGGACAACATTAACCTAATTCCGAAATTAGATATATTGCGTGATTTTGGACTTCCCTAAAAATACGTTGACCCTGATATTAAGTCTGGTAGATATCAACTGTTGAGACGTTACGTTCTACGTTAGGCGCGTATGTTTACGTTAGGGAATAAAAAATACAGTTGCAAAAGTGTGCAATATCAGTGCTGAACTTCCTGTACATCAACTTAAATCGTTAATGTCAAAGAAATTTTAATGAAAAAGGGCTATTACACACTATTAATGATTATTTAAATAATAGGAACGTATACTATGGCATTAAATTGTCCTAGCTCGTACTCACCTAAACCTTTTGTAAACATTTATTTAAAAAGAAGCTGACCAAAGATAGTGACCGAGTTTCTTTAAGTATTGTGACGTGTAGAAGAGCTTACTTCTTTCAAAAAATTACATACATTTACTGTGATTATTTGAATGAAAGTATAAGTAAGCTAATTTTTTACTCTCAGATCTTGTACGAACTTTTTTAGTCTGAGTTTTAGATGATGGTGATGTTACACTAGTGTGTAGAAGTAGATTTTTAGATGTAGGTAGGTTACATTTTTAAAATATTGTGTTTATTTTATTCCTTCTTTCGTTAAACTTTAGGTTGTGTGAAAAAACGCATAAATTCTTCCATCACATTTGCAGATTAAAAAAATAAAGTAAAATGCAAAGTATGCATTACATACCCGTTCAAGACCAGTCCAGCTAGGTCATTCACCCCATAACCTGCGCTTAAGACTGGAATAGTCGGTTTGTAGTGAATAGTGCGAGTGGATTGGCTAGGTAAGTATCACTGGCCTATCATAATTTGAAAAACTTCAAACCTAAATTCAGGTAAAAACAAAAATCGTAGCCAAACTTAAATTAATAAAAAGGGGCCAGTCATCGTGGTTTATGGTGGGGACCGTGTCTTAGTGTGTCATAAGGGAATGGGAAGGAAGGAGTCAGAAATAGTCAGAATGGTTCTTGAGTTAGATCGCTAAGTTAACATTGCACCTATTTTGCGTGCCGCTGGATGCGGGACCGAGTTCCTTAGAGGAGGCCGTGTCCGGTAGCTGTAGATGTGTTCGCCGAGATGATGATAGGACCACCACGCCACCCATAGGACGAGAAGGCGGGTGCTCTATCCTATTTCGCACGATGCAAACGTTACCACTATCAATCACAATATTATAACACGTGTGCAAACATGCAAAATAGGTAGGCAAACGGCAGTACGCGGACCAATATGACATTGTTTTATTACTCGCTAATTATTATTGTACTTGATAATAAATGTTTACATACCCTGTGCTTTGTTTACTATATCAGTTTAATACCTACCTAATTGTAAATCTGAGTTATAAGTGATAACTTTGGCGCCTAGGCCTGAGACTGAGATAAGTTTGGCGGAATATGAAAATATAACTTAAATCTGAGTAAGAATTAGTATATTTTCAGCAGACCAATTTTAAATTTATTATCAGCGAATAGAGTCGGACAGAGTTGAAAGATTTTACTTTTTTTTTAATAGATTGATATTTTTTTATTGGGATATGAAGCTGAATAAAATTGTAACTTGTTAAAAGCAAATTAAACTAAAGAAATGATGAATGAAAATGATGTTGTTTATAAGTAGTATACCTACTTTCTTATTAACTTATCTGGAGAGTCTGGAAGAAATCGCTGTTGGCGATAAGACCGCCGAAGTTGTACAACCTTTTGTTTTAAATTTTACTGTAATTTTTATTTTTATTTCTGGTGTGCAATAAAGAGTACTCTATCTAACTTAAGATCTGCGCTAGCCTATAAATTGCAAAACTGTTATTTGTATTATTAAAAAGTTATTAGGAGTACCTATCCGCACAAGGTAGGTGTTGCATGGCATAATGCTCAAAACGCAGTTGCCAACAATTGGTTACAAATTATAAAAAAACTTATAACCTGACCGGATCGTTTTAATCCCAAAATAAATCTTCACATGGCTGCAAAAAAAACAGTTGTTTACACGAAACCAAAACATCAGACAGACAAAGAAGACAAATAAAACATCCAGATGGTTGATGCCAGAGACTTTAAATCGACCTCACTAGAAGACTCAAACAATCTGTAAAGTAAAGGCTCATGGCTTTCAATTTGTGCCAAACT
Source organism: Anania crocealis (assembly GCA_949315895.1). Classification (NCBI taxonomy): domain Eukaryota; kingdom Metazoa; phylum Arthropoda; class Insecta; order Lepidoptera; family Crambidae; genus Anania; species Anania crocealis. Next base: position 3,169,762 of record OX438858.1, on the reverse strand, counting down.
GACACTTATTAACGCACGAACATACGATATTACGATTCAACCGTTTGGAACACCCTTTCCTTAAAATCAGTAAGCTCCATGTTTTGACGTCGATGGCCTAAAACATTTAAAAAAAAACAATCAGTGGCAAAGTTGACATCATCAAACATATGATTAACTTGAACGTTTGTGTGCTCTTTTAAAGTCCTGTCATTTTCATAATCCTACATTTAACATTCACTCACTCAGGTTGAATAATATATGTATACATTATGTACTGGACATGACAAACAATGTAATTTTTGTATAGGACTGTGAATATAGTACAGACCTATTCATAACTTTGGGTTATAAAAATCACTGAGTCATTGTCTATCGGGCAAAGTGTTTAGATTTTTATCACATAGAGCTGCAACGACAGTGCCGTCACCACACCATACAAATAATTCCTATCGTCAAACGACCTTCACAGCATGATAGATAAGATAACAGAAACGTCTGTTAATAAACTTTATAATACTATTTGAATTGTTAGTAAATCTCTTCTTTAAACGATATATAAAACCAACCGTCTAACTACATAATTTATTATAAGAGCATATTCTCCTAACTCTACTACTCAAGTAGGTACACTACAGGCAGGGTTACCCATTTTAAGTGATTAAAAATATTTAGAGTATCCACTCCTTTAAAAATAATATTAGTTGGAAGAAAACCATTTATATTGAAGTTTCGATGGTATATAATGCGAAATGGTGAGACACGAGAAACGATTGATAGGATTTTTCATTAACTTTATTGTTAGTTTTAAAAAAAAGGGTTGTGATTGATATGTATTTTGCCTATCTTTCATCGATAATCCAAATCAGAAAGGAATGAAAATTTGGTTAATTATTTGTGAATAAGTAATATGTTCCTAAATGTAAATGTAGGCTATGCGAAGGAAGTGGCGTTGTTTTGCGAACAACACTTAGTTGCCCAATGAAAAGGGAAGTTTAAGGTTAGGTATTAATAATATAATAATATACAGATTAATCCACCGGTCTGCTATTATAATGTTTGCGGAAGATTTATTTTTTGTCGTGTGTGTTAATAGATTCTAGTGATAAACACAAAAAACGAACGAAACCTTGTTAAATATTCATTTAAAGTGCATTTTGACCTGTTTTTTTCTTACTACAACCCTGTATTATATTTGTGTGATCTGTACTGATATAAGATACAGAAAGCTGCAAATCAGAAAATATATTTAATTGCAAAATTGCACCTTTGTTAAATAAGATTCCCCAGTGTTTAGCCTGATGTATTCTGTATAATCGGTATTCGGTACACAATGGTACGTATAACTTGTAAGCCACATATTCGTTGGTGTGTCTTTCGCAAATTCTATGTATTGGAACTATAGTTAGGCATAATAGAATCTTGACTTGTCATAACCATTGCAGTCTGATAAGTATTATCTAATCAATCACATATTTACCTACTAACTATACTTTCTATCGTTAGTACATCCTTAGTATAGAATCGCACTATCAATGGACAGGATGGTTTCAATGCGAGAGAGTGCTCTGAGAATAGCACCATCTTTTCTCAACTATGGGTATCGTAAGATAAATGATGCTTATGGCATAAAATAATGAAAAATAAGTCAAAAAAGCATAAAATAAACCATGCTACGTGTAGACAGCGCAACAAATGATTTGTCCCGTCCTTTGTGTTATGTTTGTTTTAGCTCATACATTTTTATTATTTAGTTAATCATCAGACTTATTACAATCATGATAGAGACACAGCCTGAATGTCTGAGTAAAATAAATTGATAAAGATATAAAAGATAAGATAGAGAGATAAGAGGTCAAGAACACCTAATAATTACCATAATGAATTAAGTTTTTATTATGTTTGGTAGAACACAACAAGTCGAAATAATTATTAGTTTATTATCACTAATTATTTTTCCTTTTGTGTATACAGGATAGTCCATACACATAATACATTTAACCACAAGGCCCTATGAATGCACTTTTCCATATAAACATTCAATTACTGAGTGATTACGAAAAAAAAACGACTCTACCAAGAAACGCCTGCACGATGAATTAAGCAAAGTTTTTATCACATGTGATGTTACTGACCGAGACATTGAAGGCACTGTTAACATTTTGCCTGTATTTTGTGCCAGATTCTCTTTGCGGACAGTCAATGTATTTAACCGGGTCATAAGGTACCACATACAACATGATAACGCCAAAGTCAGCGTATGTGAAAGTATGTTTTATTTCAAATATCTGATAGTTAAAACCAGCTGATTTTGTTGTAACAAAATGACTAATCAAATAAATCTAGCTTGTTATTGTGATAGATAAAGATTTTATGGTGATCTTTGATGTGCTGTAGCAGATAAATATAAGTAGCTTCATATAAGTGAATCCGTCTGCAACAATAATTTATCCGGTTTTTGAAATGGTATTTATAGCTTGTCCTTCCGACCCCCGTCAAGGACAAGCGAACATAAATTTAATTGACAATTCACATACCTACCTACTTAAGAAGATCTTTCATCTCTTTCCTTTAAATTAAACTGTCATCCACACTAGGGAGGTAACCATAATCAAGATGTATTTTGAGAATTGTTAAACTTTTAAATACATTTTATATGACATAGTGTTGTCATTATAAATTATAACATTAATCATTGGTTTTTGTAAGTTTAGAAACAGGTATAGGTACGGGATATTTCTTTTACACCATAATAAAACTTACAATTTATCTACGATATAAATGCATACTTGAGAGTTTTATTCTTTTGCCTAGTTTTGACCAATACTTACTTAAATGTGTCATTATGTGTAGAGTGGAACAGATATTTATCTACGAAATACATTTATAGTGTTTGAGAGTTTTATTCCTTAGTCTAGTTTAAACCATAACTTAAGTGTGTTATTATGTGTAGAGCTAGTGGTAGAAATCCCAATGCCATGAAACCGGTCGCAAAAACCAGACGAGTTTAGCTAAAGCCAGTCTCAGGCGGTATTAGAAAAATACCTGGAGAAAGGCTACTGGCGATCCACTTACACCATAATCCTATTATCCATTGTAAAAATAGACACAAACTATGCGGTATCCACCTGGTATTGTCTGCTCAGACGCAGGTAAGTATGGCATATAAAACAGGCTTGAAACTTCTAGAAGCAATTTCAAGTTTAACACCAACTTTGCAACTTAAAAAGAAACAAAATTCTTAGTCAAAATGATTCACAGATGACAACGAATCGATTTGATTACAAAACAAATTCTCACTAAAGCCTTAAACGACGAAAAATTATTCTAAATACATCAGCAATACACACTTATCGCGCGCTAACGACGAAAAATAACATCAATAATTCGCGTCCATTCATTCATGAATTCCATGACGCGGCCGGCCTATAACATTCTATAAATGTAACAAAAACAGACGCTTAAATTGAGGTTATAAATGTGTTTACATAACAAAAAAAAACTTACCTGTTGCGGAGTGTAAATGGCACTGGTTAACACACTGACAGCTGATCACTGGTAACAAAAAAACCACGGGTCCTCGCAAACACGTGCAGTCACTGTAGCTGACAGAACTCATCTGATTCAGTTTAGTCTCAGCTAAGTTCTCACTCACGTTGAGGCGGGACGTCGAGCGTCGCGCCTCATGCCATAGCCCGCATTTTTAGTTAAAAAAAAACACCACTTTTTTTGTACTCACTCCCGTTACCCAGATTTTAGACAACCGTCCTATTAGACATCCAGAGACTGAATGTCTTGACTCCGTTATATTGTTTACAATAAGATAGTTGGCAGAGCAATTCCCTTATCAGTGGAATTTTACATCCACTTCAAGTATTTGCACAGCTAAAGAGATCAAAAATATATTTTCATGCACAATTCATTTATTAATTTTGGACTCTACATTGCTGTAAATTGATTTTTTACACAGCTAGTAGATAATTCCGATTTGTTTCGCGAAACTAACAACAGTTTGTAGGGATACAAAGTTTAAAAATGTATTTGCTTTCTTTCTTTCTTACTTTGCCTATGTTAAAGCCAGAAAAATCTTAACAAATCGTACGGAATTACATTTTCATTACTTAATTGTTAAACATTTACAACAACAAAAAAAAGGAGCTACATACTTTTTCATACTAAACATTTTATTATGATATGCAAAAAAGCTTGTAAACTAAGAATACAAAATATTTAAAAGTAAGTTTAAAGTGACTACCTATTACCTTAATTAGTAATTTTATTTGTAGAAACTTTATCTTCATTTTGATAAATTAGTTACTTATTTAATTGTTAGCCTGCCCCTGATACTTCATTCATAGTATAACACATAATAGTGAAACTGACTTTTGCTCTTTGAAATAGGTAGGTATAGTAATCTTGCTAATATGTATACTTATTATTATCTGTGCTAATATTATTATTAATTCGAAAGTTTGTATGTTTGTTAGTTAATCACGCCAGAACGGTTAAACGAATCTGATTGAAATTTAGCACCAAGATAGATTGTAAAATATGCTATAATAGTAGGTATAGGTACAAACATTTATGTTTAAATATTTGGACGTGTTAAAACGCCTCCTGGGGCCTATTTGCAGAAATAAAACTGGTCTGACATAGTAATTTTCATCCCAAAAAAAGTTATATTCCCGTGATATAGTTTTAATTTAATATTCCTAGTGGCCGAAGACGGGCCACAGCTTTATGTAATACTATACTAGTGGCCCGTCCCGGCTTCGCACGGGTGGACATATACAACAAATACAACAATAAACATCACCATGTCACTCAGGGTGAATGTAGCTTTCCAATGGTGAAATAATTTTTGAAATCGGCTTAATAGTTTTTGAGTTTATTACACAAAAATACAAATCTTTCCTCTTTATAATATTACTAGCTGACCCGGCAAACGTTGTTTTGCCATAAAAATGATTAAATTACTAAAATGGCTAACAAAAAATAGGGGTTGGTGGTAAAAGGGTAAAAATTTAGGGTTGTATATATTTTATAAAATTATAATATTTTACTACCCTACCCCTACCCTACTCCTACCCTACCCCTACCCTACCCCTACCCTACCCCTACCCTACCCCTACCCTACCCCTACCCTACCCCTACCCTACCCCTACCCTACCCCTACCCTACCTCTACCCTACCCCTACCCTACCCCTACCCTACCCATAACAATATAACATACCCTAAACATTACATTCATATCAATGCACATACAACTTATTTAATAATTACGTACTTATATTAGTTTATTCATATTAACACCCATATATAAAAGTGTAGTTTTCCTCATTATGACTAATCATTGGTACAAGACATACTCGTATTATGTAGAGTTACACAGGCTACGTTTACGAGCTAGATTATATCCGCATTGTATAATGTACCTATTTACGAGTACTTCAGTAAATAATAGGGGTTAAAGTATGAAATTGCCGATTATTTTCTCACTTTTTATTTTGTTTATAGCTGTTAAGTATAGTCGTATTATTGCGTATTTTTTTTTGTATTGTATCAAAAACGAAATAAAGTAACTTTTGACTAAAAAAAAAAGTAATACTAGTGCCTATTACTTCAAAGGAAGTCGTTGAAAAGACCCTTACAATGTGTCAGGTGACCTTCTTGCTTCAATTAAGTATATTTGTATTATATACTTGATTTTCAGAAATTTAAATACTATAATGCGTAGCTTTATAACCATCTAACTTTCACCTTTAATTGCATCGAAAACGGTTCAGGCGTTTTTAAAAAAACTAAAAAATTTTTAGTATGGAAAAATGACTTTTTTCGATTTTGTCCATACAAAACGGCAATTTCATACTTTAACCCCAATAACAACAGTGATACTAAAATCATTGCTCGAGATGTTGATAAAAATTAAAGACCAAGTCTAGTCTGCCAAGTGCGAGGCGGACTCGCGGACGAAAGGTTCCGTACATTATCAATACATATTATTTATAATACACTAACGGGTCGTTATCGCGTAAATATTATGAAGGTATAAATACCTATTTATTTACCCGACGTTTTATAGCGAAAAATAAAAATAATCAAGATCAATTGGGGGTAGGTGTTGAACCCCGCTCTTCGCGAAGACGTCGTTGAGCTGTCATCAGTCGGCCCGTGACCACGGCTTGGTGCAATCCAGTCGAAACGTCGGGTAAATAAATAGGTATTTATACCTTCATAATATTTACGCGATAACGACGCGTTAGTGTACTGTACATAATATGTGTTCAAATCGCGAAAGTTTAAAATCATTTATTATCAATACAACATTAGACACTTCATTATAACCATTTTTTAAATATTAATTATGTAAAAGTAAAAAAGTAAGAGCCAATAATCATCCCACTGCAAGGAAAAGGCCTCCATCATTGAATTCAAGTTACCAAAGCAATGATGGGTACTGGCATAATTACCACGCTTGACAAATGCGGGTTGGTGATTACTAAGCCGAGCAATGTTCGAATATTCAAAACTTTTGGTTGCCCGCCCGGAGATCGAACCCGGGACCCCGAGATCATGGCACGGTATTTAAACCACTATACCAACGGGGTGTTAAGTTTTACAACTTATTATTCTATGAACATTACAAGCGTCTACCTGTTGCCGTTAATTATATCGAGCAAACATTTCTTTTATTCTAACTTATGTGTTAATTTTAAAAGCCGTAAAAGCAGCGTCTAATTGGTGACCGTGAAATAAGAGCTACTCCGAGAATTCACCCAGCGAAGTGGAAGTACGATAAGTGTTCTGAGTTCACCCCAAAATCAGAGTTGATTTGTAGCGCGTATCTACCGTCACCGGCGTTCGCGTACTGGAACAGTCCGTAATGCGGTTTGAAAAGCTCCCTGCCCAGCAGGTGTAGCCATTCCCTCGCCACGCCACCGTAGTGTAGGCCTTCTTCGCCTCGGAACATGCCCAGCAGTCGTTTGCGGAGCTCCTTGCCTCGGAGCTTCTTCACGAGCCGGTACGATTCTTTGAGAACTTCGTTACGAGACACCTTTATCCTGCAGTGTCCAGTCTGCGGTTGCAGCACAAGCAGTTCGGAACTACTACTACTGTTTACTAGGGACGGAAAGTATGAAAGTGATATTGAATGGAGAGTAAATGCTGGTAACAGAGTTAATGGTGCGCTGCACGCCTTTATGAATATCCAGAAGATTTCTACGAAAGCTCGTCTGACTGTGCATAGAGGGGTGTTGGTTCCAACACTCATGTACGGAAGTGAAAGTTGGATATAGCAGAAAAAGCATGAAAGAAGAATAAATGTAGTAGAAATGAGAGCGCGAAGAAGTATATTAGGAGTGAAATTGAGTGACAGGATAAGAAATAGTGTGATAAGAGAACGTTGTGGTGTGAAAGAAGATATTGTCACACGGATTGAGAAAGGGATGCTTAGATGGTTTGGGCATGTAGAGAGGATAATGAGAGAAGAATGACTAGACAGATCTATAAGACGAGTTCAGTGTGAACTTGTGAAACCAAAAGCAAGCCTATCATCATTAACAATCATCATCACTAGCCTATTTCAGTCCACTACAGAACACAGGCCTTTCCTAAAGAGGCATTTCGCTTCTTCTTCTTAGCGTATCGATATAATTCCCGTACCGGGAATCGAACCCGAGCCTCGATAGGTTGGCCCTGAGAAGGGCCTTTTACGATGGTGGGTTGCCATTGATCGTGGTGAAAGGATCAGCCAATCTGCGTTACCGACTAAGCTGTCCACGCAGATTGCCCAGGGTGCGCCGGGCGTATGGGTATTAAGATACGCCGCTCGGGGAGGCTCCTTTCATGCACCCCCAACATTTCGCTATGATCGCCATGTTTGACAGGCTTGCTTGGCTATCGCTGCTGACCGTCCTTTCCTGCAGTAATCCTTTAGCCGCCTCTTACGATACTCACAGGAAGAGAATGGGTGCCGTGCTATTCTGTGAACGTGTCAGCAGCACACGACATCCCATCGTTTTCAAATGTTTCGTTCGAACAGTTGTTAAGTGTAATTTTTTTTAAGTTGACAAAGCTGTAAAGAGTTTGAAACGTCGATGAAAAACAATACACAATCAAAAATCTCAACCTCATTCTAATGGTCGTTCGAGAGTTTTTGGCGGAAGTTCGTGAGATACGTTTGGAGTCCATTTATTTTTACGAATTTTTATTGTTTATAGTGAATTTTGGGTCGTAAAAGTGGTGTTATTTTGCGAAACAAGGTGTCGTGCGAGTGAACAATATACAGTTCGGTGAAATAAGATGGTGTATTGGTCGTAACCAAGAAAAGTGGACCGTGAATTTTGCGCGGGAACGCGAACAGTTTACCTCTTTCTTGGGAACTTCTCTACATTCCTTCAATCTTTTGACTGTCGCCAAAAACTCCATTGAAGCATTAAAACGTTTTAATGCAAAAATAAAGGCCGTTAAACATACTAAAGAAAAAAAAAAGGTCGTTCGAATTTTAAAATGGGTGGACGCAAACATTCCAGGAAATAATTCGTTCCGTAACAGAATTCAGCCTGCAGTAGGTACTATCTCAAAATCGTGCTTATCAAGCCTTAAAGAGTCACCTTGCATGTTACGCCATGAGTTATCGTTAAACCAGACCCCACAGGTAACGATGAACTGACAAAATAATGAGGTGACTGAAATCCTCAGAAACAATATTGTATAATAATTGAAGAATGTGACGACGCTAAGTCTAATACTTAGGTAGTTTGGTGGCATTGGAACTTTATGTTTTTATGAAAATAAATATCTTTAAACAAATATATACATATACATATTATACACAAATGCTTAAATTATGTTCAACATTCGAATTTTAGCTAAGTACTCTGACAGTATTTTACTTTTATGGTGCTCTACAGCTGAAATTACATCAATTTATCACTGCAAAACAAGAGACTCGTCGACAGTTTCATCTCAAAACATTTACGAAAATATAATCTACTACTTCTCCCGCGGCTCTACACGCGTGATCTCCACGTCATATCGTATCATATCACGGTCAGCAACCTGTGCCTAGCGGTGGCATATAGAAAGATAAATTAGGTAGGCTTAATACATTCATGTCTATGAAACCATGAAAATACACGTACAAAATTTCAGCGACCGACAGCAGCGCCACTTACCGGGTCCCGCGGTAAAAAGTAGCCTATGTTCATCGGTAAAAGATTTTTTCAAATCGGTCCATTAGTTCCGGAGCCTATTCAATACAAACAAACAAATCTTTCCTCTTTATAATATTAAACTTTATAAGCTTAAACTTTTTGTTAGTTAATAAGAAAAATTTGACGACCATTTGGATCAGCGGTAGTAAACGCTGCTTCTGAGCCATGGGTCGCGGGTTCGATCCCGCACATTACAAATATTTGTGTGCATGAACATGTCTGTTTGTATTCTGTTTTATAAGTATGTATTTACAAAAAAAAAGTATACAGGATGAAATTTTAACCACCTTCCAAATTTTAATATATCAATCTACGAGACAAAAAACAAATGACGTATTTTTTCTTTTGGTATAGCCCAGTACAAAAATGTCAAGATAAAGCACCTGGAAACTGTCAACAAAAAATCTAAAATTTTTGATACGGCCTCCTACCTAGCAACACTTTTTTTTAGCGATTCGCATCTCATTTATTCATTACTGTACTATTCATACGTTTTTGATTTTCCCTTTATACCTTATCAGGCCTAGGACCGTAAAAATTGAAAACTAAATTGCGAAAAATATTTTCGGGTGAAAGCTTCATTTACATTTTTTACTTCATAAATGGCCTCTAAATACGATACGATACCGAACGCCTACAAAAATTTTGGAAAGTGGTTAAAATTTCACCCTGTATAAGTGAGTTTATCGGTTGTCTAGTACCCCATACAACAGGGTACTTAATAGTAGCTTAATTTGGGACTAGATGGCTCTGTGAGGCATGTCCTAAAAATATTTATTTTGTGAGTTACATACATATTTTAAAGACAAAGCTAATCTTGCTTTTCGAGTATAGGAAATTCGTTCATTGGAAATGGCATTCTCACTTTTAAGAAATTAGCACAATCTATTGCTGAATTACTTGTATAATACTCGAATTATTATTAATGACAACGGGGGATTTCAGTGGTAATGAAAACATGAATGGAATTAAAGTATCCTAACTCATTCCTAGATACAGGTTTTTTAGGGAAAAGCGCCTCGTTAAGCTCACTTAGTTGGTTCCTTACAGATATTGGAAAGCTAAAAAATTTACGATACTTAAGTATGTATAATGTGTTACCCTCACTCATAATTATGTTATTTACTGTGCGATAGTGTGGGAAACTATATGGAAATCAGTTTACTGTTTCTTTTTCAGACAGGCCTACTGAAACGTGACAATGTCGAAAGTGGTAAAATGCGTTTCTTGCAATATTATTATTGACGAAATGTTGTCGTATATTCAAAATAAATTATCAGTGATCGATGAAGATACACTAGTGCGAATATGTAAATCTAGTTTTACTAGTAAAGATATTGAAAATTCTAAAGAGCTATTGTATGAATCAGTACCGATTGACAAGGCAAAAATCAAGCGTAAAAACAAGGGCAAGGAACAGCGAGATCTGAATGATATTGTTAATATATTTAAGACAGTGGAACCGGATTTGTTCCCCATTTTCGTTGCAAGAGATCTAGAGCGCTTGCCTCCTATTTTGTTTGACCACCTTGACTGCACAAAGCTTTTAAAAGACTTAATGCAGGTTCAGAATGAGCTAAAACAGGTAAAAGAAACATATGTTACGCAGCATCAGTTGAGTGAACTCAGGGCGGATATTTTAGACTTTCAAAAAGACTCCAGAGTTCACGAATCTGTTTGCAAAGTAAATAAGAAGCGAGGTGCATGTCTAATGGACAGAAGCCCAATCAGGTTATCTCGTATGATCGATTCTTCAGATGAGGAATTTTATAGTAACACAGAAGAAATATCAATACAACGACCTGATAATAATACACAACAAATATGTAGACAAACACTGTCGATAGATAGCAAAGAAGATGACCATAATTCAATAATCTTACTGCAGAAAACAGATGGTATTATCACGCCTAGTGCAAAGGCTGTGGAGAACGTCGAGCCGAACGTCACTGATCCCATTCCAGCTGTGATGTCACCTACAGCAACTATCTCAGCACCACTGCAATCATATGCCCACATTGCTCAAAACAAGAACGGCTGTGGTGTGATTAAGGATGGTATAAAGAAAGTAAACAAAGGGACTTTATCGGAAACGAAACTAGAGTCTATGCGTTTGGTCGAATGCGAAGGCTGGCAGGAAGTTACTCATCGCAAGAAGCCTAAAAAGTACCGTTATTTAGGTACAGCCGGTATCTCTAAGGAAAATGAAGGGAGATTTAAAGCTGCTGTTCGGAAACTGCCTATATTTATTACTAAAGTACACAAGGATACTACTGAAAACGATATAGTAGATTACATATTTCAAAAAACGCAGGAGTCTATTACACTGCAAAGAATAGACGGTAAGTATGACAGAGATTATCACGCCTACAAATTCTTTGTTAATGAAAATAAACTGACATTATTTCTTGACAGCAAATTATGGCCTGAAGGAGTTATTTTCAGGAGATTTGTAAATTTTAATACACGGAAATTATATGGAAACGGTGTAAACAACAGCACCGTGCTCGTTCGTTAAAGGCATCTAAATGGATACGAAGTCATTGTTCAATTTGGTATCTTTTAATTGCAAGAATGTTAAGCGCTCAAAAGAGAGTATCAGACAGTTATGTCGCACTTCGGACATAATTGCATTACAGGAAACTTGGTTGCTGCCACATGATATTCCGTTTCTGGGTGATATCGACCACGAATTCGGTTTCACCGGTACTTCGGCGATAGATTCGGCGGCCGGTATACTCAGAGGACGGCCTTATGGCGGAGTTGCTCTTCTCTGGAGAAAAAGTAATTTTAAAAACGTTTCAGTTGTACAATGTGTAAACCCACGAGTATGCGCCATTAAGGTTACTATGAATCTTAGATCTTTTTTAGTCTTTAGTATATACATGCCTACAGACTGTAATACGAATTTAGAGGAATTTACGGATTGCCTTAGTTTGGTGAGTGCTATCATTCACGATAGTAGTACAGAATGTGCGTATATACTCGGAGATTTTAATGCTCATCCTAATGAACAATTTTATGTCGAATTAGACTGTTTTTGTAAGGAATTAAAGTGGATATGTGCTGATGTCCAACTGCTAGGATTAAATACTAACAACTCCACATTTATTAGTGAAGCAAACGGTTCAAGACGTTGGCTCGATCATTGCGTAGTTACAAATTCTGCTATGGAAACCATTTTTAATTCTTATATTATGTATGATGTTCTCTGGTCTGATCACTTTCCTTTAGTTGTTGAATGTAAGTTAGATAATGTTAAACCTAAATTGTGTAGTATAAACCGGCATTGTAATAAAATACGATGGGGTGAAAGAAAACCTGAGCAAATTGATATTTATAATATTTTTTGTAACAATAATTTGAGAATGATTGATTTTCCTTTAGAATTTAGTTTTTGTAGTGATGATTGTTGTAATAAATTAGAACACAGAAATATTATTGATAAAATGTATAATGACATTGTTAGTGTATTGAGCCAAGCAGCTACAAATAGTTATGAACAATATATTTTCAGTCATAAAAAACCGATTGTAGGTTGGAATAGATTCGTGAGTGATGCTCATGGTAAGGCCAAGGAGAAGTTTAAATTGTGGGTGTGGTACGGCAGGCCGCGGGAGGGTCAGGTCTGGAATGATATGCAGACTAGTCGCAAGGTTTTCAAATCTCGATTAAAATGGTGTCAAAATAATTGTGACCAAATCAAAATGAATATTATAGCATCGCATCACTCCAGACAAGATTTTCGTAGTTTCTGGAAATCGACTCATAAGCTTAATAGTAAGCCTGGCTCACCGGTCAGTGTAAATGGTATAAGTGATCTAGCAGACATAGCTGAGACTTTTAGGAAACAGTTTACGGTAAAATCGCTTTTGGGGCCATCTCGGTCACCGTGCGGTGTTGGTCGTGATGGTTCAAAGGTGTTTTCTTTATTTACGGCGAAAGAGGTTAACAATGTTATTAGGTCTATGTCGCGAGGCAAGTCTCTTGGTCATGATAACTTAAGTATTGAGCACCTTAAATATGCAGGTATTCATCTGCCAAGAGTGTTGGCGATGTTTTATTCCTTGTGCTTGGTACATTCATACTTACCAGCTAAGATGATGAGGACTGTGGTGGTGCCGATAGTGAAGAACAAGACAGGCGATATTAGCGATAAGAACAATTACAGACCTATCTCATTGGCCACTATAGTCGCCAAAGTGCTTGACGGTTTGCTTGACATTCAGCTTGATAAGTACCTTCAAATACACGATAACCAGTTTGGTTTTAAGTCTGGTCTTTCCACAGAAACAGCAATATTGTGTTTAAAGCAAACTGTCAAGTACTACACTGATAGAAGAACACCTGTTTTTGCATGTTACCTCGACCTTTCGAAGGCGTTTGACTTGGTAAATTACGACATCCTATGGCAAAAACTACATCAAACTGAAATGCCAAAAAATATTATAAATATATTTAAATATTGGTATCGGGAGCAAGTCAACGTTGTCCGATGGTCGGGAACTCATTCAAATCCGTACAGGTTGGAGTGTGGTGTCAGACAGGGGGGTTTGACCTCACCTAAGCTCTTTAACCTGTACATGAATGCGTTGATCGAGAGGCTCAGCAACACCCATGTTGGATGTCATATTGGAGGCATTTGTCTCAATAATTTTAGTTACGCTGATGACATGGTGTTGTTGAGCGCCTCGGTTTGCGGTATATCGAAGCTGCTTGGCATTAGTGAACAATACGCTAGCGAACATGGGTTATTGTATAATGTAAAGAAAAGTGAATGCATGGTCTTTCAAGCCCGAGGAAGATGTTTAGACAGTATGCCAAGTATTAAACTTTATGGATGTCCTCTTAACAGAGTTGAAAAGTTTAAATACCTGGGACATATTGTTACCTCGGACTTGAAAGACAATACAGACATAGAGAGGGAGCGTAGAGCTATGTCTGTCCGTGCTAATATGATAGCTCATAGGTTTGCTCGCTGTTCGAGAGACGTTAAAATTACCCTTTTTAAGGCATTTTGTACGTCTTTCTACACGAGCAGCCTTTGGGTGAATTATACGCAGGGACAGTACAATGCACTACGTATCCAATATAACAATGCGTTTAGAATACTGTTGGGGCTGCCCCGCTTTTGTAGCGCATCAGGGATGTTCGCCGAGGCGCGTGTAGATTGCTTCTATGCAACTATGCGCAAGCGGTGCGCGTCCCTGGTGCGCAGGGTCAGGGCTAGTGGCAACAGTATTCTTAACGCATTCGCGGAACGTTTTGACTGTCAGTACTTGAACCATTGTAATATGGTTCATTTACTGACTGTCAATAAAATATATTTTTAGTATGTTTAATTTTATATTTAAGTTTTTATATCTATATAATTTGTACCTATATTGAAATGGATTATGATCTGATGATTAAATGAATTAAATTGAATTGAAAGCCTTATGAGAGGGTTTTGATCAGTTAAACCAGGCAGATATTGACAAGCGCTGAGGGCGCTCAGCCTGGGTCTGCCGCGATACGCAACTGACGCCTTGGGTCTACCTTTTATCGCAGAATTTTTAATGTCATAATATTATTATGCATATCAGCGGAAGACATCATCTTCATTACGCAGAAACTCATTTGGCATTCACTCAATAATCAGACACTCAAATCGCATAATTTTATAAGCTAGAATCATCTTTAGGCATACATTTGATATCCACAATAATTAAAAAGCAGAACCATTATATCGCAGAAAGTTCACAGTCAGAATCCTCTTTTGGCATACATTTCATAACTATAGTCATTAAAAGGCAGAGCTCTCATATCTCACAAAGTTTACATTCAGAAACATCTTTTGGCATTCTTTTCATAGTTGATTGTGAACATATTATGGTTTTTATTTCCATGTTTATCCCAAGCAATGCTATATAAGCAAAACTAGCAGCATACACCATGCATGCAGCATGCAAGCAATCATGCATGTAGCATGCAAGCAATCATGCATGTAGCATGTATGCAACAAGCAAGCAAGCATGCAGCATGCAGCATGCATGCAACAAGCAGTATGCAAGCAAGCATGCAGCACGAAAGCAAGCATGCAGCATGTAAGCAAGCATACAGTATGCAAGCAAGCATGCAGCATGCATTGTTTCTGTCACGGCTCCGGCGCTGCGAAGCTCCGGCGGTCCCACGCGAGCTTATCGTCGCAGATGGTTTTAGCTCACCACCGCAGATTTAAAACCACCTGCTCCTCAGCTCGCGGGCTGCCTCGCCCCTCCGCGCCTACGCGGGCTTAAATTACTAGGGGTAGGGCAGACAAGACTGCGTGGAGTCGGTTTTGCAACGATTCGTTACTGTCACAGACTTTTGTAACACAACATGTTGACTTTTTCATACAATTTAGGGTAAAAATACTTTTTTATAGAAATAACAATGCCTAATGAAATTATTCCAAATGAAATTCTGCCATATGCATAGTATGCCAAGTATG
Source organism: Anania crocealis (assembly GCA_949315895.1). NCBI lineage: Eukaryota > Metazoa > Arthropoda > Insecta > Lepidoptera > Crambidae > Anania > Anania crocealis. Next base: position 3,154,096 of record OX438858.1, on the reverse strand, counting down.
CTTAACGAAATTATGCATACTGAAATTTTGCCATCTTAAGAGTATGCCATTGTAAATTCGGCCATATAAACATTCTGCCAAACAATAATTATATTTAGAAAAAATTATGCCTTGTAAATTAATATTCGATGAAAGAAGATTATGCCAAGTGTGTTATGCCAAATGAGTTTCGGAGCAACAAAATTCTGCCAAATAAAGGGGACCCCGCCGTGGACACCGCAGGAGTCTCTACCAGGGCTGCCAGATCGTATAATTGGATACAACATTTTGAGAAAGGCCTGAAATGGGACACGTGAGTTCGGCATTGTATTGGCCCCCACAATTGCAAGATAATTTGAATGTGACCAGTGCTCAGAGGCGGCGTAAGGCATGGGCGGTGTGGGCTACCGCTGGCCGTGGCCTCGCAGTTATAATGAATTTGAAAAAGTATGGAAAGCCCAGAAGTACTTAATAAATACATAATCGTTATTTATCAACTCAAAGATTTTTCACACTTTGGCATAAATGTTAATGAAATACTAGATATTTCTAATAAACTATGTATATTTTGTCATAAAATTAATTATACCATCAGAAGGCCTTGCAAAGTGCTTGTCCATGTAATCAGAGGGCCTCGCGAAATGTACCTCGCCCACTAAGTTTAGGCCTTGCGCCGCCACTGCTGGTACTGTTAAGTAGTACAAAAGAGTCATGAAGAAAACGAAACAGTATTAGAATAGTACAGGGCCCCCTGCTAATTTACAAATGGCTCAATAGAATCGCAATGGCATCGCAATTGTATATTTTGACATTACTACCATATTAAATGTGTCAAAATATACAATTGCGTTGCAATTGCGTTTCTATTGAGCCATTTTTCAATTAGCGGATTTGGGGGCCAGGTCGATATGTTACTTTTATTGAATTTTAAACAATAATCTATTTTTATAATGGTTATGTATAATGCGGTCAAATTTTGTGTAATTGAGGGTACTAAACTGTATCACCGCGATTTATAGGCTGGCATCCCTGGTCTCTACGCCTTACACATGTCCATCCTCGCTAGACCTCAAAAAAAAAACATTTCTTCACAAAACTCTATTTCTTTCTCTTTCCTCGCTACTCAAGCTAACACGGTTTAAAAAACGTCGGTGAGGCCACTTCACTCGACTGTGCCTCACCCCACTTTCCAGTTTGTGCATGCACGAAAGCTCTCCAGACCAATACCGTATTCACCATAAGAGCCCGTGCCCAGGGCCTCCATTCTCAGGGGGCCCCGAAGGACCGATAATTTCTCTTACACATTTATTATCAAAACATTTTTTTTGGGCACATTACCCTCTTTTTACAAATCAGTCATTAATTAGAATAAATGGTCATACTTACTTAGTAAAAAAAATATATTATAATTCGCTATTTTTACTTTCCAAAAGGGCCCTAAATTCTTGTGTACCCAAGGGCCCCAGCCTTGTTAAGACGGCCCTGTTCCAGACCATTTTGCATAGTTAATCTAGTGAGACTACTCGCTTACCTGTAAATACCTACATTATCTACCTACGTACTTACCAGTAAATATTGAGACATATTAGGTCCTTTACCGACTTTTTTGTATAGAACCAGGTCTTGAACTTTTGACAAGTCCAAAAGCACTGCATAAACTGGCGCATCCCTCGCTGTGCAATACTGGACAGTCTGCTTGAGGCAAAAAACTTCGTTGGAAAGACCACAGGGGACCACTCCGTAGTTAAAATGAATATTTAAATTGGCGATAAACTACTATTTAATTTAATTTAAACTATGTAATTAATACTATAGTATCTAATTTAATCAAAGCAATTCAATTGACATCAATATGTATTCCATCTGTTTAAACTGCATAATTAAATTTTAGCACGTCCGCGAGCAGACTGAACACTGTACCTACCTACTTACTTTTAATAAACGCTTGAGTTTGAGTTTTGAGTTTTTAACACAATGTCTGTAAATTCGAATCCATCTGTCCCTTTCACTCATAACGATGTCTTAAAGTATCTGAAAGAGACAGATATATCCGTAAATACGAGCTTCGTGTGGCAGAGTAAGGCAGCTGGACTGAAATCAAACTAAAAACTACCTATCTATCTATTATATTATAAAATAATAACTGTATACTTGTTACATTTCATAACTTTATTAAAATATATGTTACATGATCGATTAATCACATTAAAGTTAATAACGTTATAATATTTAAAACATAATAATCTTCGATTACTTATATTTCTATACACGTCTAGAATTATTTATAACGAGTTGAGTGAAGTATGTTGGTATAATTATTTTTATTATTGTGCATGAAAGTAGTACATTTTTAAAATTACATTATTGTGCAATATAAATCAGATTTATACATTAAGTATATATATAATGTCCTATGTCCTTATAAAACTCCTTTCAAGAATTCAATAAACTACTAACAAACATTTTACAACTTTCTCTACCAACATTCAAATCGCAAAAATATCCCGCACAAAATATGTTTTAAGTTTGAGAAGATGTTCGTTTTTGTTTCAATGTTTTACCATATGGAAAGTTGATTAGTATGTAAAGTTATGTAGGGTTCTTATATAAAATATCAATTTATCAATAATAGTGTTAGGTAGGTATACCTACATACAATTTTAGTTCATTAACACCGTACTTGCTTAAGTAGGCATTTTTGGTAAAAAATACTCTTAATTATTATCATATTTTGAAATAACAGCCTTTTACGGAATAAGTTAGAAGATTTGTTTTTGACTAATAGATCGTTTTGACTAAAGAGTATCGCGATAAACATTTTACGAAAATATTTCCGTACAAAAATTGTGCATAATTATGGCCGTCTACAAATGGTATTGCTTCAAAGATTTTAAAAAATGTTTCTGTGCTAAACTTATTTTGGAAAAAGAACAACATTTGGCTACAATTTATTTAGAGGCAGGAGCTGGATGCGAGATGCCGAGGATCGACCTAAGTCGCGTGCATTTGGAGAGGCCTATGTCCAGCAGTGGACTGCAATAGGCTGATGATGATGATGATGATGATTTAGAGGCGGACTAAGTTCGACCAGGCGTAAACAGTAACAAACTAAAAATTTAATTGACTAAAACATTGGGAATTGTAACTGGCCATCAATAAAAAGTTACACGATGTCGATTTGACAAAATATTAGTTGAAAAGCAATGCAATATTTAGCAGGTTATGCCCGATCTAGGATTAAGATCTAGTTTATAAACCTAGAAACAGCAAAGAGTATACAATATTCCTAATTTGACACTTGAGATTTATTCGGATGTATTTTGAACCTTATGCATCTCAAATCAATGTCAATATTAAGATCGTAAGTTTAGGCTAAGCTGTCGTTGCTCCCTCTCTCTTCCCTCTCCTCTTGACGTTGCTGGTACATCTTCAAGGGGTGGATGAAGGAGATAAGGATGCCGGAGACTATAATCCAGCCACCAGCTAGGTAGAAAGCCAGCTCCCACGATGAGGTCAGGTCGAAGATTAAACCTGAAATTTAATTGTACCTATCACACTGTTTAAAATAAGGCAAACTTAAGAAACCCTGCTGCTTTTATCTGTTTGATTTGATTAAATAAATAAATGAGACAACAGCAATGTATGACATTATTTTGATCCCATTAAGCAACTATTAAAGCTCTTGTTTCTTTAGAAATCAGTAACAACGAAGGTACCACAAACACCTAAAACCGAGAAATTATAAATAAACACTTTTTTAACACTGAATCGTCCTTGAACTGAACTCTGGACCTCGGAGCTGGTGCCATACACCTTTATGACCGGTTTGTACACCACTCCGATCCTATTCTAGTCCACTGCTGAGCACAAGCCTCTCCAAAGGAGGTTTTGGCATAATGGCCACGCTTGGAAATCGGATTGGCGATATTATTGTAGCCCCTGCCGCCTCGTATGACACCCGAAGGAAGAAACGTGGCTGCTATGCTATTCTTTGTATGTACACCACCTTTAGTTAAGATGCTATACTCACCAGAAAGAGGGGGCCCAATCAAATGTCCGATCCCCTGGGCGAGCAGTACCAGTCCATACGCAGATGTAAAGTCATCCAGTGAAACCAACTTCACCAAAAGGCTCGGGGTAAACGTGAACGATGCTGCGAAAAGCAATCCAAAAGCTGAAGACACAGAGGCGAGAATCCAGTAGCTCTCAGCAGCGAAGGGCAAGGCAGCCACAGAAGCTCCACAGAAGACCAGGCAAACTGCGTACAGGTTCCCGATGGAGACTTGTGGGAAGTCGCCGATCCAGCCAAGAGCAATCTGGAAAGAGTTTTGGTGTAAGACACTATAACAATGAAAACTGGGGATGCCTTAATAAAAATACTGAATATGAATAAAAAACAAGGTACAGGGTAGAAATCTTGAAATAACTAACTCTTATAAATTTTATTTTGGCAATCTGATAATGGCTCCTATGAAAATATTGCAGGGGTAAATTAAAAATATAATTACTATGCCTTAGATAAATTTTTTTCGACTCCTTCCGAGTGGAAGGTTGTGGGTTCAAGTCCTACCTAAGATAGTCCAAAAAATTTTAATACAGTTACCGGTACCGGGTCCTGAGTCCGATCTCCGGGTCAAGCAAGTTCGAATTTTCGAGCATTGCTCGGGTTTTTGTCGTTCTTTACTTTATTTTACAAGAAAAAAATTACTCAGCATCGTCTCGAACATGCATTTAATTATTTTGCACAGATATAAACGCATGAGTTCAAGACATGTTCGATGTAACGCATGAAATTCTTCTAATACAAAAGTCATTGATTTCTTTAAAATCTACGTTTACGATGAGAATAACCAACCAATCGTTGTTCGGATTCAAAATAACCTCAAACTTTGGCATACAAAATGCAACAATTAAAATATTTCGCGGATAACCTTATCCGCTCAAATTTGCAGCCGCAAAATTAGATTTCCGGAGGGAATTTGGCACGGAGGCGGTCGTCGCCAGACATTTGGAAACTGGATATTTTCTATTTCTGGCGATCGCCTTGGTTATCTGTCGTTCGTCATAACACAGTTCTGTGTGAGTTGTGTGTGACCCTGGAATCATATTTGGGAACCAGGTGCGTGGGAAGAGAGGTAACGTGGGTAATCATGTGATTTTGATAAATTTGTAAAATCAGTTATAATCGATGAAAATCAGTTATAATAATTAACAGGTTAATTGGCACTGTTCTAGTAATCAAATTAAGCAATGACTTAGGGTATCACGTCTAGGGAGGAATCTTCCTCCGTTCCAAATATCATCTAGTCAGACATGGTCAGCTTTCGAATTTTTTATAATAATATTTAGACGTTTTTTACTACGAGTATAATAAATACTATTAGGTATAATAGTTGCAGTTATTTCTTTATAGAGAATAGTTTAAGTTCAGTGGTAAGTAAACTTTTCACTGCCTAATGTGTAAAAACTAATCAGCCTATTCATCACACTGCTGAACATAAGCTGCTAGAAAAGGAAGGAAGAGAACAGCTTCATAATCACTACGTTTGCCAATTGCGGGTTGGTGATCATCACAAACGCGGGCAATGTTCGAAATTTCGAAATTCCGATTGCCCGAGCGACTCGGGCAACGAACCTAGGCTATGCTTGTGCTCATCATTGCTGTGGTATCATAAATTCAATGATGGAGGCCTTTGCCCTGCAGTGGGATGATTTTAGACCCTTACTACGAACAAGAATTAATTATATAATAATAATTACCATGCCAATAGTATTAGTGATACCGATGAGACTTAGCATAAAGGCGCCGTCATCCTCCGTATAACCTTTCTGGACCATATGCTCAGCTAAGTAGAAGTACGGCACGATGAACCAGATAAACAGGATGATGGTGCCAAGGCACATGCAGTTGAAGGTCATCTTCTTGAATAGAGACACGTTGAACATATCAGCAAGGCAACTGACACAGTCGTCATGCCAGCTCTGCGAAAAGTTACAAAATCTTTGATTAAACACATACTATCTAACCTAATTCAGTTTTCAAAAGACGGATAAAAGCTGAGTTTTTAAATCCTGCATTCGATTTAGAAATGATACTATATTTTGTAAAAGGTTTGCAGTAAATAAGATACCGACGTCGTTTCAAGAATTGCAGAGATAAAGTGGCAGTGGGCGGGAGGGACACATTAAGAAGAATAGCCGTTAAAGAGTAAATGTTTCTTTTTATTTGAATAACGTCAGTCCTCTGCTATTCTGCAGAGATCTTTCTACATAATATTGATAATATTAACTTTATGACGATTGGTCGCATTTAAATTTAACATCATGGATTGACAGCATTCAGGACTCCATTTTACGATTTCCATCGGACTACGATTATCTTTTTTTTGGAGTTACACAGCGTCAATAACAGTTCGTTAACAAGTGAAATACTTTTTCACAAATTTGAACCAATGAAAAGCGCGAAATAAGACATCAATTTTAAGTCAGTGTTTAATGATTATCAGTAATTTATTGTTTAGCAATAACTCAAAATTGTTTGCTTATTATTTCACGATTTTCTCACTAAATAACTAGCTAAAAAGTCATTAAAAACTAGATACACAGTCAACGACCGCAATACGCACACATCAAATATGCGCACATTTTAACGATTGGGTGTTCACTTAACTTCTTGACAGTTTCCTAAACTCAACTTTAGCTTATGTAGACAAGGCTGAACTTGCATTAAGTCAGGTACTTAACATTATTCAATAATAAGTTATTTTTAACCGTGGACGTTCATTTTTGTATGTGACTGGGTATCTATAGGAAGTAGTTACTATTTATCTATAAACTAAATGCTAACTTACTTCTTCTTTCTCATCGATAGTGATCATAGAGTTTTTAAATATATCTGGGCATGACGACGCTTTCAAACGATACCCCTTTATATTCAACATTGCGTTTCTATGGCTTATCGAATTCAAGGGCATTTTCAAGTCTTTCAAGTAATGGTGGTTGACTGATAGCTGTTTCTTTAACCAATCCCGTTTGTTTTCTTTGCTGTCTTGTTTTACTAGCTCTTTATCTTCCTTTGATTCGGACTTACATTTTCTGAAGGCGAGCTTTGCTTTCTCGTTGGCCAATTTATATCCTTCAAGATTATCGCTAGTTTCTTCATATTTATCAGAATGTGTTCGTTGCAGAAGTTGTTTGTTCACTATTGGCGGGTCAAGATCACTACTAACAACAATCGTGCATTTTTTAGGTTTATTACAATCCGTTAATGTAAATTTTGGTAAATCTTTATTAACGTCCTTATCTCTAGCAGATTTTACAAGAGATTCTAGAATAGTCATGGACATCTGAAAAAAATAAAATTAGTTGGATTACAACTACTCAGAAGACATAAATTGTTACAAAAAAAATGGGATTAAATTTATTGTTTACCTTGTCACTGTAAGTAATATACGATGGCAAATTGACCAATGATTGCGATTTCGGTTTTATATTCTGTTTTTTCTTTAATACTAAATGATTTTGCTGTCGCCTGATACTAGCTGCTTCCTGGCCTATAACTTTTTGTGGCGAAACACCTTTCTGAATCAGACCTTCCATAACCTTGCCTCTTGATGGTTGATCAGAATCAAAGTCATACGAATTACAAATTGATGCAGTACTAGAATTTCGCGATTTATCTTCTTCTTTCAATAGTTTGCCCTCATCTTTACTTCCATTTTGTTTTTTCTGTTCCAAAATCCACCATTCAGGGTCTCTCATTACACATCCACAGACGCAGAGGTTCAAAAGAGTACCAGATAAAATAAGTATTGTACCTCTCCAACCGTACTCTTCAATAAAATATTGAGTCATTGGAGCATAAACAAAGGTTCCCACTCCAGTTCCACAAGCTCCTAAACCTACAGCCAGATTCCTTTTCTTCTCAAACCAGTAAGCAATAGAAACAACGGCAGTGACGTAAACCAACCCTAGGCCCAGGCCAGCGATAACTCCGAAAGTAATCATCATCATTTCCAAAGAAGTTGAAATTGAAGCCAACACGAATCCAATCGTAGATATTATCCCCCCCAAGATCGTCATTTTACGACAGCCATATCTATCTACCAAGGCACTCATAACGGGACCAGATAAAAGAGGCACAGCAATGAACAAGCTCCCAATCCATGCTGTTGTTGACTTGCTAGCTTCAAATTCTTCCAGAAATTCTATATATAGTAATCCGAATGAGAAACTAATGCCATCGGCTATCATAGATATAACAAATGAAGAAAACACAACGACCCATCCCCAACCACCATCAGGAATGGCGACTTTGTTCTTTTGTTTATCAGTAACATCGGATTTCTCAATTTTTACTTTATTTTTTTCAGGTTTCGCAGTTGAAACATGGTTTGTGTTTTGATCCAACAAAAGTTTGATTTCTTCCTCTTTTTCATCATTAAGGTCGTTCTGGGATTTTGCATGACTTTTTATATCAATGACTTTCAGTAAATGTTCTCTGCCACTAAACTCTAGTTCAGGACTTGAAAATGAATTGGAGCCGACACTTGTCGTATCGTCATCTTCTCCCTTTACAATTCCGGATGTAGATTCAGAGAGAAGTGATTCTCTAATGGTTTTGTCTTTATGCTCTTTACTCCGAGGAGTTCTGCTGCATCTAATAACAACATTTGGCTGTTCCCATTCTATGTCCATTATGACTAATTTAATACCAAATAATACTGGTGGAGTATGGGTAGTTGGGTATTTATGGTCTTAACCTTGGGTCTCTGGCGGAGTATCGACTGGCCTGTCTGGCCACACTGTTAAGTTTCAGGGTGTTGGGCTTGTTTTGGCGGAGGACCATCAAGGCTTTGGTCAGTTTGTGGGTGGGTAAAGGGCCTCCCATACACTCGTGTTTGGGATCAGTGTCGCAACGGCGACACTGTGTTGGAAAACAATTATAACTAGAGCTGGTGACTGGCCGGGTGAACTGACGGGTCTCCGTATCTGAAAACAGAAAGAAAAGAAAATTAAGAATGGAGGAAGGGCAAAATCACAGAATAGATTCTTAATTTTTTTTTCGTTAGCAATAATCAAATCGTAAGTTACAAGAGAGTTTTTGCCTGTCCCAAATAATTATTTAATGAGACTTTGAAATACTCTACCTAGCTCTGTCATTAAACAATTCACAGATCCCAATTTTCTCATGTTACAAGATTTATGTTTACAAAATTTACTATATACAGAGCTCGAGCTTAGCATGTAAGGCTAAATGAGGTATTAATTTATTCATATTATGATAGTTACATTTTTTTTTCGGACGGACCCATCACTGAAACCTTATAATAATATGGAAGGTTTTATTCAGTTCAACCGGGCGGAAATGTGGCAAGCGATGAGGCCTGAGGGCGCTCAGCCTAGGTCCGCCACGCTAGCGGTCTCCTGGGTGCGGCCGAGGGTGAGGCTCGCTCGCGCCAGGGCCTACACTAGCAGGCATGATCAGGCCGGTGTGGGGTGCAAAAGGCACCTTACCAAATGGCGAACCCACCAGTGGTGGCACCGTGGTATGCTGGATCACGGTCAGGCTCCATACTGGCGGGCCCGATCTGGGAGGGGGGATCGGACAGCGACCTCAAGGACGCCTCTGTAGGCTCGGACCTCGGCTTGGGTCGCCGTCCGAATGGGAGGCAGGGGAGAAGCGGCCAGGCACATGATTGTGTCGGCCAAATGATGCTAGTTTATATAGGTTTAGATATTATTATATTTTAGGTCGGTACCACACGGCACGCACACTAGGTAACTATGCCAAAACTCTTTCTACAAACATACATTTTACTGACTTTAATCTTGACTAACCCACCATTATGAATCGAGGCTAAACAAGTAATCATTGACTCATCATACACCATACCCCCATTTTATTAGAATTTTATATTGTAATATAACCACCGCGCCGTTTGGAGTGGCGTACACAGCGGTTTTCGAGGTATTGTCTGATCCTAGGTCCTAGATTCGATTCCCGGACGGGGTATGGTATAAAATGGGTGTGTAATATATAGTATAACAACATATCGTATAAAGATCAAAACATATACAATCAAATGATATAATTTTGTTTAATATATCACTTTTTTAATATAATGATGGAAAGATATAATTTTAAATTGCATAATTTTTAAACGTATAAGTAACAATTGGGATAAATCATTTAAATTATATCATGTGTTGTTGTAACAAATGGTCATTATGTAAAGTGATCGTTATTAAAGTTTGATTATATCAAATGATTTTATATCACATGAGACGCACCCGTATAAAATTATAGCCATCTCTTTCATTTGCGTGCTATTTCGCATCTTTTGTTCTGCATAACAGTGAAACGTCTTGTCAATGTGTGCAGTTTTGGAATGCTCGGAACAGATTAACTTATTATGCGAATTACTATGAAGGTAACATTATAGTATAAATATAGTTTAAAATATTATTGTGAATTCCAGTAGGTATAGAAAATGTACATAACTGAATGTTTTAATACCTGGTTGGGTATTAAAACATAAAGAACATCATATTATCTACTCCTGATTGAACTTCATGAACGTTTACTTTGCTCTCAATTTCCAACAATCGCTGAAAAGTGTTTTTAGTTTCTAAGAAAACAAGCAAGCAGCACTAATACAATTGAATCCAAACAAGGCTTCATTTCTACGAAGGTGACTTACTGAAGGCATTATGCAACAGCCGTGAATGCATTCCAGTGTACAAGAAGCGAATATTTTTACACATTGCATTAGGGTTGCCAAAGAAAAAAATTACGAAATCCAAACCAATATTATGAATACGAAAGTGTGTCTGTCTGTCTGTCTTTAGAAGGAATTTGGTTTAATGATAGTATCCCAGAAATCATCCTTTAAAGTGGTGAACCTCCTCGTTGTTTCTTTGGTTCATGCTTATAATATTCATCGCAACAGGTAAAATCAAAGAAGTAACTTAACGCGATTACGTTTTTAGCACCCATTTAGGGTAACTAAAATTAAACTGGAACATTCATACTTCAATTGTTACTACTTGCGATTTATCAACTCAAGCATCAATAAATTACACCCTTTATATAACATCACCGATATAAAATAAGAACTAGATAAGACAGTCCGATACAAAAAAGACGTGTGGCACTCGGAGACTGCCGCGGTAAAGCTATTGCATAGCATTACGCATGCGCAGTAACGCCGATACAACCAATGCCACCTAGGCGGGTTGCTGAACTAAAGAGACAAGCGTGATATTTCAAAAAGTCATTAAAAGTTCTGCTATTCATCGATAATTAGATGGAAAAAGTATCACCGCTGTGGCGGTCGAAGTGGGGGGTGTTAGGTTATTTTCGTTACGGAATTTCTGGATTCGGTCTCCACGCTCAAGGCCCGCGAGAACCTATGCAATAGCTTAAAATGACACCTAACGGCCGGTCCCCATAATCTATCTATCGCCAGTTTCGACATTTCGGAGATAGGAAAACAGTTTCTATCTCTGATTTTTCCGTCCAGAGAAACAGAGACAAGTGGTTTTCTATCTCCGATATGCCAAAACTGAAGAAACTCGTAGATAGGTTATTAGGACTGGTCGTAAAACTGTCCTCATTTGAATGATTGGCGTTGATTTTATGTCAGTGTCAAATTCATAACCCGGCTAAATTATGTCGGCGTGCAATAGTATGGATATTTATGTCATGTTGTAACTATTCGATTTATATGGGTTGTACCTACTAAATGCACCCATATTTCAAAATATGGGTGCACTTTTTTACGCTGATTGTATATCTAGTTTTTAGGCTCAGAATAATAACACCTATTCTAAGTTTTTAGGGTTCCGTACCCAAAGGGTAAAAACGGGCCCCTATTACTAAGACTTCGCTATTTGTCCGTGTGTCCGTCTGTCTGTCGCCAGGCTGTATCTCAAGATCCGCAATAGCTAGACAGTTGAAATTTTCACAAATTATGTATTTCTGTTACAACAATAACAACAAATACTAAAAACAAAATAGTTAAAATAAATATTTAAGGAGGGCAAACAAAAAACGCCGTTATTGCCTATTTTTGCTCGATATCAATAAATGGTAACAGGTAGGCACTACCTAGGTATATTAACTAAAATGTACCTACTGTTATCTACCTAATCAATGGTACGCAACCCTTCGTGCGCGAGTCCGACTCGCACTTCGCCGGTTTTTTATTACATCAACGAATAACATTTAACATTGCTAACTGTGGGAGCTGAATCCAAACTTTCCGCTTCTTTAACCAATGGGGACTACCGTTTCTTTGCTCACCAGTGGGCGCCACTGTAGACTGAGGTCCGGAAGTATAGCAGTAAAAGGTGATTGGCGCCGAAACAAAGTGTTATATCTTGAATCTAATTAAGGTTATATTGTTTATAAATAACTATCTTGATATCCACAAACTAACTTCTGAAATAGTTGCTCTTGAGGCCGCCTATTTTGACGTGACAACGTCTTAATCCCTCAACCCCCAAGCGACAACCGGTTGTCGCGATAACAATTGATTTTAATTGTGTCTGGAATATCCGATCGTCAAAGGATTAAATTAGGTTGCGGCTGGGAGTCACTTATGAAAAAGTGTAACGCTCGGTAACGTTACGATGAGTCACCGAACGAGAGAGAGGCACTGAAGAATGCCTTGCGTCTCTCTCCCACTCAACTATGATCGGTCTGCCGCGCGCGCAGCACTAGAGAATTAGGCGCATTGAATCGGCGCATGCTTGTGTCTCTGTCTTTGTCTTTCTCGAACGTTCTTGGCGTTGGAAAAACAAGAAAGCGTCATAATACAAGTTCACACGTGTGGTTAGAGTATCGTCAGCTGTGTCTGTAGTGAAAAGACGTTGTCACGTAAAATCTTCGCCCGTAAAACCGACTTTGCAGGCAACCATTTTTTTGCGCTTTTTCTTAATTTCGCTTTTAAAGCGTTCACATTAATCGCCAAATAATCCATATTTGCTATATTTTACGATGGAGATCACTTTCCGGCAGGTAAATTTAAGAAATTATAATTTATGCAACAAATTCCGCTAAAACCAGTACAAAGTGAATGATATTGGACCTCACGCGACACTAGCGCCTCTAGTGGCAAATTTACTAGCGATAGCCCCCATTGAGCTGATTTATTGTTTGTGTTGAACTGTCAACCAATGATATTTAAAAATAATACCTAGATATGTTACGTGCGTGCATTAAGCGAAGACGCTGACATGAGCCAAATTGAGCTCAATGAAGATTGTTTTGCTTTAAGCCTATGGTTCGTATTGTTGCCAAATTCTATGTAGTTGTAATTGATCATATTTTCGACCAGGTGGCTGTTTCCAAAACACGATTCTAAAAACTTTTCTCGATAGAAAAAAATCTCAAAGTAGCCTCTGAAAATACATAAATTACCATTTTTCTCAGCAGTCCGTATAACAATGATAATAAAATTTTGCTATATTGTATATTACATGTTGCTTAAGCAAATGGCTGATTTAGACTTTTAATAAAATGGCAATTTTAAATTGCACAACGAATTTTGTTGTTTGGCACTTAGGCCCTTCTATTCCATGCGCTTTTTCTCTGTCACTCCTACGGGAATTGACAGTGATAGCTGCGGCGCGTTCCAAAGAAATTCAAAGGCGAATAAATTTGTGGGCGTGTTTATTGCTCAAGGTCATCGGCTGCAGTCAGCGTCTTAAACGTCCTAAATTGTGACGTCTTGCACGCAGTCCGGGAGACACATGCGTGATTTTTATTTTGAAATTATTTCAAAATAATTCGCATACAGTGTGCTTTTGCCCGCAATCGGCACAGTTTTTTCGTTTGTTTATCAAGGGTATAACCTATCTAGAATATACATATTATATTATGTAGCTATTAAAGACTATACATTGTCAGCCAGCGGAGTTTCATCATTGTTTTGGTTTTGCACCACCAACATTTTATTAAAGGGTGATTATCACAACCGTGTTTTTTGCTTGTCCGGGGTGAGAGTTGCTGTGTAATATTCATAATTCCTTTTTTTTTGTGTAAAGTGTGTGAAATTAAGACATAAAAAACAATCATTCGATTTCGAACTGCCAAAATTCTTTAACGAACTTTTCGGTCACCGAAAACAGCTAAATGTTGTGTTCTATGGTGAAATCTTTATAAATACATATTATTGTTTATTTGCCTCGTTAAATTAAGCAGAATCCAGCAAAATACACACACAACAAACTTCCTGTCCCCAAATTGTTCAAGCACTGTTTTTGTGACTCGCCGCGCCTAAAAACTGTAACTTGTAACTGTTTTTCTCATTATTTTCTCACTGAGGCTATGGTGTTTTTTCAGTCTCACGGTTGGCAAATTTAACAGAGAATCGAGATAAATGCATAGAAATGTGCCTGAGTGGAAGAGTGATAGATATATTTCGATCGATCCCCCGGGACCCCCTGATGGTTGCCCATGTCAAACACTACTTGACACGGGCAATCTTGCCATTTTCTCATGTCAAGTACCACTTGACTCGGGGCAGTACGGCGGTCTCTTTGGTGGCGTTTTGTACAAGAATTCTTAAGATATGGCGGACTCAATAATTAATCCACCGTGATTAATTATTGAGTCCGCCATATTTTTTAGTAACTTAAACAGTCAACCGCTTAATGCTACTTTGTTTTATAGTCTTTTAGGTAATAGTATTTAAACAGTGTAGTAGCTCGTTTGACTTGAATAAACAAAATTCAAGATTTTTTAGCTTTGGTGGCTCAGTTTTGGTGGTTCAGGTGGCGAAAATCACGCCACCAAAGCTTAAGTGGGCCACCGAATTCTTAAATTAGTCACAATATATACCTACCTACTTGTTTTTGATATCTATTAGTAAATATCTCACTAATTTATATTATAATGTGATACCGAACATGTAGCCTAATAGAACCCATCGTCAGAAACGAGAATTTCTACACATTTTACTTTTCATTTAACATAAAAGTTTATTTTACCTTCAAATGTTTTGCCACAAGGTGGTGCAAGCGTACGCACCGACCTCGAAAAACTCGGACGAAGAGATGGAGGATATTTAGGGGTTAAAGTATGAAATTGCCGTTTTGTATGGACGAAATCGAGAAAAGTAATTTTTCCATACTAACAATTTTTTAGTTTTTTTTAAAAACGCCTGAACCGTTTTCGATGCAATTAAAGGTGAAAGGTAGATGGTTATAAAGCTACGCATTATAGTATTTAAATTTCTGAAAATCAAAGTATATGATACAAATATACTTAATTGAAGCAAGAAGGTCAGTTGACACATTGTAAGGGGTCTTTTCAACGACTTCCTTTGAAGTAATAGGCACTAGTATTGCATTTTTTTTTTAGTCAAAAGTTACTTTATTTAGTTTTTGATACAATACAAAAAGAATTACGCAATAATATGACTATACTTAAGAGCTATAAACAAAATAAAAAGTGGGAAAATAATCGGCTATTTCATACTTTAACCCCTATTATTTGATGACACTAAGAATCACAGCGTTGTTATCACCGTACTTCAACCGTAAAGTGGGAGTACAGAATTGCAACGAATCGGTAGTAGGATCCCATGGATTTTGGATGCATAAACCATAGGGGGCAAATGCTTGTCAACTTCCTCGAACGGGAGCTCTTCTTGATGAATTCGTTCTTCAAGAAACAGCCTCAAAGGAAGTGGACGTGGCAAAGCCCCGATACTATGACGAAAAATGAGATTGACTTCATCATGACCAACAAAAAGCATATATTCAGAGACGTCTCCGTGATCAACACGTACGGGTGCGGCGCCGGCACCGCTGCATCCACTGTGATCCAATAAATGTTTGAAATAAAACTAATTATTAAAAAAAGACTCTTAAAACAACTACCTATATAAAAAGCAAAAAACAAGCTCTACGATCCCAGAATTCAAATTCACAAGTAGGGAGAATCACCAATCAACGATCACCGACTCGTTCGAGGCTCTCTGAGTATCGATTTTAAGGCTGAACGTGTCCATCTGATGAAATCAAGGCTCCAACCTACTTTGCTCCAAACCATGTTAGAATCTGAAACGTTCCAGTCAAACCTGCAGAACTGATTCGCAGCCGTGGAAACCACAACAGACGTAAACCAAAACCTCGAAAATGTAGTTCGAATCCTCAGGAAAGAAGGTACGAGATTTTGTAAAATACATCGTAAGGGCAGGAAGTCAAAGCTTTCGGAAGGGACTTTAGGGCTGATAATGGAACGACGTGAAAACCCACCCGTCACTTCGTCAGGAAAACGCGCTCTAAACCGAGAGATCAGTAAGCTCGTGCGACACGACCTCCGATGCTCCAATACTCTTTCGATTGAAAGAGCTATCGAGCAAAATCGGGGGTCGAAAGTGTTCGTACAATCTCTTGGAAGAAGCCACCTGACGAAAATGACCACAGCAAGTGGAGAAGTTGTTGCTTCGAAGCCAGCAGTCCTTTCCGAAGTGGAACGCTTCTATGGCCGGTTATACGCTTCGCATGCATCTCGAACTGATCCCAAAAATGAGGACCCTAGAGCCGCATTAACACGCCATTACACTTAAGACCTGCCAAAAGTCAGCATTGACGAAATCGAGATGGCTCTTAAACAGCTGAAAAATAGAAAAGCCCCTGGAGAGGATGGCATTACAACAGAACAGCTGAGGGCTGGAAGGAAACCAGTACTGAGGGACCATCAAAAGTTTTTAACGCTATCCTGTTTGAAGGGAGAACTCCGGAGGCGTGGAGTAGGAGTGTGGTCGTTCTGTTCTTCAAAAAGGGAGATAAGACCCTGCTGAAGAACTATCGACCCATTTCTCTTCTAAGCCAGATCTATAAGCTGTTTTCAAGAGTCATCACGAACCGCCTTGTGAATTCCAACCTCCTGAACAGGCCGGATTTTGGAGCGGATACGGCACCATAGACCACATTCACACAGTGCGGCAGATTATACAGAAGACCGAAGAGTATTGTTACGGACACACGTCAATCTCGTTTAATTTAATATTTAGTTTATGTAATTAACCTTATTACTGTATTATTGTAGCTTTGAATATGTATGTATGTAAAGATTTTATATTTTATCACAATAAACGTAATTTCTGTTAGGGCCTTAGTTTATAAGGAAATGTATTAGCGCAGGGCTTGTTTTATTTCAATAAAATAGCAAACCGGTTTCTTATTTCCACTTACAATATCTAAAGTATTAGGTAGGATCTGGTATGGTTGTTTAAAGGTACTGGGGTGAAGGAAAATAACTGTAGGCCGTCCCGCTCACGCGCGGCGGAGGTATCCTATAGGCTGTCCCTGTCCCCCTAACAGATTCTGAAGGTCGGTAGAAAAAACCCATGTAGGTAGAATTGTAAGTGGAAAAAATGTTAAGAAGCCTGTAGGTAGGTTTAGAATATGTAAGACAGAGATAGCAATACACATATCGGACCTCTCTTTTCTCCGAAGTTATTATGTGGGTGGATCGAGAAAGTGTCCAAAGAGTAAAGGAGACTATGTGTGTTCTATCTTTGTCTATCTAAGGAAAATCACGAATTTTGTATAGTCACTAGGCTGATTTAAGAAATGTAAATAAGAATAGGACGTGATCAGGCGAAAATTGTCCCTGCTCTCACGGTCACCTTCAAGAAAAAGAAAATAAACTCTGAAGAAATCAACAAGTGTTTTCGTCCGCATACAGTCCACTCAGGAAGTCCATGGTCGGCTTGTACCTACAACCTACAAGGTCTGGTCCATGCGATCCGGATAAGTGAAGCCAGCAAGATATCAAGATCAGTCTGAAGATCAGTGCAACAGTGAAGCAACATCGTCGTAACCGTTCATCGTGTAACGAAGAGAAGAAAGTGTAACCAGACGCGGGTGTACCGCGGCTCGGGCATTCACCACCTAACGGTGTCAAACGGTGTTTGTTCTGAGTTAACGCCGTTCCCAGGCGGTGCAGTCAACGGACGAGCTGCCGTATATCGTGCAAACGATTACGAACTAGTCCGACCACGCCAGTACGGTGTGCGCAAGCGTAGGGGCCGGACTGTAGGCACTGCTGAGGGTTCTGGTGATTCCAGCCAGGACAGAGCACCCTACGGCTGCGTACATTCTCTGCTGGGTGGTTCCTCCCTTTCCACTCCTGCACGACCATCCATCCCCAGACAGGCTCCCCACGGTAGCGTACCTGTCCGGGATTGTTAGGAGTAGGGGCTGCAAGTAAGAAGATGCCAACAACGCGAAGACAAGCTGAGGCCGCCGGGAGTCAAGCAATGGAAAACTCAAGACGATGTGATTTTGAAGAGCCACCTGCATCGCCATCGGTGCAAACATCAAAGAGTCAAGTACCCGCAGAAGGCGGATATATTATGGAGACGGACCCAGCACCGATAGCAAAGCGTCAAGATGCCAACGCCGACACAGACGTGCCACGGACAAAGGCACCGTCATCGAGGGGGTCAAGCGTTGCCGCACGAATTAGACAAGCGGAGTTATTGGCCGCAGAGAAGCTCGCCGCACTTGAGAAAAGCTTAATTCAAAAACGATTAGAATATGAAATAGCTACAATTATGGAAACCGACGACGATGACCGTGAGAGCATACCCGCCGGTGACAGTCAAGCCAGAGTGGACGACTGGCTGGACAAGTCGCAGTCCCGGCGTCGCGAAGAAACGCAGCTACCCACCACAGAGGAGCCTTGCGACATTCTTACTCAAGAGCGACAAAGACAGAAAGATGTTCAAATGACAGAGATGGTTAGAAACCGTCATTTGAATCCATCACAACCCCCGGAAGAGAATAAAAAGGAGGAAGAGCCTCGAATGAAGATGGACGGGGCGGAGGTACTCGCAGCGACATTAGAGAAAATCATGTCAAGACGACCGACACCACGACAAGCAATAGAATTGCCGATATTTAGCGGGGCACCGACAGACTGGCTTTCTTTTAAGGCAGCAATGCAAGAATCAACCATGACAGGCGCATACACTAAAGCTGAGAACCTGGCTAGATTAAGAAGCTGTCTAAGAGGAGAAGCCAAAGAAGCAGTAGCGGCTTTATTATCATACGCATCCGATCCGGACATAATTATGAAAACTCTAGAACAGTGCTACGGAAGGCCGGAGATAATAATCGATCGAACGCTAAATGAATTGAAGAGTCTGCCGCGCCTAGGACCGACTGCCAGTGACTTGAATACATTTGCAATCAAAGTACAGAATATTGTTTGCACGCTGGACTCCATAGACAACAGAGGATACCTGAGAAATCCAATGCTAACACGGGAGATAATTGATAAACTTAGCCCGCATTTGAAATCTCGATGGTGCGACTATGCAGTACAATACTCAAGCTATTCGGAGCCAGAGATAATCACTTTGTCACATTTCCTAATGGAAGAGGCTAACAAAGCGCTACGCTACGCATATACGCCGCAGTCGAATTATTCCGCTACAAAAAGAGAAGTCGTGTCAGTCAAACCGAACACAAACATAAGAAAGAAAAATACGGGAGTGTACGTCACAGCCGAAGAAAGGAGGACGGCACAAAAGAAACCCTGTTTGTGTTGCGGTGGAGACCATGAGATGTCACTGTGTAAAAAGTTTATAGCTATGACAGTTAACCAAAGATGGAACTGGTTAAAGGAAGAAAGATTATGTTTTCTATGTTTATCAGATAGACATCGGCGTCTCAAATGCAAAGCGCAAGTATGTAATGAGAATGGTTGTGGTCGACGTCATCACAGAATGCTACATATGTCAGAGAGGGACAGCAAGAGTCCACAACATACATTAGAAAGGGACAGCAAGAGTCCAGAACAAAACCAAGAGGTGGTCGCATCTGTCAATCATTCGATAGACGCGTCCAAGGTATTGTTAAAAGTATGTCCGATCACTGTAGAAGGACCTATGGGTAGAGTACGTACGTACGCTTTACTTGACGAGGGGTCAACAATTACACTGATCGATAAAGAATTAGCAGATTACGTCGGCGCAGAAGGGCCAGTTCGAGACTTACACATTTGCAGTGTGAATGCACAGAGCGTGCCACATAAAAGTACGGAAGTGGAGATTCAAATCATCGCTAAAGGCAATAAGAAGCACGCGGTGAGAGCGAGAACAATGGAGAATCTTCAACTTCATAGACAAACGATAAATGAAAGTTGTTTGAGATATAAACACATGCGTGTACTAAACAATGAAGACGTATGTTATGAAAGCGCCAAGCCGCGTATCCTGATCGGCGCGGATAATTGGCACCTGATAGTCAGCAGAAGGCTGCTAATAGGCAAACGTCATGAACCAGTAGCATCACTTACCACTCTGGGGTGGGTGATTCATGGAATAGCGCCGTCTCATGTGATAAAGGAGAAAAATACTGTGCTATATGTCAACGGCAAGCAAAGTTTAACTCAGTGCACGACGCGTGCCATGGATGACGAGTTACACAATATGGTGAAAGAACACTTTGAAATAGATTCATTGGGTATCTTAAAGAAAGAACGTGAAAATCCAGATGAGATTCGTGCCAAAGAAGCCTTTGAAACTTCAGTAAGATATGTCAAACGACAGTATGAAGTCGGATTACCATGGAAGGAAAATGTGAATGTTATGCCACCGAGCTACGATCTAGCACGGCGCAGACTCATGGCAATCGAGAAAAAGATGGACAAATCGAAAGAGTTCAAAGAAGCATACACGAAACAGATGAATAATATGTTTGAAAAAGGTTACGCCAAAGAGAGCCAAGACAACGAGATAGATAGCCCACGGCTTTGGTATCTACCACACTTCGCAGTGACCAATGTGAACAAACCCGGTAAACTGAGATTAGTGTTCGACGCTGCCGCTAGAAGCAATGGAGTGTGCCTGAACGACGCACTACTAGAAGGTCCCGATTTACTGAGAGATTTGGCGGGAATGCTTTTTAGATTCCGAGAAAGAGCCATAGCAGTGACCGCGGATATCAGTGAGATGTTTCTACAGATAAAAATCTTAGAAAGAGATCAGCCGGCGCAAATGTTTTTATGGAGAGGCGACGACAGAACGTCACCACCAAAGCGTTATAAAATGACTTCAATGATCTTCGGAGCGAAGAGTTCACCGTTTTTAGCACATAGCGTACGTGATTACAACGCTCAGAAACACGCCAGTACGTACCCAAGAGCACACGAAGCGATAACGAAGAACCATTACATGGACGACTGGGTCGACTGTTTCGATACACAACAAGAAGCAAGTGACGTCATCGAAGAAGTTCGTCATGTACACGCGCAGGCGGGATTCACGCTTACAGCCTTTAATACAAACGGGCCGGACGTGTTGCGTGAGCTGCCAATTGATAGCCGTGCCACGACACCGAAACAGCTCGGTGCCGCTATGACTCAATATGGACGAACGCTGGGACTTATGTGGGACGCTAACAACGACGAACTAAGTTTTAACACGGTGCTAGTCAAAGTGCCGCAAGAAGTGAAGACATTGAAACGAACGCCTACGAAGCGAGAAGCACTGAGCGCAGTCATGTCAATATTCGATCCACTTGGACTACTGAGTTATTACACCATCCGAGCGAAGATACTAATACAGAAGGTGTGGCGCCTAGACACAAGCTGGGACGAAGCGCTACCCGAGGAAATAGCCAATGAATTCCAGATATGGTTGAGTGGTGTGGACGCTCTAAGCAGTTTGCGTCTACCCCGTCTATACTCTCAGACGGGGGGAGTGACTAGAAAGCAGCTGCACGTATTCTGCGACGCCAGCGAGTCTGCTTACGCTACGGCCGCATACTGGGTCGTGGAATACGAAGATGGGTCGAAACGAGTGATGTTAGCCGCCGCTAAAGCGAAGGTAGCGCCGATAAAGGCTCAGACGATACCACGGCTGGAACTACAGGCGTGTCTGATCGGCGCACGACTTGCGTCAATTATAACGAGAGAGCACAGATGGCAACCCGATAGAGTTACATACTGGACGGACTCTAGAACGGTTCTACATTGGATAGAGAACGAGAGAGTGCGTTACACCCCGTACGTATCGCACCGACTGAGTGAAATTACAGAGTTGACCGATCCTAGCCAATGGAGATGGGTGCCGACGCAAGAAAATGTAGCCGACGACGCAACGAGAATCGACTACGATATAAAGTCTCGAGAAGACCGATGGTTCACCGGACCGTCGTTTCTATACTCAAACGAAGAGCTATGGCCATTACCGAATGTGACAGCAGACGGCGATAATGAAGAAAACAACGAAGTCATATGTAACGTAACTACAAATGACTTATGGAGCGTGCCAGATGCGAGACGTTTCTCGAATTATGAACGTCTAGTGAGAGCAATGGCATATGTATTACTTTTCATAGAGAAATGTCGTAAACGTACTAGAGAATTGACTATACGACATATAGAAAAGGCAGAGACGTGGCTAGTGAAACAAGCACAGGAAGATTCATTCCGCGAAGATTTAGAACGCCTAAGAAAAGGCTACAACATAAAGGCGAGCAGTCGTATTAAGATGGTAGATCCATTCATCGACGGGGATGGTGTGTTGCGGGCTAGAGGACGTACGAGGGCAGCGGGTGTGTCTGCCCCCGATACTACGCCCGTAATATTGGACGGCAGC
The DNA here is from genome assembly GCA_949315895.1 of Anania crocealis. Classification (NCBI taxonomy): domain Eukaryota; kingdom Metazoa; phylum Arthropoda; class Insecta; order Lepidoptera; family Crambidae; genus Anania; species Anania crocealis. The sequence continues at coordinate 3,131,486 of OX438858.1, read as the reverse complement.
CACCCGTATGCGCGGTTGTTGTGCAATAGGGAACACCGTCGCGCCCACCACTCGCACAACGAACGCGTCGTCAACGACCTACGACAAAGATATTGGATACTACGACTACGACCGACTGTACGCGCTGTAGCCTACAAGTGCGCTTTCTGTCGCATGAGGAAGACGAAGCCAAGGAGACCAGTCTTCGGAGATCTACCACGAGCTCGACTAGAAGCTTTCACTAGACCATTTTCAAACTGTGGCCTAGACTTTTTCGGGCCAATGACAGTGACTATAGGCCGCCGACATGAAAAGAGGTGGGGAGCGCTCTTCACTTGCCTCACCACAAGGGCCGTGCACATAGAATTAGTAGCTAGCCTGTCCACCGACTCGGCTATAATGGCTCTACGGCGCATGGGAGCACGGCGAGGGTGGCCACAAGTTATGTACTCAGACAACGCGACGAACTTCAGGGGCGCAGACAGCGAGCTACGTATGGCAATGGCGGAGTGGGAACCGGCTCTGCGCGACTTCGCGCTCACCCAGCGCATAGACTGGCGCTACATATCACCGGGAGCACCACATCAGGGCGGGGCGTGGGAGCGGATGATACGCTCTGTCAAGAACGCTCTACGTGTCACGCTTAACGAGAAGGCGCCGAAAGAAGAAGTTCTACTGACGCTGTTGATGGAAGTCGAGCACACCATGAACGCTCGACCACTCACACATGTACCGGTTAGCGCTAACGATCCCGAGGCGCTAACCCCTAATCACTTCCTGCTGGGTGGTTCGCACGGCTTACCCATCACCGGGCCGTGTGAGCAATCGTCGAGGAAGACATGGCGGGCCGCGCAAGGTCTAGCCGACGAGTACTGGCGCAGATGGCTGAAGGAGTACCTACCCGAGCTCATACCAAGAAGAGGGGCTCGTGACGTCAACGAGGTCGCTATCAAACCAGGCGATCTAGTCATCGTGGTGGACCACACGCTTCCACGCAACGTGTGGCCCCGAGGGGTCGTCACACGTGTTCATCCCGGACCAGACGGAGGAGTAAGAAATGTTGAAGTAAGGACCAAGGGCGGCGTGTTTCGTCGACCGACGTCGAGATTGGCTGTCCTGCCGGTAGAAGAATGAAGAGGTTCCGCACTGCGCAGCGCTGCACCGGGGGGAGACTGTTACGGACACACGTCAATCTCGTTTAATTTAATATTTAGTTTATGTAATTAACCTTATTACTGTATTATTGTAGCTTTGAATATGTATGTATGTAAAGATTTTATATTTTATCACAATAAACGTAATTTCTGTTAGGGCCTTAGTTTATAAGGAAATGTATTAGCGCAGGGCTTGTTTTATTTCAATAAAATAGCAAACCGGTTTCTTATTTCCACTTACAATATCTAAAGTATTAGGTAGGATCTGGTATGGTTGTTTAAAGGTACTGGGGTGAAGGAAAATAACTGTAGGCCGTCCCGCTCACGCGCGGCGGAGGTATCCTATAGGCTGTCCCTGTCCCCCTAACAGATTCTGAAGGTCGGTAGAAAAAAACCCATGTAGGTAGAATTGTAAGTGGAAAAAATGTTAAGAAGCCTGTAGGTAGGTTTAGAATATGTAAGACAGAGATAGCAATACACATATCGGACCTCTCTTTTCTCCGAAGTTATTATGTGGGTGGATCGAGAAAGTGTCCAAAGAGTAAAGGAGACTATGTGTGTTCTATCTTTGTCTATCTAAGGAAAATCACGAATTTTGTATAGTCACTAGGCTGATTTAAGAAATGTAAATAAGAATAGGACGTGATCAGGCGAAAATTGTCCCTGCTCTCACGGTCACCTTCAAGAAAAAGAAAATAAACTCTGAAGAAATCAACAAGTGTTTTCGTCCGCATACAGTCCACTCAGGAAGTCCATGGTCGGCTTGTACCTACAACCTACAAGTATAATCAGCCCTTGTGTCTAGCATTCGTGGACTATGAGAAAGCCTTCAACTCGATCGAGATCTAGCCCGTTTTGGAGGCCCTGCAGCGTTTCCAAGTAAATTGGCGGTACGTCAAAGGATGAGATGTCTCTACGAAGCCGCCACCATGTCCGTCCAAGTACAGAATTAGCAAACAAAGCCTATACCGTTGCATTGAGGAGTGAGACAAAGGGACGTCACGTCACGTGAAAGTGAATCAACGCGCCAATGCGCCAACTAGGTAGTTAAAATATAAAATAAATATTTTTCTATAATGTTTGTTTTATTTTATAATACCTACCTTTATTAAGAAACAGTCAGCTTAGGTGGTCTAGATTTAGTTTTGGTGGCTTAATTTTTAAAATCTTCAGATTTGGTGCCTCGTATTCAGTTTTGGTGGCAAGTCAGAATTTTGAGTGTCAATATCTTAGGAAATTTGGACATGATTCATATAACTGAGTATATGAATCATGTCCAAATTTGAAAATATGTTTTTTTTTTACCTTATAATATTCGTATTATAAAAAGACAAATTTAAAAACTCAAAATGAAAATTCGCCACCAAATCTTACGAAATTGATATTGACCCTTAAGTATTTTGGGGTGGCAGGATCTACCTCCAAGTGGTCCACCCTGAGCAACGGTGTCTTTGGTTTTCTAACCAATGATGACGGCTAACAGATCCCTCTGGTAGGTAATACGGTGGTAGGCTTCGTAAGCGGCGGCCTGGATGCTACCAGCCTCCTGCCGGAGTCCAGCGCCAAACAGTTTTTCTGTGTTCCACTGGTGTGTGGGAAAACCAGTGCCTCTGGGTAAGCTGATAAACTCGCTCCATCTTAGGCTTCTTTAAAATAAAGTAAAGTTCCTGTAAAATACTAGCTGTCTTCCGCAACGTCAGCGTTAAAAAATATTACTTATTACCTACATATTTTATCCGGGATAAAAACCTAAATGCTTGACCAGCCTATAACCTCACTCCGTGTTTAGCTTGATTGAGAAACACACAGTCATATAACTATCGGATTTATAATATAACAACTAAAACTAGACTAGGTAGTAAGACTAGCTGATGCTCGATGTGCGAGGAATTTTAAATTTGAAACTAACCTACAGGGATAAAAAGTCTATGTGCTATTCTAGCTTAAAGACTATCTACGTGCGAAAAGAACATCGGTCAAATTTCATAGAAGCTGGATCTGACACTCATTATTGATGGGCACTTTTAATTTTGTATGATTTTGTTAGAAAACATCATTGTAAATATGAAAGTGGCAAAATATTTCATCAAAAACTTCACTAATTGGAAATATAAATATTTTTATATTTTTAGGTTAGGATAACATTCAATAATTTATAAAACATAATACCTAAGGTTTTGAGTTAAATTATGGTTCTTAGACAAGAAGTAGCAGATATCACAGTCCATTAAACAAAATGCGGGTCAAAAGAAATAAACACAGAACAAAATATTGCACAGTACGTATCAAAGAAAACGCAAAGATCGACTGCGAGACAACTCGGACATCGGTAAAGACATCTGTCATTTTAAAAACTGACGTTCCATTACTCGCTTTCAAATGTCATTTGAAACAATAATATTATTGCCCGAATTTAAATGATAAAAACGTAAGTAATATTTTTTAAGTGAAATTATATTGTGCTATTTCTAAATAAGAACGCATAATAAAACTTCAAACACGGTCGGACACGTTCAAAAGCTACAATAATGTTATCCCAACCAAAAAAATAAATTCGGAATATTATTTTATTTCTCAAAAACCACAAGTTCTTTTGATGTATAAATAATTCATAAAATATAATTAAAAATTACTTATTTTTTAAAATACAAGTCATTAATGCCCACGTTCAGGTACGATTTGGCCATCGTTCTTTATCTAGATCCGTTGAGCAGTTCTGGCGTGATTAAGTATCAAACAAACATCTAAACTTTCACATTTTTAATATTAGTAAGATGAGATGACGACGTTATTTACTAACCGCTGACCTATTTTGTTAAAATTTCCATATGACTTAACACTAATACGCATAATAATATGCAATGAATAAGACACTATTAATAATAATTGCAACCCAGACTAAGAAAATACTTTTAATCGGTCTGGGACTCGCAATCACTTGCTTTGATTAATGATCAAAACTATTTACTTTTCTGACGATATTCAGCGAAAAGTATCAATCCAGATTGTTCCTATTACTCCCAAACTTCACTTTCAAAACACAAAAACCAGTAGTAAAGACTGTAGTTCCTAGAATTTGTGACTTACCTTCCAGAAGGCTCGACTCAAGACGCTGTAGATAGTAAGCAAGCACAAGCACTCACTGACAGTTCCCTTAGCAAAATAAGTCTGGCGCCAACTCAGATCGATAAGGGGTAGAAACCACCCACAAACATAACCACATACCCTGACCTCCCCTGCCTTTCTCCTCGCGAAGAGAACAAGGTTAAAAAGGGCGATGTGCATAAACGTCGGGAGTCAAATTATAATGGTTTTTTCAGATCAACGCTAAAATTAAAACAGGTTGTAGTGTTATTAAATAGACGTATAAACATTTTCATCGCAGAACCCATGGGGCTAGGTCACGATAGGCATTAAGGTTCGTGCTTCCGATGTCATTAATTAATTATAGACTAAGGTTATGCTAATTTCGGTGCTTAATAAACAAACACGAATTAAAATTATTGGAACAATAAAATAACTACTTATATGGTATATTTATCTATTAATATTGTATTCATATTAAATTACTAGCTGTTGCCCGCGCCATCGTCCGCGTCAATTTTGTATTATGATCGCGATTAATATCAATATTTTTTCCCGTTTTCGCAACTTTTTTCACCGATGTTTCGCTCCTATTAGTCGCAGCGTGATGTTATATAGCCTAAAGCCTTCTTTAATAAATGGACTATCCAACGCAAAAATAATTTTTCAATTCGAACCAGTACTTCCGGAGATTAGCGCGTTCAAACAAACAAACAAGGAAAAATATAAACTCTTGTTGCCCGATCCGGGGATTGGATCCGGGACCTCGAGATCTTACTCCGGTAGGTACTTGCATTACTAGATCAATGGGGTGTTCGCTTTGATAGGTCCATGTCATTTGGCTGAGATGATAATCCAAGGCTTGCGACCATAGATTTAATATATATTAAATCTATGCTTGCGACATAAGTAGCAATCGTACGTAACGTCAAAGCAATCCAACCGGCCAACACCTCAAATTAGGGTACCAAATCTTTCTTCTTTAAGGAATTATGAATGCGACCATTGGGATTCGATTGTATAAAATCGTATACCATCATTTTAATTTAAATAAAAAACAACAATACCTAATTCTTAAAACAGTTGAAAAGTAAAGGAGTCTGAAAACCGTTAGCTCGACTTTCTGGTCAAACGGTTTCCTGTGACTAGCCCGAAGAAAACTTGCTGACTCATTTCTCAAAAATAAAGGACCTGGTATATCATTGTTTTTGTTCCATCAACCTGACGAAGTGCGTATTTGCCGTGCTAAAAGCAGGGGTTTACGCTACGATATTTTTATTTATTTAATATCAGCATTGTATTTACCTTAAAAAAATAAATATACCTATACAATTTCAAATAAAACGTTGTTTAAATATTAAAACCATAAATCTTCGAATTTAAGTGAATTATTATGAGACTGAGTCTATCAGTTTTACACGTAGTTTTATCTCATGATGTTTTTGGCACAACCCGCAACGATCAAATCATATTCGATTTCTAGTAATAATAAATCAAACTTTAACCTTTCAATGCTCGCTCCAAACTAGGTACGTAGTACATAATAAATCATAAAATATATATTTAGGTACCAACCTACCTACATACATATTTTTACATCGCTAGTATAGTAAGATATATATCAACTTAGAAAGTGGAAAAGTCAACCGCTGTTAGGCATTTTGCCAAAAATGCTCCCATGGGTCGAGGCTATCACTAATGATTCTTTTCCCCCTGACAATATTTGACTAGCAATACGCGTATAATGCGAAAGCCGAAAATATCGTCGTAAACAAAACATAATGACGTTATCTCTGGAATGGATTGTTATAGTTTAACCTTAGTAGGTATGCGAATTTGTTTTTCTGAAAGTTTTCTTTTATTCACGGAAACTTAGCATTTTGTATTTAAATAGAAATTGGTAATGGGACGTACTCCTAACAGTACCTAATATTTAGAGCTTCTTTAGATTTTCATTTATTTTGGTACATAATGTGAATGTTACAAAATAAAATAGCTATTAGATAAAGTATATCAAACATTTCAGATATGTACTGCGTGCTTTAGCGTCGAACAGTCTAACACGCAATACGTAATGCGATATTTTATTATGGCTCGCACTTCGCAGAGAAAACAAAAAGGTCAAGGTCGCCTTCATGTTCGACAGCAAACAATGTAAATATGTACATAGATGTGACAACAAAATTCATGCGAATGTAGGTAGCTAAAAATCGTAGGTCTGTAATAAATATGATGGCCAAATAATTTTGGACCCTAAAAATTAACAACAATCGCCTCATTCATGCGTTCCTCTTTCTGAACGGATATGACGGACAATGTTGCTATTATAAATAAATTATCATTCATGTAAAACTCTGCCAAATAACTAAAACTAAAAATTTTTTAGCACTAATCATTAAACATTCTCGACCTGTGGTATAATAATATATGCACGTGCTTCTTTCACACAATGATTTACACATTATTCATTATAATAAATTATAATCACCAAAATACGTCAGACACGGTGACACAGATCACACAGGCACGCATCCTTTCAATCTTTTCCCTTTTATGAAAAATCTTTCAACTACTCACAAAATCCAAAATAGTGTATTTGTTTCTGCTTTATACTGGACGTAAGCAGACATCATCAAATAAAGTGACACTTCGGATTTAACACCAATCGGCTAAATAAGCGACTAATCGAGTGATTGAATGAAAGCATAGATTTAGCGCTGGCAACACCAACTCGTTCTTTTTCTCCCGAAAGTTGTTGGAGACACGTGCGTCATATACGCCGAAAAATAGGAAATATTCCAAAATGACTGAAGGAACCGCGACAATTCGTACTCGCAAATTCATGACCAACAGGTAAATACCATAATCATTGAAAACCATGTGTTAAAACTTGAAAAGTGCGAGATAAACTTGTTGCCTCGCCATGACAGGTTATGTTGGTCTGACAACGTTTCGTGAATTTGTAGGTTGTTGGCGCGCAAGCAGATGGTTTGCGATGTCCTGCACCCGGGCAAGCCTACTGTCAGCAAGACCGAGATCCGGGAGAAGCTGGCGAAGATGTACAAGGTGACACCCGACGTAGTTTTCGTATTCGGATTCAAAACCAACTTCGGTGGTGGTAAATCTACTGGATTCGCTCTAATCTACGATACCTTGGACCTGGCCAAGAAGTTCGAGCCCAAACACAGATTAGCCCGCCACGGCCTGTATGAAAAGAAGAGGCCTACACGCAAACAGCGTAAGGAACGCAAGAACAGAATGAAGAAGGTGCGTGGTACCAAGAAATCTAAAGTTGGTGCGGCCGCTAAGAAGTAATGTGACGGATTAGTACTGTAAGTAAATAAAAACCCAAAAAACCATTTGTTGTTTTGTATTTAACCTGCGTAATTAGATTTTATGGGAAAACCAATTCAGGGATTCAATTAGATTGTCCTTTGGGCAAACTAAAGTTAACATTCTAGTTTTATTAAAATGCACTTAAATTTGAATCTTTCAAGGGCATAGATTACATTTAAAGGCCACAAGCTTTTCTTTTCATAGTACAAGTAATGTGAGTTTGATTATGATTAAAGAATTATTTACAGGAAGTTGCATTTAAAAGGATATACAATTTTAATTTTTATATATCCCATTTCGAGTTTGTGGTCAAGGGTATACATGAAACTTATAAGTGGGATTGCTGAATGTATTCTGTTAACCCCCGAGTGTGGGACATTCCAGACACAATTAAAATAAATTTTTATTGCAACAACCGGCTACTGCAGTGGGTTCAAATGGTTATAATGCCCATGATTTTACTCCATTGGCAGTACTATTACTTTACAAGAAGCTGGTAAATCAGAGAAAATGGACTAAGTTAGTAAAAATAATGATAGACCCTGAAAAATTAAAAATACTTACACTGCATTCTCATGCGTTTATTAGACAACAATAAAAGTTAGTGTTTTTAATAAAGCTACACTTTAAAGGTTAAAAACAGAAACCTACATAGAAGTAAATACCTACATAAATTGTGTCTGCAGTCAATAACAGTTCAGAGTTATTTTAGAACAGAAAAAATTCAACTTAATTTCTAACAATCAAATTACACAAACTTAATTTCTAACAATCAAATTACGCAAATTTATACTAATATTATAAAACTAAAGAGTGTTTGTTTGAACATGCTAATCTCAGGAAGTACTGGTTCAAATTGAAAAAATATTTTTGTGTTGGATAGTTCATTTATCAAGGAAGGATTTAGGCTATATAGCATCACGCTGCGACCAATAGAAGCAAAGCATCAGTGTAAAATGTTACAAAAATAATCACGATCATAACAGAAATTGACACGGACGAAGTTGTGTGCTACAGGTAGTATTTAACTATATTTATTGCTTCAAAATAAATTAACTTATTCTTTACTATTCGATGTAATTCTGGTAAATCTAACTTCAGAAGTTCAATTAAATAGTCAATAGTACATATTTGACTAAAGAGAAGAGTTGGATAATAAATAAGTAAGCATTTTACTTTGCATAAAATTTATTTATTTACATGCACAAAAATGTTGTAAATGACCTACCAACAGTACAACAAGCCCTTCTTAACATTGTGCTCTAATTCTAACATTATTCTTGCTATGAGAATGGCATCAGGGCAAAGGGTAAATTTATTTTTCACAACAAAATCAGACATAATGACTAAAAGGCAAATTTGCAATTTTAAAGTTGGTGTCTATGAAGTCATTTCCATTTATCCCAACACTTCAGGTTAGTGATCCATCTAGTAGCTGTCTGTATCCTGGTATGGTTCCAGCTCTCATCTTCGGACGATTATGCACCTTGAGTTCATGTCTTCGCATCATTTTTCTGAAACAAGGAAAGGTGAGTATATAATGCTGAGGTAAGCAATACTTTGAAATGGAACTTCTAAAATTCGATCTCAATTTTATAATTGATCAGATTTTATAAGCTTACTATTTATTTATTTATTCATTGCATAATGTTAACAATAAAATTAAATTTAACCAAACCCTGTTAGGATGTAGCAAATTATACTTAATTATTATAATTATAGATAAAAATAAAAACTAAAATTATATAATCTTAAAAATAAAGATTAGAAATTAATATGAGTAAGTATACTAGCATTTCGACCGCGGCTCTTGTACCAAATTTCATAAAAATCGGTTCAGTATTTCAGGTGTACAAGCTTCACAGACAAACAGAGTTATTTCGCATTTGTAATTATAGTAAGGATTAACAAACTTATTAATAAAATATACTAGATTTATAGTGACTCATGTACAATACATTTTGATAATGTGTAGTTTGACATATTTTATTCGCATATAAGTTATTTATTACTTCATAAATACAATGAGAATATTATTGTTACATAGCAAAACTATTCAAGCCTTCTTTACAAATCACAAACTAGTAGCATCATACAGAAGATTCTAAAATGTACAGCTCACTAGGGTAAATTAATTAATATTGATAATGTACTTCTTCACTTCATTGTCAATCCACAGAACTCCATTAGGAGCAATTTGCCATTGAGAGAAGATGCTGCTACTCTTTTATAGTGACAGTACATCTAAGTCTCCTCTTTACTTTCACATGACGAGAAGGTAATAATAAGATAACACAGCCCATCTTATTAAAGTTGGCAACACACTTTGTCATTTAGACATACCGTATCGAGAAAGTTTCTCCGCAAGTAGCACAGCTGAAAGGTCTTGCATTGCTATGTTGTGTAGCCACATGGTTTTGGAGGGCCTGTAGGAACAAAACAATTATCATGGACTTTTGTAGGTAAATTAATGAAACTTTGAAATGAAGCTATAATATTCAGTGTGATCTCTTATTTGTTTAAAATGTTATAACGCAAAGTTAGTTTGTGAGCGGATTATTGGAATATGAAGAATAAATTTTCGTTATCATCCAATATATACAATAAATCTTACTGTAATCGTGAATAACGGTTTACGTTTTTATATAACACGAAAGAGTGTGAACAGTCATGGATCATCAAATAAATATTTCGCTCTTGGTCTCTGTAACTAAATGCGAAGTAATTTCGAAAAGCTAAAATACTATCAACCCTTAAATAATTCATTAAGTTGCAGTAAATAAAGTTTTAATTGTAAAAAATGCTACAAGAACATTTAAATTCATACAAAAATTGTTTAAGAAAGGTCAACGACTATAGCGCCATCTGTTTTTCGCTTCCTTCGCCACCCATTGTCTATGCCACAAGCGTCAAACATAGTATTAGGGGGCGTCCATAAATTACGTGAGGTGTTTAAGGGGGGGAGGGGGTCGAGTCAATTCTCATCTAATCTTACGTTGGAGAGAGGGGGTCTCGGCAAATATCACGCAATTTTTTTTCTGATTGAAACAAAAAAAATATATACTATTTTGCTCCATTTAATCCATATTGTAATACGATTAAGATTCACTAATTCGTTCGAAAGAAAATAATTTCATTCAAGTTTACGTAAGAAACCCACATTTTGAAAAATCTCACGTGAGATTGGGGGATGGGGGAGGGGGTTGAATAAAATCTCACTACAACTCACCAGGGGGGGAGGGAGGAAGGGACAGAAAATTTAAAAAAACACCTCACGTAATTTATGGACGCCCCCTTAAACCATACCTGTTTGAACTTGAAGCCCCTCTGGCAAACGCGGCAGTGGAACGCCGGTGGGAAGTGCATCTTCTTGTGTGAAGCCAAGTTCGAAGCGCTACGGAACACGGCGGGACAGTACGGACAGGACTTAGGCCGCGACGGAGCGTGTCCGTGACGAATGTGCTGGTTCAATTCGAACTTCGTTCGGGAACGGTACGGGCATCGGGGGCAGGAGAACGGAAGGTCGTCCGAGTGCGTCAACCTAAAAAAAATATCATAATTTCCAATAATAATTGACTGCCTAGACACGGGCCTTCAACTCGAACTTGGTTTGGGAACGGTACGGACATCTGAAGCACTACTACGTACATGACTTGGCAACAGTGTGTGTGTGTGTGCGAAACCTTGCGAGGTTTAAAGTATAAAAATCTCACCAATGCCTCCGAAGCCTTGTCTGCGTCTTGAGCTCCATGCCGCATGTTTCGCACACATAGCACCTGACGCGGCGACAATGCTCTAATTTGTCGTGTTCGTCGAAAAGGTCCTGGAATATTTGCAACACTTTAGTTTTTTGCATTTGCGAAAACACTCTTTGGTTTTCTAACCAATGATGACGGCTAACAGATCCCTCTGCGGTGGTAGGCTTCATAAGAGGCCGCCTGGATGCTACCCTCCTGTCGGAGTCCAGAGCCAAACAGTTTTTTCTGTTTCCTGTGTAAGCTCGCTCCATCTTAAGCTTCTTCTTAACCATATAGTTGAGTATGTAGTCAAGAGCAAAACCATTATTTATTTAAAAAAATACGACTTTTTTTCGTACATTTTATTTCCGCTAAAAAAGTTACTTATAATAATTATTAGTAATTTCTGCTGGACACACCCCTCACCATAAAGAGGATTTAGCCATAATCGCCACGGTTGGCAAGCGGGTAAGAGGCCGCAGTTAGGGCAATGGCGGAGGGAAGTCGCTGCTGGCCGTCTCTTTCTGACATGACAATAAATTAGATAACTCTAAATTACCCTTTTCTCAAATACACGGCTGCACCTAGCGCAGCTCCACTCTCGTAGTATTTTCGCTTTTGTCTCAACAAAGTAGCCTCCGTGTATTTTGTTTGGCTCCGGTTCCCAATCTGTTGTGGACTCTTCGACTGAAATAAAACGAAACATCTTGGCATCTATATTCACTCGGTCTATTGCGTTGGTGAGAGATTGAGTCCCAAACCAACAATAGTTGACCTCGAAAACTAGTTAAAATATCGATAGTAGCGATATTATGGAATGAATCAATAATATCTATATATGTAGTATTATGATGTATATTGGTGGTGGGTACTAGTAATTGTATTTTTGAAGAAGGGCAGGCGGTTTTCCTGCATGAAATAGTGCTTGCTCATTCAGTGTTAGTGCGGGTAGTGTGGTGAAGGTACCTCGGCCGGTGTTAACGAGCGGAAATCATTAGTAGTGTATTAGGCTCAGTGGGACTGGGAGATGCCTATGTCCAACACTAGAAGGACAAAATGAGCTGATGACAATATTAACAACCACAATTTAAAAGCTACCGAGTGCTGTATGCTGCTCTTGTACCGAGTCCTACAGATATTGTACCATACCACCTATTGCCAAACGGCAAATGCGACCACATGACCATGCGCGACAAAGTCCTTCTATCTTAAAAGCTTGTAAAACACAAATTGTATCCAGGACTAGCCTAATATAAGACTGACGATGATTAATACCATTCTAAAGCAAATAATGCTATACTATAACTAACTTATGCATATCAAGTTTCATGTGGTCTTACTCATTTCAAGTTCCTGCTGCAGCCTCCATTGTATGACTTCAGAGGTTTGCCTTAGTTCTGCTGCCTTTTGCACTGTGTCCTTGCAAGAGTGACAAATGTGTTGGGGCTTACCATCACCTTCAAACACCTGAAATGGAATATAGGGTTTTTTAAATTTCTTGATTATTTCATCGAGTTCTGTCTGCCATAATTAGTTTGATTGGATCAAGACATTTGGAAGGTAAATTCTATTGTACCTTTAAATTTGTGGTTTCTTATGAAACTCATGTGAAGAATACTGTACATTAGACTCTTATCTGTTTCAAGAGTATGAGGAAGAGACAGATATATTCTTATATTCGGACATAGCTTTTTAGGGCATCAAGGACAAAATTTTATCCCTAATAACTCAGATTTCAAAGTTTTAAAATACAAACCTGAACTCCAAATATGTTTCTAATGTTGGTAGCCAGTTCAAACTCTTCACTATTGAAGATATCCTCTCCTCCAGTGCACAGGCAGAGACGGCAAGTTTTATGTAATACCTGTTCATCTAGTATTTTTTTTAGTTTTCTGAAAAAGTTTGTATCAAAAAGGTTTTAATCCCTAAACCCCCAGGAGGCACTCGGGTGCCACGATAACAATTGATTTCAATTGTGTCTGGAATAACTCACGATCGAGGGATTAATTGTGGTTTTCTCCTCTATCTTGAATAATAACAGAGAGAAAAATGGATGTCGCTAATGTATAATGCCATTAGTGCTAATAAATAATATATAATAAACATTAAAAAAACGATTATAATACTGCTTGATACCAACGGCTGCTCAAGTCGCAGCTCTTTCAGCTAAGCTCAACAGATAAAACAAAAATTTTGAAGTAGTTTGGCACTGTAAGACAGCATTGTTTAACCCTTGAATGTAGGTAATTCCAGTCACAATAGAAATGATTAATAAAGCGGGATTTAAAGAGTAGGTACCTTTTTTTGTGTGAAAGTTTAATATTTTAATATTGAATGAATTAATAAAGTAAACACATGCATTGTATTCAGTATTGTATGATACTTGACTAAACTATAATTACTTACTGGGCTACCTTGTTCTTCCTCGACGCATTACAGTACCTCATCCATTTAACTCTTTCAAATTCACATTTTCCAACTTTGGTCGACATTAACTTTTGTGCTAAAATTGAGGAAGTCATGGTTTGTCTAGCGACGACTCTATACTGTTTGTTAAATTTCAGTGATTTAATTGCTTTAATCTTAATTTCATATCTTTTGTTCTTATTTTACCAAGGATTTTTTAAATTCCTTTTTTTTTTTTTTTTTTTTTTAATTGGCTTACATTTAAATTCCTTGTTTTCCAGTTTCCACAACAAACACAGACTAAAGAGGATACTGACCTTTAATAAGTTACTCTATGATACTGACTGACAACAAACAAACAAATCAATTTAATTTTTTTTTTCTTTAGTTGTTTAACGGCCTCGGATACTTGTCCATACAGCCAATTCTTATTGTCTTTATTTTTCATTAAAACGTTGATGTTAGACGTTTTAATGCTTCGATAGAGTTTTTGGAGACAGTCGAAAGATTGAAGGAATGTAGAGAAGTCCCCAAGAAAGAGGTGAACTGTTCGCGTTCCCGCGCAAAATTCGCGGTCCACTTTTCTTGGTTACGACCCATACACCATGTTATTTCACCGAACAGTATATTGTTCACTCGCACGACACTTTGTTTCGCAAAATGACATCACTTTTACGACCCAAAAATCACTATAAACAATAAAAATTCGATAAAATAAACGGACTCCAAACGTATCTCACGAACTCCCGCCAAAAACTCCAAATCAATTTTATTCAACAAAACAAACTGTTTTTTTTTATGTTGTCCCTTTCGGAGTGGGCTAAGGTGTGACACCATGCTGCCATGTCTTTTTTTATTTTTTATCTTTATTAAGGAAACAAACAGCTTTATAATATTACATAAAGCTAACGATACATAATTTTTACATAAGCATTTAAAGTTTCCAATGCTAGACATGCTAGTTATTACAAAATTTTTAAAAGAAAAGACACGCATGCTGGGGGAGAAGCCAGCTATGCTAACAAGACAATATTAACTACAAAAGAGGGCTTAAATTTAAGTGGATTTTAAAAGACGGCGATATCTCACCATACTCTCGTGAAACTGTATGCTAAAGTGATGATTGAAAGAGTAATGTTAGAAACAGATGACAGAATATGGGATGTACAAGCGGGATTTAGGAAGGGAATGGGATGTACGGATCAGGTCTTTTCCCTACGATGCATTACGGAAAGATATTTGGCAACAAACCAAAAAGTCTTTTGTGCATTCGTAGATTTGGAAAAGGCCTATGATAAAGTGGTGAGGAATGAGTTGTGGTCGGCATTAGCTGTGCATGGGGTGAGCAGTAAGCTGATACGGGCATTGAATTCCCTCTATAAGGATTCCAGTGCTTGTGTCAGGATAAACGGAGCGTACACTGATTGGTTTAATATCCAAAAGGGTGTTAGACAGGGATGTGTAGCGTCTCCGTGGCTGTTCAACCTTTTCATGGATAATTGTCTGACAGATCTGAAAGAGAGTGATTTTGGCCTAACAATGAATGAGTTACGCATCAAATGTCTTCTTTATGCCGATGATCAAGTATTACTTGCATCGACGGCTAAGGATTTGCAAACGATGGTGACTATTATGAATGAAGCTTTGGAAAGAAAGGGAATGAAAGTGAACACAAAAAAGACAAAAGTTATGGTGTTTGAAAAGGAAGAGAGTATGACAGAAGTATGTATTCGGATTGGTGGTAATGAACTGGAGCAAGTGAATGAGTTTGTATACTTGGGGTCGGTGTTTACTAGGGACGGAAAGTATGAAAGTGATATTGAAAGAAGAGTAAATGCTAGTAACAGAGTGAATGGTGCGCTGCACGCCTTTGTGAATAGCCAGAAGATTTCTATGAAAGCTCGTCTGGCTGTGCATAGAGGGGTGTTGGTTCCAACACTCATGTACGGAAGTGAAAGTTGGGTATGGCAGAAAAAGCATGAAAGTAGAATAAATGCAGTAGAAATGAGAGCGCTAAGAAGTATGTTAGGAGTGAAATTGAGTGACAGGATAAGAAATAGTGTGATAAGAGAACGTTGTGGTGTGAAAGAAGATATTGTCACAAGGATTGAGAAAGGGATGCTTAGATGGTTTGGGCATGTAGAGAGGATGAATGAGAGAAGAATGTCTAGACAGATCTACAAGACGAGTGTGAAAGGGAACGTTGGAAGAGGAAGGCCTAGACGAACTTATCACGATCAAATCGGGGATGTTCTGAAGAAAGGTCAGGTCAAGAGTACTCTAAACCGACGAGCATGCATGAAAAGATTGATGAATGTGGAAGAAGCGAAAGATGTATGCCAGGATCGTAGTAAGTGGAAGGCCTTGGTCTCTGCCTACCCCGTTGGGAAGGAGGCGTGATAATATGTATGTATGTATGTACTCTCGTGAAAAATGTCTATGTGACTGTAGGCTTGATTTGTACTTCTTATAATAAAACTATTTTTACGATATCTGGATCTACAAACAGGAGTAAAAAAAAGTGCTTTTAAATCGCAATCTAAGACTTGAACACTTACAAAATAACTTAGCTAGTAAGTAAGGGCTGTCAATTACATTGTTGATAATCTTGTACAAAAATAGTTGATCACGTTGATCACGGTGGCTTAACAAAGACTGAAATTTTGAGATTTTACAATTTCTAAACTTATATCTTAAGCGTCTTATAAACTTTGCCTGGATGCCCTCCAACAGGTCAATATACTTTAAATACTGCGGATTCCATACAGTCGAGGCATATTCCAACTGTGATCTTACATAAGCATTATATAATAGTATAAGGGTGGTCTCACTTTTAAAGTCTACACCCTGGCGAAAAATTAAACCAAGTAGTTTGTATGGCTTAGCAACGATCTTATTTATATGCGATTCGAAGTACAGTCCACTGTCTAACTGTACACCAAGATCTTTTACCTCATGGACCCTTTTCATATGTTTGTCAAACAGTGTATAAGTAAGATGGATAGGATACTTTTTTCTATGTAATTGTATAACATTTGTCTACATTTAAAAATAAACGATGAAGGGAGCAGTATTTACACAGACGTCTCAAATCATTCTGCATCCTTTCACAATCTTCCATTGATTTAATCACTGAAAAGATTTTGGTGTCATCCGCATACAATAAAATTCTTGATTTAAAAAAACAATTTGTGACGTCATTTATGAATATATTAAAAAGTAAGGGTCTAAGGTGAGATCCCTGGGGGACGCCGGATGAAATTGGTACAAAACTAGATGTAAAACCTTTTATTGTGACAGCTTAAGTTCGGTTTCTAAGGTAGGATATCATCCACCTGAGTAAATCGCCATGTATACCGATTGCCTCAAGCTTAATGATCAACAGTGAGTTTGTTTTTGTAGGATTTCTACATTATAACACTTATTAACATAACCCAAACTAACCTAACTCATTGAAATGTATGAGTGGTTTACACATTTCAATGATCATAGGTGTTTTACGCGAGAACGTGGATCCGAGTCAAATAGGACTTTTATTTGATTTATTCTACTCACTGACAAATTATTATAACAGTGCCACCATTTTATGATATTTAATGCCGCTTAGGATAATTTTACAAAATTACAAAACAAATTCCATATTTCTATTTTCGTTTCCCGCGCAACACTCCTCTTTTGTTTCTTCTTCGGGAACCGGCTAAAGTCTGGGAGGGACCATCCTGCCAAGTCATTAGTTAGTTACTTACTCATTCATATTAGATACATGAATTATCAGAAATATTGACTCTCAAATAATAAAAACCTCACTTAACCCTTATTATACCTAACTTATTGAAATTTGTAGGTGGTTTACACATTTAAAAGAACCCAAGAAGTTTAACGCCAAAACGTAAATTCGAATCAGATTATTCTTATTGAAATTTAGAAATGCCTTTCGTTATTTCTAAATTTCATTTGATTTATCCTATTTACTGACACATTATTATATTAGTGCCAATACTTTATCACAATAAATGCCGTGTAGCATAGTTTAACAAAACTAAGAATCAAACTCCTTCTTTCTCTGTTTGTTTCCCGCGCAAAATTTCTTATTTTTGTTATTTTTAAAACCATGGGTTGAACACAATAAACATATCTTTCATTTCGATGTACCTAATATAGGTACAAGTACACTATAATAGTGTTCGCAAACAACTCAAGAAAACAGTATGTTAACTTCATTGAATTGTTTTAGGCAATTTTGTCTCAGACAGGAATCGAACCCGCATCCGGTGCAATTCGGGCGTGGTGCTTAGCCTTTTAAGCTACTGAGACAATGGGGACTACCGTTTCTTTGCTGGATTGATCCTCTGGGGCAATAGTGTAGAAGTACATAAAGCATTTGTTGCACAAAAAAAATGTGTTCGTGCTATATTTGGTATACCACCCTACAAAACATGTAAACCGCTGTTTAAAGAGCTTAAGTTATTGACATTACCAGGCCTTTACATATTTGAAGTCGGTAAATTTGTAAAAAATAATCCTAGTCTATTTCATAAAGCCCGAGATGTCTATCCTAGAAATAAAAGAAATCCCGATCGACTGGTACTGCACTTTTCTCCCAGGACTGCACTTTATATGAAAAATGTTTTAAATATGTGTATAAAAATTTACAATAAAATACCAAATAGTATAACAACATTGAGACCAATATTATTTAAAAAGAAATTGTTTGAATGGCTTTTAGAATGTAATTTTTATAGTGTTAAAGAATTGACTAAATAATATCAGTAAAATAATATAATGTATGATAATAATTATAAAAATAATGTTATATTTTATAATCTTATACATTTTTACATGCCATATAATGGCGAGACATGTCGATTTAATCTCAAACATTTATCCATCCTATTGTACCGTGTCTCTGAGTAAATAAATGATTTGATTTGATTGATTGATTTGATTGATTTGCTCACCAGTTGGCGCCACTGTAGACTGAGGTCCGGAGTTAAAGCTGTAAAAGGCGATCGGCGCCGAAACAAAGTGTAAATCTTGAATCTAATTAAAGTTTATTATTTATAAATAACTTCTTGATATCAACAAATTAACTTCTAAAATAATTGCTCTTTGAGGCCGCCTATTTTTGCGCTTTTTCTTAATTCCGCTTTCAAAGCGTTCACATTAATCGCCAAATAATCCATATTTGCGATAATTTTACGAAAAGATCACTTTCCAGCAGGTAAATTAAAGAAATTATAATTTATGCAACAAATTCCGCAAAAACCAGTACAAAGTGAATGATATTGGACCTCACGCGACACTAGCGCCTCTAGTGGCAAATTCACTAGCGATAGCCCCCATTACGTCACTGCGTTAATGTTCCAAGTTTCATTCTTCGTATGCATAGTGTGGTTCAGTTTTCTTTGTTATAATCATGATAATGTGTTTTATTCTCTTACACTTTTTGTTTGTAAGTATTTTCAGTTACTGATATTTTAGGATGAAATCATAGATTTTATATTAGATGAAATAGTTTTATTAGGTACTACTGTCGCACTATTTTACCAACCGCCGATGTGGGGGATAAACAAAACATAAGACACTGTAAAAATAAAATATATTATCTACATTATAATTACGAGTATCAATAAACTATTGACATGATAAGATGATCATATAATTTCTACCACTCTAATCTAAACACCAAATAGATCTCCATACATTTCGTACACACTGGGACAGTATTGCATTGCTAATTTAGCGTAAGGCGATGTCTTTGGGACGTTGTATTTACGAGTGAGTGCATTCCATATATGGTGCGCGTATGTCTTATCCGACATCGTCAGATTGCGACCAGCCTCGAAGTACTGACGGTTTTTCTTGTAATAAACTGGGTAGAAGACAACTGGATCGTGCACTTTGAACCCTAAAATCAAAAGAGATCAAGCATTTATAAGTGAGTTAGATTATGGCTTTGGATAATCGTCATTTTAGCCAAGCCCATAGACAAAAGCTTCACCAAAAGGTAGATATTGCCATATTTGTCTTTATTTGGTTACTAGCGGCCCGTCACGGCTTCGCACGAGTGGACATAAGATTTTTTATATAAGGATCCCTAATATTTTCTAGCAATAAATATAGCCTATGTCACTTAGGGTGAATGTAGTTTTCCAATGGTGAAAGAATTTTTGAAATCGGCCCTTTATTTTGAACTAGCGACCCGCCCCGGCTTCGCACGGGTGCAATGCTGATACTATACACTACAAAAAAACTGTGAACGTTGTATATAAAAAAAACATAGTGGCCCGCTCCGGCTTCGCACGGGTATGAAATATGTCACTGAAAAAATGATTAAAATCGATCCAGTAGTTTTGATTTATTCATTACTGCCCGTGGCCCGTACATGTTAAATTTGGAGTAAAACAATTCCCCTTTCCCTAATACCATGAAGATTTCCTGCTGTCTTTGGAATATCTAAATTCCGCGCCGCCGCCGCCCTGGCCGGCCTACCGCCGCAAACGCTACGTCCCGTAATTTTTAAATCTGTAATATCTTCGAAAATATTTATTTAAATCATATTCTGTAAAGGGCCATATAGATCAATATTAAATCAAAAATGTATTTAAAGTATTTAATTGGATAAGGATTAATGCTGTATTGGTTAAAATCGCTTCGAAAATTTGCCATTATTTGTCGTAAAAAGTAAATGACAAAAAAATGTTATTGTGGGATATCCATAACAGATAGACATACACCATCGCGGAGTTTTCTGTAGACCTTTTCAATATGTACAATACTTAGTACATTATTTTGATAAATTTCGTAGGGTTTAGCCTGCGTTTGCAATGTAAGCGGAAAAAAATGTGAATATTTACGACATCATATTAGAAACCTCAAAAATAACAGTATTTCTCCATTATTTAATGGATGTTATTATACATATAAACCTTCCTCTTGAATCACTCTATCTATTAAAAAAAACCGCATCAAAATCCGTTGCGTAGTTTTAAAGATTTAAGCATACAAAGGGACATGGGGAAAGAAAAAGCGACTTTGTTTTATACTATGTAGTGATTTGTTCATTACAAACATACACACACACAAAAATATAAATATTTCCTCTTTATAATATCAGTGTAGAAGTGTAGATTTAGAGCAGGCCATTAATGTAAAGAAGAAGCTGCTGCCCTTCTCCGTTTTTCGACACACTCAAGGCGAGAAAGGGTGGTGATTCTACTTTAGACAGGCACTAGAGATCATAAGATATTATCAAGTACGAATATCTGACTTAATTCATCTAAATCAGCTCATGTCGCTCCATAGGCTTCGGCTTAAGGTCAGCCAGGTTTGGTAAGGCGGGTTAGCCCAATGCTGACCACTGAGACCAACCCTCAAACCCACCGTTATCGTTTTCACCTACTTTGAAAATAACTCCATCTTGCTCGCACAATACTACTATTTATCCGTTAAGGGTTTTAACCATTGACACTTAACGTGTGAACTGAGCAGAGGTCTTTGCAAGAACCTAAAGAAAAAAAATAAGAAAAAATTAAGCGGCAAATATATATGAAGTTTAATCTTGAACGTACCGTTGCATCCATGAAACCATTTCTTCTTTTTGGTTTTGAAACACATTTGTTTCACAACTCTCGTTATCACACCCGGACCGTTGTTACCCCACACATTGGGCTTGTAATTCTTGCTAAAGTCCCTGAAAATGAAAATCATTACAAAGATTCGTAACGAAGCGTAACGCAAGGCTTATCAAAAAGAGGCTGACAAAAGTGACAGAGTTCCTTGAGCTGCTTCTTCTCGGCACTATCCCAGACATGTCCCGTACCAGTGGTAGGTTTAAATATTGGGACGTGTAAAAGCGCCTCCAGGGGCCTATTTGCAGAAATAAAACTGATTTTATCTTTGATATGATGTTACTATGACTTGATTTAGAACTTTGATCAAAAACTACTGAACATCAAATCGTTAATGTAGGTAAAAGTAAAAATGTCGCCCTGTAATCACCCCCTGCAGGGCAAATACCCCCATCATTGAATTCAAGTTACCAAAGCAATGATCATAAACCCGAACAATGCTTGAAAATTCAAGTTACCACAGCAATGATCATAAACCCGAACAATGTTCGAAAATTCGACACTTTTGTTGCCCGACCCGGGGTCCAAACCCAGGACCCTATGATCTTGGCCCGCGATTCTATAACCACTAGACCAACGGGGTATGTTACATAGGGTTGTTATGTATTTCAAAATAAATATAAATATAATTTTCTTCATTATTTTGTACTAGGTACAATACACAACAACCTTAGAGATTTAATAATGGTATTTAACTTACTCAATAG
Organism: Anania crocealis; assembly: GCA_949315895.1. Taxonomy (NCBI): domain Eukaryota; kingdom Metazoa; phylum Arthropoda; class Insecta; order Lepidoptera; family Crambidae; genus Anania; species Anania crocealis. Next base: position 3,109,452 of record OX438858.1, on the reverse strand, counting down.
CAGCAGTAGCAATTTGTCGTCCTAAACTATCTCTCGAAAATAACATGACGCCGGAATCGACTGCACGATCACTTTCCCTTGCAGACCAGTTATCTCCTAAAGTATTGAAAGATTTCACAACCACCACATCAGAATCCATATAAACTCCTCCATATTTGTATAAGGTAAGATACCTAAGAACATCAGAAGTGTGTTCGATTCTCCAAGCGCTTTTGTTGTAAGGACTAGCGTCTACTAAAGACTCCAGAGGCGTTCCTTTGGCGTAGTCTTTGAGATGAATGCGCATTAACTTTACGTTGTCATATTTGAGAAGTTTCGACAAACAGCTCCGTTTCAGAATTAAGCTGGAAACAGGGCCACTGAAGAGCATATAAACTTGCCAATCAGGATGGGCTCTTGCTGCCGACTCTACAGCACATGCTTGTCTTGAGCCGAGTCCTCCTCTGCAAGAGGTTTCGTGCAAAAATATAGACTTAAGAGGAGGAGAGAACGTGCTATCTACAAGAGGTAATGCGTCACCTTCGGTTGAGTAATGACACGATATGTTTTCCGTCATGTTCCATCTTATAATGTACATTTCTGGTGATTCTTCTGTTCTTAGAATCAATATTATTATAGCAGTAATTATTACAGAAATAATGCTTTTGTAGGAGCATTTCTTGCAACATATTTCTATGATCATTTGAGGCCACATGTGCGATAGTTTTATTATGTAGACACATTACTGCAAAAGATTACAGATTAGTTAGTATTATATTATAACTAACGTCGTTGAAATTGAAAGCTCGAAATGCTACAGTAAACTTACCAGAGCAAATACGTATTTTCCATTAAATTCAAATCAAAAACTAAACGACACGCACTTAAACTATCATGTTAGGTAGCGCAAAAGTTAAGAGCACTGTTTAATAAATCACTGTACAGTTTAAAATGAATTTGATATGTGAATGCTGTAATCGCGACTTGACAGGATGAGGCATATGTTTTATCAGCTACAAAAGCATTTGGTGCTCAAATTAAAAAGAGAGAGACGGAATCATATGGACATACAAGTGCGGAAACTGTGTTTTCATCAAGTAGAGTACAAAAATAACTCAGGGCCCAATGCTACTGGGCTGATTAAAGGCCAACTTATATAAACTGCGCGTTTCTTTCAGAAAATGAAAATAAAACTGTGATAAGTCATTTTGATGAGTATTGTGTTTTATAAGGTCACAAAATGCATTGGTTGTGATACTGACTTAATTGTTTAATATAATAATTGGCCTTAAGAGGAAACACCACGGCCGTTTTTCCATACAAACGTGGTTCCCTGTTTCTTCCCTGGATAATGCCAGTAGAGCAATATTTTTTATCATAAAAATCTATAGCCACTATTAGCATGTTTCTATCTTTTCATAAATTAATTAATAAAAAAGATATGAGCCCTCAAAAATCGAAAAAATTCGCCAGATTTTCCGCTGTGTTCAAACATCCAGAAAACAAATTTGGCTAAATCTTAGAATAAAGGAAAACATACGAACACGGCCAAAGCCTTTCTTTAATTTTTAATGAAAAAAGTATTTAAATCGGTCTAGTTTTGGAAAAGTAATCGGGGGACTACGAAACGTTGATTTGGTGTGTTTTTAGTAGGTATTTTCGGTCCAAGAAGCAGTTGTCTCTATCACACTCTGCGTTGAATGCATTTGGCACTGCGCGACAACAATAGATTTTACAAATAGGTTAGGTACCTATTTTTTCAATTCTCTCGCACGTAGTGTTTCCTCTTAACATCTTTGAAATATGATTTAGGTAGCATCACTGCACTTGCGCTCGTGACTGAAAAGGCCGATACGGGGGGTGGGGGGGGGGGAAAGGAACGCGGGCGGGCCATGATTCAGAGAAGTTAATGAAATCATATTGACATTAAAATTAATTCATGGAAAAAAAATGGATGGACCACTCAGAAAATACAGAGAGATTTGGTATAAGAAGTATAGGAAGGTAAGGAAGTTAAAAATTTTGTGTTAGCAAGCTCACAAACAAATAAAATAAATATAAGCTTCTCGGTACTAGACCCTTTTATCTGAATCATGCATAGGATAAAATATGGTGACATTTAAAAGCGCCTCCTTAATTAGACCTCTTGCAGATATAAAAATTGTTTTATTTTTTTATTCATAGCATTTTTCAATATACGCGGCTAAGAAAGAAATCGGAGGAAAGCTTTTCTACTTCCGAAGCGAACTTGTTTGCTATCTATAACGGAAAATGGTCACAATGACTCCATTTACGATTTCCGAGTTAATTCCCCAAGGGTAACACAGTGAGAAAATCAAAACGTCAGGTAAAATAATAAGGTATGATTGCGTTTATTTTCCCTTTAACGTTCAAATAACTCATGGATTCGTAGTGATCATAGTTGTCTAAAGGAGGTAGGAAAGCAAGGCAGCGCGTTTTTAGTGGCCATTACACCACGGGTCGAGCTAGAGCGAGTGGCGATTACACAAACCAGAGATTTTTATTTTTATGTTGGAAATTCCATCTATCAATAGATAGAACTTTCGCGTTTTTATATTAGTAGGATAATGTTTGACGAGCTTTACTTCGGAGGTATAAATTAAAAACTGTGTGTTTTAAATATTTGTTTATTCAAGTATTTTTTGCTAAAATTAGGTACTAGGAACTTTATCTTTACATAATATTTTATTAACGGCCATTTCCAATAACCTATCTATCTTCAGTTTTGGCATATCGGAGATAGAAAACAACTTCTGTCTTTGTTTCTCTGGACGGCAAAAACAGAGATAGGAACTGTTTCCTATCTCCGATATGCCAAAACTGAAGATAGATAGGTTATTGGAACCGGCCGTAAATCTACCATTTATTGATTTAACTTTGATTTTACTACACTTTACAAGACTCGTGATTCGTTTTAGAAGAGATATGTAGACGTTTAGGAGCTTGGCTTTATTGCAGCCTGTGTTAGAGCTATCCCAATTCAGTTGGTTTAGAGCTTCCTAATAGTTACTCAAAAAATTCTGTGATATTGTGGTACGTGTCACTTTAAATAAAAACTTTTAAAATTTAGCGCCTTAGGCCTGTAAGATTCGCCATCTTATAAATTACTGGATAAAAACCTTAAACATTCTGCTTCCTCACTATTGACGAATTTATACAGCTTCGCCGTAGCGTCTTGATGCATAATTATGAAACTTACCTACACCTGCAAAGTGAATATCTAAGTTTTTTGTTTAGTATTAGTATTATGAGGCATTTTCAAAATCTTTAGGATTATAACGTAAAAAAAGGCTTTTAGAGTTACCATGCGGGGAAAAAGGTACTGTATGCGAAGGCCTTTGTGGCTTAACGTACCGGGCCATGGCCTTTTGAGCCCCATGGCTAATTACTTCCTTATATCATTAAATGGGAAGTCAATCTCCCAAATATTTTCAATTTGACACGACGTTTTGGGTGGTATCCAGAGTCCAGACTTACACTAAGTAATTAGTCTTGAACAAATCATCATCATCATCATCATCCGAGTCAAACAAACGGGCACGGCTGGGCATAGCTAGGCCTCCTCTAAGAGGTTTTATTAATACTAATAGCCACGTTTAAGAAGCAGGTTATCAATCACAGTATAGTTATACTGAAGCGGAAAGAAAACGCTGCTACCCATCTCCTTTCGGTGGTAACTCTTTAGTAGCTACTGACGACAACCATAGGACGGGGTGTGGAGCTTTTTGTTTTTGCCACCAAGCAAGCTGATGACATCTCTTAATTAAACTCATCCAAATACGAATCATAAACCGTAGGACAAAACTTCTTGGCGAGAGTTTCGTAAGGAGAACCTTTCTGGATTTTCAGGTGTTGAGTTTTATGGTTCCACACATGGTAAACGTAGGCTTTACCGATATTAATGTGGCCCGTCTCGAAGTAGATGTGAGCTTGAGACCACTTAACGGGGTAGAAGTATTCTGGACCGTAGATTTCGAAACCTGAGAAAGATTATGAACTTTAGGCTCATCTCCGAATGTAGAAGTTACTGTGAGGCCACACCTTCTTAAAACAGCACGTTATTCAGATCAAATATAAAATCTTGTGTGTGTTTGTAACCAAACTTCTATCTACTTAGGTAACGGCTTGACCGATTTTTTCATATTTTTTTTGTTCACATTTTAGTCTGGAAATGAATTGAAAAAAAATTTTTTTTATCATTTGTTTTTGGTGGGCCTCCCTTGGCACACCAAAGAGTTGAGTTCTGATAACTCATTAGTTTCGGAACCTGGCAAAATCTGCTAAATGTTTATTGCGTAGGTATAGCTTAGCGGCGTAGGCCACGACGTCTCGCTATACGTTTTTATTGCAAACTCGACCCTATGCCAACGACGTCAAGATGCGTCAATGTATACCTAGGTACTCTGTGTGCTTTTCTCTATACATATTACACACTTACCATTACACGTGGCGGTAGTCATTTCAGTAACTTTTGAGGTAGAACACATCTTGCTGAGCACCCGCGTGATTACACCGGGCCCGTTGTGTCCCCACGAATTGCCTCTGAAGTTCCATAAAATATCCCTGAAAATTTCCAGCTTTATTTATTAGAGAGCAGTGGCAGATTCATAATCTGGATTTCATAAATCATTCATAGTTACTTACTCCAGATGATTTTGTTCCAGAATTCGATAAATAATGGGAGGATTCAAAGATACTCTTTTGCCTGTAAGGCCACGCTATACATCGTGGCTCTGAGGTTTGACAAAACCAGAGCAGTACAGTAGTTGTTCACCTCTGGTAAGTGTCTGCTTTACACTCTGTAATAGTAGCGAATTCAGTCAGGGGGCGGGGTTTCTAAGGAACTGAAGCCTCCCCCCCAAAGCATCAGAGTCCTCCCATCACAAATCGAATTCCTGAATCCGGTACTGTCTGGCGTGAAAAAGTAAGAAACATCCATCCTATCTATCGATATAATCAGGACCTAGTTTTCGCAATAACCTTTCATTACCATCATTGCTGTGATGACTTGAATTTAATGATGTAGGCTTTTGCACTGCTGTGGGATGATTATGCATCGGCTTTTACTTTACTTCACTATACAGGATGAAATTTTAACCACTTTCCAAAATTTTTGTAGGCGTTCAGTATCGTACTTAGAGCCCATTTATGAAGTAATAAATGTAAATCAAGGTTTCACCCGAAAACATTTTTCGTGATATAGTTTTCAATTTTTACAGTTTTAGGCCTGTTTAGGTATAAAGGGAAAATCAAAAACTTATGATTAGTATCGTAAGGAATGAATATGATGTGCATTGCGTAAAAAAAGTGTTGCAAGGCGGCCGTATCAAAAATTTTAGATTTTTGGCGGACATTTTCTAAGCAAAACCAAAAGAAAAAATACGTCATTTGTTTTTTGTCTCGTAGATTGATATATTAAAATTTGGAAAGTGGTTAAAATTTCACCCTGTATTAGTAAAATATACAGATGGTTCAATCAAATTCTTTAGTACTTCCAACAACTGTTAAACTTTTTAGCCCAGTTTTGCAACAATCAGCAAAGTTCGATCCAATCGATGGAAGTCACGTAACATGTACTTAGCCATCGATTGTCAACTTCATTACCGGGAACTAGTGAAGTGGCCTTGTAGTACATGTGCCCTAGTTCTTGAGTATGTTCTCTTGTTGATGACCTCCGTAAAGATGGTGTGGAGTACCCACAGGTTTCTAAAATGCCAGTTTAGAGGTCCCGGGTTATTTTAAGGTAAAAAAAAACCACAAAGATTAGTAAGCCCAAATAACTTGCTAATACAAAACATAAAGAAAGCCCCTTGTTTTGTGTTTTGAAACTGTGTTCAAGTAAATAGCTTGTGTAAATTAAAAATAGAATTTATTTTTGTTCCAGACATTGTATTTTAATTGGGTGTTACGACTTTGGACAAGTCTGATGTTGGTTAAATCGTCAAACCGACAAATTAGAAACTACACAAATTAGTAATTCGTTAATAACAGTTTCAAAACATTTAGATTTAAAAATTGTAACAAACTCAGTTCATTCATTAGCAGCCCGACGCAATTTCAGAGATCATATATTTTTGTACAAAATTATTAACAATTTAATTGATTCGCCTTATTTACTGGGCAAAGTAACATTTAGGTGCCCTAGACCCAGCCCACGACAGAAATGTACGTTTTTTATACCTCTTTGTTTAACTAATTACAATAAAAACAATTTTATTGTAAGAGCAACAAGTGCATATAATAAAACATTCATTCACATTGACATATTTCACGAGAAGTTGGCGAAGTATCGTCGTCTATTAAGATCAATATAATGAATTGTACCTATCTTACTTTTAAATCTTTAAGTTCACCATACTTTATCAAAATTTTAATCGACTAGGATGTGTCTTATCAACATTTTACTGTGTAAAACTTAGCTTTGGAAACTATTAATGCTAATGTACTATCTATTATGAGTTAGTTTAACAATGAAATATATGAAAATCTGTATGTTTCCTTAAATAAAAAGTTGTGCGTGTACTAGTGTACACACGTAAGAAGTGAAACTTCTTTATGGCCTTATTTTTCGAAAAATGATCTACATGCAACTTTCCAGAAATTGGTTAAATTGGTTAAATTAGTTAAATTAGTTAAATTGGTTAAATTGGTTAAATTGGTTAAATTGGTTAAATTGGTTAAATTGGTTAAATTGGTTAAATATTATTTCACTTTACCTTTTTGCTATCCTATGCTACCTATTTGCTATGAAGTTTCACTTCAAAAAAAATATAAAAAGCTGTTCTATTGTTAAATATTTTGAAAAAGACATTTTGCCTGGCTGTTGGAGGTACGTAACCAAACACATTGATGAAAATGCGCTGGCTAACATCGTAAATCCAACAACTATTTTTGTGCCGGCACATAAAAATAATGACACTACCCCCTTCCTCTTCCTTTGTATGTCGTAAACACTTACGAGGCGACTAACGGCCGGTCCCAATAATCTATCTATCTTCAGATTTGGCACATCGGAGATAGAAAACATCTTCTGTCTCTGATTTTGCCGTCCAGAGAAACAAAGACAGAAGTTGTTTTCTATCTCCGATATGCCAAAACTGAAGATAGATAGGTTATTGGGACCGGCCGTAAATGAGTATACTGAGAGTATACTGTCAGAAGACGACGGGCAGCAGCGTCATCTCTCAACTATTGCCAAACTGCGATCGCCTATCCCACCTTCCTTAGCGATTAAGGAAATGCTGTTTTTGTAGAGGCCTGTATCTAGCAGTGGGCAGATATAGGCTGTTGATGAAAAAAGAACCGTAGCATATTACCTTACAGAAGCTTCCGCGACACGTCTCCCCACTGCATCTTTGGAGAACGCCAAAGCGCCAGCCGAAACTGACGATCCACTCTCCCTTGCTGCCCAATTCTTAGCCAAAGATTTTAAGGACTTCGCAACCACGACATCCAGATCCAAATACACTCCACCCCATTTGTATAGAGATAAATATCTCATGACATCTGACGCGTGCGAGATAGGCCACCGGGATCTGTTCAGTGCTCCTCTTGCGACGAACTTTGCCAAGGGAGTCCTTTTAGCGTATTCCAATATATGAATTCTGTAGAAATTTATGTTTTTGAAATTTGCCAAGAGTATACTGTTGTTTTTAAATGTCTCCTTAGTCACAGGCGCTGTGAAAAGTACGTTGACCGCCCAATCTGGGTGTGATCTTGCCGCAGACTCCACGGCACACGCTTGCCGGGCGTCTAAGCTACCTTTGCATGATGTTTCATGGAAGAATATTGACTTCGGTGTGAATTTTATGCTGTCAGCTGATGGCAGCACGTCTTCAGTTTCCGAATAGTTGCATGATATTCTTTCCAGAGGCTTCCAGTGTATGAGGTTTAAATTCGGCGACAAATCTGCATTCAGGATTGCTAAGAACACTAGTATGGTAACAGCAATGGTTATGATGGCCTTACGGTGTCTCTTAAGTTGTTTTACAAACATTTTGGCGTAACAGAACTACGCGTTACCTAACGCGGACAGCCTTGTTAGAAATACACGCTTATAGTTGGGTCAGTTGACACTTTTGGGTGAACTTCCTTTGTGCATCGTCCATTGATGTAAGGTAATGGTAATTACCGAGGTATTGAAAGTTAATGAACATAATGGACGCAACTGGAAGCCACCCACTGACATGGGAGACTACCCATCTGTGGACATTAGTATTACCAATCGATTGACCTAGCACCGGTCTATATGTATAATGAGGCTATAGGTATAGCTAATGCATCTAGTTCGTTCTTTGTGTTATTTTTTTTATAAATAGTCGATTTTCTTTGTCGATAATTTTTAATACTCATATAAGAGTCTTTAAATAGGTGACTAAATGCAATGTGTAGCTATTAATATACGCCGGACCCGGTTGGTGAAGTGGTGTGGTGGTCCGCCTACTAGGCAAGGGTCCCGGGTCGGGCTTAATTGGAAAATAATCGTTTTACAAAATTGAGTCGGATTTGGAACAGACATAGTTGTGCTATTATCACACGGTAATAAGAAGATAAGATTATAAAAGTCCACTGAATGTACACATTAAGTAGATAGTTTTTGTTTTTGGTAACGCGATTGACCCGATACTGTAAATCTATAAATGAATACTAAGAATTTTTACTGCTAGAAATTACCATCATTAATTCTGGCAATTCATGATATATTACCATGAAGCTTGTCTAATTGTTAACTATAATAATTGGACTTTGGAGTCCCTATTCTAACGTTTTTCGAGTTTGGTTTGTCTTTGGGTCCTTGCTGCATCGCATGCACCTACCGTCATAAACGTTGGCGGAGCGATGTATTAAATAAAAATTTAACATCGTATAACTTTATTTTGCAATCATTCAATAACTTAAAATTAAATTACATTTTACAGTGCCATATTGATAAATTAAACTAATTTAGGAATCGTTTAAATTTGGAGCTTCTGCCACACATGACGTACACAAATAAAACTAAAAGTACACAATATAATTTCCTATTGTACAGACATTGGGTCAACAATTTATATGTTGTCGGTTAATTAAGAAATCACACTCCCCACTTACACATATAGGGGAGCCCTATTCTATTTTTACAAAGGTAACCTACCTACAGTTAGTAACTGGTTTTTCCGGGACTACTTATCAGATATCAATAATTATTTGACTAACATTCAGAAACTTGTTCTGGTAAGATAAACTGTCTTCTATATTTATATATTAAATCAGTATCAATTACTGAATGCTGTGGGTTTTGATAGTGATATAAAATACTTGCATAAAAGGATTAATTGATACTAAGCGATAGGCGCATCGACCAAAACATTTGGGCGCATAACAGTTATGTTACAACGTCATTGGAAATAGGTAGGGGACAACAATATTATTTGGAACAGTGATCTCCAACTTACTATACTAGTGACTTGTACGTATTACTACAAGGTATATTCAACGCATATTAGCTCCGCCGAGAAACAGTTCACGACTGGGCGTCACTACGATGAGGCCGGAGAAAGAAATACGGAGCGGGCGACTGAATGTTTTGGTCGAGTATTAGGTACATGATTAGGACGTCATTTCGCGTATGTCATCGTGATAAAAAAATAACAATAACAGCTTAAAAAACCATGTTGGTTTATATTGATTTTCCAAATCCCGACGTTCACTTGCAAACATATAAAGATCGGATTTGTATTAATTGAAAAAAAACCGTTACGATTATATTTTATCATACAAATTGTTGAACTATTCAGTGACACATCTTTATTCCATATAAATCATTATTAGCAAGTTAACGGTTAAAACATCATTCTGTCTCTGTCATAGTCATACAAAGTGAATGTGACAGAATGCTTTTAAACCTTGTTAGAGGAATTCACAAATTTTTAAGCTCATTTGCAAACATTTTGTAAAAATGTATGTGATATACAGGGTGTAAAAAAACGCCAAGCCTAATACAGGGTGTAAAAAAACGCCAAGCCTAAAGCTACGCAATTTAAACTGCAGACCAAGTCATTTATGAAATGATTTTAATTTTTAGGACTAAAAATGATCCTAGTGATGGGGACGATACATGGTTTTCGGATCTGCTTTTGTTTTTTTCTACACCCGCTTTATTTATTTTAAATTTAAAATAAGCTGTCCAGTTAAATGTCCTCAAATAAACTATACTTTGGAAAGCATCCGATACAATAAATTCAAATTATATACTAACACAAACATCACCAATAAAATTGCATAGGTACATCTTTGTACCATAGAATAACTGACCATAACATATTATTATCACGACATAAAACTACTCGTATATTTAGATTATATTATAATTGATTAAAATAAAGGATACGCAAGAAATATACGTGGAATAATAATATTATGTTACAAGTGTCCAAAATAATTAACTATGCATATCAAATGGTTGTAATAGTGAATGTCAGTGTCACATTAGTTTAACTCAGAACTTTAGTACACAACCACTTTACTTATGATACACTTTTTGAGCCAAAAATTGGTTTTAACCCACCGTATCCCTACCAAAGTGCGAAATAATAAGCCTTAAAAATGCAATACTGTTCTGGATTTACTTTAAGTACAAACACACTGATAAGGTTTTAATCATGTAGGTATTCATTTAACGTTCGCACAAGCCATAGATTTTTAGGCCCGGCTCGCAAGGCTGTTGTTTTAAAAATAAAATAAAAAACTGTCACCTTGACCCCACTGAAAGCCACCAGCTGTTATTACCTAAGGTGAGCGGGAAACTTTTTGACACTTTTACCTTATTTTTTAAATGTTGTGTGTTTCAAATAAATATATCATCTTTCTTTAAAAAAAGGTGATGAACTACTATTTAAATAACTTTACTTATTTTTCGGTATCATTAATAAAAAAAGACAGATTTTTCTATAACGGTGGCGCCACTATACACCTAAATTATTGTGCTTAAAACGCCCTAATACGGCAGAAAAACACTGATCAACCGAACCTAGCCGTCCATAACCCGATGCTCTTTCTGACGTTTGCCTCTGTATCTGACTTAAAAAGTAATGTGCGTTTTTTCATATTGTCAACTATTCGCCTTAAGATAACCACTGTGACAGGTGTAAACGTTACGGGCAATTGACCTTTATTTCAATGGCGTTAAGATTCACAAGTTATAAGGTTGATAGAATGTCTAAATCGTACCATAATTGAAATAAAGGTAACAACCGGTACAATGACTGATGTCACAGCGATCAAACTGAAAGCAGTATAATACCTGACAGCTGACTGTCAAAGTAGCATTAACATATGCATTTCATCAATCAGAAATATGCTTTTAATTACTAAAACTACATAAATTGAAAAGAAATCATTTAGGTTGATTGTACACCAGGACTTAAAAGCCTAGTTCAATATATCCAAATAATTCTACTCTAAAGAGAAATCGAAGAAACAATTCCTCGAATAGAATTTTGATACGTTGAATCTCGTTAATTTGAGGTACTCCTAATGTTACATCCACAGAACATGGAAAAAGGTTAGAAATGCCGCCATTTGTGTGAGAATCGAGGTCGCCGCTTGCGCTCCACTACACATGAACGAGTTCAAAGAACGCCAATCAAGCGAATTGTTTTGACGTCGCGCGATCAATAGGTTCGCGCATCGTCAAAAGAAGCCAATCACAGCGCCCACTTACAAGCATTTGCTCATAACCTCTGTGGCGCTTCTGCCCCGCCTACATCAACTTTCTAACCTTTTTCCATGTCCTATGGTTACATGCATATTACTGACCCGCTGTCAAAACTAAATTATTTATTGCCATTAAAGAGGCTTTGCTTGTGATGTTACTAAACTTTAAAGTAATTACTTAACTGCAAATGACTGCAATAAGGAATGTTATCAATTTTTTATAAAAATTTATCTATGGTGTACAATAAAACAAAAGCAAAAGTGTTATAATTGAAAATTAATTGTAGTTTTGACTATATTGTAATTTTAATCCGGACACGACTAAATAACTACTGGACTGTTTCAATACGATATTATTTAGAATATTTTTCATTTCTAAACTATTTTCACTATAATATCTTAATAATAAAAAAGCTACAATACTTACAGCTCACAAATAATTACAAGTCGAAGCATGATCAGAAAGAAAAGGTGATATAGATCATGTGAAGTACAATTACAGCTTGTAATCATCCCACAGCAGGGCAAAGGCCTCCATCATCGAATTCAAGTGACCACATGAATGATTGGAATATTCACCAAACTTGCCACCAGCATGCATATGCTGGTGATTAATAAAACTCGACTAATATTGGCAAATTTGAAACTCTTGTTTCCTGGATTCATCGAATCGGGTAGGTGATGAATCCAGGAAACTTGGCCCGGTACGTAAGTAAACCACCAGAGGGTTTAGTGGCATATCACTTCGTATGCACTTTGTCTGTATCAATAATTTCACAATTTCAACTGAAAGGGATAGAACGCAACATGTAACCAAATTCCATGCAAGCAAAGCAGCGGGAGGCCATAACTGGTACCATGTTAGGGCCCTCGCCCACGGCGACTTTTTGTAGCGCTTCTGTCGCGCGAAATAACGCGAAGACTACTACAGAAGTGATACCAACGCGCCACTAACGCGCTACAGCATCGCGACTGTATCGATGTGGACGCGCGACCGTGTCGGACGGCATCGGAGAGAGAACGGGGCGAGGAACTGAAGCGCGTTTGCATCGCGACAGAAGCGCGACAGTATGGCGTTTGCATTAGGACTGAATCGTGTTTATGTGGGCGAGGCACATAGCTAGCGACCGTATTGCGACTGTATCGATGCGAACGCGCGACAGAATCGCTACTGCATCGCTACAAAAAGTCGCCGTGGGCGAGGGCCCTTAATGCTGCAAGTCAACTTTTGTTTCTGATCAAGCTCTAATTAAAAATATATTTATTTATTCTTTACAGATCACAATAATAGATAATCGAAACCATTTCGCAATTTAACATACAATAAATTTGGATTTCTTCTGTAACATTACAGGTTAATACTATGTTATAAACGGCAGGAGAGATGACAATTATGCCTAGAAACACGAGTCTATATTCAAAGTACAATTGGGTGCTTGACTGTAACACGTCGTTACATTTTTGCATTTATTTTGTTTTAACAGCTCGTGCGCAGCTAAGGATTTTTACTGATAACGCCATCTATCCGGCTGATGGAACACTATAGGCGCAACTTTGTGTCTGTCATCCCACAATTCCTTTCTTTATCTAATAATTTGAATGTTATTTTTTTTATATTATTACATTAATAGGCAAATGTCTATTTATGTTGACGTTTTTATGTAGTTTTCTACTATTTTCAGGGCTGAGTAGTTTCCTGCGTTGTTTGGCTTTATGTGTCAAGTTTAACTTTTGGTTCCAAGTCGTGACATGAAACGAAGAAAAAAAAAGTTACTTGTCATAGAGGGGAGAAGTTTGATTACTATAAAAGCGGACGCCATTTCGTGGCCAGTTTCTTTTTCACATTTTTTATTTGGTCTTCAAGATTACTATCTTGATGGTGCGCAAGCGTGCCAATATATTAACATGCATGTAGGCATGTAGAAGCCAAAATGCTTCATTTGTGTTAAGTAAATCTATTTTCTCTTCAATTTGTCTCCTCATGGACTAACATTTTTTTTTACTTTCCCTTGATGGATAAATTTACGTGATGCATCGCCTCATCTTGGTGATTGTTGCTGCATTTTTATGGGCTTGAAATATCGCCCTCCTCGCTCCTAGCTACTAGGACATACTCCTGCATCCTGCGCGCATGTGCTCCAGGGACGGAGGGATATGTGTGGTTCTCCACGGTGATGTTATAATTTATTTATTTATTTATTTATTTATGTATTGCATTTTGTTTACAAAATAAGTGTAACAAAACCCTGTAAGGGTATAAGCAAACAACCTTAAATTAGTTTTAAAACAAGCTTAGACAAAGTTTCAACATTGGCCAGATAAACAGACATAGTACACCTATGTATACATTTGTTTAAAGGTGAGTTAGTTAGTACATACAATTATTAGCCACTTGTTAGATAGTTAGATTATATACATACAATTATATACATACAATTATTAGCCACTTGTTAGATAGTTAGTTAGATTATACATATCTACTATCTAGACATTATATTGTGTAGGTTAGTACGATAAACTATAAATAGATGTGTTAGTTTTCGGATACTGTTACTGTTTAAATCTTAGTTACCTACTTACTTATGTGATTTTGTAAATTTATCTGTCATGTATTCTTCAACGTTATAGTAACATTTTCCTATGAGGATAGATTTCAATTTGGATTTAAAGATTTTGATAGTGGATTCAGTTTTTAATATAATTGGTAGTTTATTGTATATTTGTATGCAACGGTACTCTGGGCCTTTTCTAAACATTTCAATTCTAGGAACTGGTAGGGATAAGTTGTTTTTGCGGCGTATGTTTGTATCATGTTGGAATAAGTGGAGGTTGTTTTTTACAAATAAACATGTCTCCAGAATGTACAAGGAAGGGAGGGTAAGAACACGCTCTTTAATAAAATGCTGCTTACAACTGTCTCTCCTTGTGATGTTCGCAATAATGCGCAAACATTTCTTTTGGGCAATGAAGAGATCTTTGGCGTCGACGCTGTCTCCCCACATGACAATGGCATATCGCAACCAGGCGTAGGCATAGGCGTAGTAGGCTGTCAGGGCGCACTCTTTGCTTGTGCTTGATTTTAGGATGCTTAATGCGTACAGGAATTGTGATAATTTTGATTTCGTTATTTCAATATGCTTTTTCCAGTTCAGGTGAGTGTCTAATTTATTATCGGTGACATGATCTAATAACATGCTACTAGGTATTTATGAACATTTATTCTTTTGATAGTTTTCATGCATTGGTGATACTCCTCAGCTCATAGGTTAGGCCAACCTTAGTTTTAGTCAGACGTGAGTGAAGGAATTCCTGCTTCTCAGCTTTCCTTCACTAAATCTGAGAATTTAAGCTTATAGTTAAGCACACAACTTTTGTTTAATTGCATAGTGGTAATTAGTTCTTAACTCTAATGTAAGTGTAATGTATGTAGCTCATGTATGTGCATCAATCAATAATTTTCTATATTAAACATATAAATAAACAAGGGGAGACAAATTGAAAATAACTTGTTTTCTTTTCTATCTTTAATTCTTTAATTAACTCTTTCTTGCTTCTGAGTTAAAGCAAGTGGCGCCCTCCACAGTTTCTTAGTACAGTTCTCCGAGCGCTGAAGAAGAACCCACGAGCTCATATCTCTAAAAACACACCCAACATCTTAGCTTGTTTCATTGGCGCCCAACGTGGGGCCTCTTTTAGAGATTTGTACTTTGAAGCTGTGTTTTTTTAATTTGTCTCAACTTAGGTTACTAATTTAATTTTGTAATCATGTCTCTTTCTTTAGATATTAATTATCTTAGTAAAAACGAACTTTTATATGAAATTCGTGTTAAGGGCCTTGAAGTATCAGATGATACTACTGTCGATGAGCTGAGGAAGTTATTGCGTTCTGTTAAGGGTATCACCAATCAGGAATTAAGCAATAAGTTTTTATTTTCTTTAGACTCTGCTAATGAGCTGAATATTTGTGAATTAAAATATAATGAAGTGTTGAATACCAACCATGCTGGTTGTATCAAAAAGTGTTGTTCTATATTAACTCATGTTATACTAAGACTTGAGCGAGTGAGTGTCACCAGTGAGGAACACAGGGCACTTAAAATTAGCTTGCTTGCTAATGCCTTTCAACTTCTTAACAATATTAAGTGCGGAACCACATCATCTAGTGTTGTGTCTGAACCTATACCTTCGGTATCTGTAGGTACTCAACCTCTAATTATTCAATCCCTTGGTGATGAGGTTAATCATCAAAATTCATGTTCGAATGTTAATTCTAAGCCTGTGCTCAATCAAATTTTAAAATGGAATTTGAACTTTAGTGGTGAAACACCAGTACACGACTTTATCATTAAACTTACAGATTACATTAAGTCTTCTAGAATTTCTGATAATGATTTCTTAAATAATGCCATTTATGTCTTGTCAGGTGAGGCTTTAATTTGGTTCAAATCTGTTCAACATTCTATTTTAACATGTAATCAATTTTTGCAATTTTTAAAACTTGAGTTTCAATCTGTTGAGTGTGAGCGCTCCTTATTGAACCAAATTAGGTCACGGCTACAACAGCCTAAAGAAAGAATTAGAACTTTTATTAATACTATGAGATATTTATTTACTCAACTTTCTGTGCCTTTGTCTGAGAAGGAGCAACTTGATATTATTATGACTAATATGAATTCTTTCTATATATCTCGTTTATCTTTAACTAATGTTTACTCTATTAATCATTTAAAGGAGCTTTGTGCTAATTTGGAAATTGCCAAGCACAGGTGGGAGTACAGGGGCTATCTCAATCCGGGTCCTGATGTCATCATTTCTGAACTCTTAAAACCTAAAACTTCTCCCATTGGTAACTCACGGGTAAACTCTGTAGTGGTGAAGTGCTTAAAGTGTGATGGTGCACATCACTACAAAGATTGCGACGTGTATGTCGGTCTACATTGTTTCAATTGCAAGAAGCCGGGTGTTGTAACAAAAGATTGCCCTTGTATGAAGAGGATACGTCCAAATCGTTCAGGGGTAAACAACATTTTAAATCGTCGTGTTTCTTTTAAGAAGGGTTATACTTCTGACTTTGAATGGCAAAACCACTTAAAATTTATTAATTCTTTTCTTAGTGGTAAAACCTCTGTTGTTAAACCATTGTTTAATAATCATGGCTTAGATGATGTTAGGCCTTATCTTAATATTGACGTTTCAGGCATCAAATGCAGTGCTCTGGCAGACAGTGGTGCTTCTGTATCCTTAGTCAGCACTGACGCCTTATCTAATCTTTCTCAATTAGGGGTTAATCCTAATGTGGTTCACTGCCACAAAAATTTATTAGTGGGTAACAATGCTCAACTGAGTGTTGTAGGTAAAGTAATACTGCCCATTTCTTATTCTGGTAGATTAAACTTTATTCACTTTGTTGTTTGTCGTGATACAAACGTGCCTATTATATTAGGGGCTGACTTTCTTCGTTCCTTTGGTTTATGTAGGGACATCTTTGACACAGGAAAGTTATGTCAGACGTCTACTAGACCTGCATCAAACTTGATGTTATCTTCTTGTGAGACTGTGGTCGCTATCCATAATAAAATTCAACCATCAGTACGGGGATCCCATCCTATACCTCAACGACTGAGGGATGTTTTCAGCAGGGATCGATCTCCTAAGAAGAAGTACCACAGTCGCAGTAGAACATTTTATAACAGGACTCGTAGGCAGGTGGATGATCCAGCTGGACGACCTGTATTAACTGATTTTTCATTGTCTGATGCTGTTGAGTGTTCTCCTCATAGGTCACCTTCTATACTTAGTAAATTTTTACATTGCTAGTTTAACTTTCTGTCCTTTTTTTCTTTTTTTCTTTAGTGGGGATGTATTGTAACACGTCGTTACATTTTTGCATTTATTTTGTTTTAACAGCTCGTGCGCAGCTAAGGATTTTTACTGATAACGCCATCTATCCGGCTGATGGAACACTATAGGCGCAACTTTGTGTCTGTCATCCCACAATTCCTTTCTTTATCTAATAATTTGAATGTTATTTTTTTTATATTATTACATTAATAGGCAAATGTCTATTTATGTTGACGTTTTTATGTAGTTTTCTACTATTTTCAGGGCTGAGTAGTTTCCTGCGTTGTTTGGCTTTATGTGTCAAGTTTAACTTTTGGTTCCAAGTCGTGACATGAAACGAAGAAAAAAAAAGTTACTTGTCATAGAGGGGAGAAGTTTGATTACTATAAAAGCGGACGCCATTTCGTGGCCAGTTTCTTTTTCACATTTTTTATTTGGTCTTCAAGATTACTATCTTGATGGTGCGCAAGCGTGCCAATATATTAACATGCATGTAGGCATGTAGAAGCCAAAATGCTTCATTTGTGTTAAGTAAATCTATTTTCTCTTCAATTTGTCTCCTCATGGACTAACATTTTTTTTTACTTTCCCTTGATGGATAAATTTACGTGATGCATCGCCTCATCTTGGTGATTGTTGCTGCATTTTTATGGGCTTGAAATATCGCCCTCCTCGCTCCTAGCTACTAGGACATACTCCTGCATCCTGCGCGCATGTGCTCCAGGGACGGAGGGATATGTGTGGTTCTCCACGGTGATGTTATAATTTATTATCGGTGACATGATCTAATAACATGCTACTAGGTATTTATGAACATTTATTCTTTTGATAGTTTTCATGCATTGGTGATACTCCTCAGCTCATAGGTTAGGCCAACCTTAGTTTTAGTCAGACGTGAGTGAAGGAATTCCTGCTTCTCAGCTTTCCTTCACTAAATCTGAGAATTTAAGCTTATAGTTAAGCACACAACTTTTGTTTAATTGCATAGTGGTAATTAGTTCTTAACTCTAATGTAAGTGTAATGTATGTAGCTCATGTATGTGCATCAATCAATAATTTTCTATATTAAACATATAAATAAACAAGGGGAGACAAATTGAAAATAACTTGTTTTCTTTTCTATCTTTAATTCTTTAATTAACTCTTTCTTGCTTCTGAGTTAAAGCAAGTGGCGCCCTCCACAGTTTCTTAGTACAGTTCTCCGAGCGCTGAAGAAGAACCCACGAGCTCATATCTCTAAAAACACACCCAACATCTTAGCTTGTTTCATGACTATTCAATCAATGGGGACTACCGTTACTTTGCTCACCAGTTGGCGCCACTGTAGACTGAGGTCCGGAGGTATAGCTGTCAAAGGCGATTGGCGCCGAAACAAAGTGTTATATCTTGAATCTAATTATGGTTATATTGTTTATAAATAACTATCTTGATATCAACAAACTAACTTCTGAAATAGTTGCTCTCGAGGCCGCCTATTTTTGAGCTTTTTCTTAATTCCGCTTTTAAAGCATTCACATTAATCGCCAAATAATCCATATTTGCGATATTTTACGAAGGAGATCACTTTCCAGCAGGTAAATTAAAGAAATTATAATTTATGCAACAAATTCCACTAAAACCAGTACAAAGTGAATGATATTGGACCTCACGCGACACTAGCGCCTCTAGTGGCAAATTCACTAGCGATAGCGACACCATTGACACACTTTTAATAATTTGTCAAAATGCATTCTGCCTTAAAATAGTAAACTATGACGTCACCGGATACCGTACTCAAATGACTAACTATTTAATAATTTCAAATAAATCCAAAAACTTTTTTAACAAACACGTGAAAAATCAATCTAGGTTAGATTTTCAAAGAATTGTGTTCCCGAATTATTTGAGAATGATGTCAAATACCCAATATATGTCCGATACATTTTTGTTTTACTTAAATTATGGACTTTATCTTTTTTAATAACTTCTCCTCTAAGCCCGTATATTTGTGCGGTATAATACGCAAGCAAGAGACCAGCTTGTTTGATAATAATATAGTAGTATCACTTATTATGTGACCAAAACCATTAGGCACATGATAGGACAGCTAAGTAAGACGTCATCTATACTAATATTATAAAGCTGAAGAGTTTGTTTGTTTGTTTGAACGCGCTAATCTCTGGAAGTACTGGTTCGAATTGAAATATTATTTTTGTGTTGGATAGTCCATGCCTCGAGGAAGGCTTTAGGCTATATAACATCACGCTGCGACCAGTAGGAGCGAAGCATCAGTGAAAAATGTTGAAAAAATAATCGCGATCTTAAAAACTGAAATTGACGCGTACGAAGTCGCGGGGAACAGCTAGTCTATACTAATATTATAAAACTGAAGAGTTTGTTTGTTTGTTTGAACGCGCTTATCTCAGGGAGTGCTGGTTCGAATTGAGAAATTCTTTTTGTGTTGGATAGTCCATTTATCGAGGAAGGCTTTAGGCTTAAGAACTTCTTAATCGCGATCATAATAATAGAAATTGACGCAGACGAAGTCGAGGGCAACAGCTAGTTGGAGATATACATGGGATTACTTAATACTAATAGGAGCTGTGATCGATTACTTAGTACATACTAGTCACTTGTAGTATTTAATACTATTGTTATATAGGAATGCTTTATTAAAGCCCCATTGGTGTAGTGATTTGAGTGGCCCAGATCTCGGGGTTTCGAATTTTCAAACATTGGTTTGTGAACACCGACCCGCATTTGGCAAGCGTGGTGATTATGCCTGCACCCATCATTGCTGAGGTGACTTAAATTCAAATATGATACCTTTGCCCTGCAGTGGGATGATTAGTGGGAAATGGCTCAATAGAATCGTAATTGCATCGCAATCGTATATTTTGACATTAGGGGCCGGCCACAAATTACGTCACACATTAAGGGGGCAGGGAGGGCTAACTTTTGGTGACATTGGGCAAAATAGTATAGAAATTTTCGTAAAAATGCGGGACGTGGGGGGTGGGGGGGGGGGAGGGGGGCAAAAATCTCAAAAATCGTGTGACGTCATTTATGGATGGCCCGTTACTCAAACATTTTTCACCTTAATAAATGTGTCGAATTATACAATTGAGATGCAATTGCGTTTCTATTGAGCCATTTGTAAATTAGCGGAAATGGGGGCCTGTATTAGTTGATAGACTTTTCTTAAAAATAAAATGCTTACTTGAAACACCAAATAGGCAAGGTAAACTATAACAGGGGCTTTATTCAGCTATTTCAATCGCAGTTATGAATTGGACGATTTTGACATGTAGCCCATACTAGAACAGTCAAAAACCTGCTATTCAATTAGGATTGTGATACGATTTGGTTACGCGAATTAGGGGCCAGGACGCAATAAGCGTATTAAATTACACGATTGACCGCACTACGGTGAGATCAGGGAAAAAAATGCGATAATCAAACCACGTCCCTGTCATGAGCCTAATTGCTTTGATCTAGTTGATCAAATATTTTGATATCCTCATCATTACACTGGGAGATTAACACCCGTATTTATAAACAAGTAAAAGTATTTACTTGACAATTAAAAGTAATTACTTAAGTGACAATAAGTATTCCTTCATCAAGTTATTACTAGAAGTGAGAACTATCAAAAGTTAGCAATCTCAGCCAAATAATGACTACTAATGGTGAATTGGTGACCCATTTCCTTCACTTAAACACAGCTATGACTTCCTTACGACCGGTCCCAATAATCTATCTATCGCCGGTTTTGACATTTTGAAGATAGGAAACAGTTTCTATCTCTGATTTTGCCGTCCAGAGAAACAAAGACAGAAGTTGTTTTCTATCTCCGATATGCCAAAACTGAAGATAGATGGGTTATTAAGACCGGCCGTTAAGCAATAAGTAATTATTTATGAATACGGGTGTTAATATTGAAACTAAGTAGCAATTGTTACAGTAAAGTAAAAGTAAAAAAAGTCAGTTTTATGCTTAGATTAAAACAAAAAGAGGATGATAGGTTCATATATCGCGAATTCGATTTTTGACCAATCCCACAACAGTGTTCTGCCGTGTTGATTGATGTGCTTCTGCTTGCCGACCAATCAACGTGCCGTAGCCACTAAGCGTGTCGCTTGCGCACGTTTCCAATATATTTATCTCGCTCACTCAAAAATGGACGTATGAATATCTGTTTTTTGGAAAATATTTAATACAATCTGTTTGATACATTTTATTGCACTTAACACAAGAAGACAATATATTACAAACCAGATAAATATTACAATTAGGCTGTCTTGTCGCTTTAAGCGATCTCTACCAAACAACTTTAGGGTAGAGAAAATTAGTTTGGTGTACTTACACGTAAAAAGTTATTAAAGGTGTTTTGTAATGATTGACTTGAGTGGTTTGTTTGTGAATAAAGTGGATTGAAAAGCATTTTTAACGCTTATTCTAACTAAAACACTCACAATTAACGGAGCTACAGACCCATCGCTGTACAGTTGGGGACTAAAACATAGTATGACACACAGGCTCACTTTTAAAGGGCGTACGTGGAACGTGAGTACCCTAACTTCCTCGTTTTATTTTGATCTAAGGTGTTATGTTTATTTCTATAAACCTACAATTAAATTTACTTATCCATCCATATTGATTGCATCGCTTTTTGGTATGACAAAATTGTGTTTGTAATTTATACAAAACTTGTAGTTATATTGCGTTTTATTCTCATCCGTCGAATCTCATATTACCTATGAAAGAAAAAGAGATATTACGTAACGAAACTTTGTCATACATAATCCGCAATAAGCTGATTGTTTAGCAAGTTTTATTAAAAAAAAATGATTAATTTGAATCATTAATCTCATTCATTCATTCATTTCATTCATCATCTCGCCAAATACAAGATAAGCCAATGACCACGTCATGACCACAATCGAGTGGTCGTTGGCTGTGCTTGGTGCGTTGGTCCACCTACTAAGCGATGGTCCCGCCCGGACTAGATTCCCGGCTGAGTCAATTTAGTCTTAGTTTCTGTAGCATGTTATAGGCGACTTGGAAAAAGTCGAAATAACTACGCGCGACAGCGTTTTTTAAAAGAATAGTCTATTTATACTGATTTAAAATTTCATGGTCACTTTTAGTCAGTCAGTCAGGTTACAGTTCTCCCTTGATCACGGCGCTTGCAACAGTGCCGAAATATCGGAAACTCATAATTAATAAGGTACATAGTATAAATCCCGAATCAAATAACCCTACGAATAGTCTAATCCATATTTTCTTTAAGACTATTTTTATTGATAAAAAAATAAATAACACTGCCAAGATGTTATACATTTTTACATAAAATGCCTTAGTTTGTCAGGCGGTTAAGAATGCACGGCGTATCAATGCTTTGGCCCGAGACAGTACACAGGATGAAATTTTAACCTTTTTCCAAAATTTTTGTAGGCGTACAGCATCGTACTTATTTAGAGCCCATTTATGAAGTAAAAAATGAAAATCAAGTTTACACCTAAAAATATTTTCGCAATATAGTTTTTAAATTTTTACGGTCCTAGGCCTGTTAAGGTATAAAAGGAAAATCAAAAACTTATAATTAGTATCGTAATGAATGAATGAGATGCGCATCGCGTAAAAAAAAGTGTTGATAGGCGGCCGTATTAAAAATTTTAGATTTGTGGCGGACATTTTCTAAGTGCTTTATCTTGACATTTTTGTACCGGGCTATACCAAAAGAAAAAAATACGTCATTTGTTTTTTGTCTCGTAGGTTGATATTATTAAAATTTGGAAGGTGGTTAAAATTTCATCCTGTATAAATACACAGCGACACGAAAAACAAAAAAACGTGTACATGTACCATCACTAATCAATTGATGCCGACTGCACGTCACAAGGGGCTGTCACTGTACATTCTTTTCTGCTGATCGCGCGCTAAATTGTTTAAGTTTTTGTAAGGCCTAATAATCTTCTTTTTATTATATGAAAGAAAGTCGTGTTAGTTGCACCACTTATAACTAGAAAAAGACTCGACAGATTTTTAAGATTTTGGTGTTTTTGGATTTGTCTTCGTCGAGAATAGGATAATATACAGGATGAAATTTTAACCACTTTCCAAAATTTTTATAGGCGTTCATTAACGCAAGCTTTCACCCGAAAATATTTTTCGCGACATAGTTTTCAATTTTTACGGTCCTAGGCCTGATAACGTATAAAAGGAAAATCAAAAACTTATGAATAATATCGTAATGAATGAATGAGATGCGAATCGCGTAAAAAAAGTGTTGCTAGGCGGCCGTATCAAAAATTTTAGATTTTTTGCGGGCATTTTCTAAGTGCTTTATCTTGACATTTTTGTAAACGATATATTAAAATTTGGAAGATGGTTAAAATTTCATCCTGTATATTAAAAACATTGGATAGATAACGTTAAAAAATTAAGAAAAGTATTTCTTGATATTTTTTCCAATCACTTCATATACGATGACAATGACATTAAGACGTCAAAATCATCTGAAGCGAAGATTTTTAATAAGATAAATGTTTAATAATAACTTACCTACTGTGCGGGCTGCGGCTGCCGCGCGGGCGAGTGCGCACGCGCCGGCGCCTCGGTGTCCTCTTGCTTCTTATTTTGGACTAATCTGCAATAGGATTGTTGATCAGGGAAGACGAATCATTATTTACGAATTAAAAATCGAAATTAATATAACAGAGCACACGTTAAAGCTCTGCCGCTTGTAGGCAAGCAGACAGAATGAAATTCGGGTCATTGCAGATAAAGAAGGTATTCAATTACGTTCAGTAAATCATCATCATCACAATCAAATATTAGTCCGCACCTGGACACAGGCCTTTCAAAAGGTATGTACAATATAGATGTATCAGTATATAAAATTGAAAAATTTTGTCTCAGGCGGGACTCGAACCCGCATCTCCTCGCAGATTCGGACTCGACAGAGACTCGGTGCGAGTACCGCCTGAGACAAAATTATTCAAGTTTATATACTGATATTATAAGTGCAATTAAGTTGCTAAAATATCAAATAAAGAATATAGATGTAGTTTGAATCTAACAAGTATTATGGTGTCATCCTCTCTGTCTACTAATATATTGCTGTGCCCGAACTGGGCCTATAATGAACTATTTTTAATATTGTAACACCTTGTATAGAATGCATAAATTATTTGGTTTGAATTAAATTGAAGGAGGATTTGGTTATCATCATTTGGTAGACGCGGCGGCGATCTTAGTTTGGTTAATGCGGAGAGAAGACGTTGCTGTCATTCTTTTTAGCCGACCGACAATGCCTACAGGATGAGTAATGAGTTCAGCAGTCCATGTATGTGGGCGTTTACGTCGGTTCCACATTTTGGTGAATGAGGTATCAATCGATTTCTTATTATAGTCCGGGACTCCGGGTAACATTGGTTACTTTTTGTTAAAAACACATAAGGAGCTACATGGCGAATGCTACCACAATAGACTGAGGTACTTAGAAAAAAAAAAGTTTGCAGTCACATCGAGTGGGGTATCAAGAATACAAAATTGTTAGTACAAATATGTTTACAAAATGCAGCAAATATACAGCTTGGGCTTTGAAATCACTGCATTTTCGTAGTCGGGTTACAGTTTTAATTTTTTTTTATTGTCTGGAGACCAATTCCAACGCTCGACGGGCGACCACTAGTGTACTAAACGCACCAATTGACGAAATGCAACTAAATGACAACTTTACGTATTCTAATAACAATATCGGTAGCGTTTCAGCTCACCTTATCGATTGATCGAAACTAACTTGAACGATTTCCTAAATTCATATTCCACTAGTGATTTGACGTTACTGTCATTTGATGCACGCGCGCAGCCGAAGACTAACGTTTCAACTGTCAAAATAACCGGTTTGAGCATACGCTACTAAAAGGTTACTTTTGTTGGATCGAAAGCTAGCGGTACAGCTTAAGTTTAGATTTCGTTTAGTAAAAATGGTTAGTAGAATAGAGAGATGTGTGACAACCGAAGTTGACATTTAGTTGCGTTTACATTTTGATAATTTACGTTAGTAGAATTGGGCTTCTGGTGGGTACAAATGTTAAAATATTCGTGTTTGTCTGTTTAACACATTTTTACCGGCTTCTACTATAGTCATCCCTTTATTGCCCGGTCTGTGGCTCTAACGGAATATCAGCGTTGTTTGATCGCACACAACATACGCTGAAATGGATGCCTTGTTGCTGCTTGAGACTCGTAGACTCATCCTACTTATTTGTATTCCTGTTTTAGTGTGCACTTTTTACCTTATCATAATTATAGTTGTTTTGCTCCTTTTTCTTGTAGACTTTTGATCGGCCTCTAAAAGTAAATGATTCTATCTTTATCAATTACTTACCTGTACACGTCATCAGTAGCTTGTAGCGTGCCCAGCGCGAGGTGCAGGCGGCGGCCGATGGGCGGCGCGGCGGCGCTGGGCGACCACCAGTCTACTACGCGGCCTACGACGGGCATGCGTCGCAGTAGACCCTCCTGCCAGAGACGCTCGGCGCTCTCGCGTTCGAGATCCGCTTTGGCTGCTTCGATACCTATGAATAAGGTACATTGAAAATTGTTCAAGGAATTGGTACTTATTCTCAATGTACAGACAACGGCAGGTCAAAAGTTAAAAGTCATTGAAATGATTTTCAACTTTAAGTCCAACAAATAGAGGTCAATATCATTTGAGAAAATTTTACGTTTTGTGGTAGGTTGACGTGATATTCTGAATACATATGTACTGTTTCGTAAACGTATGTACTGTTTACGATTGTGTCATCATAATTTCTTTTGTTTTAGACGACCATTTGGATCAGCGGTAGTAAACGCTGCTTCTGAGCCAAGGGTCGCAGGTTCGATCCCCGCACAGTACAAATACTCGTATTTATGTGCATGAACATGTCTGTCTGTACTGGTCTGGGTGTTTTCTATGTATTATAAGTATGTATTTACAAAAAAAAAAGTATTTATGTAAGTTTATCGGTTGTCTAGTACCCCATACGACAGGGTACTTAATATTAGCTTAATTTGGGACTAGATGGCTCTGTGTGGCCCAGTGAGGTATGCCTTAAATATTTAAATATAAGTTTTGTTTGCTAATCGATCATCAAAAGTAGGATCCGGTTATAACGACGACCAAGAGACCGGTGATATTACGTCGTAAATGGTCGTACTAACCGAAAGTCGTACTAAACGGACTGAGAATTTTTTTTATTAAAAAGAGCAGTATCATTTACGGGTATTCCTGGATTACGTTGCAGCTTAAACCATTGTAAAAGCGTCAAGTCAACTTGTTCTTGAGACGACAACTTCACGCGTTTAGGTTTTAAAACATTCGAACTGAACAAAGGTTCTATCTTGTGTTTATTTTTCTTAATTGTGGATATTGTCCAATGATTTACACCGAATTCCTTCGCAATCGTTACATTAGACTCGCCAGCTTCTAAACGTTGCATTATAACACTTTTTTCTATAATGGAGAAATTTTATCGTTTTGTGGAAGCCATTTTTTTACGCCTAATCCCTCATAACTTAAAATGACTGCCGTAAATAAACGGTCGCATTCGAATATAAAGTATAAAGTATATTTGTAACCACGTCAATGCTCGTCGTCGTTGTAACCGGACAATTTTATATGAAATTCAGTCGTTAAAAGCGGTTGGTCGCTGTAAGCGGAGTTGTATTAACCAGATGTACTTTCATAGTGGCTCATATAAAAACCAAACATGTGCCTATATTTACGTCGCTAAAAACGGTTGGTTGTTATATGCGAAGTAGTACTAAACGGACTACACTGTAATTATTATTTATTTTATTTATTTATTTATTAGACAAACAGCGTTTTACAGTTAAATATACAGTTGTCCCACAAAACTATTATATTCGTAGCTAAATCTATATTACCAAAGATACATTTATTTTGTCTATGATCTATACCAGAGATACTAACAGCGCCCCGCCGCGGCGCCGTTTGGAGACACGGTACTAACGGCTATTGGCTCATATTTTCCCGCCAAACACGAACTGTACGTCCATTGGCCATGGCCTCTGATTGTTAGTTTTGTCTAGCCGTTGTGAGGCGAAAAGAAGTTTTACACAAATTTTCAGGTGGGCGGTGGTACGTGGGTAATGTCAATAAAATAATAACTAACTGATTTAGCACAAACACAGTTTAGGAGAGTGGACGCCCAACAGTTTTTAGACGTGTGTTCACTGCTCGACCGATACATGAAGACTGAACTTGCTCTGTCCCCTAATTCGCGTAACCAAATCGTATCACAATCGTAATTGAACGACAGGTTTTTGACAGTTCTAGTATGGGCTAAATGTCAAAATCGTCCAATTCAATCACGATCGAACTGCGATTCAGTTACGCGAATTAGGCCCCTGATCACCTCGTCATAGACTCTGCCGAGCGCGGAGGTCCGATTTTACGTTACCTCCGACAAAATTATACTTGTTATTGTACATCGATGGGTGTAACTTGTTTCGTTGTGAACCAAGTTCACGAGAGGATCGACGTGTTCTGGGATAACCTGAGTGATCTCGAAAAATGTATTTTATATGTTGTTTGTTATTTAAAGTAATCGTGCTTTTTTAATTTTGTATTGATGTTTGGCCCCCTCTATCGCATTGGATACTAGTATGTCTGTTATGATAAATGTAAGGATGATGTTAAATGAATAAATAAATAAACTTACCTTTCTTGACGACTTCGCTCATGTCTGTCAATTGCCTCGAACTCTCCTCGACCTCCTGCCCGGCGGACACCACCAGTTCTAATAGCTCGTCAATATCAGTGTCCGCTGTCACCATACCGAACCTACAACGAATCATTATCATCATTTATCATCAGCCTATCGCACTCCACTGCTGGACATAGGCCTCTTCAGTTGCACGTCACTTAGGTCGATCCTCGGCTACACGAACAAGACAACGAATAGGAAAATAATAGTACAAAATCGTTTAACACCTTTTATAGTCAATTTTAAAAATAAATAATTAATATTTTTTGTTTTATTTTATAAAAAAATACATATTAAAACATCTAAAACAAATAAAAACATACTAAAAGATCATATTTTATAACCATAGATATGGGTATAGTAAGTCCACTTCAAAAGATCTAATAGGAATATGCAGTCGTGGGTGGTCTTTATGTATCTTTAGCCGGTGTATGTTTATGATCCGTCCCAGACACAATTAAATTTATATTGTATGGATACATGCTTTCAGCTTACACAAACTTTCAGCTGTTTACGTTTTTTTTGCAAAGAAAGTCACCAAAAAGAATATGAGATTTTGGATTATAGGCATTGTTGCACGCTGTTAAGGTTCACATTAAATTCAGGCTACCTGCGTTCGAGTATCGTTTGTGATAGTAATTTATCTATACTAATATCTACGCTAATCTCAGGAAAATATTTTTTGTGTTAGTAGTCCATTTATTTAGGAAGGCGTTAGGCTATATAACATCACGCTGCGACCAATAGGAGCGAAGCATCAGTGAAAAAAGTTGCAAAAATAATCGCGATCATAATAACAGAAATTAACGCGGACGAAGTCGCGGGCAACAGCTAGTTACAGTTATAAAGTGAAGATGTTATATTCTACCTGACACAAGCCATGCTGTCATCGCCTTCTCCGCAAGAGAAAGCGCCGTCCGTCACCCTCAGCGCTTCCACTAGTTGTTTGTTCAGGGAGTTGAGGTCATCTGGTGACGCGTCTTCCCATCCAGCGGGAACGTACCGCACCCCACCTAGACCTGGAGGGGGAAATATAATTTATGTTACAAGAAAATTTACAGAGTAAGGAACAAATCAAAAGGCAAAGATTAGGCTGACAAACGCTGTATCTCTGAAATGGCACTGGTACGAGTATAAAGGCGAAAGTTTGTAAGAATATATGGATATTTGTTACTCTTTCATGCTAAAACTTGGCACGGAATTAGTTTTTTGGCTAAAATAACATATAGGCTACTTTTTATCCCAGGAAAAGGTACAGTTCCCGTGGGATAATTTTAATACACAGTTTTAAATTCAAAAATCCACGCAAGCGAAGTTGCGGGCAACAGCAGGTATCCAGATATAAAGACCACAGTATGATATTATAGATAACAAAATTGAAAAACTTAGTAGGTAAAAGGAGCTTTGACAGACCAAACTAGCGATGGCCTGATGCCATTGAGAAAATGGCTGGAGTGGAGTGGAAATGGAAGTCCAAAGCAGAGTCATAGAGATGGATGGAGAAGGTTTATACCATAAATCTCAGGATTAGCGAATACAATACCTTCAAACATGGATGGATGGGCAAAGAATGACTATGAGTAGAACTAAGAGTCATAAAACCTTACGGTATCTATCAGTATCAGTATCTACAACTTTCTCATATCTAACAGACAAGGGTGCACCGCAGGTCTCCATACTGGGACCAGTATTATTTTCCGTCTATATTATGACGATGATCATGTTGGTAATATTTTATCAGAAAACATTTTAAACCTTCGTGGTTACTATCACAACAGTTAATTGATTAGGGGTTTATACTATACTGACACCACTGTTTGCAAAACATTGGTACCAATATTCTGTATAATAAAAGGTAGCGACAGAGGTTGGATCGATTTGTCCGCTCTTAACGACACACAAACCATATGAGATAATATTGTTGTGATAGTATTGACCGATTGATTTGTAAATTATAATTCATAATGAGGTGACACACTTGAGTCGTTCTACATGTAAATCTAACGAAACTGCGTTGTGTACCACAAAAGCAAGAAAAATAGTTCTGAGAAACTCTGTTGCAAGTTGCAATCTGCGTTGCGTTGCGACACCGTATTGTATTCAGTCCTTTTGAACCGTAGCAGTCCAAAACAGCAGCAATCCCTTTCTTACGGACTTTGTAGTAACGCTGGCAGACTGGCCACATCAATTTAAAATATAAATAAAATGTCATAAAACAAGAAATCCTTGACAGCGACAGACAATACATGCTTTCAATTTAATTTAGTTTTTATAAATAACAGTTTTTCTTTGCGTGAATATTTAGTTGTACATGAAGTCTCCTTTACCAATCTCGACGATGTTTTCTTAAGCCCTTTCAACCTTTGTCAGTACTGAGATAGAGATTGTTACTTTAAAGTGAAGTATGGAATAATTTCTTACCCGCCCACCCGGGTACGTGAACCAACTTCAAACAAGGATGGTCGTTCACCCGTTGATGGAACGGGTCCCTTAGCGATACAGTAGCGTGCAACACGTGCAGCTGTGTCTCTAGCTCGCTCGCCCACGCCTCCACTTTATCTTCTTCCAGCAGAGAACCTTCTAGAGGACAGTACCGGAGGACGATGCCGTGGGATTCCGTCTCGCATACTTCTACGCTTATCTGAGGAATAAAGATACAAAAATAAAATCTAACTGACAACATGACATACACTGTTCTGATTTCAAAATAAGTTGCTATTTTTTAAGCACTTGTTATTGGAAAATCGGAAAAAACTAAGGTACTACAAGCACCAGATTTGAGACAATATAAAAAAATGGCTTTCTACATGCGGGACTATGTATAAAACCGTTGTGACGTCCTGTCAGGTGTCACTCTCTCTGTCTCTCTCTCTCTCTGTCTCTCTCTCTCTCTCTCTCTCTCTCTCTCTCTCTCTCTCTGTGTGTGTGTGTGTGTGTGTGTGTGTGTGTGTGTGTGTGTGTGTGTGTGTGTGTGTGTGTGTGTGTGTGTGTGTGTGTGTGTGTGTGTATGTGTGTGCGCGCGCGCGTGTTCTAGTGTTTCAGTGTAGTACTGTGTCAAAGTAACGTTTCGTACGATCTCTTTAGAAATCACTTGCAAGCAGGCAAACACTGTTTAGCTCTACATTAAAAACTAACTATCTCAGCTACCCTTCGAAGTGCTTGTCCAAACTTTTGTCGTAGTATGGAGGCGGTTTTCTCCGAATCACTTTAGCACTATGTATTTGTAACAATTCGTCCGAATTCCTCAGAATCAGCAAACAAATGAACGATTTTCTTTGACATGGAACTAAAGTGCCGATTGCATGTTTGGTTACTTTATGTCTGGTTTCATAAAGAATAAATATACTGCTTAACTATAAATTAATAACTAATAACTAACCATCTCAGCTTCCCTCTGCAGTACTTGTCCTAACCAAGAATTGAGTTTGTCGTAGTATGGGGGCGGTTTTTCAACGTCGGGCGGAGCAAACTGAAATGCTACGCAGGCAGACGCTTGACTAACTGCTTCCTGTGAACGAATGAATTATTGAATGAGTATATTATTATTTATTTAAGTAACATTGACTCATATTGTTTAGTAATTACTTATTACTCCGGTCCATTAGTTGGATTATTGGTTTGACAGTTCCAATATTCGTTGGACAATTCCAAATGTTAACGATTCGATTTGGAATTTATTCTTTGTTTCTTACGTAGATACAATTTTCATTTTCTTCTTAATGAAATTTACAGAAACAATACTTACATAAAGTCAAACCATTTTTATATATGACCGATTTATCTTATTTTAAAATCTGTGGTGATTTGTTATGCATAAGGGACATCACTAAGATCCGAGTTCACCAATTCTTAAACAGCCGGTAAACATAGATTGACGATTAATTTGACTCAATTCCCGTACAAAATATTCCAATAAAAATTATATTTTAAACGCTGTTTAAAACTTAAACGTCTGTTGGTGAACTCTACCCTAAGTTGGCGTAACCCATCATAAAGTACGACATTAGTATTACTGTAGTACACACGGCGACACGTCAGACTATAGTTGACCTTGAGACCGCCTTTATGCCCTACGTAATAAAAGCTGTTATCGCAGTTCAACTGTTTAACTTGATGTGTTGTCGAGTGTACATTATTTCGAAAACAATAAAAACATTTTGATTGAACCGATATGGATGATAATGGTATGATTTTAAGGAAAGTCTTTTCGATAATACTTACAACTATGTCGACATTTGGCGGTTCGTCTCCTCCGGGTCGGTCGCTCTGTAACAAAACGGTATTATTGTGGTATAATAAATTAGGCAGAATGTTTTATGCGATTGTGGTGTTTTTTTAAAAACTAACCAAGTGCGACTTGTACTCACTCATTAAGGGTTAATTAAGTTAAATTATTTATTATTCTGTAAAAATTACAAGTCTGCTCGCTGCAAAAAAAACACGCTTGTATGGAAGCCAACTTAAATATTGATTTTATTCTGTTTTTAGTATTTGTTGTTATATCGGAAACATAAATACGTCAGCTAAGTTAACATTTCTCAGTGGTAATACATAAAAATGCAGGTTGTAATGTGTCCATATGCCTTAATCCGCAGCACAATGTCTGTATATTTGAATCCATCTGTCCCTATCACTCATACCGATGTTTCAAAGTATTTGAAAGAGACAGATATATCCGTAAATACGAGCTTCGTGTTGCAGAGTAAGGCATCTGAGCCTATCTTCAAAAATTATAAATTAAGTAGTTGTTGCCCGTGACTTCAAACGCGTAGAATTAAGAATTTGAGATTTAACTACGACAACCATACATTTTGAAAAATTGCCTATCAAATACACACAAAAACACGGTAAATTTTTTAGAAAACGTGTTTACTTGACTGTAAAGGATCAACGACAGAAACATTTTCATTACACACCCACACCACGGAGTTTTGTGCATATTTGGTACATACACAATAGTGGAGGACGTGTGTCGAGTACGATAGGATGGACAATTAATATTTACGAAGAGCGACAACAGCCCAATGGAATCTATTTTACCGTTGTCAATAATCACACGACACGTATGAACAAGACGCTTCTTTTCTATGGCGCTCCACCTAGTGAAGGGAAACGGTAGCTACTATAACAAGACTCATCAATAGCCTAAGCTGCGCTTGCGACACAACAGTATGCGCGGCCCGTGCAAAACGGAACGCGGCGTTTAAACGCTGCGTTAGATGGCGAGCGTCTGCCGCCCAGATACAAGTCTAATGGGTAGCTGAGTTGCTAGATCACTAGGGATATACAGGCTGTAACAAAAGGCTTAACGAAGCCGAATATCACGTTTTCTACCTATTTGTACGATTATTTTTTTTAAGACACCATACCTGGGAAATTAATCGTTACTGAGATATTAAGGGTTAAAATAATTTTTTTTTCAAGATCTTTGCATGGAAATCTTCTGTTTGTAGTTACTAAAAATTTTTTCTTTAGAAACATGTTTAAAATTTTTAGAACTTTAGAACTAGAAAGAAACCAACCCGCAACCGCGCGCACGGACACCTAATTGTATGAAGTTAGGTCACAATCCTAGTCTGTAGCGCTTCGTGCACGCTATATGTTGCGGGTAATAAATATTTTATTTTAATGCGTAAAAAAAATCTTTTGCCAGCGATCATTTTAAGCTATTGCATAGCTTCTATCGCGGGCCTTGAGCGTGGAGACCGAATCCAGAAATTCCATAACGAAAATAACCTAACACCCCCCACTCCGACCGGCACGGCGGTGATACTTTTTAGTTTTATAATTGCATAAGTTGATAAAAAATGCTATGCAATAGCTTTACCGCGGCAGTCTCCGAGTGCCACACGTCTTTTTTGTTACATAACATTTGGCTTGATAAACCGAATGCGAGGTTTAAGGCTTCGTTAAGCTTTTTGTTACACCCTGTATGGTTACAGAATATGTTCTAGTATCCCACTGACCTCGTCCAGCAGGCTCTGCTGCTGCAACAGCTGCTTCAGTTCTGCTCTCTGCTCTTGCATCCGCTCGTTACAGGCTTAGGTTTCTAAGTCACTAGATATATGGTTACAGAATAGGTTCTAGTAACCCACTGATCTTGACTGGACCTCCATCCGCTCGTTACGGACTTCGGTTTCCAAGATGCCAATAAGCACTGCATAACTTGCCTAATACGTCTAAGTAAAATACCGATCCCTACATTTCTCTTAGGGTCTGTTTCACAATCATTAAGTAAAGGCTTAAGTAGTTACTCAACGAGTTAATTACATAGAGGTTAAATCCTTTCGTTAACTTTCTTTGCGTTTCACAATCATCCAATCAGTAAAATAAAGTGAAGATTATATAATTAATACTTACTTACAATTTACGTTTCGTTTTAAGGTAAGAATAATTTATGTGTTTCTATAAAGTATAGTAATCACAGAATTATCATTAAAAATATTTTTTGTTATGATTTATAAGTAATAAAAACAATAAATTCGTACAAAAAATGTTTACACTGTAATGTAAATGAGTCATTTCACCTTTTCTAAAATCAATATTTCTGTAAGAATGGAACGCAACGAGGTTTCAACAAAAAGTCTATGTCGAGTCAACGTCAGTTAGTCAGTAAATGACAAATGTCAAATTTGCCGACGTTTGGTACTTTTTGTGTGGTGATTTTGTTTGCGTTGAATTTACCATTACGAACATTGTGTTATTTTACAATGACTGCAAAACTGTCCATTTAAATAATAAAATAACTTGTTGTTGATGAAAATTTGGAAATGACGTATTTGAGGTTATCTTTTTAAATTTACTTGTCAAGTAAAAAGCTACTTGGCAGTGCATCCGGTGATTAATTTAACGAGCAGATAAAGTGGTGATTAACCCTACTCTGGGATTGTGAAACGTGAAAAATAGTTTACTGAGCAGATAGGGTCGAAGTAGCTTACCCAGAACTTTACTCAGCGATTGTGAAACAGGCCCTTATAGTTAAGTTTTCTAAGACTTAGGTACTGCATACCCTACCCAGAATGCTGTGCACACCCCATATAGTTAGAGAATAGATTCTTTATCCAGTATCCCGCTGACCTTGTCTAGTAGCTACAAGTGCTGCAGCAGGAACTGTTGCCTCTCGCGCTCCAGTTCCGCTCTCTGGTCTTCCACCCGCTCGTTACGGGCTTCAGTTTCAAAGTCACTAGGCATATAATGGTCAGAGAATAGGTTCCAGTATCCCACTGACCTCGTCCAGAAGCTACAAATGCTGCAGTGCAGCGGGAACTTTTGCCCTCTCGCGCTCCAGTTCCGCTCTCTGGTTTTCCATCTGCTCGTTACGGGCTGCGGTTTCAAGAGCTAGTTCCCCCTCTACTGCCTAACTAGATGTTAAAGAAACACTCACCAACACCCTCAGCTGCGCTTGCGACACAACAGCGTGAGCGGCGCGTGCGGAACGGAACGCGGCGTTTAAACGCTGCGTCAAACGGCGCGCGCCCGCCGCCCGGATGCAAGTCCACAGCGGTAGAGCCGGAAGGCGCCCGCCGCCGCCCGTCAGCCCCGCCAGGGCCGCTAGGGCCCCCTCTCTACTACCCACCTGGGTGATAAAGAAAGAATATTCATTTGGCACCAAACGACCCCTTGGGCTAGTGAGCCAAGATCTCAGTCTCTGGTTCGATTGATTTAATCTTATTACTTCTAAACAAAATAAATTTCGAAAAAACTAGAACAGTATAATTTTAGCAAATCACCTCTATAGAATCACAGTAAACTTTTCATTTAGTTATTTATAAAGTCGAATTTGTCGCTAACGCCAAAAGCGGCCGCTTCAGCAATAATGTTCAATACGAAAGAATGCCAGAATGAAAAGCAGTTAACAGTGATTCAATAAATACTAGAGGTCATTTGTTAAAATTAAACTGTTCTAGTTTTTTGAGTACTAGTACCTAGTACTAGTACCACAAACACACACGCAAACATTTGTTGAGGAATAGTATTGCCACTCGATAGGCCAATATCGACTTTCTATGGATAGTTCAAATTACAAATTCAAATTTTTAATTTGGTCAGTTTTGATCGCTGCCAACCAATAAATTATCGATACTATCGGTAGTTTTGTACTAATAGTGATAAATTCTTTTCCACGCCTCATTATACCTGCATTCATTATTCCTAGTATTGAATTTAAGATCACAATGGATAATACAAAACTATCGATTGATATTATGGATACTACTGATACAGCAATGAGCAATACTATCGACAGTTCATTAGTTGGTAGCGATCGATACTATCTATTTTCCTATCCATCATATTGAATTTTAGCGTTCAACTTAAAACAAGTATCGACTGCAATACTATTTCGGTAACACTACAGAGGGACCTACACTGATCGTATATATTTTCTTTTATTTTACCCCATATGATAAATTCTAGAATAAAACTTACCGCATTCACACCTTTAGAATGGTCGTTGGCAGTGATTGGTTCAGGTATTTTGTAAAATGTCTGTTGGTACGCTAAGAAACATTATTCAATCATAGTTAGTAAGACATTCATTTCAATTAAATTTTATAGGACTTTCACCTCGTGATACGGGGACCTGAGTTGTTTAAAATCGAAGTTTAGTTTGCATATTGCACCGTTAGATCGTGTTGTGACCAGAAAGGGTGGTGCTACTTTACTTTACCTTCATAAAGCATAATGACTATCGCTTCCATTATAATAACTAGCCTAAGAGCCTAAGATCGAATGGATGCTTGCCTTGATGACAAGCATAACAAACGACCGAACGATCGTAAGCTGTTGTCATTTTCATACATTTGACATCTATTCGTCTAGCGTAAACGATATTAGAAAGCCACTTGTGTAAGAGCGCTGACAAGGAAAGGGGCGTGGTGGTAGGAGAAAAAAGAAGAATAAAAGAGAGGAAGCTATGAAAAGATGTCATTTGCAAAGGATACAACAGTTGGCAGTCCGGGAACTCCAAACCATGGACCGGGGGTGAGCGTGACAGAGTCCGCAATGCTGAAACTCTGAAAAAAAAAAACAAGAAACAAAAATATTAAAAAACACATTTCCATCACTTTCAACATTTTGATCAAGTCCAGTGTCATACCCACAGAACATGGAAAAAGGTTAAGGCTGTCTTGCGCTATTTGTATGAGAACCGATGGCGCCGCTTGTGCGATGCTACACATAAACAAGTGCAAAGAACGCCAATCAAGCATTAATGTTCTAAAATAAGTTAGTTTTTAGTTTTTATTGTTAAATTACCCCAGTTGGTATCGAATCTCACATAAAATGTATAAGCTACAATATTGTAAAGTCTATCTAATTTGTAAAAATAATATCAAAGTAAGTAGTAGTTTTATTAATAGTAACAAGCATCCATTCTCTCAAACTCTCGTGTGTAATAAAATAAAAATAAAAATAAATTAGAATAAAATATTATAACAGTAAGATTTAAATTTGCGAAACGATGTAACTCATTCTTATGTAAATTTCTCAAGCACATGTTTTGGCTTACAGTTTAGGATATTAATCATATTATGTATAAAATTTGTACCATCTCAACTGTAAACTGTTTTGTGTTTAAATAAAAATAAAATAAAATCAAGCAAATTCTTATCGTACCGCAAATTCGCGACCCTATTGGTCGCGTGACGTCAAAAGAAACCAATCACAGCGCTCACGTTCGGGCAGAAGTATAAGCATTAGCTCATAGCCTTTGTGGCGCACCTGCCCCGCCTACATCGACTTTCTAATTTTTCTCCATATCCTGCGGTCATACCTTTATTTTTCAGCAACTTATTTTTATGTTATAAGATGTACACACGGCGGCACATCAGACTATACATGTTAACCTTGATACCGCCTTTATGCCCTACGTAATAAAAGCTGTTATCGCAGTTCAACTGTTTAACTTGATGTGCTGTCGAGTGTACTATATGTATTTTAATCTATTCTAAAACAAACATGAAAGTGTACCCGATAAATTAACACTATTCACAGACATAAAATATAAACGCCATAACAACTATTCATATAGGTATAAAATTTCTACCATTTTGTAGTTGGGAGATTATTTTTTTATGACAAAAACATTCAAACACTTAAGAGACTTTTTCTTAAAAAGACATTTAATCTGTCTCGACGTTTTTAGCCTATCGGAGCGTCTTATATGAAACAAAAAAGATGTCTTAATGATACGCATCCAATAGATATATCTTGATGATACGCGTCCAATACATATTATTTAATTTATTATAATAACTTTTACCTGATCCCTCCCAGAAGCAGCAGGCAATGCCAACGCATGACCTCTAACGTGCAGATGCAAGTTTCTCTTTGTGCAAATAGCGCTAAGGGTTGCTAGAGGTGACCCCCACCCCAACGGCGGCGCCCCCACTTCACCGAGGACCAGGAGGGGGGTCCTATTGGCTGCCACGTCTTCGTCGCAGAGCCTCTCTAAGGCATCGATGTCCATACCTTTGCCTGGATTAAGAAATAAAAAAATCTTAATATACAGGATGACATTTTTAATCACCATCCAAATATAAATACAACAACCTACGAGACAAAAAACAATTGAAGTACTTTTTCTTTTGGTATAGCCCAGTACAAAAATGTCAAGATAAAGCACCTAGAAAATGTCCACGAAAATCTAAAAGTTTGGATACGGCCTCCTCGCAACACACTTTTTACGCGATTCGCATCTCATTCATTCATTACAATATAAATTATAAGTTGTAGATTTTTCCTAAATACCTTCACAGGCTTAGGGACCGTAAAAATTGATAACTATGTTGAAGTTTTTATAGAAAAAAAAAACATTCATTTTTAAACCTGTTAAGATGACATTTGCAATGAAAATAGTTTAGGGTCTTGAAAATAAAAGGGGTTGAAATGAGTGTGAAAATATTTATGAGCAATCAATTTCCTAATTCGGCATAGGAAATGAGAACAACTTATTGCAAAAAAAAATGAGTGATCTTTTAGGGGAGAAATATAATCAGAAACGCAATGTAACCGGGATACGATATAGCCGTTTATCACGTGGAAGAAGTGAAAACGGTACGGTGAAAATAAAAAGGTTTACATACGAGTAACAACATACCAAACATTCGTTTACACATTCACTTGTTTCGGCCCATTAAAGGCGACTTAACGATAATTATGGTTGAATAATTTGCAATTAGACGCACATAATTAACAAGAGAACGATGTTTAGGCTTACACAATCAAGTTGTGTAGCACGCGTGATAAAGGAATGAGGTCACTCATAGTGAAAATGGTAATTTGTTCACTATTTCACATTCAGGATACAATTAAAACTGCGGTACGGGTGTAATAAGTAACCAATGTTTTGTAAGATATCTGACAAAAAAGACATAAGAGACTTAATGATCTCTGTGGCTGAATGGCATAAGCACCGGTTTTCAAGGTGTCGCCAGCTCTAAGGTACCGGGTTTGATTCCCAATATTTTTAAATTAAAAAAGAAATTTTGAAAAAGTCGTTAAT
Source organism: Anania crocealis (assembly GCA_949315895.1). Classification (NCBI taxonomy): domain Eukaryota; kingdom Metazoa; phylum Arthropoda; class Insecta; order Lepidoptera; family Crambidae; genus Anania; species Anania crocealis. The sequence continues at coordinate 3,069,651 of OX438858.1, read as the reverse complement.
TTCCTTCTGTTTAGAAAAAAAAAGGGTTTTTCTACATTTTCTAAGGTCTGGGTGTTTGTGATACCTTCTTTGTTATGATTTATATGAAAACAAGTGCCTTAAATAGTTACTTTGGGTACTGATGTGATATGATGTTGTTCAAATATATTATTGTAAACTTTTTTTTTGGTAAGTAAGTTTAAGCAAAGATCTGTGGCATTTAATGTCCTTACCCATCTTTTAATCACTGCCTCTTGGCAATATCGATTTACTATCATACCACATTTACAGTTGGACAGTTCAAGTTCTAAGTACTACTTACCTGAAGCATTGACTGGTACAGGCCTGACACAGGCCAGGGGCAACCCTAGTTGCCTGCAGAGATGCTGGACTATGCCTAGAGGGCTGGCAACGCAGCTGTATATGCATGGCAGTCGGTTTGTGAACGCTAGAGCTGTAATATAAAAATTAAAAAGTAATCCAGTTTTTTTACATTCCAAAATGGTACAAAGGAGGTTAGTATAATTAAATTTTGTATTAGGCATAAATTTAATTATTTCATTACTTGGTAATCACTTAGTTGTTTGAATTAAAACTGATTTGATTATGAATGTTTTTTTTCTATGTAAGTACCAAACAATATTGTTTGATTTTTAAATGTATAGTTAGTATACTAATTACAATGTGTAATCAAATTTATAAAAAAAAACAATTAAAACACACTCTTAGCAAATGTGTTGACTGTTAACTTATATTTATACAAGTGGAATTATAACCGGCCAAATGCGAGTCGGACTCGCGCACGAAGGGTTCCGTACCAAAAAGGCCAAAAAATCGGGTTTGTTGTATGGGAGCCCCCCTTAAATATTTATTTTATTATGTTTTTAGTATTTGTTGTTATTGCGGCAACAGATATACATAATTTTTGAACATTTCAACAGTCTAGCTATCGCGGCTCTTGAGATACAGCCTGGTGACAGAGCGACGGACAGACGGACAGACGGACAGACGGACTGACGGACAGACGGACAGACAGCGAAGTCTTAGTAATAAGGTCCCGTTTTTACCCTTTGGGTACGGAACCCTAAAAAATCGGGTGCTAAAACAAAATAATAACAATAACTACAACAAAAAATTTTTCAAGTTTATATACTGATATTATAATCGCAATTTAATTGCTAAAATATCAAATAAAGTAAATAACTACAAGTATGAATAGGTAATAATTAAGATGAATTTTCATCACCTTTATTAGTACAAACATACAAAGCCATAAATATTTTTAAAGTTTTTGTTCTTTTACTTAGCATAGTCCTAATAATTTGCATATCTTGTGTAATTAGGCTTATGAACATACCTAGCGATTTTGGTTTTTAGATCTACTGCAAATGATTTTAAACTCTCGCGATTTGAACACATAATATTATTACTGAGGCGGGTTTTAGTGTCACGCGGACCGTCAGTACGGACAGACCGCCCGCGCGGATTTGAAGTTCATACATTTTGGGCGTACGGAGCAATCCGTACCGACAGTCAGTGTCACACTAAAACCCGCCTAAGTCCATTGTCACATCCCAAAACGTCGGGTAAATAAATAGGTATAATATATACCTTTATAATATTATACGCGATAACAACCCATTAATGGATTTAGATCTACTATTATTAATATAGATGTATTGCATAAAACTGCATAAAATTCATTTCAGTTGCGTCGCGTGACGCGTATACAAACATACAGACAGATAAAATTGTTTAATACTATAATTTCGGCTTCTGTTGCTATATTAAAACCCCCATATTAGTTTTTCTTTGCAATGTATAATGTACAGTTATAACAAGTCTGTTATAATTTACTAGCTGTTGCCCGCGACTTCGTCCGCGTAAATTTCTGTTATTATGAACGCGATTATTTTTGCAACATTTGTCACTGATGCTTCGCTCCTGTTGGTCGCAGCGTGATGTTATATAGCCTAAAAGCCTTCCTCGATAAATGGACTATCTAACACAAAAATAATTTTTCACATTGACCCAGTACTTTTGGAGATTAGCGCGTTCAAACAAACCAACTCTTCAGCTTTATAATATTAGTATAGATTTAATGTGTTTGGTCTCTTCCTAAAAGATTTTTTTTGTTCAATTGGTCTCCTTGATTTAACATAAAAATATCTTAGACTCTATTATTAGGATGTGTAAGCATTTTATTAATTGAAACACTATGATTAACATTCAATTAGGAACAAGTATAAATGGATAGATAAGAACAATCTGATAAACTATATTTATCTGTCTTTCCAATCTCCATAGTAAAACTATTTCAATTACTAGAACATACAAGGTACAGACGACAACACACAAGTCTAAACAGTGGAGCATCTTATGTAGTTACAATAAGTGCGATTTTGCAACAAAAACATTGCCTGATGTTCAGATCACTTTATAATACTTGTTTTCTTTAAGGCGACGTTGCCTTTTACGCAAGGGTACCGGGTTCGATTCCCGATCATGTCAATTTAGAAAACAATCTTTTCTCTATTGACTGGGTCTGGAAGTATGATAATAACATGATAAGAAGAAGAATCTTTTTAGGACATTTATATTAGTTGTATAAAATAATCTTAAAACATATAATGTAATGTCATACCTCCATCTTCTAAGTACCGTGGATATCTATGGTGTAAAAGCATCCGTGTAACTCGTACTAGACCTTCTAACTGCTCATGGTGATAGTACGCACTGTAGTCTGCCAGCCTAAAGAGAAAAAAAAACTGGTGAATTGGGAAATTTTGGAAATATTGCAAAGGGTGAGTTAGTATGGGATCCTGATTTCATGGTGCAATGATTCTGTTTTAGGACAAAAAGTTATTATGAACAACACTGTCCCATGCAAATATCTAAATGCTACTCTTGTAATAAAATATGATTCTGTTTTAGGACAAAAAGTTATTATGAACAACAGTCCCATGTAAATATCTAAATGCTACTCTTGTAATAAAATAGTGCATATGCACTATACGGATATTTATTTATTGATCAGTAGATCATTATACAATTTGGACTCATTGAAGAACTGTACCACATACATTTTTTATTTACAAGTCATCAATAAAAAGACAAAGTACAGACTTTATGCTATCAATACACAGAGTATTCAACAAGGAAGTAAACAAAAAAGCAACATAGAAATAACAACAATAAGTATTTCCTATGAGAATTTTAAGCCTGTTACAGTATTCATAAATATTTAGAGAAAAATTAATGTGCCATCCATAAAGGAATGCTAAACAGACTTTTTTTCTCTAAACAAAGTCTACATCTGCTACATAATAGGCTTTATTATTAGCGAATAAAGCATATAATTCAATGTCCATGTATCTTGTCATTCTATCAACTTGTCTCCTATTTGGGAATAATAATCAAGGCATTTTAACACGCGGGCTGCGGGCTTTTCGTAATGAATTATCCTAAAATACGGACTTAACTCGCAAACACGTGCGCCGTACATGCTTTCAGCGAACATTTCGCCCCAAACACATATGTGTGTAAATTAGCCCAAGCGTTGAATGATAAAACACGCGTAAACGCGTTTTCAGCAGCGAATGTGTTAATGTGCAAGTTGTAATTAAAAATGTATACAAACAGTACTGACCACAAACATATAAAAATAAAATTGCCAGCCAGTAATCACTAATCTTATCCACATAGGTAATTATAACTCAAGGTAAACTGATAACAGACACCAATAAAAGCGAATTCATCACATTTGTAGCGTTATAGGGATCATGTTATGTTTATTACCTGAACATGTGCGCCATCCAACGAGTAGTTTCACTTGCAACGTGAGCGCCAAGTCTGGCAGCATGAGATCGTTCTAGCCTCCCAAACAATGCAGAAATACTATGAGACAGAATTGTCGCTCTAGTCACAGCATCCGTTGGAAGCAACGGTGGCTCCATACTCTCACAATTAGGGTCAGTCTTCAACACTAGATCTTCTAAAACCTTCAGAATCTCATCCATGGGCATTTCATCCGGCTCGAAGAACCCCGCACTAATTTTACGCGTTTCGGGCTTCTTTTCATCCTCGGCAACATCTTGAGCATTAACACCAGCTTCTAGGCGGCCTACTACCTCTGAAACCTGAAATTCTAGCCCGCCAAAAGGACGCCGGCCCTGAAACACAAGCACAGTATCAGCATCACAAAAATTTCAGACTGAAATTTGTAAAAGAAGAGTTTTACCTCTTCGGGAGGAGCCTCAATCTTTGGGCTCTGTTTGAGTGATTCAGAATCAGAAGCTGGTGCATCTCCCATGCTGTGCTGCGTGGCGAATTTATTGCTATTTTATTTTATTACACCAACATCAAAATCTGTAAACGTCACTTCAAGTTCAATGTTTTGACGTGGGTGGGTGAAAGCAAAGAGTAGCACAAATTAAGTTTTATGGAAAGAATGAATGATTGAGTTGGATTGAGTACATTGACAGATAAGACAAGAACCGTCAAAATAGCGTTCTTGGTACATACTCTAAATCCGTAAATTCCTTGGGTAATTAGAACTGATTAGAACGCAAATAATTTGTTTACGTCATTTAATTTTAAAATATTTAGTTTTGGCTAGAAAAGTGGTAAGAAAAAGATGCAATTTGAGTCTTTGATTCATATTTTTGGAGTTATAAATTTATATGATAATGTGGTGGTATTAATGTATAAAGGTGGTAGTAAGGAGAATAGAATAATTATTCACGGATAGTTAGTATTATTCACGGATAGGTAATTTTATTTAAATTAGTATTTACGATAATGTTTTAACATCCTAAAAATTACATTTTAACTACTGTTTGACTGTATCGACCCGACCGAGATGGTTATAAAACTTTCAAGAAAAAAAAATCTTTTGTGTCAGTGTCACTGTCAACTGTCAATGTCAGTTGCTAACATTTCGTCTACATAACTACTAGAGGTGCGCAAAATCGTTCATTGAAGTGAAATGAGTGATACAGTTCAGTGGGAGTTAAAGATATGTATCACTCATCTAGTTCAATTAGTTCATTTAGTTCAGTAGATCTAGTTTGATTATCTAACTCACTACTCCTTCATATTCAGTTCAATAGCATTGCATAAATGTATTTATCGTGGACAGATCTATTCCTATGACTACTAATTAAACATTTAGAAGATTTTAGCTCAAGAACTATGATATACAATCGTATTATAACGTAGTATGTACATAATGAACACCGAAAATATTACATAGAAAATTGATTTTCCTTCATAGTATGAAGGAACTATAATAAATCAATCATAATGACAAAATTATAAAAACACTAAAAATCGCCTTTGACATCCATCTATCATCGTCATTAATATTAATATACAGCAGGTACTGTAACCATTTTAAGTCATAAATCATAATTATTAAAGAATATTTTCGTGTGCACTGTCTCAAATATTAAGGAGTCAGATTAGGCGCGAAACTAGCTTGAACTGTGCATCTGTCTCGCTCTTACAGTAGGTACTGACAAATATGTCCATACATTTAACTCTCATTATCTCATATCACTCACTGAGTTACTGAACTAAATGAACTGCTTTGGACTAGAGTGAGTGAGTGATACATATGGACTAGATAGGTGAAGTACTTCAATTGTGTCATTCATTCAGGAAGTACCCAAGTCTAATAACTACTGTTTTTTTACCGTACCTTTCGTCGGTCGATAAATAAAACGAAAAAGAATTTAAGACATAAATAATGGCTTTAGTGAAAATATTTTCACTTTCAGCACGAGGTAATTCAATAATTTATCGTATATTCATCTTTCTCATTTAAATTTTATAGATGAAACCGTAAAATCATTATTACGCAACCCTATTGTTTATAACCTTATTTGCGTATTTACCAGCTGATTTCAGAAGTAGAGATTCTTAATGCGTTATTATTTGCGTGCAATTTTGGTTCAAATAAGAGATTTTACGATTATAACTAGAAAAACTCATTAATTGTACAATAACAACTATAAAGCTAGTGAGCAACTTCGCTTATATTTTGTCTCATTCCAGCTCGTGCAGCAGGACCAAGTAACTTGCTAGCCCGATATGCCAGTTCGGCCGAAGGTCCCGTAGATAACAAAGTATACCCGCCATCATTTTCGGGCTACAAATATGTTAATGCAGAGGATCCCAATATGTCTTTCAGAGAGATGTCGAACAGGGCTGCTCAGACAATGTTTTGGACTGAGCTAGTCAGAGGCTTTGCTGTCACTCTGGCCCATATATTCAAGGTAAGTTTGTTGACATAATAGAAATGCACATGTAAACAAGGACTTTTTTAGTCCTCATTTACTTTGCACCATTTACAGTTTATAGTTAGGTCCCGCTGTTTATTTCGATTCATCTTACTATTCCCTTTGTTGCTAGACCACAAAATGCAGATTATTACAACAGTTTAATCCCTCGATCGTGAGTTATTCCAGATACAATTGAAATCAATTGTTATTGTGGCACCCGAGTGCCTCCTGGGGGTTGAGGGATTAATTTTAACAATGCCTTTATTTCCAATATATTTACTTTAAACTGTGGTGGACTTATTACAATATGTCTCTTAATCCCTCAACCCCCAGGAGGCACGCGCATGCCGCGATAACAATTGATTTCAATTGTGTCTGGAATAACTCACGATCGAGGGATTAAGCTTTATATTTCTTTATTTAAAAAGGTACACCAACAGTTTATATAATAATATTATACTTACACGAACTTAACTATAAATAACATTGTCAGTGTTGTCATCTTATATGCATACCTACCTATTATTTGTTTAGGTGGTCTGTGACAACTTCTTGAAATGTCTTTTTCTAGATATGACAGATTCTGTTTTGGACCACTTTTTGTTACACCCGGTTCTTGTAATGCCTGCTTCTGTTTTTAACCGTTTCGTGCAATGACTATTACAAGTACAGTCAAACAGTGAGACCAATAATCTCGATTACAAAACAGACCTCGTCGTCGAGGTTTGTGTGATGAATAGGTATTGTACCTAGGTTATGGACCTTTCGTCCACTAGGATTCCCTTAATTAAAAAGATAAATAAATAAATAAAGATAAAAAAAAGGATAGATAGATAAATTATAGAAAAAAAATAGAGAGAGAAAAATAAAAAAAAAGATAAATTTAAAAATAATAGAAAAAAAAAATAGATACTTATTAAAAAAGATTATCTTATCTAATTTAACTTGTTTCCTGTTTTTTTTATTTCAATAAAAATACTCAGTGTGACATTGACTTTATGTACTTTTATTTAAAGGGGATTCTGATAAACAGATGAGTTCAGGGGCAAAAAAATAATTAAAATATTATATTATATTATTATTTCCCCTGATTAAAAAATATTTATGTAAAAATTTTGTGTAAATAAAAGTTAGTCTCTATAACATCTTGTTATTTTTTGTTCACTGTACTTGTAGTCATTGCATGAAACGGTCAAGTCAAGTCAAATACAGAAGCAGGCATTACAAGAACCGGGCGTAACAAGAAGTGGTCCAAAACAGAATTAGTCATATCTAGAAAAGGACATTTCAAGAAGTTGTCACAGACCGCCTAAACGCTGTTATTGGCGTACATAGCATTGATGAAAAAAAGAAACCCTTGACTAAATAACTAGTCAAGGGAGTTTACAAAACAACAGGAAATCATTTGGATTCAGGAAAAGTTAAGAAATAAATCTATAATTTTATCTGTATTCAGATTACATGAATGAATCTGTTGTGTATTAATTTTTTTGTTATTTTTATTCCTAGTTTCAAAATAATAAAAAGCTATGCATGTGCTGTATGCACAGCTTTTATGTGTGTAATTCCAGACACAATAGAAATCAATTGTCATATGGCATAGATCTGCGCCTAAGCAGCCAGAACATTAAGGTCATCAGCAGCCTATGTCAGTCTACTGCTAGGCAGATACGTCTTTATAGAAAGGCTTTTAAATATTATATGCAAAGCTTGGTAGGAGTAACCCAACAGTTGCAAATCTCATATTTAGGATAATGTTGGAAAGAAGACATTGCTTATTTTCCGGCAGCACTTTTATAGGCGCTTCTTTTAGCACCCACAGCAGGAGCCTTCTCTTCCTATGGTAAAACAAAATACCAAGTAGTAATAGTAGTAATACTACCAAGGGCTACTGATACCTATTTTGTTTTGAAGAAACATAATTCAAACTTATAAAGACAGTGAATATTACCTGAATTGATATTCAGTATGAGTCTTCAACTAGAAAATAAAATTTATTTAATTTATTTACAGGAACCTGCTACAATTAACTACCCATTTGAGAAAGGGCCTCTGTCGCCCCGTTTCCGTGGCGAGCACGCTCTCCGCCGCTACCCCTCTGGTGAGGAGAGATGCATTGCCTGCAAGCTTTGTGAGGCAATTTGCCCAGCTCAGGTCTGTGTTCTATAGATATTAAAAATAAAAAGAAAGATGAGGTAATCTGTGGCTGTGACTTTGTCAGTGATACCAGAGTTTACTCAGAGATAAATAATTGTAGAGAAAGTTATCCTGCCTGAGTAACTTCAGTTAAACTATATTTGAAAATGTGTGTGTGACATGGTGCAATGTCATGTCGGTGGATGGTTGTTGGGAACCGTGACTGTGCGATATATTTATTTTACTTAATAAGCGACATTAGATTTGTGAAATTCTGGCAATAGGTCATTTTTATCGTCAGCTCACCCTAACGGCGCCATACTGCTCAAGATTTAATAGTCTAAGATCTCACCATACAACGACCTTCACCAAGCTGGTTATTGGATGAAAAGTATTTTCTATTTAATTAAATATGCCAATAAATATATTACAAATGGGTTGCCTAAAAAAATCTTTTCACTGGTTTGGTTAATAGACAAATTCCATACCAATCGAAAGTATGAAGCCCATAGAATAAGCAAACGTTAGGTTGACTATATTTTTCCTACCACAACTCTTTAGTAGGCAGATATAAACAGGTAAATCGATACTAGTAACTTGCACCGGTCTGGTTAATTAAATAAAGTTAAATGCAAATAAATATTATTTAATTATGAACACGGTGGTATAGGGTTGAATGCGAAAAACCACTTCCCGCGACCTTCGTCAGATAGTCGGTCAACCTGGGGGGCATATCCACAGATCGTCGCCATTCCAGAACCTTTCCGCCCCAACGGCTATAGGTTCTTCTTACCATGTGTTCTATCCACTGGCACAATACTGTGTTCTATACACTACAATATTTAGTTACTACTTTGTTAATATTGTCATAGGCTATCACCATTGAAGCTGAAGAGAGGAAAGATGGATCCCGACGAACAACGCGTTATGACATTGATATGACTAAGTGCATCTACTGTGGATTCTGTCAGGTACAGTAAGGGGGCGTCCATAAATTACGTGAGGTGTTTTTTTGAATTTTCTGTCCCTCCCTCCCCCCCTGGTGAGATGTCATGACATTTTATTCAACCCCCTCCCCCATCCCCCAATCTCACGTGAGATTTTTCAAAATTTGGCTATCTTACGTAAACGCGTTGGATTGTTATTGTAAAATGAAAAAAAAATTGCTGAGAGTCAATTATAAGTGTCATAAAAATTTAACAATAGAATACTTAAATCGTAAATACTGTGATTAAAAAAAGAATATCTACTCTAATTCAGTCCATGGAGAATCATGCGCGGTCTCAAGAGAGACTATTGGAACCAACATGTCCATATGATTTTCAGTAAAATTATCTGCTCCTTCAACTTCGTTCTGATCTAGCTACTCTAAGCCGTAGGCGCTTGCGCACAATAACTCATTAGCTCGTCTTGTGACAATCCGTGAGGGTCGCACTTTGCAGAACATACGCGCTTGCTTAGTTGGTGCAATGTGGGCTGCTCGCCTGTGCTCTGATCACACTTAAAATTAAATCTTAAGCATGTACAATCTGGATTAATTGGACCAAAATAGTTTTTTTTTTGTTTCAATCAAAAAAAAAATGCGTGATATTTGCCGAGACCCCCCCCCTCTCTCCAACGTAAGATTAGATGAGATTTGACTCGACCCCCTCCCCCCCTTAAACATCTCACGTAATTTATGGACGCCCCCTAAACATTTTAATCCATAGTTATGGCTTAGTAAGTTTAACTAATTTTATGCAGGACAAAGATAAATTATACCATGAAATGTAAATGTAGAAAACATTACACATAATTGTTCTAATCCCAAAGCAGGTATTGATGCCCAACATAAGACAGTATAGGGAAGTGGCTATCTTTGGTCTGAGTATTTGTGATAATTGACACACAGTCAGATTTTATGGTTATTTATATCAATAATTATTGTAGTTTTAAACCTTATATTCCCCATTCGCGACATTGGCTGAATCATGTGGCTCCAAACTGCAACCAAGAAAAATTACCGACATTTGTGTATTGAAAAATTGGGAAAGAAAATTGTAAGTAATTAGCATGGATGCAGCAAAACGAAATAATCAGCTATCGGATTTATATCTAGAAAACAATAAATTCTTTTAAAACCACTGCCACGAATTTCTGAGCTTCTACTTTGGTACTTGTTCTTGCCCTACTAAAAACCCGATGCACGTATGTATGTCTCTCCCTCTTTCACATCGTCTAAAACATGGAGTAAGAGAGACAGATGGAGCCGAATGTACGGATTTTGTGTTTCGTAATGTCTCTGTTACACACAAATGTTTGATCATATTATTTACTGATAACTTCTTATGAGAGGGTAAACCGCTTCGTTACGTAACCAGTTACGTCGCCAGTCTGTCTTCGGCAGCGGTAGGCTCTTCTCTCACTCTAACCCACAGCACTATCCGTATTTCGGACAGACGCTTCCACCTGTCTCTGTGTTAAAGAGTTCAACTTGGATTAGCTGGTTATTACTTCTGTCGAGCGTCCCGAAACATACCCTTTTTACGCGTTTATTTAATTTACACTCTGCATTCATATTTTCTGAAATTTTATATTTTTTACATTAGAATGTTTAAAGAAAAAGAACGCCAGACTGTATTGAAAAGTCCAATGGATTGCTACATAGGAAATGGACTAAGGATTACATTTTCCTGCCGGATCTTTGTATTAGAATTTAGCTGTTGCCCGCGACTTCGTACGCGTCAATTTCTATTTTTTCACTGATGCTTTGCTTCTATTGGTCGCAGCGTAATGTTATATAGCCTAAAGCCTTCCTCGATAAATGGACTATCCAACACAAAAAGAATTTTTCAATTCGAACCAGTACTTCCAGAGATTAGCGCGTTCAAACAAACAAACAAACTCTTCAGCTTGATAATATTAGTATAGATGTTAATAATGCTATTTATCATCAACAGGAGGCGTGCCCCGTCGACGCGATCGTAGAAGGCCCCAACTTCGAATTCTCAACAGAGACACACGAGGAACTTCTATACAACAAGGAAAAACTTCTGTCCAATGGTGACAAATGGGAGAGCGAGATAGCAACTAACATTAGAGCTGACCATCTTTACCGTTAAATCATATTGCAGTTGTTAGTGTAAATATTTGACATCTATTTTGTGAACATATGAAATGAATCGTTACTGATTTCAACATGTAAATAGTGATTTGCTGTCCGGTCACAGCAAGACGGAATAAAGAAAACAATTTAAAAATTGTTATGCTTTTGAAATAGATGTCAAAATTAGGAATAATAAATTATTATCATTTATGATAAAATATACAAATATAAAATACCATCTCAGTCAGTAGTTTGTTGATCAATAATAAAACCCTTTTGTTATGAGAAAAAAATTGATCTATTATTTTTACATAAGTCAATGAGGTAGACAAAAGTAATAAATTTTCACTTTAATAAATAAAACTAATTTCCTCGCATCATCAAATCCCACTGTGTACATAATCATATTGTTGTCTAACCTTAATTCCATTCTACAGACGTTTTTTTAGTGACTTTTTAATCTAAAATGTGGTCCTTGATATCAAGTGGACAACTATCATTTAATAAATTACTGATGATTGTTAGAAATAAGAACAACATATTTTATTCACTCAGTCTTCATTCATTACATACCTATCTACAATCTAATATTTACAAATGATTCTTAAAATTATGTATTTAAAAATTATTTAAAAAAAATATGTTCTGTGTCAGCTGGCTATTGTCTTTCCAATAAGTCGTGTTAAGAGTGGTTACAATTGGTAATATAAAAAAAAGTTTTAATTTTACAAGGTTATTAAATACCTTATCATGACATCAGAAAACATCAGCAATTAGAAACAAATCTTAGCAAATTAAATTGCTTTTGTTAGGCTATTGTATGATTGGTATGACCTTCCGTCAAATCTCATGAAATTTCAATTGAATAATTTAAATTCATACTTTATGAGGTGCTAAAGGGTCTCCTAGTATTTTTTTAAATCACTAGAGTTAATTGTTTCGGGGTTTATACCTACCTACCATGTACAGTCAATAGCGCGTCAACCTACCACAAAACGTCAAATTTTCTCAATTGATATTGATATCTACTTGTTGGACTTAAAGTTGAAAATCAATTCAATGAACTTTTTCGGTAGGTTGACCTGCGGCCGTAGTCTGTACATTGTTTTTTAATAGTCCGCTATTTCAGCATTGTTGCAAGCATAGATTTAATATAGATGATAGATTGGCAATTGAATCCTGGAAACGAGACCAAAACTAGGTTACGCTAGTGTGCGTAAAGTGAGCATGTGCGTGAGATAAATAGTGCAGGTACTGCATTGTCTGCTTGCTTTCGATATCGATTCCATCGACACAGTTTACGTTGACGCAGGTGACTTATTTTTTAGTATTATTAAAAGAACGCCAAAAAACTGCAAGTAAATACCGAGACATGTTTTTTATTTTATAATTACTTATCGCCGAACAAAATCAATTTATTGTAAAAAATATCGTAGGCTTTACTTGCCAGTATTTTTGCCACATTTTGCGATCGCGATCGCCAAAGTTAAAATAAAACTGATATTTATTTTTCAATTACACATTACAAACGTACACTAAATATACATATATTTAATGTTTAAGTAATGGGGATTGATGGGGGCTTGAACAATATGGAGATTGATCCAGAGCGTAATTTTACAGCCTGAACAGCCTGAACGCCTCTGTGTTAAAAACACTTAGGGTCCAAATGTAAACTGCAAATGCTCGAATATTTATTGGGCGAAAATTATTTTCTATTAGGCAATTTTAAGCATTTCTAACGTATTTCAACAATTTAGGCTGTATGCGGTTTTATAATGTGAAATATGTCAGCTAATGAAATGTCGATAGCATATCATCGACAACGTCAATCACTAAAATACAAAAGTGACGTTAGTAATTGCTGAAATTCACGTATTTGATATTATTTTTAATTGAATTCATATGAATTTAAATCCTTGTTCTGATGAAATGCCCTATCAATTAGTATACAAAACTTTAGTTAAAGCTCTGAAACATTGCATTTTGCTGCTGATTATCGCGATTGTGTGTTGACGTGTGAAATGTACAATTATGTTGGTTCCCTTTTTTAGATGAGTTACTTCCAGGTACTGAACATGTAACCATAATGAAAATACATCAACTCGACACTTTTTTACAATAATAAAAATGAAACTAGTTAAACTAAAGGGAATATTGTGTTGCGCGTGACAGGGGTGCCCTTCGGTTCGCCTAAAATTTTAAGTCCTAATTTCATTTGGCCGAACCGTATTGGCCTAAACTTATAACGTATAATTATTGTCTAGTCTAACAGTTGTTTTCGCACTATTATAGATTGGTCTAAAAACTGAAAACCCTAATTTCAGTATGTATAATATCGAAAGCACTAAAATGTATTAGCATCTTTTTTTGACATTACGCTCTATTTTTTTTAAACAGAAAAGTTTAAGTAACGAATCGCTCACAAACCGACCCCAAGCAGTCTTGTCTGCCCTACCCCTAGAGTGTAATTCAAAAGCGCTTGGCGCGGAGGGGCGAGGCGGCCCGCGGGCTGAGGAGCAGGAGGCTGTAAGCGAGGCGCCGCGGCTGAGGCTGGCGCCAGAAAGCCGAAGCTGCGGTGGTGAGCGTAAGCCATCTGCGACGATAAGCACGCGTGGGACCGCCGGAGCCCCGCAGCGCCGAAGCCGTCACGGAAGTCTGATTGTTTGGATGCATGCATGATTGCTTGTTTGCATGCATGTCTGCTTGATTGCATGCATGATTGCTTGTTTGCATGCATGATTGCTTGTTTGCATACATGCTTGCTTGCTTGCTTGCATGCATGCTTACTTCTTTGCATGCATGCATGCTTGTTTGCATGCATTCATGCTTGCTTGCTTGCTTGCTTGCATGCATGATTACTTCTTTGCAAGCATGCATGCATGCTGATAAAGTTTTTAACTTTCTGCGTATAAAAATTTGGAACTGCAAAAGGGTAGGTGTTATGATATATTCGGCGAAATTATAATACGGCGATATAAAGTTAAGCGTAGTAAAAATAGGCTAAACACGATTAGGAATAGTAAAGATGTGCGAAAAAATTTTAGGCTAATAGTTTGTGCGCCAATGACAATTAGGAGTACAAATAATTAGGCAACCCGATATATACCCGCGTGACAGACGTCAGAACTCAGAAAAACACTATGGGTTCCTAGCGTGTACGTGAACGGCCCTGTGATCTATCTCGTTCTATCATATAGCTGCATTATATTCTGTCTCTTTTCATTGCCAATCTAACAGTAGTATATTAAATCTATGGTTGCAAGTGACATGGTCATGGAAGAAATTATAGTAATCTGATTGTTCTTTCCTAAATCCATTCACTGTGACCATATATTCAGTTTGTATGGTTCCCTCCAATTATTTTATAGCTGTACCGCTCCAAGTCTTCCAGAACTTGATCGAGGTTACGATCAGCATCGATTGTCAGCACTTCGCAGCCTACATTTGGTGAACTCAACCAGTTCTCGTAAGCATCGTGGACCTGAAAGATTCTATGTTATGATTACATTAAAATTTGATTAGATAAAACACAAATCCTACTAATATTACAAATGCGAAAGTCATTCTGTCTGTCTGTGTGTTACGCTTTCACGCCTAAACCACTGAACCGATGAAACCTTGGGGAAGGACATAGGCTACTTTTTAACCGACTTTAAAATAAGGGGAATGATGTTCTTTCGTCATTTTTCCTAATTACCCGGAGACACCTGTGGCGACCTCTACACTCTAACTCACACGCCACAAACAGGAGTTCGACCAGTTCCGACGACAGACAACAGATGCGCTGTAATACCTCACCATAAAAATCGACATAATATGTGCATACTATCCTTCATCGCAGGTTCATCTACTTTAGAAGTTATGTTCAGTTATCAAAGTCAGTGCACCAAAATCACGCAAAAAGTAAAAAAAATACCAAAAATAACTACTTTACGTTGTCGAAGTCGCGGGCAAAAGCTAGTTTAGTCATAATTGGGTAGATGGCGACACTTCAATCTATTAACATTTTTTTCTATGATCTGTCAAAATAAAGTTTTGCCATAGCTATGACGTCACGATTCATCATTATCATAAATTAGGCTTATATCAGTCTTCTGCTGGATACACGAAGGACTAATCGCCACGCTTGGCAGGTGGGTTGGCAATCGCATTTTAGCCAATAATAGAGAAAAGACGCGCGAGAAAAGGTTTAGTACTTTTCCTTTTGACATGATGTACCAGAAAATGTGTGAAACTAACCTGTTTTAAATAATCTAATGGCACTTCGGATTCTTCTGCTCTGCCACGTCTCATCATTCTCTCCCAAACCACTTGAGGTGAACTCTTGAGATATACTGAAAAAGCGATTATCAATATCTAAGTAAATTACAAAACAGAATTCAGGCCTTTTTCCCTAAAAATTGAAAATAAATGCTGACACAGTATATTTCTATCTGAGAACAGTTATCTATGCACTGTTTCAGAATTACACTATTTGCTGTATTTTTGTTGAAATTATTTTTCAGATCATAAACCCTAACATTCTACTGTTAAGGATGAAATTTAATTACCGGATTTCAAAGAGCAAAACTTTTTAATGATTAATCTTCAAGGTTTTTTTCTTTTGGCTGCCGGGTACAAAACAATAGAACAGCCTCTAGTCTCAACCTATTCACATAAATTGCAGACAACACAAATATAATAGGAACAGACAAAACATCATATAGCTATTAAACTTAAAAATTTTATATAGAAATATACTTAAAGATATATTTAATAAATATAAAATATATTTAATAATCAACAAAGAGGGAAACGAAAGGAGGAATTGGAAATTCATATGGCGAGTAACTTTAGTAGGAAGAAAATCATACAGCGAGATAGGGTATATTTTGGACAGTTAAAGAAAATATGATCCAGAGTCATGTGTGGATTGTCATGGATGTGGAGTGTTCAATCGCATATTTAATTTGACATTTTACTTCAGTTGCAATGACAGATAAGCAATAGAACATCTAAATGTTGTTATACCTATTAGATCCAAGCTGATGTCAAGATTCTTCTCCATACACATGTACCACTCGTTCAAAACTTCATATTCAGCATCTTGAAGAATATCATGTTTCTTTGCATTTTCAACAAAACAGAACCTGCTGTTTTGTACTGACCTGAAAATTAAAAACATTTGTTATTGAAATGAAAGATTCTGAATCATGATAAACTGTAAGTGCGTAAATACTTTTGAATATAAGTACCGAAAACTATTATGGGTACTTAAAGTAACCATACTTAAAGTAAAATAGTATTGTTACAGTCATATCGACTACTTTAATTTTATTTTGTTTAATCCCTCAACCCCCAGGAGGCACTCGGGTGCCACGATAACAATTGATTTCAATTGTGTCTGGAATAACTCACGATCGAGGGATTAATCCCTCAACCCCCAGGAGGCACTCGGGTGCCACGATAACAATTGATTTCAATTGTGTCTGGAATTACTCACGATCGAGGGATTGAGTACTTGCGGACAACAGCTCAAAGTGTGACCAAGTAAAAGATAAAATGGCATTATATTGATATACTTTATGAGTTACATTATTACTTTGAAATTGCATAATTATTAACCAG
Source organism: Anania crocealis (assembly GCA_949315895.1). Taxonomy (NCBI): domain Eukaryota; kingdom Metazoa; phylum Arthropoda; class Insecta; order Lepidoptera; family Crambidae; genus Anania; species Anania crocealis. The sequence goes on along the minus strand of OX438858.1, from coordinate 3,052,557 downwards.
TTGTTTGATTAAGGACAGATCTGCTCTGTAAATAACTAACATACAAAGGGTTGATCATCGATGAAAATGAATAGGGTTTAGTTGTTCCAGCCAGCTTGTCACTAAGGGCAGTTAACTGCGATTAAAACATTAATCAATCAATTAAATCAATTAACAATATTAGGTATGTTTGCATTTCATTCTATCAATGAAATAAAATCTTGGATAAAGCTTCTTTTTAACAAAATACTTCATAGTATATTATAATATTATCTTTTTTACCTCTCGAACATCTTGACAGTAATATTTGGGCTAGATGGGGGGCTGGTCTGGATCTTGAGTCTGGTGAGATGGACATAGTGTTGGAAGGGGAAAGTCCACTTGTGTAGGTCACTGTACACAAGACCGAGTAAGTTGTGGCCGCTGACATCACGCCAATCATTTAGAGGTTCCTAAAAGAAGCATACGTTCAGTCTTAAAATTAAAAATAAATATAGGTAGACACATATTCGTAACAGCATAATTATACTCAACTTTTCTTGTCTGAACTTTTACTTGATTGATGAATTAAAAACCTAGAAATTTAGCCAAATAACAGGTATTCTTGTTGCTTTCAAATTAACTTTACTTAGGCTACTTAACTGATTGTCAGGCTTCATAGTCAAATACTTGAGTAAGAATATGTTAAGTTAAAAAAGGCATAGAAAATATCTACATAATATAAAAACCAACCATAAATTCGTAAATAAATACGAATAAAGGTAAATACAATGATATTTAAAAAGTAATAGATATGTTACATGCGCTCTCAATATGCGTCCCTAAAACGTCACAATTGTGACGTCTTTTCAAATCCATGAAAGAGAAAGTAATTGTTCTTTTCACGAGTATGACAAGGACAAAATAAGAATTACGCATGTGTGCAGTTGTTCGCAAGCGGCACATATATTTCGATAGTTTTGTAAGGGCATAACCTATCTATACTTTTTAAATATCATTGGGTAAATATGAATAATATATTTGGTTCCTTACCGCATGAGTTTCAACATTGGAATATTTGTCAAAATACTTGATGCACGTTGATTTTCCAGAGCCTATATTACCCTCAATAGATACTCTGAAAGGTCGATTACTCAAGGCACGGGCTGCATTTGTTACACTTCTGATATTAGACATGATGGGTGATTTACAATGACGTTTAGAGGTTTACCCTCAATAAATTGGTGATACTTCAACCGATGATAACAATTACTAACATATTCTGTTAAAACATTTCCGACTGCTTTCACAACAGTAGCAAGAGAAGATGAATTATTACTGTTTTAATATTTTTAGAAATAAATTGCCTTTTTGCGTGCGCGTGTTTTGCCGCCGAATTTTTGACAATTAGTGACAACGTTAGTTGTTGTTGTTGTTGTTGTTGTTTTCTTCACCCATTCTGGGTAGGCAAAGGGAACTATGCCCATACAGCCAATTCTTTAGTAATATTTTCTTTATTTTTGCATTAAAACGTTGATGTTAGACGTTTTAATGCTTCGATGAAGTTTTTGGAGACAGTCGAAAGATTGAAGGAATGTAGAGAAGTCCCCAAGAAAGAGCTGAACTGTTCGCGATCCCGCGCAAAATTCACGGCCCACTTTTCTTGGTTACGACCCATACACCATGTTATTTCACCGAACTGTATATTGTTCACTCGCACGACACTTTGTTTCGCAAAATAACACCACTTTTACGACCCAAAAATCACTATAAACAATAAAAATTCGATAAAATAAACGGACTCCAAACGTATCTCACGAACTCCCGCCAAAAACTCTCGTGACAACGTTAGTCAGTCTGACAATGTCTTTTTTTTCTCATAAAAAAAATTAAAGGCTTCGGACGAGTCCATACAGCCTAGTCTTCAGTTATAATGTTAATTTAAAATACATACATTATCCACCTGTGTGTCTAAATTTAGAAATGTCAAAATCACGGGATAGTCATATATCCCGTGTAACTTTTGGACCATTTTTTTTTAATTTCGCGCGAGCTCTTCTATTATCAGTGTTTACTAGAGCTGTGACTATCAAATTGCATTTGAAAAATCGATTATAAGTCGATTATTAACCGTACTAAAAGATAGTGCAATCGGAACAGCTCTGTGTAACACAAAATTTAAAAAATAGTCTAAAAAATAAATCTGAAGTGACTCCATGTTGTGTGCCGGTTTTTAACTGTAATTTACGCTTTACTTCGATTTGTTTTAAGCTCAGGAAATGTCAGAAGTACTTGATCAAATACTTACATAAACATAATAGCCTAACCTAAACCTAAACTTACCTAACTCATTGAAATGTATGGGTGGTTTATACATTTCAATGATTACAGGAGTTTAACGAGAGAACGTGGATCAGAGTCAACGGAGCGCCTTTCCTTGTATTTCACTTTTATTTGAGTTATCCTACTCACTGACACATTATTATAACAATGCTACCACTTTATCACAATAAATGCCGCTTAGGATAATTTCACAAAATTACGAAACAAAGTCCATCTTTCTCATCTCTCTCGGTTCCCGCGCCGTCAGGCACTGTCAGTCAGAGTCTCAGAGACGTCTGTTTTTAAAACAAAGTGGTAATTTCAAGTTATGGACTATACCTACAGCCTGTATCAATAAAAATGATAAGATAAGTAGGTTTTTTTGCATCGATATTGTCTAACCAGAATATCATTTCACTTGAACTTAATTTATTTGTTATAATCTTTATTTCTTCGAAATGAAACCCACTTTGAGTTTAATCCCTCAACCCCCAGGCGGCACGCGCGTGTCTGGAATAACTCACGATCGAGGGAATAATGGTATACTAATAAAAACATTCCGAAGAGCTTTAGTTCCGAAGAGCTCTTTTCCCTGCCAATCTCTTTTCGATCTGCTTGGTTGGCTACATTACACCTCACCTGTTTCGAACTTTAAATGTCCCTTCATCTTAAGCATCTTGCTTGGATGGACTGTTTGTTACAAATTTTTTAAATGCTTGCCGCCCGCATTCATTTTATAAAAGCAAAGTACAAACCAAATAAACTAGTAACTCTGGGTTTGTGTCGATACGAATAAGAAACTAAAAAAACAGCTAATTAGCTGAATAAACCTTTACCTCCCAATTATTTAAATCGAATATTTAAATAATCCCTCGATCGTGAGTTATTTCAGACACAATAATAATTGAAATCAATTGTTATCGTGGCACCCGAGTGCCTCCTGGGGGTTGAGGGAATATTAAACAAACGAAATTTAAAAACAAACGAACATATAAGTAGCGTAATATCAATTGTTAAGGAAAAGTTCATTGATTTAACAGCCGAGTCCTAGAGTCGAATCCACGCACTGGCATCATTCTGCAGTCAAAGATTATTTTCCGGATAGTGACGGAAGGCTGGTGAGGGCTGCTGGCCTGCCTAGTGAGGAACGCAAGTGATCCAACAGAATGCGCAACGGGGTAGTAGACCGGTGGCCTACGGTTCAATGGAGGCAGGTTTCTGGCGCATGAACTATCGAAAGAAACTGGTTTATTTTTGCTGCATCATGGTTTTTGACATTAAATCTACTACTTGGACATTTAATTTATCCGTGTTGGTTTACGTACAAATCAAGCGTACAATAAATAAAACGTAGTGATGTGACCCGATTTGATGACAAGTGACGGCGCCGGCTGAGTACGAATACCAATTACTGGGAGACACGGTGATCCGGAATCACGTTTCAATTTTAAATGAGCATGTCAGTTCGTCGGCCAATGACGGACGCGGCCCACAATAATGAATCTCATTTTAATTTATCGACAATACTTTGAGATATTGTTTAGATTGATTTGAAAATAAAGAAGTAAAGGTAACGTACATTAGCCCAAAACACAATAGCACTACCAACTCCTCGTCCAAATAGTAAAAGGCAGCAGCGTCATCTCTCTAAAGTAACAGCCTATAATCATCCCACTGCAGGGAAAAGGCCTCCATCATTGAATTCAAGTTACCACAGCAATGATGGCTACTGGCATAATCACCACGCTTGCAAAATGCGGGTTGGTGATCACAAACACGAGCTATGTTCGAAAATTCGAAACTATTGGTTGCCTGACCCGGGAATGAAACCCGGAACCTGAGATCTTAGCCCGGTATTTAAACCACTAGACCAACGGGGCGTCTTTCTATGGCTGTGCTGCAGCGGAATGATGTGCTCTGATGAAGATCTAAAGGTGAAAAAGTCTCCTTGTGTCGCGCCAACTTCTTTAATTACAATTTACTCGCCTTATTGTTTTAGTAAGCGGCCATTTCGATATAAAACACGGAGTGTTGTGAAATGACAATGAGTAAAAAATATTTTTATATTAAGACAACAACTGCTTCAACCATGGAAAAGCTATGTAGTTTTGAATTAATGCCAAACACAGAATACATACTTAAACAGTGTAAAAACTATAAAAATTCGTCACGCCCCTAATTAATACAATACGTCATGTTACACTGAAAAAAGGTTTTATTACATTAATTGTGTGCAATATACTAATTTGCAAATTGTAATACATTTTCTCCATATCATTTAGTTTCAAGAAAAATAATAATTGTTCCGCTTCATCTATGAAGGCCTCAGTTTTGCTATTCAATTGTTTTTATTTTACATAGCACAATGCAATTTCCATATTAATATTTTTCTCATTCCGTGCTCATTAAATAATGGAATAATGAGTGCATTGTCTATGTCATTGCGGCACAGCTTCCGAAGCGCCGCAGGTTGCTATTGTCTGAAGTTTATACCTCGTTGGCTGAGAGCTAACTTTGTAGGGTTCAGCTATAAGAATTGATGAAACAGTAAATATGAATCGTATGGACTATGGACAATGGACATATGTGCTGTGTAGAACCCACCTTATATCTAAAGTTCTAAGTCCCATCGTCCTAAGGGTGTCGTAAGAGCGACTAAACGGGTACTGCCAGAAGACAAGTGTACCATCGTCTTTTCTCATTGGCTTTACTGCATCCCCAACCAAGTTTGTGGCCAAGCGTGGTAGTTATGTTACGGCCTATAATCATCCCACTGCAGTCTGCAGTCTGTGTAGTCTGCAGGGCACAAGCCTTCATCAATGAATTGAAGTTACCATAGCAATGATGGGTACAGGCATAATCACCGCGCTTGCCAGGATCACAAAACCGAGTAATGTTCAAAAATTCTAGACTTTTTCTTGCCCGACCCAGGACCCCAAGATCTAGACCCGGTTTTTTATATCACTAAACAGCGGTCTAATGACGATGGATATGCAGAAGGTGCACGGAACAAAAATAATTATTGGTATTGGTATGGGGACTGGATAGGTGGAGGAGGTTAAGGATTAAATGAAAAGAGATGGATACATTTTATGGGGAATGATAACAGAGAAGGAAGTAGATGGTTCTTTGCAGGCCGGCAGGATTGTCTGGAAGAAGAACATTTGTCCAGGAAAACCATCCCCGGAAACGGAACAAGCGATTCGAAAGTTGGTATGTTCGTTTATACCTTTCTCATTTTATTTTAGTTGCTATTTGCGTATGAACCGAGTGGAAGTCGGTCAACAAATCCCAATATTTGCAGCAGATTCTATATTGTTTAATTAAAAACCGTAGACGGAACACTCACAACCAAAGCCATCTCTCTCTATACATACAAACCTTGGAAATAGTATTCTGGTAAAAAGCCCGGGGCGCAGTTTTCGGCTCAATGGCTGTTGACACCGCATTGTGCGAAAGAGACAATACGAGTGAATGATTGTCGTATTTGCGTCGTTGTGTTGTTCCAATTAGTAGTGGTGTTTTCGCATGTTTGCCGTTTCGAGTGCGAGCCAGTGCGAGCGCGATATGTGGAAATTTGGACTATCCGTAATAACGTAAAGCGCGCTATTGTTTTTTGTGATAACAAAGCAAGGGCATATTTTGTATACAGCATTGAAGAGATGGAATTTAGCGTTTCAGATCGTGTTATATTTCGTATTCTAGTTGAATCAATTTATTAAATGTTAGCATTAGATTAAAATTCCTAGGGTGGTCATTGGTTAACCATTTTCAGTTACTGCATACTTATAATAGGTGAATTCTTGTTTGACACCGACCAAAATTAGTGGTTTATTTCACGCTTTTCGCTCACACGTTCGCAATAATTGGAATGAAAAATAATTAAAATTACGCAAACAGTATATTTCACCTAACCCTGCATCATACTCATACATATAAACCTATACCCATACCTATTATTCTTGCACATACCTATCTATAAAAAATATCAGAAAACGCATCAACTATTCTTGAAATTTTTTCCATCTTAGTGCCAACTCATTGCTAAGCGCGATGCTTGAACAGCCCTGTGCACCTAATTTGCGGCCTAGTGGCGTCAACATTATTCCAATTAGCCGGTCGCCATGGCACGCTGGTCGCAGCCATGCTCGGCTGCGTTTCTATTTATTTGGCACTATTGAATACAGAAATACTCAGTGTATAAGAAATAAATAGTACAGACTTCGGCCAACCCTCTTAAAGATTATGTTTGTTCATCATCATTAATCACCTACTTATATCAGAATCAGAACACAGCTGGGCACAGACCCCTCAAATTTTCATAAGTTGCAATTATCATCACGCTTGGCAGTCATGTTGGCGATCGCCGTTTGGCCAATTAGGAAGAAAAGTCGCTACTGCCCGAGTTTCGTCGTAAAAACCTATAAGAGTCTGTAGTCGGCTTTTACCACACCTGTAAGAAGAGGAGGGAGACGCTATTCTCTATACCGGCACCATACAACTTCCTGCTCGTAACTATAAATAAATAAATATTTATTTAGGACATGCCTCACTGGGCCACACAGCGCCATCTAGTCCCAAATTAAGCTACTATTAAGTGCCCTGTCGTATGGGGTACTAGACAACCGATAAACTTAGCCTTTTAGGTACTTATATACTTTTTTTTTGTAAATAATTATATACTTAAAATATATAGAGAACTATAAAAGAATAAGGGTACGAATTGACCATCGCCACTATTTCAGTCATTAATTTTTAAATTTCAGCACTGAAGAACGATATTTTTGTACCAACTCATTGCTAGTTGGTGGACCACTGCACTGCACCAGTATACAAGCCAGGTCATCATTCATGACAATACAGTAACACTTATTTTGATGACAACGGAGAAAGGATAGACCTTGGGTAAGGTAAGAACATAATATGTATTAAGCTGTTGTCCTAAGTAGGTAGGTACCTATTCCACGCGGCCGATGAAAGCTAAACAATAAAAGACTGCCCTCGTGTGTAATTGTTTTTTTTTTAATGTATAACACAAACACATGTATAGCTTAAACGAATAAAAACCTTTTCACAGAAAATATAGCATTAAGCCCGCATTATCGTATTCGAATTTCTCGCCATTCTTTCGCGTCAAAATGTTTTAAATTTATGAATAGTCCCATTACCCAGCATAAAGTTAGCATGCCCCACATGTTTCAGAGTTTTAAAAAAATACTTTTTTTCGTCGTCGTATTATTTTTACGCTTTGGTGTAGGTACTCTGTATTTGTTGGACATTATACTAGAATGTAGGTATGTGTTATTACGGATATCAAATGTCTACAATTTGTTTTTTTTTTCTAGAATACAGATTGTACAACAAAAATGGTGCTCTTTAAGGTCACCTGATTGAATTGTTTCGACATTTCTACCATGTATATATTTAAATTGTTTTTTATGAGTTTTCGATATTTCAGCACTTTATCACGGAAGAACTGAAAGCGAAATTACAGTGCCGAAATATCGGAAACTAATAAAAACGAGGTCCTACATGGTAGAAATAGAAACACCAGGTAACTAATATGATTATACTTAGTCTTAGGAATTATACTTAGTCTTAATACAACTGTAGTCCACTTTGCAGCCATTGATTGAGATATTGTCTCTTAGATCTAAATCTAATCATGTTCTAATTTCTTACATTTATTTCTACTGGTGTTTGTCTAGTTAGTTGTAGTAGTAGAATAAAATTAATAAAATAAAATATTAATAAAATTAATAAAATTAATATTACGGATTTAAAATTTCATGGACATTATGTCCATGAAATTTTAAATCCGTACAAGGATTATCCATCGTTCATCATCTGAATGTGATTCTTAGCTATTTTTATGTAAATATTAATAGCGCACTATTTAGTTACTAATTCATGGTAATTTTTTAAATTTGATTTCAATTTGTTTGTTTATATTGGAAACTGCTAACATTAAGTTTTAAATCTTACATCAAGTTTAGATTTTCCATACAGTGAAACTATTTTAATCTGTAATTAATTCCGTTATTCAAACCAAAACCCCCAGTAAAACATACGCGTAAAGATATAACCAAAAGGGTTGTTAGCCCTTTGATCGCGGAACCTTAAAAATGAACACAAAGTCCTTTTCCTATCCCTAAAAATGCAAATATGGTAATAGCATGGCAGCATTTGTTCGCATTGTGGCTTTCTAAATTCTATTAAAAAACTGTTTACCTGCCACTTTTGCTGCCAAGTCACCGCTGAAATGGGATTGTAAAAAATTCATAACGTTCTCTGCCTAGTCCTACCTTTGTCCTTCTGGACAGGATCTGAATGCTGTTTTTTTATTTCGTTAGTGTTGTTGCATTAAATGTTTATCGATTGTATTTTCTTTAACAGCTTGTCGTTTTTTTTGCGATTGACTGATACCATTTGGATCAGCGGTAATTAACGCTGCTTCTGATCCATGGGTCGCGGGTTCGATCCCCGCACAGTACAAATATTTGTGTGCATGAACATGTTTGTTTGTACTGGTCTGGGTGTTTTCTATGTATTATAAGTATGTATTTACAAAAAAAAAGTATATAAGTAAGTTTATCGGTTGTCTAGTACCCCATACGACAGGGTACTTAATAGTACCTTAATTTGGGACTAGATGGCGCAGTGTGGCCCGGTGAGGCATGTCTTAAAATATTTATTTATTTATTTATATTTACATTAAATTTCGTAAAAACAAGAGATGGGCCGACTATGTCATTAGCCGACTAATCGGTTTTTAATTTGCCTAGTGATTTAGTTAATGCTATGATTACTGACAGATTTTTTACGTACCTATCATAGTTATTACAAATAATAATATAGTTGGCGACTTGTAGGTGAATATACCGATTAGTTGGCTCATTGTTCTCTCTTAACACATCGTTTAACAGCTCTATCGTCCTAATGAGTCGCCTTTACAAGATCTTGCACAGGTCCATTCAAACTCCGACATGACAGACAACGGCAGGTCAACCTACCTAAAAAGTTAAAGGTCATTGAATTGATTTTCAACTTTAAGTCCAACAAGTAGAGATCAATATCAATTGAAAAAATTTTACGTTTTGTGGTAGGTTGACGTGCTGCTGTTGTCTGTACATCGATAGTATCAAAAACCATAGTCGCAAGTGTCTTTCATAGAAGTATCAACACTACATTGGAATAATTTGCTGTGGTGATTAATTTGTTAATTCCATTATATTTTAAGACATTCTAATATTGTATAATTTAGATCTGTGAAATTGTAAGTCTCGAGAAAACATATTTTAGGTTACAGTTTAGCCCATGTGTGGTTATGAACTTTCACGTTGCAAAATAATTTAAAAGTTAACGGAAATAATACAATCGGAGTAATTTCCGTTCAAATATTTTAGGAAATGACACCAATTATGAGCCAATAAATTGTAATCTATTTTGCATTTTGATTAAATAATATAAAATGTATGTGTAGAGATAATCTAACTTAAAACAGTTTAGTTACGGAGGATAGATAGCACTCGCTCCAAATGTAATTACAAGACTTGCCAAATCCGGGATCTCGATAAGCTCTCCAGACTAGAAACGTGGCAACGCGCTAGAAGGAAATATAACGTAGGAAGAAGATAATATTTGAAGAATATATTTAACGTTACTGACAAATAAATAAATAAATAATAATAAATATTTCAGACGTGCCACACTGGGCCACACAGAGCCATCTAGTCCCAAATTAAGCTACTATTAAGTACCCTGTCGTATGGGGTACTAGACAACCGATAAACTTACTTATATACTTTTTTTTTTGTAAATAAATGCTTATAATACATAGAAAACACCCAGACCAGTACAAACAGACATGTTCATGCACACAAATATTTGTACTGTGCGGGGATCGAACCCGCGACCCATGGCTCAGAAGCAGTGTTTACTACCGCTGATCCAAATGGTCGTCGTCGTTTAGGTAAGACTTATATTTGAGCAGTGAGATGTAATCTAAATATCCTTTTAAAGAGTTATGTAAACAAATCCTTTAATAAATGTTCAACTATGATTCCTAAAAACTGACATAGACAAGATATTATTTATTATTGAACTCTGTCTTTGTTTGTGGTCATATCTCTCTTTCAGATTCGTTTTGTATATTTCAAGTGCATTGTGAATATAATTTTTTTAGGTGATAAAAAACTTTTTTAAAAGCCAGTTTTTACATTACAGGGCCTCTTCCCTAGTGTAAAGACTGGCTGTATCTTTTTTTGGTATGTATAGCTTAAGAACAGCACTCATGCTTGTAAGCTGTAAGTTTATACATATTTGGGACTAATAAACGTTTTTTTAAGCTATTGCATAGCTTCTATCGCGGGCCTTGAGCGTGGAGACCGAATCCAGAAATTCCGTAACGAAAATAACCTAACACCCCCCACTCCGACCGGCACAGCGGTGATACTTTTTAGTTTTATAATTACATAAGTTGATAAAAAATGCTATGCAATAGCTGTACCGCGGTAGTCTCCGAGTGCCACACGTCTTTTTTTTTTAAAATTTTTTTTTATTTGCGTGTTTCCGTGTTATCGTAACCTATGGGACAATGTAACTAGATAATAATATCATAAAACATCAATCACACATCAACCAAGTTTGAGATCCTTAACACTAGATAGGTTTCTGACGTTTTGTGGCATAATAAAGAGTTGTCTACTGTTTGTCTTGGGGTTCTTCTGCTATCTTGGCAACGAGGAAAATCATTGTGTGAAAACGTAATCTAGTTATAACCTAGATACAAAATGTTTTGCTCCTGAGGGTTACGGAGTTCCAATATTAAAAGTTCCAAACAAAGATATCACCATGCATGACTCTTGAGTAGGATATAATTATCTAAGTATCTATTATGGTTAAGCTTGCTACGACTAAAAACTTAAAACTTATAAAATATGTTCAGTGTTAAAATATCGATACATCGATTGGTGTATAAAAACGTGTCTCTTCGCCGTCCTAGCGCATTATTTAGGGAACAAATGGCGGAATAGCGAAGTTGGGTAAAGATTATAAAAAGAAAAGCAACTTTCAAAGACATTAGATAGGTTGGCACTTTAGGGTCGATTTATACTTAGATTACGTAGGTGTAACTTCGATTGTATTAAAAATATTAGTTACTAACTTTTATTAATTATAGGTACCTACCTACTTATATTTTTTTCATAAATATAATCTCAGTCATACGACGCCTTTGATTTAAGGTACGACGCCTACCAAAAACACATAAAGGTAAAATGTGTAAGTACTACTCGTATTTACGAACTTTAATTAAAAGTGTTTTTGCACATTATATAAAATACTTCTAAAAATGATTAAAAAATAAATTGAAAACAAAACCTCTCAAACATTCCCGCCGAATTTTCTTTTTTTATTTGCCACAGTGGCACTGGCCAATGGTTATAATGCCTACCACCTCGTTAAGATCGGTCCAGATTCGTTTTTCACGGTCCGAAACACAAACATTAAGCATTTGAAACGTACGAATCGTAATCGGCAGCGGGGGTGCTATAAAGGCAATGTTGCGGCCGATTTTCAATAATTCCCATACAGTTGCGGGGCCAATCGGCTGGGAATAGGGTGACTACCAGGATTTTATCGTTTCTAGGACATTATAACGAAAAGATGATGGTGAATTGTTACCCTTGATCGATCGTGCACGTATCGATTTAAAATTTGGTCTAAATTGTGCTGCTGGCGTTGGTATTGAAAATTTAATAACTAGAGATGTTTGAAGAATAAAAAATTTACAGAAGCCGGAAGGGTGAAACCTTTGAGCAAGTGGAACAAAAATTTATGGGATTTCCATAATTTATAAATGGAGAAAAGGGAGAAGGTCATACCTTATTTTTTTGTTTTTGCCAATTTAGTCACTGTTCATAAAGAACATCAACAAGTAGCTAAACTGTTTTATTTTCCAATCAAACTAAAGACATTGTTTCACAAGATCAGGTTTGCCAAGTGGTTTTATTAAGAATTGTTTAAATAATTAATTCAGTGTTTATTTTCATGTTGAAAATTAATGCTGAATTCGTTTTTAGGGTTCCGTACCCAAAGGGTAAAAACGGGACCCTATTACTAAGACTTCGCTGTCTGTCCGTCTGTCCGTCTGTCCGTCGCTCTGTCACCAGGCTGTATCTCAAGAGCCGCGATAGCTAGACTGTTGAAATTTTCACAAATTATGTATTTCTGTTGCCGCAATAACAACAAATACTAAAAACAAAATAAAATAAATATTTAAGGGGGGCTCCCATACAACAAACCCATTTTTTTGGCCTTTTTGGTACGGAACCCTTCGTTCGCGAGTCCGACTCGCACTTGGCCAGTTATTTAATGTCATTGAGTATTGTTTTGTAATTATTGTCAGTATCTACAAAGAAGCGATGAAGTTAACACTTGAAACAAATTTATTTGTTCATATTTCGATGATTTACATCTTTATTTAATTACATTCTTAATCACACCAGTTACTTAAGTAAGCCTACCGCTATGACATTTTGAAGCTGCTAAGTATGTTTGCCTCAAAACTTTATATCACTGAGACACTATGTTTAAAAATCGTAATAAATGTTTTTAAATAAGTAGATACTTCGCCTCGAAAGACTATTACTGGACCTATGTTCTTGTATGTCATGTATGGAAATGCGTTACAAAAAGAATCAGACATTGACTCCCTTTTCATACTTTATGTATATAATAATTATCTTTTATGAATAAAAACTATAGTTTATAGTGATATCACCAAGCAAATTTCCACGAACAAAATAAAAACACATCATATATATATGCTATCTGTAAACATTTTAGTGCAAGTACTTTGATCACTTAGAATATTTAAATTAGAATATGATAAGGTTTTAAAACTTATATTGTTGAATGTTGAATTGGTCGAACTTCGGTGTTGTGTGGTCATCCTACCCGGCGCTCAACCGCAATTCGAGAACCGATCGTTTTATTTTCACCTCGCTTGTTATCCAGCTTTGACCATGTGAAGGTGGATGTTTCGTATGATATCAGTTTTCGGTTATCTGCATTCAACTTAACTCTGTAAACAAGGTGAAATTTTAAGCACTTTCCAAATTTTAATACAACAATCTAAGAGGCAAAAATCAAATGACGTACTCGAATTTTTTCTTTTGGTATAGCCCAGTACAAAAATGTCAAGATTAAGCACTTAGAAAATGTCCGCCAAAAATAAAAAAAATTTAATACGACATCCTAGTAACCCTTTTTTACGCTATGTGCATCTCATTCATTCATTACAATACTATTCATATGTTTTTGATTTTCCCTTTATACCGTAACAGTCCTAGGACCGTAAAAATTGAAAACTATATCGCGAAAAATATTTTCGGGTTACAACTTGATTTACATTTTTTACTTCATAAATAGGCTCTTAATACGATACTGAACACATAAAAGTTTTGGTAAGTGGTTAAAATTTCATCCTGTATACGCACGAAATAATAATATATTATTATGCAGATGTTATTTTGTAAGCCGTTGAAAATTGATAGTTATTATTGGTTGTTTAGTGTCGGTATGAAAGTAAGATAGCACCGACCCTTTTCTTCCTTTGGTGTCGCAAGAATTGACTAAATCACCAGAAGATAGAGATAGAAGAAGCAGAAGGCTAACGTTAACCTGCCTGCCTAGAATGACGATGATGGCAAAATCATTTTTTTATAGAGGCCTGTGTCCAGTAGTGGACTGTACATCAGCTGATGACAATGATTAGGGAATTAAAAAAACTTCACCGTAGAGTGTTTTGAGAAACGTATCGAGTGGCGTGCAACTGGAGAGGCCTTTGTCCAGCAGTGGACTGCGATAGGCTGACGATGAGAAACATACTCGTATCATACATACTAAAGATTAAGACTGAAATGAGGATGGCAAATATACGACGAATGGAAACTTCACAGTATAAACCCAATTGTAATGAAGAACTTGGGAGTAAAAAAGGCTAGTGAAGTTGACCCCAGATGAAAAAAAGGCTATAAAACTTTAAAAAAAAACTCGAATCAAATAATGTCTGATCCTTAACATTGAACGCAGCCACTGTCACCTATCATTTAAGGATACTCTGGTGTATATGGTTCCATAGTCACTGCTTACAGGCCTCTGACGTAACTTGACTTACATTTTGCGAAGGAAGCTGAGTACCAAGGGCTTAAAGTGAATTCCGAAGCAACTATAACCGGACCCCTTCCAGACCAAATCCAATTTTAGAAAGATGGTTGACCGAGATTTGAGCCCGGACCCTTGCATAGTAGGCGGATGGCCGCACTACTGAGCCAACCGGTTCGTCCCTTGGTTTATATATAGAGTTTTTTTACACGTTTTCCATGAAAATAGTGTAAATTATCACCACAGACTCTTTATCATCCAATCCAACTGCAAAGGTTCCTAGTCCTGACAACCAAGAATTAAATTTTATTTTTCGCGCGCCGCAGTTCCCACGCGGACGGCCATATTTTTCGTTCGAAAACCGATTTACGTCGTCGTTTCCGACCGTTTATTTGTCCGGTCGCCGGGCGCGTGATTAACTTGTAAAAAACCGACCGATACCGATCTCGCCGGTTTATTTGCCGGGAATGCCCATTTCGTTTGCAACAATGATTGTTGGGAAATGAGGCAGTTTAACTCAAAATATTCAATCACTGAGGACCGTAAAGTGAACATAGTGGAATAATACGTGGAATAAATATTCCATACATTCTAAGTTATAGGATTTTATTGATAGGTAAAGATAAAAAAAAACTGTGATAGTAATTCGACTTATCAAACACGCTTTCCACAAAATTGTGGGTTTTTACCTTTAAAACTGAGCAAGAATAATGCAATATTCTGCTAAATGCTGCATAATGTAATGATTATCCTTCATTAAAACAAAACTTACAGTACATTTTGCTGCAATAAGATACTTCATTCTGAATTTGGCTAACCACTTATTTTACTCTGAAATGTAACAATGTGTACAAACTAAATGAGCATTGTGTTAATAATATCATTTCCTATTTTACATTTAAATAATTAATACAATGCATAAAATCCCGTTTAGTGTTAAGTTTTATGTGTAACAATGCAAAAAGTTAGTTTCGAAACCTATATGCCTCTGTTTGTTATTTTACAATTTTTGAGACCTATAACTCAATCTGATGGTTTCTTCAATATTTCACTTTTATCTGGCTACCTTGATCACACAATTATGCCGACAAACAATATCTATAGTGATAAAATTCCATATTGAAATACCCATTCAAAATAATAAGTTACTGAGCATCTTCGATTTATTGATGATTCGATGTTATTGAATTTGGATCACAACAAAAATTAATCCATAGAATTTGTTAAATAAAAACAACAACAGTGCAACTACAGTAAAGAAAACCAATTTAAGAACTTTCTAATTAGACGGCCGACGAGTAACTTATTATTGATATTACGTAATAATCGAGTAGTATTTTCAAATTAGCCTTTAAGTTATACAATATTTTTAACCTTGGTTATTTATTTGAAATAACACCAAATAAGATAACAATGATTTAGTACAGATTTATTTGATAAATTGAGAAATATCAAATGATTTCATGAACAACGTAATACAAAGCGTGGTAAACACTCTGAAAATAGATCTTTACAATAAAATAAAATTGTCAAAGATTATTTTCCACAGCGCCATTTCAGTTCAATCAAAATTTAATGTGAACAGAAAGCTCCACATAACACATCACCGTATCGAACCGCTATAAGCCTTCCACAAGGTCTCGATAATTAAATATTCGCTAATGGAGGGTCCTAAGTAGATTTCAATGGGAACGATACGACGATAATCTAATAAACTTCATATTAGCTACCCGTTTTAATGCTCCGCCTTGTGATCGATGCTGACATGTCTGGCGTCACACAGGAAGGTATTTTAAGTCATTCTTGTTCGAGATTGAGTAGTACGTAATTAAATTGTTTACTTTAGATCTTGCCACTTCGTTGATTAGTAATCATTTGACATAAGCAAACTTTGATTACACAGTGGTTTACCCAAGGAAGTATTTTAAGTCTCAAATATTGCTCTGATATTTAATGTGAAATACATTTTTAAAAGCGTTTAATACATAAACCTTACCGCAACCCCTTTTTGGCGTGATAGTTGATTAGGTCGTATGTAAATAAATGTAGGCCCAATATGACGGAGGTCGGTAGTGGATTTGCATATTAATGTTGTTACAAAGGCCTGTGACTCGGACAAACAACGTTATGAGATATATGCGAAAAACCTTGAAAATACTATGTAGATACTATTTTATCTATTAATTTGGAACACGCAATACAATCTTACAACAACGTTACAAATATCAGTATATAAACTTGAAAAATTTTGTCTCAGGCGGTTTATATACGGATATTATAATTGCAATTTAATTGCTAAAATATCAAATAAAGTATTATGTTACAAATGTTACGATTTATTTTATTGGAAATATTAACTGAATTTAATTTATCAAATGGCGAAAGTAGATTGAAACTAATAAAAAAAGATTTTGTGTATGAGATTGGCCAATTATATACTTAGTCTATTAGGAAAATACGAGTATACATATATATAAAAAAAGTACCTACCTTCCAATTTCCAAATTCTCCTTTTTGTTGGCGACATACAAGTAATTTAAATTATCGCGTCTCATTGAATGAATGAAAAATTTTATCTCATCAGCTTGTTAAAGAAAAAGTGTGACGTCACAAGTCTATTATGGTTGTAGGCATGCCCATCATACCCACAATGGTGGCTCCCCAACAGAAAATTAGTGCTGGATATTTCACAACTGTTTGTCCTCGCTAAGAATAAAAATCAACTGTGGCGCCCTCTTTGCTTGACGTCACCAATTGACCCATCTCCATCTGTTACCTCTAAATATCCCTCGTTCAATATGCGAGAGTGATATTTACCCATCGCAATATCGGTGTTAATATTGCACATGTCAATTTCACGGCGTTCGGGCAGGTTCGGAACCGGTCACCCGTGGAAAAAGTTAATGCTACAGCTGCATATATAACGAATATCAGAATCTTTCGGTTTTGTATTGCCAACTTGTATCTTGTGGTGAGGATTTATGGTTTTCTTCCCATGAGTGAATAGGAAACTGAAGGAATATTGTTATAAGTCTTTCCAGAGGAAGACGGGGAGCAGCATCTTTCCTCCACCATTAACCATAAAAATTATCGCCAACCTAATAAGCGTGTGAGGTCTGGGTCCAGCAGCAGATGGATAATTAATTAATTAATTAAAATCCTTTATTTCGGAATACAATCCATATTGGTGTTAGTAACAATTTGGTTATTGACTATTTTAGTGAGTAGCCATACATTAAAAGTTAAAAATGTGTTATACACTGGTCGCATAAAGGCATACGAAAAAAATAAGGACAACCAGAGCCAGCTAGCATACGTTGCGACACAGGGCAGCAGGCGACAGATGCGCAACTACCCAGTGCCTCAACATGCCACTATCCTCTCTTATAGCAATGGTGTTCAGGATGCCATTGACACCACCACGTACCCTACTCATCAACCGATTCTTTTTCGCACTATCGCATGGAATCCGTCCACGCGAGCTTCCGCGAACATACCTCATGCACTACAATATCGCGGCAGCCCCATCAGCATCCTGAACCCATTGTTGTACTGCACTCGCAGGGCATTAATGGCTCGACGCGTATACGAGGGTATAAAATGATTGGACCGTGACCGACTTCAGTGGACCGTGCAAACCTTCGGGCCAACATATTGCACCTCACCTAATAATTTATAGCTTTTGATATGAGAACTGATAGTGTCTAGACAAACCTAATGTAGGATTTAAGATACTACTAACCAAAAGCATGTCAAATATTAAGTGTTTTGAATAAATGAATGAATGAATGAATGAATAATGGCTTGTGACGATGATATTGCCATTCAACGAATGTTTTGTGCCTCACAGCACTTAATGACCATGAAATATATTTTCAACCGGCAAAGAAACCTAGAAGGTTCTCAATTTGATAATCTTTTAGGTGCATTTCAAAGTTGGTCCAAATAAAATATGAAAAAAAAAACGTGATGCAGAAAAATTAAATAACGAGTGGTTACTCAATTTTTTCCGCCATTCGGGTTTTTTTTTATCCTCGTAAGCTGAAAGTTTTGAGTTGGAACTTGGATAGAAGCCCGACCTAAAGCACTCAAGTTTTTATTCAGGAAATTGTATTCTCAAAATATTCAAATAAACATTTCAAAACATTTGTAAAGTATTTTTATATTAACTCATTGTAAAATATTTGTAACAACATTTCTCTTGGATGTTGGAGGTAATAGATAATAATACAATTGAAATAAACCCTATTTATCCCTTCACATAAATGACCCCACAATGGACCGAAGAAAGTCACATCCTGACCAAATTCGTGATAAGTACTTTCTTTAAGGCCGGACTCCCCAAAGCTACAGACTCCAAACTTTGACATAACCTTGTTAATATGTGTAAATAACTTTTAATTAGGTAATTTCACACACATAAAACCGCAGTCACGTTTTTTAACACACTCTCACGTCAATGCCCGTTGAAGCTAAATTTGGTCACGTACGACATATGTAATTGTCGACCCGGAAAATGTGTTCGTGTTGATTCGACCCACACCGCGGATCTATTACAGAAGGGGAAAGCCATTGGACAAGATGTAATCGCTATTACGAATAACTAAAAAATACTATAACGAATAGCTTCCAATCTGCATCATGTTTATATACGGTACCTACATGTTATATGCACGGTATTTCGTTTATATTGTAATCTAGTCTTTGTTATTTAGTAAGTAGGTACTAATCTGTTGGTGTCAAATAAATATTATTTTCTTTCTTTCTTTCTTTTTTTCTTCCATTTTGAACATCCTGACAAACGAAGCCCACGTTATTTAACCACTATGTATGACATCTTGGCAGTGCTTTTTTTTTTTCAAAAACTATCTCAGAAAGATATAAAATATTGATGCAGATATTAATTTTAGAACACGCAGTGTCGCACACGGACGTATCTGTATAAGGGTTCATTCATCCAGGACCCGGCCGAAGCAAAAAAAAGACGTGTGGCACTCGGAGACTGCCGCGGTAAAGCTATTGCATAGCATTTTTTATCAACTTATGCAATTATAAAACTAAAAAGTATCACCGCTGTGCCGGTCGGAGGGGGGGTGTTAGGTTATTTTCGTTACGGAATTTCTGGATTCGGTCTCCACGCTCAAGGCCCGCGATAGAAGCTATGCAATACCTTAATAATACGTCCGCGCGCGTCACAGCAATATTCAAAATGAATAGTACTACTTTTTAACATTTTTCTAAGACTATTTAAAAAGAACACTGCCAAGATGTTATACATAATGGTGACATAACATGGACTTCATTTGCAAAAATGCACGGTGTATTAGTCCGGCACCAATTAAATACGATTCATAAAATTAAAATAATTCTGGAAAATTATCTGGATAATTATTCTATTGTAGTAATGCGTAGAAAACGGGGTCTATATAATATGTTTGTTTCTGTTTGAAATATTGATCTATTTGCTATTCAATTCGTAAATGTGAAAAATAAACAATTGACTGTATCGTTCGAAAGTGGTTGCATAACGACCAGTATCTATCACGGGTACGTATTACCACCCCTCTGTTGCTGACTCGGCCTTTCTACCCAGACTCTGTAGCTCCCGAGGGAGCAGTCAATTTTGTATTTAATCAGGCTAAGTTTGTTTACATGTGCAAACACAACCCGAGCTGAAATAATGATGAGTGGGAAATTTAACTGGACTTCGCAAACGAACGGCTTATTTTGACTGTTTATATTTTTAAAATATTTTTATTTTAAGAATTTTACTAAGCACGGTCACCCAAAAAACTGGTTTATCAACCTAAGATTGAAAATCGTGTGCGCTTCATAGAACAACAGGAGGGTTTTCAAATTACAAAAATATTCTGACTTATACCAACACCTCATCATAACTGCATCTCTTTCATTTTTAAAGGTCCGTGAGTTCCAAATAATCGCTATATTTAACTTACACATGAAATTTTGACAAAACAGGTAGATCACTTTCTTGTCCGACCGTATAAGCTATACAAAGCTATACATTTTATGCCGCCCCTACTGACCTCTAAAATTAGAGATACTGTTCACAATAACGTTAATTTCTTTTTTTTTTACAACTTTTTCGGTACATTTTTGAGCTAAGAAAAACAAAGCTTTGTTTGTACTGCTCTAATGAAAATTTTTTTTGGCCCATTTTGTCGCCCCCCTATTGTGCCGCCCTTTTCAGCTTCTATGGTAAATCGGGCACTATGTATGAGATACGTACGGACTAGCGGTGCGCAGAATCAATCTTTTTCCGGATCAGGGATTTATAAATATTTTCATCAAAAGATTTAAATCACTCTTTTAAATCTTTGAATCCCAAATATATCAGCGTTGTAAAGATTCAATTTGACCCAAAACGTTAATGATACTTTCAATCCAATGATATTGGAAGAGTGGTCGACGTTTTAAAGGAAAGTTAAGTTCAGTTTAAGTTTTATATATTCAATCATCTTTTATCTCTTTTCGTTTTTAGTAATAGCCGTCTCGATCTACATCTTTTGGTGTTTCAATCAACAATCCTAACTGAACCTTAACTCAATAGATTCAAGGCTCAGTTAGGATTTACAGATTTAAAGATGTATTTGGGAATCGTGGGACTTAGAGAGTAATTCAATCCTTGACACGGATGTACATCTTTTTTTTTAATCACTTCGCAGTTACACACTTCTAGTATGGACGTACGAAACGCACACCTTGAGCGGAAAGAACTTGCGAAATTTTGTATCCAATTTAGACATTAGTAACATTATTATCATTTAATACAATGCATGTGATCTTCTGACGCGTTATTGTAGTAGCTTAAGTACCGGGAAATGATTTCGGGGTCCTGGCTCGGTCCCCGGGTCGGGCAAGAAGTTTCGAATTTTCGAACATTGCTCGGGTTTGTGATCATCAACTCGCCTTTGGCAAGCGTGGTGATTATGCCTGTAACCCATCTATGCTGTGGTAACTTGCTTCAATAAATTACCACTTTCAATTGCTGAACTCCCAGACTCGCAGTACATAAACTCAAATCATACATCAAAGTAATTTTAATGAAAAAGGGCTATTATACTATTAATGATTATATAAATGATAGGAACGTGTGGCTTTAAATTGTCCCATCTCGCACTGGCATAATAATATATCTTATGTAAACATATTTATTTAAAAAGGGGCTGACAATAGTGACCGAGTTTCTTGCGCTGCTTCTTCCCGGCACTAGCCCACATTTGTCCCGAAGCAGGTAGGTTTAAATATTGGGACGTGTAAAAGCGCCTTCAGCGGCCTATTTGCAGAAATAAAACGGATTTTTAACTGTTTTTTTTTAACTTGAATTAAATTGTTACTTTTACTTGTAAGTGATGTTGTACACATATGATTGCAGGAGAATTCCAGTGCCGCAAACAAATCGTCTTGTTTGGAAGGATAGCACGCACTGACTGCGGTTTGAGGCAGTCAAGCACAGCTGTTGCCAGTCCAGATTAGCCGGAACGTGAAAATAGCAGGTGCCACACGTAACTCCAAAGATAGATATTATAATCATAGCCAAACGACTCCCACAGCTGGACTGAGATACCTAAGGATCTCTTTAGATCGGTCCCAAACCCAGATGAGATAAATAAATAAAATAAATAATTGTGGACAACATCATACTTCTGACCCCTGTTGTGTATTAAAATAACTTGTTTCAAATAACGAAGGTACACCACTTACACACCCAGACCCGAAAGGAAGTAGAAATATTTTTTTAAATTGACGCGTCGTGAATCCATCCCGGGACCTCGGAGAGACACCTTAAAACTCTATGTACGCCACTCCACTACGGAGGTTACCAAAAGAGATAGTGGGAAATTATATTACTATTACTATACATTACTATTTATTCCGAAAAAAAAGTGAGAAACTATCAAATCCCACTCGTACAAAGTTGCGGGCAACAGCAAGTATAATCTAAATCAAAATCAAAAGCAAACAGTTTTTATCGTTTTAAATCACAGTCAACCGCGCGTCAAACAAAACCAACACTTATCGAATCTATTCGTAAATAAAATCACTTTCCAAAATAAACAACTGTTTTTATTCAACTCAACCTCCTTCGCAACATTATAAGGAATCACCAGATAAACTTATTTACCAAAGAAGATTACCGGGAAATTTAAATAAAGGAGAATCCCACAATTCCAGTAACAATGGATTTAAAACACTTTTGGGAACGGTCGTGCCCAACCGAAATTAATAGATGTTTATGTTTAATTTGCTCCTGAATATTTTTAGCGAGAATCGTAGGTCTGAAGCAAAACAGGGTCAAGTGTTCCATTTTCAAACAGGTTAATGTGGGTAGAAAAAAAGTGCTGAATGTTAAGCCGTCTGAAAATGTTAAAAAAATAGAACACTTACCGCCGCACTCACAGACGTTATTTAGTCTTTATCGTCCATTAAAATGTGAGACGTCAAATAATTTCAACCTTATGGATGAAATTGTAAGGATGACATTGTTTGACGTTTCTTTTTAACAGACGATTAAGACTAACTAACGTCTGTGAGTGCAGCGCTTAACTTTATACTTAGGTGTTAATCCTATGGATCCTTTTACCTTCCTATGGATGAAACAATTAGCTACTACGGTTCTCTCACCGACTAAAACTTTATGCTTACTTAACCTTAGTACCGGTTTTTATTATTTATTTCATATTTCAATTATTAATTGCAATCAAATTGCTAAGATATCATATGGGTAAAGTATTTATTTTATTTTTCCATCTCGAGAACAAAGGCAGCCAAAATACACAGTCAGATACAATAAGAAAGACACGTAAAAATGCTTTCACGAAATAAAATATTTAATTTACTGAACTCCAACAAGTCTTATTACGAAATTGTAACGTCGCCGCGTTGGTCGCATTCTGAGACATCAGCTGTAAGACAGAATGTAACAAAAGCAGATTAGCGAGGTCCCAACTTGAACAGAACATCTTTATTACAAAGCGGTTAAAGTTTGTTTTGAACAAAGTTAAGTCCAACACATTCCTTACATTATTAGAAAAGTTCTTGCGACGAAATTTAAATGTATCCTTTATTAAATTCGAGAAACACCCAAGTTTAAAATTCATATTAATCTGAAGCTTCATTGGAAGTTGTAATTTATCAATATTGGAAATTTCGGTTTAAATTAAGCGAAATTTCTGAAGTTATATACCTAGAGATCGATCAAGGTCATGAGATTGGTTTTACGCTTATACAGGGTGTTAGGTAAATGGTATAACTACCCGAAATCAGGCTTTGCATGCATTAAAATAATACTGATATCCCAGCCGTCACATCGATCGCTGTTGTCAGGGCTTTTGACAGCTTTTGCCCCTGCAGCAGTGCGATTGTCTTAGCGCAAATGTCATAACAGCTTTTGTTACAAGTACAACTGCTGTAACCATAGATTTAGTATACTAGTAAACCCGATAATGCGTGACCAGTTTTGATTTGGCAATGTGTGTGTTAACTAGTGACCTACCTTTAACATTTTCAGACTATCGATAATTATTGCAGTTTGTCGTTTGGAAAATAATGTTTACTGTCACACTGTTTTTATCTCGAGATTGCATCTACTCTGTGGCATACGTAACCACCCTCTCTTCTTACAACTATAATAGTGGGCAATTAAATGTGCCTAGTGAGTATATTTTTTACCTATAATTGAAAAATAAATAGTTTTAATTTACGAAAAAAAATAACAGCCATTGTTGATTAGTTTTATTTATTTATTTCTTCAAAAGATTTTGTCGTGTCATCTGCCGTGCCGTGTGAGCTCATCACTGGCAGTAAGTGAAAAAGAACAAGTAAACAAAATCAGAACAAACATTTATATTTTGATAAATCAATCCCTGATTATTGATCTTCAACAGGATAATCTTAGTTAGTTATGTGATAGTATCGATAAATTTGAGTCAAGCTCTAGCGTATGTAAAATATTTCGATGAATTAATTATCCACCAAAATAATGTAAACAATCAATAAATAGAACTTTATCTATGCAAAATATTAAAGTGAACAAACGGATTGAAATAATTGTATATTTACAACATACCTAACAACAACGTCAAATTCAACAAAAATAACGCGTTTTTACGATGACGACTTTCTACGTATTTACCTGTGAAATGAGCAATTTTCTGGATTATTTTTTTGGTTCACACCACACTAGGCACTCACAGAACATGTGACCATTGTTAAAAAAATTTAGGTATTTACTTTAAATAGTGTACGATATAAGAAATAATTCCATAAAATGTTGAAGCTTATATCGCAGTTGTAACTGGGTGTCACTGCGTCAATCAAGACAGATCACAAAATGAAAAGATTAGTTTTCTTTTTCTATCTTGCTAGATTTCGATAAGAGGTTTTCTTCTATCTCGCAGGCTTTGTTCGTCTATTATACCCTACGTTTACGGCTGTAACAGTAATGAACACACGATTGGTATTATCTTTGAACGCTGTAGCCACAAATCGTATTTCAGAGAATGCAAAGGGCTGTCTTTATTACAGTAGCACACAAAACGCTCGTGAGTCTACTGATATTTTAAATTTTAATTCTTTTTTCTATTTACGTAAATTTTATTTTCTGGTTAGTATGTGATATGAATGAAACACCTTAGATTTTGACGACTGATTTCATATTCACACCCTGTAGTAGTATGATGATTGTATGATTGATTAAAAACCTAAGAATATTTTCATCTTTTTTCCATGATTACCACAATTAAATAGAAAAAATATAAGTAGTATGCACCTAAACAACGCGAATGTAAATAGTTTGATAAATCACCACATAATGCATGAAGCTGAAAGCAGGCTATTATGCAGTTATTCTAGTTTATTGTGTCTGGCGAACTAAACACCTCTCAGTTTGAATAATGGCCGATGTTTTTGCATCAAAAATAGTAATGTACCTCCTACTTTGTGACTTCAATATTATTGTCGATAAATGCACAAGAAAACTTTGATACAATTATATTATGCATATAATGAGAAACTGAGCATAGGCATACTTAGTAATATATAATGTAGGTCTAAATCTACATGCGAATGGGTTGGTAACTGGATATAGCACATGGTTTCCTTTTTTTATTTTTTAGTTAAAAAAAGTTTGACGACCATTTGGATCAGCGGTAGTTAACGCTGCTTCTGAGCCATGGGTCGCGGGTTCGATCCCCGCACAGTACAAATATTTGTGTGCATGAACATGTCTGTTTGTACTGGTCTGGGTGTTTTCTATGTATTATAAGTATGTATTTACAAAAAAAAAGTATATAAGTAAGTTTATCGGTTGTCTAGTACCCCATGCGACAGGGTACTTAATAGTACCTTAATTTGGGACTAGATGGCTCAGTGTGGCCCATTGAGGCATTTGTCTTAAATATTTATTTATTTATTTAATTACCAACACTGATTATTAAACATAATACTTTTAGCTATGAAAATCTGTACAATGTTTTATACGTTAGTTAAACATAAAGTAGATTTTATGTTTAAATGGTTTTCTTAACAATTGTTATAGAGTCTTTTTTGTAGGCTTTAATATTATGACATTTTTGTAACATGATTGCATTATAAAATCGCGGGGCGGGACTTGAACCCGCATCTCCATGCAAACCGAGCGCGGAGCTTTGCATGGAGATGCGGGTTTGAGTCCCTTCATAGGCATATTTTTCCAAGTTAAATTATGATATTATAATTATTAAAAAGGACATGTTTTTCGACAAAAAAGGACAACCTCATTGAAATGTGTGTTTTCACCTTACTTTTAGACACACTCTACCAGCTATCAATCCCATTATGCTTTTTAAAAGAATCATATCCAGGAAATATTCTAACACTTCGAACAACATTTAATACACTTTCAATCTGTTGTGCTTCGATCTGGTTTTGGTGGAAATATTATTATTTTAAATCCCTATACAATGTATTTTTTGCACTTATACACACGCACTATACATAACTATCTGTCAAATGTGTTTTATTTGGCAAAATAATGATTAAAAAAATTATTGATTGAATTTTAAATGTTATCGATAAACAATTATATCGATGTATCTAGGACGTATCTATCCAAAGTACGAAGCATTAAAATGTGTCCGTTTTGCAAAGGGAATATATTCATGTGGTTGTGTAGTTAGTATTAATAAATTCAAAACCACAGATGTGTTGAGCTTTGATGTTTGTCTTCGCATTATT
Organism: Anania crocealis; assembly: GCA_949315895.1. NCBI lineage: Eukaryota > Metazoa > Arthropoda > Insecta > Lepidoptera > Crambidae > Anania > Anania crocealis. The sequence continues at coordinate 3,025,872 of OX438858.1, read as the reverse complement.
TCGTTAAATGAGTATGGATAAGTGAATCAGACATATCTCTGTTTGTTTTGGAGTTTGATATTAGTTTTATTAGTTAATCTCTCTTAGATTGAAATTGATGGACTATTAATCTGAATTGATGGCTGGATAACCTTGAATACGAAATGCTGAAGTCAGAAACCTATTAGCGTAGGTTATGAACGTACAAAAGTGTATCTATAATTTGGTAAAAAACTATATATTCCAAGATATAATTAAATTGAAAAGGCTGGAAAAAAATAGTAACTCTGTTTTTATAATTAGTTGGTTAGCCAATAATTTTATGTCATTACCAAACGAAATGAATAACGACGATCGTCAGGCACTGTTTGAAAGTGTGCTGCAATTTCTTTTTACCGACAAAAGAGAAGACGTTGTAAAAGTTGATAAATTTATTCAACTCTTTATGCTGTAGTCCGTCGTAGTATAGTAGATACTTTTAATTGTATTTACATAAAAGATATTGAATGAAAATATGTTGATAAATAATACCTAAGTACACTAAGGGCAGTGCAATTAACATCCAAAAGCTTTGTTAATCAACATCAGCTACGCTTGGCTGGTAGGGTCTAATCTACCGATGCAGTGCGACACTGATTAAACTGATCGCAACGGGTCTCTAGGTTATAAACGTGCAAATTGTCCTGGTCAAAATTAATTTTCCTGCCCTGCATAGATATGAAACTATCGACTTTTATTAACTGTATTTGAAAATAGTAAAAGCTAGCACTTATTTAAAAATATTGATTCCTTAAATAAAATCTTTGAGTGGGACTCGAACCTACCACTTACCGAGCGATCGGAAAGAGTAGTCATCCAACGAGTCTTTGCGACTGATCTTCCTCGCCGCGAATGTTGTCGAGCTACCAAACAAAGCCTTTTAGTAACAACTTAGAATCATCCCGCCGCGGGGAAAAAACATCATGGCCAACTTGGTGTATTGTCGATGTAGCGTACCGTCGATTTGGGATACAGTCGATATATTAACCCGCCGAACGTTTTCGTTACCACGACCGTCGATATTATGAACTAGATCCACTTACGGCCGGTCCTAATAACCTATCTAACTTCAGTATTGGCATATCGGAGATAGAAAACAACTTCTGTCTTTGTTTCTCTGGATGGAAAAAACAGAGATAGAAACTGTTTCCTATTTCCGAAATGTCAAAACTGGCGATAGATAGATTATTGGGACCGACCGTTTAACAACTAGACCATCGGGCACATAAATAAATATTTTTACTCATGTGCATCGGACGTGAATATGTCACCGTAAAATTGTAAGATCTGTCAGTTCACAAAACAGCGTGTGAGATTATAAACTAACGATTGGTTAGGTTAGGGTAGATTGTAATGCCGAAGTTTACAATTTTACTATTTGAATAAAAAGCAATTTCCGCTCGTTAGCATCGGCATCGGTAGTCCCTACACCATGCTACCTTCTAACACAGAGTGGAAGACATGTGGTACAGCAGTAGCAGTACTTAGTACCGTAGTACATTAGGCAATACATTTTTGTTACATACTTGCACTTATGTCAACTACGTTTAGATGTTTTAGGACTGTTTTGAAGCAATTTAATTGCTGGTTGAAATTGAAAATAGAATTTAATAAATAATCTAATAAGTTTCTTTCCGGCACTAGCCCAGACTTGTCCCGAAGCAGTAGTATTACATATTGGGACGTGTAAAAGCGCCTCCTGAGCATAAATAAAACTGAATTTAACTGATTTAACTGAATCAAGAGTCTTACCGGACATGAACCTACAACCTTTTACTTACCGGGCACCTGCTTGAGCTACCCAGACATTGTTTGTGTCGCCGAATTTATTTAAGGCTTTTAGTAAACCAGCAGCGTTTCATCAATGCCCGGTAAATCTGGAAGGTTGATGAGGGTACATGCCCCACTAATTTATTTAAAATAAAAAGTTAATTTTTTTTTTATGATATTGTATTGTCAATTTACTTTGACTCCTACAGGATCATAAGACAGCCGGCGACCGCGATTACAATTGATTTTAATTGTCTAGAATAATATACAATCGAGGGGTTAAGATGCCCTGACGTGTTATTATCCGTACACGCAAAAAAGACTGTGTCGACCAAGGATTATCAAAGAATCGTATTTCCTTACTTATCCTTATTATAAACTTGATATTAGGTTTTTGAGACTTCGCCGTAAACATCACAGACAAACGCCAAGTATAACGAAACATGGCCGGAGGCGTTGTGGTTAATCTCCAAAATAAATAGCGGCTGAAATCCAGCGCGACGGGACGGGACAATGATTAAACGCTGTCCCGTTTTCATACCCAGTGTAGCCACTGCTTTATAATTTATGCTTCGGGATTACCCGTGATAATGTTTTTGTCGTGAATAGTTTATTATAATGAAGGGAGCTTTGAACGGTTTAGATGAATAATGAGTTACTGGTGTGGGAAATAGTATGTATACAATTTTTGGAACAAAACAATCTGAAAGTACAGACAATGATCTTAATAATATGTTGTGTTGGCGTGCGACGATGATCGTCGTTAATTTTTCGTTTTGCATCGATTTTTAATTCACCATCATCATATTTTAACTTCAGTCTATAAAAGCTGGACAAGAGCCTCTCCAAAAGTTATTCATCTCTTAAAACGTAGGAAGAGAAGGAGTGGTGATTTTGTTTAATGTGCTTACGCTACTTACACGACATTACGTTTTCACTACCTATTATGTCTACATTACTATGATTTAAATTATGAAATTACCGCTACCGGGGATTTTACTTCATAATCAATTAAAAACCCTGCTCTCTACCAATAAATTTCATTCTTTAGCGCAGCTACCTAACTCAGAATCGTAAAATCATTTTTGTCTAGCACGTGACCATCATTCTTCCCGAGACCCGAACTAATCTGCAAAACAAATAGCGTCCATGTGTCAGCGGTGTCACGCAGATTAAACTCGTGTGTAATAGCGCGGCTTCTCATATCCGTTTTAACAGCTTTACAAAAATAACATAGTGGTTTCATGGTGAATAGCGGCTAACGTTTATATCTCAGCTTCACTGCTTTGTAGTTACATAATAACATAACCAGCTTATATTATTCTACAGTTAGACAAGGGCTTCTCCAAAATTAAGATTTGATTTTATGCTTGGCAGGCGGGTTTCGCCCTAGACGCTTAAAGAATCTTTTTTTTCATACTTAACTCTACGGTTAAGAAGAAGCTTAAGATGGAGCGAGCTTACCCAGAAAGTGGCACTGGTTCTTCCACACCAGCGGAACACAAAACTCTATAGGAGTGCTGCCATAAGAGAAAATGGGCAGTAGCATTTCTCTCTCCCATTCCCCAACCCTGCTTGGCTTGGTGATTTTGACTAATCTTATTTTAGAGAGGCCTTGTCGAACTAATATGAGCTGATGATCAAAGTGTACAATAAGTAAAACATATTTTTTTATATAAATAATGGGCTTGCTCTATAACCACATACTTAACTCTACGGTTAAGAAGAAGCCTACGATGGAGCGAGCTTACCCAGAGGCTCTTCAGAAGTTTCTCTGCAACACAGAAGACTGTTTGGTACTGGACTCTAGCAGGAGGGTGGCAGCATCCAGGCAGCCTGTTACGAAGCCTACCACCGCTGAGGGATCTGTTAGCCGTCATCATTGGTTGGAAAACCAAGATGCTGTATGGCTAGGGTGGACCACTAGGAGAACAAATTTTCTTTTTAGCGAGTCCTTTGTCGAACTATATGAGCTGATGATGAAAGAGTTACAATAAGTTAAAAATCATGGTCAATATCATAATAATTAGTTGTTTCGAGATTCCTACCACGCACCTTGTTTTATCGATATTTAGAAACTGTTGCAAGTGCCATGAAGACGGTCGATCTAAAAATATCGGTACAAGTATTTATATAGTTAATAAAATTATTAATTTCCGATTGTGTGCAGCCATTTTGTAAAAGATAATACAGCTGCATTATGGCCGCGTTCGATATAAAGCCCGTCAAATAGGAGAGCTGTGGTCACGCGAACCGCACTGTCGTATAGCGTATTGCAAATCCCTCAGATTTTAAGCATGCTTTGACGTCATTGTGAATTATTGGAACATTGCTTTGATTTCATTGTGAAACAACTGCACATAATAAAAGGGAAAAAGGCCTTTATGGTCACTATCATGAAAGTTAATTGATTCGGGGTTTATCCATGTACTTTGTGTTTTGAGTTTCTGACATTTTGCTACTGTTCCAAGCGTCATGATCACGGAAATTCTTCCGAGAAATATCGGAAACATATAGCCAGAAGCAAATTCAATCTGGTAAACAAGAACTTACCGACAAAAATGATAGTATTTCTTTTCTTTCTTTCTTTCTTTATTTATTTCATCTCTAGTGTTTCATTTTACAAAAGCTAACTTGTTTTGAGCATGTCTACCTAAACTTTTATATTATGTATAAAAAAACTATTTTCTCATTAAACTGAAGCAAATGAACCAAAATAAGTAAACCCCTTTAACATTTATCCGTGGTCACCTACATCAGAAATAAATGTAGGTACTCACTAAATTTAGAACCGTCTCTTTTCATCGTCGGCCAAATAGGATCTCTAAAACCAGACATGTTATGATTTCTGACTTTGAAACGGCATTTGACACGTTCAACGGAAGCCCTTGGGGCTGCGATGCGATGCGGTTTGCAGTTTGTGGCGGACACAACATCACTTTGGTGTAGCGTCAGATCGTGGCAGGATTAATTTATGTACCAACAGCAACAGCTCATCTACCTACCTTTTAAAAAAAAAATTATGTACAGACTACGGCAGGTCAGCTTACCAAAAAGTTACCCTTTCGACGCTAGGTTATTCTAGACACAATTAAAATCTATTGTTATTGTGTCAGTCGGTTGTCGCTTAAGCGAGGTCATTGAATTGATTTTCAACGTTAGGTCCAACATGTAGAGATAAATATCAATTGAGAAACAACACAAATTCGACGTTTTTGGGTAGGTTGACCAAGGTCACAAGGTGACAAGCTGTTGTTTATATAAACAACAGCTTAGCTACCTACCGCAATACGAAAATATACTAAATAAATGTTTACCATTAAAACAAAAGGTAAAAGAAATAGAGGCCGTCCCAGGAACAGATTGGTAGATGACATAATTGCGACAGCAGGAAAAGAATGGAGAACTAAACCAAAAAAAAAGGGAAACACGGAGCAAGCTGGAGGAAGCCTATACTAAAAGCGGGGTTCCAATAACAGAATATCTGTAAAAAAATTTGTATATCTAAGTTTGATAAACATGTATAGTAAGATTGTTGGAATAACTAAAGGCTTATTATTATATATTATTATTATGTAAACAAAAAGTAACGGCCTATTAATCATCCCACCACAGGACAAAGGCCTCCATCATTGAATTCATGTTACCAATGATGGGTAAAGGCATAATAGAGGTTTCAGTACCGGGCCAAGATCACGAGTTCCTAGGTTCGATCCCAGGGTCGTCCAACAAGTGTTTAAATTTTTCGAATATAGGTCAGATTTGTGAACCCACATTCGGCAAGCGTGGTGATTTTTCCTGTACCAATCATTGCTGAGGTAACTTTAATTTGAACTGAAACACAAAACTAATAGTTAGTTTTTTTTACATTATTGAAAAAGAGAAATAAGATAATTATCTTCTTAAGACAAACAATACCTTAGTCTGCCACGAACGAATCCTCGCAGTGTTCAAAACTTCGCGGCATTGGAATAAATCAAATTATGGAATCCTAATGAACGCCATTTAAATCTGTAAACCTTTAATTTCATAATAAATTAACGAATAAAATAAGAAAAAAATAAATACAACCTTATTTCGTCATAAAAAATAATTCGTGAAATAATTTCATCTCTGCGGGTCCGAAACGCCCCCAGTATTACCTAACATCCCTCCAAATCCCGTGAACATGTTCCTTAATGTTATCAAGTAATAATCTCATTAACCCGCCAGTGTAATCAGACGTGCGTAGGGCTGCCTCGAAAGAAAAACAACCGGTGATTTTAAATATTTTGCGAATAGGCCACTTGACTCGTATCAAACTTGGCGCGATAAGTGAATAGTTTTTTGTAGTATTTCACTTAAAAACCGAAATATATATATATTTTATTTATCAAATCAAATAGCTACATATTTTCAATTGGAAATTGTTTTTTTATAATGTTGAACTGCGAAAACGCAGTTGTTGGAATCGGCCATATTGCGGTCCTGTCTCTCGCAGTCCACAGGAATATAATGCTGTTCTTAGAGGTCGCTTAAAATTTTTGCAAGTTATTATAGACGAACGAAAGAAATATTCCAAACGCACGAAACGCTGGTCTAGTTTAAATACCAAACAAACCTGGGTTCGCTCCCCGGGTAGGGCAACAATAATTTCGAATTACCCACACCTAGCAAGCGTGGTGATTATTTGTACTCATCATTGCTGTGTTAACTTGAGTTCAATGATGGAGGCTTTTCCCCTGCACTGGAAGAGTATAGGCCGTTACTTTTCTTTTTTAAACCAATGAGTCCCTATAGTTATAGCTTCTTCCCTTCAAGGAATATGGTTTAGGACATAATTTCGGTTTTATTCTTGTCTCAATAATACTTCTAAAGAATTATTGTCAATTTAAATGTAAAACTTGTTAAGCTATACAATATACCTATACCTAGAGGCTGGACACTAATTTGCCGGACCTTGTTAATATCCCGGCCTGGTGGCAGCCCTATCAGGGTCCGAACGACCCTACCCCTGGGATGGGGTTGATTAATGCGGCCTTACAATGTGGACCGATGATATTTTCGGGTCGTACGCCGGGTTCGGTGTCGTAGATCGGCAGAATGACACGTTTTCATTTGTTGATATTCAATAGGATTGGTTGTGGTTAGAATGGGAGATTAACTGAGGATACAAAAACTTTTTGAAGAATTGTTAATCTCTTTCATTAATATACGACCTATTTTTGTAATGGTACAATTAATAATCTTTTTTTTATTAATATATGAACCATGTTAATTCTAAGTTAATTATACATATTTAAATAAAAAAATGATCAACAGCCTTCAAAAGATAAAATTAAAAAAAAAACTCACAAAAAAATATACCGACAAAAGTCCCCCAACTTGGAGCCGGCGCCAAACAAGAAATCAACGGCAATCACCATGCATCGTTTAACGCTATTTAATTATATGTAAAAAAGTTAAACTATGAAAAAAATGTTGTGCCTTTGCAAGTATCTTTTGAAAGATTTTACACCAAAAAATGACCCGACGAAAGTCGAAAAATACCACAAATTTTCAGCAGGTGCCAAACAAGAGAGAATGAGTGCTACTATTTCAACATGAGCACACACTCCGACATGTAGAACAATAAAACAGAGATTGGCTGAATAATATTCGCATAGCTTCAAAACTATTCGGGCACTCTCAACTGTGATATTTTGAGCTTTATTTAAAACATCCTGTTTACAAAATACGATCTTAAATACCTATTCCAGCGCTACATTCTCGGAATATAAATGACAGCGATTTGCAGCTCGTCTAGACGTGTGACTGCATAGTGGATGAGTGCGCGAAGATGTAACATACTTAAATAGGATTTGTAGGACATCGAAATCTGAAACTTATCACTTAACCGGGATTTACAAAGCAATGTTATAATTTATAGGTAAAATCGTATTTACCTTCCCGACGTTTCGATCCGATTGCACGAATGATGGTCGCGGGCAGACTGGACGCGCTCTGCGTCGTCTGGCCGGTTGAGAAGAAATGTTTTCTTCTACCCGCAATTCTTCAACAATTTTGTCACTCGTACAGTCAGTTCGACAACTACACTAACAATGTCCGGGATTTTTTACTAACGGCATAGCACGCGATCTACACTTTGTTAACACTGGGTTCCATGACGATAGCAAATTCCATCATCTCTATTAAAATTCTTGTGTTTCTTAATTTCAATAGCTTCACGTATTAGTCTTGTGTAGTAATTACGATCAGCTGAGAGAATTTTCAGATCATGTAATTCCATCCATCAATGTTCTGCTCCAATTTAAGGATCAAGTACTTTCGGTTCCTACGGGAACACAGAATCGGGACCCACAGATCTCTCGATACTTTAGGTTACTCTGAATTAAGAATGCGATGACCGCCAGACGACCTTCACTTACCTCGTCATGTCATGATCACGTCCACGTCTAAATTCTCCAAACCACGACTACACAGAACTGCGACAGGGTGTTTAACCTCAAATGCCAATTGAAGTCTCTGGCAACTCTCTTGTTGACTTAAGCCACAACGAAAATCATTTAACGAAAATGATTTCATGCCGTTTTGTGTGTGCTATACACACAGTTCTTAAAAGGACGTCACGATGAATAACAAATGACAGTCTCGAAAAATAAAAAATGATATTGTTCCCAAAGAGCACCATTTTCAAATTCCTTGATTTGTTGTTTTCATAATTTTAACGTAAGTGGCCAGATCCAGAAACTTTCTAATGCCAGGATTTAACCAATGGTTAAACTCTTGTTGCGTTTTGTGATGTAAATTCTACCAATCATTCTTCTTTCTTTTTTATGGCGATGAACTTGCCTTTTTATTCTGGGAATCAAACCCGACACCTCGGAGCAGGCGACATATTGAAAATCGGTGTGTACGCTACTCCGCCATGGAGGTCGTTAAGTATTTATATGTGAGGCTACTGTATTACCTACTCTATGGTACATGAATGGATGGAAACGAATATTCCAGAGTAAAGTGTTCGAAAGACGATGATCGATGCCCGTATCGTTTTAAAATATTGCTCACAACTAGCTTCTGTCAAGATTGTATACGGAGATCAGCAGTGGTGGTTGCAATCTATTTGAAACCTATTCCTACTGAATAACACCTTGTGTCGTGGTAGGTACGTTAAACATCCTGTATGTTGTATGTGAAATTTTAGTACAACAATCTACGAGACAAAAAATTTTGCTTTGCAGTGGGATGATTATAGACAGTTACTTATATTTTACTTACCGTCGTTGGGTGGTTTCAAGATGATAACGCATTACCTTGATGATGAAGCATGGCATTGAAATGCGCAACGGGAGTTAGACGATATTAAACCTACTTTATTACTGGCCTGAGGTTTTGGTCAAGTTATTATAACGACTGAAGACACAAGCTGATTGGAACAGCGATGCACTCATTCCTGTTTATGTTGTTTTTGTACAAATCTATCAGTAAGTGATTAAGTTTTGAATGAAAGGTAATACTCGTATTATAATGAAGATATTTCGATTGTATCATTACGAACCTTTAAAGCCATATATAGTTTTAATTTTACAGTGACATTACAAGCCCTGCAAAATTGAAGGTAATCTTTATTGAAAACCATTTTTTTTGAAGTTAAACTTCTTTATCGGCGTTGGAAAAAATTTACCGTCAGGAAAAAGTTTTCGGTTGCGCGTCACAGCGTCACATTTTTCGGTTACGCGCCATCTTTTTCTTGCCCCTACCACGGTTGGTTCAGACGATAGCAAAAAGGTAAAGTGAAATAATATTTAACCAATTTAACCAATTTCTGGAAAGTTGCATGTAGATCATTTTTCGAAAAATAAGGCCATAAAGCCTGAGGAAGTTTCACTTCTTACGTGTGTACACTAGTACACGCACAACTTTTTTTTAATATATTGAAACAAACTATGTACCTACTTTATAAACACGTATCAAATTATTTTACAAAGTTTTAAGAGTTTTCGCTGACTTCAAACTCGTCGGCAAATCTTGGGACTTCTTGACCTGTGAGCCGAAACTTGGGCATGCCTTTGTGCCGGGATAGCACTAGTGATGCTAGGTTATCCAGTTAATCTTGTTTGATATCGATGTTGGATTCCTCATAAATGTATCAGGATACTTATGTCGATAAATTATCATCGAGAATTGAAAAAAAAAACATCAGCGGCCTTCGACGAATAGTAACGAATGTACATGATAATAACAATATTTTTATTAGTGTACCATTACAAGCCATGTACGAGTATATTATAGTATATTCTAGTCAATGTAAGCATTTAGTAAAGTAAATAGTTAACTAAGGGTTTATGTATCGCATAGAGCGGATAAAAGCTGGACAGAAAGAAAAGAACAGCATTACATCGAACCACCGTGTATTGATAAAATTACAGCTGATTTTTTAAGCAATGGAAAATGTCAACTTCATATTCTTGTTATGAAAAAATATGACAAAATAGGCAAAAAATTTATTACCTTTGCCTGACATGAGGCAAAGGTAATATATATTTTTTTATACGCTTGCTAAATAGGTTCCTTGGATAAACTAGTCTGAAAACAAATATTGTCTGGAAGCGGTCATTTTGGCGATAATGACACGCTCTCATTATTATTAAGTGTTACTAACTTGATCACTATTATAGTGTCGTAGTCAATACCAATAACATATCAAGTTAAATATATTATTTATCGATAGATCTGCCTATGAGCAGTAACATCACTAGTCTAAAATCCAACTGGCAAGGAGACAGAAGTTTTCAACATTCACTCTTACGCCGGCAACCCCTTGGTCCGCGGACATTCCTCAATATGATCCTTTTAGCTTCGAAGCTTATGTTAACATGACGCTCTCAAAACTTTATTCAAAGTGGTATTTATTTGGCATTTATTACACTAGGCATAGAGTCCAGGGTTGCCGGCAAGTTAAAAGAATAGCACGAGGCTTTCTCTTCGTATGGGTGTTGTAATAGGCGACTTCGAAGAACTGCATAAAACCGCGAAGGTGACGGGCAGCTGTGTCTTATCTCTACCCTTTTTTGTTAACTGTTTTTATCTTTAATGGTTTGTAAGTTAATATGCGTCATCTTAGTAAGTATTGCATTAAAGAAACGGCCTATAATCACCCCACCGCAGGGCAAAGGCCTCCATCATAACACCATGCATGCCAAATGCGGGTTAGTGATCACAAGCCTGTGCAACGTTTGAAAATTCGAAACTTTTTTTTGCCCGACCCAGTAATCGTACCTAGGACCCCGAGATCTGAAACCACTAGACCAGCGGGGTGCTAGTATAGCACATAGTGCATTTTATACACATATACTCAAAGTTATATCTTAAGTGATGTCCCAACATACACATTGAAAGCTAAATGTAGTTTTGTGCATGGAACGGTTCGGAATTAATTACATTGTATTTACCTACATGCATATACATACAGGATGAAATTTTAACCACTTTCCAAAATTTTTATATGCGGTCAGTATCGTATTTAGAGCCTATTTATGAAGTATAAAATGTAAATTAAGTTATCAATCGAAAATATTTTTCGCGATATAGTTTTCAATTTTTACGGTCCCAGACCTGTTAAGGTATAAAGGAAAACACAAAAACTTATGAATAGTATTGTAATAAATAAATGAGATGCACATCGCGTAAAAAAAGTGCTACTATGATGCATTATCAATTTTTTTTTATTTATGGCGGACATTTTCAAAGTGCTTTATCTTCACATTTTTGTACTAGGCTATACCAAAAGAAAAAATACGTCATTTGTTTTTTGCCTCCTAGATTGCTATATTAAAATTTGGAAAGTGGTTAAAATTTCAACCTGTATATGTAGATGGAATCATGTTGTGTTTGCCTATAATTGTTGTTGTATTGTGACGTAACCTATTATTAATTGATCACGTAGCTCGTTACCAGTAATACGATACGCTACTAATTATTTTAAGCGGGCTTTAAGTAGTAAAATAACAGCTTATAATCATCCCACCCTATCATTGAATTCAAGTTACCACAGCGCGCTGTACCCATCATCACAGCGGTGCATGTTCCCGGGCATCAACTAGTCTATACTAAAATATTATAAAGCTGAAGAGTTTGTTTGTGTGTTTGTTTGTTTGTTTGAACGCGCTAATCTCAGAAAGTTCTAGTTAGAAGTGAAAAAATATTTTTTGTTGTATAGCTCATTTATTGAGGAAGGCCTATAGCCTAAACTATATAACATCAAGCTGCGACCAATAGAAGCGAAGCATCAGTGAAAAATGTTGCAAAAATAATCGTGATCATAATAACTGAAATTGACGCGGACGAAGTCGCGGGCAACAGCTAGTACTTAAATAAATAGCTGTTAGGTACATAGATCACTGACAACCATCAATCACCAACAAAACCAGTTGATTATTTCGTGACAGTAAATATTAAAAAAAATGTTTTATCCAAATCATCATACTCTTTCATACTCCTACAATCCTATCCCGTTACAAAGACATTCACGAACATATCATCGTAAAAGCATCTCGTAATTAGGCCGCAAACAAAGCCTCGTACCGGCGAGTGGCCCACTAACAACGTTACCAGTTACGTTCATTACCTAAAAGCCTTCGTTTATAACGACGAGCCTTTGAATGTTCACGACTTCTATTCATCCTGTATGAAAGCTCAGACCAGACGATACGTGTCTGCATTCAATTTATGGATAGCATATAATCTGTTTGCGGAGGCTTATAATGAACATCAGATCATAATCTACACTAAATTACTTGTGGAAGTGTTTGTCTGTACCCTCTTCACGGTTAAACCACTGAATCAATTTATATGAAAGGACATCTTGATTTTTTAGGTATTGTTTCAAAGTGCCTGCCAACCAAAAAAATGGTACGTATGTTTTGAACTAGTCATTTGGCACCACAGAACATTGAATCCATGTTCTGTGTTTGGCACAATAGTCATTATGGCACCAAATCTGTAGGATTGCTGTGAGCTATTCAACTTTGAAAAAAAGTTCAAAAATGTATGGAGCCTTAATATTCTAATATAAATAACATGGCTTAGCAATCATATAGCTGTAGTGCGATATTAACTATTGTGCTAAATGACTAGATTTACACATACTCGTAAGTTCCATTTATTTTTTGTTGGCTGGCACTTTGATAAAAGGCCCAAAATTGTATGGAGCCTGAATGTTCTCCTTTAGTGTATATATATTTTTAGCCTTAAAAATGTCCATACGATAACTTTTATTTAAAAAAATGGCAAACGCCTCGTCAAACCGCACCCACCTCGTCGAACAACCGTATCACCGCTGTGCCGGTCGGAGTGGGGGGTTAGGTTATTTTCGTTACCGAATTTCTGGATTCGGTCTCCACGCTCAAGGCCCGCGTTAGAAGCTATGCAATAGCTTAAAAATCTTTAAGTGGCTGAAAATGAGGTTGAAGTGCTTTTGGGGAATCAATATTTTCCTAATTCGGTAGCTTTTGAAAATAATGAAAATGTAAGTGATTTATATGAGGTGAAACTGTCTGAGTCTGCATATAATAAAAATTTGCAATGCTTGAAGCAGCCATTGATGTCGTTAATGAACAGGACAAAGAGTAAGGGGCCAAGAATTGAGCCCTGTGGTACGCCAGAGGTCACGCAGACAGTGTCAGACTCATACCCATTTATGACTATTTTTTGTGTCCGATTTGTTATGTACGATTTGAACCACCTCCACAGATTACCTCTGATGCCGTTAAATGCAATCTTCTCCAATAAAATTTTGTGATCCACCGTATCGAAGGCCTTTTTGAAATCAGTATATATACTATCTGTTTGTTTATTGTTATCAATATTTTCAAACAATTCAGTTGTGTAAGCTACAAGGTTTGTAACGGTAGATCGTTTACGGACGAATCCATGCTGCTCTGGCACTATGACATTGTGAATAAGTGGATAAAGATAATTGTGCACTAATCTTTCGAAAAGCTTCGACACAGTGGACAGTATTGATATTGGCCGATAATTGGTTACTTTATTTTTGAGTCCCCCCTTATGCACTGGCGTAATTCTAGCTGACTTCCATACCCTTGGACAAACACCCTCTCTCAGGCACTTGTTGTATAGAAGATATAAAGGCTTGTAAATACTTGAGGCAGTCTTCTTGAGGAAAATAGGTGGTACATTATCAGTTCCCATGCCTTTTGTAGCATCTAGAGCCCTCAATTCTCCAACAACATCATCCTCCTTCAAAACAATATCATTGATTATGGTTTCAGTGTGCGTATTTTTGTCTAAATTATGAATTTTGTCCGTATTATATGAGTCAGATAAATCACTAGGCTGAAAAACAGATTGGAAAAATTTTGAAAATAGACTGCAAATGTCGCTGGGATTATCCGCATTAAAGTCCAAGTATTGAACATTACTGGGGATATTGGATTGGTTTTTACGCTGATTTATATAGGTCCAGAAATATTTTGAACTATCATGAATGCTATTTTCAACTCTATCAATATATTTGTTATAGCATATTTTAGCCTCTTTTTTAAACCTTTCCCTGAACAAAGAATATATCAGGTAATCCAATTGATTTCTGTACTTTTTCCACTTGACCCATGCCTTGTTCTTATCTTTAAATATGTGTTTTAAAGATGGGCTAAACCATACAGGAAAATGAGATTTGGAGACAATCTTCGAAGGGGTTTTCGAATTATTTTATAAATGTGTTCATAGAAAATATCAACACATTCTTCAGAACCCTTTTTTTCAAATAATTCATTCCAGTTTATATCTAAAATACTGTTATTTATTATTTCATATTTGACGTTATTGTAACAATACTTAGTCTGCTGCTTAAGTGGCAAGGATTTTATTGTTTGGTCAAGTGTTATAATTATATAAAAAGGAGGATGATAATTATCTATTGGTACCAAGGTATCTGTTGTTGAAAAAATATTTACACTAGGTGAGTTGGTTATACATAAATCTAAAAGTCGACCTTTACTATTTTTACAATAGATCATCACAATATGCCAAATTTTTTCTCAGAATTCCATTATTGCAATAATTTGTTCCCTTTAGCAACAAGAAAAAACAAAATAGAAAAATAACAGAACCCTTAACCCCGCAATATTTCTCAAACGAGAGAACAAGACGTCCTAGGAATTCCCCAGCTGTTTTATTCTAATATTTTGTTATCCGATATGAGGTTTCACAATCTTAGAATAAGGAATATCTATCTCCACTATCGATAGAAAAAATGTCTCAATAACGAATAAATCAGAGAAAACCTTACGATAAAAATGTAGGCATATCAAAAAAATGTTCAAACAGACATTCAGGGGATTTCATATTGGGACGTTTTGGTGGCACGTCATAGGGTCGCGGGATTGTAAGATAAAATCCCGGCGCGGCCGTCGGGATTGCGGCTCGGACCCCGGATAAGCCGTAATAGACAAACTCGATTACATATCTCCCTCGGCGACGTTCCCAATGATCCTGGATCACTAGATGTACTCGAAGCGGGATCGTTTGAAACTTCGACCAAATAAGTTTAATTTGGTAATATCTTGTGGCCTTTGAGAATTGGATTTGTATTGTTATGGCTATTTTAGATAATTGCTCATTGATGTATATAGAGAGATATGGAATGACAAATACTTAACACTTTCATGCGAACATGCTATTATCTCAGCTCGATGCGATTACGCACATATTTTTTTCATATAAACTGGATCGACGCCCAGAGACGGTCTGCTAAGAGCACGTGAATTTAGTGTTATGTTATAAAGCACTTACGTGATAGGACGTCAACGTATACATACGTCGTGCCAAAAAGTACAGATAAACATCTATACAATTCCCAACAACGTGTAATAACGTTGGCGTATACATATGATAATAAAGCCTTTATTTCCAAAATATTTACATTATACTGTGCTACACCTATTACAAAATGTATCTTATTTAGGCAAGCCTTATGGCAAAGGCCTCCTTCAACTCTTTCCACTGATTTCTGGCTGCCGCTACTCTTATTTCAAGGTAATATTTAAGTCATCCTCTCATCTTGTTACTTTACGTCTTCTGCTTCTAGTGCCGTCCCTTGGGTACCAAGTCGTCACCTGTTTGCTTCACTTTTCCGTTTTGCAACGGAGCATATACGTATAAATACTGAAGTATATTTACAAATATTGAAATGTAATAAGAAAGCAATGACCATTGAAGTGATTTTAGAATAGTTACATTGTAATAACTACGTAAATAGTAAAAAAATAAGATTATGCGTAATATTATTCACTGCGGGCTGTGTGTGGACAGCAACGCACGCGCGCCTTCCCCTGCGGCTCGCACAGGTCAACGGAATGTATGACGTAACCTGCGCTGATTGACGTATAGTAACGTTGTGCGTCTATAAGGAGCGAATCACTGCCAGTGTATGGAGTCTTCAAAGATGTGTAAAATTTCCGACATGGTGTAGCACTACATTTTTAAGAGTTTGATGCGTTGTCGCACAGCAACCGAACTAATAGAGATTAGTATGAACAGGCGCCGTGCTACTACGTTGTGCTCAACACAACACTTATTAGCTGAACGTACTAATACGCTGTGCTTCACCACATCTACCACAATTTGACGTATACATACGTTGCTTGCGTGAAAGTGTTAATAATAAGTTAGAATGCTCGGAAAAAACGGTGTGGTGCAAAAAGTTTTTGAAATATGCAGATGCCAAAAACGTGTCATCAACTAAGAAAATCTATTATTTGGATTTTTACAATAATCGCATTTGACGAAGAAATTACACAGTTCAATGAAAAAAGGTATCTACTTAGTCATTGAAATCCATCCATCCATCCATCAATTTGTGCAGAGTCCAATTTGTGATATAGCTGCATATGCAAATTCGCAGTACGTGTATTAAAAACTGCCTTTAATAAAGTATTTGTAAATAAAAATAGCCAATTGACATGTCATGATGCTTGTGTAATGTGATACTATTGATTAGATTTTATTTTTCTTAGTATGTGTTCTTAAAGTTAAGGTTAAAGAATATTTATTTCTCATAAAAAACCATATAGTCACTTACATGTACTTGATGACATTGTTTGTGTAATTTTATTAATTTGTTGACTTTTAAATTTATTATTTCTAATATGATTCTTAATTCTATAAATTGTATGATAATATTCTCGTAAATTTGCATGCCTACGACATACGGCAGAACCTTGTTGGCACTTGAATTCATTGTTTTCCATCTCAATGTACCAAATCTCAAAATACGATTATGTTGGGATTCAAATAATACTTGAATTATACGAATTTTTTTTGTGATTTAAACCTCACCTGAAGTATCCACATTTTTGTTCTTTATCTTGCCTTAGTACTTGCACAACTACTTAATTATAGTAGGTAATCAATGTGCTACAGCTACGAATCGTAAGCAGCTGTTGTATATTTTTACAATACTATACTAATTCATTGGAATACGATTCCATAAATCGCCAGTTAAACTAATATAGATTTGCATTTGATGTGGTACAGATATTATATTTTTCAATAACATTGCTAGCCTTACAACAGTTTAAAAAACTACAATTGGTCCTATAATAATTATGAATATATATATTCATATTCTTATTCATATTCATATTCATTTAATCACTCATAACATAATTAGAACGGCAACAAACATTTAGGTACAAAAGATGGTAAAAGTAATTACATTATGACCTCGACGAGGTATTCGTGAATTATAATCAAATACAATAAATGTCAACTAAGTAATTAAATCACATTAATATTACAATCAAATTAAAAATCATGTAAGTACAAAGTAAGTCACTATGTAGAACAAAATACAATGTCAAATAAAATCAAAGGATGTCAAAAGATAATTAATGATTATAAATTCTATTTAATAATGTCAAGAAAATACAATAAAAATTAAGTAACAATTGTCAAAAGATGTCAAAATATTCATTTATATTCAATTAAAATTTGTATTAAAATATTCGTTAATACTATAATATGCCTTCAGAATCAAAAATTTTCTCAATTCTGTATAAAATTGAGTACCTTGGAGGGCTTTAATACAGCTAGGCAAACTATTATGTACCTTGACAGCCATATAATGCGGACCGCGCTTATAAAGTGCAAGCCGAGCCGTGGGTAGAATGAAACTGTAAAATGAGTAAAACTGTTTTTATAAGCGTCTGGCCACCTGTTAACAATTAAATAACATTACGCTCGTAAAAACAACCCTTCCCGGATTCTATATTCACCCAAACAGGGTATTAATGGCCAAAAACGTAACCCACTCACATTCACGAGGGTCTAAAAGGCCCCGTATCACCACAATTAAATTTCAACAATCGCACGCCGATAGTTGTGCGCAATCTGAGATTTGCGGTTTTCCTTTTGTGTCAAAAATAATAAAAAACAATCCCGGATTATCTTCGGAAACGTTTCGGGTTTGAGCCGACGTTTTCCGCGAAACCCTGGGTGATAGGCCACCCGGTTGATGGTAGGGTTGTCTGTACGGTTTGATTGGACATGTGTCAATGTCAAACAGTCAATTGTTTTTGTCGGTGTCATGGGGCGGGGGTGACGTCGTGCCATCACCGCGTTTGTTTTGCGAAGGGGGAGAGATAAATGCGAGCACATGGGAAGGAAAATTGATGTAATGATGAAATAACGGTGTACGTACATTTATTTATTGTTTTTTGATGCGTTGAACACAGAAAATAAGACATACAGTTGTCTTAAACAAAACCAGTAATTTCGAACGTTACCTGATACCTTCTATTTGATGCCTAGCGGCTTAGAATAATCCTACCGGTAATAAATAAAAGCTACGAGATTATTCTAGTACATAATACTGTTAAAGCCGTGTTTTTAGATAAGTAGTATTAGCTGTTTCCCGAGTTACAGTTATTTGACGACCATTTGGATCAGCGGTAGTTAACGCTGCTTCTGAGCCATGGGTCGCGGGTTCGATCCCCGCACAGTACAAATATTTGTGTGCATGAACATGTCTGTTTGTACTGGTCCGGGTGTTTTCTATGTATTATAAGTATGTATTTACAAAAAAAAAAGTATATAAGTAAGTTTATCGGTTGTCTAGTACCCCATACGACAGGGTACTTAATACTACCTTAATTTGGGACTAGATGGCTCTGTGTGGCCCAGTGAGGCATGTCTTAAAATATTTATTATTATTTATTTATTATTTATTTATTTGATCGGGGGTTTCCCTTAAGCATAATAATATGGAAGTAACATCTTAATATTTTCCTTTGCATCAAGTTTAAAAAAAATAGCATCATGGTACGTTAAATAAATAACGACAAAAAAAAACTAAAATAAACTTTTACAAATAAATTTATGGAACAACCAACTTCTGATAGGAAATCTATAAACTTTGGTCGCATTGTAATCCTGAGAATAGTCCGTTTTTTATAACTTTTAATGATGGCCATCCCTAGTGAGTGAAAGGTATTCACGTAGGCGAAAGAAAACTTATTACGAGTACCTCAAACCCTTCAAATTTAGGTTAAGGATATTAAAGGCGCTAGCATAACGGTAGTTGTGATCATTATGAAACTATAACATAATGAAACATGTACTAAAAAGATTTCCTTATTTTTTACTGGAGAGTTTCCATGTTGTTAGCAATTTTACTCATAAGTTACAATATGTGCAGGTTTCTTAACCTCCGTTTACCTGCGCTGAATAGCGTAACACGTACCTATAGCCGCGATTGGTCTATCTAATGATCAGTCCTAGACCCCGTTAAATACATACACATAGTTCAGAAATCAAATCTCAAAGTTTTTTTCCAAATTTTTCCGGATATCTTTTTAGATTTTATAAGCTAATAAGTAGCTGTTGCCCGCGATTTCGTCTGCATCAATTTCTGTTATTATGATCGAGATTAATTAGAATAATTGTCCCCGTTTTTCCAACATTTTTCACTGGTGCGTCGCTCCTATTGGTCGCAGCGTGATGTTATATAAGTAGCCTAAAGCCTTCCTCGATAAATGGACTATCCAACACAAAAATAATTTTTCATCTCAAACCAGTACCTACTTCCTGAGATTAGCGCTTTCAAACAACCAAAAAAATAAACAAACAAACAAACTCTTCAGCTTTATAATATTAGCATAGAAGTAAAAAGGTAGAATCAACGGCTTGACGAGCCTTCCGAAGCACTACCATTACCACTACATGGCTGTTCAGACCCAAGAAAATTTATATTTAGAAAATATGGTTTTCTAAATTGATACGATGGGCTATCGAACTCAGTATAGCGCAACACTTCCCCAACTGGCACATCAGATCACATCTCTATAAAAGTTCCACAAACGCCGAAATTCGCAAAGATACCAAGAATTAACAAAGATGATTTCCACAAACTCAATACAATTTGTTCATTGCTCTATTTTCTCGTCTAAATACCGAACAAAATTCGAAACATAATGACACACTTGACGTTAATTAAGAAACAATAGTGAACGCCTCGCAGAAACGCCTCCATTGTCACGTTCAGTCTTTGAAGTCTGTCATTGTTCTACGCAAACAAATTCACGGCTTGATTGCATCTCTTACTCGTAATTAACGTGTTAAGCTCTGTTATTAATGAAACAATATACTCGGTTACGATAACACAGTCAACATATGATTAGCAAGCCAATACAGTAACTCAACTATGGTTTGGGGAATTGCGGCATTATGCAACAACTATGGGGGTAATAGTTTCATCCTCAGATCATATAAAGAAGGAGATATGAAATTGCTCGTAAATCCTTAGCGAACCCGTGTCTCCGAATTATTTATGTGTGCAACGAAACTACCATAACACTGTTGTAGCATAAGGATCACACTATACCAATTTACAACGCTCATTGGTGCGCACACAAACATGGACCCAATCACAGCGGCTACCACTTACTCGCTTACACAATGCGTCATTTGGTGTGTGCAAATTAGTGTATCGCTACAAAGTGTGGTCGCAACGCACACGTCAGGCAGTGAACGCTTCGATTAAACCTCGATACATTGCGCAGTCGCATAGTACTTACAACACAGCTAGTTAGTATCAAGCCTTCAATGTATATTGTGCCGATACAATTATCGTTACATGAATGTTTTCATTAAATATTTCGGTGCGGAGTGCAATAGTTCTGTTTGCCCATATTTGATTCGCACACGCCACGCCCCCATTTCATATCTATTTCTTTATATGATCTGAGGTTTCATCATAATCTCAGCTACATGACACTAACTGCGACATATTATAGGCCTTTCTTAAGGATCTCCACGATGATCCAAACCACTCGTATCCAGGAGCATCTCACGACTTTTACCACTTAGATTGGCTTCCATTCAAGAACCTTTCCACCCCTACTATCGGTTACTTTTAACTATGTGTCCTACCTAATACCACTTCAGCTTAGCGATTCTTTGAGCGATGAGGATTATCATAGTTTTCCTACGGATTTTCTTATTTCTGATTCCATCTCGCAGGGAAACACCAAGCATTGCTCCCTCCACTGCTTCTAGACCTTGAGCCCTCTTATGCGGCTCATATTAGGAGACCGTGTATTCTACGTCATCACGCACAAGCAACACACACTGGTCAAAGACTTTTAAAAACGTCCTTTTAGGTAAGAAAAATAGCATGGTATGAACCAGCAAAAATTGCGTATAAAATTACCTGTTTAAGTCAGTGCCAGTATTAACTTAATACGTTCTTGTGATTTACTTATGACTGTTTAACCTTTTTCAGATTACTGCTACCACCGAGTTTATTGAATATTTTTAAAGCTTGTTTTTTTGGATCTTTGTTATGTGTTTTTAGGCAGCTGATTGCTGATTGATGATCATGGCTAGTTTTCTGAGCACATATTGTGAAGCAATTTCCGTATTATTATTTCGTCTATGTCATATCAATGGTACTGTGGATTAATGATGAGCATACATTACTCTCCCGGTCACTTTAACACCTTTTATCCCGCCTACTATGAGGTCCTCCCAAAAATAAACCAACGATTATCGTAAAATAACTTAATAAAAAGTTTATCCAAGCTTCTATTGCTTCGAAAAATCGCTTTAGCGCCACGAGTTAGTAGACATGCAGCGCCGTCTAGTACAAAAAGTTGGAAGTTTATAATGTTATTTATTAGATGACAAAATGTCATAAATGAGAACCTACAACTGTTTGATTTTTTGTTGATTAAAGGGTTTTAGCGACTTAGTGATAGATCTTGTTGTCTCTGTAAGAATTTTGATTCAAATATTAATTAGTCCCAGATCGAAATACTGTTGTAATCGCACTTGTGCTGTGGCTTTAGTAATCTATGACAATATAATGGTTGGAGAACTAGTTACCTAACAGCGACGTATGAAATTAATATTGTGATGGCATAGTAAGTGGTTTTAGCCACTGTGACAGCATACCGGTACATAGAGAACGCATAAATTAGATTGCAACGAGTTTGTCTAATATAAATGATACATTATTTACTTTATATAATATTTAAATTTGAATTGAATTGAATTGAAAAGATGAAACAGATATTTAAATACTTTATATGATATTCAAGCAATATTAGATACTATAAAAAATCCATTATGTCTACAAAACCTAATTAGTATGATACATTTTGAATTTGATTCCAGTCCTTGTCTATTGTTATAATAGTTGTTTGTGATAACTGATACTGGTAACATTATCTCATTGAGTAATGTTGCTTGCGGTATTTAGACTTAGCTAATGTTATTAGATCTAGCTAAACATCACAACATATTAT
Organism: Anania crocealis; assembly: GCA_949315895.1. Classification (NCBI taxonomy): domain Eukaryota; kingdom Metazoa; phylum Arthropoda; class Insecta; order Lepidoptera; family Crambidae; genus Anania; species Anania crocealis. Next base: position 3,003,280 of record OX438858.1, on the reverse strand, counting down.
GTCTTTTGATATTGATCTCTACTTGTTGGACTTAAAGTTGAAAATCAATTCAATGACATTTAACTTTTTGGGTAGGTTGACCTGCCGTTGTTTGTACCTAAACTTATGGTATAAATGCGAAAGTATAAATAGATAGATTCTCAAAACAGCTTATCTCAAAAATATAAAGTGCCGGCAACGGGAGTAAGTTTAAGCTCACAAAAGCTGCTCTACACGACTCACCGGGTGGTATCCCACAAATAACTCTGATGCATCTCTTTTGAGACATAAATGCTCTAAGTCGATCTGTACTATTTCCCCACATTATTAAACCGTATCGTAATACAGACGCTACATACGCGTGGTATGTGATGAGTGCTGTTTGCAGGTTAGTAGTAGTTGTTATTTTTTCTAAGGGCATAGGCACAACTATTGAAACGATTAGTTAAGGTCTCGATGTGTAATTTCCAGTCTAAATTCTGGTCTATGACTACTTCCAGAAATTTGGTATACGTTATTTCCTTTATTTTATCGATATTTAATTTAAAATTATGTTTAGTGTGTTTGGATTGGTTGAATTGCATGAAATTCGATTTACTTAGGTTTAGCTTTAAATTATTTGTCTCTAGCCATTTTATAATGTTGTCAATTGTGTTGTTTATTTCAGATTCATGGTCAGGTATAGATTTTTTATCCGATGTTACAATAATAGATATGTCATGTCGTCTGCAAATAATATACATTTATGGTTTGTCGCCTCTACAATATCATTAATATATAATATAAACATAAGAGGACCTAGTACACTTCCCTGAGGGATACCACAATAAATGGTTCTCAAGTTGTGCAAGGTACCATTTCCGTTTCCACTAACTTATTGACAATGTCTTGTTGACGTCGGTTTGTTAAGTAGGATGATAGCCATTGTTGTGTGATTCCTCTTATTCCAATAGATTCCAATTTTTTCAATAATAGCTTATGATCCACGAAATCGAAGGCCTTCGACATATCGAAAAATATTCCTGTGGTTAAGTAACCGTCATTTAATTTATCTAATATTGTTTTCACTAAGGTAAAGATAGCTAATGCAGTAGATTTTTGTTTTTGAAAACCAAACTGTTCTTTGTTAATGATGTTAAATGTTTTGCAGTAATTCATTATTCTTACGTGCATACATTTTTCAAACACCTTAGATAGGATTGAAATTAGAGTAATTGGTCGGTAATTGCCGACCTCATCTTTCGCGCCTTTCTTATATAAAGGCTTGACAATAGATTTCTGTTACTCAATTTAGCACAATTATTGTGCTACACCAGCGTTAATTTCCCATTTGCCGGGTCACGACCCGGTACCGGGCCATCAAAATAAAATACCGGGTCGCAACATTCCCGCCTTATTTTAAAAATATTATCTATCGATTGACGCATCGTTAAAAATCTTCTTTCGCCATTTTCTGCAAACAGTAAGTAAAAAATAAGCAGTAGCTTCATGCCTCGCACTAAAATTTACTGACTGAATAGTGCATAATAATATTTTTACTATTGATAAATGTATATGATTTTGCCTAAGCTTGGGTTTAAATAAATAAAAATATATTTTGATATCATCACATACATTGCTCTGATCCCAGTTTGAATAACTATTTAAAGCACTCGTATTTAGAAAACCAGTAACAACGAAGGTACCATAAAAACCCAGACCTAAGAAAATATAGAAAAACACATTTTTTCTACATTGACCCCCGTCCGGGAATCGAACCCGGGACCTCGGAGCACGTGACACCTTGAAAAACGCCACTCCACCACGGAGGTCGTCGGTCGGTTTAAAAGTATTAAGTGAGTCACAAACAGGCAATGTGAAAAATACCGGGCCATGACAGAACAATGTTTGGGAAACACTATGCTAAATAGTTGATCGGATTGGGATACAATTAAGCACGACGATATATTAATGCTACTTTACTATTTTGGTTTTTTAACTGTTATATAGGAAATAACTAGGTTAAATTGGGTTCGAGTGTCACCTAAGGCAGACGAAAATTAAATGTATTTGTTTCCTCTTTATTGTGGGAGCTTTATTAAAGTAACAAAAACTTTATATGATATTTAAGCAATTTAATTGCAATTATAATACAGCTAAATGGTAAACGACCGCGCCCGGCATGCGAGAAGATGCGGGTTCGATTCCCGCCAGAGACAACAATTTTTCAAGTTCAAAGTAACAAGTCGTAGCTGTCGCTCCGTAGTGTTTGCTCAGTAATAATGATTTATATAGATATATCAAACAAAATTTTAAATTAAATTGTATATTTGTTGTACCTATAATGTTTAAGTTTAATTGCAGAAAAACTCAAATAACAACCAAAAGTATGTTATAAAGAAGAAATTAATTCAATTTCCGAGACCCAAAGTTAAAACGAAATATGAAGGACTCATTACAACAGTCACTTGAACGTTATACAAGAGAAGTTAATATTGGGAAAGAAACAACGTAAACATATTTCCATTTAAACAAAACGGATTCTGGGATACAAGGTAAGGCATAATGCCGTTTATTTAAATAGTCTCAAGCACCTTTATCTTCGATATTAAATTCTAGCCGAGAAAGAAAAACAGAAGTTTTGCGTTAAAAATCCGAGCTAATGAGCGAACGACGGTTCCCACAAATGGTTATGGTAGCAACATTATAATTGAGTCAGGCAATTTTCTGATTTTTTAGTGTTAATTATTTAACTTAAAGGCAAGTAACTTTGGGATAAGATACAGGGTGTTATCCTAACTTAGAGTAAAATTATAGACAAAATGAAATAAAAACATAACTTTATACACTGGTCATTGCAGTGCAAGCCAATTTGATATTGCACTGCTGTGAGTGAAGTATGCAAAGTCCACCTGTCTGCAATCATGCTCAATCAGTTCACCTTGTCTCTCAAGTAATCCAGAGTCCTACCCCATGACCGGTTTTTATATTCCCGCCGGATCCCTACTATCTGTGATGCCACATACCGTCAAACAATTTTGCGGGAAAATAAACTAAAATGGCGCTGTTAATGAAATTTTACAGGAAAAACTGGAGCGGACATGAGCCGCGGCGTTACACGGACACTTAGGCAAAGTGGTTGATGTTGGCGTTCCTTAAAAAAGTCGTCTTACTGCTTCGTCGTTAGAGGTAGGAAGAATTATTTGGATGAGGCATAATGTTTTTTTTTTAAGGTATCCTTTCAGAACCAGGATTTTGCTGTAATCTCCACCTTTGGGACAGGAGGACTGGCGATCGCAGTATGGCCAATGTAAAAGAAAATACATTGCTGACCGTCTTCTTCTGCCATTACTTACACCTATAGTCGTTTCTCATGACACCCATAAGAAGAAAAGGGATGGCGCTCTCCTTGTTTTATGCCGCCACCACATCACTTACAAAAATCCTCTAAGAAGAAGCCAAGAGATGACATGTTGAGTGAAAATATTAATAACTAGATACACAATAATCGTTAATAAAGTTTCTTAACTAAATGTGTACCCATTTTACATAAGAGTGCATCTTTAATATAACCTATATGAAGCTATAGTGGTCCAACCTGGGCAACGGCATCTTTGGTTTTCTAACCAATGATGACGGCTAACAGATCCCTCTGCGGTGGAAGGCTTCGTGAGAGGCCGCCTGGATGCTACCCTCCTGCCGGAGTCTAGCGCCAAACAGTGTTTCTGTGTTCCGCTGGTATGTGAGAGAACCAGTACCTCTGGGTAAGCTCACTCCATCTTAGGCTTCTTCTTAACCGTATAGTTAAGTATGTTGTCAAGAGCAAGCCCATTATTTAAAAAAAAGTATCGAATATATACAACACAAACATGACATAAATATCCATAAGTAACTTTGCCGGGTTATAAAGTTGACTTTGACATAAAAGCAACGTCAATCATTCAGTTGTCTCTGACTCATGTCAATCATTTAATAGAAAACAGTTTAGGTGTCAATTATGTATCGGACTGTTTGTATAACTCTTTAGTTCTTATTATGATGAAGGTTTTAATGACGTGTCTCGCCGACGGCAACTCGACGCCCTCTACCATCGCCCTAGGCTATCCACCAGGCCTTGCAATCCCGCCAGGTCCGCCAATCTCCTTACATATCTGTTGTGAGGTGCTTTTCCTACCGAGACTGACTTTGTGCATTTGCGAGAGGGAGCCGCTTCAATGAAATCGGGTAGGAACGTGAATTTTGGGAGTGAATAAGGGTAGGGATGCTGCTGTAACAGAAAGGTTAAGACAGCAGCAGCTCGGGGTAGTAAATAATAATAATAAAAAAGACGTGTGGCACTCGGAGACTGCCGCGGTAAAGCTATTGCATAGCATTTTTTATCAACTTATGCAATTATAAAACTAAAAAGTATCACCGCTGTGCCGGTCGGAGTGGGGGGTGTTAGGTTATTTTCGTTACAGAATTTCTGGATTCGGTCTCCACGCTCAAGGCCCGTGATAGAAGCTATGCAATAGCTTAATTTTATAATTTTATGTATTTTCTAATTTTGACTTTTGTAATTAAATTTTTCTGTTATTTTGGCAGATATGGTTACCATAGGCAACCGTACTGTCAAAATCCTTATTTTCTTCTAAATTTTTTTAAATTTCGGAAATTCAAAATTTTTCGATCGTGCCTCGCCCCGGGTGTGTGGGTGTGGGTGTTACATTATTTTCGTTACGGAATTTCTGGATTCGGTCTCCACGCTCAAGGCCCGCAATAGAAGCTATGCAATTATAGCTTAATAAAAAATTAATATTTTTCAGTCATGCCACACTGGACTACACAGAGCCATCTAGTCCCAAATTAAGCTACTACTATGTAGTTTGTCGTATGGGGTACTAGACAACCGATAAACTTACAATTTTTTTTTGTAAATATCTATTTATAATACATAGAAAACACCCAGACCAGTACAAACAGACATGTTCATGCACACAAATATTTGTACTGTGCGGGGATCGAACCCGCGACCCATGGCTCAGAAGCAGCGTTTACTACCACTGATCCAAATGGTCGTCGCCGGAGTTCTTATTATATATCGATAAATATACCGTATCAAATCTTTCTCCCACATCTGCGTAACGGAATGAAGTCAAACGCTTACCGTGACGGTTCGTTACCCAGACCCACCATTACCCCTCTCATCAAATTTCCACTTTATTCCCCCGCATTAGCTATGAAATAATTTTAAGATGCACGGGACAATTCACGGGTCGTCGATGTAGCTTAGCGGAGCGTACTGTGCATTTTATTGGAAAAGCAAATGATTGAATGGAACTGAAATGAAAGATATTTTACGGATTTAGTACGCGTTTATTTTTGATTTAACCTGACGTTTCGAACCCATTGCAGCGTTCATGGTTACGGGCAGATGACCTCGATGAAATTTAACACGAAGATAGGTAATAGACTAAATAGTAGATAGGTTACTTTCTATTCCTGAAAGAAGGGCAGTTGTCGTAAGAAAGTTTATTCTCGCCTACGAAGTGTGTAGCTAGTATAATAATACAGTTTCGGATCTGGCTGAACGTTAACCTGCTTTAGCTTCTTTTATTTGGCAACTATACAATTTAAAAAAAAACAATATGAAAACTTTTTCGTCCCTAAATCAATTAATACATTTTTACAACTTAGGTCTGTGGCACATCTAGTTAAGTAAGCAAAACCTGCAAACAAATTTCGAATTCCCTGCTACTGAAGGTCTATTAAAACTTCGACACCGGTAATTTTAGAAGCGGTATAAACCAGTTAAATCTGGTTTAAGCTTTTACAGTGTTTCCACATTACGTGCTTTTGAAGTAATGTGTGGAAGGTGGATTGAGAAGTTAGTATTAAATTGTATCAGATAAAACTTGGATGAAGTATGAGGTTTTACGTATTACATTATCGAGACGTCACTTTTTGAGAAGGCGTTGGCTTAGGATAGGTGTCCAGTTCATAAATCCGAATGTCAAATGAAAAAGAAAATAGAAGCTTTCATGATGACTCTTATTTTTGATGTAGCCATTACATTTTATGATGTTAAAATCATCAATTTTGTTTTTCTTTACAAGAATTTAGAATAAGGATACTGCATATTAATAATTTACTTCTTAACTTTAGACTATCATTCAAGGACTTGGCGTAAAAGCCTTGTTTTTATGAATTTCATATTGCGTCAGTGGCTTATCATATGATACTTCCGAGGTATAAAGCCAATTTACAAATCTATATTCACCGGGAATTGTACCCGCTACTCCTGGGTAATAGCGGTCCACCACACCACAACATCTGAACCATGTCGCTGTAAAAATAAAAATTATTTATTTATTGCCAAGAACATGGTAACAAAAGATCTTAGACCTATGCACAAGTAAAACATATTTTGCTATTGATTTACGCGTAAAAATATTAATTGTTTTACAAAATCTATGCATCGTTATTGTTATCAGATATAGGTTCGAGAATTAATTTTTATGCCAATTGATTTATGTAAATAAAAATGAATCACCAAAATGTATGTATGCAGGATGTACACATTTACCGCCCGCCCCAAAGCTATAATTTTTTTGCCGCCCCTACTGACCTCTATAATTAGATACACTGTTCAGAATAACGTTATATCCTTTTTTTTAAATTTTATCGGTATATTTTTGAGCTAAGAAAAACAAAGCTTTGTTTTTACTGATCTAATTACATTTTATTTTGAGTCCATTTTGCCGCCCCTCCTAATTGTGCCGCTCTAAGCTTCAGCTTTTTCAGCTTCTATAAATCCGGCACTGATGTATGCGCAAAGCTAGCTTTCTATTCTACCCGTGACCATTAACGCTGTAAGTAAAGTGTTCGAAACGTCGGGTTTAATCTATACTAATATTATAAAGCTGAAGAGTTTGTTTGTTTGTTTATTTGAACGCGCTAATCTCAGGAAGTACTGGTTCGAATTGAAAAAATATTTTTGTGTTGGATAGTCCATTTATCGAGGAAGACTAAGCTATATAACATCATGCTGCGACCTATAGGAGCAAAGCATCAGTGAAAAATGTTGCAAATATAATCGCGATCATAATAACAGAAACTGACGCGGACGAAGTCGCGGGCAACAGCTAGTCATAAATAAACGCGTACTAAATCCGTAAACATATCGTTCATTTCAATGTATAGTGTTCGCGTAAACTCAAGAAAACAGTTTTTATTTTGTTATGTTTGAAATGGTCAGGAGAAGAATTTTATGACAGAGAATTAAAGAAAGCCTGTTCTCAAAATATCCACATGAAAAGTGGGTAAAGGGTAAACGTGGTCATAAACATACCTTTGGCTTGTATTATCTTCACGTTTAAACCCATGCAAAGCAGGCATTTCCGTGCCTGCTAACGTGTAAAGTAGCAGCCTATAATCGTCCCACTGCAGGGAAAAAGCCTCCATCATTGAATTCAAGTTACCACAGCAATGATGGGTACTGGCATAATCAACGCTTGCCAAATGCGGGTTGGATCACAAACCCGAGCAATGTTCGTAAATCCGAAACTTTTTGGTTTCCCGACCCGGGGATCGAACTCGGGACCCCGAGATCTTGGCGCGGTCTTTAAACAACTAGACCAACGGGGCGTCAGCTAATGTGTATTTAAATTTAACTTGTGTGAAAAAAGCGAATATACGTGTCAAAGTCAATACCTCTAAACTGTTCATAATCCATTCCACTCGTCTGAGGCCTCCTCTATATGGTCATAACATGTAAATTCAGCAAAAAACACACGTGACACTTTGAAAATAAACAAAAACGTGGACACAGCCCGGCCGATACATAATTGAACGCGTTCATCCGCCAGAAAATAGGGTGACCGTGCTTAATAAAATAAATAGGATTTTCTTTTGTTTTTGAAGTCCTTACGATAAGTTTGTCTTATATAATCAAAACAGTTTTTTTTCTGTCGACATAAAATTGTACCCAAAAAAGTTGTTTATTTTTATTTGTTTTATTTTATTTCTTAATAAGAAGACATAAACATTGTCAGTTAGAAATGGAAAATATGTGTTGGATTTACTACTAAACTTGAAGAGCTCTTTTAGATCATGAAGGTTTTTCTTCATTTGTGACAAGTTTTGAAAAATTAACACAAATAGTTAAAATTAGTCGAACCAATATCGAGCTGAGTAACTGATCAGATTTAATAAGATAATCAGATTTGCATAGGGAGGCTTAATTTGGTCCTATCCCAAACATGAGAAATAGTCTTTAGCATTTAAAAAAGAAAAAAATGTCTCTGTACAAAGTATTTTAACACTAAATCCTTAAAATTGTTAAAGGTATCATGCACAAACATTGACATTGAAAAGCAATTGATAGACAACTGGCAAATTAGAAAAGTCCTACTAAAACATAGCTATATGCTGACCCTAGCTGCAATGTAAACCGAACTGAATTAATAGCGTGCCTGCTGCATGAAACATGTCGCCATCTCGGTTTGCTGATCTGCGTTTGCCATCTATCTGTTACACCATTAAATTATACACTCCGGGTTTATATTACACATAAAAACAGGGTAAGAAAAATGGGGTTGACTTTGTGAAATTTTAAAACTGATTGTGATAAAACTTTGAAACGATAGAAGCGTGGAGCCACTAATGTAAATGACTTTCGTCATGTGTCGACCACGAAACTGGTTAGCATCACCTCTTCTCATCCTATGGGTGTCAAAGAAGGAGACTTAGAATTGACAGAAAGGGACAAGTAGCTGTACCTATCTTCTTTCTCTGATGTCGGGCTTAAACAAAATAGCAGAACCACTTCTCGTCCTGTGGAGGTCGAAAGAGGCGACTACTAGAAGATTACCTCCAACTTTCGGCAATTCGCCAGCCTTGGCAAGTATGGCAAAATGTATTTTGGACAGGCTTATGTCGACCAAATGCTATTCATATGTGTCAGGCAATCCAGATCAGTGATAGCGTTACAATCGTGATTTTAAAGATAGTTACCATGAAGGATTAAAGCGGTATTATAAAAATAAAATAAAATAAACGTGGTAACATTTTAAATATTGTTCTGATCACAAGGTAGAGAAGAAACAACGAAGGTACCAAAAACACCTAGACCCGAGAAAATACATTTTCTACATTGACGCAATCGGAAATCGATCCCAGGACCTTCGAGGCACCGAAACCGATGTGTATGCCGCTCCGCCACAGTCTCGTCGCTCGTCTTATTTTAATTAGGTTATCAGAAAGTAATGTCATCTATCTATCTATCTCATATAAAAATAAATTTGCTGTTCGCTAGTCTCGCTAAAACTCCAGAACAGCTGGACCAATTTGGCTAATTTTGGTCTTGAAATATTGGTGGTAGTTCAGGGAAGGTTTAAACGGTGAGAAATTATGGAAAAAATTCGAGAAAGAAAATAAAAAAAATCATTTTCCGAAACAAACTGTTAAACGAAGGGCGACCTTTAATGTCGTTAGGAACAGTGGTCAATGAAATATTAATATATTATACCACAGTTTCGAACTCGCTTCGAAGAAAAACATATCTTGACTTTGACACACTGATTTGTGGTGTTGTCGTACTATCGATAGTTGGACTATCGATGGTTGACCTTGAAAATAATTTTTATAGTATCAATAGGCTGATACCTCAGTTTGGTATTGATACAATATAGTGCAATACTATAGTATTGGATAAAAATATTGTAACTACAATCGATACAAGTATCGATATTAACGAATCGATAGCTCAGTTTGGTACAATAGTATTTGGAATCATATAGTGCAATAGTTACTATCGATAGTTTTAATTATGAATATTGTAACTACAATCGATACTAGTATCGATAAAGTTTTGTCCTATCGATCGTGACCTTTACATCAATCAAATAGTAATACTGCATAATTTTTTTTTCTTTAGTAAGTTTTAGCGGCCTCGGATACTTGTCCATACAGCCATATTTTTAGTAATAGTATTTTTTTTTACATTAAAACGTTGATGTTAGACGTTTTAATGCTTCGATGGAGTTTTTGGAGACAGTTGAAAGATTGAAGGAATTTAGAGAAGAAGAAAGAGGTGAACTGTTCGCGTTCCCGCGCAAAAATCACGGTCCACTTTTCTTGGTTACGACTCATATACCATCTTATTTCACCGAACTGTATATTATTCACTCGCACGATACTTTGTTTCGCAAAATAACACCACTTTTACGACCCAAAAATTACTATAAACAATAAAAATTCGATAAAATAATTTCAAACTTATCTCACGAACTCCCGCCATAAACTCCTACTGCATCAATACTATCGATAGTGTCGATACTTTTACATATTGCCTGTAAGTTTTTTTTTGTTATTGTGTACCTATGTACAATAAAGAATATACTAATCTAATCTAATCTATACTTTATATGATATTTTAAGCAATTAAATTGAAATTATAATATTAGGGGTTAAAGTATGAAATTGCCGTTTTGTATGGACGAAATCGAGAAAAGTCATTTTTCCGTACTAACAATTTTTTAGTTTTTTTAAAAACGCCAGAACCGTTTTTAATGCAATTAAAGGTGAAAGTTAGATGGTTATAAAGCTACGCATTATAGTATTTACATTTCTGAAAATCAAAGTATATAATACAAATATACTTAATTGAAGCAAGAAGGACAGCTGACACATTGTAAGGGGTCTTTTCAACGACTTCCTTTGAAGTAATAGGCACTAGTATTGTATTTTTTGTAGTCAAAAGTTACTTTATTTAGTTTTTGATACATTACAAAAAGAATTACGCAATAATATGACTATACTTAAGAGCTATAAACAAAATAAAAAGTGGGAAAATAATCGGCAATTTCATACTTTAACCCCTATTATCAGTATTTAAACTTAAAAAATTATGTCTCAGGCGGGAGTCGAACCCGCATCTCCTCGCATGCCGGGCGCGGCGCTTTAAACATTTAGCCACCGAGACACTACGTCATAGGCGCCCTGCGTGCGAGGAGATGCGGGTTCGTATCCCGCCTGAGACTTAATTTTTCAAGTTTAAATGCTAATCTAATACATCCATTATTGCACTATAGCGACCTATCGATACTGTCGATAACCTATCGATATTATTGATATGAATTTAACTATCGATAGACTATGTGCGGAAACACTACCTACACACGTGAGACATTATCATTAATTTGCCCTGTTAGATGTTATAGGGACAATCGATAACATTTTCTATCATGATTTTTAGGGTTCCGTACCCAAAGGGTAAAAACGGGACCCCATTACTAAGACTTCTCTGTCTGTCCGTCTGTCCGTCGCTCTGTCACCAGGCTGTATCTCAAGAGCCGCGATAGCTAGACAGTTGAACTTTTCACAGATTGTGTATTTCTGTTGCCGCAATGACAACAAATACTAAAAACAAAATAAAATGAATATTTAAGTGGGGCTCCCATACAACAAACCCGTTTTTTTGACCTTTTTGGTACGGAACCCTTCGTGCGCGAGTCCGACTCGCACTTGGCCGGCTTTATTAAATTGTTCTTTAGGCAATTAAATTGTTACTGTAAATTGAAAATACAATACTTTGAATAAGAATTATTCGACTCCCTGAGGTGGGACTCGAACCTTCCGCTTGCCGGGCGACGGGTTTAACCACTAAGCTACTCAGTTTTTGGGTCGATGAACTTATTCAGTTTGTTGGAGGTACTCGTAGTAACCGAAAACTTTAATGAAACTCCGCTGGCTTAAAAATTCGACGAAACAAAAAATGACTAAGTAAGGTTAGACCAGTTGCCTGTAAGCGAAAGGTATGGGTTCGAGTCCAAACTGAGGAAGTCAGAAGTTTATTATTCATAGAATCAAAAAATATTTTTCATTAATTTAAATTTTTAAGGTATTGTATTTTTTATTTTCTGCCATATTAAAGACTAGCTGATGCCCGCGGCTTCGCGCGCGTGGTATTTGATCTGTTACAAAGTTTTCGTCATGACTCAACCACCTCTCCTCCACTCTTTTGCTCCACTTCCTTTGCCTACGGTGCCGGGGGTGGCCATCTCGGGCGAGGTGGTGGTGGGCACTTAGTGGGAGCCGATACGTCGTTGCCGGCTTACCGGGGCCCGTTGATACAATAGTTAATCTAAAAGGGGCCGATTTGTACTATCGTTTTAAGGATCCGGTGTTGGTTCTCCTAGCGTACCGTGGTCCAATCGAGCTCGCATCACATGTTTTTGTATTTACATGAAATAATTTGAAGCTTTAAAAACTGTCAATGCTGTAGTACATCAAACCATTCAAAGCAGCTTGCAAGGCTTTATTCGAATATGATCAACACGGGCGTAGAGCCCTAAAAGAAGTGCCCCTGGTAAAAAACACATTCTTAGTTTCCAGTAGGTAAATCCATTTTTCTCGATCCTTATGCGTTAAAAAGGCGATTTTACAAAGACAATTTGCTTGCTTACTACGTTTGGATAAAAGACCTAGATCGGACGGTGGACGACGACCTAGAAGGGGTAGTACCAACATCAACCAACACAAATAATAAAACACACAATTTTTGCACCGTTTTTCACCCCCTCAAATATTAAATTATTAAAAAAACATTACAAAATATATACAACATCTATACTAATATTATAAAGCTGAAGAGTTTGTTTGTTTGTTTGAACGCGCTAATCTTAGGAAGTACTTAAAGCTTAAAACTAAGGCTTAAAGCTAAATATAACATCACACTGCGACTAATAATAGGAGCGGAGCATCAGTGAAAAATGTTGCAAAAATAATCGCGATCATAATAACAGGTGTACAACCAACACTAATTTTATTCTATACACTTTTTTAGATTTCCCTACATTTGTCTCCGTATAAACAAAAATGATTAAGTTCTAAATAATACCATGGTGTTTGTAAGCACTGATATTTATTTTTTGAATATGTAAATATAGATAAGACAGCCAATAGGAATATTCAAGTTTTGACAAAATTTTCGTTACATAGTCTCCTTATTTCTTCGTCAACTTTGTCCTTCAGGGCGTATGGAATACGTCGTGGCTAAATGAAAATTGGTGTCACATTTTCTTTACGCACTAATTGAGCGTTATAGTTTGATATACAAACAAGAGTTCCGTCATTTTTCAACAATTTTGAGTTGTAGATAATTATTTACTAACTGAATTTTAACTAACTCCTCAAATTCTAACTCACAAGGATCCCGTGGAGCACATACATATAATATAATACGTTTTCCGATGTAATTCTGGGCTCAAAGATGTTATAAACGTGTATTTCCTTGTATCGATAATACTCGTATCATTACATCTGTTCAGTTTTTTAAGTAAGAATCCAACCGTTAAATGAAGTTTTTGAATGTTTCGTCCTTGTTTAATGGTACTGAGTTCAATTTAGATGTCCTAAGGTTTGTTTGTGACCGACCTTTGCTCCTCAGTACCTCCTGCATACATGCTGGAATTGTTTCGTGCTGTCGAATTCAAACTCTGCAGTTTTAGTTTAAGCTGTGTTGTAATTTCCTGAAAGTTATGTTTTTCTTCAATCTCATTTTCCAACTGCGGGTCATCAGTGATATTATTATTTTTTTAGTTGTATCTCTTCAAAATTATTCTTGGTAATTTTGTACACTTGTCACACACTAATTAGAAATTTCTCGTAGGGTTTGTATCTGGCTGCCGAATTTTATATATAATGCAGCCTTAAATTGAAATTCGTGTACGTTTTAACTTAGTTAATTCATCCATTTCGGCGCCTATTATTAAATTCTAAAATAATACCATTCTATGTAAGAAATGGTATTTAGTTTCTGATTGACACATTGAATGTCATAACAAACTAAGTGAAGTACAAATATGTAAAGAGTATGGATATGACGCGGAACCGAACAAACTTTGCCCCTATTTTTTATCCCCTTAAAGATTAAACTTTCGAAAATCCTGAAAGACGTCATTCATAATTTCTAATCAGGTAGCTGGATACCAATTTTCATCGACTTAGCTTCAAAACTGACGGAGTTTCATACAAACTTATGGGGCCCTTTTTACCCCCTTAGAGCCGGAATTTCCAAAATTCCTTTCTTAGTGCTCACCTACACTATAACAGAAAGCACGGCGAAAATTTTCAGATTTTAAATCCCAGTAGTTTGGGCTGTGCGTTGATATGTCAGTCAGTCAGTCATTAAATCAGTTTTCATTTTTATATATATAGATAGACTAGCTGATGCCCGCGGCTTCGCACGCGTGGGTTTTGATCTGTTACAAAGTTTTCGTCACGACTCACCCCCCTCTCCTCCACTCTTTTCCTCCACTTTCTTTGCCTACGGTGCCGAAGGTGCCCATCTCGGGTGAGGTGGTGGTGGGCACTTAGTGGGAGCCGATACGTCGTTGCCGACTTACCGGGGCCCGTTGATATAATAGTCTGATGAAAGGGGCCGATTTAAACTATTTAGGGATCCGGTGTTAGTTCTCCTAGCGAACCGTGGTCCAAGCGAGCTCGCACCACATCTGTTTGCATTTACATGAAATCTGAAGTACAATATCGTTTGAAACTTTCAAAACTGTCAACGCTGTAGTACAACAAACCATTCAAAGCAGCTTGCAAGGCTTTATTCGAATATGATCAACACTGGCGTAGAGCCCTGGAAGAAGTGGCCCTGTGTCAAAAACACATTCTTAATTTCCAACCAAGTAGGTTACCATTTTTCTCGATCCATAAGCGTTAAAAAGGCGATTTTACAAAGACAATTTGCCTACATACTACGTTTGGATAGAAGACCGGTGTAGTACCAGCATCGGTGTAGAGCTCTGAAAAAGCCAGTCCTATGTCATTCTCCCTTCATGATCGATAAACGAAGTTTCAAGTACCTCAATATGATGTTAAACACAAATAATTAACCACAAAATTTTCAACCGTTTTTCACCCCCTCAAATATTTAATTATAAAAAAATCCTTATAAACAACATAATAAAATTTATACCAAAAAGCTGACGTAGTTTCACAAAACTTTCATGTGGAATGTGGGTTCGAGGCATGAAGGGTAGAGGATGATCAGTAGGATAAAAAGTGTTCAGAAACTTGACAGGTTAGAGAACTAATTCGACTGTACTGACCACTGTGTCTACAAATTTTTATATTTCTTCAGCTTCAAATGATGTCAGCAAAACATCATTAATTACTGCTGCTAGGTCATTAGTGGGTGCGTGGTGGTAGCTATTCCTAAGTTAAACAACACGGAATTATGAAGTGAGGTGATTTTTTTTTCAATGTTTTATTTTCATGTTTTAAAAGTGTATTTTTTTTAAATATGGAGGATATTAAATAAAAAGATAATTTGGATGCGTTAGAAAGGCAGTTTCACTAAACAAACTTTGCCAGGCCCCCAAAAGCGGTGCGTCCTAGAAAAAATAAATCGTTACTAAATGGAAGTTTATCAAATTATCTTCTAAATGGAAGCTTGTCAAATGGTCTACCAGTCTATATTGGTTTAATCCACCAGTCAGCTGCTTAGTGTTGTTGCAACACACCTGTTACCTTTTCCTGCCTGAAATACGGGTCTATGCCCAGTTTAGGAATTATTTTTGTACTGCCTAATATAGTTGATAATGTCATAAGGTACAACAATGTAATTCTATACACTTTTTTCGATTTCCCAACATTTGTCTCTACCGTATAAAGAAAAAACTGCCAAGTGCAAGTCGGACTCGCGCACGAAGGGTTCCGTACCATTGACTACGAAAACAACATTAGGTACCTACATTAATTTAGTTAATGTAGTGCCTACCTGTTACCATTTATTGATATCAAGCAAAAGTAAGCAAAAAATTGTTTTTTTTGTGTGGGAACCTCCCTTAAATATTTATTTAATTATTGATTATTAAAGTTAGAAATATAACTGAGTACTTTGAATATTTCAAGTGCCTACCTGTTGCCATTATTAATATTGAACAAAAAAGGACAAAAAAATCGCGTTTGTTGTATTCCCATACAACAAACGCGATTTTTTTTGTCCCTTCAATATTTGTTTTATTTTGTTTTTAGTATTTGTTGTTATTGCGGTAGCAGAAATACATAATTTGTGAAAGTTTCAACTGTCTAGCTATCGCGGCTCTTGAGATACAGCCTGGTGACAGGCAGACGGACAGACGGACAGACAGCGAAGTCTTAGTAATAGGGTTCCGTTTTTACCCTTTGGGTACGGAACCATAAAAATGATTAAGTTCTAAATAATACCATTCTTATGGTAAGTACCGATATTTATTTTCTGTATATGTACCAATATACATATAGATAAGACATCCAATAGGAATTTTCAAGTTTTGTCTTTTCGTTACATAGCCTCCTTATTTCTTCGTCAACTTTGTCCTTCAGGGCATATGGAATACGTCGCGGCTAGATGAAAATTGGTGTCACATTTTCTTGAAGCACTAATTGAGCTTTGTAGTTTGATATTCAAACAAGAGTTCCGTCAAACACCATTGTTAAATCTTCTAGTAATCTGTCCAATTTTGAGTTGTTGATAATTTACTAACTGAATTTTATCCAACTCTTCAAATTCTAATTCGCAAGGATCCCGTGGAACACAAAAATATAATATAATACGTTTTCTGATGTAATTCTGGGCTCAAAGATGTATGATTGACGTGTATTTCCTTGTATCGATATCATCACATCTGTTCAGTTTTAAGTACGCATCCAACCGTTTAAAGATGTTTTTGCATGTTTCGTCCTTGTTTAATGGTACTGAGATAGATAGATAGATAGATAACACTTTATTGCACAAAATAAAAGAAAACAAATAAATTACAAAGAAGAGAAAATGTACAAATAGGCGGCCTTATCGCTTTAAGCTATCTCTACCAGACAACCTTTGGGTAGAGGAAATTTAGCTTTAGTAGAGTAGGGGTAGCACTGTGCAAGACAAGCGATGTATAACAGATACAATAACATACATGTTACTAAAATACAATACACATATACCTACATACCAATACCTAATATACAATACACATAATACAAAATAATATACCTACTTAAAATACATACACCTACCTAAAGAACAGTATAATATTTTAAATAATGATAAATAAAAATAACCATCCACACATACACGAACCGACATAGTTAACCTAATGCTGCGATCGCGACAGGAAAAGTGTTTTGACCCTGGTCTTGAAAATAGGAAGTGACTCGGATTGTCTAATAGTTAATGGCAAAGAATTCCATAAGCGGACAGACTGAACAGTGAAGGATTGTGAGTAGTATTGTGAAGAATGGGAAGGGAAAGATAGTAATAGTTTACGACCCGAGCGCAAATTATCTGGACCACTGGTCAGCTGCAAGAATTTAAAACGTTCTTTGAGATAGCAAGGAGTCCGCGGGTTAAATAATACAGAGTATAGTAATGAAAGAACATGCAGATCACGACGGGGACGAATAGAGAGCCAGTTAAGCTGAGCTCGAAACATGGAAACGTGATCATACTTCCGTAAGCCAAAGATAATACGTATACAGAAATTTTGAAGGCGCTCAAGCTTATCGAGGGATTTTTCATTGAGATCGAGATAGCAGCATTCAGCATAATCTAGAATTGGCAGAAGTAAAGCCTGAACCAGAGCAATTTTTTCTGAGTTCAATTTAGATGTCCTAAGTATTGTTTGTGACCGACCTTTGCTCCTCAGTACCTTCTGCATACATGGAATTGTTTCCTGCTATCGGATTCAAACTCTGCAGTTTTAGTTTAAGCTGTGTTGTAATACCCTGAAGGCTATTTTTTTCTTCAATCTCAGTTTCCAACTGTGGGTCATCAGTAATATTATTTGTAGTCGTATCTCTTCCAAATTATTCTTGGTAAATTTGTTCATTTGTCACTTCACCAGCTGATCACTTACTAATTTTAATTCATAATCAGAAATTTCTCGTAGGTTTTGTATCTGGCTGCCGAATTTTGTAATGCAGCCTGTAATTAAAGTTCTACACGTTTTAATTCAGTTAATCATCCATTTTGGCGCCAATTATTAAATTCTAAAATAATATCATTCTGTTTGTAAGAAATTACCTATTTATTTTCTGATTGACACATTGAATGTCATAACAAACTAAGTAAAGTCAGAGAGTACAAATATGTAAAGAGTATGGATATGACGCGGAACCGAACAAACTTTGCCCCCATTTTTTATCCCCGTAAAGATTAAATTTTCAAAAATCCTGAAAGACGTCATTCTTAATTTTTAATCAGGTAGCTGGATACCAATTTTCATCGACTTAGCTTCAAAACTGACGGAATTTCATACAAACTTATGGGGCCCTTTTTACCCCCTTAGAGGCGGAATTTCCAAAATTCCTTTCTTAGTGCTAACCTACACTATAAAAGGAAGCACGGTGAAAATTTTCAGATTTTAAATCCCAGTAGTTTGGGCTGTGCGTTGATATGTCTGTCAGTCAGTCAGTCAGTCAGTCATTAAATCAGTTTTCATTTTTATATATTTAGATTACGTGTAAAGTCGGTACGGCAAATAAAGTAAAGTAAAGTAAAGTAACAGCCTATAATCATCCCACTGCAGAGAAAAGGCTTCCATCACTGAATTCTAGTTTCCACAGCTATAAAACATACTGGCATTATCACCACGCTTGCCAAATGTGGGTTGGTGATCACAAACCCGAGCAATGTTCAAAAATTCGAAATTTTTGATGCACGACCCGGGGATCGAACCGGGGACCCCGAGATCATGGCCCGGTATTTAAACCACTATCTATACTAAGAGGCCCAATTACTCCCAACCCAAACGCGTCCTCACGTGACAAATCGAATTCCGGTAACTTGTACCAACCGGGACTAAGTAACTACGTCCTTGATAAAACCTACCCTTAACCCTGCCTAGCTACTATCTAGCTCCTTCCGAATCAAGATCTTCAATCCTCCTTCGTTGTTAAATGTTTGTCCAAAACATCGTAAACAAGACTTTTGCTGATATAATAAAAAAAGTCGCTTTAAGCGGGTAAAAATGTTACAAAAATATCATTTTTAATACAAAGCGAGATTTTCCTTAACAGATATTGCTTCTTTTTTAATAAAGCATACCTTTGTGTCGTGATTGTGATAAATTATTTTTTAAACGTTTACCTTCCGCTTTTAAAAGGAACGTAGGAAACTGAAAAATTATAATAATATGGTGTTTTAAGATTTTTTCAAAGAAAATAAATTGCTGGTGTATATTGGAAATAATTAAAAGTAGCAACCCATTACGCTCAATGTTGAGCACTCCTTAAGACTCTCTCCTTTTTAAGGAGAGGGGTTAAATCCTTAGTGTCACCACGCTGCACGCTGGCCTAGTGCGGGTTGGTGAACGGCAAGGGCGACGCTGTGGCAACATCACCCCGCCGTTGGACGTTTCGCAAGCCGCCCGAAGGCCTCCAACAGGGCTTAACGACTGTAATCTCGTGACAACAGCCGGGACTGACGGCTTAACGTGCCCTCTGAAGCACGGAAGCGCTCATGGTATGATGCCACAAACGGTCACCCATCCAACTAGTGACCGCGCCCAGTGTGCTTAACATTATTTATCTGTGACATTAGTGACAGAAACTGATCACTAAGAAGCATTGGGCTATGAGAGCTTCATTGGTAATAATTACTCGTACTTAATGAAATTTTTTCAACTGTCTTAAGTAAGACTTGAACCCACAAACTTCCCAGCGACTGCTTTAACCAGTTGAGCTACCAGCTCATTGTTTGTGTTGACAAATTTATTCAAAGCTATTTTTTTTGCGCTGTGAGCCAGCGGCGTTTCATATATTTTTTGGCTATGTACCCCCAATATATTATGTATTTCTATATTTTTCTACGTTTCATTTACTTTCTTTTATTTAATTTTATGACAATAAAGTTAACAACTTGTAATGAAGTAAAATCAATCTACTTTTAACAATGTATTTAGAGGTTTCTCAAAAAATATAATCGCCAAGCTTGTCACTCGATCGTAGCTTAACAAATTGTTGACAAAAGACACTGCTGCACTTTTTTTCTGGCATCTCTTACGACACCCATTGGGCAGCTAATGCTGCATTTTAGCGGTGTGCAGAATCAATCTTTTTCCGGATCAGGGATTTATAAATCTTTTCATCAAAAGATTTAAATCACTCTTTTAAATCTTTAAATCCCAAATACATCAAAGTAAAGATTTAATTGGACTCGTAACGTTAATGATTCTTTCAATCCAATGTGATTGGAAGAGTTGTCGGCGTTTTAAAGGATATGATAAGTTTTATATTCAATCATCTTCTATCTCTTTTCGTTTTTAGTCACGCTGCAATAGCAGTCTCGATCTACATCTTTTCGTGTTCTAATCAATCCTAACTGAACCTTAATATAGTAGATTCAAGGCTCAGTTA
This sequence comes from Anania crocealis, assembly GCA_949315895.1. Classification (NCBI taxonomy): domain Eukaryota; kingdom Metazoa; phylum Arthropoda; class Insecta; order Lepidoptera; family Crambidae; genus Anania; species Anania crocealis. Next base: position 2,982,943 of record OX438858.1, on the reverse strand, counting down.
AGATTTACACATTTAAAGATGTATCATCTTACTAGAGTTGATTGATACGGGGTTTATACCATGTACCTTAGTTTTTATGAGTTCCCGATATTTCGGCACTGTTGCAAGCGCCATGATCACGGGAGAACTGATGTCTATGCGGGTGGGTAGTTGTTAAGAGCAGACAAATCGGTCTACCCTCCGTCGTAGTCTTTTATTACACACGATACCGGTACCACTGTTTGAAAACTCACTATTACTACACTTCTGTTCTCGACACACAACACTTACAGTATCCAATCGAGATATAGCATTTTTTGAATTACTTCTGTTTCCGCAAATTTGAACCACTGGATTCCATACACTAGATAATTTAAAGCCATCTTCGCGATTGAAATTTTTGTGTTTGGTAATTTCAATCGCTTCTCTGACCATCCTTGGTATATAGTGGTGTTCTGTAGAAATTATCTTCGCGTTGTGAAACTCAATCCAGTGATTAGGACCCGAGTGTATGAGGTGTTCAGCGATAGCTGATTTATGTGTGTCGTTATTTTTGACCGCTTTAATGTGTTCCTTCACCCGGCAAGCCACCGTGCGTTTAGTTTGGCCGATGTACGAACTTCCACAACTGCAGTCAATCTTATAGACACCTGGTTTTTCTAAAACGAGATTGTCTTTAGGTGATCTTAGACACTGTGATACCTTTCTTTTTACACACGAATTGGCGAAACACGTTGCAAGTGTATTGCAGCGGTTGGTGGGACGAACGTCATCGCATGTCAAGGATTCTCGCCATTTTATAGACATTTTGCACCAAACTAAGGTGGAGATGAATGAGCTGATGGTCAGTTTTGACGTAGAATCGCTCTTCACTAATGTACCAGTAGCCGAATGTCTGGAAGTGGTAAAGGTGAAGCTACAAAACAACGACATCCCTATAGAGTATGCCAAGTTGATGCAACATTGTCTGTCGACAAACTATTTTTTGTATAGGGGTCAGTACTACCTGCAATTAGAGGGGGTCGCTATGGGTAGCCCCGTAGCTACAGTTGCTGCTAATATCTGGATGGAACATGTGGAAGAGAAAGCCATCGCCACTGCACCCACAGAAATTAAATTATGGAAGAGGTATGTCGACGACGTGTTTTGCATACTGAAATGTGACAGGGACGATGTTGAAATGAATTTAGCAAGTATTAATAGTATCCACCCCAAGGTTAACTTCACCTGTGAGATTGAGAATGACAGACAGCTGGCATTTTTAGATGTTAAAATTGGAGTGCGGGGAGACGGTTCACTTAGCCACTCAGTGTATAGAAAACCTACACATACTGACCGTTACCTTCACGCTACTTCGCACCACCACCCTAGACACCTCAACTCCGTAGTAGCATCCTTGACCAACCGTGCATATGATCTATGCGATGAAGAACACCTACAGGAGGAGCTAGATCATGTACAACATGTACTACGGAGAAATGGATACACCGGACGACTTCCTACCAGAAAACTGTTAAAACACCAAAGGTATAAGGTTGACAGGCAACCTGTGTTTTTGCCATACATAAAAGGAGTGACAGACAAGATCTCAAACATCCTAAAGAAATTCTCATTAAATACTGTCTTCACTCCCTTAAGAAAGGTATCACAGTGTCTAAGATCACCTAAAGACAATCTCGTTTTAGAAAAACCAGGTGTCTATAAGATTGACTGCAGTTGTGGAAGTTCGTACATCGGCCAAACTAAACGCACGGTGGCTTGCCGGGTGAAGGAACACATTAAAGCGGTCAAAAATAACGACACACATAAATCAGCTATCGCTGAACACCTCATACACTCGGGTCCTAATCACTGGATTGAGTTTCACAACGCGAAGATAATTTCTACAGAACACCACTATATACCAAGGATGGTCAGAGAAGCGATTGAAATTACCAAACACAAAAATTTCAATCGCGAAGATGGCTTTAAATTATCTAGTGTATGGAATCCAGTGGTTCAAATTTGCGGAAACAGAAGTAATTCAAAAAATGCTATATCTCGATTGGATACTGTAAGTGTTGTGTGTCGAGAACAGAAGTGTAGTAATAGTGAGTTTTCAAAAAGTGGTACCGGTATCGTGTGTAATAAAAGACTACGACGGAGGGTAGACCGATTTGTCTGCTCTTAACAACTACCCACCCGCATAGACATCAGTTCTCCCGTGATCATGGCGCTTGCAACAGTGCCGAAATATCGGGAACTCATAAAAACTAAGGTACATGGTATAAACCCCGTATCAATCAACTCTAGTAATAGTGACCATGGAAGTTTAAATCATGTATCATCTTTTCGTGTTTCAATCAATCCTAAATAAATCTTAACTCAATACTGTACGTCACCAGGCTGTATCTCAAGAGCCGCGATAGCTAGACAGTTGAAATGTTCACTAATTATGCATTTCTGTTACCGCAATAACAACAAATACTAAAAACAAAACAAAATAAATGTTTAAGGGTAACATACAACAAACCCGTTTTTTAGGCCGTTTTGGTACGGAACCCTTCGTGCGCGAGTCCGACTCGCACTTGGCTGGTTTTATTTTGAATCACTCCGCAGTTACACACCCCTACTGCATTTCTATTTTAAGCTAACATCACGTATCATTGAAATTTAATTAGCACACTTAATCATCTATTACCAAACGGTGATACAGTCGATTCAGATTAATAATTCCACCCGAATAGATAGGAGGGTCTGCGACAAATCAACTCACGGCTGAGCAGATACGTTGAGATAAAATGCAAATCGTAATAGACGCACTCGATTTTGATTTATCGATTTAGTGAATTAGGGATGTGCTGTGCTAGGAATGTCAACTGACAACAAATAGAAGGTACACAATTTGATGCTATTTCTGTTGTCATTCAACGAATTTTCATGATTTTTAGTCTGTATAAGTCGCTTTTAGGTTAAAAAAGAGGAGTAGATAGGAATCTAAATTATGACAAGGTCTATGATAAGGTATTTTTAGCCACTAAATTACATCTTTATTATAAAAAAAAAAGACGTGTGGCACTCGGAGACTGCCGCGGTAAAGCTATTGCATAGCATTTTTTATCAACTTATGCAATTATAAAACTAATAAGTATCACCGCTGTGCCGGTCGGAGTGGGGGGTGTTAGGTTATTTTCGTTACGGAATTTCAGGATTCGGTCTCCACGCTCAAGGCCCGTGATAGAAGCTATGCAATAGCTTAATTTTATAATTTTATGTATTTTCTAATTTTGACTTTTGTAATTAAATTTTTCTGTTATTTTGGCAGATATGGTTACCATAGGCAACCATACTGTCAAAATCCTTATTTTCTTCTAAATTCTTTTAAAATTCGGAAATTCAAAATTGTTTGATCGTGCCTCGCCCCGAGTGTGTGGGTGTGGGTGTTAGGATTATTTTCGTTACGGAATTTCTGGATTCGGTCTCCACGCTCAAGGCCCGCGATAGAAGCTATGCAATAGCTTAAAAAATATTGTACTATGTTTTGAAACTGTTTTTAGGCAACTAAGTATTTATTAATTGAAAATAAAGTTCCTTAGTTTAATTTTCGACTGTCCTGGGGTTTGAACCTACAAGAGCAGTCGCCCGGTAAGCGGAATTATATTTTTAAAATTTACTTTATGTAAAATACTACTAATAATGGTATAGGGTACTAGCAGTGACAGGGGTAATATAGTTAATAAGTCGTGTTCTAGTTTTCCTTGTCAGTTTGTTCTGAGTATTATTTGAAAACAGCACAGGATTTCTATTTATTACTAGCGGACAGGCAAACTTCGTATCGCCTCAGAATAGTTAGTATTTGTTTTGATTAAATGTCATTGTCATCAAATATGGCGTGGTTGGTAAACATTTTATAAAAATATATATTTATATAATAAATTTTATTTGTGGTTATTTTTTCATTTTTCTTAATAGTTATCATCCTAATAAAAAAGTAAAGTAAATTTCCCGACGAATACAAATTTAAAAACACAAAAATCTAAAAATCGATATGTATAAAATAAAGTCGTGTTAGTTTTAAATATAAACCAAAAAGTTCTATAAACTACGTATTTGTCACGATAGGTATATACTTTGTAATAGATCACTGTTCCAAACAAAATTAGGGTACCTAGCCTACAAGATGGTATTAAAACACATCTTAGCTGTCATGGGCCTAATTATCTTGGTTGCGTAGTGTTTTTTCATGCTCTACATTAGTTTTAGTTAAAAAGGTTTTAATGCCCATTTAATTTGGCGACAACATCAAAGTTGTACCCCGGAAAGCACTCAGCAACATTCTTCAGTTTCCAATTTCAATGGATGACGATCCATCCCAATTTTCCGGTGCGAATCCAATGTTATAAGAAAAGTTTTTCTGTGACCGTTCCCAAAGGATTCTCTCAATTACATCGGCATCCCTAGAGATAGTCGGGTTGCGGAAGCCTATCCTTGCGTTGATGATAACTCGACATAGACTACTTCGGTTATCGGAGATCTCATCTTTTGTGTTGGGAGAACTGACTTACTAAGGCGTTTTAAATGTTACTTTACTTTACTAAGGGATAAGACGGTAAAAGAAAGATAGCTAAAATTGATAATACAATAAATTCCTGGAATAAAAGTTTTTTTTTAAATTTGTTGTCTTAGGTGGGGTAGTTGTCTTATCTCCTAATTAATTAAAATTGTCTTAGATGGGGCATGAACCCAAAACCTTCTGTTACCTGGCGACTGCTCTTAACAAAGAAGCTACAAAGGCATTGTTTGTGTCAACGAATTTATTCAAGGCTTTTTACGGTGTCAGCCAGCGGCTTTCATCATGTTTTTGTATCTGCAACATCCGAGAGAAATATTTTTACAAATATTTTAGAATCAATTAAGATGAAACAGTTTTATAAATGCTTTGAGACTGTGTATTATTCTTAAAATTCTTTGATTAAACACATTTCGAATGTCTTATAGTCGAACAACAAGTCGCTTAAAATCACAAATTTAGTACAAATACTGCTTTAAGGATGCTGATGGAGTTGCGTTAAGCTGCAGTGCCTCAGGGTTGTTTGCTAAGGCGACGGTGTAATGTTTCCACAGTATCATACGAATACGTCTACGGTCACGTTCCGTGGCGCAGTGGAATCTTGCTGGGCCCCTGATGAATAAAACTTGGACTGAGAAAAATTGTAAAATGTATAAGTACTCGTATTAATCTAAATACATATAACAGAGCACACGTTGTGCCTACTTAGGCAAGCAGACGGAATGACATTCGCGTCATTGTCGCTATGATTCAGTAGACCAAATAAGTAGATTGTGTTCATTTACTTAACAACGTCTCTGTACAGTCCAACAATATTTTGTATTGATTGTGTTAAATAAAATTAAACCTTACTTAAGTCTACGGTCACTTGAAACTTTGAAAAAATCTTCTAAGTCAACACTATAAAAAATAATACGGCTGTTTAAGCCGCAAAAAAACTATGTTGCGACACTCTCATGGCAATAAAATTTTTCAAGAATTTTCCATTGAAACTATGACATTTGGCAATTACCTAAAACTCATAGACTATGAGTATAATTAAAAAATATGAAAACAATACATTTGCAATAATATTAAAATAATCGGAAAAAACTCAGTACTTACTCGATTCCTGAGCTTTTCGATGAGAGTGAGACTCGATTCCTAAACTATAAATGATATATCTACAAAATTGTACGGAAACCGCGCTGAGCGAACCCGACTCTGACTTCTCCGGTGTTTTTATCTTCTAGCAGATTCCTAAAGAGACACATGCAGCACAATCGCAACCAGCTAAACTGATTTACTACCCATTTCATTATCAATCCATTTAGGAGGAGGCGAGCGCGGTACCCTTTATCGGTTTACAGGCGAGGGAGCCCGCACAACGAGGCTAGTGACATAGGAAATTATTGGTCCACTGGCTGTGCATAATTATGTCTGGTGATAGTTAGTTAATAGGTTGTAGTCTGTATTAGTTAATAAATAAATGTGATGTATGACAACATCACATTGTACTGATCCCAATTTGAATATCTATTTAAAGCACTCGTATTTTGGAAATCATAAACAACGAAGATATCACAAACACCCAGACCCGTTAAAATGTAGAAAAACACTTTTTTTTGTACACTGCCCCGTCCGGGAATCGAACCCGGGAACTCGGAGCATGCGACATCTTGAAAGCCGGTGTGTACGCCACTCCGCCACGGAGGTCGTAGTTGTAGAGGTAATTTGCTAAAATGATATTGTTCTAGTTTTTTGAGAACTGATTTTGTTTAGAAGTAATAAATCAGTTGGGGCAGTACTTAGCTCTAGTAGTCCCCTTAAAGTAGTTTACTAGCCCCCCCCCCCCCCCTAACATGTCCAAATTTATTCCAAACAAGAATAGACACATCGTATTCTTAGATAATTCATCCGAGACATAGTCTTATGAATATCGGTTATCGATTACCGGAAGTGATGCAGTGTTAGCGTTCGAATCGATTAATCAAGTTCTGATTACTAAGTCACGAGTTCACGACTCATGATTGATAATTGCACAGCGTCTGTACGGAACAGTTCACGTATCAAGTTATTAGTTCCAGTAGATTGGACTGTTGGTTGGATCCGATTGTGGAATACAAACCTATTATTTCTTACCTACCTACACAAGGAGTAAAAGTATCACGGAAAAATTTAAATAGGTGTAGAGCTACTTAAATGAGCACGAATGATTTTTTTCAAAAGTCTGTCTTTAGTAAAATTTTATCGGAAACAAATCTGATTTTTAAGGACCATAAATAAATAAATAATTTTGTTGCCCGACCCGGGATTCGAACCTGGGACCCCGAGATCTTGGCCCGGTATTTAAACCACTAGACCAACGGGGCGTATTTACTTAGACGTGAAGTTTTGTCAAAACTGGTAGACCATTTTCGTGGTCGACCGTATCAGAACAATCTCTGTATTTCAACCAACGTAACAATGACAGGTTTTTTAGGCCAGGTAGTTCGTCATAAATACTGAGTGTAGGTAAATAGTAAAACAAGCCAAACTCAAGCTGAGTTTGGCTTAGTATATCCTAACAATCAAAGTTCAGAGGAATTGATTTTGAAATGTAAAGATACTATGCTATCTTTGAAAGTAGTTATAAATGTAAGAGGTCAAGAGGAAAAACACTCCAAGAAACTCGATCACAAACATACTACATCTCAAAACCTCAGACAATAGGGACTTGAAATATTTCCAGATCTTTTACGTATATTTTAAAGGAAAATATTGCATTTCTAAAGCTTTTGGAACTGTGGAATCATATTGCAAGGAATAAGATGAATTCAATGCATTATCTACACTATACTAATATTATAAAGCTGAAGAGTTCGTTTGTTTGTTTGTTTGTTTGAACGCGCTAATCTCCGGAAGTACTGGTTCCATTTGAAAAAATATTTTTGTGTTAGATAGTCCATTTATCGAAGAAGGCTTTAGGCTATATAACATCACGCTGTGACCAATAGGAGCGAAGCATTAGTGAAAAATGTTGCAAAAATAATAGCATTCACAATAACAGAAATTGACGTGGACGAAGTCGCGGGGAACAGCTAGTTACCGATAAACATTTAAAGAGTTTGTTATATTGTGTTTTTAATATGTTTATTTATTTTCTGTACATCATTTCTCAATTGCTGGTAATATAGAATCAATTAATTGGACACTCAGACACTCATAGTTACTGGTGCACTGTAATACAGGACCCAACCCGTCTCAGACACCATTGCAGTCTTTTACAATCTTTTGCACAGTATTTTCTTGTTTTCTTAGTTTTTTACTTAAGTAAGTTATTAATGTAAGTTTCACCATATGTGAACACGCGTAAATATCCTGATATGTCCAGATGACGAAATAATTGTGATAATAATTTTAAGTTTCTCCAACTGGACAGACGTGTGTCCAGTTTCTTGTGTCCAGTTGGTGAAAAACCCAATTTTTGCGATCTCACAACTAAAATCCATCTCAAGCAGATCTCCAGCAGCCTTCAATTGGTCAGTTGAATTAGAATTAATAATTTGTATTTGATGTTCTCAATATTGTATAACGAACTAACGAAACCTTTGAAGTACCTACGCTTAAGCCAATTGTCCATTCTATAACTTTGTTGCTAACATCTTGACAGCGCGTCATACTACCAACTGTAAGACATAGTGCAACCAGACCAGCTAGACTACGCGTCGGGGTAATGACCTTTGCAGAACGAACTTAGTGCGTTGTCTTGAAGCGAAATATTTGAAAATTATGACCGTCATAATGCCCGATATTATAAGCAAAAGAAAAACCATGTAATGCGCATATTTTTACTATCGGATTGTAAATATAATAATAAGATATTCTAAAACTACTTATTCCTTCTTCTCAAAGGAAATTTGAATCTAAATCAGATAACATAAACATTTAACAATACATGGTCAATCAAAACTGTAAATAATAAGAGCCGAAAAGCGGTTCTGTTCACAGAAAAAATCTTTTCCACCAATCTTTGCCTCCTACCATAGAGCATCGTTTTAAGCAACTTGGCTTTTCATGTTTTAGAACTGTAGTGGACAATGCTCAAAGAATCTGATGAATTCAAACTCGCGTCAATTCTTCATTTCAATTTGAAATTTAAAGTTTGCTTCAATTTGAAATATAAGTTTGTACAAGAACCTTAAGCTCCACCGTAGGCTTTCTCTCAACTCTAGGGTTCAGTGGGAAGCCAAGAGCAAGCCCATCAACAATTTGAAAAAGACTTGGATAAAATCGTCAAAATACCAAATATCAGGGTAGCTCAATGGTTAGATCAGTCTGCCGGTAACTGAAGGTCGATGGTTCGAACTTCGAATCCCAACTCAAGTAGTCAAACTATTTATTTATGGAATTGTATTTTCAATTTCTACTAGCAATTTATTTGCTCAAAGATCAGTTTAAAAAAATAGTCTGTTTAGATGGATTCGTATATTGGGCGTTACATGTTTTGATAAAATTAACCTAGGCCGGTGTTAATGAGCCGAAATCATTAAAAAAATAATTTTCAAAGTCCATATTTAGTTACAAGTTTTATCAAACTTATGAGCTGTCTGATTATTCTATGCTGTGACTACATTAAGCCCTTGAACATGAACCGAGACTTGTTCATAATTAAATAAACAGCCTGTTAGTTAGTTCGGAACACCTAATGCGTTTAACGTCAACGTTAACGAATTTTGCGTAACGATAACATTGTGCTTTCGTGACATTCATACTTATTGAATAAAACTAATTAATTCATCTAGCAATCATTAGAATTCAAGCCAGAAACTAAGCAATGCTTATCTTACGGATAAATTATACCTTGTATTTATAAACATTTATGACTCAAGTATTATAGTGATGTACAGACCTAAGTCCTCGAGTTTTGGAGACTAATTGGATTTGCAAGGCTCTACCACCTTGGTAAGCTCTGAGTCCAGCCTAGTACAGCTGCTCTCTGAGCGAGCAAACTGAACTTGTAACATCAATAAAATGTCGAACTTAGAATTTTGGAGTTCTTCACAAGGATTCGGGGTAATAAGGTCGATTATTCCACAATCACAGTTAGCCAGAGCTAGAGCTATAGATACGAGTAAGACGCTTCCCACCGCTTACTTATGGCGGTTCTCTTATAGTCGCCTATTACAACAGCTATGGGAAGCGAAGTAGAACAAAATATGTAGTATAACACATTTTGGTGTTGGCAGTCCACTGCTGGACATAGGCCTCTCCAGTTGCCCGCCACTTAGGTCAATACTCGGCTTCTCGCATCGAGCTCCTGCCAGCCATGTGTTGTCACAACACGTGACCTCAGATTCTCAATTGCGAATTAAAAAATAAACTACCGATCAATAAATGGTGTTAAAAAGATAATTCATTTTAATTTTTAGCTAGTTATATTAAAAAAACATGTAAGAAGCATAAAGTTATTTTGAATGGGCGTCAAATATAATCAATCATATAAATTTTTCATTGCTTAAAATGAAAGATGATTTACGTTAGAATTTGTAATTTTTCTGATAAATACTGATACTTTTCAAGTTTAAATACTGATATTAATTGCAATTAAATTGCTTAAGTATTATATAAAGTATTTTTTTTTAAATTAGTTTTGGCTTGAAGGGTAGGGGTTTACAGTCGTGATTGGTTAGACACTCTAAGCCGTTTTTGGGCTTCTGTCACAAGATCGAAGTCGTGAAAATAAGTCACGTTAATGGCTTGGAAAACTGTGACACAAGACTATATTTGAAGGATAGTCTCGTGGGATAAGGAGAAGAATGATGTCAGAGACATTTTCACTTTGATGAGGTCATAAAGAAGTCAGAGTGCAGATCCGGATGCCTTAGAAAGATTAATACTTAGTAGCCTTATTTGGAAACTTTTTCCTTTCTTATAAGTTTCGTATCTTAAAATATTTCCATAAGAAATTTCCAATTCTCATCGCCCATTCCACAGCTGTAGCCGCTCAATAATGCAAACGGTGATACCTACCATATATCTCCCACAATTGCCATCATCTCTTGTTTTTCTTGTAAAACTTGGGGTCTATAAGAGAATTATAAGAAAATGGATTTTCACCGCAGGTACGAGAGCTCACAAAATATTTGTTTAAAATTTTCGCCGACCTCAAACGGGCGACGCTGATGTGCGAAAGAATTGATATGCGATATACGAGGGCGGGTCAATAAGTCCGTGACTTTTGGAATAAAACACAGATTTTTTGATAAACAAATCATTTCATTTTTCAACCTAGTCTCCCTTGAGCTCTATACACTTTGTCCAACGCTTCTCCAATTTTTTTATCCCTTCCAAAAAATATGATTTGTCGAGGTCCTCAAAATAGGCCTTTGTTTGCGAGATGACTTCATCTTTGGAGTCAAATCTTTTTCCACCAAGCCATTTCTTCAGGTTTGGGAACAAAAAGTAGTCACTCGGAGCCAAATCTGGAGAATAGGGTGGATGAGGGAGCAATTCATAGCCCAATTCATGGATTTTTGCCATGGCAACTGCACATGTGTGCACCCTTGCATTGTCTTGGTGGAAAAGAACTTTTTTCTTGGCCAAATGAGGTTGGGTTTTTTTTTCAAATCGTCATTGAAGCGGTCCAATAAGTTGGCATAATATTCCCCATTGATTGTTCTTCCCTTTTGAAGGTAGTCAATGTGGATTATCCCACGTGCATCCCAAAAAACAGTCGCCATAACTTTATTGGCTGACAAACCCACCTTGGCCTTCTTTGGCGCCGATTCACCCTTAGAAACCCGCTGTTTTGACTGTTGTTTGGTCTCTGGTGTGTTGTGATGGATCCATGTTTCGTCCACGGTTACAAAACGGCGCAAAAACTCCTCCATATTGCGATTAAACAACGCCAAACCTTCCTGTGAAGTTGTTACAAGATTGCGTTTGTGGTCGACTGTGAGCAAACGCGGCACCCATCTTGCGGAAAGCTTTCTCATGCCCAATTGATCTTTCAAAATTGAAACCACTGAGCCATGCGAGATCCCTACGGCTTCCACAATCTCTTGCATTTTCAATCTTCGGTCGGCCAACACCATATCGTGAATTTTTTCGATTGTTTCGGGTGTAGAGACCTCAACTGGGCGTCCAGGACGTTCGGCATCTTCAGTGCTTTTACGGCCACAACGAAATTCAGTAAACCACTTTTTTACCATTGAAATCGATGGTGCAGAGTCCCCATAGTATTTATCAAGCTTAGCCTTGGTCTCGGTAATGGTTTTTTTTTCGCAAAAAATAATGCTTAATAAGCACACGAAATTCACCTTTTTCCATTTTTTCCTCAAATTACTGGGTAGTCTGATAAAAATAGCTGTCAAACACAAACTAACTGACGCAGCAAGTTCAAATTTTGATAGGAATCAACTGACAGATACCTGTTGACAGTAGTAGTGTTGCTTTTTCAGTAAAGAGGTCAGAAATTCAAAAAGTCACGGACTTATTGACCCGCCCTCGTATTTAACATTTTTAGTTGATTTCAGTGATGTAAAATAAAAAGAAAACTTTGTACAACGACAGTGACAGAAAAACGCCCTAACGAAATAAGCACTGACTGAACATTAGTGCATTTTTACCTCACTTGCATTCATCCTTAAGTTGTTTGCGTAAAGGTGATATTGCAATAAGATACATTAGCTGCTTATGAAATAACCACGATACAGGTTAAAGTGTCATATTTGTATGGGACCGAGTTCTGATAGTTGATTCGGGTAAAACTGACAAATTGAATGAGTGAACATCATTAAAAAGTTATAAACAATAGTTGTGCTATAACTGTTATCAACCTGTTTTCCGCCTTTGAATTTTTGAATTGGAAAAATATTCAAAATGTTCTTCCAGAGTTTAAAATAAATGTGTGTTGTTAAGAAATGTCTCAAATTTTTTTCATTTAAGCAATTGAAAAATTACTACTGAATATATAACAAATATAAGGCTTTTTTACGAGTATTCACTTAATAAAACAGCATGCTTATAGACTGAATTTGGCCAGAGGCTATCAGATATCTGTTTGAAATCTGAATCGAACCAATAAACATTGTTCAACACAAACATTTCCTCTCAAGTTTTCCCATCGCATCTACATAAAGCGAAATGCAATCGTAATTTCATATGAAAAATAAAGCAAATATGATAGCAATGCCAGGTCATATCAATTCCTCTTCACTGATCCTGGCCACGAGGAAAAAACTTCCTTCAATGTGGAGGACACAAACCTAATCTGACCGGCACTCAGCGTGTTGTTCTAGGCCGCGCTTAATACTCTGTACACAGCTACGCGTTACGAAATGTCAATATGTTATGGGACTTTTTTAATGCAAGTCAAGAGCGGGAAATATCTGACAGTTTATTTTTTTTAAGCATTGGCTCTTGCGGCATCGGTTGTATGTTATTAATCCACCTTTTATGGAGAACTCAGACTTAATCTGTCAGGTACTCAGGGTGTTTTTCTAGTCCGTTTTATACTTTTTACCTGAGTTTGCATTATAATATTAAGTACGCAACTATAACACATGACAGAATGTCAATCGCCATATTGGGTCTTCTATTTAAAAATAACTGAAGCCAGCAGGTTTTTAAAGATTACATACTCTGATGAAACGCAGTTTGTTCGCCGCTCCACCACGGACGTAGTCAGATAATACCATATTACTTATAGCTTTTGCCCGCGACTTCGTCTGCGTCAATTCCTGTTATTACTTGGGTATTTATTTTTTGGGTAACTTGAACCTTCTACGCAGCGCACGCAACGGAAGCCTTTAAACATGAATAATTTTCCCTGTTTGTGCAACATTTTTCACTGATGCTTCGCTCCTATTGGTTGCAGTGTGATGTTATGTAGCCTAAAGCCTTCCTCAATAAATGGACTATCCAACACAAAAATATTTTTTCAATTCGAACTAGTATTTCCTGAGATTAGCGTGTTCAAACAAACAAACAAACTAGACAATTTTAACTGATTTTTAATGCTTTGGAAGTCAATAGAAATACTAATTGAATAAAAAATAAAATGGCGCAGAGTAACGCTCTACCACACTACATCGGTAAATTTCTAAAGTAACAAGATAGACAGCTTACTAATTTCAATAATTTAATTAATTTCAAAGGTTGTAGGGTAATACAAGTCCTCATCGCGACACAGATCGCGTCAGTTCGATAACGAGTGTTCGTCTGAAGTGTTTCGTCGTCAAATAAATTTAACGACTCGATGGAAATATAATGGACCATTATAGAACATTACGCTTAATTTCGCGAATGTTTCCATTTCCATAATTCTGTATCTTAAGGAAGACCCGTAATCTACGTCAGCGGCATTATTTTAATTCAAACAAAAAGATGGAACACTTTATTGCCGTTGGAATTGTTTTAATATTATTTAATTTGTAGCAGTTGCGAGCGGCTAAGTTGAAGAAACGTCCCACGAGAATCGTACTTTTAAAAATAAGTAGCCTATTTGCTTTTCTTGTTTTTATTCTATCTCGGTGCTTAATTTCATAAAGATCTATTTAGTCGTGTATCAAACTTTCACATCTGTACTAATATTTAAAGCTGATGAGTTCGTTTGTTTGTTTATTTGAACGCGCTTATCTCAGGAAGTACTAGTTCGAATTGAAAAAATATTTTTGTGTTGGATAGTCCATTTATAGAGAAAGGCTTAAGGCTATACATAACATCACGCCGCGACCAATAGGAGCGAAGCATCAGTGAAAAATGTTGCAAAAATAATCGCAATCATAATAACAGAAATTGACGCGTACGAAGTCGCGGACAATAGCTGGTTTATAATAATAGAAAAGAACTGAGACTAAAATAATTCCAAATGCAGTACAATGGCTCGCCTTTTTGTCAGAATTGAAATCGGTTTACAAAGTGTCGCCAGCTCTGTGGTTCCAGGTTCGATTCCTTTGAGTTCCTAGGTCAGGGTGTTTGTAGTAAGTACCTGTTTATCATTTTCCACAAAAACAAGTGGTATATTAGCAACTTACTTAGAATCAAAACAATTAATGTGATGGTGACGAAATTTATGACGACATAATATTTATTTACGGAACAAATTATTTTTTACCTTATAATTAAAATACATTTTTCATTGTCTGTCTACATATACTTGTCAAAGCCAATTAACAAAAACGGTCACCCAAAAGTCCTAAAGCTAAACTTTATACTCAAAATTAAAATCTATCCCGAACATTCCATTGCCACATTCAAACGAAATAATCCCATAAGAAGCCTGACCCGTGCGCCGCTTAAGCCGAATTCCCCAAAATTCGGTTGCTTCAAACAAAAAGCCGGTGATTCCCCAACTTTTTACCCCTAAAACATGTGGGTGGGTAAATGCCTAGCATACGGCTTCTGGAAACTTCGAATTCATGTCATGCCGAGCCCTGTCTGAAGTTGTGGTGATATACTGCGGTATCTCGTATGCTCAGTTGCTTAAAACGTACAACTTTGCGGGATTTATGGCTGCGTTTCGCCGCTGATTTGGTGCTGTAGTTTAATTTGAAATATTATAATTTTCCAAGTTGAAGACCGTGTGATTTCTTTGGGGACTAAGATATACTAACAGTAAAGTCAATTGTTAAGGTGCGTATAATGCGTTTCGATTTTTATGAGTTTCATTGTGCGTTACAGAAGACTACGACGAAAGGTAGATCAATTTGCCAGCCCTTAACTATCCGGCACAGACATCAGTTCGTCCATGAATTCCATAATCATTGCGCTTGCAGGAGCTCTATGTCCAGCAGTGGATGAAAAAAAGGCCGTTTATTGCGCTTGCAACAATACCAAAACATCCAAAACTTTTTTGGAAAACAAGGTTCATGTTCACCCCTAAAATAATAATTCCAATGATAATGACCATGGAAGTGTCAATCAGTATACCTACTTCAAAGAAAACATGACTCGTCGGTAAAACTACACGCAAAATTCCTTACCTACTATTTTATCAATATATCAATCTTTTGTTGTCATTGCAATGGGGTATGAAATTTAATGATGAATATGGATCCAAGCCATTCCAGCCAAATACCCATTTTATTGTTTATTTTTAAATGCACTAAAATCATAAAAAATAATTCAAATTTGTGAATAATTTTGCATGCACATTGTTATTGAAATTTAACTATGGAAAGCAAGAAATAAAAGGCTTTTTTATTAATTTATTTTATTTATGGATCCAAGCGGTGTCTTATTCTATTGAACATGCAAGTGTGACAATTTGATGCTAGATACCGTACATTATCTATCTTAATTATCAATATCAGCAATCAGTCCACGTAGACTTCTCCAACTGAAAAAAAAACAGACTTCATGGTCCATAACTTTCAGGAATAGGTTGATTATAAAAATACAATATTAAACAAAATTATATTCAAATATCTGCGTCGGTCTGTGGCGCCGCGCACGCAATGGTGCTTTCACCCAGTGTCGCAGAAGAGGGCAGTCCGGCTTGTCGCTCAGCACGCTTAGGATGGTGTGAATAGTTTTGCCAAAACAGCTTCACGGCCAATGGTGGAAAGAAGACTGCAGCTGCCCGACTTCTGGCAAGTTTTAGTCGCCTCTTACAGCACTCATGGAGCAAAAAAGGAGTGGTGCTTTTCAATTTTGGGACGGCACCATAGGTCTCGAATGCATATCATGAGAAAGAACACATCTCATAAAGATAGTTTTCACACCTAAAAATCAGCCAGGATTTCTTTTACTATGCTATTTTAAAGTATGCGTTAAAAGACACGTATCACTTCTTTTTCTTTTACTAAGGAAATTGTGTTTGTTAATAAATACTTAATCTACGAATGTCTTATTACTTTCTATCACACTTTTGTCAGTGGATGGCCAACCCACCGAGCGAGGTGGATCAGGATTTCACCATAATCAGGTCATGATAAAGATAAGGTCATGATAAAGATAATGAGTCAATCTTTGCTATCAATCATTAATCAAATAATATACCCCAGTATACGTCACTTTATTATATTATGCAACATCCTCATTATGCCGATCCATCTAAACCTTATAAGATTCAAAATGGCTTACAAGACCCTAAAACTCTGACTTAACGCAACACCGCACAACATCAACTTGTAAGATTATGTGCGTTAAATTGTATCAGGAAAGTTAAGGGTAACTCAACCGCATAGTCAGCGCTCAAACGAAACAAACAGTCCATTTAGATGAGCGCAGACAATGCCAACAAGCATTAACAAGCCTCTACAATGTAGCTGACCGCTGAAGCTCTCACACAGACTTGCAAAATTTGCAGTTACTTAAAAAGATTGAAGTTAAGTCTTAAAAAAATAATCATATTCATAAACATTTCACCGCCGTTCACTGCTGTACCTAGGCCTCTTCAAACGCCATTGCGATCACTTACCCTTCTTATCCAGTAGTCGTCTGTCCAACGAGCTATTGGGCGTCCAACGCTTTACTTGCCAGTGCGTAACAAGACAGATGAATCTTCCTAGTTGGCGATTCTAGGAGTCAATTTTGAGGAATGTTAATCACCACATAGTATAAAACAAAGTCGCTTTTTCTTTCCCCATGTCCCTTTGTACGCTTAAATCTTTAAAACTACGCAACGGATTTTGATGCGGTTTTTTTTAATAGATAGAGTGATTCAAGAGGAAGGTTCATATGCATAATAACATCCATTAAATAGTGGAGAAATACTGTTATTTTTGAGGTTTCTAATATGATGTCGTAAATATTCTCATTTTTTTCCGCTTACATTGCAAACGCAGGCTAAACCCTACGAAATTTATCAAAATAATGTAGTAAGTATTGTACATATTGAAAAGGTCTACAGAAAACTCCGCGATGGTGTATGTCTATCTGTTATGGATATCCCACAATATCATTTTTTTGTCATTTACTTTTTATGAGAAATAATGGCTAATTTTCGAAGCGATTTTAACCAATACAGCATTAATCCTTATCCAATTAAATACTTTAAATACATTGTTGATTGAATATTTATCTATATATGGCCCTTTACAGAATATGATTTAAATAAATATTTTCGAAGATATTACAGATTTAAAAATTACGGGACGTAGCGTTTGCGGCGGTAGGCCGGCCAGGGCGGCGGCGGCGCGGAATTCAGATATTCCAAAGACAGCAGGAAATCTTCATGGTATTAGGGAAAGGGGAATTGTTTTACTCCAAATATAACACGTGCGCACCACGGGCAGTAATGAATAAATCAAAACTACTGGATCGAATTTAATCATTTTTTCAGTGACATATTTCATACCCGTGCGAAGCCGGAGCGGGCCACTATGTTTTTTTATATACAACGTTCACAGTTTTTTTGTAGTGTATTTAGTATCAGCATTGCACCCGTGCGAAGCCGGGGCGGGTCGCTAGTGATCTTATATAAAAATTTTGCTTTTTTATTCTTGAATAAATTTGTTAGAAATTAACTTTATCGTAAGACCAAAGTTGACGAAGTTAACCAAGAACAAAGTTATTTCATCCTCATAAGTCAAATATGTTGCAATAATTTTAATCTTTCTTCAACATTGCCCATTGATAAGTATTTTTGTGTAAATTACTAACCCTAATCAAAATTGTAAACTAAAATCCTCTTCGTTATTCACATTATTATTCTTGAAGTGAATTTGTCATTTAATTATCATATCATGTAAAAAATAAATGAAATCCTAGTAGATGTAAGTATTTACAGTTATGTACAGTTTTAGTTTTCTTTTTCGCTTGGACTCCATATTGACACAACATGTGCAGCATACTCTAGTTGCTCCCGCGATATTAACCCTATTTTAGAATAAGTATTTTTTTTTGTATTTAATCTATTGGTCTCTTTCTTGTAAAATGGATTTGTGTGGAATGGATGAATTAAAACTTTATATGATATTTTAAGCAATTTAACTGCAATAATAATATCAGTATTAACATTGAAAAATTATGTCTCAGGCGGGACTCGAACCCGGGTTCGAGACATAATTTTTCAAGTTTAAATACCTACTGAATTAAAACTTATAGCAAACCGTTACACGCCCAGGCGATCACGCCACCATCAGGCCATCACGCCACCAATGGGCGACGCCTAGCCCTCACGCGACGCGATCTCTCCCCGCGACCGCTCCCCTTTCGAATGCGCTCGGCAACGGCCACCGCGCCAGTCTGCGCCCACGCGCCTCTCTATTAACACGCGTCCGAGCTCGCGCATCTCTCCATTAACACGCGTCCGCGCTACCCACCTTCCGTACGCCAGTCAGCTCTCGCGCTGCTTAACTCTGTGTGAATTGTGTACCTACAACCTGTGTGTGTGAATTGTGTACCTACAACCTGTGTGTGTGATTTGTGAATTTTTGTTGGTCAATAAATTGCTGAACTGGACAAACCGGGGTTTTCTTGTACCTACGACGTGGTAAGGGGCCGTGCGACGGAAGTCCACCGGGCCCGACCATATCTGGCGCCCAACTCAAAAACCCACAAGGGTGGCCATAGCTGGTGGAGAGAGAAGAATTTATCCTCCAAGGCGACCGCCCAGAGCTAACACACAAGATGCCTATGGTAACTAGATCTAGATCAGCAAGCCTCGGGAGCAGAGATGATGCGGCGCCGCAACCCGCATTCCACACTCCTCTGCCACCCGCGACAACTCCGGCCCGCGACGAAGAACGCCGCGACGCTGACGCCTTAAATTCACATCATCGTGATGACACCACGACGTTCACTAACGACAACGTCGCATCTATAATTGCAGCACTACAAAGATCCCAAACCGATGCCCTCAGGGATCTAATTGGGTCAGTGACACGCGCCAATTCGTCATCAACACCGATACCCACGAGCACGGAAGGCACCTTGGCCCGCTGCAAATCACAATTCGCCGGCCGAGCACATGAGTCAGTGGAGGCATTCATTGACGCCGTTGAGGCATTTAGCGAATGTGCGCATGTCTCCGACTCAAACATTCTACGCGGCCTCGCTTATCTATTAACGGACGACGCTGCTACCTGGTGGCAGGGCGTGAAGACGACAATAAAGTCGTGGCCACAAGCGAAAGAAAACCTTCTAAGTGCTTACGGCGACCGCCGCCCGCCACATCGCGTCTACGTAGAGCTATTCGCTAGTCCGCAACGCAAAGATGAGAACACGGACATCTTTGTAGCGCGCAGCCGCGCCCTATTATCGAAAATACCGGAGTACGATATCACCGAAAAGGCAAAACTTGATATGATTTACGGGCTGTTACACTACAAAATACGTGGCCGATTGCGACGAGAAGAAGCTACTTCATTCTACGATTTATTACGACGTGCTCGAGACATAGAAGATAGCCAGGGGGAGCCCGACGTCATCCTAAAAACGTCGGCAAGGTCGTCGACTACATCGCACGCGACACCGAGTGCGCACCTCCCACCGCCCGCCAGCCAGCGCGTACCGCGACCGGCACCGCTAGCTGCCGCCGCTCGGTATCCGGCGCCCCCGCCCGCGCCCGCACACGTCACGGTCCACCACAATGCGCCGCAGCCCCGGCCTCCGCCCTCGTCGCACGCGACGCCCGACGCCGCCGCCGCTCCGGCTGCGCGGAAGCAGCGTCCCACCTGCGCTTACTGCAAAAGGTTTGGACACACCCGGGAACAGTGCCGTAAGTTACAGAATCCTATTGATAATTCGGTGCGTGATAAAAGTGAATCGTTCTATAGTGTCAAATCCCGGTCATTTTCGCGTAAAGTCCATGATAAAAACAATCAGTGTTTACCCCCAAAGTACAATGTTTATTCGTTAAGCTCTGATGATGAATCTAATAAGCAAAATTCTCGTACATCAAATAATCAGTCAAAATCTCAATCTATTAATAATAATTTTCCAGATAGTGTTCAAAGTCCCTATTTGCCTATTTTTACTCAAAACGAATCAAATACTAAATCTACACATTTCTCTAAGCCGTCTACTCGACGTAATAACACTTTTGATGACAATTCGCATCGTAATATTTTCGACCCCGTGATGTCAAAACGGCGTAACTCGGAAAATCGATTATTTGATGAACGGAATTTTATGTTTGAATCAAAATGTCCTAAAAGTAAAAATAATCAATCCTTGCCAAGTTGTAAGAGTAATACTGTGTATTTCGAATCCTGTAAGCATAATGTTATTTTACCGCAGCGCAATAATAATGAATTTTGTCAATCCTTACATACGTGTTGCAAGTGTAATGTTGAAAAATATAATTTTTCCCAATCCTGTGAACATAATAATAATTCGTCACAGTGCGATAGTGTCCAATGTAATAAAATCCTACTTGACAATAGTAGGCGCAATTTGCAAAAATGTAATTTTTTAAATTCCTGTGATTGCTTTTATCATAATTCATCACAGTGCTCTTTAAATGTAAATTCCTTATGTAAAAATAGTAAGGGCATAATGGGAAAATATATTTTTTCTCATTCCTGTGAAAAGTCACAGAATAGTAATGTTCAAGATTTCAAGTCATTTCAAAATTCTTGTACTTGTAATTTACAAAAATGTTGTTGTATACAATGTGATAATGAAGGTGATGTAGCGTGCACGCGCGGTGATGATTTTTCGCGTACCCCTGTAGGTCGTGAGATACGTCCGATTTTTAATATCGATATTTTAGGTTTCAATGGCACCGCGCTGATAGACACAGCAGCCAAGCACTGCATTGCGGGTCACACGCTATATGCTCTCCTTCTACGTCTGGGTCATCCTCTCCACTCTTCCTCGCGCGAAGTAAAACTCGCTGACGGCGTAGTCCGAAATATGGAGGTGCTTACCACCACTTTACCGGTGAGATTAGAACAAGCGCTTATCACAATCCCATTTTTGATTTTTCCCGACGCTACAAATAACGAGACGTTATTGGGTATCGACTTTATCACAGCTGCTAAGGTTGTTATTGATTTTCACAAAGAAATATGGTATTTTAGTGACCACTGTTCAATGAAATATAATCTGTCGTTCGAACCTACCTCGCGTACCGTGTCCTGTGCTTCAACAGAGGTTCTTCGGGATGATGAAGGCTGTCATCTCAATCCAGCTGAGCGCGACGCTCTAGCTGAAGTCCTCACCAGGCACGCGCATATCTTCAGAGCAGGGGGAGGCCCTACACCGTATACAGAACACTGCATCGAGACAGGTAACCACCCACCGATAGCTGTGCCTCCTTACCGCCTGAACCCGTCGAAGAAGCAGCAAATGAAGGTAGAGATTGACAAAATGTTACAGGATGACATCATTGAAGAATGCGAATCGGCTTGGTGTTCCCCGGCGCTGATGGTGCCGAAGTCCAATGGTGATATTCGCTTCTGCGTCGACTACAGACGTTTGAATGCCGTCACCAAGTCCGATACTTACCCGATGCCACGCATCGACGAGCTGCTGCAGAGCACCAAACGAAACTGCTTCATGAGTACCCTGGACCTCAAATCCTCGTACTGGCAGGTCATGGTACGGGAAGCTGACAGAGACAAAACTGCTTTTATTTGCCCCTTAGGTACCTACCGGTTTAAGCGAATGCCGTTCGGCTTGAAGAATGCACCGGCGACGTTCCAGCGTCTCATAGATCGTCTCCGCTCCTGCTCTGCTTTACAAAATGTAACTATCCTAGCGTATTTGGATGATCTCATGGTGATCACAGAGGGGTCATTTCATACACATCTGCAGGACCTCGAGGCAGTTTTCAAACGACTCGCAGAGTTTAACCTCCACGTCAATAGGGAGAAGTGTACTTTTGCTAGAGAGAGCGTCAAATATCTCGGCCACGTTATAACACAGCAAGGTGTTTCCACCGACCCAGAGAAAGTGAGTGCTGTCCTCGAGATGAAGGAACCAGGTAACCTTAAACACCTGAGGACCTTTTTGCAGACCTGTTCGTGGTTCCGCAAGTTCATCCCGAACTTTTCTAAGGTCGCCGAACCTCTGACTCGGTTGACTAGAAAGAATCAAGTATGGATTTGGGGATCTGAACAAACGCAAGCTTTTAATGAGCTGAAACGTCTATTGACCACAGCTCCAATACTGGTGCAAGCCGATTTTAGTCAGCCCTTCGTTCTGCGCACCGACGCAAGTAACTACGCCTTAGGGGCAGTTCTATTACAGGGTGACGGTAATCAGGAAAGGCCGATTGAATATGCCAGCCGACTTCTCAACGCAGCAGAGCGCAACTACTCGACAACTGAACGGGAGGCACTCGCTGTAGTGTGGGCTGTAGAGCGATTTCGACCTTACCTAGACGGCCAGCCAGTCATCATCGGCAGTGATCATCAACCCCTGCGTTGGCTGCTATCTCTCAAATCGCCAGCAGGTAGGTTAGTCCGTTGGGCCTTGCGGCTCCAGTCTTTTGACATCCAATTTCAGTATACTCCGGGGAAGGCGAATGTCGTGGCAGATACGCTTAGCAGACCCATCTGTACTAGCGATACTCGCGAAGATTGTGGCCTCTGCTCAGTCATTTGCGATCTGCCATCAAAGTCTCCAGGCCAGCTGCGTCAGGAACAACTCGCCGACCCTGAAATACAAAAGATCATTAAGGAGCTCGAAGACGCCGACGATCTCACTGCAAAAAGATGGTTAGAAAGGGGTTACCTCATGGATCAAGGGGTCCTGTTCCGCTACAATCCGGACGCTGAGAACGAAACCCCTCAATTAGTAATTCCTACCGGTCAAGTTGCTGATATATTGAAGGAGCTTCATGACTCGCCAACAGCCGGCCATCCAGGCATCGACAGAACGTACCAAAAGGTTGCTCAATTGTATTACTTTACAGGGATGCGGAGAATAATCACTGACTATGTCAAAACCTGCATTCACTGCCAACGATATAAAGCCTCCAACTCCAAACCCCAAGGTTTACTTCAGACACCGGTCATGAACCAGCGTAACGAGGTACTAGCTATAGATTTATTTGGCCCGTTACCAGAAGGAGACCAGGGGGAGCGGTGGATCCTACTCGTTGAAGATACAGCAACCAGGTGGACGGAACTGTACGCTCTCAAAGACGCGACAGCAGAAGCCTGTGCACACACCCTCATCGAGGAGTATTTTATGCGATTCGGTCTACCTCGCAGGATTATTTCAGACAACGGCGTCCAGTTTGTATCTGCTGTTATGCGCCAATGCATGCTGGTCCTGGGTATAAAACAAAACTTCGTTCCATTGTACCACCCAGAAGCTAATCCTGCCGAGCGCAAAAATAGGGACCTGAAAGCGATGTTAGCACACCTCGTTGAAGAGGACCACACCTCATGGACCGAGAAATTGCCGGTGATTCGCTTTGCCCTAAATAGTGCCACATGTCGGACCACAGGCAAATCACCAGCATTTTTGACCTTTGGCAGGGAAATACGGTCCCCCACAGAGGTCGTTCACGACCTTCGTGCTATTTTGGACAAAGACAACTTTGTTCCTCAAATAACTCCATATCTTAGGACATTCCTGAAGTCATTGTCAGCTGTGCGAGAACGGGTGGAGATCCAGCAGGATAAGAACAAGCAGTACGCCGATGCCTCTCGTCGAAACTCCGACTCCTACCAGGTTGGTGATTTAGTTCTTCTTAAGTCTCACCTCCTAAGCAAAGGCTCCAAAGACCTCACTTCCAAGTTCTTCCCACGCCGTGATGGACCGTACCAGATTGCAGGGAAGGTAAGCCCTACCACTTATAATATCTCCAGTACAGACCAGCCTGACATTGTTATAGGTAGATATCATAGCCAAGATCTTTTCCGCTACCAAGGCAGCGAAGCCAGCACCCTCCCTAAACCCGTTATCCCAAAAAGGAAACGTGGAAGACCACCTAAGGTTAGGACATAGGATGGGTGATGATGACGCTAGACCAGGAACGAGGGCGTTTTCCAGGTCTAGAGGGGGAGTATATAGCAAACCGTTACACGCCCAGGCGATCACGCCACCATCAGGCCATCACGCCACCAATGGGCGACGCCTAGCCCTCACGCGACGCGATCTCTCCCCGCGACCGCTCCCCTTTCGAATGCGCTCGGCAACGGCCACCGCGCCAGTCTGCGCCCACGCGCCTCTCTATTAACACGCGTCCGAGCTCGCGCATCTCTCCATTAACACGCGTCCGCGCTACCCACCTTCCGTACGCCAGTCAGCTCTCGCGCTGCTTAACTCTGTGTGAATTGTGTACCTACAACCTGTGTGTGTGAATTGTGTACCTACAACCTGTGTGTGTGATTTGTGAATTTTTGTTGGTCAATAAATTGCTGAACTGGACAAACCGGGGTTTTCTTGTACCTACGACGTGGTAAGGGGCCGTGCGACGGAAGTCCACCGGGCCCGACCATAAACTGTTTTTAAGCCTTTCTCATGGCCTGGCTGATGTATTTGTCCAAAGGCAATGTTGCCTTGAAATATTCAAGTTGCAACTTGTTCGGCCTCAGTCTCAGAAGATGTGAGCCGATACTTTCGGCTCTTTAACAGTGATTACACACGTAGCCGAAGATTTGGCGGTTTAATACGCTTCAATGCGTGAATTGAGCTTGATAGTGATTTGGAGTTATAAATCGTAATAAATAAATATAAGACGTAGCCGATTTGAAATATATACTTGTGTGATAACCTAAATTTAACACAGTAACAGTAAAATAACAGTTTATCTTGGGATGCAAATCGTAATAATAAATTCTAATACTTAATAGATTTATAGGTATTCTTTTTTGAAAATAAAATCTATTAGGACAACATCACATAGAGTAACTATTTAAAGCAATCGTGTTTGATTGACCCAAAGAAATACAGAAAATACTTTTTTGTATATTATTCTATCCGGGATTAAAATTCGGGACCTCGAAGCGAACGACACATTGAAGCGTGTATGCTAATTTACTAAGGTGGTCGACGTATTCGTTTCTTGATTCATTGGTAGCGACCGACACTAAATACCTTACTACTGACTACCGATACCAATACTTTCCCAAACTAACAAGTTCTCTCTGGCAGGCGGAAACCTGTGCCCAGCAGTGGGATAAAAAATAGCCTATGTAAGGGACATATTAAGGCTATTCCATTCATATTCAGACTCAAGGACTAATCTATCTTTCTATCAAATTTCATCAAAATCAGTTGAACATTTTAGGCGAGAGAGCGTAACAGACAGCGTTAGCGTTACGTTCGCATTTAAAGTATTAATAATAATAATATTGTACATGTTACGCTGGGCTTCACAGAGCCATCTATTCCCAAATAAAGCTACTATTAAGTAGCTTGGCGTATGGGGTTCTAGACCACCGATAAACTTACATAAATACCTTTTTTTTGTAAATATATACTTATTATACACAGAAAACACACAGACCAGTACAAAACAGAAATTTGTACTGTGCGTGGATCGAACCCGCGACCCATGGCTCAGAAGCAGCGTTTACTACCACTGATCGAAATGGTCGTCAAATAATGTTAAATAAGGATTGTTAACAAGTATTTTATCACTCGCTCAGAGTACAGAAAGCACCTGACAATTTTTCCAGCTGTTCCAGTAATTTAATTCAGATTCTGCCTTTTGGCAGTTAACAAGCATAAATAACGAGTCCTCCAGGAAGACCGTTGGGAAACGTTTATCATCCATGCGGAATAAAGGGAGGCGGAAATGATTCAATACACTACGTTATTAATCATGTTGGGATTCGTTGGAAGTTCGGATTTTTGGCTTTTGACAAGTGGATGACATTTCCAAATTCGAAGCGTTCTTGCTAATACTTAAAAACTGTTTAAGAGGACTAGTGAGCTATGTGCTGATTTTATTACTTCTAAACAAAATCAATTATCAAAAAACTAGAAAAGTATCATTTTAGCCAATTACCTCTAGTATTTATTGAATCACTGTTAACTGCTTTTCATTCTGGCATTAAATAAAATCAATTGGGGGCAGCATTTAGCTCTAGTAGTCGCCTTAAGTGTAATTTCTAACAGATTTTTCACCTTTAAAAAAGTTAGTTACTCGTAATCAAACGTCATTAAAGAAATTTCATTTGAATTTGAAAAAAAATCTGTGCTTAACAATACATCCACGCAATCATGGTTTAAGTCTGCTTTATTTAATGTGTAGAAAAATATTTTGCACTTATAATATCAGTATATAAACTTGAAAAATTTTGTCTCAGGCGGGACTCGAACCTAATGGTATGGCGCCCGCCCGGCATGCGAGGAGATGCGGGTTCGGGTCCCGCCTGAGACAAAATTTTTCAAGTTTATATACTGATATTTTTAAAATAAATTAAATGGAGTTTAAACCTTCGTCTCTCTCCAAACTCCAAAACTCCAAAATTGGTCCACCTGCTAAATTCAAAGTGGTAAACAAACAAAGGAAGGTTGCGCGTTGAATTAATGACCTCCCCTTTTTTCGTCGGTTAGAAAGCAGTTTAGCAAATTATTATGTATAGTAGGTACTATTCAAGTAAACAATCTCAATTCTTACTAATGTATTATAAACCCAGGCCAGCGTACTTCGTAAAGATAAACCACCTCAGAAAAATAAATGTAATGTTGTAACTAATAAAAAATAAAAAAAATGTTTATTTCGTTAACACACAAAAAACGTATACAATATTGAGGCTGGGATCTGACCAGTATTATATTATCTGTGCCAGTAAGTACTCGTGGTACCTGTAGCGGGAGACCTCGCTTTTCTTTTACAATATAAAGGTACATAGTTTGGGTGGTTTGGGCAAACGTATATATCATAACATACAAAAATGATGTGTGTTTGTGTGTGTGTGTGTGTGTGTGTGTGTGTGTGTGTGTGTGTGTGTGTGTGTGTGTGTGTGTTATGTCTAAATTACAGTTATAGGTAACAGTGAAACAGTGTAACATTGTGTGGCCCTACGATTTGAAAATCTAAAACTAAATTTATTGCTAAATTCAATTGTTTGTTATTCAGTTAAAATAAATTAAAACATTTCAGTCAAAACAATATACTATCTCTATAGTTAAAACCATTGGTCTAGTAACGCCCTCATTAAAGTACCCGGCCGAGATTTAGGGGTCCCGGGTTTGATTCCCGAGTCTAACAAGAGTTTCGAATTTTCGGACATTGCTCGGGTTTGTGATCACCAACCCGCGTTTGGCAAGCGTGGTGATTATGCCTGTACCCATCATTGGTGTGGTATCTTGAATTCAATGATAGAGGCCTTTGTTCTGAAGATATGATTATAAGTAATTTCTAAAGTTAAAACACAATTTATATTATTTCCTACTTTTGAACTATCGCGTTGCATAATTATTTAAGGTGTAACGGGAGTTAACGCGAACATACCTTATTTTATTTGCCTGACGTTTCAACCGACTTGCATCGGCCGTGGTCACAGGCTGTCTGGAACAGCGATGCCCTCTCTCCGTGTGGAAGGTAGATTCGTATAAAACTACCCCAGAATATTTACTCTGTGGGCGGTAGATGAGTCTAAAAATACCCCCAAATGTTTATTTCGCCAAACACTGTCACGTCAAATGTCAATACACTGACCGTGTCCCTATTCCGTGAGGTCACCGCCGTGTACAGGCACCAGAATACAATGCAACTCGGTTGAAACGACAGGTAAATAAAATAAGGTATGTTCGCGTATAAATCCCGTTAAACCTTAAATTTATTATACTTTATTTGATATTTTAGCAACTTAATTGCACTTATAATATCAGTATATAAACTTGAAAAATTTTGTCTCAGGCGGGACTCGAACCCGCATCTCCTCGCATGCCGGGCGGGCGCCATACCATTAGGCCACCGAGACACTGCGACACGGCGCGAATTTTTCAAGCATATTCTTACGCTGTGAGCCAGCGTTGTTTCATCAAATGTTAGGAGTTTGCACCCTTAACACCCGAAAGAAACATCTTTGCAGATGTTTGACAGTCAGTTAAGATGAAACAGCTATTTATTTACTTTATTTGATATTTTAGCAACTTTATTGCACTTATAATATCAGTATATAAACTTGAAAAATTTTGTCTCAGGCGGGACTCGAACCCGCATCTCCTCGCATGCCGGGCGGGTGCCATACCATTAGGCCACCGAGACACTGCGACACGGCGCGAATTTTTCAAGCATATTCTTACGCTGTGAGCCAGCCAAAAATTTTGCAAGTTTATATACTGATATTATAAGTGCAATTAAGTTGCTAAAATATTAAATAAAGTAAATAAATAGCTGTTTCAGACATGTTTTTCAGTGTCAAACATCTGCAAAGATGTTTCTTTCGGGTGTTAAGGGTGCAAACTCCTAACATTTGATGAAACAACGCTGGCTCACAGCGTAAGAATATGCTTGAAAAATTTGCGCCGTGTCGCAGTGTCTCGGTGGCCTAATGGTATGGCGCCCGCCCGGCATGCGAGGAGATGCGGGTTCGAGTCCCGCCTGAGACAAAATTTTTCAAGTTTATATACTGATATTAAATTTATTACTTACGTCTAAAATGTTTACCTTGAATAAGCTTTAAAGCGGCTCAACAGATTTCAATAGACATTTATGAATAATGCGTAATTGAAATCATTACAGTTAAAACCTCGCCAACAAGGCAACCATTGATCTGCTTTGGAAATTAAAATCGATGACTCGGTACCGCAGTCATCCGTCGTTCATTGCGCAAATCAACGCCCACTCGGTTCCAGGACAATCGGATCGCTGCGACAGTGGTAATTAATCCGGGTTCGATTCCCGGCAAGCCCCAGGGATTAACACTAAATTGCTCACTACACTAATACGATGGCCGGCTCTTTTGATAGTAGCCACTGGTCAAAGGACTTTATAGAGCTTGTTGGCTGGTTTCTGAGCTTTTGTGGCAGACTTTATTAAAGCTTTTACTCGCAGCTTTGCTTGCGCTGAGCTTGGTTTTTAACTGACTTTCAGGTGATGATGTTTACCTTTTGAAAAAAAGAAGAAATTAGCGAGATACTTATGTCAATTCAAATCCGAACACTTTTGCTTAGGTAATACTGTTCTAGTTTTTTGAGAATCGGTTTTGTTTAGAAGAGTAATAAAATTAAATCAATTCCCTAATTAGCAGTACATAGCTCTAGTAGTCCCCTTAAGATATTGTATTTTCAGTTTACAATAACTTAAAACAGTTTAAAAAAGATGTACTAAGTGCCAGTATCAGTTAACTGTGATTCAATAAATACTAGATGTCATTTCCTGAAATGATAATGTTCTAGTTTTTTAAGCTATTGCATAGCTTCTATCGCGGGCCTTGAGCGTGGAGACCGAATCCAGAAATTCCGTAACGAAAATAATCCTAACACCCACACCCACACACTCGGGGCGAGGCACGATCGAACAATTTTGAATTTCCTAAATTTAAAAGAATTTAGAAGAAAATAAGGATTTTGACAGTATGGTTGCCTATGGTAACCATATCTACTTTATTTGATATTTTAGCAATTAAATTGCAATTATAATATCAGTATATAAACTTGAAAAATTTTGTCTCAGGCGGGACTGGCTAACCATATAAATATAAATTAGAAAATACTATAAATTATAAACTTAAGCTATTGCATAGCTTCTATCGCAGGCCTTGAGCGTGGAGACCGAATCCAGAAATTCCGTAACGAAAATAATCCTAACGCCCCCCCACTCCGACCGGCACAGCGGTGATACTTTTTAGTTTTATAATTGCATAAGTTGATAAAAAATGCTATGCAATAGCTTTACCGCGGCAGTCTCCGAGTGCCACACGTCTTTTTTTAATGATTGATTTTGTTTAGCAGTAATAAAATCAAATCAATTGGAGGCAGCACATAGCTCTAGTAGTCCTATTAAAAAGGACATACAGACGGAATTTATAATTCCAGTGTGGATTGCAAATCTCTGTAAGATAATTATATTCAATAGAAATAATGTCAAAAGGTATACACAACAATATAAACTTGTTATCATCTCTAGACATGAGATGGGATCAGGGGATGAAACTTTCGACACCTCGGTCAAACTTTTACTGAAAACCCTCTATTGGAAAGGGTCGAAAGGTATCACAACTTTTAAAAGTGAAGGTAATTGGAGTGCCTTCGTTAAACACCACAGCAAATGGACACGCAGAAGATCTTTTTTAAACTGTTTTAAGCTATTGTAAACTGAAATAACAACTCCTTGAGAGGACTACTAAAGCTAAGTGCTGCCCCCAATTGATTTAATTTTATTACTTCTAAACAAAATCAATTCTCAAAAAACTAGAACAGTATCATTTTAGCAAATTACCTCTAGTATTTATTGAAACACTGTTAACTGCTTTTCATTCTGGCATTCTTTCGTATTGTAAATTATTGCTAAAATCGGCTGCTTTTGGCGTTAAACTTTAAAAACAACTAAATGAAAAGTTTACTGTGCTTCAATAAATCCTAGAGGTAATTCGCTAAAATAATACTGTTCTAGTTTTTTGAGAAATATTTTTTTTCAGGAGTAATAAAATAAATCAATTGGGGCCAGCACTTAGCTCTAGTAGTCCCTTTAAATAAAATGTCTACTGTTTGACTAAATCAACAACTTTCTGTTTACTGTTCTAAACATTGAGCTACCTAAACATTTTGTTTGTCGACAAATTTATTCAAAGCCTCACGCTGTAAGCCGGCGAGGTTTTAACAATGTTTTCCTCTTACATCCGACAGAAATATTTTTATAACTATTATTTTGGTAAATAAATTGCAAAAGCTAGTCAACGATGAGCCGATGTCATCAAAACTAATTTTCATACAGCCCCATTTATTAAGACTGCATGCAAAACACTTATTTACAAATCGCGTTAATTTAAATACAAACTTTTTTATTAAGTAGAGTACATTTTAAAAATCTCTAGATTAATTGATTTTTAAGTTTATTTACAGTTTAGATTACAGTTGGCTTTAATGTTGCAATTCAATTATGATTTCTTAAAACAAGTTTTTTATAACTAAGTCGGAAATGGGTAACTTTCTGTATCTATAGGTATTTACTATGGCGCGACGGTCAGTACAGTTAAAATTTAATTCCGATTAACTCACATTTTACAGATATAAATGAAAGTCTTTGAATGGCAGCCTTAGGATGTTATTTAACGTTTATAAATTTGGTTGAAAAGGTGAAGGAAAATATTGGTTTATATACTTAAAACAATATTTTCCTTCACCTTTTCAAGATAGATAGGTTATTGGAAATGGCCGTTACGGCCGGTCCCAATAATCTATCTATCGCCAGTTTTGACATATCGGAGATAGGAAACAGTTTCTATCTCTGATTTTTTCGTCCAGAGAAACAAAAACAGAAGTTGTTTTCAATCTCCGATATGCCAAAACTGAAGATAGATAGGTTATTAGGACCGGCCGTTAGGCATCATGATTTCTGACCTAAGCCGGTTTGTTTTTTTCACTTGATTACAAACATATTTTTCGGGCAGCATCCTTCTTTTACCTGCTTCGACACCTTTGGGGGGAGAGGGTGGTGCTATTCCCTAGGCCCGATTAAACGTAAACAAGTAATTAAAGGTTGTCACAAGTAAACACGGGCCCACATTAATTCGGCATCATTAAGAAACTCCCAGTAATTGCACATCATCCCTTTATTTACTTACACAATCAAGGCTGAGTAACGCGAAACAATTCGTTTAACCCCAAAACGTAACTCGATTAAAAATAATAACCAAAAACACAAACTGTACAGCCGCGAATTTTGTTTTATTTAGCAATGGACGTTTACAGGTGGCGATTTTATAACTTGTATAATTTCTTATACAATGTGTCCCGGGGATAAGTGACCGCCCGAAATTTTTTGAATATTTGTACAAAATTAAGGATAATTTCTTTTATATTTGGGACTTACCGCCTTTGGTTTTTTTTTAATGATTTTTTAATTTTTTTTAGTAAATACGCGTGACGTGCTGCAGTTTTTTAAGATATTTCCTAAGTTTTTACATCTTTTTTCATTCTTTTTTCTTTATTGACTAGCCGACATCATAGTTTATCAATTAAAATTATCAAACATAACTAAAATGTAATAAAACATTTATTAAAAAAAAAGGAAATTAAAAATTCAAAGAAAATAACGCCTTTTTTTTTAGTTTTTTCAAAATAAGTCTAATAAATGCCCCCTTAATATTACTTTTTTTAAATTTAATAATAAACTACATGATATTTCCTACAATAGCTCAGAACAATGTTTGCTGCTATTTCAAACAAATGCAAAAGTACAGTCAGTTGAAATTTGACTCCTACTCGGTAAAAAAAGAGCAAAGTCTTCATAGCTAACTAAACCCGCTGTTGACACTGTCAGGCCTGTTATTTTTTGTGTTTTGTTACGAAAAAAGGGTCAGATTCAAGAGTTTGCAATTTGGTGCATGTTTGAAATAGCAGCAAACATTGTTCTGAGCTATTGTAGGAAATATCATGTAGTTTATTAATAAATTAAAAAAAAGTGATATTAAGGGGGCATTTATTAGACTTATTTTGAAAAAACTGAAAAAAAGGCGTTATTTTCTATGAATTTTTATTTTCTTTTTTTTTTTAATAAATGTTTTATTACATTTTAGTTATGTTTGATAATTTTAATTGATAAACTATGATGTCGGCTAGTCAATAAAGAAAAAAGAATGAAAAAAGATGTAAAAACTTAGGAAATATCTTAAAAAAACTGAAGCACGTCACGCGTATTTACTTAAAAAATTAAAAAATCATTAAAAAAAAACCAAAGGCGGTAAGTCCCAAATATAAAAGAAATTATCCTTAATTTTGTACAAATATTCAAAAAGTTTCGGGCGGTCACTTATCCCCGGGACACATTGTATATTTAGATTATACACTATCCTGAAAACAATGTTTTAAATGTACTTCTGACCATTGTTTTTTTTAAATGGCGAGTAAACAGAACAAAGTAAGCCATCGAAATCTTTTAACTCTGTGTGCTATGATCGAAAATTTTTAGTGTAATGTGTAGGAATGGAGCTGTTTGATATGATGCTTGCATGAAAATTGGATAACACCACCCCTTTATTCCCAAGTAAGAAGAGTAGGTGCCATCAGAAGGAGACAAGCAGTAGGGTCTTTTTTCAACCATTAGCCAGATTGCAACAACGTGCCTGTCAAAATAAGTCATATTTATTTGTTTTTTTTTGTAACGGTTAAGGGACATTGGTACGACATCGGAACAAACTTGAAAAACATAACTTACAAGAAGCAGAAAATCACTCACCAATATTGATTCGGTGCTAAACAAGACATGTGGCCTGTTTTTGACTTTTCGTCAGTTTCCGTCAGTTTTGTCAAAATAAGTTTTGAATATCGAATCTGATTTCAAAAATCGTCTTGTGTAAACACCGCTAAAAGCAAATTTGCGACGCCAAACTTAATTACGACGCTAGAAGCTTTCGCAAGCGCTGAAGCACGCTTTAATATTTCTGACGGATCACACGTAAAGACGTTGAATAAATAATTTAATGATGAAACAAAAAAAACACTACGTCTTTCAAAGTCTGAATGTATAAATTGCTAAGATACCAGCATTCGTTGGCAGATGTTTTTAAAATGTTTTTATAATAAGAAGGAATTCGGTGCTATGAAAATTGCTTCCTCTGATACATTTAGAAATGAATAAAAAATACAAAAGCGAATTTTTGTGACGTTTGCTGGCTGTTTTTTTTTACAACGTTGCAATTTTTTTTGTAACACTAAACAAACCTTTTATGTATAATTAATGTTACACAATCACTTCTGAACTGCTCAAAGGCTCCGAATCAAATTGAAGGGTACTGCACATAAGATACGAGTACTTTTAATCTTCGAAAAAATAAGGTGGGATGGATTTAAATTCGGGCGTAATACTCTTCAGTTGCGTACATGCGGGTACATGAGGACATGCCCCATTACCACTTAAGCTTGCTGATTCGTGAGCTTCGTCAGCACTTTCGTTCTCTTGCGGATATGACTAAATTTATCTCTTAGAAAATACCTTTTTACTTTTGGGGTAGGCGGGAAGTAGTAAAATCTTTTGTTTCTTTCTTTCTCTCTTTCTTTCTCCCAGTTACCCAGGACAGCGTCACTGCAGTCTGTACCGGTCTGTGATGACGGCTGTGCCCTCATGTGGTGGCAGGATCCGCCTTTCCAATTACAATTGACCGCCTGTCTCACGACCACCATCCTGCCGGAGTCCAATGCTTTCGCTGTGTTCCGTCGTGATAAGCGCGCGATTTCCAGCGCGCTTTTGGGTAAGCTCCCTTCATTGTAAGCTTCCTCTCAACAAAGGGTTTAGTGTGAAACCAATAGCAAGTCCATCATCAAAAACTTTTTAACTTCACAAGTTGAGCGACCAATAAAACTGAATCCAGCTTCTTTGTTAGTGCCACGGATAAAGTACACCTATAGAGAATCATATAAGCTATGTTAAATATGCAAATAACGCGTATTATAATGAACACGTCGAATTTGAACTAACAGTCTTGTCGAAATACCTTGTTCCACGAAATGTCTCATTATGGCTTGCCATTATGCGACGGTATTCGACAGTGGTTTTTGTTGGAGCCGCCTTCGCTGCGGCAACGCGGTTAGAACACAATGTTACCAGCATTAACTGCTAATACTCCAATAAAGCCAGGAAATTATTACATTAGTTACTAAATATTTATTCGCATGTCAAACACATGTTAGGATGCAATATATTTATATACAGGATGAAATTTTAACCACTTTCCAAAATTTTTAGTTTTAAATTTTTACGGTCCTAGGCCTGATAAGGTATAAAGGGAAAATTTAAAACTTATAAATAGAATCGTAATAAATGAATAAGATGTGAATCGCGTAAAAGTGTTGCTAGGCAGCCGTATCAAAAATTTTTGATTTATTGCGGACATTTTCTAAGTGCTTTATCTTGACATTTTTGTACTGGGCTATACCAAAAGAAAAAATACGACATTTGTTTTTTGTCTCGTAGATTGATATATTAAAATTTGGAAAGTGGTTAAAATTTCACCCTGTATATAATATATAAATCTTGGTTATCTATTTTTAACATAAGTTGAAAGGAGACTGTCAATGCAACGATTTTTTAAAAGTATTATTATATCATAGGAAACTACAGACCAATAAGCTTGTTACCTACTCGTACCATCTACAAGTTGTTCTCCTCAATAATTAATAAGAGACTAAATTATACACTAGAAAAGAGTCAACCAGTAGAGCAAGCGGGTTTTAGGAAAGGATACTCAACAATTGATCACATACATACAATCGAGCTCCTAATAGAGAAATATCGACAAAAAAATAGACCACTATACATTGCATATATTGATTATCAGAAAGCATTTGACTGCGTCTCGCACAAATTTATATGGTAAACTCTAAACACACAAGGGGTAGAAAAAGAATATATTCGTGTAGTCAAGAGTGTATATAACAACAGCAAAAGTAGAGTAAAACTAGAATCGACTGGGTCATGGTTCCCGGTTAAAAGAGGAGTGAGACAAGGCGATCCTCTCTCACCACTGCTGTTCATAGCCACATTAGAGTCGATTATCAACCAGCTTAATTGGAAAGGAAAAGGCATCAAAATTGAAAATACCTACCTAAACTACCTAAGATTTGCTGACGACTTGATCATATTATCAGAAACAGGAGCAGAAATCCAGAACATGATAGAGTCTCTCAAGGACGCCAGTAAATTAGTAGGCCTGGAAATCAATCTAACTAAAACCATGTTGATGACAAATAGCACAAAGAGAACCATATGCGTTGGCAGCGAACCTCTCAAGTACACAGATAGTTACATATACTTGGGCAAACAAATTAGCTTCGACCCGAAAAGTAACGATCAAGAAGTAGAGCGCAGGATAAAATTGACGTGGAACAAATATTGGGCATAGAAGGAAATATTCAAAAGCACCATGCCAATTGAGATTAAGACTAGACTACTCAATTCATGCATTATCCCGTGCCTTACATATGCTTGTCAATCGTGGAAATTTAATAGAAAAACAAAAGAGAAAATAATTACATGTCAACGAGGAATAGAGCGCAGTATGTTAAATATTAAAAAAATTCAAAAAATAAGACATACAAAAATACGACACATTACCAAAGCAAAGGATGCTTTGGCACACGCTCAATCACTAAAATGGAAATGGGCCGGACATGTGGCTCGCATACAAGACCAGAGATGGACTAAAAAGTGACTACATGGACAGGTCCACAAGGCAAAAGAAGAAAGGGCAGCCCCGTAGCTAGCTGGGAAGATGAGATCAAAAGAACAGCTGGCCCCAACTGGATTCAAGTAGCACAATCTAGAGAGAGCTGGCATTCTTTGGAGGAGGCCTTTACCTGCAGAGAGGTTCTTACAGATAACTAAAGATATTAATTTTAAGTTTTTTTACAGTTTTTGATAATAAAAAAAATATAATTTTAACACGACTGAGTAAAAAAAAATAACGTAATGTCAAACCTAAGAATCACTAAATTAAGTTTTTAAATGTGTAATCTGTAATAAAATAAAAGGCTTTTTTATTTTTATTTTATTATTTATTATATCATAATAATATGTTGATCGATTATAGGCGTTACTTTGTTACGAAAATTAAAAATATGCACGAATGACTGCAACACTAGGTTAACATGTTTCTTTAAGCCCTCGAATGATTACTCACATCACCACCATGGGACCCGAATAATGCGCAACAGCCGTTCATCCGGACACTCGTCGTAATTACGGTTCGTTTACACAGCCGTCCGGAAAAATCCGACAATCCCAATCGAAATTCTCAGTGAAACCATATAAATGGGGCGGCACTGCCATGGGTTAAGTTCTGTGGAGTTAATCTTGCTTTATAGATCATACTAACATTTTATAACACAAAACTCAAAGTCTAAACCATTTTTCTTCTTTTCATTTATAATTCACCTTCAAAAATGATCTGATGACAGAGTGTGGTCGGGACTCGCTTTAAAATAATTAAATAAACGAACGGAACATTGCATGACATCACACAGTTACATATTTCTGACGATTTCAATTATTATAGGTACCTTGTTTTAAAACTGCCTTTTTGAATCTAAGTCAAAGGAGAATGTCCAAATTCAAATTATTTTCAGATCGTAAAAAATCTTATTCAGATAAAAAAAAGAAGAACATATTTTCTTACAAAATGATTCTGTTCCATTAATTTTGCGTTGGTACCAAATAAGGAATCACGGGAAATCAATACCATCTAACTGACTTATTTGCATACTTTTCACCAGTTTTTTTTTTGAAAGATCTATTTTATTTACTTCGCTTTGTATTACTGTTACTTCAACCTAATATTCAAAACCTAATATTCAAAAGCACCATGCCAATTGAGATTAAGACTAGACTACTCAATTCATGCATTATCCCGTGCCTTACATATACTTGTCAATCGTGGAAATTTAATAGAAAAACAAAAGAGAAAATAATTACATGTCAACGAGGAATAGAGCGCAGTATGTTAAATATTAAAAAAATTCAAAAAATAAGACATACAAAAATACGACACATTACCAAAGCAAAGGATGCTTTGGCACACGCTCAATCACTAAAATGGAAATGGGCCGGACATGTGGCTCGCATACAAGACCAGAGATGGACTAAAAAGTGACTACATGGACAGGTCCACAAGGCAAAAGAAGAAAGGGCAGCCCCGTAGCTAGCTGGGAAGATGAGATCAAAAGAACAGCTGGCCCCAACTGGATTCAAGTAGCACAATCTAGAGAGAGCTGGCATTCTTTGGAGGAGGCCTTTACCTGCAGACAGGTTCTTACAGATAACTAAAGATATTAATTTTAAGTTTTTTTACAGTTTTTGATAATAAAAAAAATATAATTTTCACACGACTGAGTAAAAAAAAATAACGTAATGTCAAACCTAAGAATCACTAAATTAAGTTTTTAGATGTGTAATCTGTAATGAAATAAAAGGCTTTTTTATTTTTATTTTATTATTTATCATATCATAATAATATGTTGATCGATTATAGGCGTTACTTTGTTACGAAAATTAAAAATATGCACGCATGACTGCAACACTAGGTTAACATGTTTCTTTAAGCCCTCGAATGATTACTCACATCACCACCATGGGACCCGAATAATGCGCAACAGCCGTTCATCCGGACACTCGTCGTAATTACGGTTCGTTTACACAGCCGTCCGGAAAAATACGACAATCCCAATCGAAATTCTCAGTAAAACCATATAAATGGGGCGGCACTGCCATGGGTTAAGTTCTGTGGAGTTAATCTTGCTTTATAGATCATACTAACATTTTATAACACAAAACTCAAAGTCTAAACCATTTTTCTTCTTTTCATTTATAATTCACCTTCAAAAATGATCTGATGACAGAGTGTGGTCGGGACTCGCTTTAAAATAATTAAATAAACGAACGGAACATTGCATGACATCACACAGTTACATATTTCTGACGATT
The DNA here is from genome assembly GCA_949315895.1 of Anania crocealis. NCBI lineage: Eukaryota > Metazoa > Arthropoda > Insecta > Lepidoptera > Crambidae > Anania > Anania crocealis. The sequence goes on along the minus strand of OX438858.1, from coordinate 2,944,010 downwards.
TCAATTATTATAGGTACCTTGTTTTAAAACTGCCTTTTTGAATCTAAGTCAAAGGAGAATGTCCAAATTCAAATTATTTTCAGATCGTAAAAAATCTTATTCAGATAAAAAAAAGAAGAACATATTTTCTTACAAAATGATTCTGTTCCATTAATTTTGCGTTGGTACCAAATAAGGAATCACGGGAAATCAATACCATCTAACTGACTTATTTGCATACTTTTCACCAGTTTTTTTTTTGAAAGATCTATTTTATTTACTTCGCTTTGTATTACTGTTACTTCAACCTAATATTCAAAACCTAATATTCAAAAGCACCATGCCAATTGAGATTAAGACTAGACTACTCAATTCATGCATTATCCCGTGCCTTACATATACTTGTCAATCGTGGAAATTTAATAGAAAAACAAAAGAGAAAATAATTACATGTCAACGAGGAATAGAGCGCAGTATGTTAAATATTAAAAAAATTCAAAAAATAAGACATACAAAAATACGACACATTACCAAAGCAAAGGATGCTTTGGCACACGCTCAATCACTAAAATGGAAATGGGCCGGACATGTGGCTCGCATACAAGACCAGAGATGGACTAAAAAGTGACTACATGGACAGGTCCACAAGGCAAAAGAAGAAAGGGCAGCCCCGTAGCTAGCTGGGAAGATGAGATCAAAAGAACAGCTGGCCCCAACTGGATTCAAGTAGCACAATCTAGAGAGAGCTGGCATTCTTTGGAGGAGGCCTTTACCTGCAGAGAGGTTCTTACAGATAACTAAAGATATTAATTTTAAGTTTTTTTACAGTTTTTGATAATAAAAAAAATATAATTTTAACACGACTGAGTAAAAAAAAATAACGTAATGTCAAACCTAAGAATCACTAAATTAAGTTTTTAAATGTGTAATCTGTAATAAAATAAAAGGCTTTTTTATTTTTATTTTATTATTTATTATATCATAATAATATGTTGATCGATTATAGGCGTTACTTTGTTACGAAAATTAAAAATATGCACGAATGACTGCAACACTAGGTTAACATGTTTCTTTAAGCCCTCGAATGATTACTCACATCACCACCATGGGACCCGAATAATGCGCAACAGCCGTTCATCCGGACACTCGTCGTAATTACGGTTCGTTTACACAGCCGTCCGGAAAAATACGACAATCCCAATCGAAATTCTCAGTGAAACCATATAAATGGGGCGGCACTGCCATGGGTTAAGTTCTGTGGAGTTAATCTTGCTTTATAGATCATACTAACATTTTATAACACAAAACTCAAAGTCTAAACCATTTTTCTTCTTTTCATTTATAATTCACCTTCAAAAGTGATCTGATGACAGAGTGTGGTCGGGACTCGCTTTAAAATAATTAAATAAACGAACGGAACATTGCATGACATCACACAGTTACATATTTCTGACGATTTCAATTATTATAGGTACCTTGTTTTAAAACTGCCTTTTTGAATCTAAGTCAAAGGAGAATGTCCAAATTCAAATTATTTTCAGATCGTAAAAAATCTTATTCAGATAAAAAAAAGAAGAACATATTTTCTTACAAAATGATTCTGTTCCATTAATTTTGCGTTGGTACCAAATAAGGAATCACGGGAAATCAATACCATCTAACTGACTTATTTGCATACTTTTCACCAGTTTTTTTTTTGAAAGATCTATTTTATTTACTTCGCTTTGTATTACTGTTACTTCAACCTAATATTCAAAACCTAATATTCAAAAGCACCATGCCAATTGAGATTAAGACTAGACTACTCAATTCATGCATTATCCCGTGCCTTACATATACTTGTCAATCGTGGAAATTTAATAGAAAAACAAAAGAGAAAATAATTACATGTCAACGAGGAATAGAGCGCAGTATGTTAAATATTAAAAAAATTCAAAAAATAAGACATACAAAAATACGACACATTACCAAAGCAAAGGATGCTTTGGCACACGCTCAATCACTAAAATGGAAATGGGCCGGACATGTGGCTCGCATACAAGACCAGAGATGGACTAAAAAGTGACTACATGGACAGGTCCACAAGGCAAAAGAAGAAAGGGCAGCCCCGTAGCTAGCTGGGAAGATGAGATCAAAAGAACAGCTGGCCCCAACTGGATTCAAGTAGCACAATCTAGAGAGAGCTGGCATTCTTTGGAGGAGGCCTTTACCTGCAGACAGGTTCTTACAGATAACTAAAGATATTAATTTTAAGTTTTTTTACAGTTTTTGATAATAAAAAAAATATAATTTTAACACGACTGAGTAAAAAAAAATAACGTAATGTCAAACCTAAGAATCACTAAATTAAGTTTTTAAATGTGTAATCTGTAATAAAATAAAAGGCTTTTTTATTTTTATTTTATTATTTATTATATCATAATAATATGTTGATCGATTATAGGCGTTACTTTGTTACGAAAATTAAAAATATGCACGCATGACTGCAACACTAGGTTAACATGTTTCTTTATGCCCTCGAATGATTACTCACATCACCACCATGGGACCCGAATAATGCGCAACAGCCGTTCATCCGGACACTCGTCGTAATTACGGTTCGTTTACACAGCCGTCCGGAAAAATCCGACAATCCCAATCGAAATTCTCAGTAAAACCATATAAATGGGGCGGCACTGCCATGGGTTAAGTTCTGTGGAGTTAATCTTGCTTTATAGATCATACTAACATTTTATAACACAAAACTCAAAGTCTAAACCATTTTTCTTCTTTTCATTTATAATTCACCTTCAAAAATGATCTGATGACAGAGTGTGGTCGGGACTCGCTTTAAAATAATTAAATAAACGAACGGAACATTGCATGACATCACACAGTTACATATTTCTGACGATTTCAATTATTATAGGTACCTTGTTTTAAAACTGCCTTTTTGAATCTAAGTCAAAGGAGAATGTCCAAATTCAAATTATTTTCAGATCGTAAAAAATCTTATTCAGATAAAAAAAAAAAGAACATATTTTCTTACAAAATGATTCTGTTCCATTAATTTTGCGTTGGTACCAAATAAGGAATCACGGGAAATCAATACCATCTAACTGACTTATTTGCATACTTTTCACCAGTTTTTTTTTTGAAAGATCTATTTTATTTACTTCGCTTTGTATTACTGTTAATTGTAATACGGGACTTAGTGTTTCGACGTTTCATACCATACGAATGTTGCGTCCAGTCCAGGTAATTAATAGACATAATGCAATGTAAGAGTCTAAAACCGTAACCCTGGTATGCGTGATAAATGAGACTCTTGACCTTATAAACATACGCCAATCTGATACCATACCATTTCATTAGTGTTCCTAACCCTAAACACCATTCTCGGTTTAAAATCCCCCTAGGACGGCGCTATCATCGCATTGCCAATCCAAATTGAACTCTCAGCGAACGCAATAGCATCTAAAGGTTTTAGTTCGACAAAATTCCGTCAAGTTTTGCATTTAGAGAGCCGGCGATGTCGGTGACATGATTTAGCCGAGTGGCCGACTTGACCTGATTGAACTATTAATTGGAATTCCAATATCATCGGACATTGGTTCGTGCTAAAATATCAGAAGTTCACCGGTGTTCACTATGAATTTTAACTAAAATATTACTGATGATTTTAGTTTAGTTCAATAAAAAATAGTATGTAATTAGGTACTAAAAATTTGTAACCGTATAGCGCAGTAAAATTTCACTTAGTTAAGTTAGTAATTAAATAGCCATGTAACTGTGGAAAATTTCTAGATTTTTCTTAAGAAGGTGTAAGAAAATACACTAATTAGTCAAAACAAAACTTGTAGTCCTGTATACAACCTACATATTACGGTCTAGTAGTTAAATAACGATTTTAATCTGTCTGTCTAATACCTGTTGAAAAAAAAACCTATTTTGTGTCGACGCCAAAAAATTCGCCGAAAATCAAAATTAGTGGGTTCACGATATATATTTTCTTTGTAATAACTAAACCAATCGAAGAAAACATTTTCTCACCATGATTTTTATTAGGTACTTACACTGTGTGAGTTTATAAACAAATTCTGATGCTGATGCTAACTAGATAATATTATCAATCAGTAACCAACTTTCATATTCCCAGAGCTTTTATTAGCTAAAAGATCATCTAAAAGCTTCTTAAGACTTCCTATCGAAAGTCTTTGCTCTTTCCAGGCGCTAGGCTTCGGACTTCTTTAATCGCGGCATTGAGCCGTGAGCTGATTGGCTCTTTTATTTAAAGGCTAGACTTAAGATAAACGGAATGAGGCTAAAGAGTCACTGGTTCTGATTCAGAGGGCTAAAGATAGCATTGTTTTATTGGCTTATAGGGTAAATTAGGGTGTGAACGGCCACTGCCGTGATTTTATGGTGATATACAAGCAAATTTGTTTTGTAAATTATTTTAAATCAGTTTTGATATTATTTGCATATTTATTCTATATATTTAATGAAAAATTATATTACGCGCATAACTTATAATCTACTACAACAAATTGGATAATTCTTTTTGTCATGTTTGTAATAGAAGAAGATTATTATGATATTAACATGAAATAAGAACCATGTTCATATTGGTTTATAAGATGTTGGAGATTGTCTTTACGGAATTCAACATAATAGGGGTTAAAGTATGAAATTGCCAATTATTTTCCCACTTTTATTTTGTTTATAGCTCTTAAGTATAGTCATATTATTGCGTAATTCTTTTTGTATTGTATCAAAAACTAAATAAAGTAACTTTTGACTAAAAAAAAAATGCAATACTAGTGCCTCTTACTTCAAAGGAAGTCGTTGAAAAGACCCCTTACAATGTGTCAGCTGACCTTCTTGCTTCAATTAAGTATATTTGTATTATATACTTTGATTTTCAGAAATTTTAATACTATAATGCGTAGCTTTATAACTATCTAACTTTCACCTTTAATTGCATCGAAAACGGTTCATGCGTTTTTAAAAAAACTAAAAAATTGTTAGTATGGAAAAATGACTTTTCTCGAATTCGTCCATACAAAACGGCAATTTCATACTTTAACCCCTAATATTATGCATCTTTGCGTGTGAAGATGATATATTTTCACGTTTAGTGCAACACAACTTGACCGATGCGCAGAAGTGTTTTGAAAAGTGGTTTATACGCTTAAAGAGTACTTTAAAAGATTTTTTTTTATCAAGCTGAACTTTCTAAGTGTCCTACATATAGGGAAATTTCAAAATGAAGTTTATTTATTTTATTTAGGTACACCAACAGGGCGTTTACCAAATAGGCGTTTAAACACAGCATTTAAAACTATTCTTACAATAAACTTAAAATTTTACCTTAACACAGAAAAATTTTAAAAAAATACTAAGAGGTTTTGTTGACTGAGAGAGATAACTATTATGTGGCCAGTAACTGCTAGGTTTACCCTATTAGCGTCGAGTAAATTGACTATCGGGCTAGATATCAGATCTTTTGATTGAACTTGTGGTGGCGTTTTAAAGCTGTCTAGACCTAGATTTCTTGGGCTGCCGATAATATATTATTATTGAAAAAATTGCCCTGCAGTACTGGAGGATTATAACCGTTACTTTACTTAGCTTTACTAGATAGTTAAATGTAAATAAATAAATGTGTACAACATCACATAAATTCTTCTGATTCCAAAGGGAGTTAACTATCAATTCACTCGTATTGTGGCAATCAGAAAAAACTAAGGTACCACAAACGACCACACCCGGAAGAATGTAGAAAAACACTTTTTCTACATTGACCCGTCCGGGAATCGAACCCGGGACCACGAACAAGCGACACCTTGGAAACCGGTGTGTTGGGCACTTCGCCACGGAGGTCGTCACATCACGGATTTTAATGGAGAAATAACGGCCGTCCTGTTTATAACTAAGTTCATTTAATCAAGAATGTATTGCGAGCTGAGGCTAAAGTGGTTCTTTTATCTAGATATGGGATAGGGCTTAGTGTTAATTGTAATTAATAGAAAGTCTCTACTTGAATCCCGATTGAATGGCTATAGATTATTTTAATTAAATTTCTCGTTCAGTTGGAATGATTTTTATATAAGCTTTATTATTTACTTTGTTGGGTACATTGATAGACTTTATAAGATGAAAACCTCCTTGAGATTTAATAGAAAGCTCCAAAGAGTTCTAATATGCAAGCTTTCAGCAGTACCTAGTTCCTTTTTTTATAGTGAGCAGCATCAGATAAATTGTTTTGATTCCAAAGTAAGTATCAAAGAACTGTTTTTCTGAAATTCAAAAGGAATAAAGGTAGGTACTACAAAATATTTAACATGAGATAATAAGGAAAAAATACTTCTACATGGACCCTTCTGGGAAATGGAACCCGGAACCTCCGAGCTAGCGACAGTTAAACTGGTGTGTATGCCAATCTACAACAGGGGTAACAAAGTAGTTAGTACACGGCGAAAAAGGTCTAGTTTTACTAACCAGAATTTTGAGGAAGTTAACTAGAACGCATAGTGCTATACGTGACAACTATACATTTTGTAAATGATATTTTTAAAATCTAGTTTTTAGAAACGCGAATTTTCTGGTACATTGAACACATTTTTCAGTACACTTTACCAACAAATTTGTACTGCAATACTTAATCATAGTTGTGCTCATTACTAACTCATTATTTTGATCTTTACAGAGAAAGTAGTAACTGATACTATTTGACATGTTTCGTACACTTAACTTATTTACCAGATTTTTTTAGTATTTGCAATTAAGCGACTATTTAACCTTAAAACTAATTCTGATAGCACTCGCTGTTTTTTGTTAACTTTTAATAGATTTGTTTTTACAAGTCGTTCTGGTAGTATTGTAAAATATTTTTTTCTCCGTGTAGACTCGACTGCCGAAAGGCGAAAAGATTTCTTTAGTGGAAACAGTTAGCCCTAAAATAGAATAGCACCACCACCTTTCTCATGGGTGATAGAGGGGATGAAAAAGGAAAGTATTGAAAAAAAGGACGGGCCGCAGCGCTATCTCCGCCATTAGTAAAAAAAATTGTGCTATTTATTGGAAATTATGCCAGTACACCCATCATTGCTGTGGTAACTTGAACGCAATGATGGAGGCCTTTTCCCTGCAGTGGGATGAGTATAGGCTGTTACTTTACTTTACTATTGGAAAAAGTTTAATCTCGTTATTAAATATAGTCAGAATATTTACTTAAATCATACATACAAACGTTGCAACAAACATAATGAATAAATTTGACATACGCAAAACGATGGCGCCATTTAAAAATAGAATCGTCAATTTACAAACGCTCTCTGACATAGGTAGAAGCTATCAGCAAAGTAAATTCTCCCGAGAAAAAGGGTAAAGTGGATGTTGAGTGCCGGAAACAAACTTAATGTAGGAACAATTCTTCCAGCTAAACAATAAAATATCTCAAAGAGCTCTCCGTTGCTTGTTTCCCTCGCGAGATAAAAAGTATAAAAGTCTAGAGAAACGCTTGGAACACATAACAGTGCATTGAGTTGCTACAAAAGAAAGGGGTAAATATCAAGTAGACGGTAGCAAACTGACTTAGATGTTGCAATAAGCAGTGATCGGAGTAATGACATTGAAAGTGAAATCCTTAGTAATATAATAAATCCGAAAGTAACTGTATGTTTGTCTTTTACGCTTTTACGCTTTCACTTGAATTTTCAACCATTTTTTTATTAGTATTTAAGTTTGAAAAATTATGTCTCAGGCGGGACTCGAACCCGTATCTCCTCGCATGCCGGATGTAATGTCTCGGTGGCTGAATTGGTAAAGCGCCGCGCGGCATGCGAGGAAATGCGGGTTCGAGTCTCGCCTGAGACATAGTTTTTCAAGTTTAAATACTAATATATAATTGCAATTAAATAGCTTAAAAACGTAATTATAAAGTATTTATTTTATAACCAGTAATCAAACATAGCTTTTTACAAGGTTGACCCATTTTGGTTAATATTTTCGTGTTCGATAGAGTATACTCGTAGTGCAAAGCTGATGCCTTACTCTTCAACATGAAGCTCGTATTTACGGATATCTGTCTCTTTTAGATACTCGGAAACATCGATATGAGTGAAAGGGACAGATGGATTCGAATAAACGGACATTGTGTTGCGAAATAAAGCCTCTTGTCCTATTTAATTTTGAAAATACCCCGAAGCCTTTTACAATTAATTAACTAACGTGTCAAATAAAAAAATACTGACAATTATCAAGCACCGAATTAAAATTAGTCACTTGAATTTAAACATACGTGTTTTCATTCTTAACACCTTTTAAATGCTATTTAGTGAAACCTGTAACGGGCCCAAAAGGTCGTTCAAAACCCGTGTCTATGCCAAAGTTTGCCTTTGAGTAAGAAATAGCCCAATATCTTATATTAGATGAGACATTGGTTTATGAGGTTTAAAATGCGACCGATGCGGCATCAGAGCTTTATTATGTAAAACTGGCGAGTGGCCAGACTCCGCGGTACGTGCCTCGCGCCATGTACAACCAGCAACGGAAAAAGCTCTGATGAATTACTGTTTAAAATAAATACTGTGACGACGTTGTAAGGGGGGCGTTGTTACGAAGACTCTAATTGATACAAGTCTATCGTGGAATAGTTCTTAATTTATTATTTATGTTTTATCTTATATACTGTTACAATTCGTGACAAGAGAGGCTAGCGTGACTATCTTCAAGGAAGTAATTGTTTTTATATAATATCGCGTCCTATTAGTACGTGCTACAATTTATCATCAACTTAACGTCACAACGTCGTCATACGTCCTAAATCGTGGTATTGCAACGTCCTAATACTTCGGAAAATAAATTTGGCTATGGTCTTCTTCTTTTTATTGTCATTGTGATGTTAATTCAAAGATGATTTTTTCAAGCAGCCTTTGAGGCGATAGGCAATTTTTTCACGATATAACGTGTTTTCTGTAGTACAACTACAACTCTCTATCCTTACCTGATTCAAGCCAATTTCCTAAATTAACTCGACCGGAAAGAATCCAAGAAGGAGTTGAAATTAATACGCTTACAGCGATCGATTATGCCAGTACACCCATCATTGCTGTGGTAACTTGAATTCGATAATGGAGGCCTTATCCCTGCAGTGGGATGATTATAGGCTGTGGCTAACAGCGATATCAGATGCTGTATAGACCGCCATCATACTGTGACTGCCAGTGTAAGCCGGTAAGTAAACATTTTTTTAATAAATAATCTGTTTGTTTCATCTGTTTCTGTGTTCACAGACGTTACGTTTCACAACGCTAGAATATAGATGGGCGTGAAATATTTGCTCAATAATGCTTGGGACGTGCATTATAGCGTCCCAATTTTTACTATGACTGACCGAGTCAATATTATTATGCGTCCAAAAGTAGTATTTCACTAAGCATGCGTTGGTTATTGCTCTCTGGCTAAATAAAAGGAGAAGTTGCTAGCCGTCTTCTAACAGTTGTCCATAGTGCAGGCAACAGCACGTCAACCTACCACAAAACGTCAAATTTTCTAAATTGATTTTGACGACCTCCGTGGCGGAGTGGCGTACACACCGGTTTTCAAGGTGTCGCCTGCTCCGAGGTCCCGGGTTCGATTCCCGGACGGGTCAATGTAGAAAAAATGAGTTTTTCTACATTTTCTCGGGTCTGGGTGTTTGTGGTACCTTCGTTGTTTCTGGTTTCCAAAATACGAATGCTTTAAGTAGTTATTCAAATTGGGATCAGAACAATGTATGTGATGTTGTCCACATTTATTTATTATTTATTTATTTATCTCTACTTGTTGGAATTAAAGTTGAAAATCAATTCAATGACCTTTAACTTTTTGGGTAGGTTGACCTGCCATTGTCTGTACGCAGAAGAGGTTATTTTTTGTAGGGCAAAGGAGTTTTTCCTTTTAAGTTGGCAACGTTGTATGCTAAATTTAACCATGATTAGTGTCTATGAACGCCCCGTTGGTCTAGTGGTTTAAATACCGGGCCAAGATCTCGGGGTCCCAGGTTCGAAGCCCGGGTCGGGCAACAAAAAGTTTCGAATTTTCCAACGTTGCTCGGGTTTGTGATCACCAACCCGCATTTGGCAAGCGTGGTGATTATGCCAGTACACCCATCATTGCTGTGGTAACTTGAATTCAATGATGGAGGCCTTTTCCCTGCAATAGGATGGTTATAGGCGGTTACTTGTTGTGTCTATGCTTGGCTGACTGTACCGCATTGTCCTTAAACGGTCGTCCCACTAGTTTTATCGAACAAGGACACGGTACAGATTGGTGGCATTGTATTCGGAGCTCGGAGTTAAGGCCGGAAAATTTTTGACTGCCAATGTAAATAGCGCTTCTAGTGTAAGCATTTGTTTTAGGTGTGTATCGGTTTTATATTTAAAAAAGTTATATTGTATGTGAACCTGTGAGCTGCTTGGGACCCCGTTAAACCGCCAATAAACTCGACAAACCAGGAACGATAATAATTAGACCGAGCTTAGAATTACCTAGCTTTAGTCTACCATAGTCATTCTACCATAGTTTTATTTTTTAACTTCTATAGACGTATATCCGTTGCCATAAACGTAGTAACGTTCACTTAAGTTTAGTTTTTAAAAACTATTGCAAGTCGACATAATTTGCACGGATTATAAAGTTGACATTGCGCCGTATTTCTTGTGACGTATAGTTGCTTCAAATATTTAATCGAGGACAGTAATTTTAAGTATCATTTTTGTATCGCACTGTATACAGGGTGAAATTTTAACCACCTTACAAATTTTAATATATAAATCTACGAGACAAGAAAAAATGGTGTATTTTTTTTTTTGGTATAGGCCAGTACAAAAATGTCAAGATATAGCGCTTAGAAAATGTCCGCAAAAAATAAAAAAAAAATAATACGGCTGCCTGGCAACACTTTTTTACACGATTCGCATCTTATTCATTAATTACTTTATTATTCATAAGTTTTCGATTTTCCCTTTATAATAGGGGTTAAAGTATGAAATTGCCGATTATTTTCCCACTTTTTATTTTGTTTATAGCTCTTAAGTATAGTCATATTATTGCGTAATTCTTGTATCTTGTATCAAAAACTAAATAAAGTAACTTTTGACTAAAAAAAAATGCAATACTAGTGCCTATTACTTCAAAGGAAGTCGTTGAAAAGACCCCTTACATTGTGTCAGCTGACCTTCTTGCTTCAATTAAGTATATTTGTATTATATACTTTGATTTTCAGAAATTTAAATACTATAATGCGTAGCTTTATAACCATCTAACTTTCACCTTTAATTGCATGGAAAACGGTTCAGGCGTTTTTAAAAACTAAAAAATTGTTAGTATGGAAAAATGACTTTTCTCGATTTTGTCCATACAAAACGGCAATTTCATACTTTAACCCCTAATACCTTATCAGGCCTAGGACCGTAAAAATTGAAAACAATCGCAATATATTGCGAATAATATTTTCGGATGACAGCTTGATTTACATTTTTGTTTTTTATAAATAAATGTGGACAACACCACATACATTGTTCTGATCCCAATTTGAATAACTATTTAAAGCACTCGTATTTTGGAAACCAGAAACAACGAAGGTACCACAAACACCCAGACCCGAGAAAATGTAGAAAAAGAATTTTTTTCTACATTGACCCGTCCGGGAATCGAACCCGGGACCTCGGAGCAGGCGACACCTTGATAACCGGTGTGTACGCCACTCCGCCACGGAGGTCATCAAAAATTGTTTACTTCATAAATGGGCTCTAAATACAATACTGAACGCCTATAAATTTTTTTGAAAGTGGTTAAAATTTAATTCTGTATTATCTTGTTTTTATTACTATATCGATGCTTAAACTCTATAAGTTGTCATTCAATATATTTCATTTAAAAACTCCATAATCTCATCGGAATTTTACATGTCACATTGAAATAATTTCGCACGGATATAAGAAACACGTGAATGCGTTTCTGACCTTTATCATGTACGCTTTGACTTTTGAAAAACTCCCTTACGGTTCGGTAAGTGATTGATCGATCTCTCACCTACATCAAACCGAAATGCGGTTGTAATATCCATCATTGGCACAACTTTTACATAGAAAGCTTCTTAAAAACGCCTATGAAGTTATTCAGTTTTCCAAACAAAAGCGTAATTTATGTAAAAGCGTACTTGTAATAATGGAGAGCAATGTGGTGTTTAAGAAATTTAAAAATCCTTCTTCTAGTATGAATTCTACACACTTCATAGGAAGCGACTTATAGAGTAAAGAGTAGTGCCTGTACCCATCATTGCTGTGGTGACTGAAATTCAATGATGAAAGCCTTTATGCTACAGTAAAATGATAATAGGCTGTTACCTTACTTTACTTTTACTTTAAAATAGTAAATAGAAGAGGGGTAGTTGCATCTTCCCCCGCTATTGGTCAAATAACAATCGCTAACTTAATAGCGTGGCTTTTGTAAAAAAATACTTCTTATGAGACATTATTGATCAAATGGTATCAAAAAGCATTAAATTAAATATATTTCACCGATTTAGTAACTACGAGTATGTTGCTTAAAACAAGTTGCTTTGAATAGTTAAAATATTTCATTGATTTGAAATGTTTATTTTTATCGCCATCAAAATTAACCAACAGACGTTTAAGTTTTAAACAGCGAAAAAATATTATTTGACATATTTTGTATGGGAATTGTGTCAATTTGATCGTCAATCTATGGTAACCTGCTGTTTAAGATTTGGTAAACTCGGGTCTAAAAAAAGGTTTCATACTGTAACATACTTATTTCTCAAATTTGTAATTTCGTCACTTTTAGTTTGATTAAGTATAATATGATAAATTTAATGGAGAAAAAGAAAAAATCTAAATTTCCATAGCATCAAATTAAGAAATTGGAAAGAAGTTTTTTTTAAGTAAAATAATTTTTTGCTCTATAGTAAAACAAGGCAAATGAATATATTGCAAACTAGATCCATTTCAGCCCAAAGTTCTTGGCGTCGAAGTTCCTCAGCTGCTAATCACTTAGGGAACATATCCTAACTACTTAAACGAGACTAACTTTTGTCTCGCTTCGAGGGTGCTTTTTGTCGTTGCGTTAGGAATCGTCTTACTGACTTCTGTAGTTATATATTTGTACTTAGATAGCTTATAACTAGATTTATAGACCGTATCATTTCTTTATTGGTAATTTATTTTTCTAAACACTCCATATTTGGTGACAATGAGAATAAGACATCAAAATCAAATGTTTCTGAGGCGGTACGAAGTTTAAATTTAAGTACGAAGAAAAAAACTATTTTCCATGGGATAATATTAAGTTCAACATATACGAAAACACGGGCAACGTCAAAATAATATAAATTTCAAAAAATATTGCTTAGTGTAATACTAAATTTGCTTTTGATTGTTGATGTTCATGATTCAATTAATTGAAATTTAGTAGATTATTTAAAAATAAATTTTATACAAAGTTTTGAAAATAAATGGTTTATTGTATATGTTCTTTTTAAAAATTGGTCATCACACTCCTCACCGTCAAAAGCTATATGTAAAACCCAAACAAAGTAGTCGTATTGAAAACCTACCGTTTCTCCCTGTTAACCTAATAATCCTACGAATGAAGGACAACCAATCCATTAGTATGTTAATTTAGAGGAACGTAGTGTAAGCAGAAAGCTACAAATCAATTCGGATACATGCGAACTCAACGGTCCAGAAAAGGTCCTGGAATAAGACAACACAAATGTTTTCGTATATTTGCAAGCGAAATAAGAGAATGTTTCATCCTTCGTGCTTTGTTTGGGTTGGACAGAAGTCGAGATAATGTTTATGCCTTCTTATATTTAGTCATCTTTAGAATATTTATTAGTATAAGAACTACATACATGGTCCTATACAAAAATGACACTCAATGGTATAAAAATTCAAAACTAAACCTAAACTATGTATAATAGTTTTATAATAATTGCATAAGTTGATAAAAAATGCTATGCAATAGCTTTACCGCGGCAGTCTCCGAGTGCCACACGCCTTTTTTTTTTATTAATACTACAATTTAGTCACAAAATTTTAGTGCGAATACACAATGCATGCTGCCTATGGTTTTACTAAAGAATTCTAGTTCCCCAAAAATGACGAAAGTTTAAAAAAAATATTTACCATGCGTCAATCGATGGTAGGTATTATTTAGCAAGGCGGGAATGTTGCGACCCGGTATTTTATTTTGATGTCCCGGTACCGGGTCACGGAGCCGGCAAATGGGAAACGCTGGCATAAAGCATGACCTGAATGCTAACTAATATCCGACTTTATTTCCACAATGTATGACCTAAAACTATATTAATGTATGACCTAAATGTATATTCCATTCAAAAATTTACCAAAACAATACGTGTAAGTAACAAATTTTCTTCCAGCGCAAAACAGATGGTATTCGATCGTCATACACCAAACCCAAGCTTTATTCGTATCTCGAAGGCAGTTACTGGGCCAAGTAGCTCGCCTTTCCAAACACGCCATACACAACTGTGCTCATTGAAAGCAAATATTGCGTGAAATTGAAGGGGCATCGATCCGACTGGAATTCACGTCGGTTGTTAGTTGGCGACGCAACACGCATCGGGGGCATTTCCCCATTAAAATTGCTAAGCCTAGTATAGTAGCAGTATTTAAACTTTAAAAAAATATCTTAGGTGGGAATCGAACCCACATCCGCATGTATACCGGACGTGGTGCTTTTTCCATTAAGCTACTAAGACATTACGTCACAGAGTTAATTTTTCAAGTATGTTTTTTCTTATCGCTGTAAGCCAGCGTAGTTTCATCAATAATAGGAGCTCTTTTAACACCCGAAGGAATCGTCTTTACAGATGTTAGACCATCAGTTAAGATGAAACAGCTAAAAGCAAGTTTTAATGCTGATATTATAATTGCAATTAAATTGCTAAAATATCATTTAAAGTACCTTATAATAGTATTTTGGTATCCTACTGTTATAAACAAAATAATTAAAATAATGTTTCATCTAAACCTATTGCAAAATATTTGTAAAATCGATAGAAGGGGCAGCTCCTTTTCTTCTAGCAGTACTCGTATATACCTTTTTTTAATATCGCCGCTTACGAAACCCACAGAAAAAGAAGAGTTGGGAGCCGGTGCTATTCTTTTTTTTGTGGGTACCACACCACGGAGAAAGGCAATTACATAAAAAAATAATTTGAGAAAAACTGTATTCTATTGAAAAATACTTTGATTCAACTAGCTCTTGCCTGCTACTTTATACGCGTTACATTTTTCACTGATGCTTCGCTTCTATTGGTCGCAGCGTGATGTGTGAAACACAAAAAGAATTTTTCAATACGAACCAGTACTTCCTGAGATTAGCGCGTTCAAACAAACAAACTCTTCAGCTTTATAATGTTAGTACATACAGGGTGAAATTTTACCCACCTTCCAAATTTTAATATATCAATCTACGAGACAAAAAATAAATGACGTATTTTTTCTTTTGGTATAGCCCAGTACAAAAATGTCAAGATAAAGCACTTAGAAAATGTATGCCAAAAATCTAAAATTTTTGATACGGCCGCCTAGCAACACTTTTTTTACGCAATGCACATCACATTCATTCATTACGATACTAATCATAAGTTTTTGATTTTCCCTTTATACCAAAACAGGCCTAAAACTGTAAACATTTAAAACTTTATTGCAAAAATTTTTACTGGTGAAAACTTGATTTACACTTTTTACTTCTTGAATGGGCTCTAAATGCGATACTGAATGCCTACAAAAATTTTGGAAAGTGGTTAAAATTACATCCTGTATAGATTGATTCTATCTACTCTATTTTTCTTGGCTTTTAAATTATAAATATAGAGTATGTATGAAAATAAAATGGTTATACGAATACTGACATTTACAAACTCTGCGTCTCCTTTTTAGGGTTCCGTACCCAAAGGGTAAAAACGGGACCCTATTACTAAGACTTCGCTGTCTGTCCGTCTGTCCGTCTGTCCGTCGCTCTGTCACCAGGCTGTATCTCAAGAGCCGCGATAGCTAGACAGTTGAAATTTTCACAAATTATGTATTTCTGTTACCGCAATAACAACAAATACTAAAAACAAAATAAAATAAATATTTAAGGGAGGCTCCCATACAACAAATTCGTTTTTTTGGCCTTTTTGGTACGGAACCCTTCGTGCGCGAGTCTGACTCGAACTTGGCCGATTTTATGTATTGGGTAGTTAACCGTTCAATTAATTGACCATATTAAGATTTTGCAGCGAACTAGTCATGGCCTAACTGTTTTAAGAAATGTAACGAAATTATTGACAAGAAAAAAATGTAAAACAGAACATCTTCCAAAACTGTTCCTTGGAGGTTTTAATACTTCGGTCGCCACATATTGATTAGTTTGATAGTTCTGTAACAATATACTAGGTGTGAAATTCCTTTTCTCTGCTCAGTTACCGGAATTGTGGCATCGTGTTTCTCGCGCCTGGTTGAGTGCCGCAACACTCAAATAGCTCAAGTTTCAGACTGTAAGCAAACCTGTCCCAATAGTCAACATACCCCAGTCTCCCCTTAGTATAATATCAGTGATTACCTCAGTACTGTCTGTCTGTTCCATTAAATTGTATCAACATTATTGGTGTTTTCTCGTAATCGATAGATAAATAAATAATATATTTTTTTTTCTATCTTGTACCTAAGTTACTATTTTAATTATTTATTTATACATTTGATTTTCGTTGTATGTAAATTGTAGCTGGATGTCCGATCTTGATCAGTGTTCAGTAAAAAGCTAAAAAATGAAAGTGGCCAAAATGGAGAATAGTATTTCCAGGTTTATTAAAAAGCAGCCAGCAGCAGCAGTTTGTTAGGGAATCGACCCCAGTTTTCACTATTAGAACTTAAATCCCATTAACATAAGCTCAATTATAAAACTTTTCTTGATTCATTTTCTTGTAACCACTTATATGAACTCAAAAAGCGAATGAACTCAAAATAATTAAATTTCTTTCGCAGCTTCTTTTCGGCTTACGATTGTCTTGAAGCAGTGAAGAATGGAGGAGGATATTGGGGCTTATAAAAGTGGCTTATGTAGCCCACTTTCTACCTTATCAGTCTTTGGGGCGGAATTGTTCTAGAATGGCCACCGCGCAACCTTCGCGCAACTTCGGCTCGTTTGGCGGTGACGGAAATTGACTCGATGGGTTAATATTATGATTTTCGGGTCCAACGTCAAGTCCAACGTCAAAGTCGACAATTTCGGGTCAACGTATATTGCTATATGGGTGCGAAACGTGGAAAGTCATCAAGTCCATCTTCGCACAAACTCCAGGTCTTCGTCAACCGCTGTCTTAACCAAATTCACGGCGTGTACTGGCCCCAGAAAATTTCCAAGAACACCTGTTGGAACGCTGCCACAAAACCCCAATCGACCAGCAGATCAAGCGCCGCAAGTGGAACTGGATTAGCCACACTATCCGGAGGGATCCGGATCATTTTCCCAAACAGGCTCTGGATTGGAACCCCCAAGGAAAACGTAAACGTGGCCGCCCCAAACAAACTTGGCGTCGCACGGCGGCAAAAAAGATCGGCAAGACTTGGAGTGAAATCAAACGCGAAACTTAAGACCGAACGCAAATGAGGACTACTGTGGACGCTCTCTGCCCCATCTTGGGGACGTAGCGCACCGGATGACGGTCTGACTAAGGTTGTGGGAAGCTGCTGGATGCGAGTAAGGCGAGACCGATCTTGGTGGAGATCCTTGGGTGAGGCTTTTTTTTATTAATATTAGTCATTAGGTTTATACCACAGTTGACAATCACGGGTTAGGTAAATTTTCTTAAAATATAATCATACAAAAAAGGAGTTAATAAAGTTGTTGTTGAAATTTTCAGGTATAAATAACATTGTAACAAACATTCTTTCATTTAGCACTGGAATAAGATCAGGCTCAGAAACAAAATGAACGAATTTGAGATTTTTTTTATATGTATCTCAAATTCGCATCTAATGTATTTAAATTCTACGCATGATTTTCTCCGACGTTTGGAGTTCGTTATATATCTATCTATATCTTTATACTATTATACTGTGCCATTTTTCAGCATTACGTGTGAGATGAGCCTATATTCCTTTGCGTACAAGGCGGGCTTAGATTGCTGGCGTAAGACGAATTTCCGAACGTAACAAAAATCAAGCAAAGATTCGTTTGTGCCAACCTCCTTTGCCGTTCCCCGATTTTATAGACAACCTAACTGCATAAGTAACAAGACAGATTTTTGGATGATCATTTGTTTCGGAGTTCATTTATGTGTGGTTATTGAGAGCCGGAAGACTTCGTTTGCCATGATTTTCTTCCTCAGTCATTATGTTGGTAGAACAAAATAAAGCAATTTTTAGGCGCCGAAGAAATATCTGAACGAAGACAGATTTTCTTGAGTAAAAACAATATGGTGTGAAGGCAATCTGGGCTATTCAATTGTTTATGTGGTGTGATTTCGTATCGAATCAGGAAAACAGTACGTCTTTGAGGGAACGGAGAGGCATTTTCGTTTTGATATAAGATGTTTCTTTGATTTTAGAGTGTGTCTTTGAACGCTGTTCGGTGCCGCACTGAAATAGAGACTGAACAAGGCAAATTAAACAAAACTTGGACTGAAATATGACATGTTTATTAATGAATGTTACAGATAGTGTGTTGCCGGTGTTTTTTTCTAAACAATGGGCTTGCTCTTGGCTACATACTTAACTATATGGTTAAGAAGAAGCCTAAGATGGAGCGAGCTTACCCAGAGGCACTGGTTCTCCCACACACCAGCGGAACACAGAAAAAATGTTTGGCACTGGACTCCGGCAGGAGGGTGGTAGCACCCAAGCGGCCTCTTACGAAGCCTACCACCGCAGAGGAATCTGTTAGCCGTCATCATCGGTTAGAAAACCAAAGATGCCGTTGCCCAGGGTGGACCACTGGGTGGTAGATCCCACCACCCCAAATTAGTGTATTAAAAGAAAAGTACCACCCCTTCTCTTCCTATATGTGTCATATAAGGCGACTTAAGGAGCACTAAGACGGGCAGCGTTTTCGTTTCACCATTGGCCAAACTGAGATTGCCAAAAGATCTGCCAAACGTAGTGATTTTGGCAAAATCCTTTTAGCGAGGCCCTTGTCCAGTAAAGAACTGTTAAAAATCATCACTTAAAATTAGTTTTATTTCTGCAAATAGGCCCCACGAGTCGCTTTTACACGTCCCAATATTAAAACCTACCACTGTTTCGGGACAAGTCTGTGCTAGTGCCGGAAACAAGCAGCGCAAGAAACTCGGTCACTATTGGCAGCCTTTTTTAAATAAATGTTTACAAAAGGTTCAAGCAAGTACGAGCTAGTACAATTTAATGTCATACATTCCTATCCTTTGACCAACTGATAGGTATAGGCTGATGACGGAGTTGATGATGATCACAGAGCATACGTAACGATTCTTTGTTTTTTTGTTCCATTCGGAACCGGCTAAGGTCTGAGACTATGCTGCCGTGTATTTAGTGCGAATTTAATCATTCGTAATAATTACATAAAATATCATAAATACTAACTTACATATAGTAACTTAACCTA
Source organism: Anania crocealis (assembly GCA_949315895.1). NCBI lineage: Eukaryota > Metazoa > Arthropoda > Insecta > Lepidoptera > Crambidae > Anania > Anania crocealis. The sequence continues at coordinate 2,924,387 of OX438858.1, read as the reverse complement.
TAATAATCTTAAATTAACCTAACTCATTGAAATGTATGGGTAGTTTATGCGTTTCAAAGATCACAGGAGTTTTACGCGAGAACATGGATCCGAGTCAAATGGGAGCGCCTTTCCTTGTTTCTCACATTCATTTGATTTATCCTACTCATTGACACATTATTATGACAATGCCACCAGTTTATCATAATAGATGCCCAAAACTTTTCCATGCGTTAGTGTTCTGACGTTTGTAGGAAAGCTGTCAGAATGACATTGGCGTCATTGCCTCTATGTTTTAACAGACGAAGTAGGTTTGTGTTGCAGTTACTCAACATAGCAGCCAGCCGTAGGTACTGTGGACCCTCGAGTTTCGAAACTCTGTATGACAAATAATATGTCATACAGAGTGTCGTAAGAGGCAACTAAAGGAGTAATGCCGTAACAAGCATTTTTTTTTCATGATTATATCTAAAAATAAATTAAGAAGTGAAAATTTTGTGTTGAAAATACTCGCAAAGAAGACACTGGATTTTTTAAGACTTATTTGTAAATCAATTACTTGTTTAAATTGAAATACAATTCCTTGAATAAAAAATATCTGTCTTAGATGGGACCTATTTTATTAAATTTTTTATCCAATTATTTCTGTTACCTAGGCTACTGTGATAAGTATTTTAAAGTAAGTTGTACTCAATTGATGTATGTAGTACGTAGGTATCTACCACCATTTTCTCTATAAACATAAAACCTAATAAGTCGCTTCGCAGAACATTCGAAGCAATCATAAAGCTGCTGCTTCACTAAGCGCGGGCGTTAATCCTCCTCGTAAAATGTAGATAACTTCCAAGCGAGTTAACAAGAAGCTAGTCTTTTGTTTTTATACACCCAGTGCTCACCAGTAAACCGGAAATGTGGTAGCTTTTAAAGGCATTTCTGGAGAAATGTTTATTAAATTACTAGTTCCTTTTATTTTTTGCTGCTTGAAAATCTTTAAATGTATTTATCTTCTATTTTAAACGACGCTACTCGGCTTGTTCCAGTATTGGAAATAAGGGGAGATACACAGTTAGATTGCATTTCATATGTATATCAAAAATGGATGACAAATTTGATTTAATGCTATTAATTTTAACACTGTCAGTTCCGCAGATTTGATAAAAGTATTAATTTGTGTTCATGAACAGATCGGTTGTTTACTTTATTTGATATTTTAGCAATTAAATTGCAATTATAATATCAGTATATAAACTTGAAAAATTTTTTGAGACGTCCCGCCTGAGACAAAATTTTTCAAGTTTACTGATATCGGTTGTTTTTAGGGTTCCGTACCCAAAGGGTAAAAACGGGACCCTATTACTAAGACTTCGCTGTCTGTCCGTCTGTCCGTCGCTCTGTCACCAGGCTGTATCTCAAGAGCCGCGATAGCTAGACAGTTGAAATTTTCACAAATTATGTATTTCTGTTGCCACAATAACAACAAATACTAAAAATAAAATAAAATAAATATTTAAGGGGAACTCCCATACAACAAACCCGTTTTTTTGGCCTTTTTGGTACGGAACCCTTCGTGCGCGAGTCCGACTTGCACTTGGCCGGTTATTATGAATATTATATTTATTTAAAAATATAATATTTATAATAACTTCCTCCGTCCCGTTTTTACCCTTTGGGTACGGAACCCTAAAAATGATCTGTCACCTTAAACGCCAGTACGATTTGTGTTGTATATTGTACAGACAACGCCCCGTTGGTCTAGTGGTTTAAATACCGGGCCAAGATCTCGGGGTCCCAGGTTCAAATCCCGGGTCGGGCACCAAAAAAAAAGTTTCGAATTTTCGAACGTTGCTCGGGTTTGTGATCACAAACCCGTATTTGGCAAGCGTGGTGTTTATGCCAGTACACCCATCATTGCTGTGGTAACTTGAATTCAATGATGGAGGCCTTTTCCCTGCAGTGGGATGATTATAGGCTGTTACTGTTGTACAGACAACAGCACGTCAACCTACCATAAAACGTCAAAATTTCTCAATTGAAATTGATCTCTACTTGTTGGACTAAAAGTTGAAATTAAATTCAATGACTTTTTACTTTTGGGGTAGGTTGTTCACTTAAATAAATAACATTAGTAATAAAAGCGTACAGTCATGGGAACTGAATAACCCACAACAATAATTCATTATTTGCCACTCGGGTGTCATTGCAGGTGAATAGCGCTAGTTGTGATATTTTCTTAACATCCCTTCCCGTTTGTACATTCAAAATGACGTCCTTAAGCAGCGGCTTCACTTACCGCGGTGCTCACCATCGGTGCTCGTAAAAGTGAGCGATAACTCTCAGTTGGATGCGTTCATGTACCTACTACATGTACATTCAGCTGCAAAAGAAATAAAGTTCTGACTAATGTTGACTCTTAATACAACCACATAAGGTTGGTAAAACGAAAAAGTGTTTGCGTTCTTCTGCAGCTGACTGTACGCAAAACGTCATCGGGTTTTATACGGCGCTTCCAGAGTTACGAGTGTACTGCTTTCTTTATACAACACTAGCTGTTACTCGCGGCTTCGTTTGCGTGGACTATTAAATTACCCCACCGGAGACATATTTTATTTCGGGATAAAAAGACCCTGTTGAAAGACCTTGGCTTGGCCAGAACTGTAGTAAGTTCTTTACTAGAACGCACTCGTTCTAGTCAAGAACTTATCACAAACAAATTCGGTAAGAACCTGCTAATGCAGCTTAAGACACTCTTAAGCTGCATTAGCAGGTTCATACCAGATAGCCAAATCTGGTACGAAAGTGTATCTGCCTGAAGTAGAGAAACACGAGTAGAAGGTGAGTGTTGATGTAGATACGTCGGAAAGGGGCCCCTTAAACACCCGTGTCACAAGTCCCGGGAGCTACTCCGAGTTTCTCTTTCTGCCACACGATGGACCCAGCATCTGCACGGTGAATCCATGGAAGGCTAAGAAGTTTGACCCATAACCTATGTGCTTGAGTGCTCAGACCTCTAAAAATCCGACCCAGCAGCGACGAGAACTATAACGACCTCTGTACAAAATTTCTTAAGTACAAACGGTTTTCGATATTCTGGGATGAGACTGTTCGGTTTCTTGTTCAGACAACAGCACGTCAACCTACCACAAAACGTCAAATTTTCTCAATTATTGATATTGATCTCTACTTGTTGGACTTAAAGTTGAAAATCAATTCAATGACCTTTAACCTTTGGGTAGGTTGACCTGCCCATGTCTGTACATAACACTTGTGACTGGACTGGTAAAGTTGAAATCATCCTTGAGTTGACATGTATTTAAGGTTGAATTTGCATTACGGTAGGTATGACACAAGACATTAGCACCTTATATTTAAACTTGGACAGTTCAATGTGTCATTTTTCTATAGAACTACTTAATAGCGATTAAGTACTTGTTTAGTGCTGTGCATCTAGTTCTTATTTCATTTCATTGATGTTCAGAATCAAGACTTTTGAATTTATTGCCATGAACCTAGATAAACACTAAACTTCTCGTGAGTTGGAGGGCAAGAGTAAGTAATACCACTGAATAATACATAGCGAACAATAAAAGAATGGTCTAGTGGTTTAAATACCGGGCCAAGATCTCGGGGTCCCGGGTTCGAATCCCGGGTCGGGCGGCAAAGGGTTTCGAATTTTCGAACGTTGCTTGGGTTTGTGGTCACCAACCCGCATTTGGCAAGCGTGGTGATTATGCCAGTACACCCATCATTGCTTTGGTGACATGAATTCAATGATGGAAGCCTTTTCCCTGATTGATGATTATAGGCTGATACTTTACTTTTTTTTACTCTTATATTGTTTAATTTGCACTGACTCCTAATAGTAACCACCATTTATTTTCTACTCTTTGTCAATAAATGCATTTGTTTGAAATTTCTTTTCAATACCAACACACTGAACACCCAATCAAAGCAGCATTCATGGTTCGGGCCGAACAGAATACCACTGCGTACGTGACAATGCTAATTAGTGCATTGAATTCGTATCAGTGTTACATAGTTAATTGGTTCACGTGCTAATTGTCAATATTGGTCCAATCAAACAGATTCCAATGTCTTTAGACTTAAAATTAATTCGTCCTAGTATATATACCTCGTTAATCCATTAATTATTAATGTAACAAAGTAAATAACAATCAATTACCGAAATGTATGTACGCGCATTACTTCTAATTAACTGCACAAAATTGGAAAAAGTTTTTTTTTGTTATATTTCTAATGATCACTATAACAATATCTGACGTTCGTCAAAATATTATTACTTAAATAAAATTGTAAGGCTGTCTCAAGTAGTACTTGAACCCATTACTTATTCAAGGAATTGCATTTTCAGGGTTCCGTACCCAAAGGGTAAAAACGGGACCCTATTACTAAGACTTCGCTGTCTGTCCGTCTGTCCGTCTGTCCGTCGCTCTGTCACCAGGCTGTATCTCGAGAGCCGCGATAGTTAGACAGTTGAAATTTTCACAAATTATGTATTTCTGTTGCCGCAATAACAAGAAATACTAAAAACAATATAAAATAAATATTTAAGGGGGGCTCCCATACAACAAACTAGTTTTTTTTGGCCTTTTTGGTACGGAACCCTTCGTGCGCGAGTCTGACTCGCACTTGGCCGGTTATTTATTTGCTTGAAAAACGATTTCAAATGCTACAAATATTATAAAGGCAAAAGTTTGTGAGAATGTATAGAGGTTTGTTACTCTTTCACGCTAAATCGACTGCTGAATGAAATTAGGTTTGGTGTTATTTTTTTGCCTGGAATAACTTATGGGCTACGGAAAAAGGTACGGTACCCGTGGGGAAATTTTAAACGTTTCGCTATGCCATTAATCATGTTTTATTCATAAAAATTTATTGCCTTTGTTTTATTTTTTGGACAGTGAACCTGTTAATTCATAGTTTCAAATTCGACCACGCGTTCGAGGTAACGTGCAACAGCCAGATGTTAAAATATTTTACAAAATATTTATCTCAGATTTTGGAACTCCAGTTCTTGCAAAAACTTATTCCATTCAAACTGCAAACTAGTATCGAACGAGTATGGCTTCGGAGCTAGTAAATAATTCAAAGACAGCGGCCTCATCTCGGATATTCAGTTGTCAGACTCAGGCGAGCGAGCTCGATACAGGTCTTGTTGACAAGCGAGGCTCGCCTGTGGCTTCAGGTTTTGAGTACATTAGTGTGCCGGTGAGATTGTTTGAAATACGAGTACCATAACATTGTAAGTGTTGTTGTCTTATCCTCGAAATATAGATGGTTCTTCATTCAATGCGGATCTTCATTCCTCTTCTCACTCTATTTCAACTTTAATAAAACGTTTTGTGCCTGCAAATAAGCCCCAGAGGGCGCTTTTACACTTACTCGTATTACCGCTTCGAGACAAGGGTGTTGTATTTTTTTTTTAAAGTAATTATGGCTATATCGTGATATGTCTCCAATATTCTCGGTCAGGACAATTTCAGAAACGTCTTTTTCAAAATTGGCTAGAATGGGAGAAGCGTTATAGTTCTGCTTCGGAAAACACATTAAGCCGATGCATTTTTAATGTAAATGAATAGGTTATTTGTGACTATTTTGTGACGACGACCTCCGTGGCGGAGTGGCGTACACACCGGTTTTCAAGGTGTCGCCTGCTCCGAGGTCCCGGGTTCGATTCCCGGACGGGTCAATGTAGAAAAAATGAGTTTTTCTACATTTTTTCGGGTCTGGGTGTTTGTGGTACCTTCGTTGTTTCTGGTTTCCAAAATACGAATGCTTTAAATAGTTATTCAAATTGGGATCAGAACAACGTATGTGATGTTGTCCACATTTATTTATTATTTTATTTATTTTTTGTCAAATGATAACCAACACTAACCTAAAAGATATTAAACATCCTATTACATTGCAGTCCTTATAGTCCAGGAATATTAGGGGCTTCACCTCGAATTGAGAGATATATAAAACTTGTCTCAAAACATACTTATCGTAGGATGTCCGCGTGATATATACCAAGGTCAAAGGTAAAAAAAACTTTCCCCACACATTTATTGCAAATATCTAATTTCCTATGGGTTGTATGCTGGTAACAAAAATGCTAATTATTTAGAATTCTACATTTATCAATAAATAAAAAAAATAGTAAACGTGCTTTCCGAACTTTTGTTTAAGGGTACCAAAATTTGCTGACTATCTCTCATTCCGGGATTCTTGCCTAACTTGAATAATATTCCTGGAATATAATAACTCATATCAATCTCCTTACATTACAACGATATATCCCGTTGATGACGTCACCCTCAACTCAACTAATAGCCAATTACATCGAGCCACAATGCGCTGATTAGTAAGTCATTGTCGCGGCTGCCAGGGCAGGATCAGGTAATCAGGCGGGATAATTAATGCAATACGTCGACAAACAGGAACAAACAGAGTTGAAACAAGGGACGGATCCAGTAGCAACTTGAAGGATTGTAAATAGTAGGTACTCAACCTTTAGTTTTTCTTTTCCTTGTATTGCGGTTTGTTGACCTTAAAAAAATTTAAGGTATAGGTAACGGCTTTTAATGACTTTAACGCACTGGTTGGGCAATAAACTAAAAAAACCTCTAGGCTCCTTTCATTCTGCAGCATGTCGCCGGTCGCGTGCGGCGTTACCGTTCGAAAACGGTTCAAAACTGGCCAGCACGCGGCACAGCGCCCGGTCGCGTGCGCACGCGACCGGGCGACACGCTGCAGGAAGAAAAGAGCCTTAGTCGTTACTGCATTTAACAAGTAACGATTTCTTTAAGTTGATTCTGTTAAAAATTCTTATAAATACATTTAAAAATCATACCAACAAAATTGTGCAAAATCGCTGAACATACATATTATCAAATGCATTCAAGTGTTAGAAATTTAAAAAACAAAGTTGTGCGTGTACTAGTGTACACACGTAAGAAGTGAAACTTCTTTATGGCCTTATTTTTCGAAAAATGATCTACATGCAACTTTCTAGAAATTGGTTAAATTGGTTAAATTAGTTAAATTGGTTAAATTGGTTAAATTGGTTAAATTGGTTAAATTGGTTAAATCGGTTTAATTGGTTAAATTGGTTAAATTGGTTAAATTGGTTAAATTGGTTAAATTGGTTAAATTGGTTAAATTGGTTAAATTGGTTAAATGGGTTAAATTGGTTAAATTGGTTAAATTGGTTAAATTGGTTAAATTGGTTAAATTGGTTAAATTGGTTAAATATTATTTCACTTTACCTTTTTGCTATCGTCTGAACCAACCGTGGTAGGGGCAAGAAAAAGATGGCGCGTAACCGAAAAAAAATCTGACGCTGTGAAAATGTGACGCTGTGACGCGCAACCGAAAAACGTGACGGTAAATTTTTTTCCAACACCGATAATAAAGTTTCACTTCAAAAAGTTTTGATGTTTCTTGGATCGCCTTTATAGATTTATTTCATTTTTATCGGGATCGTATTGGGATGCTGGTTTTGTTTTTAATTTCACTAAAAAAATGGACAAAAACAAATAAGCGAGATCAGATTATGCATTAAAAATGATTTTTTTCCGGTCCAAAACCAAAATACCTAAAAATACAAGTTTGTTGTTCTCTAAGAAAGTACTATTATAAAGCTTTTACGCACAAAAGTAACGTAAAACGTAGATAGGTGAATTTATTAGTTTTCTGATTAGCCTGGGTCTTCGTACGATAAATCGGCTTAATGTTCTTAAGGCCGTACAGGCGTCACGGCTGGGGCTTAGTTTTCCTTTTGATACGATTTGTATTATATATAGATATGTAATAGCTGTTGCCCGCGACTTTGTCCGCGTTAATTTCTGCAACATTTTTCACTGATGCTTCGCTCCTATTGATCGCAGCGTGATGTTATAAAGCCTAAAGCCTTCCTCGATAAATGGACTATCCAACACAAAAATATTTTTTCAATTCGAACCAGTACTTCCTCAGATTAGCGCGTTCAAACAAACAAACAAACAAACAAACTCTTCAGCTTTATAATATAAGTACAGATAACAGAGTGCGAGCTGGAATAGCCCATTGAGTTTTGTACAAATTTCATAGTGTTAGGTCAATGGTAAATATCCTCTATTTTTATTTAATTGAAAGTGTCGAAAAATACGTTTTTTGCTGCATCTTTTCTGGACGTTACTTAAAATTAATTTTTCTTCTTCAAGGACTGAAAATTTATACCTAGTTTTATTTTCAAAAGTCGGTGAGCATCGGAACTACTATTAGGGGTTAAAGTATGAAATTGCCGTTTTGTATGGACGAAATCGAGAAAAGTCATTTTTCCATACTAACAATTTTTTAGTTTTTTTTAAAACGCTTGAACCGTTTTCGATGCAATTAAAGGTGAAAGTTAGATGGTTATAAAGCTACGCATTATAGTATTTAAATTTTTGAAAATCAAAGTATATAATACAAATATACTTAATTAAAGCAAGAAGGTCAGCTGACACATTGTAAGGGGTCTTTTCAACGACTTCCTTTGAAGTAATAGGCACTAGTATTGCATTTTTTTTTAGTCAAAAGTTACTTTATTTAGTTTTTGATACAATACAAAAAAAATTACGCAATAATATGACTATACTTAAAAGCTATAAACAAAATAAAAAGTGGGATAATAATCGGCAATTTCATACTTTAACCCCTATTATTTTTGAGTACAAGCTCCAACACTTATGTTACCTGAAACTACTTTTCATGTTTACCTAACTCCAAATCTCACAATGGACCAATAGGGACCACGCCATATTATTTACTAGCTGTTCCCCGCGACGTCGTCCGCGTCAATTTCTGTTAATAAGAATTCGATTATTTTTGCAACATTTTTCACTGATGCTTCGCTCTTATTGGTCGCAGCGTAATGTTATATAGCCTAAAGTTTTCCTCGATAAATGGACTATCCAACACAAAAAGAATTTTTCAAATCGGACCAGTACTTCCTGAGATTAGCGCGTTCAAACAAACAAACAAACAAACAAACAAACAAACTTTTCAGCTTTATAATATTAAAAAGTATAGATTTTGTCATAAACTTGAAAAACAATGTAATTTCCAACAGGTAATGCCTAATAAGTGTTAAAATAAAAAAGAAAAGTAGGTCAGAAGAGTGTTGATGAACTAGGTCAGAATGGTTGGGTAGAACATGATAATGCTTTTCTTTGTTTAATAATATAAATCTAAAAAATGGCCCACTAAGAAGCCATCAACATGTAATCCACAGTTTCTTCATGCAATAAAGTTTAATAAGAATATTAAACCAAAATTTAGGACTGAAGATAAAAGTCGGTGCAACGGCGTAAAGCGTAGATTAATTTTATAGCAAGCTTAGTAGGGCGTAGTTTAAATAGAGCAAACAGTCCACAAGTCGGTCTACAAAAAAAAATTGCTTAGTTAAGGCTTATAAAAATTTCAATAAAATTCAAATTTGATCAATTAAAATAACTTTGTAATAGTTAATAGGTAAATAATAATTAAAATAGTGTAAAAATATTGAACCATCGCAGCTATGTCATCTCACTGACGTTTATGTATGATATTAACTTTTACAAAAATCAAAATTAACTTAGAATTATTATTACCTCTATCAAAGATAATGTAGGCTTAAAAGAGACGGTGAATAAGGTTAAAGGTTAAATTACCCAAAAATCATTACGTATTTCTTTAATTATCAAGTATTAGATCTATGTCTACTAAAAATATTTAAGAAATAAAAAACCGGCCAAGAGCGAGTCGGACTCGCGCACGAAGGGTTCCGTACCAAAACGGCCAAAAAAAACGGGTTTGTTGTATGGGAGCCCTCCTTAAATATTGATTTTATTTTGTTTTTAGTATTTGTTGTTATTGCGGTAACAGAAACACATAATTTGTGAAATTTTCAACTGTCTAGCTATCGCGGCTCTTGAGATACAGCCTGGTGACAGAGCGACGGACAGATGGACAGACGGACAGACGGACAAACGGACAGACGGACAGATGGACAAACGGACAGACGGACAGACAGCGAAGTCTTAGTAATAGGGTCCCGTTTTTACCCTTTGGGTACGGAACCCTAAAAAATGGTTCGATGTCATCGCTCCAAATTAACGAAATAATTTAATGCGAAAAGTGCTCTTTATAAAAAATGCTGCATTTTTAAAATTTATAAAATTAATTAGATGCATGTAGTAAATAAGCAAAAATAATCTATGAAATCGTAAAAAAAAGATGTTTACGTACTGTTCTATTTACTAAGGCTATGGCTAAGTCGGCTTGTCTGCCCCCAACTTTATGTAGCACATAATATTTTTCACTTAATACACGGTCCTAGCCGGTGTTTGAACTTTGATGAACCGGCTACCAGTTGTTAAACATACCTATTATAGATATTCAAACAAAAACGTAACAAAATTATATCGTTACGTTTATGTTATTTTATTCAATGTCTAGAAAATGATAAATGTATTATGATATTTTTATTAGACATACTAGCTGTTGCCCGCAGCTTTGCATGGGTGGTATTTTTGAACTACTTATATGTAATAAACTTATCCCATGGGAATCGTACTTTTTTCAAGGGTAAAAAGTAGCTTATATGTTTTTTCAGCCAATAAACTAACATCAGTATTGTAACTTGAAAAATTATATCTCAGGCGGGCCTCGAACCCGCATGTCCTCGCATGCCGGGCGCGGCGCTTTACCAGTTTAGCCACCGCGACACTACGTCTACTATCCAACGTTTTTTTCTAACCTTTCAAAACTAAATAAGGAAATATCAGTATATAAACTTGAAAAATTTTGTCTCAGGCGGGACTCGAACCCGCATCTCCTCGCATGCCGGGCGGGCGCCATACCATTAGGCCACCGAGACACTGCGACACGGCGCGAATTTTTTCAAGCATATTCTTACGCTGTGAGCCAGCGTTGCTTCATCAAATGTTAGGAGTTTGCACCCTTAACACCCGAAAGAAACATCTTTGCAGATGTTTGACAGTCAGTTAAGATGAAACAGCTATTTATATACTTTATTTGATATTTTAGCAACTTAATTGCACTTATAATATCAGTATATAAACTTGAAAAATTTTTTGTCTCAGGCGGGAAAAAAAAAAAAAAAAAAAAAAATTTTTAAAAAAAATTTTTCAAGTTTATATACTGATATTATAAGTGCAATTAAGTTGCTAAAATATCAAATAAAGTATATAAATAGCTGTTTCATCTTAACTGACTGTCAAACATCTGCAAAGATGTTTCTTTCGGGTGTTAAGGGTGCAAACTCCTAACATTTGATGAAGCAACGCTGGCTCACAGCGTAAGAATATGCTTGAAAAAATTCGCGCCGTGTCGCAGTGTCTCGGTGGCCTAATGGTATGGCGCCCGCCCGGCATGCGAGGAGATGCGGGTTCGAGTCCCGCCTGAGACAAAATTTTTCAAGTTTATATACTGATATTATAAGTGCAATTAAGTTGCTAAAATATCAAATAAAGTAAATAAGGAAAGTTTGGTAGAGATCGCTTCTTAGCGATAGACCCTATTTGTATGTTTTTTTTGTAATTTTAAATGTTTCTTTTTTGTCATGTGCAATAAAGTGTATTGTAAAGGAAAAATCGTTTCCTGAATTGAACAGACCTGGACCACCACTGAAGCAACAATAATTATCCCCTGCTATATATTATCCCCCGGAATATTTCACGAACTGCAAGATGTAATTACACGAGTCATTAATTGGAAGCAATTCCTAAAGACACTACCATAATGCAGTTACTTTATTATACAGTAAGGTCTCTTTTTGCAGACCATTTGGATGAAGACAAGATAAAGTGCAAGAGAGTTTAAAAGTGAATTAATATAAATAATAATATATTAATAAAATAATAATATATTAATAATATTTCATTATTTCTATCAGATTTCCTCGCTTAAATTTTTTGCTCACATTTATAAGTTAATAATCTCCACATACAGGGTGAAATTTTAACCACTTTCCAAATTTTAATATATCCATCTACGAGACAAAAAACAAATGAGCACGACAAAAGCACTTAGAAAATGTCCGTAAAAATCTAAAATTTTTGATACGGCTGCCTAACAACACTTTTTTTACGCGATTCGCATCTTATTCATTTATTACGATACTATTCAAAAGTTTTTAATTTTCCCTTTATACCTTATCAGCCCTAGGACCGTAAAAATTGAAAACTATATTGCGAAAAATATTTTCGGGTGAAAGTTTGATTTACATTTTTGACTTCATTAATGGGCTCTAAATACGAAACTGAACGCCTATAAAAATTTTGGAAAGTGGTTAAAATTTCATCCTGTATACGAAAGCGCACCGTTGGTCTAGTGGTTTAAATACCGGGCCAAGATGTCGGGGTCCCAGGTTCGAAACCGGGTCAGGCAAAAAAAGTTTCGAATTTTCGAACGTTGCTCGGGTTTGTGATCACCAACCCGCATTTGGCAAGCGTGGTGATTATGCCAGTACCCATCATTACTGTGGTAACATCAATTCAATAATGGAGGCCTTTTCCCTGCAGTGGGATGATTATAGGCTGTTACTTACTTACTTTTACATACTTATACGAAAGAGTTGTTATATTAAACTCACTTTTTTTCAATGATAAAATTAAGATAAATAAATTCAGTGGTGTACCACATCAAAAGAAAACTACTAAATATCAACTACTGCAATTCGAACTGCAGTTGCCCGGATAGCGTTAATTCAGACTTGACGTGAAGCAGTCATTTTTTTAAATCAAAAAGTTTGGACTGGACTCGAACCCACAATCATCTGCTAACCTAACAGTGGTACTGCTGTGACCATTAAGCTACCAAGATATTGTTTGTAGACGAATATATTAAAGGCATCACGTTGTAAGCCAGCGAAGTCACATCAATATTTTTGATTATACCTAACACAAGAGAGAAATATGTTTTTAGTCCCACGTAAGTAAATTTACTCTTGTTAAGTAAAGTAAAAAGTAAAGTAACAGCCTATAATCATTCCACTGCAGGGAAAAGGCCTCCATCATTGAATTCAAGTTACCACAGCAATGATGGATGTACCATAATCACCACGCTTGCCAAATACGGGTTGGTGATCACAAACCCGAGCAACGTTCGGAAATTCGAAACATTTTGTTGCCCGACCCGGGATTCAAACCTGAGACCCCGAGATCTTGGCCCGGTATTCAATCCACTAGACCAACAGGGCGTTTTATTAAGTGATTGCTTGAAATAAGTATCGTTTCATGAGCTTATATTATCAACAGACAACAAGAATACATAACGGAAAAAGTGAGGCTACTGTATATCTGCTATAAGTTTTGCTGCAACGAAACCAACTAAATAGCGGGTGCGCTGTAACGTTATAACGTTATTTTTGTTGATGTATGTACGTTGCTGACTTGAGATAGATTAAAATAATAAGAGGATCTTATGTTAGTAGACTAAAACATTAAGTACATGTACAAATACGAGTATCTTTGAAAGGTGGACGTGTTTAACTTTAAGTAAGATTGACGACAGTCTGCATAACAATAATTAAGTATACCTATATTATGCCAAGCGACAAACAAAAGGTTCGGTTAGCACGTATTCTTTATATTTGGTTACTTTTCTCAACTGATAAAAAAGGTAACAAATTTACGCGTATCTTTGTTAATGCTAAACAAGCATTACTTTTCGAGTCGATTTTTTTCGCTCAGTTGTAAGATTAAAATATGATTAATATGAAAACGAAAAATTGATCTAATTTTAGAAAAAAAAACATCATTTTATAATTTACTAGCGGACCCCGCGAATTTCGTATCGCCTCAGAACAGTATTTGATTTTGACGTCTTAAATGTCGATGTCATTAAAAAAATAAAAAAAAATATATTTATTTAAAACTTTATTGCACAAATTTAAGAAACAAAAAAAAGGTGGACTTAATGCGATGCGGTATTTTCTGTCACACGATCATTGGGCTAAACAGATAAGAATATTTTTAATAACAAGAAATACGATTTCTAAACTTTTTTAACGTTAACTTTCCAACGTTTTAATACTTATTATCCTATTCCTGACAAAGACAAAGCCAAAAACACCAATAACATAAAAATCGGTCCAGCCGTTCACGACTTACTCGTATGAGTGGCGTAACTAACACGACTTTCTTTTAAATATTAAAAGAAGATAAAAAAGATTCGGGCTATACACTTTGCTATCTTGTTTTATTATGATACCATATAATGAGATATAAATTACTGATTGCTGTTTCCAAATATCTGGCATATAATATCTTAATTAAAACGAACATTGTAAACATATCTCTAATATCCCATGTCTTGTAACAAGAACATCGTAAACCTGTTTTAAATTAATTACACCCTTAACTAAGGGTTGAACCATTTATTTGACGTTTATAGGATATCGAGAATTACGAGCGGGGAATGTTATTAGTCGTTTATAACACGATTCGCAGGTTTATGAAGATTATATTCATATTGATTTCTATCTGACCCGACCAAGATTGTCATATCCTTTTCTTTTATGTGTTTATGCCTCTTTCAAAGTATATTTGCAAAAATATAATAAGAAAACTTAATAAAATTCTACAACACTAATTGTGTTTTTTGTTTATTTGTTTGACCCTCATTAAGAAGAGAATGTTCCGAACTTCAAAAGGAAAAACGGATTCCTTATAGACTCACTATGGTATACGTACATCTGTCCGTCGGATCGTCTGTATGTCTGTCAAGACCGTTTATCTCGGAAACGCGTTGCTAAAATGAAAACCACAACTCAGGTCTACAGTCCCTTAAAAATTAAAAGTATAGCAATTTATTTAGATAATAATAATTTAGAGATTTGTAATAGGTATAGAACAAGTAATATGTTGTTATTCATTGTAAATATTTAAGCTGTAAATCTTCCTAAAATAAATAAATAAATAAATAAAATAGCACACAATTATCCCACTGCAGGGTAAAGGCCTACATCATCGAATTCAAGATACCACAACAGTCATGGTATGGTACAGGAGTGATCACCACGCTTGCCAAATGCGGGTTGACAGTCCCTTAAAGCTGTGTAAATAGTGAAGTAACAAAAGATAAGGCTGTTTATTTCGCACAAAGCCTAAAAGTATTTCGACCTTCCCAAGAATTTAATGTAACATCTATAATCATTGTTGAATATAGTACATTTATAACTATTATCACCGACAATCTAAATCAGTCCACTGCTGGACACAGGCCAATACAAACAGAAGGTATTACCATAATTTTAATACCTAATAGTAAAGAAAGACACCTGTTACACCAAATTTACAAAATATAAATTATTATAATAATATACATTAGTTTAAATACTGGGCCAAGATCGGGTTAGGTAACAAAAACGAGCATGCTTGTGGCTATAGGCCTAAAGGTAGACTTCAGGTAGACTTCGGAGCAATGCGGCTTGCGGCTTGCGTCGTGCGACATGCGTCACTTGCGGCCCACGCGGCCATGCGGCTGTACTTTTAATTAAAGGAGTGTATGAAACCCTTTCCGAGCGAAGCTTCGCGGCCGCATGCGTCGGTCGGAAAGGGTTTCATAAACTCTTGGCCGCGTGGGCCGCAAGTGTCGCATGTCGCACGACGCAAGCCGCAAGCCGCATTGCTCCGAAGTCTACCTTTAGGCGAAACCCGTAGTCTCGGTTCATAAGGCACCGGAGGGATACCGCTAGTTTTTTAGTGGGTATACGGACCTCCGCCGAAGTCCGGAGTCCCACATAACCTGTTACTTCCCCCGGGGTGACAGGTATGCGTAAAGCATTGTCCCAGCAACAAGAAAAAAAAAGGTAACAAAAAGCTTCGAATTTTCGAACAAAGCTCGGGCTTATGATCACCGACCCGCATTTGGCAAGCGTAGTAATTGTGCCTGTACCCATCACTGCTATTGCAACTTTAACTCATCGATGGATACCTTTGCCCTGCAGTGGGATGATTATAGGCCGTTACTATCGGAATCCCATTCACGACCTATAAAACAGTAAGGTTTTTATTACGTACAGATCCCTAAAAGTTTTTCCATGTTTCATAAATTACGTACTGTGTAAACAAAAATAGACGTTATCTATTTTGCATCCCAAAGAGATTTTATATGTACTTAAGTACTGTGCTCTGAGTCATAATTTTGATTTATAAGTAGATATAACGACATAGAGCGCTATTGAAGTAGTTTGAATAAAACATTTTTTTACAACGTAATTTAAAAGCAATCCAAAAAATTTGATGTTTTTAATGCTGATATACAAATGTTTTGTAAAATAAGTTTTTTGCTTTGACATTTTAGTTACCTTCCGAACTACAATCGGTTTACAATTACAACAAGTAAATTCGCTTCTGCTCTGTAGGAAAATATTGGTTAAAACTTTTAACTTTCCAGATACAAATATTTTTTAAATTTCGGATATTCTATAGTCTTAGCTACGAAGCTTCATAACATCTCTGCACTGTATTCGTAGTTGACCTCACCCGTTTTCTAGTAGGGATCGTTTTAATTACCGGCTAGCCCGGATTAGGGGGGTAGGTTGACCGGACAGCTGACATATGTTGACGGACGAGGGATTGGACCCGGGTATAGTGGTTACATGGTTGGAGAGGAATGTCGTGGTCAGTGGAACTTTACGATATGATTCTGTTGGTGGTTTTCGGTCTGGAAAATATTCTATCGAACCAATCATCATCACAGTCCAAAAAAGTCACTGCTTGATATAAGCATCTCGATATCTATGTTAACAGTTCCCACACCATATGAATCCAGCGGCCTGTGCAATCTTTATCAGATCTATGGTCCACCATCATCACCATTGACCAATCCACAGATCTTCGTCTGGTGCGTGGTCACTATTCTAGAATCTTTGTCACTATCCTGAATCCTTCCGCCCCAAAGGCCATCGGTTCTTGTTACTCTGTGTCTCACACACCACAACTTCGGCACAGCAATTCTCCGAACTATATCAGTTATCTTAGTTCTTCCACGGACTTCCTAATTTCTGATTCCATTGCTTAGGCAAATGGCACTCTCCCGGTTCTCTCCATTGCTTGCTGTGCAACCTTGAGTTTTTTTTATTAAAAACAATATTAGCGACCACGTTTAAGCTCCGTACAAAAAATATTCAAATAATCGTGTTTCCATCGACCCAATCAGCCCAAGCGCACGTAAGTCCCACCAAAACCTGTCTTCCATCAGCTAAACGGTGACCGCCAACCAAGCCAAGCCAGTCCGTTATGACAAATCCTCCTCTTGTCAAGGCTTGTGTCCTGTGGACTTATATGGGCTAGTGAAGATTATGTGTAATGGTGTTTCTTTTTTATAAATAATGGGCTTGCTTTTGACTACATACTTAACTATACTCCGGCAGGAGGGTGATAGCATCCAGGCGGCCTCTTACGAAGCCTACCACCGCAGAGGGATCTGTTAGCCATCATCATTGGTTAGAAAACTAAAGATGCCATTGCCCAGGGTGGACCACTAGGAGGTAGATCCCACCATCCCAAATGATGATGAAGATGCTGGGCTAGCCTAAACCTAAAGCCAAACGAATTTCTGCTATTTAACAGACTCAGTCGCAGACGTAGCTTATTTCACAAACAGTTAAACTTAAATTTTACAAACTGCGCACTGGAAACTCATCAGAATAATCCTACACAATTTCGGGCCACAGCTTTAATAATTTACATTCAACAGAGTGCTGATTTCAGGAGTCATTTGTAATTATGAAGCGACAGTGTCCGTCTAAATGTCCACTTTTGAGAAGGGACTCCCTTAATGTCCGGCCTAACCGACGCGGCGGTTGACCAGTGATCTTACATGAACTATACCTTGACATAGCACTCTTAATATAACAAGAAGATTCTTGTGAAATTGAGAGTTTGCATATGCCTGCGACCGTGATTCGGGCATTTGGTTCACAACGTAGGGAAGGTAAATACGATAAAAAGTGCATTGAAAATCCCGTTTTAGTGTTAAGTTTTATGTGTAACGATAGGTACATCAAGGAAGTTTAAAAACCTACAAGAATGATGTTCGGTTTTATTAAATATTTTATCAGTACGTACCCTAGGTATATATGTGTATCCGCATTGGAGTTCAACTTACCGTCACTGTGTAAAGCCAACTGGAGATAACGGGGATAGATTCAGATGCTGGGCAAAAGCTTCCGCAGTCCGGGACATATTATTCTACGCAGACGGGACCAGGCTTTACTCCAAGTTAAAACTTTCTGTTAAACGCTGTGTCTTCCAAAACACAGAGATTTTTATTATGATTCTAGGTTACTCATCAAACTAGCTAGGCTGTCATCAAGAGAGTCTGTATCATCATCGGAATCAACTTTTGACAGCAAATAAATAAATGTGAACAAAATCACATGCATGGTTCTGATCCCAATTTGAGTAGGTAACTATTTAAAACATAATAGGAGATCTTGGAAATCAGAAACAACGAAGGTACCATAAACACCCAGACCCGAGAAAATGTACAAAAACACTTGTTTTCTATATTGACCCGTCCGGGAATCGAACTAGGGACATTGGAGCAGGCGACACCTTGAAAACCGGTGTGTAAACCACTCCGCCCCGGAGGACATCAAAAGGCTTATAATAGCAAAAAATGCCGGCGTCTATACCATTGAGGTAACTAAGCTTACTAGTCGTTTATTTAGTACGTGTTTGACATGTATGTCTATGTTATGATAGTTTGTCACTAATTGAACCTAAAAACTGTCTAGACAGTTTCTAAACTCTAAATTGGATATGTAACATGCAATCATAGCTAGTTTATCCATATAAAAGGTATCGAAACTTTCAAATACTAAGTTAAAGTACTTTGATGTGTACAGAAAAAATATATTCTTTCGATTTTCTTTATTACAAAGCTAATCAACTTAAAAATCAGATTTGCTTTCTACGGATGTGGCAAGAGGTGATCAAAGGAGTACTAAGAGGAGAAGATTGACAGCAGCGTTTTTTTTGTACTGACTGAGAGGCTGTGTCCAGCAGTAGAATAATATAGGCTTTTGATATGATGATGTTAAACGAATGTTTATCATACTGTTTTCTTGCGCGAACACTAAACATTGAAAGATAATTTTACGGATTTAGGACGCGTTTATTTTCGATTTAACCCGACGTTTCGAACCCTTTACAGCGTTCATGGTCACGGGTAGACTAAAGTGTTATTCGTTTTTAAGATGGTAATTTTGAAAAAATGTTTAACTACCGCCTCTAATTTTTATCGTCAGTTATGTTCCTTTTCACACAAAATGAGCTAACTGTGTCCGGAGTCTTCGCAGTGTTGCCATAGTTTGTGGACTTCAATGATGATAAGACAGGGTCCCAAGCAGCTGGTAAATTCTAACCATCTTCTCTATTGAAATTAGGATGTTTTTTAATTTCTATTGCTTCGCGTATCATTCTAGGTACATATCGGTTTTCCTTAGCAAGAACTTGAGGTTTATCAAATCTAATGAAATGGTTGGGCTTATCAAACGCATGACCACAGACTGCAGATTTCGTTACACGCATATTTTTCATGTCGGCTATGTGTTCTTTTACCCGAGTACCTATACTGCGTTTAGTTTGACCTATGTAAGAGAACCCATATTCACAGTCGAGTTTGTATACGCCTGGTACTTGAAGGGGAATGTTACACTTTAGTGGTCGTAAGAATTGGTTGATCTTCTTCGGCGGCTCGAAGTAGGTCTTGATAGAAGCGCGCTTCAAGATGTTCCCAATTTTGTCTGTGACACCATGTACCGCTGGTAGACGCTTAACTGTGCATGGTTTTTGACGGTCTGTGAAGCGGAGTCGCGGTACTTGAAGTTTATTGAATTTAAGAGTTCGCTTGATATGCTGGAGTTCAGTCGGGTTAAATCAAAAATAAACGCGTCCTAAATCCGTAAAGTTATCTTTCATTTCAATGAATGTTTATCATATTTAAATTTGATACCTAAAAACCACTTAAAAATGTGATAAAAAAGGGCTACAAAAAATTACTATTTGCACAAAAAACTACGACGCTAAAACTTGATATAAACTCCAATTTTAGCCAAACAAGAAATTAGTAATAATTATCTTTCAGTAATGACTCAAAATTATGGTTTAAGGCTGCTGCTGGTTTACGTCAGACTTTTTGTAGGACCGATAATCGGGCCGATTTTTCTGTAGTAGGCAGCAGCATACAAAATCATGACCGATTTTTTGTAGGACGTGTGCGTTGCTCCATTGCTATCAGTACGTTCTATTTTTCTCCTACAAATAATCGGTCACCTGTTATTGGACGTGGGCGAGCAGCCTTATTACGCTTAACGCATCCACGCACGGTTCTATTTTTATTAATAAGCAATGATTTTGTATTTACTTTCCATTTCCTTCTTACAAACGAAAATATTGCCTACTTATCTACTTAAGAAAATGTTTCTCATCCTACCGTTCTTGTAAACAAGATAGGTAGCTATATAAGAACAGTTGCGAAAAAAAGTCACCAGACCAAAGTCACTGTAATTGCTTGATAAAAGTACGTAATCGGCTAGGACATCTCACCTTCAACTTTCATTCACTCGTGAAACTCGCCATCAATCGTTATTACCACGCAATAAAGTCCATTATCGGTGAACTTATGTTTTCGGTTCAGAAAAATACGGGCAAGGATACGAAGCCCCGTGGGTGCACTTTAGAAAATTACATGAGTGGCTTATTGCGTTGCAATAAGGCTGGTAATGGCTTGTTTTTTTCGTTGCCTCAGAAAGTAGCTAGATACAAAGTTGTTCGGCCAACTATAAGATAACGTCTCTTCGGGTGTTATCAGCCAATCAGGGATAGTGTTAAGGGGCTTACGGACGTGACGAGCAAATAACAGGGTCTACACACAACAAACATGGCCAGAGGGTAATTAAGGGTTTTTAGTTTCCTTAAGTAAAAAAGTCCTAAGTGTAATATAATTATTATAACTTACTGTTGGGACGACGACTTAAGGAACTGAAACGTTGTCGCTTTATGGGTCTCATAAAAAGGCACAAGGTTGCATAGCGGGCATTGCAGAGAGCATGCTTGGTAGTTCCCTGTGCGTTGTAATCAGAATTGAGGAAATCCGTAGAAAAACTATGATAACCGACATCTTTCGAAGAATTGTAGAGCTGTTGTGATAGGTAGAAGAACCCATAGCAGTTCAGTTCAGTGAAAAGGGTCTGGAATGGCAATCATGCTCCGAACTCTCCGGCTATCTGCGGGTAGGCTCTGACCAGTTGGACCGATGATCCGTTGAAGGTTGCGGGAAGCCACAGGACGTGGGTGAGGCGAGGCAGATCAGCGTGGAGATTCTCTGGGGATATCAAAGTCTTGTAATGGTCTGATAATGTGAATGACTCGTTTGCCGTGTAGAGCTAGTGTAACGTGTGACAGCACCACTACATCTTATCCTATAGGTTGGGTAAAGACTGCTAGAAGAAAACAGGCAACGCCTTCACTCCACTATTGGCTTAGCTACGTACGCCAACCCGCGTATTAAGTGTGCGATTATAGAACGTTGATAAAAATACAAGACTGTTAAATATGATATTTAGAGCAATTGAATTGCAATTATAAATTAATATTTTCAAATTCGAAAATTTTTGACTTTGGTTCGGTAGCTTAAAAGTAAAAACACCGCGCCCGGACTACACGGGAATGCGGATTCGATTCCCGCCTGAGACAAAAAAAAAACAAATTTATGTACTGATAATACTAGACTGCTAAATTACCCAACTTACTCGTATAACGTGATAAACTGATGTCGGAAGCCATGATCAGGAGTAGTTCATACTTGAACAAAAACAATGAAAAGAAGTTCCTGATGCTTCTGTCTTTATTTCTTCAAATTACCACCCAATAACAATTGTTGGGGTAGACCGCGCCGTTTTCGCCTTTTTTGTATGGAGCAAAATGTGAGCTGTAGCGACATATAAAAAACATAGTAATAGTAACAGCCTGTAATCATCCCACTGCAGGGAAAACGCCTCCATCATTTAATTCAAGTTACCACAACAATGATGGTTACCGTGGAATGGGGTTAGTTTGAATGCTGGGGTTACTTTGATAAAAACTTCATTTCGTAGTAAAACTCAAATTGTACGGTTTCTGAACGCAACCTTTAGTATATTTTTTTTCGGTCAGCAGCATTGGTTGTCAATGCTCGCGTTTAGTCAGTCGCTGTGGAATCTTCTTTGCAGATCCATACGAAAATTTTAAATATATGAAAGCAGATCTTTTGATTAATATTAATAGCTTACATAACATCTAACCTAATACACTGAGTATAGTAAATACATATATTTTATGTGGTCCACTCAATTAGACGTATATTCACCTTAAATATTGGTTTTCTTTGCAAATTATAACCTTGATAGCCAGTAGTTTTTTGCCGGTATTTTCGATGAGGGGTGTCATTGATCACCTATGCGGGTTACTTTGATCATTGATCAATGACACCAGATGAAGTAACTAATTTAGAGTTATTTAGGCTAATTTCTAATTGATATTGGTCTATTTATCTATGTCAGTTTTTTTTGTTATAGCTTCATGCCAAGAACTTAAAAAAGACGTTTAGGCTCTAAAGAGTACAAAAACTACACTGAAGAGACTTTAAAATTAAATAAAGCAATAACAAAAGAAGTTGAAGGTCGATTGTAGTTACACCGAGCATCTGAAGAGTATAATATTCCGTACGAAACATGAGAAAAGTCATTTCTGAAATTGATCTTTGTGATATACCTAGTTGCTTTTTGCCAAAACCTTTGGAAACTGAAAATAATATTCAGTTTCCATTTGAAATTAATATCAAAGAATTATAAGTTGATTAAGTAATCAGTGTTTATTGATCCCAAATACTGCTTTTGTTTTTGTTACTTTTAAAGAAGTTTCGGAAAATTGTATGTATGAATACTTTTAGTACAAAAGACTGACAAACCATGTCATAAGACTGAAAACTATAAAGTTTTCAAATAAAGTTGATTATTACCATAGATTTAATATACTGCTGTATTAAATTACATAAAATACCCTAGTTTTTCTGTGTCAAAGTCACCCCAAATATATAAAATCCTTAATAAATCTTGAACTTATTGACGGATTTTTAAAATTATTTTTTCGTTGTATTTCGATTTCCGTTAAAAAAAACGAGGGGTATCAAAGTAACCCCGACCATAGTTTAACTTTGATCACTCATTTTTTTTTTCTACAAATATAATAATTATAATAAATATTTTATTGTCTAATTGGATACTATAAACAAAACCGATATTATAATTCATTTTTCATATTTTTTGCTGTTAAATTTGAGGAGTAAACTGCATTTCAATTTCAAAATTGATCAAATTCACCCCAATACTTGAAATGAAGGCCTTGCAGTGGGACGATTATAGGCCGCGATGATAAGTTTACTTTTTATTTTAGATACGCTTCCTCCCATGTCTTGGTCGGTCCACCTCAACGGCTGCCCCGTCTCGTTAGCAGTATAATGCGATTCCAACTTTCGCACGCCCAATGATAAGGGGCAATTGGTTCCATTAGTAGAGTTTTGCCTGTAATTGTTCCATACTTAGGACAAGCATTGGATAAGCTTGGCTCGGTGATGTTGACGCGTTTTGAATTTTGTTTTGCTCTGTTCAATATCGGCTGGGTTCTTCATTGTTAGGTTTGATTAGAACAATTGTTGCAACTTTACATCTGACTGTTCTTTTGTTTTGGTTTTCGACAGGCTTACAAATTAATGAATGTTGAACCAGAAATGAATATAAATCTTAGCAAAATTAGTGTTGGTTGTGATAGGAATAGAATTAGAAAATTGAACATATATAAGTACTCTATAAAAGTTATTTTACTATAGGCAGTTGCATCAAAATAGTGGCTGACAATAGTAACCGGTTTTCTTGCGCTGCTTCTTCTCGGTACTAGGCCATTCTTGTCCTGAACCAGAAGTGGTGTAAAAGTTGAAACGTGTAAAAGCACACCGTAGAGCCTATTTGCAGAAATAAAACTGATTTGTTAAAATATTATGTTCCATATTCAACAATATTTTCACAATAACTTTTCATTTCAGTTAACTGTGTTAATCTCATTTTATTTAACGTTCACGTGCTCACTTTAGTTGAATCAGAACATATTAACATAATAGGATTATGCTTAAAACAGCTTGGTAATGGCTCGAGAATTGTGCTTTCAGCTGCTTAAGAGCTTTCTTTGCCATCTGATGTTGACATGTTTTGAACATTCAATTTCTTGGTTTTAGAATTTTAAACTATGTTACCTAAGTTCAGGAACTATTTTAAATTGCTTCAGTAAACATATTTTTTTTAATATGACGTAAGTTTTATAATACCTACATAATTCAGATTATAAAGAGTTATGATGTTTTGTGTGAAAGTATTTAAATAAATTAACCAGCAATGAAATTCAAAATTTGGTTTTGTATTCTATGAGCAAAGTCTATTTTGCTAAGTATTTTCTCGTCTATATCCTAAGACTTCCCATAACTTTACCAAGATCATAATTCCATACGGTCTATTCAATAGAGGCCTACCTAATCCGGATCAATCAGTTTGCACTCGCCATATTATTAAACTCAAACTCAACTTTATTGCAACGAAATAACGATAAAAATAATTATCAAGAAAAGGTAATTATCTCATAAATAGCCGCCACCTGTAGCGAGACTATTAGCCATAAGATAAATTAACTTTTTCTGGAGTTTCCCTCATTACGAGGAAAGCAAACATCGCTCGTTCGCGACTACACCTGGCGTTATCGTGAATCGATTTGCGAACTTTGGTTCTAAGGATAAAGTCGAATATAGTGATGGGAAAAAGTTCCGCTATCGATAATTATAAGCGAAGAAAGTTACCAATAATAATATAAGCAAAAAAAAGTAAAGTAAGGCAACGGCTTATAATCATGCTACTGCAAGACCAAGGCCAAGGCAGTTACCACAGCAATGATGGGTACAGGCATAATCACCACACTTGCCAAATGCGGGTCGGTGATCGCAAACCTGAGTAATGTTCGAAAATTCGAAACACTTGTTGCTCGACCCGGAGATTAAATCTAGAGCCCGAGAAATTGGACCGGCACTTAAGCAAGTCGACCGAAGGAGCGATAAGTAAGTAAGAAAGAAAGAAATATTTATTTGACAAACACAAAGCAAAAACATATTAAAAATAAGGAAATAAGTGTCAAAAAGGTACGAGTACCTCATTAGGCAAGGCTCAGCTTACCCAAGGCTCAGCATTAGTCGTGGCAGCTAGAGGCTTATCACGACGCTGGTTTTCAGATAAGTTACAAAGTATAGTTAAAATCAAAATGAGAAGAATTGATGACAGTGTGAAAGACCTATTTTCAAATGGAGATCTTTATGGGAAGCCTGCCGGCACATTAAAAAATATTAACATCCCTTCTCCTCATAAGAGTGACTGAAAGGGTACTACGGTTAGAAGACGAACAGCAGTGTCATCATCCACCATTGGGCAATCTGCGATAACCAACCCACCAAGCATGGCAATCTCGACAAAATCCTCTTCTTGGCCTTTGTCCAGCTGTGGACTGTATAGGCTGGACAAGATGGTGGGGTGTTTGTGTGATGCCTAGCAGTATGTATGTATGTTTATTATGCATATACTACGTATTTAAAGTTATTTATGTATTTTATTGTGCGTGTAATATTATATTTTAGGTTGTGATATTAAATCTATTTATATTAGGTGTTAAAATATGAAATTGCCGTTTTGTATGGACGAAATCGAGAAGTCATTTTTCCATACTAACAATTTTTTAGTTTTTTTAAAAACGCCTGAACCGTTTTCGATGCAATTAAAGTTGAAAGTTAGATGGTTATAAAGCTACGCACAATTGTATTTAAATTTCTGAAAATTCAAGTATATAATACAAATATACTTAATTGAAGCAAGAAGGTCAGCTGCCACATTGTAAGGGGTCTTTTCAACGACTTCCTTTGAAGTACTAATAGGCACTAGTATTGCATTTTTTTTAGTCAAAAGTTACTTTATTTAGTTTTTGATACAATACAAAAGGAATTACGCAATAATATGACTATACTTAAGAGCTATAAACAAAATTAAAAGTGGGAAAATAATCGGCAATTTCATACTTTAACCCCTATTACTTTGTTACGTTCACATTTGGAAACTCTCCGCCGCCTTCCCCCTTTTAAACCTGATTCAACATTCCTCTTCCTTAAGGTTGTCTGGTAGAGATCGCTGCAAGCGATAAGACCGCCTAAATTGTACAATTCTAAGTCTTTTTCATGTGTAATATTTTAATTTTATGGTGTGCAATAAAAAGTATTCTATCTATCTATCTACATATCACCTGGTTGAGCGGGAGAAAGTATTGACACTTACTATAGAACTTTTTCCCATTACAATCTGTGTTTATTTATCGTGAACTACGGGATCGTCTAGGTTGCACACAGTACGACGTTCGATTACCAAACGAGTCAATGTAGCATACTACTTTAATGTATTTTACGTGGTCAGGGTATTCGTGGTTCCTAAGTTGTTTCTGATTTCTGCAACATGCAAGTGAATAGCAATTTACTTAAGATCAAAACAATGTATGTGTTTTTAACATTTCACGTTACAATTCGTTAGTTATTAGTAAGATTTTATATAAGGTAAGTTATTGTTACGTACAGTGACTAAACGAATTGATGGCATCAAATGACTTTAAAACTACATTTTGCAGTAGTATTGAAACTATCGATAGAATCAAAATTAAACCGTCGCATCATTACGCTATAGCATTCAGATAAAAGAAGAATAGCGAATGTTTAATTAGCGACAAAAATGCTACACAAATTATCCCTTAATTAGGAACCACCTGTAAGATTAATTAACGCTGGCCATTTCTTTTTCTCTTCCTTGTCTCTACTTTATTAAAGAGACAAGAGAACAGCTAATACATTATCCTCCTGGTATGTTTTTTTCATTAAGAGTAAATGTAATCCTGTAAACTTAAAAATAATCTGCATAGGGTATTAAACTGATCATGTTTTAATTTATAATATAAAACAAAATCGTAATAGTTACACCATTTGTAAATCAAGAACGGCTGAACCCATTTTATAAATTTTTGGGTTTTAGGAGTTATCTACGTAAGGAATATAATAATAAGTATTAAACTTATGACATTCATCAATAAAAAATCTTCTACCATTAACGCCTCTTGGAAACCACAAAACAACGTTTGCCAGATCAGTTAGTTATTTATAAACGTAAAACTGTATTGTGCTACAATATTCATTGTTTATAATACAAAACTATACTTCGTAAAAGCTTACATTCTATGTACCTAGGTATTTTAAAATTTTGGTCTTATTGATCTTAAACATACTTTAATTATGCATCTCTAAAGTGTTTAGATAGTTTGTTTTTTTGGTCGGTAATATTAATCAAATGTCAAACGAATAAATCCAAAGGATTTATGATAACATGAATTAACTAAGGGTATGTACTTATAACCTGGCTTCGGGGTATGAAATTTCCTTTAACCTTTTATGAAATTAAAGAAAACTATATAGAAATGCTCTCCTAACTTAAAAAATCAGATTTAAAAGTCACGGCCTATGTGACCTATATAAACAACCCACTGCAGGGCAAAGGCCTCCATCATAAAATTCAAGTTACCACAACAATGATGGGTACAGGCATAATCACATGCGGGTTGGTGAACTTGATGATCACAAACCCAAAAAATGATCGGAAATTCGAAATTCTTGTTGGCCGAATCGGGGATCGAACTTAGGACCCCAGAACTTGGTCAGGTATTTAAACCACTAGACCAACGAGGCGTTATACCAAAAACAAACACTTTATACAAATGGTATATGTTATTTCCATGCCCATAACTCTGTACAATACTTTTTATATCTTTTTACCACATCATATAAAGTTATGTGACACGCAGTAAAGAATTTGAACTTGAATTTGGATCGGTGAGCCTTAAACAGCTTTTTATTTATTTATTGCATTTTGTTTACAAAATAAATGTAAAAAAACCCTGTAAGGGTATAAGCAAACAACCTTAAATTAGTTTTAAAACATAAGCTTAGACAAAGTTCAACATTGGCCAGATAAACAGACAAAGTACACCTATGTATACATTTGTTTAAAGGTGAGTTAGTTAGTACATACAATTTGTATTACTTTGTTCGCCAAACTGCATTATTGATGCAAATCGCCTCCGGACCACCTGTGCCATTAGACATTAGGTACCATTGGTGGTACAAATGGTACTGATTTATCTTAATAGTACCAGAAAAATAAATACAAGCGTGACACTCGACTTCAATTAAAAACGTGATGTTACAATTGGCACTACTTTATTTTAGTAGTAACCTATATTTTACTGTCTTGACTGACTATTTTAGGCAATGACCAAGATAAGGCGCTTCCGAAAGATATTTTAATTACTAATTTCCCTGAGTTTTGTTGTTTGAGGAAGTTAGGTTGATTTCGTAGCTGCCAAGATGAAAGCGAACCTTTTTGGCGTGATTAGATTTTTGATGTAATTGGCTGCCACAGGTTTTTGTAAAAAAAGCTAAATCTCTTAATTTAGTGCTAGGAGGCTTGGCCATCGAAAGCACCTTTTAATAGTTTTTTATTCTTATAACGCCATTGATACCATATTTACATGTAACACTTAAGAATAACATAACTAGTCTACTTACTGCCAGATATAAATCTCACATGCAAACCTGAAATCGCAATCAGAGTACCTAGATATAATTTTTACTCGTAATGTTAATTCGGGTAAAAGCATTCGAGAAGTTTGAATAACCAAAACCTAGAGTCACGATGTTAATAAATCTATATATATATAAATGAATCCCTATTTCCCTTGGTCATCGCATCACGCGTGAACGGCGTGACCGATTTCGCATTTTTTTTTTAGTAATTTTCAGTAGAATGTTCCTATGAAAGAAAAAAATAAGAAAATTGCGCAGGAAGTTAGAAAATTTAAGAAAACTTAATCACCACACTAAATTATTTGTTATGTAACCTTATCGCTTTTGACAATTATTTAAACCTTTTAATGTATGGCGTTTGACATAACATTGAAAGAATGCGGGCTGCTAATATCGTCAAATAGGGGCTAAAAATAACTGAATTTAGCACATGGCCATTAATGTCGACTGTTACCGTGTCGGGAATACCAACAAAACTATTTATATACCCGCCAGAAAAAAAAAAACACTAAAAATGTTGTATTCATAAAGTATAATAATAATAAACAATGGATATTTTTTTTTAATAAATCATTACGTAATTAATATTGATAGTTAAGACAGGACAACGTCTGTCGGCTCCGCTAGTAATAAAACTTATATTTTTGTACTTTTTATGATTAGTCCGATTGTTTGTGGTACCTTGGTATCATCCCATTCCATGAAATCCGAAGATTTAAAAATTAGATATAGGAAATATAGTTTTTTTCCCAACTGACATCGAACCTGGGACAAACCACACACAGTTAAGTGTTGAGAGAGTGGTGTTTTAATTTTTCCTTTGACGGAATGTTCATTTTAAAAGTCTATGTCAAGTTTTCGTAACCCTGTTATTAGTACCTACTGAAATCTTTTAAAAAAAATTACTTCAAACATATCGAACCCTATCTGGCATCGAAAAAAGAATGGAAATTTGCCAACTCCGTGTACAAAGCGCTTTGTAATAAGTATACCTCAAAAAGGGTAAAAATTTTAATCCTTCTCTTTTAAGTCCGTTAATAAGAAATTACACAGCTAAAATTGACTTATAATTACAAGAAAATAAGTTTGTAATATACACGCTCACGCCTTTCAATAAATCCCGCTCAACTTTGCAGTGTGGGTTTGGGTTTTAATTATAATAAAATTCTCTTACACAGATCGGGACAAAAGGCTTGGTAAGCGAGAATTGGAGCTGTCATTTGATTTACACTTCCTTTAGTATATCATAGCGAACAAAAGAGTCAAATGATTTATAGTCGAACTAGGGGCGGTAGCGCCAACGCGATTTTGGCGCATAATCTTGCAGTTACAAAACCTCAACGCATAGAAAAATATTTGTTTTTAGCATGCTGTTAATAACGCCTTTTGATCAAATGGTTGCCGACTGCATATTCAACTAAGTTGTATTTGAATTTAAATCATGTTATGTATGTAATGTTGAATGTGCATTTTGGTAGGCATGATAGACGATATGCTAAAGCTTATAATTTAAACTATGTACCTTTGTTTTCAAATTGAACTAGAGTTGAACTTCGAGTAATATGTAAAACACTATGAGCTGTATGAATAATGAAATAAGAAAAGTGTAAAGTAGTGTAGTTTCGGACGGAATCAAGAACTGCTTCGTTTTATTAAATGCTTCTTTTAAGCTAAGTTTTTAAAATGTTATAGTCCGATGCTCTCTGTTTTTTTGTTTTATTTAGAAACTAGCGGACCCCGCAAACTTTGTATCGCCTCCTCAGATTAATGTAATTTGATTTTGACGTCTTAAATGTCATTGTCTTGTCAAATCCGTTAAGTACCTAGTTTATGATTCCATCGCGGACAAACAACGTGACACGAAATTTTTATATATTAAGATTATATGTTAGGATTTTCAAATTTTGATTCGAAAATTAATAATCTATGTTAGAGAAAGACCGTTCCAAAAATAACAGGTAATACAAAATCAACAACTCTCTAGTAAATCGATAGTCGCACACTTAATGTATTAGTTTTCAACTAAGAAACTAACTTCGTTGTGAATGTGTGCATTTAATATACGTACCTACATCATCATCTTTTTTGATAAATACGTCTTAAATTAAGTCAACCTGAAACAAAGGATTATCCTTAGATTTGTCACTGTACCTATCAGTACTCATTCAATTTATATTATTGTTCCAAATACAACGACTAATCGCGCCAACAAAACGGCACCTTTAACAAAACAAACGCAGCACATCACAGCCAGGCCGCGTCGCCGCCAGGCAACAACTTACGACGAATGAGCGAAGACAAAAGCCCTAATGTGCCGCTTATTTCGGCACACACTGCCAGACAGGCCGTGGAACGCCCCCTTATGGAATTAATTTTAGACTTTCACACTGGATTTAGTACAAATGATTCTAAATGGATTAGTTATGAGCGTATGCGTAATCATGACTGTTCAGGGAAAGTACTTATGGTTTAATTTGTCATCTAAATTTTCGGGTTAAATTGTCAATAAATATGGGCGTTTTGATTTTTAATTGGTATTTTAAAACAGTTTATTTAAAATATCTAAGGTTAGGTTTATGGTTAGGTGAGTGCGTCAGTAAGCCAATTAGTTGAAGGAATCAATGTCTTGTTGTATCAGGAGGTCAAGAGAGCGGCGGAGGACCGAGAAGAAAAGAAAAATACATCAAAATTTGATGATGAGTGCGTCAGTGTATTGTGCGGTGCTGGCACATCAAAAGACTCGTACCCCTTCTCTTCGCAAGGATGAAGTAAGGGGTAACTAAAGGGGTACTGCGAGTAGAAGACGATCTGCGGGTTCGAGTCCCGTCTGAGACATATTATTTCAAGTTTAAATACTGACATTATAATTGCAAATAAAGTGGGTACGTATAAGTTGTTGTTGAAACTAGACCTGTAAAAATCTATTTCAAATGCAAGCCAAGCCACGCGCAAAGACTAAACAATGGTAATCGCATCAAAAAAAATCCTATAAAACTTCCAAGTATAAGTATCGCAAAATAAACTCCCAAACAACAACAAATTTTTAATGGACGTCGAACAATAGCACAAGTTGAACTTTCAAACACAATTAATGTTTGGAAAAACATTAAATATACATTATACTAAAACGATTCTAATTAAAATCGTTATCATTGTCATCAAAGATTTACTACACAAAAGGAAAAAGAACAAAAAAAATGTTGGAGAAACTTCGAGAAGTCGTAATGAAAAAAAGTTTCGTAAACGGTCGAGTGTAATGAAAGTCGCCGGAAAATTGGCTATTACGGGAGTATTATGTCAGAGTAGGATCTCCTTGCTTCAAAGTTAAGGCGAGGGTAGTCTGCCACTGTCACTTTTTAATGTTCGAAATACGCGTGTGCGACGAATACCGTACCACCTTACATATGTACGTCACTAGTTATGGTACACATATTACGTGTTCATTGCCAAAAGTTGTTTTTGAAGTTTTCAAATTTGAAAAAAAAAAACATTTACATGCATGGACTATGCGGTAGCCGGTTTCATCGTATTGCTGAAATAGATACTCGGGAATGCACCTACCTGAGATTTGAGCCTTGAATGTAGGTTTAGGAAAGGCCCTTTTTCACTTTGATATGCTTTAAAAAACATTTTGAGTTATAAAAGAGCTTCCATTATACAATTGAGTAAGCAAAAGTATCAGATTTGTATCACCTAGATCAAATTTTTTTGATTGGCGAAGACATATTTATTGATTTATTTATAAACTTCAAAATAAAGTACGAAAAAAAACATTAAAATCAATCACTCCTTAAGAATTAAAACGAATTCGAATTTTCTCTTTTTTTAACACATTTGCTGACAAAATTACAAATATTCAAGTGTACTGTTTGCAGTATTTAAACCACTAGACCAACAGGGCGTTAAATTGTACATAATATAGCCAAAACTTTACCACTAATAAATTATAAAATTGGATACCGCTCTAATTACCCCGAATAAAACATATCATGGTTTCAACAATATAATAAAAATTCATACGTTGTTAATAAGAATACTTATGAATGTCGATTTACAAGTATTTTGTTTTCAAAATTACCCTTATTCACATACTGTAGGAAAAAAAAATATCAAAAAATAAAGACGTGTGGCACTCGGAGACTGCCGCGGTAAAGCTATTGCATAGCATTTGTTATCAACTTATGCAATTATAAAACTAAAAAGTATCACCGCTGTGCCGGTCGGAGTGGGGGGGTGTTAGGTTATTTTCATCACGGAATTTCTGGATTCGGTCTCCACGCTCAAGGCCCGCGATAGAAGCTATGCAATAGCTTAATTTTATAATTTTATGTATTTTCTAATTTTGACTGTTGTAATTACATTTTTCTGTTATTTTGGCAGATATGGTTACTATAGGTAACCATACTGTCAAAATCCTTATTTTCTTCTAAATTCTTTTAAATTTCGGAAATTCAAAATTGTGCGATCGTGCTTCGCCCCGAGTGTTAGGTTAGGTTATTTTCGTTACGGAATTTCTGGATTCGGTCTCCAAGCTCAAGGCCCGCGATAGAAGCTATGCAATAGCTTAATAAAAAAAAAATATTTTTTAATATAACGTTAATATAATATTTCATATTCGTGAACACTTGCCTTAAACGTTTATTATTAATTTTACGTAGCTATTCAAACCGTGTGTTCTTTGGTTCGGACGTTAAGATACTTATTATAAATGGCCCTAACTTAGGCTTAACTTGAATTACTTTATAATATACTGAGTACAACGTAAGCCAACTATAAGTCACTGTCTATCAAATCAATGCATTTGTATCTAAAAATATTTACCAGGTTTTTGTTTACTAAGACATGTGTAACACTAATTCTCATTCTAAACTTATATATAATTTATAATCAGCCTTACAGTTAAATTTCATTCCACTATTCTTCTTTTTAAACTCAGCCAAGCGACGCCGTCAGCTGGTCAATAAGTAAGAAAATTAACACTTTTGAAAGTAACAAACTGTTGAAAACTTTGTATTGTAATATTATGTACTACGTCAATGGGAGCTATCGCTAGTGAATTTGCCACTAGAGGCGCTAGTGTCGCGTGAGGTCCAATATCATTCACTTTGTACTGGTTTTAGCGGAATTTGTTGCATAAACTATAATTTCTTTAATTTACCTGCTGGAAAGTGACCTCCTTTGTAAAATATCGCAAATATGGATTATTTGGCGATTAATGTGAACGCTTTAAAAGAGGCATTAAGAAAAAGCGCAAAAATAGGCGGCCTCAAGAGCAACTATTGCAGAAGTTAGTTTGTTGATATCAAGATAGTTATTTATAAACAATATAACCTTAATTAGATTCAAGATATAACACTTTGTTTCGGCGCCAATCGCCTTTGACAGCTATACCTCCGGACCTCAGTCTACAGTGGCGCCAACTGGTGAGCAAAGAAACGGTAGTCCCCATTGTGTTCGCATGATAAGGATCCGTAGCATAGCATTCGTAGTTCGTAGTCAACAACAAAGACGTAGCTCGTAGCTATCTACGATAATTAATTGTAGTATGATCACACGAGCGCATACTACTACCAACTACGAGACAAACGCTCTGATAATGTTATAATAATACAAAATGTAGTAAAAAGTAACAGAATTATTATAGTTTTGAGTCTAATTGATGTTGATTTACAAAAAAACTATTTTATTAATAAAAGAAGTGAGATTTTTAATTATAATTAATTTGTGATACCCGAACAACTTTCAGCAAAAGCGTATTAAATTCAAGGATCATGAGTTAAATACCGTATTAGACAGTCAAGATTTTTCACTATTCGAGTGACTGAACATTCAACTGCTCCAAATAAGTGCAAACTCCATTCGACATTGCTTTTTTTGGTAATTTGCAAATTAAAAATAACTTTTTCATTAAGGAAATTTAACTTTTGGCTAACAATACTCGTTAAAACTTTATTGCCTCATGAAAGAAGAAAAAACTAAAAAAACATCTCCGCGATGTTAATATTCATAAAATATACCAGTAAGGATGGTTCTTAATATGACAAAATAACATATACTAAATAAATACATTTCCAATAATGTAACTAATATACTAGTAGTATCATGACCACTAAGAAGAAATTATTATTAGCGCCACATCCAGACAAGTCGGTTTGATTAGAAGATAATCACTATCCGGGGAAAGTAAAATGAGAGATAATTATGTAGCCAAGTTGTTGCGCCAAGAGATTTGGAAACACTCGGGCTAATATTGTGAACGGATACGCTGCGTTTATCAGCATCTTTTTTTTCTCTAAACTTGCTTAAAGACATTTCATTTAATTGTTTTAGAAGCATTATAGTAACTTAATACCTTACGTCTCCGAGTTGAGGCAATAAAGTATGTTTAAGAATAAGATTTTTTGCTATTTTTATAAAGATTAAGCTCTACGAAACAAACAACCCGATAGTTATGTATTAAATACCTTTAGTGCATATATACCTTCGCTGTACATAAAATGAATTTGTTTTATTTACTTTGTTTGACTTATGTAATGTTTGTATGTGGGCTGGGTCCCCTTTCTTTTGAACAGATATCCGCAAAATACGAGAGAGCATTACGACTTTCAGTCGTTGCAACCGTTCACTGAGCGGATACCATTTTAGTACTTGTACCCTTTATAGCAATTACTTGTAATTTGTTTGTATGTGTAACTAGCTGCGCCCGTGACATCGTTCGTGTCGAACGAACACTTGGCATGTATAAATTCAAATAAATGAAATTTCTAAAATGAAAGTAGCTTAAAGTTATATTTTTATCAGCTATTTACAAAAATATAAGTCGTTAAATAAACCATTTTTGACTGTCTTAGGCGGGACTTGAACCCACAACTTGACCTTTCCGGGCAACTGCTTTAACCAATTGAGCTGCTGAGACATTGTGTGCGATGAATTAATTCAAGACTTTTTACGCTGTGACTCCAGCGATGGTTTACCGATGTTTTTTGGTTATGTACCTCCAGCATGTTTTCCTTTTTTTCTACTGAAACTGTTAACCAGCAAATAAATTATTATTGTTAGCAAAAAATACAATAATTTGAATTATTTTGCCGAAATTACGCTTACCAATCATAATTTTCAAATTTTCCTACTATAGCAAGTCGAAAAAAATACGCAAAAAATTTATCGGGGCTTGGATTTCTTTGTCTTCAACAACAACAACCTAAATTATTTTGCCTACCTATAATATCAAGCTTTTGGAAAGTACAGTAATAATTTTAATCATTCGACAATTTGAACTTTTAAAGTAAGTTTCGTAAGCTAAGCGGTAATGGTCTCGTTTTAAGTCGAAAACTACATCCTTATGTTTACATCACTCAGAGATCGCAAACTAATTGCCTCAATGGTGATATGATGAAGTAACTAACGACTGCGTTGTCCACACACTGCGTATGTAACTCTATGCCGTCGGTATTAGGTTGCATTTTGCTCAGCAAAATCAAGCCTTTGGCTTCCAGCTCGGAAGTTGCAAAGCCTCTTATTGTCAACTGCGATGATAATTTCATACGAAAATGTGTCAGTTTCGTTATTATTATACTGCAATTTGTTGGAAAGTAACACACTGGAGTGTTAATGGGTAGTATGGGAGCGATTTTAATTTTATTGCACTATTCAGAGCATATTAAGTAGCAGGGGCGATGTTTATGGCTATATTAACTAGCAAGCTTTTGAAAGTCACTACGGTGATCGCCAAAGATTTGGCACTAAGACTTATTAAACACATTTGACAATCACTTGACTTAATAATCTAAAACTTCAGTAATCTTGTTAAAAATTAGGAGGAATTGTACCTATATTAACGATTTTCAAACTAGCTAATAATAAGGTGAAGATAAGAATTGGATTTTAAAAGACTGTGCATGGATACGTTCTTTATTTTTCTTGTATTCAGTACAGGAAAGCTTACTAATATTTATCAAAAAATTCAACTATTTTACGGCATGTTTTTGTTTTATCGAAACCGTAACTCATGATTCAAACTTCGGATATGTATAATTATGTTTTACTTTGAACATCAAAAAGTAAACAGGAAGTAACAAGCAGTTAGTAACGAAAATAAAACAAAGCTAAGTATAGAAGGCCCTACAAATCTCAAAACTATTGACGTAATAACAATTTGGAAAAGAAAAAGCTAGTTTTTTTATTGTCCCCATAATAATAAACGAGTAAAGCAAGGTTGTCCATACAACTGGACACAT
Organism: Anania crocealis; assembly: GCA_949315895.1. Taxonomy (NCBI): domain Eukaryota; kingdom Metazoa; phylum Arthropoda; class Insecta; order Lepidoptera; family Crambidae; genus Anania; species Anania crocealis. The sequence goes on along the minus strand of OX438858.1, from coordinate 2,887,395 downwards.
AAAATATAACTTCACATGCTCAAAATGACAAACAAGCAGGTTTTCAAAAAAGGCAAGCCTTGAATCCAAAAAAAATACCATGAAATGTATGAATTGCGATTTTACATTGGAGCTTATAAAAGCCGCTTCATTTCACGTTGCCTTTGTTACAAAATAGTTCTTTCAGACGATCACGATGCACAGCAACAATAATTTAATGCAACGCTTCAGTGGCTAAAGTTATTGGTGACATTAATGACAGACAGTGTAACTTCATACCTCGTAAAATAGAAAATACGGCTGCTCAAAACTGTGAGCAAACAAATCAAATAAAAAAAAATATTTAAAAATATCATAGTAATACAGGCTTGTAAGTTAAATTCTGACGAACTCCGTGGCGGAGTGGCGCACACACCGGTTTTCAAGGTGTCGTCTGCTCCGAGGTCCCGGGTTCGATTCCCGGTCGGTTCAATGCAGACAAAAGTGTTTTACTCATTTTCTCGGGTCTGGGTGTTCGTGGTACCTTCGTTGATTCTGATTTCTACCATACGAGTGCTTTAAATAGTTACTCTGCGCAAGATGGCTGACAAGACCTAAGTGGCGTGCTACTAGAGAGGCCTATGTCCAGCAGTGGACTGCGATAGGCTGATGATGATGACGATGATGAATTATTTACTCACTTTGGTATCAGAACAATGTACAAGTAGTATGTTGTCCACATTTATTTATTAATTGAACATCAAAACAAGTTGATTTTTCAATGCGTATTGCGTACACATAACTTAGACCAATATCAGAGTTCTTTTTAGTTCGATAAGAAAGTTAAATGACATCCTACAATCATCAGGCAAAAGCTTCCATAACTGAACTCAAGTTTAAGAGGAAACACTACGGGCGAGAGAATTGAAAAATAGGTATTTGTAAAATCTATTGCTGTCGCGCAGTGCCAAACGCCTTCACCGTAGAGTGTGATAGAGACAACTGCTTCTTGGACCGAAAATACTTACTAAAAGCACACTAAATCAACGTTTCAGTCCCCTGATTACTTTTCCAAAACTAGACTGATTTAAATACTTTTTTCATTTAAAATTAAAGAAAGGCTTTGGCCGTATTCGTATATTTTCCTTTTTTTCTAAAATTTAGCCAAATTTGTTTTCTGGATGTTTGAACACAGCGGAAAATCTGGCGAATTTTTTCGACTTTTGAGGGCTCTTATCTTTTTTAATAATTAATTTAGGAAAAAACAGAAAATATAGAAACATGCTAATAGTGGCCATATATTATTTTGTAATAAAAATTTTTGCTCTACTGGCTTTATCCAGGGAGGAAACGGGGGACTACGTTTGTATGGAAAAACGGCCGTTGTATTTCCTCTTAACAGTGGTGGGTACAAGTATAGTAGCCACGCTTGCCAGATGCGTGTTAGAAATTACAAACCCGAGCAATGAATTTGGAAATTCGAAACACTTGTCCGACTAGGTGCCTTACTCTGCAACACGAAGTTCGTACTGACGGATATACCGTCTCTTTCAGATTCTTTAAGACATCGGTATGAGTGATAGGGACAGATGCATTCGAATATACAGACATTGTGTTGCGGAGTAGGGCCTCAGAATCGTATCAGGACCCCAAGGTCTTAGCCCGGTTCTTAAACCATTAGACCAATGGGACAACGTTTGTGAACACACTTTTGTCACAATTGAAGTAGTAAAAAACTTCTATGTGAAGGCTAAATCTTCTTCTTATCATGTGATTTATCTTCGAAGACACAGTAGTCTTTTCGAAGATGATCTCGGAGAAAAAAATATTTTACAATACTACCAGAACGACTTGTAAAAACAAATCTATTAAAAGTTAACAAAAAACTGCGAGTGCTATCAGAATTAGTTTTAAGGTTAAATAGTCGCTTAATTGCAAATACTAAAAAAATCTGGTAAATAAGTTAAGTGTACGAAACATGTCAAATAGTATCAGTTACTACTTTCTTTTGTAAAGATCAAAATAATGAGTTAGTAATGGGCACAACTATGTTTAAGTATTGCTAGCAGTACAAATTTGATGGTAAAGTGTACCGAAAAATGTGTTAATGTACCAGAAAATTTACGTTGCTAAAAACTAGATTTTAAAAATATTTACAAAATGTATAGTTGTCACGTAATAGCACTGTGCGTTCTAGTTAACTTCCTCAATATACTGGTTAGTAAAACTAGACCTTTTTCTCCGTGTAGTATCAGAGTTTTCCAGGCCACCTTTATCCGGCCTATAACGTGACATAACCGGGTCGAACGTCTCAACGTGTCTTCAAGCACTAACTATAACCCCTACCCCTTCCAGACCCAAGCTTATTAAGGATATCGTTTTCCAGACCTGGCCAGGAATCGAACTCGGGACGCTTGCGTATTAGGCGGATCACCGAACCATTGTCTATTATCATCGCAACAGTATTCTTCCAAACCAGCAATTTGTATTCCCCTAAATCAAATCACCCAGTTACTTTCCTTTTAAAAACTTTCATACAAACGCATACACGATTATATTTCTGAGCCTCTCTGCCTTTATGTCACCAGTCTTAACAACTTTTGCTGCAATGTACTTTAAGCTACTTTAAGCCAAAGACGACTATATACATTTCATATAAAGTTCCTTTTTGTTTGTCGGCTTCCTGTACTTAAGTTAGCCACCTTATAAGACTGCTATATTGAGTTTGCGGTCTCCACTTCTGGGAATTCGGAATATGACCTTAGAAACTTAAACGTCTCCTCCCGGTATTGTATTCACTGCTTTGTAACGAAAATCTTTTGAGCGACAACTCTCTCTTTGATCGTAGGTTTTTTAATATTATTTATTTTTATTGCTCTAGGCAAGTTTCAACGATTTAAGGATTTGTTACAGTATTTCTGTTATTATTTTTTGGGGAAGGATGGAAGAGAAATTGTTTTTTGTTTGTATATAGGGCGTTTCAGATATAATGGATTACCGTTAAAGGCGAAATACTCGTTGCTGACTTTGCCTAAAAATTGTATTGCATGGAAAATGTTATCATGTGTTTGTTTGATAGATCTTTATAATAAACAGAGACATTTTTTATAATGTACTTATAATTTGTTAGACTTATGGTAAATACAGACAAAAAGTGCTCACTAATTGAGTGACCGTCTGAACATTTGGGAATGGTTTCAACTTATAAAACTACAATATTAACATCTTATATATAAAAATAACGTGAAAAAAGAAACAAATATCAATAAATAAAAAGAAAAAAAAACATTAAAAATGGTCCGCGTGCCAAGGTGCCCAAGGACCAAGTGCGGACCATTTTTAATCTAGAGATTGGGAAAGCAGTTGTGGGCGTTGTCTGGCTCTGATACTGATGATTCATGATAATACCAAAAATTACTTGAAAACGGTTAATCATTTTTTTAAGATTTTAATCTTTTTTTTTTTCGTCTTTCTATACTTCTTTTCTAAATCATGACATGCACTCACAATTAAAGACGGCCTTTGCACTCGTAGTGTCTTGTCCCCCTAACTCGTTTTGAATGCGGACATCGTTAAGCAATTTCCACATTCTTATTCAGCCACAAACGACTGTAAAAACTGGATCACAGTATTGAACTTCAAAAAATGAACTTTAAAACCATTTTGGTTCAGAATTTCGTATACGGGGTTATGGTACATGCAATCTGCTATTTTAAATTAATTCTAATTAATGATTAATGAGCAGTCAGTCATGAAAACATTCATATAGGATTGGTCATTTTGTGGTTTCCGTTGTTTCTGTGTAATTGTTGCATAAAATATTGTTGTTTACAATAATCGATTCTCGAAGGTAATAAGCAATGTGGACCTCAGTGATGAAGTGACGCAGACCTCTGAGCTTCCGGTAAATGTTGAAAAAAGTGTATTACATATTACTGTTGGCACATGTATCTACATAGTAAAATAACATCCTAATAATCATCCCGCTGCAGAGAAAAGGCCTCCATCATTGAATTCAAGTTACCGCAGCAATAATGGGTGCTGGCATGCATATACATTCAATCACCACGCTTGCGAAATGCGGGTTGGTGATCACAAACCCGAGCAATGTTCGAAAATTCGAAACTTTTTGTTGCCCGACCCGGGCTTGGATCGAACCCGGGACCCCGAGATCTTGGCCCGGTATTTAAACCACTAGACCTACAGGGCGTTCTATCTACATAGTAAGAAGAGCCAACTGGCCACTGGGGCGGAAAGGCGACCGCAAAATGGTCCTTGGTAATGGGTACACAATCAACAATCTGGCAAAGCTCGCGGGAAACCTCTAGATGTGAGTGGAGTGGAACTGATCATTGTAAAGATCCTTAGATGAGGCCTTTGTCCTGCAGTGGACGTCATTTGGCTGAGATAATGATAATAAACTAAAAACCCGACCTTGCATACTAGCGCGAGTTAATATCCATCAACGCCATCTAACGGTGAATGACGCAAACATTTGTATACAGAACGAACATCTGTATAACTGTAAAATGTGATAAAAACCGCATTAGCAGGTGTTGCACTCAGCGCTAAAGTGCGGGCGCACTTACCGGGACACAGATTAATGTGCAGTTATATCCTACCTGGTTTCATTTACACGCAATAGCGTGATAAAACACCTCAGCGTCACTTAGAGCTTTAGCACTGTTGTGCATTTTGTAGTGAGATGATCTTTGAAATATAAATGCTGCAGTTGTAGCTTTTATTAGGTTTTTTCTTTTGCTATGATAAGTAACCTCTAAAGTACTATAAACATTTTCCAACTTCATGTTTCGTCTTTGTCATCACCATCTCAGCCGAATGACACCCATTGTTGAACATTTGCCTCCCCTAACGAGCACAACGATCTTTCCTACGCCATAACACCGCATCCAGCGGCATCTAGCTACTTTCACCAGAGCCAGCCAGAGACCGAGAGGCCTACCCACAGATTATCGTGCTGTGCGCGGTCCATTCCAGAACATTTCCACCCCAAAGGCCATCAGTTCTTTTTACTATGTGTCCCACCCACTCCCACTTCAGTTTCGGAATCTTTGAGCAATATCGGTTATCTATTTCTGATTTTATTACTCAGGGAAATACCAAGCATTGCTCTCTCCATCTCATATTAAGCGACCACGTTTCAGTTTTATAAGTCATCTCTGCCAACACTTACGGGTCAAAGACTTTCGTCTTGAGACGTGTTTATGTTTTGCGATATACACACTATACAGCAACTGGAAAATTTTAAAAAAGGTTTTACTCTAGTTCTTTTTTCGGTGTTTCAAAGAATGGGAAAGGGTTATTGGCTAACATCTCATACGAGCGCCAATGACTAACTGGAATATGGTTTAAATAGTAGGTAATAGATATTTCAATTAATATAATTTTTACTTTAGAACGCATTATTCTTCTTTTCTTAACTTTGGTGACCAAACTGTTATCGCCAACCCGCTTATCAAGCATGTCAATTATGGCAAAAGCCTTCTTTAAAAGCATATATATTTATAAAACGACATGGGCTGATAAAACAAAAACATGTGGACAACATCACATATATTATACTGACCCAAAAGTTAGTTACTATTTTAAACACTGATTTTGTGGAAATCAGAAGTAACGAAGTTTGGGGTAGTGGGATCTACCTCCTAGTGGTCCACCCTGGGCAACGGCATCTTTGGTTTTCTAACCAATGATGACGGCTTACAGATTCCTCTACGGTGCGGTGGTAGGCTTCGTAAGAAGCTGGCTGCATGCTACGACCCTCCTGCCGGAGTCCAGCGTCAAACAGTTTTCCTGTGTTCCGCTGGTGTGTGGGAGAACCAGTACTTCTGGGTAAACTCGCTTCATCTTAGGCTTCTTCTTAACCGTATAGTTAAGTATGTAGTCAAGAGCAAACCCATTATTTATAAAAAGAAGGTTCCACAAACACCCAGACTCAAAAAGTGAACTCTTTTTATAACGAATCGAACCCGGGACCGTCTAGGCGATACCTTGAAAACCGATGTGTACGCCTTTCTACCACGGAGGTCGTCTGGTGAACATAATGATGAAAGGTACTTAATTTGTAAATTTGTTTAATCCACTCACTCTCTCAACTCATTAATTGTTTAAATACAGGATTCACACCCACACAGTGTACGCACACTATAGTAATGTGTATAGTACACACGTGTGTAGTGGATAAGGATATAAGAGACCGGAGCTTGGAAATGGAGCCATAGATCACGCGGCGGGCTCCCCGCCCACCGCTTTTATTTCCACGGACACCGCTTATTGAAGAGATAGCTTTGTACTCCGAGTTTGCTCGTGTTACGTTTTGAATTAGGTCCGATGCCAAACGACTTCGTATGTTATCAAGGATTTAATATTTCTGATTGGTTGAAGTACGGTCAAGATCAACTTAGTTTATTTACTTATGAAAATATACCAAGCAAAGTAAAAGAAAGATATAATGCACAGATAATAGAGTCGGATGTAAAAATGCAAGCGTATATCAAGTGAAGTATTGATACGACGTAATTATTTTGTTGAAAAACCTGACCTTGTGAAATGATGTGGCAGTCCACTTGCTATGTTTCTGCTTTCCAGGTTCAATTCCCTGTGAGGTCAGTAAAGGAAACTATTATAACTACATTGTCTTGCAACTGAATGGTGCTTTGGAAGAGACTCTGACTCGGTAGTCTTGTCTTCTGTAAAAACAAATTATATAAAGCCTAAAAATACTCTAACTTCAGAAGTTCTTTCAAAGATAGTCATAAATAGAACGAAGGAAAGATTTGAAAGAAAAATAAACAATTTTACAGACAAACGTATTTTTATGTCCAGGGTATCGTCCGAGCTCTCGCCAAGGCTGCGAAGTTCCGTGAGGCTCATTTAGCAGACTGTCCTCACGCTACCTCTGAGGGTTCTTTTAAAATAGACGCCATTCTCTTCTTATTATTATCAATATACATACTTATATTTTACCAATTACAATGGTACATCCTTAATTAGATTCAACATCCACACATAAAAATGATAAACATCAGCCCACATGCTGAAAGTAACGTATAATAGGGGTTAAAGTATGAAATTGCCGATTATTTTCCCACTTTTTATTTTGTTTATAGCTCTTAAGTATAGTCATATTATTGCGTAATTCTTTTTGTATTGTATCAAAAACTAAATAAAGTAACTTTTGACTAAAAAAAAAATGCAATACTAGTGCCTATTACTTCAAAGGAAGTCGTTGAAAAGACCCCTTACAATGTGTCAGCTGACCTTCTTGCTTCAATTAAGTATATTTGTATTATATACTTTGATTTTCAGAAATTTAAATACTATAATGCGTAGCTTTATAACCATCTAACTTTCACCTTTAATTGCATCGAAAACGGTTCAGGCGTTTTTAAAAAAACTAAAAAATTGTTAGTATGGAAAAATGACTTTTCTCGATTTCGTCCATACAAAACGGCAATTTCATACTTTAACTTCTATCGAAATGCAGGGAAAAGCCCTCCATTAATAAATTCAAGTTACCACAGCAACAGGTACTGATATAATCACCACTCTTGTCAAATGCGGGTTGGTGATTACAAACCCGAGAAATGTTCGTAAATTCAAAACTTTGTTGCCCGACTCGGGGGTCGAACTTGATACCCCGAGATATTGGCTCGGTATTTATAACAACAGACCAACGCGGCTATTATAGTAGTGCTAATCTATTTTTAGCACTATTTGAACTAAACAAATACTGTCGGAAAGCTTACCAGCTCATGTAGATTTATACCATTCTAACGATCCAACAAATAAGTGACTAGAATGTTTACCAAAGAATGTCTCGACTATCGACAATTATCTTGGAAAGTTCTTGAAACGCAAACTTCCAAAATGTCCCGTTGATATTATAAAGTGCTCGAACTTGGTCCCTGAGTCGAGGAAGTCCGAACTAATCCAGCTAGTGCCAAGTTTCTTGAAGTGGTATCGGATGCTGAGGCTAAGTACTGGATCTTATGACGCAATTGATTAAGCAGTCTATTAAAAATACAATCCCTTGATTGAAAATTTGCCGACTGTGTAAGGCGGGAATTTAAACACAAACTTCTGCTTATCAAACGACTGCTCTAACCACAGAACAATATGGAAAAAGGTTAGAAAGGCGATGCAGCCGGGGCAGGTTGCAGCCGCCACAGAGGTTATGAGTAAATGCTTGTAAGTGAGAGCTGTGATTGGTTTCTTTAGACGACGCACGAGCTTATTGGTCGCGCATAGTAAAAATAATTCGCTTGATTGGCGTTCTTTGAACTCGTTTATGTGTTGTAGGGCGCAAGCGGCGACATCGTTTATCATACAAATGGCGCATGACAGCTTTTTTAACCTTTTTCCTTGTTCTGTGGCTCTAACTAATTGAGCTAGTTACCAAGACAATGCGTTGACGAATTTGAGTAAGTGAATTTTATTATTTGTATAATAATGTAAAGGTATCTAACACAGTAACGCGATTCTTCATTGCACCAGCAATTAGTTTAAAGTGATCTCCTTTATTCACGTCTTTACAGTACTATGATATTTAGGTCTTTAGTCTTACCATAAGCGAAAAAACAACAAAATAGTTTTAGAGTATGGTTTTGTTTCACTTACCCCTGAAGAGGGGTAAGTGAAACAGTCGCCAGAAGTCTTAATGTGTCTATGCACCTATGATCCTGACTAAAACAACAATCAAAGTGTGTTTTTCTAATGTGTATTCTTGTGAAATCAAAATAAGGTTCAATTTTAAAAATAAACTTGAAAAAATAATTTTGGGGTAAGTGAATTACAGTTGTCTTTTTTTTACAAATATTTAATCAAAAATTAGAGGAGTGTAATGAAAAACAAAACATTTTTTTTGCTTATTTAAAACATTTTGGCTTGTATTTTGACTTATTACTATGTATGGCACCCTAATAGAAATACTTAATGTACCTACCTCGTAATATTTTTTTAATTTAGTCAGTATAATATATTAAAACACGTAAAAAATGTTTGTGAATTCTGATATGGGAAAAGTGAAACATACGATTCTCTTCCCCCAGTCATACCTGTTCCACTTACCCCACTAACACTTTTTGAGGTTAATTTTTTTACCATCGCCAAAATTCAATTTCCCGTAGGTTTAATCTAAATAATTATTATAATCATTGGGCCGAAATATATACACTTTTTATGTAGTACTTTCCATTAAAAACATTGAAATACACTTATATTATCACTTTTACGCGTTCCATAAACGTGCCGCTTTCAACTCGTGTCGTGAGTTGACAGTTGACTGATTTCTTTTTGCTGTCATAGTGTCGTAGATAATGATCGTAGCGACATCTGTGTTAAAGTATTGAAATTAGTTTGTCATTGCTGTTTTATCGATATACCGCCATAGAGTCCATCTTATATAGTTTATCGTTTATGGATGTGTGTTTCAGTTACCTCGTCGTTTCACTTACCCCATCTGACCATATTGCAGTAACAAATCCATAGGAAGCTAAAACTGCACCCTGCAAGATATGAAACAAGATAGTTAAAGTTAGTAATAAATACGAGTTTAAAAAAATGAAATGGTAATTAAAATAAATTCAGGAGTTTTTTCAAGATCAAAATTTGACAAATTATTCAGTTTCTAAGAAATTAAGTTTTGCAAGCAACTTAAATATTTATAGGAAGGTTTAAAATTTCTGACTTTACCTTAACATTTATATAAGTCTTCAGCGATATTAAGGCATTATTTTATTTATACCTCATAAATAATGTTGTAGAAAGGTACTTTGAAAGCTCTAAATTTGTCAAATATTTTAGTTACCATAAAATTAATGGGATACAGATAAATCATACTGTAATCTACATAATATTTACATATCACATGGCCAAACTTGTCGTATGGATTCTAGGAGTAACATATCATAATAAAAAACGACGTAAAAGCATTGCGTCCCAGAGCGTCGCTCATGCGGTTCGAAACACACGGGACTGTGTTGCAGACCGGTCTGTTGCGTAGCACAAAACAGCTGGAAGCAGTAATAAAATAACTTGGAATATTTTATTATACTACCACATGATCACGAGAATGAGACTCGTACATAAGTGAAAATTAATCGAATTTATTAATAATTAGTTAAGCTAGATTTTGTAAGGGGTTTTTTTACTTTATACGTACGACACCGAAATTGTATTTATTTATTCTGTTGACTAGAATACTTGCAATATAAAGACGTCTGAAAGGCTCAGTGTTTAGAATTCATTTTATATTTATGTGCGTGTCTGAGAATGATGATAATATTGGGAGTATATTTTTTTTGTAATTTGTTCTTCCTCTTCAGCAATCAATTTATCGAAAAATCATAGACATAAAATAAATGATGCTGTACATAAAATAAATATAAATGTGAAAACAGATTTAAATTTATGAGTCTTTTAGTGAACTAATAATTACTTCAGATAAAAACTACAATACAACTTAAATTAAAATACTTATTTCACTTTAAAAATATTATCTTACTAATCTTACTAATTCGAAAGTTTAGATAGATGCTTGTTACTCAATTACGCTAAAATAGATCTTAATTCAACTTGGAAAGGATATATTATGCGCTGCTAAAGCACATAGTCTACTTTCATCATTGAATAAAATACTATGCCGAAGGGTAGCTACCAATTATTGAGAATTCCGCGTGTACAAAATCGTTATCACCTATGGGATAGTTGTTATTTTAGAGTTTCATATATACGAAATCACAGACAATAACCAGTAATGTAAACAACCCAAGCGGCTTAAAAAACGCAAATGACACACTCACGATGTGTTTCCGTATGTTCCAACTCAACTCGTGGCATGTCGGCTCAAATTTGTTAGCAACTAAAAAGCCATTTATTTCTGGGCTTGTTCGGAACGGACGTGATATGCGCCAGTCGGGGTCGCGCGGACGAATAAAATCGTACAGTTTTTGTAATGCTTTATGTCCAGAACATTTAATTTGATAAAAAGAGTTTTATTACAAATGAGATTTAAACTTTTCTCCGAAAAGGATTGTTTTTAAAATATATCACTATCAGACTGTTGAGATACAAAAAAAAGTAAAGTGCCAGTCAGACTCGTTCACCGAGAGATCCGTATAAATTTGTAGGTAGATACTTTAAAGTTAAATAGGTCAGTAATCAGTCTTGACAGATAGACGTAAGGACGGACGTTCAGACGGACCATAAAATCATTTATACTTTCAAGGTAGAGAACCCTAAGAAGTTTTTATAAGCGTCATTTAAATATTCTAGTCCTAAAACTCTTTGCTTTGCTATTCATCGTATAGGAGAGAGTTGAGTATACAAATTGCATTAATAATGTACACTACACCAATATAATTTGTGTTGCCAATAAAAGTGTTTTTATTTTTATTTTAATCGTTCCATTCCTGCAGACCTTTTTGAAAGGAGGATATAGCTGAAATCGCTACGCCGCGCCGCGCTTGGCAGGCGAGTTGCCCATCTCAGTTTGCTCAGTGGAAGAGAGAAAATTCTAGGTAACTCCTGATAGTTAACGTTTAATAATACTATAAATGAAGGTGTTCCTTGGCAAAGAATTAAACTGTTTTTCAAATTTAAAGCAATTCATTCGCAGTCGCAGCAGTTGCCCATTAAACGAAATATTGTAGGTTTTAGTCCAATTTGTATTTTCAATCTTTAACAATATAGCCTTACCAACGATACCGTGTCAAATGTCAAAATTAAAAATGAATTGAGCTTGTGTTTCGACCACTAGACGACCAATAGTTAATATAGATCTTAAATGTCAAGTAAATAGAGATAAAAGTTGTAGACCCTTTTTTAACAAACCACTCGGTTTTACAAGATTAAGTACATAAACATGGAAGCCGAAAAATTCTTAATTTCGCCAAGACACCGACTCGCGTCTCGGTCTTAGTTTAAAATGTGGGTGACGCGAGACTCGGGAAAGCTTTTAGGTGTGCTTACCTAAAAGCTTAAAGCCGCTTGATTTTTAAAGGCAATTATCTGGGAGCACGTAAAGATCGAATGCCGAGTATGTGAATGGATTTGAAATGAGATACCTAGAGGAAATGGAATTGGAGATGGTATGTTGATTTGGAGCACGTACCAAACTTTTTTTTGTAAACTAGTTGTTTTTATGGCTTTGCACGGGCTTGCTAGTGAAAATAATTTAAAAAAAATTGTCTGTCTATGGCCATGTTTACCCTGAATCTGCCTGTACACACTTTTCGTGTAGATATTACTTATTTTTTTTAAACAATTATGTTCTTCCATTCAAAGCTTCTATTAGAAAGAGAATTTACTAATTTGGTGCCATTGGTCAGAAATTATACATACGATTCGGTGATATAATAGGGGTTAAAGTATGAAATTGCCGATTATTTTCCCACTTTTTATTTTATTATAGTTCTTAAGTATAGTCGTATTATTGCGTAATTATTTTTGTATTGTATCAAGAACTAAATAAAATAACTTTTGACTAAAAAAAAAATGCTGTACTAGTGCCTATTACTTCAAAGGAAGTCGTTGAAAAGACCCCTTACAATGTGTCAGCTGACCTTCTTGCTTCAATTAAGTATATTTGTATTATATACTTTGATTTTCAGAAATTTAAATACTATAATGCGTAGCTTTATAACCATCTAACTTTCACCTTTAATTGCATCGAAAACGGTTCAGGAGTTTTTAAAAAAACTAAATAATTGTTAGTAGCCCACATTTGTCCCGAAGCAGTGGTAGGTTAAATATTGGGACGTGTAAAAGCGCCTCCAGGGGCCTATTTGCAGAAATAAAACTGATTTTAACTGATTTTTAACTGATTTTATGGAAAAATGACTTTTCTCGATTTCGTCCATACAAAACGGCAATTTCATACTTTAACCCCTAATATTAAATGCGGAAATTAAAAATATTACTAAGATATTTCCACTTAGCGAATCCAATGACCCGTGTTAAAATATAAAAATGAGAGACTGTTTAATTTACGATGAGGTTAAAAAATATCCCTGAAACATATCATGGCTAAATAATTATCGTAAAAAATATAATTGTATTATGTTACATGAAATTTCCTTTGTTCGAAAAAATGTTTTGTGCAAAAAATTCAACATTTGTGGCATAATCCGATTTGTTAGCGCGTTAATCGACAGCTACCAGAGGGCTTACTCGGGCCGATATAAGGGTCGATATTTGACTTCGTCTGTCTCTCTCTCTCATATCAATGTCATTGAGTATCAGAAAGAGGCAGCTATATCTGTTTAAACTAATGCTAGTATAAATTGGCAACGCAAACCAACCACCAATTCTCTCAGAAAATTGATTACGGCTAAAAACCGCGCTCTTAGAAGGGCAGCCCAATATCCTACCCCCGAGTATAGAGCCACCGCCAACCGCCTTCAGCGCCAGATTCAAACCCAAATTACAGAACTGAGGAACAACCAGTTCAACGACCTCATGGCCGAGATCACCCCATCTCACCAAGCGTACTACAGAGTGGCACGTGCCCTCCGCACAGACGCTATTACCTACACCCCACCACTAGTCTGTCCCGATGGCTCCACAGCCTTCGAGGATAATGAGAAAGCCGAATGCTTTGCTGACAGCATTGCTTCACAATGTTCTGTCAGCACTCAACCCTGCGATCCAGACCACATACGGGAAATAGAGGAGGAGCTCAGTACTCTGAACTCCGCCCCCCTATCTCCCGATACTGACCCCATTTCGATCTCTACTGATGAAATTAAAACCCTCATCAGAGAGCTTAAAGTCAAAAAGGCCCCTGGAGCCGATGGCGTCTCCAACATGGCGCTGAAGTACTTTCCAATACAAGTCCTGGCTTTCCTCTCTCTCATTTTCAATGCCTGTTTCAAGCACAGCTACTTTCCAGACTCCTGGAAAGAAGCTATTGTAATAGGCATACCAAAGCCAGGTAAACCCCTCAACCAACCATCGAGCCATCGCCCCATCAGCCTCCTAAAGGCAATGGCGAAGCTCCTAGAAAAATGCATACAGGCTCGCATGAAAGAGCACCTCTACGGAGAGGACCTTATCATTCCCCATCAGTTTGGTTTCAGAGCCAAACATTCGTGCCCCCAACAAGTACATCGCATTGTCGAGTACATCCTGAACGGGTTCTGGCCAAGCAAGTACAAGACTGTAGCGGTCTTCTTTGATGTGGCCAAAGCCTTCGACAAGGTCTGGCACACCGGTCTTATAGTCAAACTGTACAGACTTAACCTGTCGGTTCGACTAGTTCGACTGATTGCCTCCTACCTTCAAAATCGTACTTTTCGGTTTAGGCACGAAAAAACGCTCTCCTCTCCCAGGGCTATCACAGCTGGTGTCCCGCAGGGTTCGGTCCTGGCGCCATTGCTGTACACAGCCTATACTAACGACATCCCCATCCCGACTAACAAAGTCGAACTATCCCTCTTCGCGGATGACACGGCTCTATACAGAAAAGCCCCCTCCCTTAGTGGAATCCTCCCGAGACTCCAAGACTCAATCGACAAGTTAGGTGAATGGTTCTGTAAGTGGCGAATCGAAGTAAACCCGGAAAAGTCTTCCGCGGTGTACTTTGACTCAAAACGACACAAACTACCTCCCGATGAACGCCCCCCCGACCTTACTAGGCAAAGCCATCCCCTGGCAAACGTCTACAAAATACTTAGGTGTCACTCTAGATCAAAGTCTCAGTTTCGATCCTCACGTCGAAAGAGCGATACGAAACGCCCGTTTCTACCTAAACAGGTTAAGTCCAATGGTAGGTAGATATAGCAAAATGTCCCTACGAAACAAGCGAACGCTCTATAAGGTTTGCATACGACCGGTGATGTCCTATGCATCAGTAGTATTTGCCCATGCCCCTTACAAAATACTTAAAAAGCTGCAGAGAGTGCAGAACATCTTCTGCCGCCGAGCGGCTAATGCCCCCTTCTATGTTCGCAATGCGGACTTACACAGGGACCTCAAATTACCCACACTCCAACAGCACTTCAAAAAGGTCTCCGAGCGATTCTTTGAATCAGCGAAGGACCATTCCAACCCACTTATCAAATCGGCGGCGGTGTATAACCCACCCAACTCCCCTAATCCACTGTCACGTAAACCCAGATCCGTCCTCAATGACCCACCCAAAGAACTCACGGCCCAGCTGAACCTCCTATTGGAGGCAGAGGAAGCCGTAAATGCCACCCCACCTCAAGACCCTTCAGGTCAACCCCACTCAATACCACAGGACCCTTCAGGTCAACCCCAGTCCTCTCAACCGACCGTCTCCCCTTCTGGGAGTCAGTCGAACTAAAAACAAATACATTCCGGCCTACGTCCACTTTACGTCACCCTTGGTGGTAGCGAATAAAGGTGGTGTTTAGTGAGTAGAAGTCTCACATAACCTCACAGCCGGCTGTGAGGTATCCATGAGGATTCACCACCTCCTTCCCCCGTGGGAGGGTTGCCGTTCGAGCGTTCGTTTCAATAGGAAACGACCGATCGTCCGTGTGCAAAAAAAAAAAAAAAAACAACCACAAATAGTTTAAAATCAACTATAAATTAGTATTAATATGTTTATTTGTCCTGTATTAGATGTTGCCTGTGGCTTCGTTTGGTCATCATTTTAATTCAAAAAAACTTTTTTGACATATGTACAATAACTGACCAAAGTCTCATCAAAAATCTGATCACTGGTTTAATAGCGCATACAAAACAAACACCAAAACCATATTTTTTAGTTTTTACTAAAAGGAAAGTAACAGCCTATAATCATCCCACTGCAGGGAAAAGGCCTCCATCATTGAATTTAAGTTACCACAGCAATGATGCAGCACCACGCTTGCCAAATGCGGGTTGGTGATCACAAACCCGAGCAACGTTCGGAAATTCGAAACTTTATTGTTGCCCGACCCGGGATTCGAACCTGGGACCCCGAGATCTTGGCCCGGTATTTATACCACTAGACCAACGGGGCGTTATTTTACTACACAATAAAATTATGAAATAGTCTTCTTCAGTTATCCTTTGGTACTGCTGCTGTAAAAAAAAGACCAGGTGATCTCTTGAGCATAAATATTTTTTTTACTGTTGACCTTTTTAGAAATCTGGAAATCCATTTCAAACTACCATGGACAAGATAAATGGGTCGAAGAGCGAGCGTTCTGCCCATCTCCCTCTAACAAACGAGGCTGTACATTGTACTCCCTTCCCAGTACACAAAAACATGCGAACCTAAGCAACTGATGCGGTATGATTTACCATCGTCTGTCATCTTTCCCATAAGCTCTCCCATACAAAATAAATTTCCTTAGAAGCAAACCTGGGTCTAAAACTATCACAGTATTATTAACTCGGGCCCAAACGACCCGGGGGCCTATTGGGAATCGCTCGACCCAAATATTAGATCCGATAAGTCTTAATATTGTACCCACTAATATCTTTGTAGATTGAAGTGATATTAATATCGGGGATGTACATAGCTCAGAAATTGTTATGTAAAGTTGTAACTGACCTTTTTTATTTAGTAGATAAATTGGGATTCTATGTTTTGACAACGCTGAGAATATAAACTATATTGAGCTGTTAACAATATACCTATATAACCGCTCCAAACATTTCTATGTACCATCACAAATAAAATAAAGTTGGTGTTATTAGAAACATAATTTTTTTCTTTATTATATTATTCTTTATTCTGATGTTACCTACTTGATTACCCTACGTAAATAGATTGATAGAAAGTTAGCTACCATTAAATTTTGTTTTGATTTTGAACCAACATCAGTCAGACACACTACCATTTGCTGCTAGCATTCTTTTTTTAACCAAAGTAAAGTATTACGAAATAGACATTTGAAGCACATGTTTTATAGAAATCAGGAAGAACTAAGGAACCTAAACAATCAGACCTTAGAAAACATAGAAAAGTCTTTAAAGTTGTTTGTAAGCAATTAAATTACATAGCAAACTTAGAATTACAGAATAGCTATTGAAACACTTGTTTTATAGGAATCGCAGAAAACTAAGTAATCCAAACGTCCAAACCCTAGAAAACAAAGAAAAGTCTTTAAATTAAAAATATGTACTTATTTGAAACATAAAATAGGCTGCGTTGGTGGGACTTGGACCCGCAACCGTCCTCTTACCTGACCATTGAAACATGAACCATTCAAAACGTTTTGTTGTTTACTCAACGATATATTCGTAACTCTATGTCGCCACTACATTGAAGGCTATAATTACATTGTCTAGCGTATATTTATCGTCGACCCAAATATTATCGCAGTGCAATATCGCATACATCAAAAATGTCAATGAAGTACGCGACAAATATCGAGCGGCACATTAATCACAGCTGTTTTAATGAAGTTTTGAGAGCTGTTGAATTTGGTGGAGTTTCCTAGGTAATTTATCGAGTAATTTTAATGTTTTAATTAATCACGTTCATTAAAGCCGGCGGCAATATTTTTGCGTCACGGGAGACCAAAGCAAACAATCGATGGTGATATAATTTACAATTTAAATTAAGTCGGCTATGTTGTATCGCAAAGTACTGATGCCACCATTCTTTAAAGGACATTTGTTCGCAATTTGATGTTTTAAAAAAAAAGTTTCAAAACTTATTTAACTAAATTTATTGAACTCAATCTATAATTTGACAATCAATTTGTGTTCGTGAACCTTCGAAACCTAAAATTGTTCTAATTGATGAAATTCCTGTTGATTTGACGCGTCATTGAGTCAGTGTGATACGAATCAGATTCGCACGATGAGCTAATCGCTTTGAGTGCTGACAGTAATCTGACGCTTAGGTTAATGGTGTGTTCGTAAAGGTTCATTTGCATTATTCCAGTCAGGTATCCTTTGATATCCTCCTGTTGTACGAAACGTGTAACAGATTAGTCAGCCATGTTTCAGGATATGATTGTAGTCGTAAAGCCAAACAACTAAGGTATTGAACTCTATCACGCAGTTTTTATGGTCACAGCAGTTCTGAGATCCCGGGTCAGTATAGAAAATAGAATAGGTACAGACAACGGCAGGTCAGCCTACCCGAAAAGTTAAAGGTAATTGAATTGATTTTCAACTTTAAGTCCAACAAGTAGACATCAAAATCAATGGGGACTACCGTCTCTTTGCTCACCAGTTGGCGCCACTGTAGACTGAGGTCCGGAGGTATAGCTGTCAAAGGCGATTGGCGCCGAAACAAAGTGTTATATCTTGAATCTAATTAAGGTTATATTGTTTATAAATAACTATCTTGATATCAACAAACTAACTTCTGAAATAGTTGCTCTTGAGGCCGCCTATTTTTGCGCTTTATCTTAATTATTCCGCTTTTAAAGCGTTCACATTAATTGCCAAATAATCCATATTTGCGATATTTTACGAAGGAGATCACTTTCCAGCAGGTAAATTAAAGAAATTATAATTTATGCAACAAATTCCGCTAAAACCAGTACAAAGTGAATGATATTGGACCTCACGCGACACTAGCGCCTCTAGTGGCAAATTCACTAGCGATAGCCCCCATTGAGAAAATTTGTCGTTTTGGGGTTGGTTGACGTGCTATTGGCTGTACATTTGTAACAATGTTCAGTTTGTGTAACATAATCAATCATCTCATCGCAGGGCAAAGGCCATCATTGAATTAAACTTGCGACAGCAACGGCATGATCATTACGCTTGCTTGTTGCCTGTTGAGCGAAGTTCGAAAATTAAAAACTCTTGTTGCCCCACCAGGGTTTGAATCCAGGGCCCTAATATCTTGGCCTGGTACTCAAAACACTAGACCAACTGGGCATTATTAGTCTCATATTACAATAAAAAAAGTATTTGTTCTGAAACACAACGGTTGTAGACAGCCATTTTGACTGTCAACAAAAATCTTTTTTTTTAATAGGTATTATGATGACACTTATAAGCCAGTGTTACAAATGTCTACTAATGTCTGTCTAATTTTTACAGGGCATAACAAAGAGAAAATTTATATAATTCCGTTCATATTATGTATTTTTTTATTTTTAGGCAGATAGCTTTTCAACCTCTTAAATTAACAAAACTTTGCTCTCTTTTTAGAATTATGTACTTTACGCATTATTGTTATCTATTAGACAACCAGGCTAACCTGACCCACACCTATGACATTTGAATGTGCAGATTATTCTACGTAATCGCATAATTAGCGCGTCGTTGTACTATATATCATGTTTGTGTTCCGGATTAAGCCAGTTGAGACCAGTCCGAATTGGTTACGCGTGTTGACCGCAATAATCCGATCGTAGTAATGGGACTGGACCGAACGAGTATCCAGTTTAATGGTGCATTAGTTAATCAGTGCGATAAACATTTCAGTTATTAGGCATGGTTAGTTTTGCCCGGTGGAGTTGTTATAGGTAATATTTTTGAAAAAAAAAATGCAGTTTTAAAGCATATTTTAACACACACACAGATTCCTTGAGCGTCTTGTTGTACAAGGCAGAGTGGAGGGCACCAGAGCCAGAGGAAGATCCCCAATGAGATGGACCAACCAGATCAAAGCTAGTTGTTTGGCAAACATCAACGAGTACAAAGCGGCTCTTCGGGAAGAGTGGCGGCGTGTGGTGAAGCGGGTCACTCGAAAATCTCCGTGATGACCACGACTGCTAAGAGTGGAACGATGAAGAAAAAATTTGTTACTGGCAAAAAAATCATGACTATGGCAGGTGTCGAGATAATGAGTCATTTGCCATACTGTCCTGACCTGCGCCCTGCGACTTTTATTTATTCCCAAAAACTAAAGATACAATTCGAGGTATTCACTTCACGAGCCCTGAAGATGCAGTGAAAGCGAACGAAAATACCATAGAAGAGACCCCTAAGGAAGAATGGGCCCACTGCTTTTCTCAGTGGTTCCATCGAATGCGACGATGTGTAAAGAGGAACGGAGATTACTTCGAAAAACAATAAAAGTATTGGCAACTTTCTACATTAAGCCGTTTTTCATTTTCTAAACATTTTCAGTATTACCTAGGTATTAATATAGATAAAGCTATTTTCGTGTCCGATTTTATTCAGACCCGTATCGAGCCGTTCTGGTGTGATTGAGTGAGAATTTTATCATTCTTAACACATAATTTGCATAATCTTACGAACGATCCGATTGAGAAATTCAATTTTAAGATCCTTATATGCTTGTGATTAAGGTATATAATTGTTTGCATTATTACATGGAGTAGTTCTCTATGTAGAGATGAACTCACCAGTCATAGTAAGTCCTTAATATTAGGGGTTAATGTATGAAATTGCCGTTTTGTATGGACGAAATCGAGAAAAGTAATTTTTCCATACTAACAATTTTTTAGTTTTTTTAAAAACGCCTGAACTGTTTTCGATTCAATTAAAGGTGAAAGTTAGATGGTTATAAAGCTACGCATTATAGTATTTAAATTACTGAAAATCAAAGTATATAATACAAATATACTTAATTGAAGCAAGAAGGTCAGCTGACACATTGTAAGGGGTCTTTTCAACGACTTCCTTTGAAGTAATAGGCACTTGTATTGCATTTTTTATAAGTCAAAAGTTACTTTATTTAGTTTTTGATACAATACAAAAAGAATTACGCAATAATATGACTATACTTAAGAGCTATAAACAAAATAAAAAGTGGGAAAATAATCGGCAATTTCATACTTTAACCCCTATTACTATGAAGAGACTGCTTAATATGTATGGCAGTGAGATCAACGAAGCCATTCAAATCATTCCAGCAGATGACGAGTACTTGGAATTAATAGAAACAATGTAAAAAACAAACACTATTGTAATTTAATTCAATTAAACAAAAATCAGGAGCTCAAAATTGTGTTAGTTTTAAACGTTTTCTTAATAATAGGGGTTAAAGTATGAAATTGCCGATTATTTTCAGTAAATTGACAGTATGGAAAAATGACTTTTCTCGATTTCGTCCATACAAAACGGCAATTTCATATTTTAACATCTAATACTATATTACTGTAACCGGGTCTTTTTGGAGATTTTTAGGGAAGGTCTATGTCCAGCAGTGGGCGTCGTATGGCTGAGATTCTGATAACTTATTAATAGTATAAGTGCCAAATTTAGAAGGAGGTTTGTTACTCATGGCATAGGCTACTTTTTATCCCAAATAAATATGGTTTCACTTTTCTTTGGTCAATTTTAGCATCAAAACGTCTCAAATACGAAGTTACATCTTCATGTAGGTTCATGATATATAACCATACAGGCACTGTTATGATTATGATCAATCCAGTGTCTAATACCGCAACGTTATCGAAATCCATATTCATAGCATTAGCAAGAAACTTAGCGTTAAAGCTAAGTTATTCGTTATTTAGTAAGTGGTAGCAGGTGCTCGCTCGGCTTCTAATGCACAATTCACGGGTGTGAACCGTTATCCGCGGAATAATTTCGTCTCTGCATCTTAATGGTCGTATTACACAGGCTTAGAGGCAAAAGCTCAGTTTTACACTTGCGTCTAAAAAGTGCCAAAGGGTCATTTTGTGTTTCCAAAACAAGCGCCCCGTTTGGTCTAGTTTAAGGACCGGGCTATGATCTCGGGGTCTTGGGTTCGACCCCCGAGTCAGGCAACAAGACTTTTGAATTTTCTAACATTGCGCAGATTTGTGATCACTAACACAAGCATTTGGCAAGCGTGGTGATTATGCCTGTACCTTGGTCTTTGCTCTGCAGTGGGATAATTAAAGGTCGTTACTTTAATTTTTGTTAATTAGTACAAGTATTAATAAACATGGTAAAAAAACATGATTATGGAAGCTATAGCTTTAGCAACGAAGACGAAATACGAATAAACTACAAAGCTTTAAAATTAAATCTATACTAATATTATAAAGCTGAAGAGTTTGTTTGTTTGTTTGTTTGTTTGTTTGTTTGTTTGTTTGTTTGAACGCGGTAATCTCAGGAAGTACTGGTTCGATTTGAAAATTTATTTATGTGTTGGATAGTCCATTTATCGAGGAAAGTTTTAGGCTATATAACATTACGTTGCGACAAATAGGAGTGAAGCATCAGTGAAAAATGTTGCAAAAATAATCGCGATTATAATAACAGAAATTGACGTGGACGAAGTCGCGGGCAACAGCCAGTTTAAAAATAAACTTCAAAAGAAAAACAAGCAAACAATCTAGGTACTTACATTTTCTCTATGTATGGCTGTTTGTGGTAACTGATTTTAACAAAACAAGGCACTCACTTTCACAATGTAGGTTCTTACTGTTGTCGCCATTTCTTTTATTTGTTCAGTCCAACTTTCACAACATATCACCCATATGCCCTTATCTCTGGTAATACGCCCATCCCCGCGATGTGGTAGACTGGTATTACACGGAAAACCTTTTATTGTGACTGATAAATGAATTTTCACGTGCATCAGAACAGGTGGCTTTATTTTAGTTTATTTTACCGTCAACTTAATATGGCGGCAAACCTGATGGTTGATGAATTGGATTGGTCTTGGACAACGGTCTGCTTTTACGCCAATTATTTTCGTTTCACGCGCAGATTAAAGAGGTAATATTAATTCTGACAGTGATATTGTTAACCAGTGCATCCTGAATTTAAATTTCATTCATTCTTGTTTGTTTGTGATGGACATTTTATTTATTTTTAAATTCAGAACAGCATTCATGCATGTCTGACAATTTTGGGCAAGCCATCAATTTTGACGACCATTTGGATCAGTGGTAGTAAACGCTGCTTCTGAGCCATGGGTTGCGGTTCGGTCCCCACACAGTACAAATATAGGTATTAGTGTGCGCGAAAATGTCTATTTGTACTGGTCTGGGTGTTTTCTATGTATTATAAGTATATATTTACAATATATAAGTCAGTTTATCGATTGTCTGGTAGCCAACACGACAAGCTTCGTAGTAGTAGCTTAGTTTGGGACTAGATGTCTCTGTGTGGCCCAGTGGGGTGAGTCTGAAAAATATTGTAAGACACAGTCCGATATGAAAATGATCCGTAAAACTGTTTGTTCTCTGATGATTTTATGTTCGTGTCAACTTTGTAACCCGGCCAAATTATGTCGACATGAAATATTATGGATATTTATGTGATTTTGTGTAAAACCGATTTTTATAGATTAAATTTAAAGTGCACCTTTATGTCAAATGGGTAACCATGTGTCCAAAATACGAGTGCTTTAAATAGTTATTTAAATTGGGCTCACAACAATGTAATATGTGATGTTGTCTACATATTGATTTAATTTTATCACTTCTATACAAAATCAAGTCTCAAAAAACTAGAAAAGTATCATTTTAGCAAATTACCTTAGTATTTATTGAATCACAGACATTTTTTCATTTAGTTGTCTATAAAGTCGAATTTGTCGCTAACGCCATAAGAATGCCAGAATGAAAATCAGTTAACAGTGATTCAATAAATGCCATAGGTAATTTGCTAAAATAATACTGTTCTAGTTTTTTTGAGAATTGATTTTGTTTAGACGTAATAAAATAAAATTAATTGAGGACAGCACGTAGCTCTAGTAGTCCCCTTAATAGAAGGTTCATAATGAAGTATTGCCTGCTTAGGTTCATTCGATGAAAAAATACAATTTTACTCCATACAAAATACATTAAATTTTTAATACTGCATTATATTGCATAAACAACGGCAGGTCAACCTACCCAAAAAGTTAAAGGTCATTGAATTGATTTTCAACTTTAAGTCCAACATGTAGAGATCAATATCAATTGAGAAAATTTTACGTTTTGTGGTAGATTGACGTGCTGTTATCTGTACTATGACGTTAAATTATCTATTATTAAATGGAAATTTGGGAATTAAATTCTTTTGTTCATTTTTGTATTGTTATGAATTATGTATGAAATTTTGACAAAAATATTTTCTGTTTAATCCAAACAACACATGTCCAAGCATTATTTGATCCGTAAACGCTAGCACATTACATTGAAAAATAGTATGTAATTTACATTATTTATATATTTAATTGAGACTGGGTTTATTAAGGAAAAAGGGAATCTAAATTTATAATGATTAAGTTAACGATTGAATGTTTCAGCTCGCAATGTAAGCTGACAGCTTAATATCTCATCTTTGCTTTCAATAGTATTGTGAGTCACCAAGATCTACAATTTAAAATTAATAACATCCCGAGAATTAGACTTAACAAAGGATTAAATAAATAAATAATAAATAAATGTCGTAATAATAACGCCTAGTTGGTCTAGTGGTTTAAAAACCGGGCCAAGATCTCGAGGTCCCAGGTTCGAATCCCGGGTCGGGCAACGAAAAGTTTCGAATTTTCGAACGTTGCTCGGGTTTGTGATTACCAACCCGCATTTGGCAAGCGTGGTGATTATGCATTTATGCCAGTACACCCATCATTGCTGTGGTAACTTGAATTCAATGATGGAGGCCTTTTCCCTGCAGTAGGATGATTATAGGCTGTTACTTTACATTATTTTTAAATAAATGTGGACAACATCACATAACTGTCTTAATTACAAAGTGAGTACTTATTTATACAGGTGAAATTTTAATCACCTTCCAAATTTTAATATAGCAATCTACGAGACAAAATCAAATGACGTATTACAAAAATGTCAAGATAAAGCACTTAGAAACTCTCTGCCAAAAACTAAATTAATTGATAAAGCCTCCTAGCAACACTTTTTTACGCGATGCGCATCTCATTCATTCATTACCTACGACAGGTACTATTCACAAATTTTTGATTTTTCCTTCATACCTTAAGTAAAAATTGAAAACTATGTTGTGATAAAAATATTTATTTTCAGGTGAAAACTTGATTTACATTCTTACTTCATAAATGGGCTCTAAATACGATACTGAACGCCTATAAAAATTTATGAAGATAATGAAAAAGGCATTTAATAATAATAATTTAATTTAATAAATATTTAAGACATGCCTCGCTGGGCCACACTGAGCCATTTAGTCCCAAATTAAGGTACTATTAAGTACCCTGTCGTATGGGGTACTAGACAACCGATAAACTTAATTATATACTTTTTTTTTTCTAAATACATACTTATAATACATATAAAACACCCAGACCAGTACAAACAGACATGTTCATGCACACAAATATTTGTACTGTGCGGGGATCGAACCCGCGACCCATGGCTCAGAAGCAGCGTTAACTACCGCTGATCCGGTATATATACTCGTATATATATATACCGCATTCTATATAACATTTGTATTGTGGAAATCAGTTACAACGGAAGTACCACAAGCACCCACAACCGAGGAAATGGGGAAAAACCCTTTTTTTTCTTAACTGACCCGTCAGGGAATCGAACCCGGGACCTCGGAGAAGGCGACACCTTGAAAACCGGTGTGTACGCCACTCCGCCACGAAGGTCATCATAAGTTAAGACGCTGATATGAGCCAAATTCAGCTCAATAAAGATTGTTTTGCTTTAAGCCTATGGCTCGTATTGTTGCCAAATTCTATGTATTAGTTGTAATTGATCATATTTTTGACTAGGTGGTTGTTTCCAAAACACGATTCTAAAAACTTTTCTCGATAGAAAATAATCTCAAAGTAGCCTCTGAAAATACATAAATTGCCATTTTTCTCAGCAGTCCGTATAACAATGATAATAAAATTTTGCTATATTGTACATTACATGTTGTTTAAGCAAATGGCTGATTAAGATTTTTAATAAAATGGCATTTTTAAATTGCACAACCAATTTTGTTGTTTGGCACTTAGGCTCTTCTATTCCATGCGCTTTTTCTATGTCACTCCTACGGGAATCGACAGTGATAGCTGCCGCGCGTTGCAAAGAAATTCAAAGGCGAATAAATTTGTGGGCGTATTTATTGCTCAAGGTCATCGGCTGCAGTCAGCGTCTTAATACAACTTTCAGTTGCTCTGGAGTTACAATATTACATCTATAATAATAAGGCCGTCATGTATTCTAGTTGACATTAACAATTACAATGATTGTATTGGATTTGTAGTTTGGTCTAATATAGGCACAATTGGTAGTCGAATTTAACAAGAATGGCTCAGATAACGAATTTGCTTAGAGTCGCGACTGGTGGATTGGTGTGTGGTCTGAGTAAAGAAAACCTTGTTTTGAACTTTCTCGTCTTATTACTATTTAAAAAGGTAAGCGGTAATAAAACGGAAACATTATCATTTTACTGCATGAAATTATACCCTGAAATAGCATTACAAGATAAATTTACAGATTTTACATCATATTTTTCTAGAGATATAGTTTGGTTACGTCCAAAAATGAACAATTGGGTACTTCAAAGCATGTAAATTAAGAAAGGAAATTTTAAATATCTTAATCTTTAATTGCAAGGTAACGTAAGAGATTTTAGAAAATGTGATAATGATTTAGGTCCTGTACTAGTTAGTAGTTTATTGATCTAATAGTGGATACATGTTTTTGAATTCTAACATTCATTATTTAATAGGGCAGTGAGAAAAACCGAAACCACTCAAGATCCCGATATAGTTTCGTTTCATATCGTAGGATTAAATTATTTGATTTTTTACAAAAATGAGGTTTTTACTTGACGACCATTTGGATCAGCGGTAGTTAACGCTGCTTCTGAGCCATGGGTCGCGGGTTCGATCCCCGCACAGTACAAATATTTGTGTGCATGAACATATCTGTTTGTACTGGTCTGGGTGTTTTCTATGTATTATAAGTATGTATTTACAAAAAAAAAAGTATATAAGTATGTTTATCGGTTGTCTAGTACCCCATACGACAGGGTACTTAATAGTACCTTAATTTGGGACTAGATGGCTCTGTGTGGCCCAGTGTGGCATGTCTTAAATATTACTTTAAAATATCTTTAGCTTTTCATTTAAACCTTTAAAATGTTTCTATATCATACTGAGCATGGTCTAATTTTTGCGATTGTAATCCAGATACGTGTGTTAATGAATGACACAGCACAGCTTTAAATATTCGTATATTTAATTGTTACAAATCCTTTAACAACCGAGACGAAAAACGCTTCATCCCATCACTTATACCCGACCGGAACAGTCGGCGAGTGTTTAGCAAGTCGAGGAGAGTTCGTTACTTAATTAGCCACCAGTTAATCAGCGCCGGCGCAAACAGAACGTACTCGCGATGAATAATTCCTGCATTTGCCTAGAATTTGCATTTTCTGAGATCATTTACAGAAAATACGGGAAATGCAAGGTGTGAAATTAAACTTAGCCATACAAATTGAAGTTCACTTAGGAGGCTTCTCTACACAAGAGCGGGGAACAAGATACTTGCCTTGATGATACGTACTTGAACTTAGAATATCGAAAACGACGAACAGAGTTGAGCGATGCCATAATACTGGGATAGGTACTTGAATTATACGTACATAGAAAATGCAATGTTACAAATAAAATAAGCTGTAACAGTAATAACGTAACACAGCGGAAAACATATTATGAAGTCAATTATGTATGTTACCATTTTTTTAATGTAGTACCTACAGTAGGTACCTGCTTGATATAATAAAACAAAAAATGCAACAGGTTTATCATATGACCAAAATTTACGAAGATCAAAGTTTCAATTAATTAATTTTTTTATTCAAAATGGTGTTGTTAATTTTAGTTATATTCTTCTCTACACTAAAGAAACAAGATTGTGATATCATTAAAACAAAATTAGGTTATTAGAATATTAGTTTAGAGTAGATACGCGTGGAAATGAGAATTTCCTTTTGTCGTCGGTTATATACTCGTACTATACAACGTGTTCCTTTTGATATCCTCTAACTCTAAGGTTATTTTCTATAGGTAAAAATAATATAAAACGCCCTAGAACATGTGGTTCAAAAATCAATAGTTTCGAATATAACATCAATTTTAGTTAAATTTGTTTAATAAATGTAACCAGTATGGCAAATCCTTAGTTTTGCGAGACGTTGGCAAACCTACACTTAAGTGTAGTAGTAAAGTAGCGGGCGAGCGTAACTTGTGAAAAACATTGTCGTGTGTGGGTGTTTCATTGATAAGTAGGTACGAGTAGGTAAATCGTTTTCATTCAAAAGTTCATTCATAACAAGGTAAGGGTGTTTAACATAAAGAGTCGTGACTTTTTAGAATTACTTTGTATGAAAAAATTTAACAAAAAAAATAATTGAAAAATAATTCATATTATGCAATTTGATTCTTTACCATGGTCTGTTTAATACCCTAGAGTTGTGGGATACCAAAAGGAACACGTTGTATTCTATTACTGAATTATAAATACATATATTAGGGGTTAAAGTATGAAATTGCCGTTTTGTATGGACGAAATCGAGAATTTCATTTTTCCATACTAACAATATTTAGTTTTTTTAGAAACGCCTAAACCGTTTTCGATGCAATTAAAGGTAAAAGTTAGATGGTTATAAAACTACGCATTATAGTATTTAAATTTCTGAAAATCAAAGTATATAATACAAATATACTTAATTGAAGCAAGAAGGTCCGCTGACACATTGTAAGGGGTCTTTTCAACGACTTCCTTTGAAGTAATAGGCACTAGTATTGCATTTTTTTTAGTAAAATGTTACTTTATTTAGTTTTTGATACAATACAAAAAGAATTACGCAATAATATGACTATACTTAAGAGCTATAAACAAAATAAAAAGTGGGAAAATAATCGGCAATTTCATATTTTAACCCCTATTATTTACGCAGATAGTTGCAAACACCCTTTTATTAAACACTGCGCATGAAACGAATTTTATTTCAAACCAATTTCATAGCTGAGCTCACACGCAACAAATTGATCGGATTGACTTGTATTAGTTCTCTTGTCGCTTATAAGCATAGAAATTATTTTCTTTGCTTATAAGTGACAATATCGTAAATGACCGCAGGCCTCGGTTTATGTGTGTACCTACGAAGTACACAGGTATCATCTAGTTGTCATAATACATTTCAAAGTTCATCTATTTATTAAGCTATTGCATAGCTTCTATCGCGGGCCTTGAGCGTGGAGACCGAATCCAAAAATTCCGTAACGAAAACAATCTAACACCCACACCCACACACTCGGGGCGAGGCACGATCGAACTATTTTGAATTTCCGAAATTTAAAAGAATCTAGAAGAAAATATGGATTTTGACAGTATGGTTGCCTATGGTAACCATATCTGTCAAAATAACAGAAAAATTTAATTACAAAAGTCAAAATTAGAAAATACATAAAATTATAAAATTAAGCTATTGCATAGCTTCTATCGCGGGCCTTGAGCGTGGAGACCGAATCCAGAAATTCCGTAACGAAAATAACCTAACCCCTACTCCGACCGGCGCAGCGGTGATACTTTTTAGTTTTATAATTGCATAAGTTGATAAAAAATGCTATGCAATAGCTTTACCGCGGCAGTCTCCGAGTGCCACACGTCTTTTTAAAACAAACAAGATTTTCAGTATGGATATGCACACCATAGGATGATACTTTATTTGATATTTTATTTGATATTTTAGCAACGCCTGAGACATAATTTTTCAAGTTTATATACTGCTACCATAGGATGATGTTAGGCTAGCTAACTACGTAGTAACTTAAAACGGAATGTCTTTTGACATAGGAACTAAATAAATTAAACGACTTGGTGTAACATGAATCTTACAACTTTTTACGGTAGAAGAACTGAGTTAGTTGTATTACAAGTATTTTTTTATGGAAAAAATTGTAAATAAATAGAAATTATGAGAAAATATGTAGCAAAAGGACGAGCAAAAAATAATGAAACGTTTAATGAATCAGTATAAAACTGCTAAACTGTATAATATGAAAACTGCAAATGAAACGAATGTGATTCGATAGTGTAGCCAAAATGCAACAAATTCGTCGGATTGGCTCGTATTAGTTCTCTCCTCGCTTAAAAGTGACAATATCGCAAATGATCGCTCGCGTCGCGTATTGTCATGTAGATGTGTCGGAGCTAGTGATGTACAAGGCTCGAGGCCTCCGAGTCCTTTTGGATAGAGCTTGGTGCCGTTTACAGGGCTCGCCTCATTTTTATAACGCTCGACAACTAGGGAGTCCTTTTCAGGGCTCGTGCCTTTTTGAAAGCTCGAGCCTTTTTGTGAGATCTCGAAGCTTTTTCACAACTCGAGCCTTTTTCAAAAATAGACTCGAGCTCTAATATTACCTCATAGGCTCACGTTAACTCGTAGTCGTCGATCAATCCGTCAAAAGATTCGAACTCTGTAACTTGTAACTTGAATCATGTACACCACTGTTTTAATTTATTATTTATTTACGTGAAATTAAAGTCAGAAACATAAATTTGAGTTTTTATTGTGAAGGCTTGCGTTCATTTCAAGACTCGAGCTCTTTTAAAGGCTCGAGCTCTTTTGAAGGCTCGAGCTCTTTTGAAGGCTCGAACCCTTTTAAAGCCTCGAAGCATGGTTCAGAGAACTCGCGCCTCGGCTACGCTCGGGACTACGAGCCTACCAAGCTCTCTGAGTCCTGCCAATTCGCCTCGAGGCTTCAAAAGCAGAACTCGACGCCTCGAGGTTTGTACATCACTAGTCGGAGCCGGCGCGACGATTATCATGAAATCACTTCCTGACTGGAGGTTGTGACGAAAGCACTCGTTACATGTTACAGTGAATTAACCTCGCGCACGAAGGGTTCCATACCATTGACCCTTGTCATTATTGATATTGAGCGATAAAGGGCAAAAAAATCGCGTTAATTGTATGGGAGCTCCCCTTCAATGTTAATTTTATTTTGTTTTTAGTATTTTTTGTTATTGCGGCAATAGAAATACATAATTTGTGAAAATTTCAACTGTCTAGCTTTCGCGGCCCTTCCTGGTGACAAGCAGACAGACAGACGGACAGACAGCGAAGTCTTAGTAATAGGGTCCTGTTTTTACCCTTTGGGTACGGAACCCTAAAAATGGTAGGTGGCAACAAATCAATGAAGGTTAATCTATTCGTAAAATTATTTATTTATTTAAGGTACAACAAAGACAAATCAAATCTTACGTTTGAAAACACACAACAATTTATAACCATTTAAATTCAAAACATGTAGGTATGGGAAATGACCCGTTAGTATTCACATACACTTCAAGTGAATGTGTCAGAGTATGCAGAATGAAATTTTAACCACCATCCAAATTTTAATACAACAATCTACGAGACAAAAAACGAATGACGTATTTTTTCTTTTGGTATAGACCAGTACAAAAATGCTAAGATAAAGCACTTAGAAAATGTCCACCATAAATATAAAATTAATGATACGGCCCCCTAATAACACTTTTTTACGTGATTCGCATCTCATTCATTCATTAGAATACAATTCACTATTCATAAGGTGTTTATTTTCCCTTCATACCTTTACAGGCTTAGGACCGTAAAAATTGAAAACTATGTTGCGAAAAATATTTTCGGGTGAAAATTTTACCTAAATTTTTTACTTCATAAATTGGCTCTGGATGCGATACTTTAATCCTTATTAAAAAAATACAAAGGTGATAATAAATTCATTCTATATTTAAAAAAAAAACCGTGTTAGTTAGTTTTCAACGTGTTATTCGTATCAAATTCCTTATAGAACTATCAGCGCAGTCATACAGCTAATCAACGTTGCTGTTAGCCGACCACGGGAGCGGAGAATGGTGTCTTTAAAGAGTATGACATAAGTCACAGGTTTCAGAACCCTGTGCATCAGATTATTAGAATTAAACTGCTATGGAACGAAGCTTGATTCATCAATCATAAATATGACATTTAATAAATATAAACTTTACTTACTAAATGAAAAAAATATACTTCCCCATCAAAACTAAAATATCAAATTAGATAAGATAATTTAACTTTTCTTCTATAAAAGTACTAGTCTATAATAATCGTCCCACTGGCATCATGGAACTCAAGTTACACAACAATGATAGTACTACATATTTTGTTAAAAAAAAATGTATCCTTTCTTGCAAAAAAATAATAATTACAGCATTGTTTTTTGTATTTCGCACCCTTAATCAAACAAAGAAATAACTAAAAATTCATGTTTTATGAGATTTCATCAAAAAGTGTAATAACTTAAAACGGAGAATAGTTTCACTCGAACACTCAATTCAATGCGAGCAAATTGAGCGAGACAGAGCATGTTCCGTCTCTTTCTTACTAACGCGCGCAGACAAGTTGATACTGGTAAAACGAAAGATTCAGTGATGCGCCAGCTTTGTTTGAGGTCGGATTGTTGTTGTTATGAATAAAAGTGTAATAAATCAAAAAAGTTCAGTGTATTACTGCCAGGTAATTATATTATTCTCTATTATTTAATCTAATAGAGCATGAATTTAGACTTAGTTCACTTTATGAGAAAATATGATTAAATTTTTAGTTATCATTTAAGACTTAAATCGGTTTTCTGCAAAAAAATTAGCTTTTTATCTGTTTATATTCCAACTTAGTGCAGTGTTGGTTTAAAAGTTTGTTATGATACTGAACTTTATTAAGACATATTTCACTGTTGTACTATTACGTTACGATTATCGTTGTGAGTTTTGCAGATGAGTCTGTTTATTATTAATTTCACAACGATTTTTTTTAATTTTTTTTTATTAATTCTCTTTTAGACTAAATTCATAGATATCAAGTTGATGACGTATTTTAGTAATGGCAATTTTATCTCCATTTAGCATGGCGTTATCATCATCTAGAGCGCGGAAAATATTGGGCTTAGTTGAGCAAAACAAATTAACTGATAATAATTCAAAAATTGATGAAGTTTGGAACGACATCACCAAATTGGACTGCGAAGTAAGTTGATAATATTTACGGCGTTCCTTATTCATTTATTATGTTTACTGTTAGGAATCGATCGAAGTTGAGCAAAACACATTATCACCTGAAGCCAATTCAAAAAAAGATGAAAATTGTACCGACAACAGCAAAGCCACATGCGAAGCAAGTAATTTATATTAATTGAGGGATGCCAGTTTCGGACATTAATGTACTTAACTTGCAAATAACCACTCCTGTACCCATAACTACTCTGTAATTTGAAGGAATTACAGGTAAACAAAAGACAATGCTCTAATAATGCGAGTAGCCTGGCACCATACAGTGACGATAGTGACCCCAATATGTGCTCCACGGACGGTGATACCGCAATAAACCATATTGAAGCTAATGAAAATGATAAGATAGAGCATCAATCCTCCAAGACCTCATCCTCCTCGAGCTATTCGTCGGACCCATCATCGGACCCATCATCAAGTCCAGACTCGGAGAATGAAACTCGTCCGTCCTGCACCACGTCGAGAGACGCCGTTGATGACGACAACAAAGACGATGAAAACACTCCTCTAGAAGACCAAATCAGTAAAACGTTGCAGGTAATAATTCTTAGCTTCAAACCCATTCTTATTTTAATACGAATATGGACACCTATATTTCAAAAAAATATTCATCCATTTTAGGAATCACGCACTTGTAGAAGGCAAGTGACCCAAAACCACCAAATATCTCCTCCGTATACGGATGAAAGTGACGCCGACCCGAGCGACACCGACCCAACCCTCGCCAACATGGAACCCGCAAGAAAGAGGAACCATGCCTTTAACGACTCCTCGTCCTCCAACAGCTCATTTGAATCCAGCATGGCCGAAACCTTTCCTCCCAAAAAAGGGTGCAAGCGAACCAAGAATCCTGCAAAACGGAAACAAAACATAGTTAAACGTTTGCAAAACAAAGGCAAATCATATGTGTCACAACAATCACATAAAAATGTTTCAGCTAGGTGTCCCACAGAGCCTTGCACAGATAAATGTAGACTCAAATGCGCAGAATAAACCAACACTGATGACAGATACACGCCACTTAGCAGCCTCTGGGATTAAGGAGACTTGGTCAAGCAATCGTTGCCCCCCTGCTAGATGGAGCGACGATCTGCGCAAGGTGGCCGGAAGCAACTGGATGCTCAAAGCTCAAGACCGAGAAAAGTGGCGTGCCTTGGGAGAGGCCTATGTCCAGCAGTGGACTGCCGTAGGCTGATGATGATGATGATGGTCAAGCAAAGGGCACACATTAACTCTTCTATGACCGACATTGCACCCAAATACAAATACACTAACGCCGCGCAACCTAGACACAATAATAAAGCACATCACTTCGTTCCAAACGGCACTAAAATTCGAGTTTGCAAAACATTTTTTATGTCAACTTATTATACAAAACTCGAATTTTAGTGCTGTTCAGAACAAAACGATACGCCCCATTACCATGTCCAGGCTGCGCGGCGCCAGCGTACCTGCACTTGGGCACAAAATCAGACTTAGAAGAATTAATTTATGCCCCTTGCTTGACCAAGTCTCCCAAATCCTAGAAATTGCCAAACAACGTGTATCCATCATCAGTGTCAATTTCTTCCACGCATCCGAGTCCACATCCATCCGTGCAAGGCTCTTTAAGACACCGAGCTGAAACACTTCCATGTGACTGTTGTGACACACACGATCTGCCCCCATTTCGCAAACGCTTAATTATGTTTTGTTTCCATTTTGCAGGACTCTTGGCTCGCCCGCGCCCCTTTTCAGGAGGAGAAGCTTCAGCCATGCTGGACTCAAATGAGCTGCTAGAGGACGAGGAATCGCCAAAAACATAGTTCCTCCTTCCTGCAGGTTCCATGTTAACGAAAGCCGGGTCAGTGTCACTCAAGTCGGCACCACTTCCATCCGTATACAGAGGAGACACTTGGCAGCCTTGAGTCACCCGCCCTCCACAAGTGCGCGATTCCTAAAATAAATAAATAAATTTTCAAAACATAGGTGCCCACATTCGTACTAAAATAATAATAAGTTTAAAGCTAAGAATTATTACCTGCAATGTTCCACTGATTTGGTCCTCCGGCATTTGAGCACTTCCATCGTCCCTGCTGTCGTCATCAACAGCGTCTCTCGACGCAGCACAAGACGGACGAGTCCCACTCTCCGAGTCTGAACTTGATGATGAGTCCGATGATGAGTCTGACGATGAACTCGAAGAAGATGAGGTCTCAGAAGATTGATGCTCTATCCCATCATTTTCATCAGCTTCAATATGGTTTATTGCAGTATCACCGTCCGTGGAGCACACAGTAAAGTCACCATCGTCACTATACGGTACCAGGCCACTTGCATTATCAGAGCATTGTCCCTTTTTCACCTGTAATTCCCACAAATTACAGAGCAATTATAAGCACAAGAGCAATTATTTGCAAATTAAATATATTTATGTCCGAAACCACCATCCCTCAATTAATATAAATGACCTACTTCGCAAGTGGCTCCACTGTTGTTGGTACAATTTTCATCTTCTTTTGAATTGGCTTTAACAATTAATGACACAGCGTGTCGAGAGTGTGTGTGTGTGTGTGTGTGTGTGTGTGTGTGTGTGTGTGTGTGTGTGTGTGTGTGTGTGTGTGTGTGTGTGAGTGTAAATGTGTGGGAGAGAGAGGCGCGTGTGTTTGTGTGCATGAGTGTGAGTGAAGGCTGCAGTTTTACTACGAAAGTATTTTTTTTGTTACCTAAATATATGCATAATTTTTATATTTCTGTGATTTGATTACATTTTGGAGAGCTCTAATGACTGATAAATAAACAAGGAGACTGAATTAGCTGTTTTATTTTAAATAATAACCATCAAAATATCTGTCGTATTATTAACATATTGAATTATTTTTAAATAGTTATCTGCCGATTTGTAAACATTTAATTAAAAACTGAAATAAAAGTAAAAACTAATAAATCTCGTAAATTATAATAAAATAAAACTGCAACATTCTGACTTACATCGTACCATCTCGAAGGAACTGTTACAATATTTTTATCATATAGTGTAATAATTACGAACTTTTTTTTCATAAATAGATATAAATATCTTCCGTTTAAAAAAAACTATATCCTTAATAACAATTAATTTCTATGTATATTAAACAATCTATCACTATTTTTAGAACTAACCTATCTTATTTAGTTTATTTTAAATTTAATTTTGAAGTACACTTTGCAAAGGTGTCAAACTTTA
Organism: Anania crocealis; assembly: GCA_949315895.1. NCBI lineage: Eukaryota > Metazoa > Arthropoda > Insecta > Lepidoptera > Crambidae > Anania > Anania crocealis. Next base: position 2,851,374 of record OX438858.1, on the reverse strand, counting down.
ATTGCGTTTTGCCACAAAATTGTAAATTTGAGTTATTTCTTTGTTTGAATAAGGGTGCGATTTGATTGTTATTAACCAACAATACTTAGAGTTAAGAGCATTTTATTAAAGGTTGTATGCGGCACTATTTTGTCTTCCTACTTTCATTTGAGTTATGTATGATTTATATTTGTATAGTTCTTGTAAATAATAAACTCGACTTCTACATATAGGTATAATATTCAAAAGATCAAAAGAGAAATTATGTCGGCACCATGGTTTAATATGTCAACTGAAAGCTCCAAAAATGTTATGCCCATATTACTGACTTTCCAGATTTTCTGGTATATTTTACTAACTTTACTGTAGTAAATTTGGAATTAATAATTTTTCAGTACTTATTTAAAGTAAGCAATGGACGATTAATGCTAAGCACTGACTAAATTGTTGGCTTAGGTTGAATATTTTTTAAATATAATAATATAAGTTTAGAGAAACTTATCAAAAACCGTAACGTGAAAGTTGAATGTAGTAATTAATTACGACTAATATACTACATATAGAATATAACAAAAAGGTTTGGTAGTTTTGGGTCGAATAAAAACAGAAAATACTTGTTGAATGAATGTGAATTAAATGAATGTCAATCAACCTACAATCGATAGGTTTTACTCCGGAAATTTACCTTAAGAAATGCGGGGTATTTTGTATGGGAATCAATAATAACTTCCAAAATTGGTATAGATAATAATAACAGATAGCGGTTGAAATAGAAATTGACTGATCTCTGAGGTAAGGTAGTGATATTATAGTTGGAGACACGATGTAGCCGAAAGTGCGATATTAACACTTCCCACTTGGATGTGTGAGTTGATTGAGCGTTTGTTAAAAGTTAAAATTAGGTTAATTTATTCGGTTAAAAGGGTAAGTATCTATTTTAAAGTGTGTATTAAAGAATAAATTGGCTTCAATAAAGATAAGATTGACTTAATTGAGATTTTTCAAAGGACGAAAAAAGGAATGTTTTTGTTAATGAAATTACGAATAAATTAACGGATTTAACTAGCTTAGGTTTATTGGTAATAGTTTGTCCTATTACTTTTTTCAATGAAATGAAGCAACATATTGATCGTGTTGCATACTTACACTAAGTAAGATTTATGATTTTCTTCTTAAGACTTGAGCCACACTTTGCGTATATTGCTTCATATTACTTGTTGCCGCAGGGAGTCTAGTTGCAGCAGTTAATTACTGAATCGGCTGCATACAGCCGACGCAGGCATAATAAACATAACACAGAAGCCTTAGTTCTCCTCACAATTGTGCTAGAATTTAGCAAAGCTATGACTTCAATCAGAAGCTTGATATTGCAAGCAATACATCCTAAAACTCATATGCGATTCATGACAGTTCCAAAATGAAATATCATTATTTAATTTTGAATAAAGATGAATAGGTTTGGTATTGGGTTCAGAGAGAAACAAATTGTTTCCTTAAAAAAAATATTTGGCAACCAACCGATAACGCCGCCTGTCCTGTGTTACATGACTAAACGCTACAACTATTTCATTACTAAATAAATAAATAAATGGCGACCATAGGAAAATCGTCTAGGTAGAATTCAACATGTCAACAATTATTACTCAATGGAACCGGATGGAAAATGCAAGAAGTAGGCAGAGTTGGAAAGATTAGATGGGAAAGAAGATGGAGAAGGCCTGCTTGAGACGGACAATCACTGGACCGTGATAATTTCTAACTATTTCGTTATAGCTATTGTTTCAAAAACATTATTCCAATACGCACTGTGGAGACTAAGCTTTGGTACGAGTTTTTGGCGGGAGTTCGTGAGATACGTTTGGAGTCCATTTATTTTATCGAATTTTTATTGTTTATAGTGATTTTTGGGTCGTAAAAGTGGTGTTATTTTGCGAAACAAAGTGTCGTGCGAGTGAGCAATATACAGTTCGGTGAAATAACATGGTGTATGGGTCGTAACCAAGAAAAGTGGACCGTGAATTTTGCGCGGGAACGCGAACAGTTTACCTCTTTCTTGGGGACTTCTCTACATTCCTTCAATCTTTCGACTGTCTCCAAAAACTCCATCGAAGCATTAAAACGTCTAACATCAACGTTTTAATGCAAAAATAAAGAAAATATTACTAAAGAATTGGCTGTATGGACAAGTATCCGAGGCCGTTAAACCTACTATAGAAAAAAAAAAAAAACTTTGGTACTGCGCCTATTTCAATTGTGGTCCCACATCCAATTGCCCATTAATATATCACAAATGCAATTATGATTTGACAATAAATCATTCACAATGGGAATCACGATTGTTATCGGGCAGTTATTTAGTTCCATTCACGAAACCGTAATGGATTAGATACTAATTTCGAGTATTGTGAATATAATGGACATTCGGTAAAAGTTAGACTTTATTACTTGTTCTTCTGAATGTCATAGAGCTTAAGTGTAGAAAGGAAGTTTTTTTAAGTAGGTTTTGTTCTGTCTAAGTTTTAATTGTCGAAAAGAGTAAAAACTTCCTAATTTTGTATAGAAATTAACAGATTGTAATAGAAATTGACTGATCTCTGAAGAGAGTGATATAAATACTTACCACTTGTAGTCGTGGGCAAAGAGCTAGTTCTTTTGAAAGGACAAGATTTCTATAAATATTATATAAATAAGCCTCTAATATAGTTCAGGTAAACCAGGCGCACTAAACTTATTTAGCAGCTATACATAGATTTTGACAGACGATAAATGCAAAGAATCAAAAATTCTAAGTAATTTTTATTAAAATGACACCACACCTCTCATTAGTCTAGTGAACGTTCCGTTAGTCTAGTGATTATATTATCGGGCAAAGATCTCGGGTTCGATTGCTGACCCTATAACTAAGACTCCACTGTCCGTCTGCCTGGCTGACGGTTCAACAGTGTGTGACCAAGCTGCATTTCTTAAACCGTGTTAACTGGACAGTCAAAATTCAAAATCACAGATGGTGTATTCCAGTTCGCGCTTTAACAAAAAATACTAAAAACAGTATCAAATTTGTATTTAATTAGGGTTCTCATGTGATTTTTTTCTGTATTTGTTCAACGACAGTCGACGATTAAAAAAGTTTTGTCGATGTATTATTTACATTTTGATCAGGTGAAACGATTTTGAATACTTTTTGGTTGCAAGATTAGTGTAAGTGTTATTTATATTAGTAAAAAAAAAGTACCGCGAAAAAGTAGTTTAAATTTTTTTTTTTACGTAACTTGCTTTCAACTGAAAGTCGGTTATAAAAAGATATTACAGATTGCTGTGTCAGCATAGCCCATGTCCGAACACCCCAAACGATGGCCACGAATCGTTTGGGGTGGTAGGACCTACCTCCTAGCGGTCCACCCTGGGCAACGGCATCTTTGGTTTTATAACCAATGATGACGGCTAACAGAACCCTCTGCGGTGGTAGGCTTCGTAAGAGGCCGCCTGGATGCTACCCTCCTGCCGGAGTCCAGCGCCAAAGAGATTTTCTGTGTTTCGCTGGTGTGTGGGAGAACCAGTACCTCTGGGTAAGCTCGCTCCATCTTAGGCTTCTTCTTAACCGTAGAGCTAAGTATGTAGTCAAGAATAAGCCCTTATTTAACAAAAAAAAGAACTGACTAAAAATGGTTGCGTCGCCGATTTCAATTTCTTATCGGATCAGTTTTTTGCTGCAAAATGTCTTACTTTTAAAAGATTTCACGTACAAATACTTTCAAATACTTGAATACTTCAGATGTATTCACACCATGGAGTGTAAGAACTGACCAAACAAAAATAAAATACGAATAATATTGTAACGTACCACATGTTTCCGCCTAAAATAGACAGTCAGGAGATACTAATTCCAAACACTATTTAAGCTAAGCTTCTAATTCATCTTTACGCGTGTCATTTCCCGCTATAGCTTGTTCAAAGCTTTGCTCGTTAGAAAAAGTAGTATGGAAGACAATTCGCAAACATTTGCCATTGGCCCATAAAGCGATTGGAACGACAGTCACTATGACCCTCGGGTCATTTTACTGGTCCAATGCTGTTCTCATTTTCTATTGCATTCTGGGGAAACATAACGCTGCAGTGTTAAACTGAAACTATATTGTACTAGAATTATCGTGACTAGATAGTTTTGTTATTGACGAGTTTGCTACAGTGGTAGTAAACGCTGTTTTTGAGCCATAGGTAGAATGCCTCAGACCCCATTACTAATAGCGATCTTTTACAGGGTAACCTATCTTACTTTCGAAACTTTTCTGTTCCAATTTCAATAATTAGAAAATGGTTTACCGAATTTTGAATACCAGATCTATTTTAAAACATAATATTGCAAATAATAAATTCATTTTATAGATGTTTCATTTCCTAGAACAACAGATAACCGATTATTAAAACACATTTTTTTCTTTTCACAGTTGTTTTGCATACAATAATTTTAATTTATAGATGTATTGAAGATCAAAGTAACCTTTTCCTTATTTTTACGTACACGCTTTTCGATTTTTAACATGGTTTAGTCATCGAAAAAAAACAAGTAAATTCGTATCGTTTTATTTATTTTTATTAAAAAAATATATCGGAACATTATCGTTAATAATAAATCTGTACCTACTATATCATAACTATTGGTACTATTATTAACATTTATTAAATTTTCACATTTCATCAAATTACTTTATTGCTCATAAAGTAATATTAATATTAATAGATAATTTACAAAAGACTTTATTTCACTTGAATTATTTGTTTAATTTTTTTTTTCATCCTTAAGAACTCCTTAAGAAGTACAATCAATCTTACTTCTACTATAAAAAAATAATCTTATTTCTAATTTGGTCCCGGAACCCAAATAAAGATTAAATTTAACCCAATTTAATATTTATTCGGGTTCTTAATAATTCGTTATGATTATTCTTCATTCATTCGTCTATGAACTGTAATCTACAAACCGAAACAGTTGTTTCTTTTATTTCTTTGTTAATTTAAAAAAGGTTTTCCCTAAATCTTCATCATCAATCACTGGCCTCGCGAAATATGAAGGAACACCGGTTTCTCAAGCGTCGCGCGATTCGCCTGGGAAATCTGCTTCATGTCTGCTTATAATTTATATAGACTCACCTTCGCGAGATTACTTTATTAATAAATATAAGGCTAATACTTGTTGCGATAAACGTGGAAAACAAAAATTGTGTTGAGTTGGGTAGCGTGTAGTATATTTTACGAAAGCTATAAATAAATTAATAAAATAAATTAATAAATATTTTTTAGACATGCCACAGTGGGCCACACTGGGCCACACAGAGCTATCTAGTCCCAAACTACTCGTAAGCTACTACTAAGAAGCTGGTCGTAGAGAGAGGGTACTAGACAACCGATAAACTTACTTAAATATATATTTTTTGTAAATATATACTTATAATACACAGAAAACACCCAGACCAGTGCAAACAGACATGTTCATGCACATGCAAATATTTATACTGTGCGGGGATCGAGCCCGCGACAAATGGCTCAGAAGCAGCGTTTAATACCACTGATCCAAATGTTCGCCTATCGTAAAACTAAAGGATAACCGCCCGAAGCGTTTTATCTAGACCACTGGCAATGAGAGTAGTAATAGAGTCTGTGTCCAACGGTGGACTGATTTAGGCTGGTAATAGCTGTTATGATTTCTTAGAGAAACTTAGGTGTAGCGAAGCCGCGGGAAAAATCTAGTATAGTTTGTTTTGTATCCGACTGCGTCAGAAGGAGGGGTATAATTTTCGAGAGTATCGATCGTAATAGAGCTTGTTTTTTTCTTTTCAGTTTTTACATATTTGTTTTGCAGTCAGGTTTCTCTTTCTTACAAAAGCTTAATTCAGTATACAGCATGTTTACAATAATTATAATAATAAACCATGAATGATAATTTTATTTGTATATTTTAGCAACCTAATTACAATTAAAAATATATTAGGGGTTAAAGTATGAAATTGCCGTTTTGTATAGACGAAATCGAGAAAAGTCATTTTTCCATACTAACAATTTTTTAGTTTTTTTAAAAACGCCTGAACCGTTTTCGATGCAATTAAAGGTGAAAGTTAGATGGTTATAAAGCTACGCATTATAGTATTTAAATTTCTGAAAATCAAAGTAAATAATACAAATATACTTAATTGAAGCAAGAAGGTCAGCTGACACATTGTAAGGGGTCTTTTCAACGACTTCCTTTGAAGTAATAGGCACTAGTATTGCATTTTTTTTTAGTCAAAAGTAACTTTATTTAGTTTTTGATACAATACAAAAAGAATTACGCAATAATATGACTATACTTAAGAGCTATAAACAAAATAAAAAGTGGGAAAATAATCGGCAATTTCATACTTTAACCCCTATTATTATAAGTATTTAAACTTGAAAAATTATGTTTCAAGTTTAAATACTTTAAATATCATAAAAGCTGAAAAGAGCCAATAATTGAGTCATTATTATAATTTGCATACATACTGGATCATCATCCTATTGCATCGTATTGGTTCTAAACACATTACTACAAACATAATAAGCAATATTGCAACAATGTTTTTTCAAAATAGAACCCATAATTATTTCACCACGACAGGCTTTAATAATATTGCCAAATTAAATAAACAATTCTAAGTTCGACTTTCTCTTTGCACGTGATTTTGTCAGACAAAATTGGCCCAATCCATTATCAACAGGCAATTTAATAAATGAATTGATTGAGTTTGCTTTATGGAATGGCACGTGCCTACTTAATTTGCTAACGGCAAAATCTGATTGACTTCTATGCGAGGTACAATTCGCTAAATAGAATAGATTGGATTCGGGCTTACAATTTGTAAGCCTTAAACTCACATTAATAAACGTTTGCTAATACTAACTGGATTCATTACTTATACGGAGTGTTAGGTAAATGGTATAATAAGCCAAAACCAGATTATATATTTTTTTTAAGACATGCCTCACTGGGCCACACAGAGCCTTCTAGTCCCAAATTAAGCTACTATTAAGTACCCTGTCGTATGGGATACTAGACAACCGATAAACTTACTTATATACTGTTTTTTTTTGTAAATACATACTTAAAATACATAGAATACATAGAAAACACCCAGACCAGTACAAACAGACATATTCATGCACACAAATATTTGTACTGCGCGGGGATTGAACCCGCGACCCATGGCTCAGAAGCAGCGTTAACTACCGCTGATCCAAATGGTCGTCAATTATGTTATCATTGTATATAAATATTTAAGTGCAGTCAGTAATTTGATACCTAAACAGAAAAAAATACATCAGGAATGGCTAGTAATGAAAATTTTGAAATCGCAGACTCAAGTAAGTACTTAATTAATCAGCATTATGCTGTTTGTAGTCCGTGTCTTTTATCGAACTATCCTTAATTTCTTACAAACATTATAAATGTAAGAGTAAGTTCCGTTGGTCTAACGCCCCGTTGGTCTAGTGGTATCTCGAGGTCCCAGGTTCGATCCCCGTGTCGGGGAACAAAAGATTCGAATTTTCGAACGTTGCTCGGGTTTATGATCACCAACCCGCATTTGGCAAGCGTGGTGATTATGCATTTATGCCAGTACACCCATCATTGCTGTGGTAACTTGAATTCAATGTTGGACGCCTTTCTCCTGCAGTGGTATGATTATAAGCTGTTACTTTACTTTACTTGTTTGTTACGCTTTTACGCGAACACTGTTTACCCGATTACATAAAGCTTTGTACACATATTCTTGAAGGTATTAGAAGTAACATATTCTACTTGATATCCAACTATTGGGCACAAGTTTCCAGGTGTGTAATATATAGTATAACAACATATCGTATAAAGATCAAAACATATTATACAATCAAATGATATAATTTTGTTTAATATAACACTTTTGTAATAAATATAATGACGGAAAGATATAATTTTAAATTACATAATTTTAAAACGTATAAGTAACAATTGGGATAAAATCATTTAGTATAACAACCGTTTACTATAACATTCACATGATATAATGCTAAAAACAAATACATTTTAGTAAGTATAACGTTCATTTACGATAACACTCCTTTAATATAACATTTAAAACATATAATGATGACTGGATAAAAAATCGACAGAATGCAGATTTTAAAGATACCAAATAGTGTGAATTCTGAATTTTTAATAGTACGAAATGCCATAAATACGCAGGCAATGCAATGCAATCATGCATGCATGCATGCAGGCTAGCAAGCATGCCTATAGGCAAGCAGGCAAATATGCATGCATTTGTTTTTCTCTTCTCCGGCGCTGCTAGAAGTGCAGTCCTTCCGCCCTTGCGTAACAAATCTCTTGCACCCACACTCGCTTCCGCAGCTCCGGCTTGCTGGTTACCCGGGCGCCCGAGCTTCGTTACTGCGAGCGAGAACTGCACTCCCTCCGCGCCTCCGGCTTTTAAATTGCACTCTAGTGGCAGACAAGTACCGGCGGAATGACCACGGCGAGTCGGGATTCAACCAAATTCTTAATTTTACTAATGTAAAGTACCTTTATACGAAAAGATGCGTATAACAAACAAATTTATATACGAAAAGATGCGTATAACAAACAAATTTATATCAAATGAACGATATGTATATAAAATGAGTTTTATTTCTAATTGTTTTATTTGTTATGAATGTTATACTTAATAGTATTAAACAAACTGTATGTTACGTAGAGTAGGTAATCGGTATGTCAAACAAAATTATATCATGTGTTGTTGTAACAAATGATTATATGTAGAGTAATCGTTATAAAAGTTTGACTATATCAAAAAGGTATAATATCACATGAGACGCACCCCAAGTTTCCTCATAAAGTGTAGTTCAGGTGGGCAGAGCCGCGGGCAAAAAGCTAGTAGGATATAAATAAAGGATTGTATTTAAGTTTTTTGGTAGGTTGCTAGGCAAAGATAAGAAACGATAGCTTAGTCTCCAGAACTTTCTTCACCGATAGAAAAAATACAAAGCTTTTGTCAGCACGTTAGTAACGCTTAAGCCTGTCTGTAGTAAAGATGTGTTCATGAAAGCTCAATATTATTTTGCGGCTTTGCTTATAACATAGTGACGTGACAATAAAAAATTTACAAATGCGAATCGAACTCGCCCGACGAGGGTTCCGTACAGTTTTGTAGGTATGAATTTATTGCAAGTGGGTTATAGATTTTTCCCTGTTATTGTGGTAAAGGATAGTATTACTTGCCAAATTTCATAGTTACAAGTAAAAGGAGAATAAATAACCTGTGAATTTTGATTCCTTTCGTTTTCCTGGATCTGTCAAGTTAAATTACGGCATACACAGCTTTTCAATCATCATCATCAGGTTTCCAATACTTTTCTTTTGAGGTACGTAGGTAACCCTAAAAACATTAATCGCACATAAGTGTGACAATTTTGAATTATAATATCTTAAATGCTATAAAATAATAAAAACGCAAAGTTAGATGACCAAATGAAGGATAGGCAAACACCCAATTTTATCAAAAAAAAATAAATTTACTTTAACAACCATCATCTTCATCATCATCTTCTCAGCCAAACACAATCCACTGCAATTTCAGATCCGCAATTTTAGTTATGTCGGTTATCATAGTCCTATGGATTTCCTCATTTCTGATTCCAATACGCAGGGAAATACCAAGATGGTTCTTTCCATTGGCCCGCTGTGTGACCTTGAGCCTTTTATGAGACCCATACTAACGTTAATAACGTTTTAGTTCTTTGTCATACTTAAAACAAGTTTTTACAAAATACTTAATTAAATATTCCACATAACAAGATGCAAATGTGAGAACCTTCTAGACTTTATTTTCATTTTCATAAGTCTGTTTTGTGTAAAAAAGATTTAAGCTGAAAATTTAAGAAGCTTTTGAATAATTAATCTTTTTATACTTAATAAAGTGGTAGAGGTTGTAGAACTATTTTGAATAATATTAATACGAAAGTGTGTCTGTCAGTTACTCAACTTATTAAGATTAAATCGCTGCACCGATTACGAAGAAGTTTTGCTTTGAGATAGCTTGACGCCATAGAAACGAAAACAGATATAGGGGATAATTTCCACCCAAAAAAATGTTATTATGGGGTTGAAAAGGAAGTTTTTGCAGGGAATCTTTAGGTTATTAACTGCTTTAGTTTCATATCAAAAGTTTAGAGCAATGTTTGTGATGTTGTACACATTTATTTATTTTATTTTTGACATGACTAGGCCTAGCTACCGGCTAGGAAAACAGGCCCGCGACTCGTGAGATTTCAAGGCTAGGGTAACGGGCCCTCGAATTCATACTCGTGGGATTACGGAAAATTGATAACTGTTCTATGGGCACCTTACTTTTTTGCGGGATCAAAGATATCCCATAATTTATTCCAGCATATATATATACAAGCTATTCTAGCGTGATTAAGTAACAAGTATAAGTAAGATAGCTCAAAAATCGTTTCAAGGCATTGAAAATTAATCACTACCTCCTTAATGCCCGTCAGATCAAAGTTATATTTCCACGGCCCATCAGCATTTCTGTCTGAATAGAATTAAACAATTTCACGGTTCGGTACAAATAATTCCGAATTGGCAACGATTCGTCGGATTGCTGCCAAACTCGAAGCACGTGTATACAAAATAATATCACATGGGAAGGTGGAAATGAAAGTTTATGAAACAATTGGCCTATAATTTTAATTTAATTTTATTTATTGACTGTTATTATTCTTTTTATAAAATTAATGTCGAAAGTCTGGTATTACCAGGATTGTACCAAATATGGTATGGGAAGGCTACTCGGGCAATGAAGGTGAGGACTTACAGAAAAGAAAAGAAAGAAAGAAAGCTCTCCTACTTACACCTGTTGCAAGTCTCAGGCACTATCCCGAGTACCTTTTTCGGTAATTCAATTGACTTGGCAATGGTGTCGGAAACCGTAATGTGAATCAATGGATGCTAAGAAGTTAAATTAAACTTGAGATTTTGAAGAAAAAACATGGTAGAAAAGCCCAAATAACTAACTTTTATAATTATTAAAAAATATAATTACTGCCACCAACAACCGAGCCGTCGTTTAAATATGCTTCAAAGTTTTTTTTTCACAGTGACACAAAATTTATTGCTAATTTTATTGGGTAAATTACCGATTAAATTTACCGGTTTTATGTTAATATTTTCTAATTTTTGTAGCTTGTTCTTCTTTAGTTACTGATTTAAATAAAATCAATTTAATAAAAAATAACAGAATTTGGTTATTTTCTTTCTTAAAATGAACAAAACAAACGTATTAGGCAAACAACCTGAATCACGACCAATCACTTGATCAGGCCAGAAAAGATCGTACTTTTCGAATTGTTTAGCGAAGTTTCCCTGAAGTTACGTTCCAAACAAAAAAGTTGTTCGTTAACAATAAATTCCGGGCACAAAGATGCGACACAACTCCGCGCTTGACAATGCGACGGCAGAATACGGGTTATAAAATATGTTACCAATAAGCAAGACCAAATGTCATGTAGGATCGCGAGCTGTAACGAGAGTTAGCGGAGTCGACAGAGTCGTACGATCAGGTTTTATTGTGGAATTACTCCTATAAAAAGGCTTAATACGATCTCTTAGTGTTGTTTTATTGCTTTAAATTGTGTTTTTTTTTCAAATCCAAAACTTACACCCGTATTTATAAACGAGTAAAAGTAGTTACTTGACTAAAAGTAATTACTTATGAGATAATTTGTATGCCTTTACCTAGTAATTACTAGAAATTAGAACTATCAAAAGTTTGCTATCTTAGCCAAATAATATGTCTATTAATGGTGACCCATTTCCTTCACATAATCACTAGATAGTAACATCTTAAGTTATGACTTTCTAAGGCAATAAGTAATCACTTCTTTATAAATACGGGTGTTAGTCTACTCTTGTAAGGAGGCTGAGTTTTAATACGATCTCTGAATGCTATATTACGTTAAATTGTTTTTTTTTTATCCTAGAAAAAATTATGAGTGATAATGGTTGACTTGTTTGAATGCGTACGTATGTATTGTACGAATAAAAATTTTATTATTAATTAGGGACCGTGAAAAGTTGGAAAATATATTTTGTTTTTGTAATAAGAAATTATTTTGAGTTAACACTGTTATAAATAAAATTATGAGTAACTCTTTTCTTAAATATGCTATACACCTATCTCATCATAATCATTGTCTCAGCCAAATGACGATCACTACTGGACATAGCCCTCCTCTAATGATATACGGTACATAATCGGTCTACCTGGGGGTGCCGGTCGGGTCGATTATATTAGTTCTCCTGATTAACGGGACAAATATACATAATTTTATCGTAATGTAATTCTATGCCATCCAATAGACTGTTTTTAACACCAGAAATATCAATTACAGAAATACAGATCTAATCCAGAACTAACACCAGAATTAGAAACAAGATACTATTGACTTTATTTGATATTATAGCAACTTAATTGCAATTATAATATCAGTAAATAAACTTGAAAAATTATGTCCCGCCTGAGACATAATAATTTTTCAAGTCTATATACTGATATTAAGATACTATTGAGTTCAATATATTTGATCTAGTTCAGCAGTTGATGTAAAGCACCTTTTTATGGATTTTGGATAACTTATATTCATTATTCTTATTTTGCGTAATTCCAATACGCATTGGAATATTTAGTAATAATAATAATATATTATATAATCCAGTTAATTATTTATAAGAGCTGTGAATTTTGAAATATATGAATATATAAATGAAATAAAATAAAAATTGGCCACACAGCAGTGGTTGCATTTGAGCACTATAGTTAAGTTACTTAATTAAACAACATGTCATATTTGCTAATATTATAAATCACAGTCAATAATAAATTTTATTTTTATTACCAGTTGATAAACCTCCACTGTTAACGGAAGGCCCACAGTCTACCCGTGACCACATTTAAACATAGTGGTAAATCAAAACAAAAATAAGATAAAGCTAAATCCGTAAATAAATCTTTCAGTTCCAGCTTCACCGTACAGTTGGGCAAGTGCACTCGGCCTGAAGAGGTCTGCTATAGAGGTTTTCGTCCCAGGATCGGGTCTTTTGGTAAGAATAGGTTGCTTTGGCTACGAGTGAAGTGTATTTAGATTATTGACGGCCATAACCAAGGAGTGTCTGAGCACTTGATTTATATAAACACGTTTTGAAATTAATGACATATCTATGACTTGCAGTTTTACGTTCTATTTTGATTTATATCGACATTTCAGACTATTGACAGTGTCTCGAGTTGACGAGGCGGGCATTATTTCTTATTAATCACAAGGGTTCACCTTAAATCCGCTGTCGCCTCCACGGTCAACCCTTCCTAAAACAGCTAGAGTGAAATGTAGCGTGAAAAGAAATCCTTGAGAGGACCAATGTCGATCCTTATTTATGACTCAGCGTATTATTATGACTTGCCAATTTTCCGGGAAATAAAACGCGTTCCACTCACTCTGGCGGGGTCGGATAGCTTTCCAATTTTTAGAGGCGTTTCGTATGGTAATGCCGAGTGCTACGGCTGCAGGGTTGCAAGGCTTGTTAGGAGATTAAAATGGTACTGTTTCTGCCTCCACAGTAGGTGGGATATAGAGTATCGGTTTCATCAATCAACACGATGCCTTCTGACAATTTCGTCTGACTTGTTACGCCTTGTTTCAGTTAAGTAAGCACACAAGCGAGTTTTACTTGATCAAAATAAATTTTGTAAATTTAAATCTAAATTTTTTATAATATTTTCAAAAACATCTTTATATGCTTAGGTTCTATTTTGAGAAATGCAAACACATTATTTCTACAAATGTTGTACTTTTGATTTATCCCGATATTTCAGTGTCGTAACTTTAAATCTAGTTTTTTGTTGGCAAGTCTTTATAATATATCGATTACAATTTTTATTTAAATTTGTTTTTGTATTACATAAATTTAAGCAAAGTGTTTTTTATGTTTAAAATGATTATTTGCGATTTTAGTTACTGTAACTGGCACTATAATGAAAATAGTAAGATCTCTCATAGTCATTGTAGGTAGGAACTTGTGAGATAATGACAACTAAGATGATTTTAGTGATACTGCATTTTGTTACATTATGACACGTATTTAACTCAAACTGATGATGAAAATGCGTATACAGACAGTCAAACAAACATACTAACATATTTATACGTTATAATGATAACGCTCTTTCTGGCTTCTTTGAAGATTAGAAATAGGAGGCGTTTGTTCCTAATATGGGCTTTATACAAACGTTTAAAGCCCATATTAAGAACAATAAGTTTTGGCTAAGCGTGATTATCAGATGAAACTTTTTCATTTGTACAATTTTCATAATATTATCAAAGTCATAGTGATATTTCAAGCCAGTTTTTGTACATAAATATGTTTATACTCGTAAAGCAATGTTATTGTCCGAGGCATCCCAAAAATTGTTGAGCTACCTCTCGTTCCGTCGCGTCTACGCGCTTACATCTCAAATATTTGTATACTGGAAAAGTTTTTGACTCAAACTTGTTGCATGAAATGGCCAGTCAACTTCTGAACCGAGTTTTCTTTGATACAATTTACAGTCTTGGTTAGAAATGGGAGGTTTCCTTCGAAATTTTATAAAACTCCAGTGACAGACTGTTTTGTTAGGAAAATTGCGCACTTACCAGTGATGGAGTAAGTGGTGGTTTTTATGAAAATATATTCGCTGTATCTAAACGGGGAAAAATTGATTATAATGTAGCATTTGGAAATAGTGGAAACTAAGTTGAATGAAGTTTATCAAAGTTAATATTCCATTACAAGTTCATTCTTATACATTTTTTAGTGGCGTTGATATTTTATAAAAAAAAAGGAATAACAAAATTCTTTTTCTGGAAGAGCCAGTGTAATAATGTTGAGTCATGAATCGTAGTGTCATAGGTCAGCACTTTACACATTACATTTAGGACTTAGGCCCTTAACTATTTGAAAGCTTTTACTAACTAATTAATTACTACCTACATGAAAAATTTAAAACGAATGTTGGTGTTATACTTAGCCCAACGAAACCGCTAATGTTTGTTATTATTCAAGATATTGAAAAAAAAAAAGTGCATAAGTAAGTTTATCGGTTGTCTAGTACTCCATACGACAGGGTACTTAATAGTAGCTTAATTTGGGACTAGATGGCTCTGTGTGGCCCAGTGAGGCGTGTCTTAAATATTAAATAAATATCACTTAACCAGAAAGTTGTGGGTTCATTCCGACCTTCCGCAATCAACATTTTTATTCAAGGAATTGTGTAGTACTTATAATTTTTATTTTTGCGTAAATAATTTACGATACAATAAAACATATAGGGAAGGAAAGCAGAAAAAAAACAACACTAAAAATTATAAAATATAAAAAATATTATCCCCAGCGATGCCACCGGGTATGGTGCCCCATCATGGATATAGCCAATAGATCTTATGAGATTGAAGGCCCAAAACGCTGGCAGCATTACCTTTCTGGATAGCGATGCTTATCCGCTGTCCGAGGTAACTGCCAGCCTTTTGATCACCAGTTGCGTCATTAAGCCTTTTAGACAATTCTTTAAAAAGAGCTTGGGCACAAAAATTGTGTTAATAATTTGTTACAATTACCTTATAATTATAGAGACAGAAGTTTAAGTAACATAATTTGTTCTTTTCTGTGACTGTATTAGGATATACACAGATCACGCATGTTATCAGAAGGATCCTTCTTCTTAGTGTAATCAAAATAATTTATGTGGAACCTTATAACGTGAATTAGGGAGACAAATTTCAAGAAATAAAGTCCCAAAGAGATTGAGTGTGCGTCGTTTTCGTGCTCTATATCCCAAGGCGTGTCACTCATTACGGTTTTCGTCGGAATATTTCAATGATATTTTTGGTTGTAAAATATAATATGTGATTTTTTTACTTCACATACCTAATTAAAACTTAGAATGGTTCACTGATTTAAAGTTTCATGGTCACTATCACTAGGGTTAATAGATTCGGACTAAGCTCGAGACAGATGCTCGACACTCAATGCACGAGTGCCACTCCGTACCACAGCGACTTAAAAGTCCTAAAAGTTTTATCAAGTGTGTCGAGCCGGTCTCTGGTGACGCCTCTCAAGAGAGACGAAGTATATAGCAAAATTTCTGCTCACTGCTGTCACCCTTTGTTCTGGTTTCGAAAAGTCTTTTACCTGGACATAACCTACCGAGGGCGACATGGCAGTCCCTTAACAGGCTCCGAACTCAGGTCGGCCGGATCAAAGAAAATCGCCACAGGTGGGGTTTTTTGCAGGGCCTGGACCAGCGGTGTCAGTGCGGTTATAATCTGCAGACCATGGCCCATTTACCATCTTGCTCCGCGTGCCCGACTACCTGCACTCAGGAGGAGCTAATGGAGGCCACGAATAATGCCATCAAAGTGGCAGAGTACTGGGCCTGTAAAGTATGACAGAGTTCGTCATCGACACGAAGAATAAGAAGATAGATTCAGAAGAGCTCACCTCTGCATCTCTCGCATGATCATGGCGCTTGCAACAGAGCAGAAATATCGGAAACTCATACTCATAAAATAAGGTCTTACATGGTAGGAACCACCTCGAATCTATTAACTCAAGAATGGTTCACATTTATTATCATCATTGCAGTCATACGACGCCCACTGCTGGACAAAAGCCTCCTCTTCTTATGACTAAGCGACCACTTCGTTTCAGTTCCATAAGTCATCACTGGCACAAAGACTTTTGTCTTGGATATATTTTGTTGTATAATACGAGTACAATTCCGTTTATTAAAAATTTTTGGTGCTCTTTTGAGAAGGCTTTAAATTAAAGAAACCATGTTACAAATATTTCACTTGCTTTTTTTTTGTATCTATAATCAACTTTGCAGTCTAGTATAATATTTAAAATGTGAACGTGTATTTGCCTGTTTCTCGTTTACCTTTTCATACTTAAACCAGGTGACTGACTAAAATAGAGAACGTTTAAGTTACAGGACCTTTCCTAGAACTGTCCTTACATCAGGTAGTGTTTATTTCAGAAATTGCCCTTAATGACATTCCAAAACCTTTCCATCCCAACGTTCATTTGCACTATGTGTCCTGCCCCCTGCCACTTCAACATCACAATGCTTTGAATGTTGTCAGTTATCTAGTCGTCTTAGTTCTAAGGAATATCTAATAATATCACGTAGGGAAATGTCAAGTGTAGGAAGGTCTTTCCGTTATTCGCTGTTCTATATTTAGCTATGAAAACCATATTAGGTATCCTTTCACCTAATACACAACATAAAGTAGAAAATACGACGACTGTGAGTTGACTAATTGTCATAAAAATAAGACAAACAAATCTTATCGCATCTTACTCTATGCAGTATTATATATATATATATTTTTAAGACATGCCTCACTGGGCCACACAAAGCCATCTAGTCCCAAATTAAGCTACTATTAAGTACCCTGTCGTATGGGGTACTAGACAACCGGTAAACTTACTTATATACTTTTTTTTTGTAAATACATTTATAATACATAGAAAACACCCAGACCAGAACAAACAGACATGTTCATGCACACAAATATTTGTACTGTGCGGGGATCGAACCCGCGACCAATGGCTCAAAAGCAGCGAATTACGTAAATCTACCTACTTATACGAATATCGCTGACTCCTAAACCTCTAAGGAGGACACAACCGAATATTGCAAGATGACGAAATCGCTGATGCAACTCTCGTGCAAATTCAACGTGACCACGCCATCGCGCCACCAACCCCGAGATCATCATCATCGCCGCCACTTCGTATCCAACCTCGATCGGGTCAATTTGTAACTAGTTGTAATTTAATTATTAATAAATTAGTTTAAAAAATTAATTTCGGTTTTTTTCGAACCTCCTGCTGTCGCTTCTATATTTGGCGCAGTCGGTAGGATTCTCGCGGTCGGTTTCGCGCTTCATCACGAAGATTTCCGTCATAACGAGCCGCCCGTGTGGCTATCAAGTCGCGTTCGAGAATCCAGAACCAGAAGCCAGCCAGCTAGAGGGTATCCAGACATCGATACACAAGAAAAGCCGAAATATGTTCATGTAAGTGCACTTGAATCATTCTCGTGTTTCCTATCCTATCCTATCTTTAGTCCCTAATTTTAGTCACAATTTTTCATCCAAGAAATTCTGGATCCCGTGGGTCTGCATCTAGCAGGCAACGCAGGGAACATTTGCTAGACTTAAATAGGTTATTTAGTTTATCAGAAGAAATGGAAATTGATCCCGATAGTATTTACAAGGCCTTACGCCTTGTTCCCGATTTTGACGGGAACCCCAACGTCTTAACTAGATTTATTAATATTTGTGATAGGTTATGTTCAGACTATTTGCGAGATGATCCCAATAGTCAACTTAATAATTTGTGTCTCCTAAACGGCATCCTGAACAAAATCACGGGACCCGCCGCTACCATTATTAACTCAAATGGCATCCCAGATAACTGGTTAGGGATTAGAAATGTCTTAGTACATAACTTCGCTGATCAACGGGACGAGACAGCACTCTATAACGACCTCTCCCTAGCTATGCAAGGCAATAGTAGCCCACAAGAATTTTATGACCATTGTCAAACTCTTTTTAGCACGATAATGACCTATGTTACATTACATGAGACACTAGGAACCACTATAGACGCTAAGAGGGTTCTGTATAAAAAGTTGACCATGCAAGCCTTTGTACGAGGTTTAAAGGAACCGCTTGGATCTCGTATAAGGTCTATGAGGCCAGACAGTATAGAAAAAGCTTTAGAGTATGTGCAAGAAGAATTAAATATTCAATATCTTCAGCAACGTAACGAAAGTATGCCTAGACACCAACTAGCCCATCGCACACCAGTTGCCTTACCTATAGCCTCCTCAAGGCCTAAATTTAATAACTTTAATAGTATATCAAATTTTAATAATCAGGCAGCGCCGAGATATAATCCGATGCCGCCTCCGCTCCGCTTATCAGTGCAACCGCAACCTTTTAAATTTAACTCGCCTAGTATCGCACAGTCTCAACAGCCGCGTATGACCCGCACACAGCAAATGTTTAGTGCACCACCACCGCAATATAATGCCCAAAGTAACATGTTCAGGTTACCACCTAGGCGTCAGCCTCAGTACCAGCCGCCTCCTAAACCTATGAGCGGAGTACAGCAATTCACACCCAGACCTTTGCCACCAACTTCATTTGGACACGATTGGCAAAGATTCGGCAATCCCCCACCAAATAATTACTTCAAATCACGCGAAGTCAATTTAAATGAATGCGCATACGACGATCCATACTACTCAGATTACTACTACGACACAGAATATTATAATGACTTAACTGATTGCAATAATTACGACGCATCTTATGACTATGACTATGCCAATGGAGTTCAGTATTACGAGCCCACTGGTCACAATAATGTAGAGTCAAGTAACGAGCCACAAGCATCTAGTTCCACAGAACAGGATTTTCAGATAAGCCCGCCCGTCAGACAAGTTAAAATAGAGTTGAATATACAAACGCAACGGCAACTTCCTTACATTCAAATTTTAAACCCGCCGCTTAAGTTATTAATAGACACCGGCGCAAATCAGTCGTTTATTAGTCCCGAATCTGTTGAGAAATATTTCTGTAACTTTCCTTTAGATTACGACCCTTTCGAAGTGACTAACGTTCACGCAACCAGCCGTAATGACTACTCTATAACACTACCGTGCTTTCCCGAACTAAAATCCCAAGATAAGATAAAATTATTTGTGTACCGTTTCCATAATTATTTCGACGGTCTTATAGGCCTAGATCTACTCACTAAATGGGAAGCGAAGATTGATCTTAAAGATCAGACCCTCTCAACCCAGTTTGCTGTCAATCCTATTAAGATGTACAACTCGCTGAACGTCAACCTCTATGAAGACATTATCCCGGCAAACTCTTCAAAAATAGTTCGAATCCCAATTAACGCCCCGGATGGTGACGTCCTCGTCGAAGAGCAAATTATCTGTAATTGCCACATTTCCGATTGCATTACATCCGTTAAAAATAGCCGCGGAATCTTAGAAGTCTATAATCCTACAAATAACGATATAATATTCTCATTAGACCACCCAGCGCAGGCACAAGTTTTTAATATCGAGTGCATGCGAACTGAGTCCGTGCCTACGTCACGCGCACGCGCCGTCATTTCGCGCCTTAGGACAGATCATATGAACGCCGAGGAAAGAGCTAATATAGAGACTTTATGCTCGCGTTATGCCGACGTATTTTATTTGGAAGGCGAACCACTAACATTTACAAACCAAATTAAACACTGTATTAAAACGACAGATGATGTTCCGATTTATACTAAAAGTTATCGCTATCCTTATGTACATCGACAGGAAGTCCGTGATCAGATAAATAAAATGTTAGACCAGGGAATAATTAGACCTTCCACGTCAGCCTGGAGCTCACCCATATGGGTTGTGCCCAAGAAGGTTGATGCTTCTGGTAAAAAGAAGTGGCGTATAGTTGTGGACTTTCGTAAACTGAATGACAAGACAATAGACGATAAATATCCAATCCCCAATATAACTGACGTCCTTGACAAGCTTGGCAAATGCATGTACTTCACCACACTCGATTTAGCATCTGGATTTTACCAAGTGGAAATGAATGAGAGCGATATACCCAAAACAGCCTTCAATGTGGAGCATGGGCATTACGAATTCTTGCGTATGCCTATGGGTCTTAAGAACTCACCTTCTACGTTCCAAAGAGTGATGGATAACGTCCTCAAAGGCCTACAGAACGAAATTTGCCTGGTATATTTAGACGATATAGTCGTGTTTGGTTCTTCGCTCCAGGAGTCCATAATTAACCTTGAAAAGGTTCTCCAGCGGTTACGCGAATCCAACTTTAAGATTCAGATGGATAAGTCCGAATTCTTAAAGTTAGAAACAAGTTACCTTGGTCATATCATCACCAGAGACGGCATCAAACCGAACCCAGATAAGATTTCTGCAATAGAGCAATATCCCATTCCAGAAACTCCCAAACAGATCAAACAATTTTTAGGTCTTATTGGATACTATCGTAAATTCATTCCCGATTTTGCTCATATCACAAAACCTCTCACTCAATGTTTAAAAAAAGGTAAAAAGATAACGTTAGACTCAAACTACGTACAAGCATTTGAAAAGTGTAAAAAACTCTTGACAAACGACCCTATACTACAATACCCCGACTTTACTCGTGAATTTATCTTGACCACAGACGCATCAAATTTAGCTATTGGGGCCATCCTATCCCAAGGCCCAGTAGGTTCAGATAAACCCATCTCATTCGCATCCCGTACTCTCAACGATAGTGAGATAAATTATAGTACCATTGAGAAAGAGTTGTTAGCCATAGTTTGGGCCACAAAGTATTTCCGACCGTATCTGTTTGGACGTAAGTTTAAAATACTTACCGATCACCGCCCACTTCAGTGGATAATGAATCTCAAAGAACCTAACTCGAGATTAACTAGATGGAGGTTAAAGTTAAGTGAATATGACTTTAATGTTATTTACAAGAAAGGCAAAAGTAACACAAATGCCGACGCCCTGTCTAGAATCGAGATCAATAATGAAGAGATAAGTAGTATAACCGCGAATCCCTCAGAGAAGCCAGCATCTCTATCTAACTCCGACACTCTAACCGCTCACACTAGCCATGAACACCCAATCCTCGAAGTCCCCATTACCGATGAACCTATAAATAGATTCCATCGACAATTGCACATCACTATTGTAGGCGACGTCAAACGACGGCCCGTAATAACAAAGCCATTTGACACCCATACTCGTATTTCGTTGCAAATTAGTGAATCGAATTTAGAATCCGACATTATAAACGCAATTAAAGAATATGTGAATCCCAAAGTTAAAACTGCACTTTTAATAAACCCACCTCTCGCCATGTACTCTGTGATCCCAATCATTCAAGATAAATTTAAGAGCTCATCTATAAATCTCATACTCTCTAAATCTGAAATAGAAAATGTTAAAGAGTATCTCAGGCAACAAGAGATCATTCGTGATTACCACGATGGTAAAACCAACCACAGAGGTATTAATGAGTGTTATCTGGCACTATCTAAACGATACTTTTGGCCTAAAATGAAGGAACAGATATCTAAATTTATAGGTGAATGTTCCATATGTGGACAAGCGAAATACGATAGACATCCAATTCGACAGAGATTTAACGTAGTACCGCCAGCAACAAAACCGTTTGAAACCGTTCACCTCGATTTATTCACAGTTCAGAATGAGAAATACTTAACATTTATAGACGTCTTCTCTAAATACGGACAAGCATATCACCTGAAAGATGGTACAGCAGTCAGTATCCTCCAATCCTTATTACAGTTTAGTTCTCATCATGGCCTTCCGTTTACAATAGTTACCGATAACGGAACTGAATTCACTAATCAATTGTTCGCCGAATTTGTTCGATTACATAAGATAAATCATCACCGAGTTCTAGCCCACTCACCAAATGATAACGGAAACATAGAGCGTTTTCATTCGACTTTGCTCGAACATCTCCGCATATTAAAACTACAGAAAAAAGACGAACCCATAATAAACCTTATGCCATATGCTCTCATAGCTTACAATAGTTCAATACATAGTTTTAATAAGTGTAAGCCCTTCGATTTAATCACAGGACACTTTGACCCTAGAGATCCTATTGATATAGACCCAGTTCCTCACTTATTACAGCAGTACCTTGTCAATCATAAAGAACAGATGAAAACCGTGTATGATTTAATCAATGACACATCCTTAGCAGATAGAACAGCCCTTATAGAGAGTAGGAATAAATCCCGCGAACCAGAAATAGAATATATTCCGGAGCAACAAATTTTTATAAAAAACCCTAAGGCCAGTAGACAGAAAGTAGCCCCAAGATTTACCCAGGACAAAGTTTTAGCCGACTTACCTATCCACATTTATACCTCCAAAAAACGGGGACCAGTAGCTAAGTCTAGACTGAAACGAATTCCTAAACATGCTAAATTGTTGCATAATTCTGCCGATACTGATCCTGACGACAACAGCCCAGGAGATAAGACTTGAAACATTGGATGACGGACCAGGACTTTTACCGTTCAAACTGGGACCAACTAGACTCATAACACACTACCACACCTTTTTACAACGCATTCAGTTAAATGATGTCGAAGATAAAATCTTACAACTTCAGAATCAAATTCAAGCTTACGAGACTAGACTTCCTAACGAAACTTATGCTTTATATGAACTCCAGATTAATTATTTAAATTCTAAATTGAATATAGTATTAGAACAGTTACATAACTTAGATCATTCAGATGCGATTAAATATGATAATGCCATTAAAACACTTCACAATAATGAGAATAAGATTTCATTTGAGTTAAATAATCAGATAAGCTACAGTAAAGATTGGATGACGAAAAACTTTGGTATTCTCTCTAAATTAGTCAAAAATCAGCGTATTATTAACGGAACTTTAATTTTTATAATGAATAAAGAAAGTCAGCATTCTGAGACTTTAACTAAATTTGCAAAGTTTGCTCAGCTATTAGTTATAATTACTGAAAATATAGATGACTTATTAAGTGAGTTAATTACAGTAGAAAATACTTTAGCATTTATTCGTGCATCGAGCACACACCATTCAATGCTAAAGATTAACATCTTAAGTAACATGTTAATTAGATTAAAAAATATATACGGTAGAGATAGCATCTTAGATTTAGAATTACGGGAATTTTATGATCTTATAAAGTCCGCTTATTACTTTATAGATAAAGAAATAGTTTTAATATTCAAATTCCCGATTGTGACTAAAATATCCTATGACCTATATAAACTATCAATAGCACCTAATAAATATCATCAAGCCCTCATACCTACTTATCCTTTCATTGCTACCAACGAGAATGCATTCGTGTACATAGAGGCAGAATGTCCGAAGTTATCTCACGGCTATCTCTGTGAAGAAAACATCAACCATCAGATCCGTACCGTACCTGACTGTATCCAGCATCTCATCTCACAACAATCTCTGGAGAAGACCTGCAAATTTACAAACATCACTCTGAGTAAAGAAGCAATGGAAAAGCTAGACGACCAACACTATGTTATCTCGCTGCCACATCCCACGAAGATTCATCTTATCTGCGGCCGAGAAGACTACACTCAGCTTCAAGGAAGTTACTTTGTCACTATCCCACTCACCTGCCAACTACGCACACCCGAATTCACTATAATCAACGATAGTGACGAGATAAAAGGTCAACCTCTTAAGATAATGAAGATACCGAATATTGAAATGCAAGCCACAGATTCATCCCGCATTGATTTGCACTCAATCAACCTGCAGAGCCTTCACAGCATCCAAGATAAAATAGCGCTCCAAACGCCTGTACAAATCGACACACCGCCTGCCGAGATATTATACCACACTACCATACCATTCTATTGCGTACTATTAAGTGCAACTGTACTCATCTTCGTAGTCTTGCTACGACGCTACGAGATACTTACCTGCAAACGTACCAGTAATCAAGAAAATATGAAGTCCGAAACTCACGAATACGAGAGCCCGGATAAATCTGTAATAGAAAGAGAAAGAAAACCGGGAAGCAGTCATATTACCATACCAGCAACATTTCCTCTCAAAGTTCTCAAATAGTTGCTGATCTGTGGGCGGAGGAATTACGTAAATCTACCTACTTATACGAATATCGCTGACTCCTAAACCTCTAAGGAGGACACAACCGAATATTGCAAGATGACGAAATCGCTGATGCAACTCTCGTGCAAATTCAACGTGACCACGCCATCGCGCCACCAACCCCGAGATCATCATCATCGCCGCCACTTCGTATCCAACCTCGATCGGGTCAATTTGTAACTAGTTGTAATTTAATTATTAATAAATTAGTTTAAAAAATTAATTTCGGTTTTTTTCGAACCTCCTGCTGTCGCTTCTATATTTAGCGTTTACTACTGCTGATCCAAATGGTCGTCAACAGTAAACAGGGTGTAGCAGGACATGCGAGTAGCTGAGGCTGTGAACGAAAGTTAAGGCCAAAACCATGTAAATCAATAAAATAAATTACGGAAAATGCCATTCCGTTACATAGTTATTAAAGGTCAAAGGCTTCAAACATTCGTATTCACAATCAAGTATTCGTCACTTTAAATTAATCAGAAATTATAATAGGTCTTTCCGTTATTACCACCAAGAAAGTGGTTTATCACCCTAAGGTTGAAAGTCATTCGCGCGTCAGAGAACAACAGGGTTGATTTTCCCTAGCAAGTATATTCTGACATCTACTAGCTAATACGTCATAGCTAAAACGTCATAGTCCATATCGCTATTTTACTCACATGAAATTTTATCAAAACTCGTACACCACTTATTGGCTGACCGTACAGGGCACGCGAACGATATAAATAAATATAATGTAACCAAATGTCAAGGGAAAGCTCTCAAGTATTTTATTCCGGGCAGTTTCAATTAAAATTCGGTAACAATCAAAATAATTATAATGATAATGATAATGATAAATCTTTTTTAACAAAAACATGTTTACAAAGGTTACAAGTCACTGGTTCCCACGCTAGGATTCCCTGTGTTGTGAGATCCAGTCTCTTTCGCCTAATACTATTTTAAGGTACCTAATAAAGGAAACGAAAAATAAGTTGTGAGTGTGTTTGTGTATGTGTGTGTGTGTGAGTGTGTGTGTGTGTGTGTGTGTGTGTGTGTGTGAGAGAGAGAGAGAGAGAGTATGATGTGTGTGTGTGTGTTTGGAACCTTGATTTTACTATGTCAGTTCAGAGAGATATAAAATGATCTGTGTCTATGTAGTTAAGGTTCAGTAGCCATTTACTAAGTACTATTTTGCAGTTACGTCTGGTCAATTGAATCACCTGAAGTGTGTTATTGACTTTACTGTAAATGTGGGGACCCATGAATCGGAAGGACCTCCGCCCAAACTGCAGCTTACATGCCTTCTTTTCCCATTTTGCTTTTCTTTGTGAGCGGTGACTTTTATACATATGTCATATGTCACATTTTCGACATACTATAAAGCGGCTGTGTAATTCTGGGCACAACCTATATTTTTCGAATGTAAAAACAAATGAAACTACTACCATTTTGCCGGGCGTATGTAATTTCGTATTTTATTCATATTACACACATTTCCATATAGAACTCTGTTGGACACGGCTCTAACAAGTTTGTGAATGCCTGTTATGTCATAAAAAATGTTATTTTGTCATTTTTTCTACGGGTTCCGCTTATATCAAGCCATTTATTTTATTACTTTGAAAATACATCAAATCAACTGTAAGCTATAAAGTTACTGTACAACAAAAATCATCGAAATCTTTACACCCGATACAGAGATATGCGTGTTCATACAAAAAATAAACATCCTTCCTTCTTTTTAATCGGTTAGGAAGTGATAATCCAGCTAAGTAACTTCATAATCATGTGATATAAACTAAATATAAGCCGCAAAAATCTCTTCCATAAAACTATTTTACCGTACCTTGCTACAAGCCCTTCAGTGGTCTGAAACACCCCAGTCAACTACTTGATTTACGTCCGTCACCTACATCTAATCCCGTTTCCTTATCTCCCCCCAGTACCCAAAAAACTGGAATAAACCAGATCGTAAACACGAAAATCTCTTTATTCCCGGACATAGTTTGTCCCATAATAAACGTATAAAACGCGCTTATCTGATGACCATACGTTAGGCCAGTCGCCGGCTGTCCCGTTGTTCAACTGTCTTGACTGTCATGGTGTTGCCTAAGATTAGGTAAGAACAGAAAGTCCACTTCATTCATACAAAGCCAAGTTTTCAGAACAAATGAGGAGTGATTTTTAAAACTGTACTTTAAGCAAATTATTTATATTGCTAAAGTAAATTGAAAATACAGTTTCTTGAATATATTTTTCCCTCTCGTTAAAGGTACTAACTAAAAACATCGATGAAACTCCGCTTGCTAGCAGCGTTAAACCTTGAATAAATTTGTCGACACACAAAATGTCTGGGTAGCTTAATGTTTAGACCAGTCGCCCGGTAAGCGGAAGATCGATTCTCATCTAAGGGGGTCGAAGTTTTTATTCAAAGATGTGTAATTTCAAATGAGGTATATTACCAATTATTGTAGATAAAAATTAAGTTAAAGTGCCTTTCATTTTACGATAAGTGTATTTAGATTTTACATAAGACCAAAATTAACTAAGTTATACATGATCAAATTTTGAAGATGTTTAAAGTTTTTCATTCACAATTGTGCGGTATTTGATGTAGTCTTTTCCTCCGTTTTTGTTTGAATAAAATAAAGTTTGTGATATTCCATAAACAATTTTATTTAGTTTTTGATATGTTGTTATAAATTTTGTTTTCGATTTTAACATCATATAATCCACCGAAAGAGTCCCAATAGCATAAAAGAAAATAAAGAGAATTTATGAGAGAATTATTGAGTTATTATAAGTGAATTTACACGTACCTATAGTCAATCAATTTCGTCCTACCCATTTTCAAATTAATTTTGATTTCGATTTAATTGCAAAAAAAAAAATTGCAGTGTAATCTGCTCATCTGACGTAACATTTATAAAGTGACTCCTCTGTGTCAGATTAAATAATATTGTTACTCACAAATCACATTGTTTTATCTCGTGTTTAGGCCGTACTTTTTTATGGCTGCCGAGATCCTATGCTGCTATTTTCAGTTACGAAGGTAGTTTTCGCTTTTGCTCCATTTGTTTTTGTGCTCTTTGGGTAATATTCGGTGACCCAGTTCTCTGCTAATATTGGTATGGTTATATATTTTTTTTTAAATACGAACTGTCCGTCCCGGCTTTGCACGGGCTTAGAAATGAAGATGACGCAAGCAAATGGTCTGATTTGGACGCTGTATACATTTTTCGTGTTGATATTTCTAAAAAATATTAAGACCCTTAACTAAAGTCCACTTTTTATTCTTTCTCCTCTTCATGATATTTTTCGCAGTAAGACAATGTTTATCTTCTTCAAAGGCAATGATATTAAAAGTACAGATATATTACGTTCATAGTAATTCGCGTATTAAAATTATTCACTTGACAAGCACACATTGACAAGTTTCACTGCACTGATAAGCAGAACAAAGGATGCAAAATATCACGCAAAAGACATGGCTAAAATTTTAACGATTACCGCTCGTGATTGCGCTCGACGCAGACTATGTACAAAACGGCCTAATTTGGACTAATTTGCGCGCGCGCTTATAAGTTTATAACATATCTGCTTCGTTTTAATATGATATCATTGGCCAGTGCACTAAATTATTTAGAACGACCATTTACCTCTCATCAATTCATACGAAAATAATAGATCAGTGGGTCTAGCACAAATAACTATAGAATTCGAATCGTTTGCCACTTAATACGCAGATAACGTCAGAGATTCATTTATTTTGTAGCTATACAGTTGCTAACCTGCATCAGGAGATGAAATTTATGGACATTAAAGTTAGATATAGTAGGCCCACAATCTATAAGTAGTAAAAACGTGCAAAAAAAAAGGCAGATGTCGAAGATGCGCAACTTGAGCATTAATAAAATGTTTAAACGAATTGTAAAATATTTGTCAAAATATTTTTTCGAATGCATAATATTAATATAGGCTGGTTTCGGCTTGTGATACTATTTACCTAACATCCTCTACAATTAATATTTTAATCGCTTTTTTACGGCCATTTCCAATAACCTATCTATCTTCAGTTTTGGCATATCGGAGATAGAAAACAACTTCTGTCTTTGTTTCTCTGGACGGCATAAACAGAGATAGAAACTGTTTCCTATCTCCGATATGCCAAAACTGAAGATAGATAGGTTATTGGAACCGACCGTTAGAATTCGAAATTTCAATTGAAGAAGCAAAATGTTCTACTTATTCTTTACCTAACATAGAAAATTATGTCAATCAATCAATGTGTCAGAACAAAATGTAATTTAAATCAAAAACAATAAGGACAAGTGATACTTCGAAGCAAATCATTCCTAAAATAACTTCCTACCCCATTTGAACCCTGTCAGGATATGAATTTGAATAAAACACCAAACACCTCTTTCATCCATTGTGTTGAGGAATGTTTATGCAAAATCTAAATCTTCTATTATCTAAAAGAAAGTCGTGTTACTTACACCACTTATAAGTCGAGAACGGCTTTTTATGAATTTGGTGTTATTGGATTCGTATTCATCAGGAACAGAATAATTAGTATTAAAAACGCTGAAAGTTAACGTTAAAAATAAAAATGTATTTCCCAATTCATCAGGAATAGAATAATTAGTATTAAAAACGCTGAAAGTGAACGTAAGAAATAAAAATTTATTTCTCAAATTTTTTCAACCACGCCATATTTGATGACAATGTCATTTAAGACGTCAAAATCAAATACTATTCTGAGGCGATACAAAGTTATGTCTGCTATAAACATATTAAAAAATTCGTGATAGTTACACCACTTATAAGTTAAGAACGGTTGGACAGATTTTTATGATTTTGGTGTTTTTGGATTTGTCTTTGTCGGGAATAGGATAGTAAGTATTAAAAACCATATATGAATAAAGAGAAAAAAAAAGACGTGTGGCACTGAAGCTATTGCATAGCATTTTTTATCAACTTATGCAATTATAAAACTAAAAAATATCACCGCTGTGCCGGTCGGAGTGTCACCCCCCGTGTTAGGTTATTTTCGTTACAGAATTTCTGGATTCGGATTCCACGCTCAAGGCCCGCGATAGAAGCTATGCAATAGCTTAATTTTATAATTTTATGTATTTTATAATTTTGACTTTTGTAATTAAATTTTTCTGTTATTTTGGCAGATATGGTTACCATAGGCAACCATACTGTCAAAATCCATATTTTCTTCTAAATTCTTTTAAATTTTGGAAATTCAAAATTGTTCGACCGTGCCTCGCCCCGAGTGTTAGGTTAGGTTATTTTCGTTACGGAATTTCTGGATTTGGTCTCCATGCTCAAGGCCCGCGATAGAAGCTATGCAATAGCTTAAAAAAAAACGTTGGAAAGTTAGGTAAAATAACTTATAAGTATCTGTTTTTCTTCTTACATTTATCCAACCCCGCCATATTTGATGACAATGACATTAAAACGTTAAAATCAATTACGAGGCAATACGAAGTTCGCGGGGTCCGCTAGTTTGTAATAGATTGAAGGAATCAAGTTGTCCCATACAAACTTTTCCCTATTTTAAATCCTTTATAGCCTGCGCAGACGAGGGACTTTTCTCCGCGGCGGAGAAAAATGTACGCTCCGTGATTATAAAGTCCGTCGCGGGTCTACCGCGGACTCAACGCACACGGCGTGCGATTATTTGTTGCCTGGAAATGTAGAGAAGTGCACGCTATGGAAGCAAATATTCAGAGGTAACGTAGTGTTGCAATTTACATGAAGTTTAAGAAAAGTGTAGACATTTTTAAAGAAATAATGGGTCCATCCTCTTATATCGGATCGATTAACAAGGATATTTTCATGCGAGACATGCTCGGTTGAAACAGTATCCAGAAATATTCTTTAAATATTATAAAATAAAAGAGAGAAAAGGAGAAGATGGTAGATGATCAAAATTTTACAATCGATTTCCGGCGTCATCGTTTATCGTCGTGCATACGCACAACGCGGACTTAAGTTCGCCATGTGCGTTGCTTCGCCTCGTCACACGAGTTCTTTTTTTTTCGGGGACAACCCCGTACTTTTGTCCGGTCCGCTCTCTGCTAGTCCTCCGTAATTCGGGGGACTTTTTGTACGCGGTACTTTTAATCCCTCGTTTGCGTTACTCGATACAGTTGTAAGCGATCTATTTTAGCAGATAAAAAGTCCACGGACTAAAATTCCTCGTCTGCGCAGGCCATTAGAAGTTGAATTGTTGGTCTAGTGGTTTAAGTACTGGGCCAAGATCTCGGGGCCCCGGGTTCGATCCCCAGGTCGGGCAACCAAAAGTTTTGAATTTTCGAACATTGCTCGCGTTTGTGATCACCAACCCGCATTTGGCAGGCGTGGTGATTATGCCAGCACCCATCTTTGCTGGGGTAACTTGAATTCAATGATGAATGCCTTTTCCCTGCAGTGAGGTGATTGTGCGCTGTTACGTTACGTTACGTAGGAGAAGAATTTTGAAAATCCTTACTAACCGAATACCTATGTCTTACAAAGAGCAGAGCCTCCAATTTTCAGGTCTCTGCAATCAGCGGTTTAGGAAGTAAATTGATCCGTTAGTCATTTATTTAGGGCAAAGCATTTTATAAATGAATAAATGTGGACAACATCACATACATTGTTCTGATCCCAGTTTGAATAAATATTTAAAGCATTCGTATTTTGGATACCAGAAACAACGAAGGTACCACAAACACCCAGACCCGAGAAAATGTAGAAAAACACATTTTTTTTCTACATTGACCCGTCCGGGAATCGAACCCGGGACCTCGGAGCAAGCGACACCTTGAAAACCGGTGTGTACGCCACTCCGCCACGGAGGTCGTCGTCGTTTTATGCGTATAAATAAAAAAAAACGTGAACAACACCTTGTTTTGGCCCTAGAGTAAGTAACTACTCAAAGTAGGTACTTGTTTTGTGGAAATACAACGAAGGTACCTCAAACACGCAGACTCGAAATATGAAAAAAAACTACTATTTTTCAACTTTTACTTGTCCGAGAATCGAACTTGTGACTGGCAGGCGACGCCTTGAAAACCGGTGTGTACTTACTTTGGGGTCAGAACAAAATATATTTTATGTGATGTTGCCCAAGTTTATTTAAAAAAAAACACAAAAAATGTGATTGTGGTCACTTTTGCAATATTCCACTTTCCAAAATGTGGAGATTGACGGAACTTTGGATAAAATTTAATTTAGCAAATTAAACAATTCGTCTCGTTGAAGGGATAACTTTGTTTTCTTCGGTTGAAAGAGGTCAGTTGTTAGTCAGTTGCCAAAATAATACATGAAATCTATTGTACAGTTCCCAGCACATACATTTTTGTTGCAAACTAGCACCTATATCAATGACGGTAAGATTGATAAAGGTGCCCCAATGTGTCTGATTGCAGCTGTCGTATGTACTACGCAGGTTACCTCTCAGAAAGGTTACGCTTGTGTTATTTCAATTGTTACGCAATTCAAACTTTAGTTAGGATAGCCAAACTTTGTAAGCACAAACCGATGTTACATTACTTGAACTATTTTGAAACTTAGATTATACCTAATTGTTTGTAAAAACTTTTCTATGAAAACCTTTTAGCGTCGACAATGATAAGAAAGCGACAGATTTTGTAACGTGCTATATAATCTTTTGTCATTGTTTATGGTTCCAACTCAAGTCAACTTTAGTCAATTAGTGTGGTGAGGTAGTCCGTGTAATACGCAAGGGTCTTAGGGTCGAATTCCGGTTGGTTCTAGATAATGAACTTACTTAATTGGTAAGTCGTTATGACTTCTACATGTTCATCATGATGGAATTCACAATTAAAAAGTCTCGTCAGGTAACTAAAATAGGCTTAAGGGGACTACTAGAGCTAAGTGTAAAATCAATTCTTAAAAATCTATAACAGTGTCATTTTAGAAAATTACTTCTAGTATTTATTGAATCATAGTGAACTTTTCATTTAGTTGTTTATAAAGTCAAATTTTACGTTAAAGCCAAAAGCGGCCGCTTTTAGCAATAATGTACAATACGAAAGAATGCCAGAATGAAAAGCAGTTAACAGTGATTCAATAATTCCTAAAGGTAATTTGCTGAAATGATACTGTTCCAGTTTTTTTGAGAATTATTTGTTTAGATAAATAAAATTAAATTAATTGGGGGCAGCATTTAGTTCTAGTAGTCTCCTTAACAATAAGCATAATGACCTACTGCGAAAAAAAATCAATAGATTTTTTTTCTTATTGTTTATGGGCTTCCACTTAGCTTCACCCTGAACCCTGGATTTGCGATGAAGCCTATGATAAAGCAAGCTTGTCCAGAAGCAGCCAGTTATGAAAAGTAGTAGTAGGTATTAAAAAGTCCATTCTATTGGAGTACAATTCATTTTATTACTTGACTAATATTCTTTCCATTCCTACAGATGCCTACGAAAAATTCTTCTCATCCCGTCAAATATCTATTCCTATTTTTTTATTTATATAAATTAGGTCTGGATAAATAAATTATAAGTCAAAGTTCCACCAGTAGAGTACCCGAGTTTTACTAACTCCATTTGATTTGTATACTACCTAATAAATTGTATGTCTGTGTTCTCAAAACGTTTTTCCCCATAACTAATCTTCAAGAATAAGGTGGTACGTGAAAGATTCTGAATTAAGCTCCATGCTACACAGCTAAGGGCCCTGATACACTAGTTTTATATCATACTTACAGGCAAACTGGTAGATCAAAAATTAACTGGTTTCTCCTACTCCCACTTAACTGAATGAAAGACGTCTTAACAAATAGTCTGTGTCCCATTCACAAAAGCAATTTTTTAAAGCGCTGTTTGGCTAGTTATATCCTGTCTAAATTAAAGAAGGCACAAATGAAAATGTACTCTAGTCTTAACTTGTAGGTTTCCAGCCTTCGCCTGAGACCGGATTTGGCGCTGATGAGCGGAGAAATTGCCTTTGAATGGCGTATATTCTGTCAATGTGAGTGCTGTAGAAGGAAGACCATAGACTGAGTAATATTTCAATGAACTTCTAATGAGAGCGGTAAACAATGACACGATAGTAACAGGCTTGCGAAAGGGTTTGATTGTTCGGAGTATGAATCCTATGATCTTGTTAGCTTTCAAAATATTTTGATCGTAATGATCCGTAAAAGAAAGCTTCACATCCAATCCGAGAACCCATTTGATTCCCTTATCTTAATTGATAACCCGTGCTAATCCGGTGTGGACAGCTAGTTTTAAATAAATGTGTTATCACATACTTTGTTCACCCCGCTTGCCACAATACAACGCCCCGTTGGTCTACTGGTTTAAGTACCGACCCAAGATCTTGGGGTCCTGGTTCGATCCCCGGCTCGGGCAAAAACAGTTTCGAATTTTCGAACATTGCTATGATTTGGATCCACCAACCCGGATTTGGTAGTTATGCCTGTACGCATTATTGCTGTGTAAATTAAAATTCAATGATGGAGGTCTTTGCCCTGCAGTGAGATGATTAAAGGCTGCTACTAAATATTGATCTGATCCCAAAGTAAGTAATTACTATGAAAACGAAAAAATTTTGTAAACTAAGTATGCTAACTTAAGCCCTGAATGCTACGTTCTAAAAACTCCAGTGTGCTATGGCTCTTACCGTGCGTCCGCCTCGTCTCACCGCCGGTCGCTGTCTGAATACTAATCGCTGCCAACACGGATACTAAGGATGAGTAAAAGCGGATATTAGGAGAGATCCGGGTGGGGAGTTAGTCCCTGGCTTCACGGGGTGAGGCAGGTATGATATTATCAATACTAGGTGTGAGGTGAATGTGATTTAACTCTATCTTCAGTTTATTTTTATGAAGTTTTTCAGAGAATTAATGATATATACTTAATAAAAATTTTGACCGTGTGAGGGCTATTATAGATGGTTATTATGGGTGTTGTAAAAAGCTGCTCTAGCGCTTCTTTCTACTATTACCGAACTACGCCAACCGTTTTGATTACGGCATATTTTTCTATTTGGAGAAGTCTTTAGATTTCTATTGATCTGATGTAGACTGATTACGATGATACAGCGTTTCAAGGTGTGGCTCTTCTGTTTTTAGCATGTGACTATCCTCCAAGATTGTCTGATATCACAGTTTTCTAAGCCACCTATTATAGGCCTCTGACGTAATTGTTTTTACGACATCCATTTCAAGACATAAGCTGGGACAAACGATTTAGCCTGCCATCTAAAGCACGGCTATAAACTGCCGCCTCTTTTTTTGTTTTCACAGGAAAAATGCATTACCTATACCTACTGCTTCAGGGGCAACAGTAGGTTTTGTGGGAATGTCTTGTCAGAGAACAGCAGCATTAACCACTGTTCGTCCGACAAGTAACCACTAAAAGACCCGCGATGTACTACGCAACGTATGTTGGCAATGCATGTGGGCCGTATATGACGTCTTCCATGCATCATCTATCTACGTACGGCTATGCCAGGCCTCAGGTATAGGGAATAGGGGATCCTGTACCTACACTACGACTCTACCTTAGACTAGCACGCCTAATAGACCGCTAGAGGAGGGAAGTCGAGTTCGTCGTATGCCTTCTCAACCTTCCCCATCTACGACTTCAGGTCGGGTCTGAAAGGCAACCTCGCCAACCAATACCTTGGCCACCCCTTGCAACGGCAGT
Organism: Anania crocealis; assembly: GCA_949315895.1. Taxonomy (NCBI): domain Eukaryota; kingdom Metazoa; phylum Arthropoda; class Insecta; order Lepidoptera; family Crambidae; genus Anania; species Anania crocealis. The sequence continues at coordinate 2,815,882 of OX438858.1, read as the reverse complement.
GTATTGCAAAAGGCCGCCATAGTCTCACGCCCACTTGCCGCTCAGCATAGCTCCAACTATACTGGGAAGCGAGCGACCACCACCAACCACGGAGCCGGCCCACGGCAACACCGCTGTCACGCTAGAAAGCGTGACGGCCACAACAGGCCACGAGCCGAAGGCCGCTGCTACCATCTAGCAGCACGAGCAGGCAGACTCTACCCCCCACCACGCTCTGCCGTCACGGAGACGCATTCAACTGCGGGCTGCCCAAGCCCACTGGATACGCCTCCCGTGTGGGTTCCTCTTGGTTCACTGCAGCATATTATTAGACTACCGACCCTGCTGAAAGAGAAGATTCAGAAAATATCGTATAAAAAGACCCGACTGGGAATCTAAACCGGGTCCTTTGCGCAGAAGGTGGTCCATTGCACCACTACACCAACTGGGTTGTCACGTAGGTATGGTGTGGCGGGCGAGAAGTAGTTGAACTATTACATTTTAGCCTGCAATACAATCCGCAAAACGTTGTGTAAGAGCAAATAATCATTTATTTTCTTAGCCAATGAAGATGTCTCCTAACCAGACCCGACCCATTTTTTTATTATCACAATAATCAAACATGCGGCCGCTACCCCGATTGCAACCGCCACAAATAAAGTCCTCAGATAATAAGCCTGGCTAATTTTCCCCGGCGAGAATGGCCGAAAAACAGTTTTATCTCACCCATAAGGCCACTAAGGAAGTAATTCCGCAGAACAAAGGGTCCAATCGTCCACAGTCCCAGAAAATTAGTGATGTCAACCTACCAAAGTTGTATCGATAATTGATATTTAGTAACAATGTTGAACCACTAAGTTGGTGTAATGTAATTATTTCAGTATTTTCTTCGTATATGTAATGGTTTGCAATGTCAATCACCGTTTTGGTATCTGCAAAACTAGTAAATAGAGCAAAGGTAATTTAAAATATGTGAATACATCAAATAGTATTTATAGCGTTATGTATTTCTTCTTTATCATCTTAAATACTAAAATTAACTGTTTTTCAAAGTGATGAAGCAGTTTGAAAAACAGTTAATTTTAGTTCTAGTATGATTGAATCATGGGTCCTTTCAGATTTATCATTAGCTATTTCTTTGAATCGTACGCCAATCTAATTATTAAAACAAAAATTATAAAAAAACTCTACAATGATTGGTCTTGTACTTAGTTGTACAAGACCGATATTATGTCCCGAATCCCTTCTTATAGAAAAATACCAAGCATCGCTTTCATGAGGTATTCCTTTAAGAATATTTCGCTCATTTGCGACAAGAACGTGTTAACGCAAATACGTATCGTTATGGAATAATGATGAACTACTTGCTGCTAAAACGCAATATTTCTAGCGCCGAAAATGACCGAGTAATGAGGGAAAAGGTCGGCGACTATCGGTTTAGCGCCATCTCTTTCCGCCCCTAAGTTTAATGCAAGATCGTTTCACGTCAGTTGTCGCCGCTCGCTTGAGAAGGAAATTGCTGCCCGATTGCGGCAAAAACATAACAGCTCATGGTGTCACGGTTTTGATGAAAAGGTAAATTACAGCTTTTTGTTTTTTTAGTGATTTATTTTTGCAGCTATAACGGGACATTTGTGTGTGGGTCATTATTGTAGTAAAAATAGTAATCGCATGCGCTATAGTTTACATAGGATTGTACCGTTGTTGCTGAAATAAATAATATTTTTTGTTGGTTAATATAAGATGTTCCGTTACAGTTGATAATAAAAGTACAAAATGTTTGGTCTTAATGTTGGTTATCTCAAGTTAACACATTCCTGATATAAAATAATGAATTTTTATAACGAATAGCTTACAATGTTGCATTATAAATGATAGAAACCTTGTCTAATTACAATTTATTTTTCAGATGGAACCACGGTCTAGGAAGATTTTAAATTTAATGAACATTCACGTAAGTTAGAAAAATGAAAAGATAATACCGACTCTCGAAATACAAATGAATTAAACAATCAAATTATTTTTTAACATGCGAATCAGCACCGGAAGAACAACAACTACAATGTAACCGGCCTCGTTGTGACTCGACTAGTTCTTGAGCGGCAGCTCTTCTTCATCATCGACACCATCAATTATTGAAGGTATGTTCACTTATAATAACAATATTTTTATTCACAGTGCACACAAATAAGTTTCATTTAATAAATCACGAAGTATAGTATTTTTTAGGTTTGTGGGAATCACAATGAGCAACAATATTATTATAACTTATGAAATTTAAGAATTAGTATGATGTATGATGATTTCCTGGCGTATACAATGAAGTGTTCTCTCTCTCTCTCTCTCTCTCTCTCTCTCTCTCTGTCTATGATGATAATTTTAGTTTCTGTATTTTAATGATAGCGCTATGCCCCAGTATTGTTATAATAAATAAAAAAAATAAACTTTTGCTGCAGACTCTGACGACTCCTTGAAGGATCCTGACTACTAATTGGTTCAAGATCAACGAAGAATTGAGAGTTCTAGTGAAAGTGAAGATAAAGATATAATTATGGACGACAATGAAAATCCTAATATGACTGATATACCTACTTACTATACAGACTGATGACAAACAAAAAAAACGAGAACACAACAAATATAATACAAGATACGATTTTAAATGAAGAAATAGATAACACAGCTAAACAAATGATGACAAGAAATGAAGATAGAATGAGACAAGAAATGCTGGATGCCATTGCAAGCCTCGTGCCCACAGGAAGAGAAACACCAACATTTGTATCTGAAAATAGATATCCGACTGCAGACTTACAGATGAGCACCAATAAAGAAACACCTGCTAAAAAAGAATCAGAAAAACCGTTATATTTAGAAATTGAACCTAAAAATCAACTACCGCCTGCAGACTAGACGTACTGTTTAATGCTAAAAGATGTTTAAAAATAATTTAAGCGTACTCTTGTTACCGCGAACCCGCGCCTAGTAAAAATAGTGTCATGTCATGTTCATAGATGGCGCTGTATGGAGTTGACTCGCGATATCATTTGGATTTTTTGGGTTTACATAGAGTATTCATTTTGGTTTTCATTAAAGTTATATTAGCCTACGAAAAGTATTCTTATTTATCGTGTGATAGTAGTGAATATAGTGTAAAGTGAAAATTTGGCCCTTAACGAGCCGGATTTAGTGATTGGTGATAAGTGACTAATGGATTGCAGTGAAGTGAATTTTAGGGATTTGGTTTAAGTGTAAGGAATACTAGAATAAACTGTAAGTAGAAAGACTTCTATTAATAAAGTGAAAAAAAAAAAGACAACATATCTAAAAACTCAGTGTAATGTGCAATTCAGTGTTTCAAGACTTAGAATAATTTGAGTAAATTTTATATGAAAAAATAAAATAAAATAAAGACAGTATAATTTTGAAGACTTTCAACACTTAGAAAATTTTTTATGAAACTTGTATGAGCAAAAGACTTAGTACAATTTTTAACAGTTATGGTTTTGTGATGTGATTAGCATAAAAAAAAAAGTGACTTTATATTTTATCTAAAGTGAACTCTAACATATAATATACACAGCAAGAAGTCGTTAAAAATGGGTCTTTCAGAGTTATTACGTACACAAGGGGATTTATCTGAACAAATAAGTAGAAGTTCATCTAATTACAAAAAATCTAAAACCAGAGTAACTAAAGCGTATATAGAAACTAGATTAGAGTTGTTAGAAGAGAATTTCAAAAAATTCAAAAATAACCATTCAGAAATACTAGAATTAGTTACAACAGACGACAAAAGAGACTTAAAATATTTTAAAGAAGATTTTTATTATAACTGCGAAGATGAGTATGTAGAATTAAAAACTCTTATGAAGGAACATTTAGAAGAAATGGCCCCTAAATCACAAACAGCTACTGAAAGTTGTGCATCATTTAGCGGTACCAGTAAACAGTGTTTAAGAACAAAATTGCCTGCAATAGAAATACCATCTTTTTCGGGGAATTATAATGAGTGGACAAGTTTTTCCGATTTATTTAAGTCAATGATTCATGACAACTCAGAGTTAAGCAATATTGAAAAATATCATTATTTAAAAAGCAATCTCAAGGGTGAAGCTGAGTTACTGTTGAGACAATTTCCTTTGACTGAGGCAAATTATGCTAAGGCTCTGGAAATGCTGGAGGCTAGATATAATAATAAGAGGCTTATAGTACACGCACATATCACACGTTTAATAGGTCAGAAGAAACTTTCGTCAGAGTCCGCAAAGGGGATACGCGCATTATTGGATACCACAAGTGAATCATTAAATGCACTAAATAATGTGGGCGTATCAACTACTAACTGGGACCCTCTTGTTACACACATCATTGTCACTAAACTAGACAGTGAAAGTCATCGACTATGGGAGCAACAATTAGGAGGCACACGAGATATTCCGACTACAAAACAGCTACTGGATTTCATAGATATGCGATTTAGAACACTTGAGTCATTACAGATTACTTCCTTGAAAGAATCAACGAATCGCACTCCACTGATAAAAACATTTAAAGCGAGTACTGAACCAGTATGTACACTCTGTAGCGAAGATCATTACATACACAGTTGCAAAGAGTTTACGAAGTTGAGTCCAGAAGAACGACGAGACATTGCTAAGGAAAAACAGCTATGTTTCAACTGTCTTATACCAAGACACAGCGTTAGATTTTGTCGACAGAACACATCATGTAAGATTTGCAAGAGACGTCACCATTCACTTCTGCACTTAAATACGAGTACTACGGAGACGCAACAATCGCATGCCACCCAAGTTGGAAAAGATGAGGAAGAGGTCGAGGATGATGATTCAGCCCAGTTAGCAGTATACAAAGCTGATATAACTGGAACACAGGTCTTATTGGCTACGGCAATGGTACGGGTTAGAGGTAAAAATGGTAAAAAACACACATTAAGAGCGCTGATCGACCAAGGATCACAGGCATCGTTTATCACTACATCTGCAGCTCAATGTTTAGGGTTACACAGGGAGCATGTATACAGCCGAATTACAGGAGTTGATTCGAGGCTCAGCACTGTCTCTAAGGAAGTCGTAGGGTTTAATCTGTATAGTTTACTAGATGACAAGCCAGTTGTTGATATAAAAGCTCATGTTTTGAAAACCCTTGCTTCTATTTTACCTCGAAAAGAGATAAAGGTAACTTGTCCTTCGGAAATAATTGAATTGCCGTTAGCCGATCCCACATTTTATCGTCCTAGTGGGATAGACCTTCTCTTAGGCGCAGAGGTTTACGCACAAATTTTGAAAAATGGAATTAAAAGGTATGGTTCGATTTTAGCACAGAATTCGCAGCTGGGTTGGCTCATTTCAGGAAAAGTTGGTTCCCATCCTGAAACGAATGAGATACTTGTTATGCACAGTCAACTTCAGACAGATGATTTACTGCAGCGATTCTGGGAATCGGAAGAGTTACACTCGAAAAATCGCACACAGACTGCAAGTGAAACACAGTGTGAGAAGATTTTTGAAAGAACTCACTCTCGCACTGATTCCGGGCGGTATATAGTTGCTCTACCATTTTCGACCGATAATGGAACACCGCTCGGTGAATCGCGAAGCCTTGCTGTTAAACGCTTGCTGCATATGGAACGTAGGTTTCAGCGAGATAAAGAATTTCAGCAGCGTTATCGAGATTTCATGGATGAGTACGAGGAACTAAAACATATGAAAAAAGTTCCCTTGGCAGATTTATCTAAATCTAATGTTTGTTATCTTCCGCACCATGGGGTTCTTCGAGAAGAAAGTACAACTACAAAGCTTCGTGTCGTTTTTGATGGCTCCTTAGAAACTAGTACGGGAACTTCATTAAATGAGACATTATTAATAGGACCATCTCTTCAGCATGACATTCGTGACATCTTCTTACGTTGGCGGAGACATAGAATATGTATAGTAGCTGACATCCAACGTATGTACCGACAAATACTCGTGAGATCAGAAGATCAGGATTACCAAAGAATTGTATGGAGAAAGAGTCCTGCTGACCCAATTAGTGAATATCGGTTGTGTACAGTTACGTATGGCACGTCCTGTGCTCCGTATCTTGCGATTAAAGTGTTGAAGCAGTTGGCAAATGATGAACGCAGTGAATTTCCTAACGCCGCAAGTGTTTTAGAGAGTGATTTTTATGTGGACGACCTACTATCTGGATGTGATTCAGAAATTGAAACTATTGAGTTGTGTAAAGATTTAATTAATTTGTTAGAAAAGGGAGGTTTTGTTTTACACAAATGGGGTTCAAATTCAACAAATGTATTGAATTGTTTACCGAAGGATGACAGCCTACCACAGGAGTCATTTGATATCAAAATGGAAAATTCTGTTAAGGCTTTAGGGGTTAAATGGAATCCGAAAGGTGATAATTTTGAACTCAATATATTTTTTTCTAAAAATGTAGTTCAGAAACTAACTAAACGTGTCGTGCTTTCTGATATAGCTAAAATCTATGACCCCCTTGGTTGGTTGTCTCCAGTGGTTATTGTTGCTAAGATATTTCTACAAAAATTATGGCTTCTTGGTGTTGGTTGGGATGACGAACTTCCAGTTAGTTTTCAGTCCGAATGGTCATCATTTAAAGATCAAGTAAACCACATGAAAACTATTTATTTACCACGTTGGATTGGAATTTCTAAAACAAATCAAAGGGTTGAAATACATGGCTTCTGTGACGCTTCGAACGCAGCCTACGCCGGAGTTGTTTATGTTCGTATAATCGATAGTTCTGGAGTTTTAGTTAAAGTATTAGCAGCCAAAACCAAGGTAGCGCCTATTAAACAAGTCTCGATCCCTCGTTTAGAGTTATGTGGGGCTGTGCTGACAGCTAAATTAATGGACAGGATTAAGACTTGTTTAAATGTACCCGATGAGAATGTGTATGGATGGACTGATTCTACCATAGTTCTGGCTTGGTTGCAACGACACCCTAATTATTGGAAAACATTCGTGGGAAACCGCGTAGCAGAAATTTTAAATGTTACTCAGCCTAGTCAGTGGCATCACGTCAACTCTAAAGATAATCCTGCAGACTGTGCTTCAAGAGGGATCGTCCCTTCACAACTGTCTGAACAGGAACTATGGTGGGATGGGCCACATTGGTTACATTCTGCTGACGAAATTGTATTGAATAATGAATTGCGCGAAACTGATTTAGAATGTAAGGTATCCACACATACCGTGAAAATTGATGATCTACATAGTGAGGTTTATATACACAATTTTTCGACTTTGATGAAATTAACAAGAGTTGTTGCATATTGTCTTCGATTCGTTAAAATTTGTAAAACAAAACTTCAGTTTAAACTAAACAGTCAACAAGTTAATATGCAAAATGAATTTCCGCAATATCTGACTTCTTGTGAACTAAACCTTGCTATGATTTGTTGTATAAAGATTTCGCAAAATTGTTTCTTTTCTGATGAAATTACTGCACTGAAGCAGGGGCAAGGTATTTCCAAGAAAAGTCCTTTATATTTTTTACAACCTTTTCTCGATGAGAATCAATTGTTAAGGGTTGGCGGTAGGTTGAAAAATGCCCCAATACCTCGTGATGCTAGAAACCCATTTGTTATTTCAGGTAAGTCTCATTTAGCAAAATTAATAGTTGATCAAACACATAAAAGGACTTTGCATGGAGGACCCTTGCTTATGCTAAATGTTATTCGCGCTAACTATTGGATAACAAGGGTTAAGTCTTTAGTTAAGTACCATGTCAGAAAATGTATTGCATGTATAAGATATTCTCCAAGGTTTTCTACTCAACTAATGGGGAACTTGCCAGCAGCCAGGGTAACTATATCAAAGCCTTTTTCTAGTAGTGGTGTGGATTTTGCTGGACCCTGCTATTTAAAATCCTCTAAGCTTAGAAATTCAGCTTCCCTTAAGGCTTATATTGCCGTATTTATTTGTACAGTTACAAAGGCTATACATTTAGAACTTGTTTCGGAATTATCTACAAACGCCTTTATTGCTGCTTTTAAAAGGTTTACTTCTCGCAGAGGCCACTGTGCACATTTATACTCTGATTGTGGTACTAATTTTATTGGTGCAAACTTTGAGCTCGCTAGAATGCTAAATAAATCCAAAGCTTCCCTTCCTGTTGAGTTAAGAGAGCTTCTGGCATCTAGTGGTACTGAATGGCATTTTATTCCTCCAGGATCAGCCCATTTTGGGGGTTTATGGGAATCAGGAGTACGGTCTACTAAACATCATATACACCGTGTAACAGGGGATGCTAGGCTTACTTTTGAAGAATATAATACATTGTTAGCTCAGATAGAATGTTGTCTGAATTCTCGTCCAATTTCAGCTTTGAGCGACTCAGTAGATGACTATACTGCATTGACTCCTGGTCATTTCTTAATGTTTGGACCACCTTTAGTGGTTCCACATGAAAATGTTATTGATATTCCTATCAGCAGACTTAATCGTTGGCAACATGTAGAACAAATTTTGCAGTCGTTTTGGAAAAGGTGGACTCAGGAATATTTAGTAACCCTTCAAAATAGATACAAATGGTCTTCCCCTCAGAATTCTCTTAAGGTAAACGATTTAGTTATTGTTAAAAACGAAAGTTTGCCACCTTCGAAAAGGTTATTAGGGAGAGTGATCGAGATTCACCCTGGTAATGATGGTTTGGTACGCGTAGTGACAGTTAAATGTGGTAAAACTATATTAAAACGTGCAATTACCAAAATATGTTTGCTTCCTATAGAACCCTAATTTAAAGGACTAAGTCGTCCTTGGCTGGCGGCAATGTTTAATGCTAAAAGATGTTTAAAAATAATTTAAGCGTACTCTTGTTACCGCGAACCCGCGCCTAGTAAAAATAGTGTCATGTCATGTTCATAGATGGCGCTGTATGGAGTTGACTCGCGGTATCATTTGGATTTTTTGGGTTTACATAGAGTATTCATTTTGGTTTTCATTAAAGTTATATTAGCCTACGAAAAGTATTCTTATTTATCGTGTGATAGTAGTGAATATAGTGTAAAGTGAACACGTACAGAAGAGCACTAATTGAGAAACAACGCCAGCAAAAAAAGCAAAAAAAGACCATTTAATGAATCAATTGCACCTAAAAATCAACTACCGCCTGCAGACGTACAGATTAGCACAAATAAAGATCCTACACCTACAAAAAAAGGGAAAAAAAGACCACTGAATAAAGAAAAATGGAAAAAAATTATTAATAAACAGTTAAGAAATGCAGGACAGTCCTATGAATCAAAAGTCAGGTTTAAGCGAAAGTTACACAATAACTTCGCTAAAATATCTTTCATTTTGTAAAACAAAATACATAAATAAACAGTTTTCTACGACAGTAACGTGTCTTAATTAAAATGTTCCATACATTTAGATTACAGATTATCAATAAAAACGTAACAATACGACATAACTTGTAAAGGTTTAGATTTTTATTCAAATTTTTTTCAAGAAAAACGGTACATATCTGTTTGTTATGCAATACTGCAATTTTTTTACAAGAATAACGCAACAAGGAGGACCCTTTTTTAAATAAATAATCATAATAAATTTAATAACTGACTTAATGGTCTGAATGCAATTTGATCCAAAAAAACGAAAACCTTGAAGTTATGTTGTATTGAGCTGAATAGTCTTAACATATTAATTAAAAAGTTACAGGAATTTTAAACTTTCAAATGCGTTTTACCACAAATTGAGATTTTTACTTTGTCATGTTCTTGTCGCAAATGAGCGATTTGTAAAATGTCTTCACCAACTTATATATTTTGCCATACTGTATCTTAGTACGTACTAGTTTTACACATTAATACAATGAACAACATTGCTCTAATATTAAGCAACCAAAATTTAATTTTATCGATATAATCGACAATCAAAATGCACCACTGAAGAAGACATTCGCAGATCGGCTCGGGATAACCAACTGGCACAAGTTGTACACGCAAATTTCGCATTGTCCGAACTTGGGTGGCAACTCGAACTGATTAATCTTGGGTCCGCAAGCGATGTACGCTCGGACTATAGAATAAACATTCAGTGTCTTGGAGACGTATTTCCGAAACATGATATATTAATTTTAATCCCTCGATCGTGAGTTATTCCAGACACAATTGAAATCAGTTGTTATCGTGGCACCCGAGTGCCTCCTGGGGGTTGAGGGATTAAACTTAAGGAGGGACCAAATCATCTACAAAAGTAGTTCAGTTGCTAGTTACTGATGTTTACGTTTTGTAAAGCAGGCTAAATTACCGTTGTTTTGTTGATAAATATGACTAATTTTGTTTAGATCCGTATAGTTATTTTTTACTTTAAAAACCTGTGATTAAGTACGAGTGAATGGAACTAAATTAAAGTTTATGTTAAGTAATTATGTAACTGCCTTATTAAGTATTTTCTGTTTGTAGAATTTAAAAACAACGAAACAGTATTTTTTATGTTGACAAAAATATTTGTAAATTATTTTTGATTTCCACGAGAAATAAAATCGGAACTTTCGATTAACTTACCATCGTTCACTCATCATTAATTAACTGTATCTATTAAAATGTGTTTTCACAAGTATAAAAGAAAAAAATGTATCCTGTTGCATTATCGTCATCGCTACTAATATTATAAATACGGCAGTAAGTCTGCCTGTTACTCTTTCGCGCCTTACTACAGAACCGATTTTAATGTTTATTAGTTAATAGATTAATTAGACGATAAGAAAGGACATAGGCAGTTTCGTATCCCACTGCTTGGTGAACAATTCCGCCTGTGTCGGTAGTTCACGCGGGCAAGAAGCTAGTAAATAGATATGTTCTTTATAATTTCTGTATTTGAAAATCCAGCCTTTTTCTGAGGAAAGCTCGCTGCACTTTCACACATAGGTAAGCCAAAAGAGAAAAGATATTTTTTTAATTACGTGACGCGATTAAATAACTTCTATTGTTTTTTCCAATTATTATTTTAATATTTTTTCCTTCGTCTCAAAATAATAGTCTACATACGGTAAGACATATCTTCTGAGCATCGCAGCCATTTTTCAAAACGGCCAATATTTCCGAGACTTCAGTCCGGCGTGTTTTCTGGCGTATATTAATGTCACATGAACGAGCGATCGAGCGATATATCAGTGAAATATCGACTCGTTTATACGTTGAATCTAGCTAAGAAATTCTTTTGTATAATAAGAAAGCTAAGGAACAGTACTGCAGTCGATCGGAGTATTAAATAGTGATTAAGTTTTGCAAAAAACGAAGCAATTCATCATTATTATCATTTGTTGGATTTAACTCTTTCCAATTATTTTAAACCAAAAAAAATCGTCCTCAATTTGGTGAATACATTTTCATAAATTGCTTTTTTTGTATGTTTCATATTATTTGACTAGCTGTTCCCCGCGACTTCGTCCGCGTCAATTTTTGTTATTATGAACGCGATTATTTATGCAACATTTTTCACTGATGCTTCGCTCCTATTGGTCGCAGCGTTATGTTATATAGCCTAAAGCCTTCCTCGATAAATGGACTATCCAACACAAAAAGATTTTTTCAAATCGAACCAGTACTTCCGGAGATTAGCGCGTTCAAACAAACAAACAAACAAACTCTTCAGCTTTATAATATTAGTATAGATAAAGCAGACGGTCTCGGTCTATAGTTCAAAGTTGGTTTTATTTAAATACGCAAAAAAGCACTCTGAATAGTATTAGAATTTTTTTAAGTCTTCAATACGTTATTAGAAATAGACAGTGGGATATTTACATTCACTGTAGAATTTATAATAGATAGTATTCACAAACCAAGTATAAACGCTTGAAACAATATTATGAGTTACGCGGTATCTCATCGGTTTTTCCTGGACTAAGTGTAGGGAACGCCTAACTAAAACAATGTAAAGACTTACGCGATATCTCAAAACAGGCGTCAGAAGCAAAGTGTCGCAACTCTAAAATTTTGTTTCGCAAAGTTATGATAACAGTAGCGGGAATCGAGGGGACGAAGTTAAAATGGCCGCGTGGCAGTGTTGTGAGGTATCGCCGTCCCGGGAAATCTTTTATCGAGTTACGCCATTATCCAGCCACCTCTGGGACGCTGGGCCAGTCTGCGGTAATGGGGATCACGAATTGGCGAATCTGGGGTCTTTGATGCAAGTTTATCTATACTAATATTATAAAGCTGAAGAGTTTGTTTGTTTGTTTGTTTGAACGCGCTAATCTTAGAAGGTACGGGTTCGATTTGAAAAAATATTTTTGTGTTGGATAGTCCATTTATCGAGAAAGTCTTTAGGCTATATAACATCACGCTGCGACCAATAGGAGCAAAGCATGAGTAAAAATTGTTGCAAAAATAGTCACGATCATAATAACAGAAAATGACGCGGACGAAGTCGCGGGCGACAGCTAGTTTGATAATAAAGATAGTGATTAAGAGCAAGCTATTAAAAAAAACCTGTTTAGTACTAGACTATAATTATCCCACTGCAAGGAAAAGGCCTCCGTCATTGAATTCAAATTAACACAGCATTGGAGGGTACTGGCATAATCACCACGCTTGCCAAATTCGGGTTGGTGTTCACAAACCCGAGCAGTGTTCGAAAATTCGAAACTTTTTGCAGCCTGGCCTGGGGATCGAACCCCGTGGTCTTGGCTCGGTATTTAAACCACTAGACCAACGGAGCTCTGGAAAACCTGTTTTACTTTTGTGTATTTTTATTGATTTTGATTGATTTGTTTCTAGTAAATATTTATTTCTGTCTTAAAGATTTTTTCGTTCACAGTGTAGGTAATTAGTTTCTGAAAAAAAGTCAAGAATTACCTCGAAGTGCAAAAACTATACTTGTATATAAATTTTAAAAGCTATGTCGGTTGCCTTATTTAAGCCTTTAACTGCCGAAGTACTAGACACAATTAAAATTTTATTGTTTGGAGGTCACCGGTGACGCCCATGGCGCTCAATGTGTTAAAAAAAATTGCTTGCTGACTGACCTTTTGAGATGAGCTATTATGCTATAATTAGAGAAAGAAGAACTACTTGTACGATTAGCGATAGCGATTTCCTCCAATGTTTCGGATATACCAGATTGCGATATTCATAGTAATAAATATCTTTACCTATCTTGAGTGCAGCTTAAAAACTATGATAGCGAAAAGGAATAAAAAAAATAACATTCATATTTTTGACAGCTCCACTAAAGATTTAAATTAAATATCTGACATCAGACAAACAACCGACGTCAGCTGTTAAGGAAGCGACGCTAGAAGTTTTAAATATTTTCTGCTACTCTTTGTGTATTTTTTTTACCTACTTTTAGTAAAATTATTTCTAAATTTATTTTTGTTTCTTCTTTACAAACATACTCCCAATCTCTCGTACCAGGTAACACTGTTTATTGCGAGTTAATGTGTATTGTCGGTCGGCACGTGTTCTGTATTATCTATCAGACAGAATCATAATGTCGCCGGTTGCGGAGTCTTGCTAACTATAATTGATATAAAATAGTTATTGTCACATAAGGTTTATTTGGCTGTAATTTATATTTTGATATAAGGATGTCGCAGAAAATAACAGAAAAAAAAATAGAGGATAAATGTTTTTCTATTGAAGGTTAAGTTTAATTAGCCGTTATTTGTAATCAGTAACTGTAATTTATATTCAGTTATAAAATTACCGCAGAAATTACAAAAAAAAAACTAAAAAATAAGAAATTAATATATACTCATTGAGGCTGGATTTATTTAGCCGTAATTTTTTAATAAGTTAAAAAATTTGTAAAAAAAAAAAAAAAAAAATTACCTAAGAAAATAATAAAAAATGTCTTGAGGGGTCAAAAATACGTAAGGTGAATAATAATATAAAAATCACAGCAAAATTCACAGCATCACCAGCCTACATACGAGTATCTCCACTTATAAAAATAGGCCTTTTCAATAAGCTATGCCATAATCAACATGTTTGGCAAGCGGGTCGATATTGCAGTAAGGCAAAGGGCTCTTTTATTGTTACGCATGCGGGTGGCGCGCATTTCGGGTATGTACATTGGTAGCTTTATTTGATAGATCACTCGTGCCCAGTATCATTTATCAAATATAGCCTGCAATGTAGGTGAAATGCGTGCCACCCGCAATGCGGACCCGCGTGACGGTGACCATCTTCTACTGGAAGTACTCCTTTATTTGCTTCTTACGATACCCATAGTGGGATAGTGTTATTCTACATATTTTTATGTCAATACCAGACTGTTTCCTTGACTTATACCATTAAATCTTTGATTCGATAATAAAACTTCATTGTACTTCCAATTTAACTTCGATTGTTGACATACGAGTATCATTATGTTGGTTTTTTTTTTGCTAATTTACGAGTACTCTCTATTTAACTGGTATGAGAGGAGTACTCACTGTGGTATAATATGTCAATTTAAGTACTTAAATATTTAGGTGTTCCTCTAAATGAAATATTGCAAAAAGTTGCTACTTTTTTATCAACAATGAATCGTTGCTTTTTGTAATTTCCGTCTGTCCGTCTGCAGTTCAAATAATGTTAATAGGCTGTAGAAGCTGTAATACGGATTGCGCATGGAAAATTAATAATATTAAATTTAGTTTGTTTCTCTCTTCACAATACATTTAAATTAAATGTATAGGTAAGGAATTGTTCAAGCTAATAGGGGTTAAAGTATAAAATTGCCGATTATTTTACAACTTTTTATTTTGTTTATAGCTCTTAAGTATAGTCATATTATTGCGTAATTCTTTTTGGATTGTATCAAAAACTAAATAAAGTAACTATTGACTGAAAAAAAAATGCAATACTAGTGCCTATTACTTCAAAGGAAGTCGTTGAAAAGACCCCTTACAATGTGTCAGCTGACCTTCTTGCTTCAATTAAGTATATTTGTATTATATACTTTGATTTTCAGAAATTTAAATACTATAATGCGTAGCTTTATAACCATCTAACTTTTACCTTTAATTGCATCGAAAACGGTTTAGGCGCTATTACAAAAACTAAAAAATTGTTAGTATGGAAAAATGACTTTTCTCGATTTCGTCCATACAAAACGGCAATTTCATACTTAAACCCCTAATATTACAGTGATATGATAGGACATGAGACCCATGTCGTTTTTAGGGATTAGTGCATATTTTTTATTAATGATGGGCTTGCTTCAGGGTTCAGTACCCTGAAGTTGAGAGGAAGCCTACAATGGAGCGAGCTTACCCAGAGGCGCTCTGGAAATCCCGCACAACGACAAAACACAGCGAGTGCTGTTTGGCGTCGGACTCTGGCAGGATGGAGGACGCAAGCCAAGCCTTGATTATGTTTTATATATAATCAACTTTAAAAAACAGCTTATAATCGCATCAACAAACTTGAACTAGTACTTTATTCCACAGCGACTTGAAGACTTCCGTGGTGGAGTGGCGTACGCACCGGTTTTCAAAGTATCGCCTGCTCCAAGCTACCTTGTTCGATTTCCAAATGGGTCAAACAAAGAAAGAGTTTTTCTATATAATGTTTTTCTATATATTAAGATAGAGACAACTCAATTTTTTTAAATTTTCAGAACTGTCATTTCATGCAGGCTACTTGTAGTAGGTAGCTATGTCTGTAAATGCTTCAGATATTTACACAACACCATAATAGAACCAAAATCCTTGACATAGCCTCATACTTTAATTTCCCACCACGGATTTCATAAAAATTGTTCATACACTATCCGCGTCTCATAAAAGGGGAGTAAATAAGCGGAAAGTGACGTCCCCAATGATCCCGGGTCCCGCACTTTGCGCCAGATTTCCCGGGACGGTCGTTTATCCTGGGACTAGCGCATGCGCAAACTATAATAGAGAAGCCATGAAAATATTATGAAGCATATTTCTATCGGAGCAATAGGAATAAAATGAATAGAGATATTAAAATGTGGAGATTAAAGCTGTGTTGTTGGTAGAACATATTTCAAAGAAACAAGAATTGAGGCTTCAAACTTTTCTTGTTGCATTTTAACACTTAGAACAAAACACGAATTAAGAAAATTCCGTAATTATGGGATATTATTGTTGTGATGGACTTAGTATTTAAATCTAACTTATTTAAATTTGTCTAAGGCATTAAATCATTATAGCACTTAACAATTATGATTACGATGGATAAAAAATATGAATCTGAAGTACCCTTCAAAACATGCTTCACGAGACTAAACTGCAATTGTATTAGTTAAGGATGGTTAAGGTAAATAGTATTTTACCTTCCCGGGATTTTCAATTCGATTGCACGAAATGCCTACAATCTTACTCAATTAAGGTTCTTACTGAAAATTCTGTCAAGTTTTACCAATAAGTAATATGAATCCAGATAATAATTTCAATTGATTTCCGTCCTAATTCTTTAAGTTAATCAGCAAGTTTCATCAAATATTAGTTTAAAATTATTAGGGCTTGAAATAAAAAATAATATGCTTTTTTCTATTCCAAGCACTTAAAATTTTCCCGGTTAAATAGATGGGGTACCATGTGAATGATATATTACGCTCGGATGTTGTATTTGTTGTTGTATTTTGCAGTAACAAATTGTATTTGGTTTTTACTGGATTTAAAAAAAAAATGATTTGCCGTAAACTACACGTAAAATGGTGCGGGAAACCTGTACGGGCGAGAGAATTGAAAAATAGGTATTTGTAAAATCTATTGCTGTCGCGCAGTGCCAAACGCCTTCACCGCAGAGTGTGATAGAGACAACTGCTTCTTGGACCGAAAATACCTATTAAAAGCACACCAAATCAACGTTTCGTAGTCTCCCGATTACTTTTCCAAAACTAGACCGATTTAAATAATTTTTTCATTAAAAACTAAAGAAAGGCTTTGGCAGTGTTCGTATATTTACCATTTTTTTCTAAAATTTAGCCAAATTTGTTTTCTGGGTGTTTGAAGACAGCGGAATATCTGGAGAATTTTTTCGATTTTTGAGAGCTCATACCTTTTTTTTAATAAATTTATGAAAAAGCAGAAAACATAGAAACATGCTACTAGTTGCCATAGATTTTTGCAATAAAAATTATTGCTCTACTGGCTTTATCCAGGGAGGAAACAGAGGACTACGTTTGTATGGAAAAACGGCCCTTGTATTTCCTCTTAAGACTCCGGATTTAGTCAGCTCATATTGCTTAGATAGGAACATTACTGACGATAAAAAATTGAGGCAGTACCTAGTTCTTTATATTTTTATTCACGAACACTATAAACTATAAAGTAATAATATATAAAAATATGGATTTGAATAACGTTTATATAGGAATAAACGCAACATAAATCCATTTACATAGTGTTTGCGTAACAATAATATATTATGTCGTTTATTATACTTTGATTTAAACAGGTTCCATACATTTTCCTTGTCATAGATGATGCAATTTCATTAGTATCCTTGAAATTGGGAGACCATAAGATTCCGCATAGTTCTGACAGAGATCTTGCTAAAATAGTTCCGCACTTATGAGATGCCTTACTGTGACGCAAACTATTCCACTACGATATTAACTCAAGTGCAGTTTCTTGCTTCCCTGTATAATTTTGGATTGAATATAGACTCTCCTGAAAATGGCACACTAAACTGACACTGGAAGTATCTTAATAATAGACATTTCGATAAAAATAATAGGACGCCTGTGGCCAGGACCAATCTACTCTCTAAGACGCCACTTGTCCGTACAATTTTTATTGTGAACCAAGTTCACGAGAGGATCGACGTGTTCTAGGAAAACTTGAGTGATCTCGCAAAATGTATTTTATATGTTGTTTGCTATTTAAATTAATCGTTATTTTTAAGTTTTGTAATGACGTTTTGCCCTTTCTATCGCATTAGATATTTTAGTGTGTCTGTCATGATAGATCTTAGGGATGATGTAAATAAATAAATAAATTAATAAAACATTTCTCAAAGTATTTTAAATTATTTTAATTGGTGCAGTAGCTTATTGGCGTAGACGTTAAAGCGTAAAAGACAGACAGGCAAACAGAGTTAACTAAATGTATACTATTTGAAATTGACTTATTATTGTATTGTATTTTAACTGAATTATTGTATGTCTGATAATACCGGTCACAGTGAGACGTCATTTTTATTAAGAGCTTTTTGTACCTGTGTTCCACAATAAATGATCCCGATTTGATTTGATTTGATTTACTTTCGCATTTATAGTTCAGCAAGGAAGTAAATAAAGTTGTCTTTAACACCAGCAGTCAGGATTTGTCGTGAAGATCTAGTGAAGCATCCATACCAAAAAATGGCGCTACCTCCCTAGTCACGAGACGCTTAGTAGAGTCATGTAATTTTTTTTAACGCCCCGTTGTTTTGGTTTCTATTCCGTGCCAAGTTTTTGGGGTCCCGGGTTTGATCCCCAAGTCAGGCAACAAAAATTTTCGAACTTTGCGAACATTGCTCGGGTTTGTGATCACAAACCCGCATTTGGCAAGCGTGGTGATTATGCCAGCACCCATCATTGCTGTGGTAACTTTAATTCAATTATGAAGGCTTTTTCCCTGCAGTGGGATGATTATAAGCTGTAGCTTTAATATGTATTCTTTATCAGAAAGATCTATGGCTAAACTATCTCCTGTATTAGTCTGGCGTGCCATTTTCAGGACGGTCTGTAGATGGTGGGTTATGAGTTTTCAAACTATGGTAACGAAGTAGTATATAAGTAACACTGCAATGGAAAGAATATTCATTTGTCTTCCAACTAAATATCCTCATTATATTAATCAACCCACATCAGCTCATTACCTCTTAAATCCAAGGTATCCCGCAAACTTCACCGGATTGTGGGTCAACCTGGTGGAAGGCCTACTAAAAGATCGTCGTCAGGTCGCCACACCAGAGAATTTCCACCATCTGACCTTTCGGCTATCTGTTCCCCTTGCTATGAGTCCCGCCCACTGCCTCTACGGCTATTCTTTTAGGAATATTGACGGCGTACTTCTACAGCTTTTCTATTTCTAACTCTATCACGCCGGATAAACCAATCATTCCCATACTAAAACCACCATCTTTTCTGCTATCGGATCTCCTTGTTAAGTGCCTCGCAGCAACTACAGCTCAGAAATTCTTCTAGAAATATCGACATGGTTCTTCAACGGATTTTCCCATTGACAGCATTGCGGAATAAATTAATAAATAAATGTGGACAACATCATATACATTGTTTTGGTCCCAATTTGAATAACTATTTAAAGCACTCGTATTTTGGAAATAAGAAACAACAAAGGTACCACAAACCGGGAAGTTTTATATATTTAGTAATCTATATATACAAAATGAATCCCTATTTCCTAGAAAAACTAATTTTTTCTACATTGACTCATCTGGGAATCGAACCCGGGACCTCGGAGTAGGCCACATTTTGAAAACTAGTGTGTACGCCACTCCGCCACGGAGGTCGTCGGAATAAATCTTATTATGTCCTATTTTTTAAAAAAAAAACCAGAAAAATATCACAGAGCCCTGGAACTTGTTGCGACAAACTGCGAGTAACGGCACAAAGTTTTGATATACTGCAGTTCGGGGTTTGTATTTTCACACTCCTTCGACTAGGGAAGCCATCTGTTACTATATTCTTTGGCTGTTAACTTAGTAAAACGATTACTGGAATGTCTTATTAGTTTTTTTTAATTTATTTATTTAGCATTTAAAAAGGCTTATTGCAGAAAGACATAAATGATTGCAACTAAAACAATTGATGTTTGTAATAATTATTGTGTTTTCGGGATTACTTTTTCTAAGAAATAACGATAATATTTTGTCATTGATGAAATTATTTTTACAATCCACGTTTGCTGTAAAATGTTTTATAAATTGTAAATGAATCAATTAATGTATATTGCTGCTATTGTTTTAGATTACTTTTAAATTAATGGCCGTGTGGTGCCTGCCTTTAGTTGTGCCACTTCTTGTTTTATGAGCTATAGAATAGGCGACTAAAGGAGTGCTATTAAAAAAAATGCATGTATAGTAAAAAAGAACCAGTCGAACTGAGAACTTCTTACTTTTTTTAAGTATGTTGAATAGCAAATGCTTTAGTAGAAAATCTATTATTTTCTAATTTTACGAAGGAGATCACTTTCCAGCAGGTAAATTAAAGAAATTATAATTTATGTAACGAAGCCCGCTAAAACCAGTGAAAACTGAATGTTATTGGACCTCACGCGACACAAGCGTCTCTAGTGGCAAATTCACTAGCGATAGCCCCCATTGACTAACAAACATCCATAGTTTGGCTATCGCATTTATATTACTAGAAAGATAATGGTGGCTCGCACAGCAATACAATAATGGCGATCTCGCTCAAAACCAGAAAGTGTTGCCAGAAATTTCAAAAACCCCAACATCCCTGAATTACGGTGATCATGAATATTAAACATTTAATTTAAAAAGATCCTTCGCGCAATAAAACCAAATACCTCGGGCTTGAAACGCAAAAATGTCCGTATCTCAAACGAAAATAACGAACGGAATAAAGGCAAAGCGTCGAAATGTACATTCGTTGAATTTATATCCACAACTTTTAAAATATTTCATTTTGCTTAAACAGTACAACATAACTCATGTTTAAGCGTGCTCGTACACTAGAGGCAATGGGGGCTATCGCTAGTGAATTTGCCACTAGAGGCGCTAGTGTCGCGTGAGGTCCAATATCATTCACTTTGTACTGGTTTTAGCGGAATTTGTTGCATAAATTATAATTGCTTTAATTTACCTGCTGGAAAGTGATCTCCTTCGTAAAATATCGCAAATATGGATTATTTGGCGATTAATGTGAACGCTTTAAAAGCGGAATTAAGAAAAAGCGCAAAAAATAGGCGGCCTCAAGGGCAACTATTTCAAAAGTTAGTTTGTTGATATCAAGATAGTTATTTATAAACAATATAACCTTAATTAGATTCAAGATATAACGCTTTGTTTCGGCGCCAATCGCCTTTGACAGCTTAACCTCCGGACCTCAGTCTACAGTGGCGCCAACTGGTGAGCAAAGAAACGGTAGTCCCCATTGGTAACAAATGCTTGCTATTATAGTAATCACTACTCTTAGACTTTTGCATAACATAGTTATTTGAACTTTCCAGAGAATTGAACGCGATCAAACCTTAATAATAATCATTTTTAATTGTAACTAGATATCCCTGCGAACTTCGTTTTGCCTCAGAATAATGTATTTTTGTTATGAAGACCCCATGTCAGTAAATGGCGTGGTTGGAAAAAAATGTAATGAAATAGATTTTACAAGATATTCCAATGTTCTTATTAGTTATTCTGATATTTGCAAAAACCATGAAAATTGGTTAAGCCGTTCCAAAATTACATATAAAATGTTTGAATATCCTGACGTGGTTTCATTACGATTAAATCTAAACTATCATTTATTTATTATTCTAAGAGTAATAAAAATACAATTACGTGTGTAGTAACAAATGGACAAGCTTGCTTTTTACAATAATGTGTTAACAATAGCTTAAATGTACACTAAACTTTTCGTTTTGTGACTGATGCTGACTGGTACAGTCAAAGTTGCTGACACTGTATCTCCTTTATCTTGCAACTTTGACATTTCCCTCCAAACCCAATTGTTTGCTCCACGTATCGCATGTGCAAACATCCTTAGGTCGGAGTGAGACGAGAATAATAAATTGTCTTTAAACTTTAAGGAAACTTCGGTATCTTTTTAGTGGATTTTGTGTTTGTTTTAGTTACCGAGTTTGGCGGTTGGGTAAATCGGAGAAGATGTAAACCTTCCTAATTTTGGAGCAGTTTGTTTGATAATAGAAAGTTTTTAAGCTTAGTTTAACATAGATGATTACTTGGAGATTGAGACTTGAGAGGGATTTTTGAAAAACTGGAAAAGTGCGAGTTTGATTTACGAGGGTTTCCTAAAACTGTTAAGGCACAGACAGCGGCAGGTCAACCTACCCAAAAAGTTAAAGGTCATTAAATTGATTTGGAGCTGTAAGTCCAACAAGTAGAGATCAATATATTGAGAAAGTTTGGCATTTTGTGGTAGGTTGACGTGCTGTTGTTTGTACATAGTATTATTAATAGTGTGTGTGGTGTCGACAGATCAAAAGAAGAGCTTTTCCTTCCTATGGGTGTCGTAAAAGGCGACTAAAGAGTACCGACTGCAAGAAAAAGACGGGCAGCGGTATCTTTTCTCCACTACTCGCCTACTCGCATGTCAAGCGTGGCAATCAAAACTAATCCTCGATTTAAGGGAACTACAGCTAAGTGCTGCCCCCCATTAATTAATTATTTTTATTACTTCTACACAAAATCAATTCTCAAAAAGCTAGAACACTATTACCTTAGCAAATTACCTCTAGTATTTATTGAATCACAGAAAACTTTTCATTTAGTTGTTTATAAAGTCGAATTTGTCGCTAACGCCAAAAGCGGCCGCTTTTAGAAATAATATACGATACGAAAGAATGGCCGAATAAAAAGCAGTTAACAGTGATTAAAAAAAACTAGAGGTAATTTGCTAAAATAATACTATTCTAGTTTTTTAAGAATTGATTATGTTTAGAAGTAATAAAATTAAATCAATTTTGGGCCGCACTTAGCTGTAATAGTACCCTTAAGGGATGCCTATATCTTAACTGTGGCCATCGTTTGATCAAATAGGCCACAAAAATACTGACAGAAAAAACATATTTATGAAGTCATACCTAAAACTCATTTCAAAAATCTGCGTATCAGAGGCACCCTTAATAAAGATATAAATGCCAATAAACGGCAAAATAGCCCCGAAATTTACTGAAACGATCATAAACACTCACAATACCAATCCCCTAATGTAACCATAAAGTTACCCCCATAAACGAACATTCGGTTTACGAGTGAACAATTGTTTGATACACTTCCATACCAACAGACCCACCTGCGGCTATAAAATATAGGCCAGTATTATTTGACCTTAAACATGAAAAGGTCAATATTAGTGTTAGTTTAGACGCGGGAATAATAATTTAAACTATACTAGCTGACTAAGCGAACTATGTACCGCCATTTTTCCAACTTTTCGAAAAACTTGTCGCAGTACTAATAACCGCCTGAGCCTTCCACGTGAAGACTAAGAAAATATTACACTTTTGGTAAATTAAAATCAGTTGGATTATCTATAATCTTCTACTTATCCCGTTCCGGCAAAACTTCCGTTTACCTAGCTTAAGATGACATTTTGAAGCCTCAACAGTGGCATTTTCTTTATCATCCTTACCAAATGCGCCCATCTCTGGGTAAATGCCTCCTTTTAGGATCCATAACAATCAGCCCCGCGCCACCCGCATCCACCGCCTTCCTGTGACCTTCGCCAGATCATCAGTCTACCAAGTGAAGGGCCTACCACAGGGTTCGTCGTCCGGTGCGCGGTTGCATTTCCAGGGGCCTAATTCGCGTAACCGAATCGCAGTTCGATCGTGGTTGAATTGGACGATTTTGACATTTAGCCCATACTAGAACTGTCAAAAACCTGTCGTTCAATTACGATTGTGATACGATTTGGTTACGCGAATAAGGGGACAGGACGTTTCCGCCTCAACGGCTCTCTGTTCTTTATATTGTGTGTTCGCCCACTGCCACTTCAGTTCCGCAATTCTTCAAGCGATTCCGGTTGTTCCCTCTTTTCTGATTCTATCACGCAGGGAAATACCAAGCATTGCTCTCGCTACTGCCCACTGTGCGACCTTGATTCAAATTTCTGCAACAGTTATGGGTAATGCCCCTTAGGGGTGGTGTTTTAAGTACCGGTTGGGGTCCTGAGTTCGATCCCAGGGTCGGGCAACAAGAGTTTCGAATTTTCGAACATGGCTCGGGTTTGAGATTACCAACCTACATTTGGCAAGCGTGGTGATTATGCCTAACATTAAGGTATCATCATAAACTACTTATTAATTTGGAATCATAAAACCAGAAATCAAATAGTCAAATTTGCGGCTTAATAAGCTAACGCCCACAAAATTCATAAACTAAACTTTGTTTACGACCCTCAAAACAGTTTTATGCGGTTACAATTAAAACGTGGCAACATTTCAAAACTTACATCCATTTGCTGTCATTATCGACCTTAAATTTTACGCTATAAAGATTGTTTTAAAGTTATTTAATGGCAAAATAAGTTTGGCTGATTCGTGCTTCAGTTGTTAAATCTTACGTGATGGTAATAAGGTTTAAATTACAGTTTCGAAAGTTGTTTGGACAGGTTATAAATCGCTTGCGTCGCCACTGGACGCCAGTTTCCAGTTCATTTTCCAAATAAACTTGGCTAAAGTAATAACAAAGTTCGGTGAAGTAATATTTGGTGAGGGAGTTGTGAATTTTAAGTGGGATATTGGATATGGCATATTATCTAATAAATACTTTTTAATTATATACCTACTCGTATATGAAAACTAAAGAAAACTTAAAGATGACTCAGATCTCCTTCATTTGACCTTCAAACAAATTCAAATTTCTTTAATCGATTGTCAAATTAAACTAAAATTTATAAAAATCAGTTTCAATTTATATCGTATTACATTTAGTTACATCCTGAATTGACGCCACACCAGAGAATTTCCACCATCTGACCTTTCGGCTATCTGTTCCCCTTGCTATGAGTCCCGCCCACTGCCTCTACGGCTATTCTTTTAGGAATATTGACGGCGTACTTCTACAGCTTTTCTATTTCTAACTCTATCACGCCGGATAAACCAATCATTCCCATACTAAAACCACCATCTTTTCTGCTATCGGATCTCCTTGTTAAGTGCCTCGCAGCAACTACAGCTCAGAAATTCTTCTAGAAATATCGACATGGTTCTTCAACGGATTTTCCCATTGACAGCATTGCGGAATAAATTAATAAATAAATGTGGACAACATCATATACATTGTTTTGGTCCCAATTTGAATAACTATTTAAAGCACTCGTATTTTGGAAATAAGAAACAACAAAGGTACCACAAACCGGGAAGTTTTATATATTTAGTAATCTATATATACAAAATGAATCCCTATTTCCTAGAAAAACTAATTTTTTCTACATTGACTCATCTGGGAATCGAACCCGGGACCTCGGAGTAGGCCACATTTTGAAAACTAGTGTGTACGCCACTCCGCCACGGAGGTCGTCGGAATAAATCTTATTATGTCCTATTTTTTAAAAAAAAAACCAGAAAAATATCACAGAGCCCTGGAACTTGTTGCGACAAACTGCGAGTAACGGCACAAAGTTTTGATATACTGCAGTTCGGGGTTTGTATTTTCACACTCCTTCGACTAGGGAAGCCATCTGTTACTATATTCTTTGGCTGTTAACTTAGTAAAACGATTACTGGAATGTCTTATTAGTTTTTTTTAATTTATTTATTTAGCATTTAAAAAGGCTTATTGCAGAAAGACATAAATGATTGCAACTAAAACAATTGATGTTTGTAATAATTATTGTGTTTTCGGGATTACTTTTTCTAAGAAATAACGATAATATTTTGTCATTGATGAAATTATTTTTACAATCCACGTTTGCTGTAAAATGTTTTATAAATTGTAAATGAATCAATTAATGTATATTGCTGCTATTGTTTTAGATTACTTTTAAATTAATGGCCGTGTGGTGCCTGCCTTTAGTTGTGCCACTTCTTGTTTTATGAGCTATAGAATAGGCGACTAAAGGAGTGCTATTAAAAAAAATGCATGTATAGTAAAAAAGAACCAGTCGAACTGAGAACTTCTTACTTTTTTTAAGTATGTTGAATAGCAAATGCTTTAGTAGAAAATCTATTATTTTCTAATTTTACGAAGGAGATCACTTTCCAGCAGGTAAATTAAAGAAATTATAATTTATGTAACGAAGCCCGCTAAAACCAGTGAAAACTGAATGTTATTGGACCTCACGCGACACAAGCGTCTCTAGTGGCAAATTCACTAGCGATAGCCCCCATTGACTAACAAACATCCATAGTTTGGCTATCGCATTTATATTACTAGAAAGATAATGGTGGCTCGCACAGCAATACAATAATGGCGATCTCGCTCAAAACCAGAAAGTGTTGCCAGAAATTTCAAAAACCCCAACATCCCTGAATTACGGTGATCATGAATATTAAACATTTAATTTAAAAAGATCCTTCGCGCAATAAAACCAAATACCTCGGGCTTGAAACGCAAAAATGTCCGTATCTCAAACGAAAATAACGAACGGAATAAAGGCAAAGCGTCGAAATGTACATTCGTTGAATTTATATCCACAACTTTTAAAATATTTCATTTTGCTTAAACAGTACAACATAACTCATGTTTAAGCGTGCTCGTACACTAGAGGCAATGGGGGCTATCGCTAGTGAATTTGCCACTAGAGGCGCTAGTGTCGCGTGAGGTCCAATATCATTCACTTTGTACTGGTTTTAGCGGAATTTGTTGCATAAATTATAATTGCTTTAATTTACCTGCTGGAAAGTGATCTCCTTCGTAAAATATCGCAAATATGGATTATTTGGCGATTAATGTGAACGCTTTAAAAGCGGAATTAAGAAAAAGCGCAAAAAATAGGCGGCCTCAAGGGCAACTATTTCAAAAGTTAGTTTGTTGATATCAAGATAGTTATTTATAAACAATATAACCTTAATTAGATTCAAGATATAACGCTTTGTTTCGGCGCCAATCGCCTTTGACAGCTTAACCTCCGGACCTCAGTCTACAGTGGCGCCAACTGGTGAGCAAAGAAACGGTAGTCCCCATTGGTAACAAATGCTTGCTATTATAGTAATCACTACTCTTAGACTTTTGCATAACATAGTTATTTGAACTTTCCAGAGAATTGAACGCGATCAAACCTTAATAATAATCATTTTTAATTGTAACTAGATATCCCTGCGAACTTCGTTTTGCCTCAGAATAATGTATTTTTGTTATGAAGACCCCATGTCAGTAAATGGCGTGGTTGGAAAAAAATGTAATGAAATAGATTTTACAAGATATTCCAATGTTCTTATTAGTTATTCTGATATTTGCAAAAACCATGAAAATTGGTTAAGCCGTTCCAAAATTACATATAAAATGTTTGAATATCCTGACGTGGTTTCATTACGATTAAATCTAAACTATCATTTATTTATTATTCTAAGAGTAATAAAAATACAATTACGTGTGTAGTAACAAATGGACAAGCTTGCTTTTTACAATAATGTGTTAACAATAGCTTAAATGTACACTAAACTTTTCGTTTTGTGACTGATGCTGACTGGTACAGTCAAAGTTGCTGACACTGTATCTCCTTTATCTTGCAACTTTGACATTTCCCTCCAAACCCAATTGTTTGCTCCACGTATCGCATGTGCAAACATCCTTAGGTCGGAGTGAGACGAGAATAATAAATTGTCTTTAAACTTTAAGGAAACTTCGGTATCTTTTTAGTGGATTTTGTGTTTGTTTTAGTTACCGAGTTTGGCGGTTGGGTAAATCGGAGAAGATGTAAACCTTCCTAATTTTGGAGCAGTTTGTTTGATAATAGAAAGTTTTTAAGCTTAGTTTAACATAGATGATTACTTGGAGATTGAGACTTGAGAGGGATTTTTGAAAAACTGGAAAAGTGCGAGTTTGATTTACGAGGGTTTCCTAAAACTGTTAAGGCACAGACAGCGGCAGGTCAACCTACCCAAAAAGTTAAAGGTCATTAAATTGATTTGGAGCTGTAAGTCCAACAAGTAGAGATCAATATCAATTGAGAAAGTTTGGCATTTTGTGGTAGGTTGACGTGCTGTTGTTTGTACATAGTATTATTAATAGTGTGTGTGGTGTCGACAGATCAAAAGAAGAGCTTTTCCTTCCTATGGGTGTCGTAAAAGGCGACTAAAGAGTACCGACTGCAAGAAAAAGACGGGCAGCGGTATCTTTTCTCCACTACTCGCCTACTCGCATGTCAAGCGTGGCAATCAAAACTAATCCTCGATTTAAGGGAACTACAGCTAAGTGCTGCCCCCCATTAATTAATTATTTTTATTACTTCTACACAAAATCAATTCTCAAAAAGCTAGAACACTATTACCTTAGCAAATTACCTCTAGTATTTATTGAATCACAGAAAACTTTTCATTTAGTTGTTTATAAAGTCGAATTTGTCGCTAACGCCAAAAGCGGCCGCTTTTAGAAATAATATACGATACGAAAGAATGGCCGAATAAAAAGCAGTTAACAGTGATTAAAAAAAACTAGAGGTAATTTGCTAAAATAATACTATTCTAGTTTTTTAAGAATTGATTATGTTTAGAAGTAATAAAATTAAATCAATTTTGGGCCGCACTTAGCTGTAATAGTACCCTTAAGGGATGCCTATATCTTAACTGTGGCCATCGTTTGATCAAATAGGCCACAAAAATACTGACAGAAAAAAACATATTTATGAAGTCATACCTAAAACTCATTTCAAAAATCTGCGTATCAGAGGCACCCTTAATAAAGATATAAATGCCAATAAACGGCAAAATAGCCCCGAAATTTACTGAAACGATCATAAACACTCACAATACCAATCCCCTAATGTAACCATAAAGTTACCCCCATAAACGAACATTCGGTTTACGAGTGAACAATTGTTTGATACACTTCCATACCAACAGACCCACCTGCGGCTATAAAATATAGGCCAGTATTATTTGACCTTAAACATGAAAAGGTCAATATTAGTGTTAGTTTAGACGCGGGAATAATAATTTAAACTATACTAGCTGACTAAGCGAACTATGTACCGCCATTTTTCCAACTTTTCGAAAAACTTGTCGCAGTACTAATAACCGCCTGAGCCTTCCACGTGAAGACTAAGAAAATATTACACTTTTGGTAAATTAAAATCAGTTGGATTATCTATAATCTTCTACTTATCCCGTTCCGGCAAAACTTCCGTTTACCTAGCTTAAGATGACATTTTGAAGCCTCAACAGTGGCATTTTCTTTATCATCCTTACCAAATGCGCCCATCTCTGGGTAAATGCCTCCTTTTAGGATCCATAACAATCAGCCCCGCGCCACCCGCATCCACCGCCTTCCTGTGACCTTCGCCAGATCATCAGTCTACCAAGTGAAGGGCCTACCACAGGGTTCGTCGTCCGGTGCGCGGTTGCATTTCCAGGGGCCTAATTCGCGTAACCGAATCGCAGTTCGATCGTGGTTGAATTGGACGATTTTGACATTTAGCCCATACTAGAACTGTCAAAAACCTGTCGTTCAATTACGATTGTGATACGATTTGGTTACGCGAATAAGGGGACAGGACGTTTCCGCCTCAACGGCTCTCTGTTCTTTATATTGTGTGTTCGCCCACTGCCACTTCAGTTCCGCAATTCTTCAAGCGATTCCGGTTGTTCCCTCTTTTCTGATTCTATCACGCAGGGAAATACCAAGCATTGCTCTCGCTACTGCCCACTGTGCGACCTTGATTCAAATTTCTGCAACAGTTATGGGTAATGCCCCTTAGGGGTGGTGTTTTAAGTACCGGTTGGGGTCCTGAGTTCGATCCCAGGGTCGGGCAACAAGAGTTTCGAATTTTCGAACATGGCTCGGGTTTGAGATTACCAACCTACATTTGGCAAGCGTGGTGATTATGCCTAACATTAAGGTATCATCATAAACTACTTATTAATTTGGAATCATAAAACCAGAAATCAAATAGTCAAATTTGCGGCTTAATAAGCTAACGCCTACAAAATTCATAAACTAAACTTTGTTTACGACCCTCAAAACAGTTTTATGCGGTTACAATTAAAACGTGGCAACATTTCAAAACTTACATCCATTTGCTGTCATTATCGACCTTAAATTTTACGCTATAAAGATTGTTTTAAAGTTATTTAATGGCAAAATAAGTTTGGCTGATTCGTGCTTCAGTTGTTAAATCTTACGTGATGGTAATAAGGTTTAAATTACAGTTTCGAAAGTTGTTTGGACAGGTTATAAATCGCTTGCGTCGCCACTGGACGCCAGTTTCCAGTTCATTTTCCAAATAAACTTGGCTAAAGTAATAACAAAGTTCGGTGAAGTAATATTTGGTGAGGGAGTTGTGAATTTTAAGTGGGATATTGGATATGGCATATTATCTAATAAATACTTTTTAATTATATACCTACTCGTATATGAAAACTAAAGAAAACTTAAAGATGACTCAGATCTCCTTCATTTGACCTTCAAACAAATTCAAATTTCTTTAATCGATTGTCAAATTAAACTAAAATTTATAAAAATCAGTTTCAATTTATATCGTATTACATTTAGTTACATCCTGAATATTGATGAGACATCACTGGCTATTAAAAAACAATTCAACCTATTCTTCCCTTCAACATCTGTCAAACATCAAAATCGCATTTCCGGTTATAAATGAAATTAATACTTTCCAGTTTATATCGCTCTCCGCAAATATCATCAATTTGTTTTTGTAATCACTATCTTTTATTATCAGGCCAAATTAATTATTGATTACTCCTACACATCTCCACCCTCCTTTTAAACTTTTTAATATTACTTTAAATTGATTTGAAACCCATTTAAGGTATATTTAACGAAATTGAGGGACAAAAATTATGCCTATGTAATTTTAAGAGTCTTATTTTACTTCCATACCAAATTAAATAATTTAAGAATACAAATTGAGGAGCTTTTTATAATTTCCGCTCGTTGACACCGGCCTAGGTCTCACACCATACCACGTGACACCACACTACCCGCACGGACACAGCACTCTGACAAACACACTTCATGCAAGAAAACCACCCACCCTCTTTCAAAATGAATGCAGTACTTGTACAGTTATTGCAATTATTAATACTAGGGTATATAAATGGCGAAACGCGTCGAGGGTAGGACCCTCGACGCGTTTCGCCATTTCACGTCACGGCATCCTCAGATGATGTTGCCTAGCTGCGGTCCGAAGAATAATATCGGTATAAATTGCCACATCCAAACCTTTCATACGTGAAATGGAACTCTGTACAACTTCCAAAAGATACGCATCGTTCACAATATCGCAATTTCGCCGCACACATTTGTTTTACGAGCTTATTTTGTTTGTGTCGATTTTAAACACATCGTAACTTAAACAATTTGTTAACCGATAAAATGAGTGAGTAATAACATAATTGAAAATGTTATATAGGTACATTATTTATTTTAAGCAACAATAACTTCGTGCTTTGGAAATGCGTATTAAATTTCCTAATTAACGACTGGTTGCTTAAAATATTTATCTCCCATACCATCATTATCTAGGGTCATTACCATCATTATCATTATACAGGGTGAAATTTTAACCACTTTCCAAAAATTTTATAGGCGTTCAGTATCGTATTTAGAGCCTATTTATGAAGTAAAAAATGTAAATCAAGTTGTCACCCGAAAATATTTTTCGCGATATAGTTTTCAATTTTTACGGTCCAAGACCTGTTAAGGTATAAAGGGAAAATCAAAAACTTATGAATAGTATCGTAATGAATGAATGAGATGCGCAACACGTTAAAAAAGTGTTGCTAGGCGGCCGTATCAAACATTTTAAATTTTTGGCGGACATTTTCTAAGTGCTTTATCTCGTCATTTTTGTACTAGGCTATACCAAAAGAAAAAATATGCCATGTGTTTTTTGTCTCGTAGATTAATATTAAAATTTGGAAAGTGGTTAAAATTTCATCCTGTATATAAAAAAGATACCTAGTAAAGGAAAGAAAAATAAAATAATCAGCCAATGATATTTAAAAAGTAATTTACTTTTAAATATCATTGATATCAGCCCTCTAAACCGAGTCTAACTTGAGGATTGTACTATTTTAGATTACAACCTCGTTTACGTTTTCCATATAATGGAAGATAAATAGTGACTGACTAGAAAAGTACGATAAACCTCGACGAGATTTATTCGTTCGTCACAAGACATTTTGATTAGGCAATAGATGGTATATTGAATATCACAACAAGTACAGTATTCCTGATTCAACGGAACTTTTCAGTTGGTTTTTTTTTTCTGAGTACCCTTGGATCCATTAGGTGCATTACCACACCATTATAAGTAGGTACAGAAGGTTCACTCTTTTAAATAACGCACTATAGAGCATATCATCTTATTCTTGTAATGTTATAAGAAACTTTGTCTATTTTGACGCCGTAAGTAACCGATTTAAAGAAAAAAATACCCACGAAAATGGACGAAACCAGTTCGTTTCCTTTTACGCACGATAGTCCACGCAGGCAGTGCCGCGGGCGATAAGCTAGTATTATAAACGCGAAACTAACTATTTATGTTTGTCTGTCTGTAATTTTCAGGCCTAAAGTACTAAAAAAAATTTGACAAACTTTAATACCAAGTAAAATTAGGCCTTGACACAGGACATAGCCCCGCCATAGGACCAACGCCCCGTTGGTCTAGTGGTATGCCTCGTTGGTCTAGTGGTTTAAATACCGGGCCAAGATCTCGGGGTCCCAGGTTCGATCCCCGGGTCGTGCAACAAAAAGTTTCGAATTTTCGAACGTTGCTCGGGTTTGTGATCACCAACCCGCATTTGGCAAGCGTGGTGATTATGCCAGTTCCCATCATTGCAGTGGTAACTTGAATTCAATGATGGAGGCCTTTTCCCTGCAGTGGGATGATTATAGGCTGTTACTTTTTTTTTTTTTTTTTACAGGAAATAGGCTATTTTGCGTCTTACTGTTGGGCACACCGCGATATGATGTTGTAGTTCACGTCAACGTCACGTCAAAAAAAGCACATTTTCTCGTGGCTGAGAGTTATAAATAAGGGATCAGATATGACTATTGATAATATAGTCACAATAGCATACTGAATACAGCCTACATTAGACTATGAGTACATGAAACTTTTACCAAGGGTTCATGTAGGTACATACTGACTTCTGTCAAAATACTCTTTTAATTGTATTTTCTCACTTAAGTTATAGTTAACATTTTAATTCAAATATTATAGTTATTAATGTAATGACAATATTATTTGAATTAAAATGTAAACTATATCCTTGTTGGTTGAAATAAATAAATATAATAATTAATAATTGATGAGTGTGTCTAGAATGTTCTAATACATTTTCCATTATATTTTGTTCAATTTCATTATGCAAGAAACCATCAGTATCTAAACTTGAAAAATTATGTCTCACGCGGGACTCGAACCCGCATCTCCTCGCATGCCGGGCGCGGCGCTTTACCACTTTAGCCACCGAGACACTACGTCATAGGCGTCAATTTTTCAAGCATATTCTTATCGCTGTAAGCCAGCCAGCCATTTATGTGATATTTAAGCAACTTAATTGCAAATATTATATCAGTATTTTAACCCTATACTTGACAATGTGCATTTAAATGCACACTGTCTTTAAAAAAATACTGAGCATAAACTAAGAGGTTTTTTTATTTATTTTTTGCCCCCGTCGCTTAGTGTATTAGCTATATTTTAGTAAGATAATGATTTATGAACACTGAAACCACTAAATCGCTCAGTATGACGCAAGATGTCGGAGCCTGCGCAGGGGTCTACGACTTACATGGTAAAAATCGATTGAAATCCAATAAATTATCAAAAAATTTAAAAACAAATATGTCTGAACTGTTACCTAAATAAACAAGCTTTTGAATAAATAATGTATCTTGATTAATTAAATCAGTTTTATTAGTTTTTTTTTGTGTAATTTTGCATGTATCTATAAATGCACATCACCAACTCATCAGCAGATTACCTATATATTATAGTGTGCATTTTAAGATACATTGCCAGGTTAGTAAATGTATTGGTTTTGTGAATATATGGTGTGATTTTAATGAAATTCTTTTATATTTTTGCATATTTTGTAATATTTTATTTGTTTTATCTATACCTCAAAAACCTAGCTTTAGTGCCTAAGTCTGGTGCGAGTTCGACATTTATGAGAGTGATTTTTTGCAAGATGAGCTCAATTACGCCACTAACACTGTTGCCGGAAGAGTAAAGAGAAGATACTTCACACTAGTTAGAATTTAATTCAATCGCTGAAGAAGTAATGGCATTTGCTTTACAAACAATATCTTCCTCACTATCTGAGAATAAATATAGATTTTCGAACGAAGATTCTAGAGAGGGAGGATCTAAACTAAGGAATGTCCAAAGTTATACTATACAAAACTAGCATGGCGTGGAAACATGGACTACACGAGCCCGAGAGCGGCAAAGGATTGATGCGTTCGAGATATGGTGCTGGAGGCGTATCTTAAGGATACCCTGGACCATCATGCGCACTAATGCATCAATCCTTACACAGCTTCGTGTCCGAACCCGTCTATCCACAGTTTGTCAACAGCGCATATTATCCCATTTCGGCCACATAACTGATCATAGTTGGAAACACGGAGGGCAGACGAACCCGTGGACGGTCTCCAGCTAGATGGAGCAATCAAGTGAAAGGCTCATCCTCAACCAAGTTCTTCTCAGTAGTCAAAGATGCGTTGGACAGGCGCCAGTGGGGGCAGATAGTACAAACTAGATGTAGAACATCCAAACCTATCGATGACCACGATCCTCAGTCATGAGGGAGCGACCACAGGGAGAGCTAGAAGTTTCTTCTCCTTACTCTCCTGGCCCAAACTCGTAGTCCTCACTCGCTTATATTACTTTACCAACTGTAACAAAATGATGGTCCTTATAAAAGTACACGAGCTAATCATGACAGCAATACATTAAAAATAAGCTCTGGAATTGTTAACAATTTCTAAGCTTACCGTGGTGAAAATATATTCAGTTACAATATTTGAATCGTTTTTAACCTGGGGGAGTTTCTACGAAAGTCTGGCCCGCTGCAGGTAGAGGAAAAAATGGGAAAACTTACTTGGCCAACGCTGATGACTGGCGCCGTGTATTTTCCTTGTAAACGAATGCCCGGCCGGGGCTTACACTTGCACTTTGTTTCTTGCACGGTAATTGATGGGTTTTGAGTTATAACACAAGTTTTGAGCATTCAACAAGAGCAATGCATTTCGCGCGCGCGCCGGTGCTGCTGAGACTGGTTTAGTTTTTTCTTCTGTTATTCGGCTTAGAGGCAAGCAACGCCATCTCTTGATATTAGCGTGTGTCACTTTGTTGGCCGAAGGAATCAGGATGCGGGTCAAGGATAAAAGCAGAACCAATACTGAACATACCCCCCCACATGAAATCGTTCAGGGATTTCAAATTTTAGATTAAGAATCCATTCTAAAGGATTCAGTAAATTGTACAGAAATAATCGATTGAAATCGGCTCGAGCAGACCCTAATCACACTATGTATGTATTATAATGACGACTACTTTTAATTGATTAAGAAATAAAATTAAAAAAACTAACATCTAAGTGCCTAAACGGCTACGTCACTAATCGGGAGTGAACTTAGTTAGGTAATAGGCAAAGGACAAATTTTTGCAACTGGCCTACGAAAAGTACCATTTGCAGTTCGAAGTGTAACCACGCGTACCACACTATCTGTTCCAGGATGTAACTCTACTATTTTACCCAAACGCCACTCTAATGGAGGAAGGTTTTGCTCGACAATAGTAACTATGTCGCCAATTTTTACGTTGGGTCGACCTTGAAACCATTTATTTCTTTGTTGCAAGGTGTGCAAATAGTCTCGAGTCCAGACACGCCAAAATCTTTGAGTCAAATGCTGCAGCAATTGCCATCTCTCGCGAGGGAGCACGTTTACGTCCTCAAGACTTGGTTCGGGCAGTGAAACTAAAGGGCCGCCAGTTAAAAAATGACCGGGAGATAAAACATCAACTTCCTGCGGATCCGATGAAATTGAACACAATGGACGAGAATTGAGAACGGCTTCAACTTTCGCAAGAACTGTTGTGAATTCTTCAAGTGTGAGAACCTGAAGACCAATCACTCGTTTAAGGTGATGTTTCATTGACCTTACACCACTTTCAAATATCCCGCCAAAATGACTACCGGTCGGGGGATTTAGTCGCCATTCAATACCGCGTGTAGTAAAATCCGTCTTCAACTCTGTCTGATTCTGCAACAAGAATTTATGTGCTTCGCTAAGGTACCTTTTTGCGCCTATAAAATTTCTACCACAATCACTAATCACTAGTTTACACAACCCACGGCGGGATACAAAACGATCCAATGCAGCGATAAATGCGGGTGTAGATAAATCAGTGACGGCCTCCAAATGCACAGCCTTAACCGCCAAGCATACTATAACACATGTGTAAATCTTATATGTATGAGCATTACGTCTACGACTCTCTTTAATAGTGAAAGGCCCGGCGAAGTCTATTCCAATATTTTGAAAACAACGAGCAGGTCGTACTCTTGCCTCTGGAAGGTCGCCCATTAATGGTTGTGCCGGTAACGGTCTGGCCTTGAAACAAGTAACACATTTTGAAAGTCGCGATCTTATCAAATTTCGAATGCCTAAAATCCAAAACTTTCTTTGTACAAGTGACTGCAAGGTTCGTGGTCCACAATGGAGATATAAACGATGGTAGAAATCTATTATTTGCTTAGACAGTTTGCTATGTTTCGGAATCAGAAAAGGATGAATGGATGATGATGGAAGAAGTGCGTTACGCAAACGCCCCCCCACACGCAGCAATCCTGCTTCATCAATAAATGGATTCAGCTTTTGTATTGCTTTACTGCAAGCAGAATGGGAATTAAGACACTCAATGACACCAGAAAAATGGCATCTCTGTTCGTGTCGAATAATCGTTACTAGAGAATTCTTCATTTCAACAAGGGTCAAATTAACTTTATAGAGGCGATCTTCAACTTTATTTTTTAAATTATTAATGAAACGAAGGCACCAGGCGAGAACGCGCTGAGAACGAAGAAAGGAAGAGGATGTCTCCAAAAGTTCATGGACAACGTCACCTTCAAGTTGTATTCTCGCGGTCAAAGTATGAGAGGCAGCAGGTTTCAATTCTGGTATAATGTCAGGCGGAATGACATTTGTTTGTACCGGCCAAGATAGTTTGTCATCTACAAGCCAAGTAGGTCCCGTCCACCAAAACTGATCCGAAACAATTTGAGAACAGCGAAGGCCACGACTGCAGTAATCGGCTGGATTATCGTGAGTTGCTACATGTTTCCAATTTTCGAGATCGATTTCATCCATAATTTTTACGACTCGGTGTGCAACAAAGGTTTTTAATTTGTGTGGTGCGGTATTTAACCATGCTAATACAACGCTACTGTCGGTGAAAGCTGTAACCTGTATGATGTTGACCTTTTTAGAAAGCAGCAGATACATGTGTTTAAGAACTCGGGAAAGCAGAACGGCACCTAAAAGTTCCAAACGATTGACGGTCACGGGCTTCGTCGGTGCGACGCGAGATTTTGCTATTAGTAAATGTGAAGCTGATAATTTACCCAGAGCAAGCAAATAAACGCAGCATCCGTAAGCCTTTGTAGAACCATCACAAAATCCTACCAGTTCAAACCTAGTAGCTGCCGGAGAAATGACTTGACGTGGTATATTTACCCTTGATAGATTAGCCAGCTCCTGCACAAAATCCTGCCACTTTTGCAACATATCAGAAGGAACTGGGTCATCCCAATCAAGTTGCAAACGCCAAAGTTCTTGTATAAAAACCTTTGCCACTAATACCACCGGGGTCAGCCACCCGAGGGGGTCATATATCCTGGCAACGTTTGACAATACTATACGCTTTGTACACGTCGGATCTATACCGGAAAGAGAGTAAGTAAATTGATCATTAACAGGATCCCATTGAATTCCAAGAATTTTAAGTGTGCATTGGTTTTCCTTGTCACAGAACATTTTGGGAGTCTGACAATAATCTGAAGGTAAGTGAGAAAGAAATTCAGGAGAATTACTACTCCACTTGCGCAATTCAAATTTTCCACAATCTAATAAATTTATCAATTCTTCTTTTATTTCCAATGCTGTATCTACTGTTGGCGCTGTTGCTACGATGTCATCCATAAATGTATCCTTCCGCAGAATCTCTGCCGCACGCGGCCACTTCTTTCCATAGTCGTCCGCTAGCTGATGGAGAGTTCGAATTGCCAGAAAAGGTGAACTGCTCACCCCATACGTCACTGTATTCAATTCAAATTCACAAACAGGGTCCTCCATCGAATCGCGCCATAAAATATGTTGGTACTTTCTATCTTCTGGACGCAGGTCTATGTTTCTATACATTTTGGATATATCAGCTGTAAAAACTACACAATTCAGGCGCATTGAAGTAATAATGTCAACAATGTCATTTTGTAACTTGGGTCCAGTGTATACAATATCATTCAAAGATATGCCATTGGTAGTCTTTGCACTTGCATCAAAAACCACACGAAGCTTGGTGCTACTGCTATCGGGGCGAATCACACAATGATGCGGAATGATGTTACCTCTTGCAGATTGAGTGACTTGAGTCATATGTTTTAAATCGGAATACTCCTGCATAAACTTTACATAGTCCAATTTTAACTGTTTATGACGAATTAATCGCTTCTCAAGATTGTGCAATCGAGACAGAGACATTTTGTGAGAATCTCCCAATTCATCATGGGAATTCTTTAATAAAATAGGTACCACATAGCGACCATCAGGATTTTGTTTTACCAGCTTTGCATACAAATTTTCACACTTCACATCCTCTGGATTAGGTATTATGAGCATTGGTGGTTCTTCAATCTCCCAGAAACGCTTCACGGACTTGTCTAAGGCAATTGTGGAAGAAAAGAGAGAAGTAGTTGTAAGTGGTGGTCGACTAGTGAGATCTAGCTTTCCAGTGATGACCCATCCAAACACACTGTGAAGTGCAACTGGTAACCCAGGACCAAGAACTAATCGCTGGCCATCATAAATGTCATGGAACAACTCTGCACCCAGCAACAAATCTATCTCTGCAGGCGTATCAAAATTATTATCTGCCAATACTAAATGCCTAAATGAATTTCGAACATGAGTAGGAACATCTGCTGCAGGCATTTTGTTTGTGATGCAATTCATAACTATTGGAGAAATTTCAAAACGAGGTTTATCTGATGCACTGGGACAAATAACACACGATGTTATACCTCTTACTTGATGCACTGTATTTTGACCTAAACCAGCCACTGTAATCCTACAACGGCGCAATGGCAGACCAAGACGCTGGGCACAAGCTGAAGTTATAAAGCAATCCTGAGCTCCACTATCAATGAGAGCACGTATCTTAATAATACCATTTGGACCATAAGCCTGCACTACACATGTACCTAGTAACACTTGTGACTGACTATGAGTTAAGTGCACACTAGTATTTGCTGAATTCACCGTTACCACTGGTTGGTCATGCATATACTCGGCAGTTAGGGAAGCAGTTGGGCTAGCAATCACTTCCTCATGAAGTAAAGTATGGTGTCGTGCATTACACTTGGAACAACAAGATTTAGAGAAACAATTATCAGCGCTATGATTTAAACGTAAACAATTAAAACAAATATTTTTTCTTTTGATAAAACTTTTCTTGTCACTCAGTAACATACTATTAAAAACTGGGCATTTATAAATTGAGTGGTGAGAATATCCACAACACAAACAATCAGGAAATTTATTTGTAGCTGAATACACCCCTGTGTTTAAGTCTGGCTCTGTGTCATTATCACACCCAACGTGATAATCACAATTTTCTGATTTTAAATATGGCCCTGCACCTAATTGTGGCCCTGTCTCCGAATATAAACCTGACTCAGAAGGAAACGCTGATATTTTAGGATAATTATTATTATTAATCCTGAATTTTGCACCCTGTTTAGGAAATTGTTTTTGAGTAAAATTTTGTTTAGAATGTCCACTAGCTTCTAAAATTTTAATGTAATTTAACAAAAAAGACATAAGGTCCTTAAATTCAGGAATCTTTCCCGATTTAAAGTTTTCACTTTCAAAACGCTCCCGAGTTTCAGAATCTAAATTTTTTGAGGCTAAATAAAATAGTATGAATTCACCCAAATTATCAATTTTTATAGATTTAAGAGCATTCACTGATTCTAGCAACAAATTTGTTAATTTTTGTAATTCACTGAAACTACAAGTTTTAAGTGGTGTAAAATTACATATTTTATCTAAATAATTGACAGCCAGAATTCTTTTATTTTCAAATCTTTCAATTAGAGAGGCAAAAACAATTTCATAGTTATCAGCGGTGACTGGGATACTTTTTACCATGGATAATGCAGAACCAGAAAGACAAGTTATTAAATAATGATATTTTTCTATCTTACTAAGACTTGTATTTTCATGAATCAAGGACAAATAAGTGTCATAAAATGTTTGCCAACATTCTATATTGCCATCAAACTTCGGCAATTCAATTTGCGGTAAACGCACTTGCGGACATTGTTTAGTGGATGCAGTTTCGAATTCTGTGGTAGATCTAAATTCTATCTTTGACTGCAACAACTCTTCCGCAACTGCGACTATAGAATAGTATAAAGAGTCAAAAGATTCTACCTTTTTATAATCAATTGTTGACTTAGGATTTATTGTCAAGACTAACTGATTTATTTCGTCGGTAACTGAGACAAACTCACTACGAATGGATTCTATACGTTTGTACCTACTTTTGAACAAACCAAGTTGACTCCCATCAGTGGAAATATGTTGAGATAAATCGAACAGAATTTGAATCTCTCGGAAAACATATTCACGTCGGGTATTTAGTAAAGTTAACTTTGAATTACTGTCCATTTTGAATAGTTAGTTATTTCTTATTCCTTTTAGTATATTTTACTATTTTTTTTTTTAGAAGTAGGTAGGTAGTACCTACTCAACGTATTTCGACAAGAAAGATTAAAGTTTGCTTGAGCCGATATTACAATGAAATAATACCTAAATTCCCTTAAACTGTTGTTATAAACAAGAATTACTTATAGAAATTTAGTATAATGAAGACAAAATTCAATTATTCAATTTGTTGAATATATTAAAAAGAGGTAGGTACCAAAAACCAATATGGCGTAGCTGGCGTGGGTATAAAATTGGAAATGTTCTTGTTAGAAATTACAAAGATTACAGTTTATAAATGTTTAGATTAAGACTGTAAAGGAATCCAAGAGCTATTCGTGTTCGAAAGACCACAAAGAATGAATCGTTTTTAACCTGGGGGAGTTTCTACGAAAGTCTGGCCCGCTGCAGGTAGAGGAAAAAATGGGAAAACTTACTTGGCCAACGCTGATGACTGGCGCCGTGTATTTTCCTTGTAAACGAATGCCCGGCCGGGGCTTACACTTGCACTTTGTTTCTTGCACGGTAATTGATGGGTTTTGAGTTATAACACAAGTTTTGAGCATTCAACAAGAGCAATGCATTTCGCGCGCGCGCCGGTGCTGCTGAGACTGGTTTAGTTTTTTCTTCTGTTATTCGGCTTAGAGGCAAGCAACGCCATCTCTTGATATTAGCGTGTGTCACTTTGTTGGCCGAAGGAATCAGGATGCGGGTCAAGGATAAAAGCAGAACCAATACTGAACAATATTTTTTCTGAAAACTAAGTGCGCATGGGCTCGGGTACATAACTGGTATTGGTTTAAGCCAAAACAAGCTAGGTTTTCAATCAGTGCGTCCTACCAGTTATGACCTACGCTGCGGAAGCGTAGACAGTTACTGGAGAACTAGTTCAGATGTTCAAAGTCACTCGGCGAGCTATGGTAAGGGCTATGCTTGGTATCTCGTTAAGAGACAAGATATAAAACGAGCATATTCGTCAGAGGTCGAAAATTATCGACTTTACCTGAAGAATAACCACGCTGAAGTAGCTGTGGACTAGTCACGTCTGCCGTAGAACCGACAACCGTTAAAGCAGACGAATTTTGGAGTGGAGACCGCGTTTAGGCAAGCTTACTGTAGGCGACTCGATGGACTGATGACCTTAGGAAAACATTTAGCAGCGGCTGGATGGGGAAAGCCTAGGATTGACAATTGTGGCGTTACTTGAAGGAGGCCTATCTTCAGCAGACAGTCAAACGAAAACTAAGTACACAGCTATATTTCGTAATTTTTTTCACTTCTCTGTAATTGATGCATAGTTATTCAGGAATAATACACTGTTTTGTAGCTAGATTTTTAATAAAGAAAGTTAGATTTCTATAAAATATTCTATGTTTTAAAGTATCCCCGTATATGGCAATGTGCACTTTAATGCACACGCTTTTTTAATAGTGGATCTCTACTAAGCTGGCAATGTGCACATAGAGATACATGCTATTTTTCCAAAAATATACATCAAAATTATTTTTTTGTATTTTTTCTATTATTTTGACTTATCCTTAATACAATATTTATGGTTGAAATAACAAATTTTAACCAAAAAAATCTTTGCCAAGTATAGGGTTAACTTGAACTGGTAAAGCACCGCTCCCGGCATGCAAGGAGATGCGAGTTCGAGTCCCGCCTAAAACTGAGATATTATTATTTCAATTAAGTTGCATAGTTATCATATAAAATTATAAATGATATCTATACGACTTAAAAGTATAAGTTCCCAATATTTCGGTATAGCAAGCACCATTATATAATATTTTTTGGTTCGTTTCATTTCACGCTTTGTATGTTCAGATTTCGCCTGCTTCTTCCGTTTCCATTATGACATAGCTGTCGACTTTAAAGGGGCAACAAGATCAATCTCATTAGTACCGTACTTGGAGAGCTTTCAGCTCTTGCTGAAAGAACTGGGTATAGGTAATTTGAAAAATCCCCTTTGAAAAGCTGGTATTTCAACTCTGCTTAGAAGTACAGGAATTTTGCATTAGATTATTTAGAATCGTGTGGTTCCGGTACATAAAAAGAGTGGTAACCCTTGAAATAATAATAATATTCATACCACTGCAAAGCAAAGGCCTCAATCATCAAATTCAAGTTACAGGCATAATCACCACGCTTGCCAAATGCGGTTTATTGATTACGATCCTGAGCAATGTTCAAAAGTTCGAGATTTATATAGCCTAACCCGCGTATCGAACACTGGGCCCCGGGATATTGGCCCGGTATTTAAATCTCTAGACTAATGGTATGTTATAAGAAGTAAATACTAATACAATACTGTCCGCGTTTCGACAAACCCTGATTTAAATCCGACCTACATACGCAGTTTGCCGTTTCGTAATTTACTCAAAAGCTGTGAAATTCCATTCTGTCAGGTAAGTCGGACCAAAATTCCGAGTTGATTTGCAAGACATGTTCAAATAGATTGAATCGGAAATATTCAAAGTCATAAACTCCTGCATCTTTAGGGCGAGGGCACAAAGTATTATCAGTATTAAAACTTGCGTAATTTAGCCTCAGGTGGGAATCGAACCCGCATCCCCATGCATAACGAACTTGGTGCTTTGTCCATTTAAGCTACAGAGACATTACGTCACAGCGTTATATTTTCAAGTATGTTTTATCGCTGTAAGCCAGGTATACATCGGAACGCAGGATCGATTCCCGCCTACGACCATTTTTTTCAAGTTTAAATAGGATCTGATGTTAAAATTGCAATGAAATTGCTAAAATATCTCATTAAGCATTTATTATAACTGTTGAAAAAAAAATTATTTAATTAAAATACATGGAATTGTTTAGTGTTAGGTAAACTCATAATAAATAAGTTACATGGTAAAATTATCATTGAATTTTTGCATCTCGCGTCATAGATACGAATCATTTCCAGGGGCAAGTCTGGGAATGGAACAAATCGCAAGAAAATAATAATTTACTTACATAATTATCTATTATTTTCTACCATCACCAGCCTATTCTAGCCCACTGCTGG
Organism: Anania crocealis; assembly: GCA_949315895.1. NCBI lineage: Eukaryota > Metazoa > Arthropoda > Insecta > Lepidoptera > Crambidae > Anania > Anania crocealis. Next base: position 2,772,095 of record OX438858.1, on the reverse strand, counting down.
ACACTGGCTTCACCAAAAGGATTTGATAACCCTTATTAAACTTAATAATTGCTTTTCATGACACCCATAGGAAGAGAAGACTGGTTGTGTCACTCTATTTATTTGCCATTACACAACACACTACATTTCATTGCTTAATGGATCAATTTTGTAACTTTTTCGTGTTTTAACAAAAAAATTACAGCAAATACTTTAGCTTCAAAGGCAAAAATATGAGAAGTTAAATAATTGGAAATGTTTTGAATCATTACTCGTTATAATAAACAAACATTTTTAACGAGTGTGCCAAAAAATCGAGCTACGCAATTAATTTTTAATTGAGCACCGGAATAATACGAATTTGCTTAAAACGTAAAAACAAAAAATATGAAAAAGACGATTAATATTGTTTGTAGCTCGTTACGTTGTTAACAGATTTTGTGAGTAAGTAATTATTATCCGTTAATTTTTTTATTCAAAATATTTATTTTTTTCTTTTAAAACATGAAATAAACCTATGTTAAAAAAGTTTACATCACTAATAAATAAATAATCGGCAATGCACAAAATACAAAAAAAAAACAAGAATTATTATTATATCACAACAAAGGTTCTGATTTTAACTAGTAATTCATCACAGTATTGATCCTGCGTGTGTTTTTTTTTTTATTATTTACTTTATAACCGTATTGCCTTGTGATGCCGGCGCGTTAAAAGACTAGCGTCACCCAATCACCCTCTAAGAGGCGACCAAAGGAGAATTGCCAAAAGAGAGGCAGCAGCATCTATTTTTCACTGGCCAAACTGCGATCGCCAACCCGCATGCCAAGCGTGGTGATTATTGCCAAACCCTTCTTTCGGAGAGGCCTGTGTCCAGCAGAGGACTGATATAAGCAAGTGATAATAATAATACATTACTACACACTACTCTAATATTATAAAAAGGAAAGATTTGGTTGTTTGTTGACCGATTTGTTCGTCTGCATAGGAGGTTATGCCCATAATCGCTTGGGCAGACGGGTTGGCGATCGCAGGGCGTAGCTTCGCGCACCGGTGACGCTGCTGCCCGTCACCGGCCTGCTATATTTAACTACGCCTTCAGTTGGGTGGTTATACCGCCATCGGTCGGTCGATCGCCAGAGCCTCGTTCGTCGTCCAGCATGATGCACAACGTGCAGGTGAGGTTGGCTTGGGGCGAAAGATCACCACCGTTCGCCCCTCTACATCGTGCGTGATGATTTGCGCAAGATGGCAAGCAGGAGCTGGATGCTAGAAGCCGAGGATCGACCTAATTGGAGAGTCCTATGTCCATCAGTAGACTGTGATAGGCTGATGATGATGACCGATTTGAAAACTAATTTTACGATTAGAAGCCGACATTATCCCTAATAAACTGAACGGCTTGACCGATTGGGAAGATTTGTTTGTGTATTTCCATGGTTTTACAGATACGAATGTATTAAGCCCACCTAATCTATCTTTCTTTATGCCACCGCTAGGCACAGGTTTTCGACCGCGCGATATGTCGTGGGGTTCACGCGGGCAACGCCGCGGTCAGAGCCGCGGGCGAAGAGCTAGTTATCTTTGTATACAGTTACTAGTAGTGTCAAACCATGCCAAAATAAGCTTTATCGACGAATCCTTCTTATGCAATATTCTGTCAACAAAACATCCATGAATGATATACTGATTTGAACTTCCATGGTCACTTTCACTAGAGTTAATTGATACGGGGTTTATACCATGTACCTTAGTTAAAACCCCGTATCAATTAACTCTAGTATCCATGAATAAATCATTCTGTCTGCAAAACTTTTGTAATATTATATTATTATTATTATTTGAGTACCTATTTGGATCAGCGGTAGTTAACGCTGCTTCTGAGCCATGGGTCGCGGGTTCGATCCCCGCACAGTACAAATATTTGTGTGCATGAACATGTCTGTTTGTACTGGTCTGGGTGTTTTCTATGTATTATAAGTATGTATTTACAAAAAAAAAAAAAAGTATATAAGTAAGTTTATCGGTTGTCTAGTACCCCATACGACAGGGTACTTAATAGTACCTTAATTTGGGACTAGATGGCTCTGTGTGGCCCAGCGAGGCATGTTTTAAAATATTTATATTTATTTAATATTATAATAAAAAGGTTCTGCGTTTAAACAAATCACTAAACATTCTATTGGCGGCAAGTTCAGCAATGAACTATCAGAGTTCCTATTTAAGTGTCAGAATCTCAATCAACGCAATATTGTTTTTAGTAAAACAAAGTTAACGTTAAAGTTAACATAATAGGTTATTCTTACAATATTATAAATTCGGAAGGAACTCCAATTGTCTGTCTGTCTGTCCATCTGTCTGACTGTCTGTCACGCCTAAATTGCTACCGTCTAAAAATTTTAATAATTTCCGCCCGCTCTATATAAAGGGAAGTTCACACGAGTTCAGCCTCGCTTAGTATTAAATAAGATAGTATTCTTATTAGTCGGTAATTTTTAGTTAGTACCAATCAAAAAGCACTCACAATCATCATGCAATAACTAAAAAATTATGCTTTTCGTCAGTAAAATAATTTTTAGGGAAAAAGTTTTCTAATGGGTATAGTTTTAAAATCGAATTCGTAATACCTACTTCATTTATCACTGCATCACTTTCATTGGTATGTATCATAGCTTTGTAAGTGTTATTCTAACCCAGTGTATACCCTACCTTACTCACCATCGGCGTCACGTTCTCGCCCGAGGTCGCTCTCTGAAATATTAACTCCTGTCAGGTCATACCTCCCTGGTAACTGCTCTCTTGCTTTTCATATTTTATATGGCCTGCCCTCAGTTTTGCTTGCGTGGGTTTCGATATAAGACTCCACGTAACTATGTACTACTAATTCAGGAAATCATTGGTAGAGCGTTACTCTATTTTACTAGCTGACCGGCAAACTTTATTTTGCCAAATAATGAAGGGTAGGAGGTAAATAACTGATTAATTTATTGATAAATATCATAATTGTATACTTATTATCCTATTCCAGACGAAGACAAATCTAAAATCATGAAAATTAGCCCACTCGTTTTTGAGATACGAGTATAATGGTGAAACCTTTGGGTGAATCTAAAACGACTTTGTATTGTATATGTCACTGTAAAATTGTGAGATCTGTCAGATGAAAAACAACGTGTGAGATTATAAACTAACGGTGGGTTAAGTTAGGTTAGACGTTAAATTATGAACGGACGAAGTTTACAATTTAACGGTGACATAATAACAATATACAGGCTGTTAGGTAAAGCCGAAATCAGCCTTTGTTAACATAATAAGCATATACATAGGTACTATGTTGAATTCAGAAATTTGATATCAGCATTAAATTTTTTTATATATAAATAATAAATATTTTTAAGACATGCCTCACTGGGCCACACAGAGCCCTAGTCCCAAATTAAGGTAGTATTAAGTATTAAGTACTGTCGTATGGGGTACTAGACAACCGATAATCTTACTTACGAGTATATACTTTTTTTTTTGTATATACATACTTATAATACATAGAAAACACCCAGACCAGTACAAACAGACATGTTCATGCACACAAATATTTGTACTGTGCGGGGATCGAACCCGCGACCCATGGCTCAGAAGCAGCGTTAACTACCGCTGATCCAAATGGTCGTCGTATATTTTCATACAAACTAAAATTTCGAGATTCCAATTTGAATGAAAACATTGTTTTCAAAATTGATGATATCAAATTTCTGACTTCACCATAGTATTTATATGCATATGTTGTGATAGGCTAGTTACCGTTTACCTAACACCCTGTATATAATGATAGGATAGAGCTTGTTTTATTATTTTCAGTTTATATAAAGAAAGAAAGAATGAAAGAAACGTTTATTTGTCGAGACCCAGAGTTCTAGGCCGATTAAGGTGTACAAAAATAGGTAGCAAAATAAAAACATTACAAGTACGGTAAAGAAGAAAAGCACACACCCAATACAGTAACATAAATAAATAGGACGGGCCTACGAGTATATCGTTTTGTTACATCAATGGTCGACAAAATTAAATATGTAATAACTAATGACATTAATAATGTTCGTAGCTCGCTCTCCTAACCAGTTTTCAACATTAGAAATCATCGTAAAAATGCGTTTTTCTTTTACAGTCAAGTTCCATCCGACCGACCTTAAATGCTATTATCCACAGCATCCATCGTATACAACAGTAAAACAGGAGATGTTATTGATTCCATCAGCATCTCCGATATGGTTGGCTATAAAATTTTCAGTGTGAATATAAATTTCGCCATCTTTTATTTCCATGCGAGGCAGGTGACCGTAATGTGTCTACGTTTTATTGCGAACGGCATATGTTTTTTTTTTATGTTTATCGTATGGATGAATATCAAATGGAAGATAATTTTACGAGGACATAAGAGCAGTCTTTTAGCGAGCGCTTTCTTTACAACTTAAGTTTATGTTATGTTATGTTTTGAGATATGTAAGCAACATTTATAAGGGACTTGGAAGATGTAGTTTATAGCTTCGTTATCTGATGTCTGAAGTAAATGAGGGATTTTAAGTATTGAAACTGGATGTACGGGCCAGCCATCGTACATTCAACTCTAGTTTTAGCTTACGTTGCGACCCAGTCTCGTTTAAATACGATCAAAAAATTATTTTATTATTAATTTAATTTGTCACAAACTGTCCAACCAAATACTACTTAAGGAAAGATTTACTACTATTATTGAAATGAAAGATAGTTTACGGATTTAGAACGCGTTTATTTTTGATTTAACCCGACGTTTCGAACCCTTTACAGCGTTCATGGTCACGGGTAGACTAAGGTGTTATTCGTCTTTAAGATGGTAATTTGAAAAAATGTTTAACTACCGCCTCTTTACATTTTACATTTTTTCAAATTACCATCTTAAAGACGAATAACACCTTAGTCTACCCGTGACCATGAACGCTGTAAAGGGTTCGAAACGTCGGGTTAAATCAAAAATAAACGCATTCTAAATCCGTAAACTATCTTTCATTTCAATGTATAGTGTTCGCGTAAATTCAAGAAAACAGTATGTTTACTACTATTACTTTGTAATCTTTGAATAAACCTTTAAACTACGTTAATTTTTGCTGTTTGACGTGCTCAAAAACTAAACTGCCTTTCTCAAGTGTATGGCGCCTACAGAACCATACACTTGAAAAATTTTGTGTCAGGCGGGACACACACAAAAACCTAATCTCAACTGGACTAAGATAAAACAAAACAACATTAAATACTGATATTATAATATAAATGAAGTTGCTAAAATGTCAAATGTGTTTTTTTTTAATTAAGGTAGTTGTTGTGTATTGTTTTATTGAGATTACCAACACTATACTTATTAAAAGATATGATTTTATCCTGCGTTTATTTGGGTTCGACATTACATTTTGGTTTATCTCGTTTCTAATATTTTACAGCATTCGTGGTCACTAACAGTTCACCGGTGACCATAAGCCCTTATAAATCTGTAAATCTTTCATTTCAATTGTTATAGTGTCTTCATGGTTCTTTTGTTATTTCTGACATAAAACAACTCTATACTTTATATGATATTTTAGCAACTTAATTGCACTTATAATATCAGTATATAAACTTGAAAAATGTTGTCCGTCTTTGTCCCGCCTGAGACAAAAGGGTTCAAGTTTATAATTATACTGATATAAAACAACTCTTTTGGAAAAGACGCGGAGCTGGAAAAACCAGGCAGTAAATAATTAATCAGTGTTTAAAATTTCTTAGTTAAACATGATATCAAACACTGTAATTGGTCAATTCACAGTTCACTCCTCTTCGCTCCGACTAGCTCCGCTTCTGCAAAATCGCAGCCTAAAAGGCTGAAAATAAAAATTGCTAAATTTCGACAGGCATGTTAAATCTGCATTGAGATTATAATGAAACACTTCTGTGCATATTTGTTCCTTTAATTATTAAATTCCTTGGGTTATAATTTTATCACGTCTTGTTGTAATAGGGGTTAAAGAATGAAATTGCCGATTTGTACTGAAAATCAAAATTGTTTATTTTTTAATTTTTAACAAATTTATTTAATCAAAATAGTTACCATTATTATCTATACATTGCTGCCATCTAATAGGAAGGACATTTATGCCTTTGTGATAGAACTCTGAAGATCTAGACTGCACAAAATGTGTTAAAGCATTTTGTACTGCCTCCTGGGAAGAAAAATTCTTGTCACGTAAATAATTGACCAAATCACGAAAAAAATTGTAGTCCATTGGAGCAAGGTCTGGCGAATACGGAGGATGTCGAATGGTTTCTAATTGCAGTTCCTGAAGGGTCAAAACGGTTTCTCGTACTGTATGAGGTCTCGCGTTGTCATGGAGCAATAACGGTGAAGATCGATTCATGAGTCGGGGCTGTTTTACTGCTAGTTTTGCCAACAGATCGGAGAAAACTAAAGTGAATAACACCATGCTGAGACCACCAAACAGTTACAATTACCTTTTTATTGGTAAGATTTGCTTTAGGACACTGTTGTGGCGTTTGACCTGGGGTCAGCCATTGCATTTTTCTTTTACGGTTATCATAAAGAATCCACTTTTCATCACATGTCACAATTCGATTTAATATTCCTTCATTTCTGTACCGATTCAACAAGGCAACACAAGTTTCAACACGCGTTTCTTTCTGCACATCAGTCAAATCATGAGGCACCCATTTTTCGTATTTTTTTATTTTATTGATTTGATGCAAATGAGTCAATATTGTGGGTAATGTTGCGTTAAACCATGCCGCTAATTCCTGGGTAGTTTGACTAGGATCGGCTTCCACCATCTCTCTTAATTCATCGTTAATCACCTGTGCGGTCTTCCTCGTGGCTCGTTCTTCAAGTCGAAGTTTCCATCACGAAAGCATTTAAACCAAAATCGCACGGTGCGTTCATTAGCAGATCCCTCTCCAAACGCATCATTGATATTGCGGGCTGTTTCTGCCGCGTTACTTCCGCGTCGGAACTCGTATTCAAAAATCACTCGAATTTTCGCAGTATCCATCTTTCTTGTCTAAGTTAAATAACAAAAACAATTGAGAGTCGATATTCAAATGTTTCACATTTTTTAAAAGAAGAACATCATAGAAACCATTTGAAAAAAGTTTCATTCGAAAACTTCAAACCATGAAGATTCTATGTCAATTCAAAGAACCTATTACAATAAAACAGCAATTTCATATTTTAATCCCTAATATCTTGCTATGATATACTATACACCGTGCAATTCGAACCACCTGTAAAACGAAGCCATTTGAACCATTATGTATAACATCATGGCAGTGTTATTTTTTTTTTAATAAAAATATTTTTTGAAAAATTTTAAATGTTCGTGATAATTCAGACTTTTAATTTTGTTACACGCTGTGACGCGCCCAGACGTATATTATTTTGCTGCGGCGGGGTCTTGGTTGAATGGACCTTACAAAGCTACATCTGTGTGCGTCACAGCGTGTTTAAAAATAAAAGCTGCACCAATTATAATATTTTAATAAAAAAAAAAAATTGTAAAAAAAAAAAAACACTGCCAAGATGTTATACATAATAGTTACATAACGTGGGCTTCGTTTTACAGGTGGTTAAAATTGCACGGTGTACATACGTGATCAAAAGATATGTCTACAAACATTTTATACAATACCTACACAAACAACTGAAGACACTTGACTGGTGTAGAAAGATAATGTTGATATCAAACTACTACGAGCTACGAGACTTCGTAGCACTTCAGTTGTAGCAGGTCGTAGCAAGTCGTAGCACGCTACGAGGCTACACAACATTTATTTCGTGAACTTGGTTTATAAACAAAACAATTTGTAAATATCAAACAACGGGAGATTTAATTCCGTGAATTTGATTTTCAATAATATTCTAATTTAAATAAATGCAGTATTTAATAAACCCTTTAATGTGGTATTGTGTATTTAACAATAAAAGCTACAATAGACATCCATTAAACGTACATAGAAACTTGATTACTATATATAAAAGCAATACTATTAGGTTTGTATTTCGTATATTCTTGACATTATCCCAGTAACTAAATTTTTGCCGATAGAGGACGGATTCGGATTGCCTGCTAAAATATTCATATTTTGGCTTGCAAATAAAAAATACTAAAGGCCTTCGACATACGAGAGAATACGCTATACATACGGGTATGGATTTAATAAAACCAAATGTGTCAGAATATTGTAAAAATCTGTCTGTTTGTTACGTTTCATTGATAAAACTACATTCCCAATTTTCATAGTTTAGATTTAGAGAGATGGATGCAAGTGTAGAATGTCATGGGGTAGTGTCTCGATCGCGGTTAGGTATTTTTATTTAATTCAATTCAATACACTTTATCGCCAAAAGCGATTTCTTCCTAACAAACTTTTTTTACATGGTACCACAGTAAAATATATAAGTTGAAATAAAAACGTTCTGTTTTGCATTTAAGCAACTAAGAAATTAGTTTATTAGAATAATAATATATTGTCTTTCTTGTATGATGATTTCCTTTCCTATGGGTGTCGTAAGATGCCTTTTGAGAAGAGTAAAAGAGTACTGCGAGGAGAAAACGGGCAGCTCGGTCTTCTTTTTACTTTTAGGCAAGTGTGTCGTGTGTATGGTGCCGGCATATCATAAGACTGGCTTCTCTTGCCAAAGGTGTAGTAAGTACTGCCAGAAGAAGACGGTCTGCAGCGTCTGCTCTCCGTCATCGGCCAAATTGAACTCACCAACCCGTCTGCCAAACGTGGCGATTATGGTCATATCCTCTTTTTAATGAGGCCTTTTTTAATGATGACGAACTAAATTACTTTTCTTAAACGGTTTGTAACAAAACAAGCTAATTGGAATCTCTTTTAGCATAAGCAAAGCCGCGGCTTTTGAGCATTGTATATTTCTGATAGTCAACAAGCAAACTATTATTTCTCGGAAGCCGAGAGCTTCTTTGAAAGGTTTTGATGGAATTTCATTACAAATCACGAATTAAACTCCCCAAGACCGGGCCTACAGGGCAAATAACCGCGAGAACTACTAAAAGCTCGGACCTAGGAAAAAAGTTTACCTTTTTAATATTATTTGGAAAAAAATTAAAGCTCTTTTTAACTGATATTTTTAACTTTTGATTATTATATTGAATACCAGCAATTATTGCCTGCAACTTTGCACGTGTAGTAACTAGTAATTGAATTTTCTATGTATATAAAATAATTGCTGTTCGTTAGTTCTAAAACTCGAGAACGGCTGGACCGATTTGGCTAATTTTGGTCTTGAAATATTTGTAGTAGTTCAGGGAAGGTTTAAACGAAAAGAAAATATGAAAAAATTGCGAGGAAGATAGTAAAAACGTTAATTTCATATTCCCATATAAAATTCTACATCAATTTTTTCAGCCATTTTATCGAAGAGTCAGTTTTAATGTAGAACAAGTTAGGATAGGTTATACGAATTACACCGGGTCATCTAGACAGATATAAATATGAGTGCAACTTAGGTAAAAGATAAAATTAATAAATAAATGAGTGCAATATCACGTACATTGTTCTGATCCCAATTTGAATAAATATATATTGAAACAACGAAGGTAACACAAACTCGTACATTGATCCGTCCGGGAATCGAACCCGGAACCTCGGAGCTGGAGACACCTTGAAAACCGGTGTGTACGCGAAACAAAACGTTCAAAAAAGTAGCTAGTATTTAAAATGTCACCGTTCTAAATAATAGGTATTTGGTACTCCTCTACCTATTTTTTATGATATCATAGCTGTGGTAAATTATTTTGGTTAATTTATAGATATTTTTTAAAACTAATTAGTTTTAAAAAATTCCCCTAGTTTCCATAACAACCTAGTTATTGTAAAACAGCAAAGCTATTCCCGCACTTGTAACAAGACTAAAGAGAACTATATCAAATACCAGTATTGAATCACCCTTTCTAGAACATATTCCTTTACTGGAATATTCTTTGGAATCCAATTTGAAGTTGAAGACGCTCCGAACTTGGGTTGGCAACCGCTTCGAAATTGAACGTATGACGTACTCGGGATGCAAATACTTCACTTACTTACAAGCTACTTGTCATTAGTTACTAGCTCACTTGATACTTGCACGGTTGAGTGCAGATTTCACGTATGATTTTACCTGTAATGTTGCAGGCTATGACACTATCATTATTTGAAAGAAAGAAAGAAAATATTTAATTGACCGCAAGCACGTTACAAAAAAAAACTAACTCAGAATTACAGTATATAACAGTAGAACCAAAGACACAGGATTAAGATTGAACAATATTTATTAGTGGTCAATGGGGCTATCGCTAGTGAATTTGCCACTAGAGGCGCTTGTGTCGCGTGAGGTCCAATATCATTCACTTTTCACTGGTTTTAGCGGAATTTGTTGCATAAATTATAATTTCTTTAATTTACCTGCTGGAAAGTAATCTCCTTCGTAAAATATCGCAAATATGGATTATTTGGCGATTAATGTGAACGCTTTAAAAGCGGAATTAAGAAAAAGCGCAAAAATAGGCGGCCTCAAGAGCAATTATTTCAGAAGTTAGTTTGTTGATATCAAGATAGTTATTCATAAACAATATAACCTTAATTAGATTCAAGATATAACACTTTGTTTCGGCGCCAATCGCCTTTGACAGCTATAACTCCGGACCTCAGTCTACAGTGGCGCCAACTGGTGAGCAAAGAAACGGTAGTCCCCATTAGGTCCCAGTCTCAGCATGTGCTGTAACGACCCGAGGGCCGCTGCAGCGCTGGTATTCTGGTGTTCTGGTATTTATTACTAGCTTTGCCTGCGACCTTTTCTACATGGACCTCGGTATTGGGTTCAGAGAAAAAAACGTTAACATTAAACAAATATACATATAGTGACCAACCGGCAGCGTCATATTATAATATCGTCCGTGTTACGTGACTTCACACTAAATACAACTGTTACTACTTTTATATACTTTACCGTTGATATAGTTCTTATGACTGAGAAATTGGACAACCAGCAATGCGATTCTATAAGCGCAAACCTTACCTAGGATATTCCTGTATTTCAGGACTCCAGGATCCCCCCTCCCAGACTGTGTGTATATTTCAAAACAAGTAATGAATGCACGATTGGTATTCTCTTTTAACGCTGTTTAATCCCTCAACCCCCAGGAGGCACGCGCATGCCACGATAACAATTGATTTCAATTGTGTCTGGAATTACTCACGATCGAGGGATTAAGCGTCGCATGGCTACCAAACAAAAAGCCGTCAAAAAGTCGTGACCACCGCGGTCGATGTGACGGCCAAGACATCCTTGCTCACAGCCACAAGCGCAGCAACGAATCGTATTTAAGAGAACGCAAGGGCTGAACACACTGAAAATCTTAATAGTACTTCCTTAAGAGGAAACACTACGGGCGAGAGAATTGAAAAATAGGTATTTGTAAAATCTATTGCTGTCACGCAGTGCCAAACGCCTTCACGGCAGAGTGTGATAGAGACAACTGCTTCTTGGACCGAAAATACCTACTAAAAGCACACCAAATCAACGTTTCGTAGTCCCCCGATTACTTTTCCAAAACTAGACCGATTTAAATATTTTTTATTAAAAATTAAAGAAAGGCTTTGGGCCGTGTTCGTATGTTCTCCTTTTTTTCTAAAATTTTGCTAAATTTGTTTTCTGTATGTTTGAACACAGCGGATAATCTGGCGAATTATTTCGATTTTTGAGGGCTCATCTCTTTTATTACGAGTAATTAATTTATGAAAAAACAGAAAACATATAAACATGCTAATAGTGGCCATAGATTTTGGTAATAAAAATTATTTCTCTACTGGCTTCATACACGGAGGAAACAGGGGACTACGTTTGTATGGAAAACGGCCCTTGTGTTTCCTCTTAAGCGTGGAAAGATGAAGCAATCAAGCTAATCGTGCACTCGCTTCTAGGCGTCACTGTTTTACCATGACTCTAAATACAGCCTTGTACCTAAACCAACCATCATGTGGCTTATTACGACTTCGTGGAGTAATAGACCATAGGGTGCCGGTCCCAAGTCCGGGTAAATGGTGAGGGTACTCCTGAATGCAGAGCACAAGGAGCCAAGGGTCTGAAAAGCGGGCATACTTGAATCTGTAGTCAGTTTTCCCATACACACCAGGAACACACACAATCACTCTTCCTCACTACACACACTCACGTGGTTCGGGGCGGAAGGTCTGCCCGCAGTCTTTCCACACGGAACACACACACACAAAACACACACAAACAATCCCTCCCCCTCCCATCCAACCACATCCCTTGCCCAACCCCGCATAGCCGAACCGTGGCGGCGCAAAACCACACAAAGGCCAACATAGCCCTGGGGCCCTAAATCTCCCCAAAAAGCTGTACCACACCACCATGGGCAGATGGTGTGAGTCCCCCATTGCCCCAACCCCCAAAATGGAAGCACAACTTAAAGAAATGCTACCCCAGGAGGGTACCACTGGCTCCGTCAGTGGAGAATCCCTCACCGAGTCCAACTCGGTCTGTCCCGCGTATTCTGGGGGGGACAAAGTGTGCTCAGGTTCAGGCTCATCCCTGGACCTGTCAAGCCTCGCAGAGGCAATGCCAGCAGCGACTGCTGACAACGCTGCCCCGTCGCAGTGGACAGTAGTCGCACACAAACGCTCCCGCAAAGGAGCCACTAAACCTAACCAAACAAAGGGGCCGAAAGGCAAACCTGAACGCTGCAACCACAACCGGCGCGCGAGAGGGAATGCTTCGAAACCCCTTACAAACGTGACAGCCAACGCAGCAGCGGAAACGCAGCGCGACCCTGCGCCGCCAAACTCCTCGCAACCGAGTCGAGTAGCGGCACAGGCGGCACCAACGTCACCACCAACAAAACCGAACAAGCCAAAACGGTGCCGTACCGCGAGAGGTAAGCGCTTACGGGAGTACGCTGCAATGGCTACCACTGCCCCTGAAAAGGAGCAGCCTGGTGAGACTGGTAAGGGCCCGAAAGGGCGAGCTTTCACCAAGCGTGCTCGAGCGGACGAGACCCAGTCTCCCAGGGGGGATGCCAAACGCGCGAAAACCGATGCCAAACTGAGGCAGACGGTGAGCTATTCAGATGCGAGTCAATCGCACCTGAAAATAGCGATAACCACTGTTCCGCCAAAGGACCTCACGCAAACCCAGGTGGATCGGCTTAGGGAGGCTGTCGATGACAGCATCCTTCAAGCCATTCTATCTCCACCGTCTCCGAACGCCCAGGCTCCGTCATTTCGGGGGAACCCCTTCCTACTGGAGGGGGCTCTCGCGATGTGGTGCGAGAATGAGCATGCTCAGAACTGGCTCACAAACGCAGTCAAAACGATGACCTCACCAGTGCCGGGAACGACACTGACGGTCATAAAACAGTCCCAACTCAGAAAGAGGCTCAAAGCTGGGCTTCTTCTCCACACCCCCATCACCGAGGCTGCCACGCTACAAAAAGTTCTCGCTGCCCAGAACCCCTGGTACAGAGTGGACTCGTGGCAGTGTCTTGATATGACCGTGGACAACAAACAGCTTCAGGAAGGTTCCAAGGACAAGGAAGTTCACCTCGTTCTTGGAATCCCTGAAGAACAAAAACAGTCGATAATCGACAGAAACCGCCGGGTTGCCCACATGGCGGGGAGCGGGTACATCCGTTTCTTTGACACAGAGGCGACGGAACCGGCCGTAACGAAACCTGCACCAGCGAGTGACACGACGGAAGTGGCAGCTCCAAAGCCGTCCACCTCAGCTCCCCAAAAGGGTCCGAGCGAAGTGGAGGCAAGCTCACCGCCGAGTGCAGAGGGAGACACCAGCGACGAAGATGACGTCCTGCGTAGTCCCTAGCCCCACATCAATCAACGTCATCCAAACCAACCTCCAGCACAAGCAGATCGCGGCGGCCACCCTGCGAAGGGCACTGGAGGTAAACAACAAGACCGTCGCCCTGATTCAGGAACCCTGGATCAGGAACAACAAAATCTGCGGTCTGAATAACATCTGCGGTAAGTTACTGGTAGGCACAAATGTCGACAAACCGCGAACTTGCATATACATGCCTAAATACATAACAACAACTTTGCTAAACCAATTCTGTTCTAGAGACCTCACTGCGGTGATAATTCCAACAGAAAACAAAACAGCCCTTGTGATAGCCTCAGTGTACATGCCGAGTGAGGGAGAGGTCCCCCCAAAGGAACTGTCCGACCTGGTGCAACACTGCGACATGCACAGCTGGGACCTAATCATCTCCGCAGACACCAACGCACACCACCCGCTGTGGGGAAGTAAGGACACAAACACAAGGGGTGAGTTACTAACTGAATATTTATTCCAAACAAGCCTGAACATCATGAACAAAGGAACAGAACCCACCTTTGTGAGTTCCAGGTATCAAACGACAATCGATATAACTTTAGCAACACACACGGCAGCAAAGTACATTGACGGTTGGCACGTGTCAAAAGAGCCATCCTTTGCGGATCACAGTCGTGTCTGCTTTCAAATAAACCTCAACTTAACAGACCCTGCTCCATATCGCAACCCCCGTAAAACAGATATAGTAGGGTACATAAACATACTGACCGAAACACTAAACAAGACAAACATGCCAGACACAACACAGAGCACAAACAACATAGAGACAAAAATACAACTCTTAACTGACGCACTATTAAGCAGTTACGAGCGAACCTGTCCTATTGTCACACCCAAAAAGCCGGGAAAGAGCTCCTGGTGGGGGCCAGAGCTCGAACGACTGCGCAAAAGACTAAGGACACTATTTAACAAAGCAAAAAACTCCAGGACTACAGAGGACTGGGATGAATATAAAACAGCACAAAAATACTACAAAAAACGAGTCCGCTTCCGCAGGACAGAGTCGTGGCGTAATTTTTGTAGCAGCATAAACTCAACAAATCAAGCCTCGAGAGTTAAGAAAGTTCTAGCCAAAGATGACCTCAGGCTCCTGGGCCTTCTCAAAAAAGAGGACGGCACGTTCACCAACACAGAGGAACAAACCAATGCAGTCCTACTAGAAACACACTTCCCAGGCTGTCAAATTACAACAGACTCCGAGTGGTCAGACCCACACTACGACACGCCAACAGGCCAAGAATGGGAAACTGCAGAGCAGATAGTTACTGCGGATAAGATAGCCTGGGCCCTGAAGAGTTTCGAACCTTTCAAATCCCCAGGGCTAGACGGAATCTTTCCGGCTTTACTGCAATGGCAACCCAATCTGGTAATAAAACATCTACAAACAATCTACAGGGCCTGTTTAGCCTTCAAGTACATACCCAAACCTTGGAGGGAGGCAAAGGTGATCTTCCTACCAAAACCAGGAAAGGAAGACTACACCATCGCGAAATCCTTCAGGCCCATCAGTCTAACATCTTTCCTCCTGAAGACGCTTGAAAGACTAGTAGACCGAAACCTAAGGGACGGAGTGCTAAAAGACTTAGCACTACACCCTCAACAACACGCATATAGACAAGGCAGGTCAACAGAGTCGGCACTACACACAGTAGTGCATAAAATAGAGTCGGCTATCACAAACAAAAACTCAACTCTAGCTGCCTTCATAGACATAGAAGGAGCTTTTGACAAAACCATACACAACAGCATCAACCACGCCCTAGAAAACCTTAAAGTTGATCCAGTCACCAGAAGCTGGATCAAGGAGCTCGTAAGTAAAAGGGCGGTTCGGATAGCATTGGACTCTACCACAAGAGCAACGGTAGTCCGAGGGTGCCCCCAGGGGGGGGTGCTCTCCCCGCTTCTATGGAACATAGTGGTAGATAGCCTCATAAGAAAGCTAAACGACAGAGGCTACACTACTATTGGTTATGCAGACGACCTCACAATACTGATAAGTGGCAACGCTGAGAACATGCTATGCAGCATAATGCGTTCTGCCTTCCAGATTGTAGAAAAATGGTGTGACGAGCAACAACTATCAGTAAATCCGAAAAAAACCGAACTCATCCTGTTCACAAACAAAAGGAAGTTACCTAAACTGCAGCTACCAAAACTATTTAAAACCCAACTCACTATATCGAATCAAGTGAAATACCTAGGTGTAACACTTGACAGCAAGTTGAACTGGGCAAGTCACATTGATTCTAAAACAAAGAGGGCCTGTATAGCTTTTAATCAATGCAGGAGAATGATCGGTAAAAGATGGGGTCTGAACCCAAAGATCACGCTATGGCTATACACCTCAGTCATCAGACCCTCTATGACCTACGGCTCAGTTGTATGGTGGCCGCGCACACAACTGTCAACCGTGAAAATGAAACTCCAAAGCCTACAACGTCTAGCCAGTCTGGCTGTTACAGGGTGTATGAGAACTACCCCATCAGCTGCACTGGAACACATTCTAAACTTAAGGCCACTAGATCTGGTCATACAAGAGGAGGCAAGAGCAGCCGCTCTAAGACTCAGACTAAATGGACTATGGAAACAGGGCACAGAGCCAACACACTCAAGCGTTCTGCAGGGGATCCTCAAGGATATTCCACTCCTCGAGGCACCCACGGACAAGACCAGGTGTCAACACGTGTTCGATCGCGAATACAATATCCAACTTCATGCAGAACATGAAGATTGCTCCGGCATTAACGAAGTAAGGATATACACAGACGGCTCGAAAACCGAAAGTGGTACCGGTGCCGGTGTATTCTCAAATGACCTAAACATAAAAATATCAACTACCCTATCCAAACTGAACACAATCTTTCAAGCGGAATGTGTTGGAATAACTAAAGCGGCACAGGCGGTAGCAGCCAGAGACATTAAAGATCTTAGCATTAAGATCGTCTCTGATAGCGCATCCGTACTACAAGCCCTACAAAACAACAATATAACATCTGCCCTTATACTGGAGTGTCACAACGCACTTCAATCCATTGCAAATAAAAATACCGTAACCTTGCAATGGATAAAGGGACACAGCAACTCACTAGGCAACGACGCAGCGGATGAATTAGCCAAAAGGGGAGCATCAGCCACAGTATATGGACCAGAACCATTACTACCAATACCCCAGGCTCAAATAAAAACATGGCTCCGTAGTAAAACAGAACAATCGCACACAACAGTATGGAACAACACTGACGGCTGCAGGCAAACCAAGAATTCTGTTCCGGTGGCTTCAAAACGGCTTGCCCGCAAACTGCTCAGGCTAAAAAGGGACCATCTCTCCAAAATAATAGGTACCCTCACCGGTCACTGTCCCCTAAACAAGCACCTATTTACCCTAGGTGTCACAAACAGCCCCCTATGCAGAGGATGCATGGAGGCAGACGAAACGCCACAACATGTACTCACTGAGTGTAACAGTGTGGCCGCGGAACGGGCATCCTTCCTCCAATCATCAACATCGGTTTCAGAAATCAGTGGAAACCCGGGAAAGATTCTAGCTTTCTGGAATCACCTGGGATGGTTGGAGTAGAAGGCGGGGAACACGTACAATGGCCCAACAAAGAGGCTAAGTGCGGACAAAGCCCAGACTAAACAAACAAACAAACAAACAGCCTTGTACCTAAGTTGTCCTAAACACATTTAAGTTTCCCATAAACAGTTTCACATAAAAAACATGCATTTGCATTTGTCGCCGTGTCTAAAAAACCTAGCAGGTTAGAAAAAAATATCCTGGCAAAGTTCACAGTTGCTTCGATCAAAGTCAATAGAGTGGTTAATGAGTTTGCTCGATTACGTGGTTAGTTGACAGCTGTCCCAGTGTAATTATCTCAACACGGATCTATCAATGTATTTTAGATTCACATTACAATCACTATGGGTTCAAAATCGGTTTCCACGTCCTTGGGAGAAAGGCGTGAAAACCGATTTTCTGTACAATTTTCAAGGTTAGAAATTTAATTTGTTTAAGTTGTTGAGTTAGGAAAGGGAAGTTTTATATCTTTTAATGAGGTCAGGCGTAGGCACAGTATCAAACAACTTGCCTCTTCAGATAATATTTAATAACAAAATAACTGCGTTGTTTAAACTGAATTTAAAAAAAAGCTGTGTCTTGCCGGGCGACTGCTCTAATTTTAATTTGGTAAGTTGTATTTTAAATTTAATCTTGTCACGTTGTGATTTCTGAGCTGCGCACTAATCTCTAAATACTCACATTTAGTTAATACATTCATTGTTTCATTATTAAAACACATTTATTTTCACTTCAATAATAATCGAGTTTTGTCAATGACAAAGAGCTGTCAGATGCGCATGCGACTGCCCGTATGCTCTGAATGACTAAAATAACGTTACGTTCGTTTGTCTACGTTTAGCAAACGCACGGAACACATACTCTTTTCACAAAGGTGAATGATTTATTTCAATAAATATAACAATATTTTGTTTTCTATACTTTTAAGATTGTGTGTCGACATTAAACTTATTTAATAAAACTTCACGCAGCCGAAGTAATTTTCACGAGCCTGGCAGAATGACGTTTTTGACCTTAGACAGATGTTTAAAAAAGGAAATAAACAATAGTAGTGTGGCAGGTTTATAAACATTGGGAATTTATTAGGGAAAAATATGTGTCTTGAGGACTGGTTGTTAAAGAAAAGAATTTAATCAAATGACCAGCCTTTAGTTAATAATTGTAATTGGAATATTAAAATAATGTAAATTAATAACCTAAAAAGTTTGAATGTTTTCTTGTTAGTATTAATATGTGTTTCACAAAGAAATAGTTCTTTGTGTTGTTTCGATTGTTTTGGTGAGATTGGAGTTGGTGTGTTGAGCACTCGGAAATTCCTTCGTGACAATGATTTGCATTTTTGCAATTTGGAGGTTTCGTTTGAGGATTTCATTTGATTGATTTCATTCTGGTATGCGGCTTGGGGTTGTGAAGATGTCGAGGAGGACACCTTCGCTCTGGCTGTCGGCCAGGAAACCGAAGGAGAAATATGGAGGCCGACACCTCAATTTTGTTACCGGCTTATAGTCGCCGTGTCAAATATTTTTGAATTTTGTCCGGTCTAAGTTCCGTAAGTGTATTTGCTGATCTCGAAGGATTTCGTTCATTTGGTTGCTTCATGCAGTTCTATAACATAAGTGGTTTCTTTCAGATCTTTTGATGGCCGCTTGGTTTGGCTACCAGGCTTAGAATATTACCTTCCGTTTTATGCTGACTTTCCGCTGATCAAATGAAAGACGCAAGAAGCTTGTCTCGATGAGATTCGGGTTGGTACCACGCCACGTGGATGCATAAGGTTACCCTACCCTATCTTTGATCAAGTAAGTGGAAACATCTTCTTAATCCGGTTAGCAGTCTACAATTCCGGTTGCCGTTTATTAGTCTACCGTACACAATTTTATTTAGATTATTCCGTTTGGTAATAATTTACATGATAAGTTTGGTGGTACAACTCGCTCAGAATATTCTGTTAATTCATGCTCGTCTCTTCATTAACCACCTCATCCTGTTCATTTACATCACCCCCAACACCCTCGCCAACCCCTAAACGTTGCAATCTAGTGATTTATTTCTTAGAGAAAAGTATTAAATATGTATTTTTCTTTTTAAGACTTAAGGCTTGAAATACATTTCAATCTTAACTGTAAATAATGCAAGGAATAATAAATCAGATATGAATTTGAACTTGCTATAGAGATATCGTGTTGTGCATTTGATAGCAGTTACTAGGTTTCACGAATCCCAGCAAAATCTTTACTTTAATATTTTTAGCAGAGTTTCTAAAAATCACAAACGATATAAATAAAAAATAATAATTAAAATCATCATCATTAACATTTGATGCTGGATAGATTTTTCTCTAAATAAGAGCAGGTTTTCATTTGGTGACAGCTAGATAGATAATTCTCAAAATAACATCAGCTTTTACTTTACCATACTCTTGGCGGGCCGACAATCGCATTTTGTAAACATGGGTAAAAGATGCCGTTGCTATATAAAAATATGCAGTACTCAGGGGTATTTGCCGCTGCTATGTAAAACACGAGTATGTGCAATACATAGGGGCATTGCTAGAAGACAGGCAGCTTAGCTTATTTGTAAAGAAAATAATTTTGCTACTCATATCGGATTAAACTAGTTCAAGAATATTGTTGCTCTTAATATCTTATTCACTCAATTCTTTCCCGTACATAGGCCCAAATTAAGATACTATAAAGTTATACGAAATTGGCTTCTATTGAATTGTATTAAAAGTAAAATTTATAACCAAATCCAAGAACAGCATAACGTTACTTACTAACCAAACTCCGAGACTAATGGCAAAATAAAGAATAACTTTCTTAATTGCCCAGACATTATTGCTGAATTACGAGCACTCGCAATATTGAGGTCGTAAAAAACTTCGGCAAATCGTATTACCCTGATGCTTTTCGATGTAATTCGATCTGCCCGTCAGAAATGGCACAGTAGACTCAGGAGAAGAAGACTCTTATAAATGTAGACAATTGCAAATAGATAAAGTAAACTAAAGTACCGGCCTAAAGTCAATGAATTAAAGTTACCACCGTTAAGATTTACAAAAAAATGAATGTTTCGCTCAAATTCTACCTCTTAAAACATGACTTAATTAGTCAATAAACCTTTCATTTCAAAAACTATTGTTTGTTAAGATATCGGTAAATGCTTATAAGTATAAAGATATATCTAGAATTAAGACGAATTTATTTCATAATTTTACACGTATTTAAATCAGGTTTATTTCTATGTAATTATTCAAATATGAAAAGATAAATGATTAGTCTAAACGGTATAACGCTGAAGAAACAGACCACAAGTTATTAATGCACCGGCTCAATAATAGTTTACGTCTTCTACAAGTTTTCCAAATACACAAACAGTTATTCTATGTGTTCTTGTATTATGAAAATACATTTGCAATAAAATAAAAACATTGTAACTGTCACGCCATTTATTGAGTTACACAGTGATAGATCGTAATGTTTATTGATTAATATGGCTCCGAACAACACACGCGTTGTGAGCGATGACACTGCGTTATTGAGCCCGCTCTGTCCCCTTATTCGCGTAACCAAATCGTATCACAATCGTAATTGAACGACAGGTTTTTGACAGTTCTAGTATGGGCTAAATGTCAAAATCGTCCAATTCAACCACGATCGAACTGCGATTCGGTTACGCGAATAAGGGGACAGGTTTGTCTGAATCGTTTAAGAAACATTTTGAAACGACTAAAGGAAAAGATACGTTCCTTTTGTAGTATAGACGTGACATTTATACGTAAAAAAAGTTAAGTAAAGGCCTTTATACATTTCATTGCAGGGCAATGGCTTCCACCATTACTGTTACCGGCATTGATGGGTACAGGGGTAATAACCACGCTTGTCAATTTTCGAAAATTTGAAATTTTTTTATTCGCCCGGGATCTAAAAAAATGCTCAAGAACTCTAGAGTAACTCTCTAATTACTACTACACTACTACACTCTTATATATTAATATTAAAATCTTAATGTGAGGGATTCTGATAAGCCTGATTACAACTATTGATATGATAGGAATATCTGAAAAAATAAATTTGAATTAGAGTTACTTTGAAACTTTTAGTAACGAAAATAAATACTAAATATCAACTCTTAATTGCGTAAGAAAATCGAATCTTTAATATCAATTTATCATATTTTATTTATTATTTGTCGGGTAGGTAACTTTAATTTCTAACTACAATCCTTTTATTTATTTATTTATTTAAAACTTAATTGCACAAAAGAATTATAAATGTACAATTGGTGGACTTAATGCCATGTGGCATTCTCTCCCAGTCAATCATTGGGCTAAGCAGAAAAGTTTTGTAGGCGGTGCGACAGACAAAACTAAATGAGACTAAATCCTTACTCGAAGACTCCTTTTCTCGAATCCTTGGATATTATTGATCCTACATTATCTTTAATTCTTAATATAATTTTAACTTATTGTAAGTCAGCATGTAAATTATTCATAAATAATATAATCAATGTAAATCGTTGTCGACCGGATTAAAGTCAGTCAATAAACTCATGTATTTCTAGTCATTAAATATATTTTTTTTGGCATAGCTAGAAATATTTGGCGTGCCCGACATGCCATAACCTCATATTGTATTTAAATATAACATCTTCTGTACCTACATTATGGTATTAAAACATATGGTAAAGTATTGAGTATCCAAAATCGTAGAACTATTACATAGTATTTACAAAAAAATATTTTCGCAGTATGAGAACCAACTAAAAATAAAAGTCCTCGATTTCAGACTTCATGCAAGATTGTTAGCTAACCCTTGTCATAACTAGGAGTAGCTGAAGTACAGGCGTTAATAAAAATATTCCTTGCATCCATGAAGGAGTGGCTGCGAACTGAACTCCCCAAGGTAACGTTCCCACTAAATTCTGTAAAAGCTTTACCGTTGTTTAGAAACCTTCCATCCAACACCAAATGTGCCTTCAAAGCAGGCCCCATGTGTAAACGCTGCTACTCAACCCTCAACCTTATCAGCTTACATATAAAACATAATTTCCGATGGCGCTTATTAATAAAATGTATTTTCTTCGTGAAAGTCAAGACGATATTCGCCGGACAAGAAAACCGTTAAGATAAAAGTTGCGGAGGAAAAATGATATTTTCATTTGAAAACGTCCTTGGGTAATCATTTAAAATTGAATATGCGGTATTCCGCTTTCGGTTTGTGAACTACTATCAATACAGCCTAACTAACTTCTCACTTTTAGATATAGTTATGCAGTAGGTAACTAGTGACTGAACCGTAATCTTAGGATACTAAAAACGAAATTACAAAACAGTTTTTGTCAAGTTCATAGAAAAAATCCTTCCGGTTGGGTTGGTCTGAATTCTTAAATGTACTGGTCCACACTATGCACAAATTTCAAAATGACCTTTTCCCAAAATGTCTGATTTTCTAAATGACTTATATCAAAAATTCGTTCACAAAAAATTGATGAGTAAAGTAAATATGAGTATCGTCACCATTATCAGCTCACAAAGGGTTCCCAAAAGACATAATACTAAAGTCACGCATGGTCTGTGGTCAGATGATCGCAGTTTGGCGAATTAAGTCTAGAAGACGCTGCAGCTTGTCTTCGTATGTAATTCTTTAGTTACCTCTTTTTAAACCCACAGAAAGAGAAAGGCTGGTATTGTTCTTTATTTGTATTATTTACACTAATTAGGCTATACAATTTTTAGGTCATTTACGATAATTGGTAGGTTTTTAGTGGAAATTATAATTTCTTTATCACAGTCAAATAAAAGGCCTCTCCTAAGGGTATACGCGACGTTTGAACCCGCGTTACCCCAAACTAGTGGCTTCCTCCGACCTCAAGCAGATCTCTCTCCAGTCCTTTCTATCTGCTCCGTTACTAGCCGCTTTTCTACATCAGCATCTTTTATCTTACCAGTGCGTAAGTCTCAGTGCTTGTTACCAGTGATGACTTATGGAACTGAAACGTGACCGCTTAATATGGATCTCATTAGAAGTCTCAAGGTCGCGCAGCTGGCAATGGAGTGAGTAATGCCTGGTATTTCTCTGCGTAATAGAATCAACAATTAGGTAATCCATAGGAGGGCTAAGCTAATCGACATCGCTTAAAGAATAGCGGAGCTGAAGTGGCTGTGGGCGGGACACATAGTAAGTATAACCAATGGCTCTAGGGGCGGAAAGGTTCTGGACGCAGCGGGTGACGATCTGTGGGTAAGCCCGTCCACCTGGTGCACCAGATGGACTGACGATTTGGTGAAGGTCCAAGCCAACGATTATAAGAAGAGACGAGGGACACGTAACAAGAAGAGTGATGAATATGATCAAAGAGATGGATGGATTGTGTTTGAAAAGATATGACTGAGAAGGGGGTAGAAGACTCGATGATGACTGACAGGATTGTACGGTATGTATAGAGAAAAACATACTGCGCGACCCCAGATATTTTCGGGTGCGTCTCATGTGATATAAAATCCTTTGATATAATCAAACTTTAATAACGATCACTTTACATAATGACATAATTTGTTACAACAACACATGATATAATTTTGTTTTACATAACGATTATTTTATATAACATACAGTTTATTTAATACTATTTAGTATAAAATTCAAAACAAATAAAACATTTTGGTTTAAAACTTATTTTATATACCGTTCATTTGATATAAATTTGTTTGTTATACGCATCATTTCGTATATCTATAATTTGAGATAAAAACGTTTTAAATATCGATTGAAAGAAATTCATTGCTAAAATTCAGAATTTGGTTGAATCCCGACTCGCCGTGTTCTTTCCGACGTGGTACTTGTCTGCCCTACACTAGAGTGCAATTTAAAAGCCGGAGGCGCGGAGGAAGTGCAGTCCTCGCTCGCAGTAACGAAGCTCGGGCGCCCGGGCGAGCTGTAGCGGCTGAGGCTGGTCGCCGAAGGCGACCAACAAGCCGAAGTTGCGGAAGCGAGTATGGGTGCCAGAGATTTGTTACGCAAGGGCGAGGACTGCACTTCCCGCAGCGCCGGAGAAGAGCAAAACAAAACATGCATGCTTGCCTGCTTGCCTATATGCATGCTAGCTTGCTTATATGAATGTTATGCTTGTAAGCCTGCATCCATGCATGCTACCCTGCATGCATGCATATTTGCCTGCTTACGTGTATGCATACTTCCTTGCCTGCGTATTTATGGCATTTCGTACTATTAAAGATTCGGAATTTACAGTATTTGGTATCTTTAAATTCTGCATTTTGTTGATTTTGTATCAAGTAATCATTATCTGTTTTAAATGTTATATAAAAGGGGTGATATCGTAAATACGCTATACTAAATGTTATTATACTAAATACAATTTATTTGTTTTTAGCATTATATCATGTGAATGTTACATTAAACGGTTGTTATACTAAATGATTTATCCCAATTGTTACTTATACGTTTTAAAATTATGTAATTTAAAATTATATCTTTCCGTCACTATATTAAAAAAGTGTTATATTAAACAAAATTATATCATTTGATTGTATATGTTTTGATCTTTATACGATATGTTGTTATACTATATATTACATACCCGATATTTTCTACTAGCATCTACCCCACTCGGATATATACAGGTTCATGTAAGATCACCGTCAATGAAACGTCAACACGTTGTAATCTACTGAGATGTTCCGCTACCTTCCTGCTATAAAGTTTAATTGGGCGAAATCAGTTGATATACACGCTCTGTCAGTTATGGAGCTCAGGGTAGGTCCGCCTTAACTCGCCGAATAAAATTACCGATCCGTGTGAAGTTTTAATGAAACCAGCTACGCACGGTGTCATTTTAGGAAGTTTGGTCCTCCAAAACAAAGGGATGTTTTGGTTTAGTACTGCAAAGATTATAAGTGAATTAATATTTTATGAGAGTTGCTTAGAAATTTTTACATGAAGGTTTTATTAGGGAAAAGTATCTTGTAGTGAACTTATTTGTTAGTGCCCATCAAAGTTTAAATTATCATTTTTGTTTACACAGTCTAAATAATGAATAATGTTTTAAAATACATTATAATTTAAAAATACCAGCCGATTCAATTGAAAATTTGAAGCTAAAAAAATATTTTCTTCGAACTTACGATTTACGTATCACGTGTTAATCACGTGTGAATGATATAAAACAAAATAACTGATCTATTATTAGTTCAATAAGTCTTTTTATTAAACACTTTTTTTTCTAAAGCGGTGTTTGTTTCAGGGCTTAGGTATACATTATATCTTGTTATCAAGAAGTTTACTTGAGTATTTGAAGTAATATACAAATTCGCTTTACAGTTCAAATAACAGGCCTCGATGTCTCATCTGTCATGTATTCCCACTCACTCCTTAAATTCAGCGTCCCATTACTAGAATTATTTATTTGTTTTCCGCTTCAAATAACTGATGTAGATTATACAAATTACAGAAGTGACATAAGATTAAACAACATTAATCTGAAAGTAAACTGCTTGAGCCTGGAAAAGTACCTGTTTAAATAAATAATAATGTTCAATCAAACTTCAAAAAGCTTGTTTGCTTGTTTAAAACTATCACATGATCCATTATTATGTTAAATATGCTATCGGAAACTCATGAAAAGTAAGATACAGATGACGGCTAATCAGGATGAACACTAAAAACACTAAAATGTGTAGTCTGATTTGCAAACATGGACATATTAAGCTACTCTAAAGATAAAGATAAAGGTAAAGATAAAGATAATATTTATTTACAGAAACATGTGTGAGATTTTTTGATGTTACGAGTATCTTGGTGTTAGTATCAACATGTCTGGCCGATATTCAGCATGCAAATTTTTACAAAAGCTTCTATATTTTCAATAAATATTAATAATGTCGACTTATAATAGGGGTTAAAGTATAAAATTGCCGTTTTGTATGGACGAAATCGAGAAAAGTCATTTTTCCATACTAACAATTTTTTAGTTTTTTTAAAAACGCCTGAACTGTTTTCGATGCAATTAAATGGGAAAGTTAGATGGTTATAAAGCTACGGATTATAGTATTTAAATTTCTGAAAATCAAAGTATATAATACAGATATACTTAATTGAAGCAAGAAGGTCAGCTGACAGCTGTAAGGAGTCTTTTCAACGACTTCCTTTGAAGTAGTAGGCACTAGTATTGCATTTTTTTTTAGTCAAAAGTTACTTTATTTAGTTTTTGATACAATACAAAAAGAATTACGCAATAATATGACTATACTTAAGAGCTATAAACAAAATAAAAAGTGGGAAAATAATCGGCAATTTCATACTTTAACCCCTATTACTTAATTATTCTCAAAAACAACAACATTATTAGATTATTAAACAATAGTTAGAGATAGTAGTATCAAAATATATCGTTAAAGAAGTCATTTATACTGTTATAGCATTTGTTAATTAATTTCTTTTTCAAATAATTTTTTTCATATATTTTAGGAGCCATGCAAGTGAGGTTTTTGTATTATTCGCCACCCTTCGTAGGTGAGAAACGAAATCAATCTGGCCAATGGAGAGACGCTAAAATTGTGCATGCCATTTCAGGCACTCACTTCTTACTTCTTACACTTACTTCTGTAGTCTTCGTATAACACACACGGGAAGATAAGAGTTAGCCTCATTATCTTAATAAGCAATAAATGTATGAATTTATCAGCCTGAAATTAATGTCATTGTGATGATTCTTTCTATATCTGGTAGTACCTTATTGTTTTATTAAGAGTCTCTTCGAAACTCTTTTTAATAAAATGTTTACAGTATTCTCCGTTGTACTAAGCAAGAACATTTTATTATTTCAAATGAAAGTAACGAATAAAAATTGACACTACTGTACCAAATCACCATCTTTGTCCCCATAATAGACCCTTGTGTTTCCACGTTTCCCCGTCAAAGGAAGGAATTACTTCGTCTTATAGGTTCAGGGAAAATAAACGGGCGATACTTAATTGAGATAGGATGATTTGGGACGTCCAAACAAACAGGCGGTTAATGATTTTCTATTCGTAATGCGTTTAAAGTAAACTTTGTAGGCAAACAGCTTACAAACTATTATTTGCACGGGACCGGGGCACCTCAAAATGTTTGTGCGATTGAAGCACTAAAAAGGATTTATCAAAGAATATTTAAATGCAGTATCATTGATCGCGCGTTTCGTTTGTAGCGATCAATTTTGAATTTGAAAAACGTTGATGTTGGCAGCAAATTATTTATTTTTAAGGCATTGGTGTAATGGGTTATTATTTTAAATTTTTAGAAAGTGAAAAAAGAATGGGCTTGGTAACTCAAAAAAATTTATAAAAGTATGAATTACTTAATTGGCACTTACTATACATAAACTTTATTTTCATATTGTGTACTGAAATGCAACAAAATATATACAAACATTTGAATAGGCAAGAGTTAGCAAATGAAAACGTGTTTTTATTCTGTTAATGACTTTGAAACATGAATATCAAAGATGACTTTTCAGAATTAATGAACGACTAATGAGGATAATACTATCATTATAATTGGATGAAAGAAATTTTAATTACAAAGTGTTACTATGTTATAATAAGTCTGGAAAATTTACATTTACTTATTGTTATTTTTTTTTATTTTACGAATTTTACTCGCGTTTATTAGGTTTTTTTTAGATGTCAAAACACAGAAATTTACTTAAATGTAATTAACATAAAACTATATTAGTACTTACATCTTATAAATAAAAATAACGAGAAAAAAGAAACAAATACATAAAGGAAAAAAAAATAGTCCTCGTGGTAAGGTTTCCAAGATAAATACTCAGTCGCTGTGCGAAGTAGCTGCCAGCTCTTGGGTACCTATATTTGTAAAGTTTATATTATTAATACTTTTAATTGGCAAAATGTGCTGAACATAATAATATTTTAGGTATGACCACATTCATATTTGGATGAGAAAGAGTATAAAAACTGCCTTTCAGTAAGAAGTAAGTTCATGAATTCACCATTCAGACATAATTTTGTAAATTTACAAATTTAAATGCAAATTTTTAGTAATTTTACAAATACACACTTTCGAAAATCTCCACTCATAAATGTTATCAAATTTTCTACAAAGAATTAGACATACTTTGTTTCCCAGGATACCGGCTACTCAGCTGGGATATCCGCACGATATAACGCGTACTTCACTCAGGCAGAGCCGCGGGCGAATATTTAGTAAAAACAAAAGCCACCGTAAATAAGCTTCAAACTTTTAGTCGATAGGTACTTTGCAAAAAGTCAACGGATCTCTATTGAATTATATAAAAAAAGCAGAAAAAAACAGACAGACTATTTCTGGATACTGAAATCACTTTGCAAAAAACCGTGATAAAAAGAATCATGTCAGTAAATACTAGAATTTCAACGTGTGCGGCAAGTTAACGAACCAATTTCAGGTTTCATGCGAGTAAGCTGCAAAGCTCTCAACACATGATAGAGGCCTCTAATGTGGAAAGCTGCGTTTGCCTCGAATAGAAACCGATATCAAGAGCAGTTCAGAGTACTTTTGTAAAAGCCAGTTCAATTTGAACATAACTATTGGATATTAGCTTTTCTCCCCTAGCTCTGCTTAAGTAAACTTCAAGTTATAATAAACCTGTGTCCAGTACCTCTAGCACAAAAAACTATCGACTTCGAATCGTTTGCGTATCGAAAGCAAACGTTTTGTAGTTCTCGTTTTGACCGCGCGAGTGCTGTTTAAGTTTTCATACTAAATATTTCAATGGCGATACGAACACGCAAACGATTCGAATTCAATAGTTTTTTTGTAGTGGGAGTAGACCCATTGTAGTGGGATACAAAATCATCTATGTCCTTCCTCAAAGTCTAATCTATCTCTATAATAAACGCCATCAAAATAACTTAGTGAGTTGCAGACAGACAGACAGACTAAACAGTCTGATAGAGTTACTATAGATATGTAGAATATCGCATTATTTTATTATAAATAAATAATAAAAAAAATGTGGACAACATCACATAGTACATTGTTCTGATCCCTAAGTTTTTTTTTCACTGACCCGTTCAGAATCGAACCCGGGACCTCGGAGCAGGCGACACCTTGAAAACCGGTGTGTTTGCCACTCCGCCAAGGAGGTCGTCACAACCTTAACAGTAAAGTAAGAGCCAATAATTATGCCACTGCAGGGCAAAGGCTTTCATCATTGAATTCAAAGTACCACAGCAATGATGGAAGGCATAATCACCACGCTTGCCAAATGCAGGTTGGTGCGAAAATCCGAATTTTTGCTGCTCGACCCGGGGATAGAACCCAGGAACCTGAGATCTTGGCCCAGTATTCAAACCACTAGACCAACGTAACACTTTTTTTATCTAATGGAAAGGTAAGTAAGCTAAGTTTTCATACGAACGAAAAACATTATGTTTTTTACGTGTTACTACTGACATGTTTTAGCTTTGTGACTGGCACCTTTATGATTGGCGAAAAAGGTGTATTTTAACTGGCGCGTCATTTACCGAGATGCAAAACAATCACAGATGTAGCTGCGAGCGGTTTCATGCACCAATCTGAACTTAGTCAGAGCATAGTTTTGTTGCAGACACACTTCTGTTTTAGTATTTTTGGAAAAGGCTCGGTAAATGCTACATTTGTTCGGGCGACAATGAACATTGCATATCTTTTATTTAGTAAAATCCTACTGCAAGACAAAAGGCCTTATTATTTAATATTAAATTACCACAGCAATTATAGGAGCAGGCATAATCATCACGCTTGCCAAATGCAGGTTATCGCAAATCCGAACAATGGTTGAAATTCGAAACTCCTTTTGCCCAATCCGGGGATTACAGGACCTCGAAATCTTGGCGCGGTACTTCAACCACTACACCAATGAGGTGTTAGTAAAATGGATACCTTAGTTGTAATTCTCGTGGAATTATTTCCAGTAATGATAGTTTTTAGTCTATGTAGTAAAGGTAAACAAACTGGCACTGTGAATTAGAAAAGGTCTAACATATTTTGAATCAAGGGATTAATTTGCACACCTTTTAAATTATCTTGATAAAGTACGGACTTGATCATATCAAGTACGCACTGACGAAAATTCAGGTTAGATATTGCAAGAGGCCTATGATTGTTTGGGAGAGTATAGCATCATGATCATCATCTCATCCAAATGACGTATAAAATTCGCAAATTATTTCGTAACTTGGTTATCATTAAAATGTGGACGTCACACAGTGTGGCAGTGACGTTTCAGGGTGTGGACCTTGCCATATATAAGTATAAGTACTTCCGTCCGAGAGAACGCTTTTGTCTTAGGGCCTGTTTCACAATCGCTGAGTAAAGTTCTGGGTAAGCTACTTCGACCCTATCTGCTCAGTAAACTATTTTTCACGTTTCACAATCCCTGAGTAGTGTTAATCACCAATTTATCTGCTCGTTAAGTTAACCACCGGATGCACTGCCAAGTAGCCTTTTATTTGACGAGTAAATTTGAAAAGATAACCTCAAATACGTCATTTCCAAATTTTCATCAACAACAAGTTATTTTATTATATAAATGGACAGTTTTGCAGTCATTGTAAAATAACACAATGTTCGTAATGGTAAATTCAATGCAAACAAAATCACCACACAAAAAGTACCAAATTTGACATTTGTCATTTCCTACTGACTAACTGACGTTGACTCGACATAGAGTTTTTGTTGAAACCTCGTTGCGTTCCATTCTTACAGAAACATTGATTTTAGAAAAGGTGAAATGACTCATTTAGATTACAGTGTAAACATTTTTTGTACGAATTTATTGTTTTTATTACTTATAATCATCACAAAAAATATTTTTAATGATAATTCTGTGATTACTATACTTTATAGAAACACATAAATTATTCTTACCTTGAAACGATGTACTTGATTGTACTTACTTAACTTGTAAGTATGTATTAATTATATAATCTTCACTTTAATTTACTGATTGGATGATTGTGAAATGCAAAGAAAGTTAACGAAAGGATTTAACCTCTATGTAATTAACTCGTTGAGTAACTACTTAAGCCTTTACTTAATGATTGTGAAACAGACCCTTAGAGTATGAAACTCTAAGGTTTTTGTCGACTTTTTTATTTATAATATATTGCTTACACTAACTTATATTTATTTATGTATTCAAATTTAATGCCCTACGTGTTTTTTTATTATTATTTTTAATATTTACTTTACTTTTTTTTTACTTTTTACTGTTATTTCTGGATTTTTGTTTGCCCCCCTAAAACATTTATTTTATTTTGTTTTTAGTATTTGTTGTTATTGCGGTAACAGAAATACATAATTTGTGAAAATTTCACCTGTCTAGCTATCGCGGCTCTTGTGACAGAGCGACGGACAGACGGACAGACGGACAGACAGCGAAGTCTGAGTAATAAGGTCCCGTTTTTACCCTTTGGGTACGGAACCCTAAAAATATTTCGAAGAGATTTAGGTTTGTGATTTTTTTCTATCGAGCCAAGGTAGTTAAATCGTGTACCCGTTAGCGGCTAGACTGGATCCTCAACTAATACATATATTTTTTTCAAATATTGGCATCATAATAACTTATTATCATCAACTACTGGCGACCATTTGGATCAGCGGTAGTAAACGCTGCTTCTGAGCCATGGGTCGCGGGTTCGATCCCCGCACAGTACAAATATTTATGTGCATGAACATGTCTGTTTGTACTGGTCTGGGTGTTTTCTATATATTATACTAGCGACCCGCCATGCAATGATACTAAATACACTACAGAAAAACTGTGAAGGTTGTATATAAAAACACAGCGGCCTGCTCCGGCTTTCAAAAATAACAGTATTTCTCCACTATTTAATGGATGTTATTATACATATAAACCTTCCTCTTTATTCACTCTTTCTATTAAAAAAAACCGCATCAAAATCCATTGCGTAGTTTTAAAGATTTAAGCATACAAAGGGACATGGGGAAAGAAAAAGCGACTTTGTTTTATACTATGTAGTGAAGTATATATTTACAAAAAAAGAGTATATTTGTAAGTTTATCGGTTGTCTAGTACCCCATACGACAGGGTACTTAATAGTAGCTTACTTTGGGACTAGATGGCTCTGTGTGGCCCAGTGAGGCATGTCTTAAATATTTATTTATTTATTTATTTAACTACTCGTATTGAAAACATATTGTTCATATACTTTCAGTGGCATAAAATACAAAACGGGCTTAAACACTCGACGAATGCAGTAAAGTCTAATTCTAAACTTCAACTGCATCACCTTGTAAAATTGTGAATCTTATCACTTCGTCTTAAAGTTGAGATTCCTATGACAAATTAAGTCTAGAAATCTTTCCAATGCGTTGTGTGTAGACCTTGTGAACCAGAAAATAAGTGTGATTTTTCCTTGGTTTTAGAATAAAGATAACATAGCTGAAAACAGTTACATATTATTAACACAACGACCCCTAGCGGTAAAGTTGAAAACTGAATTTAGTATTTGTATGGAAATTTATGGCTCTAGCTCGCGGTTGTAAATGTATGTATGGTTAGTGTTTGCACGGATGCTGCTTAATTACAGCAAGAGTGGAAAATGCATTCATTTCGCAAAGTTCCAAGATCTTGACTTCTTCAGTATAATTAAGTTTAAACAAAACTTTAGTATACTTGCTATTGGTGCTATGGAGAAGGATTATCTTCGACTTCCATTTTGTAATTACCTGAGTATTGTGGATATGTTGCAGGGACTTTGTCAAAGACGTAATATTATAATTTCACTAGTGTAATTGTAATGTGTAAATATAATGTCACTAGTGAAATTATAATCTAACGGCTTTAACAATATCTCTTGACGACCATTTGGATCAGCGGTAGTAAACACTGCTTCTGAGCCATGGGTCGCGGGTTCGATCCCCGCACAGTACAAATATTTGTGTGCATGAACATGTCTGTTTGTACTGGTCTGGGTGTTTTCTATGTATTATAAGTATGTATTTACAAAAAAAAAAAAAAGTATATAAGTAAGTTTATCGGTTGTCTAGTACCCCATACGACAGGGTACTTAATAGTAGCTTAATTTGGGACTAGATGGCTCTGTGTGGCCCAGTGTGGCATGTCTGAAATATTTATTTATTTATTTATTTTAGATACCTACACCGTTCTGAAGACATGCGCGTATATGTGGACATTGTTAAAGCCGTGAATTTTACTAGTGACATTATAAATACACTGATTATTGACAATCATTCGCATTACTTACAATTTAACGGGCTAGTTTCAGCGCCATTATAATTTCACTAAACCGATACAGTGAAATTGTGAGGCAGTGATATTTTAACAGTAAAACTGGTTTAGAAAAGCCGTTACATTATCAGAGCGATTGTTGATTGGTCCGTTTTCGTTAACAACTAAGCTCTGGGGCCTTATTCGCGTAACCGAATCGCAGTTCGATCGTGATTGAATTGGACGATTTTGACATTTAGCATATTATGGGCTAAATGACAAAATTATCCAATTCAATTACGATTGAAATACGATTTGGTTATCTGAATAAGGGGCCTTGTATTTTCGTTTTATTTGTTTATTTATTTAAACTTTATTGCACAAACACTATAATGAAGGGCCAAGCAGAAATAATTTTGTGGGCGGTGCGACACAAAAAAGCAAACTTTCGTAACTCTGTGTCGAAATCATTTCGCACCATAATTTCACACTTGCTTTCACTTGAATTTGATGTGTCTGACGATTGAAACACTTCTAAATCACTAATTTCGAAGATATTGACTAGAATAATCAAGTAAATACATCTGTACACCAAAAATATGATATTAAAAAAGGCACGCTCCAATGTTGACCAGTCACAAAACCCACCACAAACACAACTCATAATAAACGTAGATTTATTATAATATCACTATTGCGGCCTAGTGAAATTACAATATCACTGAAAAGAGCCCATGAAATCATACGAACCAGTCGTCATTGACAATAATCAGTGAAATTATAATAGCACGTCTTTGACAAAATCCCTGCGACATACATAATTTGACGACCATTTGGATCAGCGGTTGCAAACGCTGCTTCTGAGCCATGGGTCGCGGGTTCGATCCCCGCACAGTACAAATATTTGTGTGCATGAACATGTCTGTTTGTACTGGTCTGGGTGTTTTCTATGTATTATAAGTATGTATTTACAAAAAAAAAAAAGTATATAAGTAAGTTTATCGGTTGTCTAGTACCCCATACGACAGGGTACTTAATAGTAGCTTAATTTGGGACTAGATGGCTCTGTGTGGCCCAGTGAGGCAAGTCAAGTCTTAAATTTAAAATTTAAATTTAATTTAAATTTATAATTATACATATCGGTAATCGATTTTTTAGTGGAAACGTGGTTGAAACTAACATCACGAATTGTAAATAATTTTATATTCTGTTAAAATAAATAAAACGATAGCAAAAAACTAAGTAGTTGAAATTCATGTTCGTATTTTTTATCTGGCATCGAACCGATTTACCTATAGCTAAAAATAGTGTTCGGTAAATATTTCTCCCTAGAATAAACATTGAAATCGATTATTAAGTTCGAATCAGACATTTTAATCAAACAGTTCTTTTTTATATCGTGCAGCATTAAAGAGTAACAGAACAATATTGTTCTAATAATAAAAAAATATATCACAATATACTAGGATACTTTGAAAAAACAAAGTTTGCAGTTGTAAAGAGTATTAAAAGAAAGAAGACAAAACTCTGAAAACAAAAATGTTTAAACAAATGCAAAATAGCAAAATTACAGGCCGACTTAAAAAGCATTGCATTTTCGTATATAATGCGTATTTTTACATAGATGTATTATTTATGTGACAAAATCCTGTATTTAGGAGAATTTATTGTGTACGTATTTCTTGAAAGGTAGAATTAATGTAGGTACTAATGTAAACGTTTTTTGAACAAGGCAATCTTAAGTGTTTTT
Source organism: Anania crocealis (assembly GCA_949315895.1). Lineage (NCBI taxonomy): Eukaryota > Metazoa > Arthropoda > Insecta > Lepidoptera > Crambidae > Anania > Anania crocealis. Next base: position 2,736,602 of record OX438858.1, on the reverse strand, counting down.
TTATTAGCAACCTAAGAAATTAGTAATTAAACTTTCTTAAATAAAAATAATATATTTTTCCTTAAAAATTTAATTCACTATCAGAAGCCATAGGTTTAAACTTTCCTTAATCCAATAAACTCGTAGCTCCACTTCACCATGTGTAAGAACAAAGATACGAATGTAATTCAACTCTCCCAACTCGAAGTGAGAACAGAACTTTGCTATTCAATTTTCATTCGTTAGAACCACATTCGTTTCATGTCATATTGTTCGTTCATTCACAAGTTCCTTGACATCATAGATATTACTGCTCTAGTTATGTTTATTTTGCTGCAGCTATCAAGTTGCTTAGTCATGAAAATAGGTAGCCTTAAATATAATTGTACCGCCCCTTCATGTCTAAAGGTCATGGCACACTAAACCGGTTTCGCAAAAGCACGGCTGCAGCACGGCACGGCGTCGCGTCGCCTCGAATTGAGGCTACGGCTAGCCGCGAGCGCGCTAGCTACGTGTCGTCCGCTAGGTACAAGCTCACAGACCACGCGCCGGCCGCGAGGTGCAAGCTCACAGCCCGCGCGCCGGCCCCGAGGTGGAAGCCCGCAGTCTGCGCGTCGGCAGCAAGGTCCAAGGTATTTGTGATTGAACACGCCTAGGACTTGCACGTTAGAGGCTTACATGTTAGAGTCTTAACAAACCGTATTCCCAATCTTATGTCTGATTCGAGACTGGACTACTGAAGGGAGGATGCAGCGATGCGTGAGTGGCGAGGGAGGTGTGCGGGCAACGTTACGTTGTTGTTTTGCTGGCGACTCGGAGTCGGCGCGTAGTAAGCACGCAGCCGGCTCGCTGTAAGCACGCCGTTAGCGCGCTATAAGGACGCGAGCTGCCAGTTGAGTTGTATAGTAGCGGCGAGCGCACTGACTGCTCGCCGTTGGCGTTTTCATATTAATATTACAAAATATATTGAACGACTCACAACTTAATGCTCTAATTTGAATGGCAAGTTAATTGCTGGGTTGAGGCGTTATAGTGTGCCATGACCTTAAGGCTGCAAGCTGGACGTGTGCGGGTGCGGACGCGGTGGCGACCGCGGAGCTCGCACGACTTGATACTTGAAATGCTTAATTTTGTATTAACCGTTCTGGGGCCTAATTCGCGTAACCGAATCGCAGTTCGATCGTGATTGAATTGGACGATTTTGACATTTAGCCCATACTAGAACTGTCAAAAACCTGTCGTTTAATTACGATTGTGATACGATTTGGTTACGCGAATTAGGGGACTGCACGGGCACGGTGCGGGCACCAGTTGCAGTCAGCCTTATTGCTGATTAAAGGAAAGGTAGCAGCGTCTTCTGCCCACTATTAGTCAAGTTGCAACCGTCAAGCCGCCTGCAAAATTCTCCTTCAAAGATGTTCAAGAGTGGAGTCATGTAGTCTGATGATATAATTAGAACGTTCAGCATCGGAAACCGCTGAACACTTTGGCGCCATGTCGACTAATGTCGAAGCTACGATTGGTTTATTTGCCTTAAAAATCTGTTGCAAACAAAAAAAAATGTTAACATGATAATAAAGTGCATGCACTGCACTGCCCTTGAATCGTACTCTGAACCTATGTTTGACCTTGAAAACCGCTGTTTAAGCCACTCCATCCAACACCCGTTGATTCTGTAATTTACATAAGAAGCGTTTTAATAATGTATGTGATTCTCGATCACTATTCGAACATTTCCGCCTGATAGGCCATAGGTTATTTTTGTTACTCGTATGTATCCCGCGTACTGCTATTTCAGTTCAGCAAATTTTATGAACAATTTCGGTTACTTTTGTTATGTGCCTAAAATATATAATATCAATGTACAATTTGAGACTTCTAAAGTCAGAATCAAATAATTAATTATGCATTTACCTAACGAATGCGAACTAACTTCCGTTGTCTCAACTCATTATGTTTTCTTTGCGTTCGCAGTTAGTCGCGGAGTTAGTTAGTCGACATTTGACAATGTGATTTGCAAGTTTACTCTGTCCCTCTTGTTTGAATGGTACCAAGCATAGATTTAGTTTCTATTGATGTGTCTTGAACGAAAATTTGGAGGTAATCCCCACAGAACATGGAAAAGATTAGACAGGCAGCTGTCAAGCCATCTGTATAAAAACCGATGTCACCGTTTGCGCCCGAGTTCACAGAACGCCGAGTAAGTGACCTATTGGTCGCACGACGTCAAACGAAACCATTCACAGTGCTAATTTACATTCATATTTGGGCAGAAGTATGCGTTAGCCATAACCTCTGTCCTGCTTCAAGGCCATTCTAACCTTTTTTCCTGTGTTCTGGTTATCCTTCTGCACCGCGCTCCGCCGCGGTCCGCGGGGCGACGTAATATGGCACCTCCCGCGCGCCAACGCGTTGTCAGTGAGTTGTACCACGCACGTCAATGGATTAAAATCTAACCTAACCTAACTTACCGTTTGTTTATAATCTCGGTGGGTTAATCGCCATCTTGTAACCGAAGAAAACGGTCGGCGTAGTGCATTTCACTAGTCAATCAATTTGTAGTTAGTATGCTTGTTTGTGTTCTGTATATTTTTAATGCTATTTAAAAAAACCCCTCTTTTTTTGGTAAACCGAAAAATATTTAATTTAGAAAGTTTATGTTTGGTGATTTAAAAAAAAAGTTTATTATGAAAAAAAAAGAAATATTTTTGACACAGTTTTAACTTTCACTTCACTACTGTTTTATGTTATGTATACATGAAATTTCTGTAAACTAAATTAGGCGAACAATTTATAAAAGTACGTAATTTAGCCAGTAACATTATTTCGATAAGGTCTTATCTGCTAACTTTATATCTTTGGTTGGTTCCTATTATGGTGCCTTGTTATAGGAACTTTCGGACTCCCTACCCGAAATAGTTTGCCGTTGAGTGTTGGGTTTCTTCGGAGGTTTGAATTTACACCAGGTGCTAATTTTGATGTACCACGTTGTTATTTTCGTGGAAATAGATTAACAGTAACTGAATTAGAACTTGAAGTACGGAATAATATAGGTATGATATTTAATATGTAGTCGACTGCAAAAAAACATTTAAAAAAATACGACAATTTAAAACGTAAAATACCTACACAACCAGTTTTGAGTCGTTATGTTTGTCGGTTAATTCTTAAGGATGGATTTTTTAAATTATTTTCCTAATGATTTCAGCTCCTTAACACCGGCCTAGGTACCTTCACCATACTACCCGTACTAATACTGAACGAGCAAGCGCTATTTCATGCAGAAACACTCCCTACAAAAATGCATGCAGTACAAATAATGCAATTATTAGTACCCAACACCAATAATAATAGGAAATAATTATTGTTTCGCCCCGATTTGAAATAGTTTTTTTTTTCGTTGCTTAACCTCTTCGAGTTTTTTATTGATCACGTACCTACTTTAAATAAAAACAATATTTTTTTGAATTTAAATAAGAATGTCCAGTTTCATATCTAGCCCTACACTTTCACCATATTTTCTTTCGGAGTAAAAGTTTATTTTCAAATTTATATGGGACTAAAATAGATTAAAAAAATGTACAAACACCCCTAAAAAGTTGTGCCTGTGGCGACTTTTTTAAAAAACTACTCGTCACATTGAAGATCTCGTTTAAACAGTTTATAAAATTAAATCAGTATCATGTTAGAGTTGATTTATGGATGACCCAGGAGGGTAGCATACTGAGGTAGAATTACTGTTTGTTCCTTCACAAGCAGTAAATCTGAACGGACTTCTGTTTTTGCGCTTATAGCCTAATGCTTCTTTGTGATTAGTTTCTGTCACGAATGTTAAGCAACGTTATGGTAGCGGTTACTGATTGGATGGGTGACCGTTTGTGGCATCATACCTTGAGCACTTCCGTGCTTCGGAGGGCACGTCAAGCCGTCGGTCCCGGCTGTTGTCATGAGATAACAGTCGTTAAGCCCTGTTGGAGGCCTTGGAGGAGTTCGTCCAACGGCGGGGTGATGTTGTCACAGCGTCTCGCCCTCGCCGTCCATCAACCCGCACTAGGCCAGCGTGGTGGTACTAAGGCCTTAAAAAGGAGAGAGACCCGTGCTCAACAGTGAGAGAAAATGGGTTGTTACTTTTATTTGTTTTTGCGCAATAGTGCAGTGACAGCCTGGTATGAGACGCCAAGAATGACAGGCGTCTTAGGCCTATGCAATAGAGAGTATCTAGCTATATGCTAAAGCTAAAAAGAATAGTAAAATATCATCGAATATGAGTAAAGTAACTAGATGATATTAAAACTGTTCTTTAAGCAAATGAATTGCTCGTCTAAATTGTAAATACGACTTCTCGAATAAAAATAAACGTACACACAGGTTTCCAAGGTGTTGCCAGCTCCGAGGTCCCTATTCCCGGATGGGTCAGTATAGAAAAAAAGAGATATTCCACATTTTTACGGATCTGGAATTGTTTCTGATTTTATTTTTATTTTTATTATCAATGGGCTTGCTCTTGACTACATACTTAACTCTACGGTTAAGAAGAAGCCTAAGATGGAGCGAGCTTACCGAGAAAGTGGAACTGGTCCTCCCACATACTAGCGGAACACAGAAAAACTACCTGGCGCTGGACTCCGGCAGGAGGGTGGTAGCATCCAGGGCAGCCTCTTACGAAGCCTACCACCGCACAGGGCTCTGTTAGCCGTCATCATTAGTTAGAAAACCAAACCAACCGAGTACTTTCAATATTTACTTCCATTGGAATCAAAACAAGTATGCTATGTTGTTATGATTTATATTTATATTGATAAAATTAGTTTGATCACTTAAATCTTCGCTTTGTTTGTGTGAGTCTTGTACTTTGTCTAAGCCAGAATCACGGCAGGATGACGTCACAACTAACATCAAAGGCGGTGGATGCCTTCAATTATGCAAAACATTCCCGTAATAAACCCCGGCTGAAGTTTGGCGATTTAATTCGGTTCGCAACTTGTCCCTTGTTTACACAGTCAGACACTGGACGAGTTTAGACAACTCGCTTTTTGGGTAGTACAGGGTTGTAAACGTTTACAAAATTCGATTGTCAAATGTTAATTGCATGAAAACTCTTGGTGTTATAATTTGTGGCTACACCACAATGCGATTCAAATTAAATTTGACTGAATAATTGTCCCAAAAACTGTTTGATTGACCCGACGAACAAAATTCTTTAAACAAACTACAACGTGCAAAGTTTTTTTAATCTTACTATTTTAGTAAAGTTTGAGGCTTGGTTATTTAGTTTTATGTGGCATTACGTAATTTTAAGTTATTATTTGGAAATCAAATACTTTGGATGATAATTAATTTTTATTTTTGACATTTAAACATTCACACTCTTAAGTATGTACATCAATAACAGCCGGTTCCAATAATCTATCTACTCGTATCTTCAGTTTTGGCATATCGGAAATAGGAAACAGTTTCTATCTCTGTTTTTGCCGTCCAGAGAAACAAAGACAGAAGTTGTTTTCTATCTCCGATATGTCAAAACTGAAGATAGATAGATTATTGGAAATGGCCGTAAATGATGCCGTGGTATTTATTGATTTTGATAGGGTAACTGACTAGTCGTTGGACACGCTTAGTGATTGGTCACTTCGCCTTCCTGTGCATTTTATAAGAATTGCGTGTGCTATCCAAACTTTGTAAACATTATTTTCAATCCTCCGTGTATCCGAATTTTATAATAGTTGACATACAACTGCAGATTGGTGGCGCAGTTTAGAAAAAAAAAGTTTTGTTGCGTCCGAACACATTGCAAATTTTTTACGTAAAATTAATTATTTTGTTAAGGACAAAGGTACCAAAAACATTCAAAAAAGTTATTTTTAAAAGGTTTACACAGATTAAAGTTGATAATATGGTAAGTTTTGTTGTTTTTCTTGATTTTTAGTTCATAATCATAACAGTATTGTAAGGTGAGGTTATGTTATCACGTGTCCTATGTTTGACAATTATTTTTATTTGATAGATAGTCGTTGGACATCTGTCCAATGCCTAGTTTTTTCTAAAAACAAAAATCGTTTAATTTTGTGTCTTTATTGCATGTGTTTAGAGTTGAATATTGTAGCATTTTTCTCCCACTCTTTACTTATTTACTCTAATAGTCGTTGGACACTGTCCAATGACTGTCATTTTCGTATAAAATCAGTTGTTGGATGATATCGTCCAATGATTATTAACTAAGTGTCCAATGTTTGATTGCAGCTATAATTTACCAAATCGAGATGCCTAAACCCAAGAAAACAAGTTCTTACGATCCTGAGAGTTTGAGGAAAGCCTTGCATGAGGTTGGAAGAGGCGGTAAGATTCGAGAAACTGCTCGAAAGTATGGAGTACCCAAATCAACCTTACAATTCAAAGTAAAAAACCCTGAACACAAATCTACTTTTGGACCTTCACCTTATCTGACCGCTCAAGAAGAGAATGTTCTCCAAAATTGGATAGCAGAGTTATCAAAAAAGGGATTTCCTGTTAAAAAAGAGGATTTACAGTCAAGTGTTCAAAAATTTTTGACCGATAACCCCAGACCAACACCGTTCAAGGATAATTATCCTGGAGAAGGATGGGTTAGGGGGTTTTTCAAACGGCATCCCACCCTTGGGCTTAGAACTAGCGAAGGAGTAACTTTTTCAAGCGTATGTCACCCTTGGGCTTAGAACTAGCGAAGGAGTAACTTTTTCAAGCGCATGTAGCAGATATACGTAAATGGTTCTCTGAAATTCGCCAGTATTTTGAGGACAATGGTTTACTGGATGTTCTGGATGATCCAACTCGTGTGTTTAATGGTGATGAGAGCGGATTTCAGCTGTGTCCGAAAACTGGAAAGGTATTGGCAGTAAAAGGCATGAAGAATGTTTACAACGTGGAGACAAGCTCATCCAAAGAAAATATGACTGTAATGTTTACATTCTCAGCTGCCGGCCAGTGCTGTTCCTATGATAAAATTATTCTTATCTTGAAGATACCTGTTTTATTTATTACGCTTTAATTAGTACGCTTTAATTAAGAACAAAGTAAATCAGCATCATCAGATGGAACTGACCAAGGACTGTGAATTGAATGTCCCGCGACTATGATTATTGTCCAATGACTATGTTTTTTGCTTGCATAATTTTTTTTTATTTTCAGTAATTAAACAACGTAAAGCATCGCATTGAAACCATATAAAATGAATAGAACAACCTTTCAGCTACTCAGATATACTACCGGTTTATGAAATATACATAAATTATTGATGTAAACAAAAGAATTATAAAAAAAATGCTTAAATGTCCAACGACTGGTCAGTTACCCTACTTTTTTGGCAATATCATAAAAAAATTCCCATTTCTCATTTAATTCGTGGCGTGCTCGGTATTGAACAAAAAGAAAAAAACTGAAAAGAAAAAGAAACAAGCTCTAAGATCTCATAATTCGATCTGAGCAATATTGGATGCAACGGGAAATATTTTTTTGTCCATAATACGTAATACGTAAGCGTTCATAATATCAGTAAAGATATAAATTTGACGAAGTTTTGTAGGGATATAAGTTTCCTTCGTTAAAAATGAAAACAATATTATCAACTCTGAATTAAACAGAGCTGTTACATAACTAAAAAAACTAAGATAAAATTATTAATGTGCATAAAAATAATTAATAAACTAATTAATAAAGATCAACATGAATGCTCAATCATAAAGGTAGATTATTATTTTTAATTGATAATATTTCTGCGCCATTACTTCTCTGACTAACCAAAAAAATATAGAAAAAAATACATAAACATCAAAACCATCATTCACGAGGTTTTTATCTGAAAATTGTATCTCAATAACACTCAATAATGTTTCCCCTCACATATTTTTTGTGATCGACCTACAATGAGTAAGACGCGATAAGTAAAATTTATTGGTAGTTTTGGCTGCGGTTGTATTAAGGGAGGCTTTTAGGGTTCGGGAATTTTTGTCATTACTCGTTAAGGTTTTTTTTTTTTATAAATAATGGGCTTTCCCTTGACAACATACTTAACTATATCCCCTAATTATCTCCACAACGATCATATCCAGCGACTTCCCACGATCTTTACCAGATCGTCGGTTCACCTGGTGGAGGGCCTTCCCACAGATCGTCATCGTCGATTCAAGAAATTTGAGCACCGCAATTCTCGAAGCGAGGAGCGAATACGTATTTCCTCATGTCAGATTCATTAACGCAGGGAAATACCAAGTATTGCTCCCTCCACTACCCGCCGTGCGATCTTGTGCTTGGGACTCATATTAAGCGACCATGTTCAAAGTCCATTAGTCATCACTGGCAACTCACACTGGTTAAAAACTTTCGTCTTGTAACACTTAGGTATTTTGAACGCAAAGATTACCTTCCCAAACGCGTCGTACCCGAGTTAAATTCTGAGCCTTTGATATGAACTTACTCGTATTGAGCTATTACGTAAAGTTCTTGAAAATAAGCTTTACTTCTTGTAAATGCTGTGTCATAATTACGACGATGGAACTGAGAAAGTTTATGCGTTTGGGGTGAAGGGTCGTGTGGCTGTGTGATCTTAATTAAATATCCCTATTATATCTGACCTCCGGAACGGCTTGACCGTCTGACATGCAGTTTTCTGCAGTGGATTTGTAATTTATCGGCGATGGTTCTAGAACCTTAATATTTATCTGCCAGAGGGCGCTTCATTTACCATTTCTTTTGCTCGTTAAAGGACCATCGAATGTTAATATTTATCTCCAAAACGGGTTGACCGATTGAAATGCAGTTTTCTGCAGTTAATTTGTTATTTATTGGTTCTCATACAGAAATTATAGTATTCATCTCACAGGGGGTGCTGCAGTCACTATTTATTTCACTCGTGAAATAACCATCGAATATTATAATTTATCTTCAGAACAACTTGAACGATTGACATGCAGTTTTCTGCAGTGGATTTGAAAACAAAAAGGGACTTGCAATAACACTCAAAGCATAAAAACAATTTACTAAATCTGTAGGTATCTCCTTGCGTTGTCATTGCCATCTCTCTGTTTTATTTCATAAAATATAATTAGAAAAGGCGACACAAGTAACCATAAATTTTTCAAAGGTTTATTTATATTTATTGCAATTGTTACTTAATCCGCTCCTGCAAAACGACAATAGTGTGGCACGAATTTAGGTAGAACGTATGCTTCATTACAATAAATATTTCAAGACATGCCATGCCATGCCAGACTGGGCCACACACACAGAGTAAAATTTTATTGTCTAGACTCCTTTTTATATTTAAATCGCGACGATATTCGATTTCAAGTAGTATCAAGTACCATCAGTCAGTAATCAAATCCAGTCCAAGAAGCGAAACCAAATCAATCAATATGAAAAGGCACTGATTCCAAAGCTTAGAGATGTGATACTCCAACTATCGATGTTTTGAAACAGCGTTTTAATACTCGGTGAGTTTTTACGATAAAAAATAATAATGATTTTTCGCATCAAAGGTTCTATTGGTACTCCGTTGTGATGTTAAAATCATACTAACCATGATATTTTGAACTAGGTATCAGCCAAATAGCGTTTAATCTTTTTGAGTTTTAATAAATAATCTTTTGAATAGGATATAATGATTTAATGTTTTTGATTGCATATTACATTAAACTGTAGCACCTACTTTATGAAATGAAACTTTGGAATATTGAATAAGTGATTATATTGTGTGCCTAATAGGACTAGTACTGCAACTACAGATCAATACCATCGATAAATGAACAACCCTTTTTAAGTAGCTTTTCAATACCAATTGCACCCTTTGCCGGAATCGGAAGGTTGCACTAATGACTAATCCTCGTTTCAATTTCACACAAACCGGCTTAGCGATTTGATTGGACCGCCAGATGTAATAATTGAAGCGTTTACGTTCAGTGTGAACGTTGTTAACTGGCCGTGGGTTTATAAAATGTAATAATGAGAAGTTGAATATACTGATTTCTATTTGATTTAACAAACTCAAATAATGTTTTTATTTTAAAATTCTATTAATTAAATGAAAATTTCGACAACCTTAGATAGGAATCGCACTATATGAAGATAAAAAATAAAACATTAATAGAATTGACTAATATAAAGATAAAAAATAAAACATTTATAGAAAGTCAAATTTTTGTACAACAGCCGCTGTCAGCCATATTAGTCTTTTTAGATCGGTTTTCTGACAAATGCTGTCATGCTGATGATGACGATGATTTTTACTTATATACTCAATTAAGTTTGACGTAGCTCTAATTGATAAAATGCTTTTGGTCAAATGCTGTGGACAGCACATAGATATAATCTATGAGACCTTAGAATATATTATTCTAAGTATGAGACATCATAACGTTTTCTAAAAAAACAAAAGTAGGTTTTCAATTTATGCAAAATAATTTACTTTATTACCACGCTTTTTTTTTAAACTCCTTTAGTACGTTTTTAAAAATAGCAAGTGTAAATTGAAAATACAATTTTTTGAATATATATTTTTTATTACAAGGATTTGAATTTAAATTCTCCTTTACAACGCCAAGAAAAAGACAGTTTTGTTTTTAATGGACGCCAACTGTCAAACTTCTGACTAAACCTTCAGATCGGATCTAAGTTAAAATGTTTCTTTAAAATCCCAATGGCCAGTACCAATAGACCATCTATAGAAACATCTAAAGTTTTCGAGTCATTAAAATTCAATCTGCGTAGCCAAAGTTGGTTGGTTAATTAAAAATGTATCTTGAGAGTTGGCCATGCCATTTGAGGGAGTCTCAGCACGTCTCTCGCCTCTTGGCCTCCGCTGACTTTTATTGGAATAGCCGTTAAATTTTGGCGCGCATTTTGAATTTAAATCGAATCTCCTTATTGGTGGCCAGTTACAATAATCAGTTATAGCGTTTATTGTTGCAGCGTTTATTGAAAATACTTCATCAATGTCAGCAAATTAATTGATTAACATTTTATTAATATTTTTAAAACAAATCAGAACTGACTGAATAAAATACAGTGGGATGATTATAGGCCGTAAGTAACGTACTTTATATTTATTGTAAACTCCCCTTTGGTCTAGTACCAGACCTAGACCTAAGAAAACTGAATTCAATCCAAGGTCATTTTCTAAAGCTTCCAAGAATCAAAATGGAATAATTTATTTAAGTATGTAGGTATACAAATCGTTTTAAAATGAAAATGAAAAACATCTATGTTTTTAAAAGTGGTGGTCCACAATATCTTAATTTATTAGTTTGTTTAGCACTTTCTGCCACTAGTGGTGTAGAAATATAGCAGTTCTTTTTTCATTAATACGTTTCTGCAAAGTGGCTAAGTTTAATACCTGTGTGTATTCGATCGTGAATAGTTCGTTACTACTCAAAGCAAGACTAAGCCATGCGGCTGCATAATAGCCTTTTTGATACCTCTAGTGCTCCGCTGTTGAACTATTCAGTGTTTCTCAAAGTGCACAGGAGCCCCATAGTATTTTTTCAGCGTGTATGTTAGAATAAAAGTAAAACGTAAATATGTTTGTATAAAGTGGACACTAGTTCGCCTCTTTGCGGTAATCCTCAGTTCTCATCAGGCTCTGCCAGCAACCTATTAGGTAGTAGTTTTTCTTTTATAATAGTTGCGAAGGTCCCAGTGCAATGTTACAAAATTTTTAACCTTTTACACGCTTTCTTGTTAGATTATATCAAAATCATTATAATATTAATAAACCTTAGAGTTATAAATCTTTTCGATCGTTTTTACTATTACCTTGCTAAATAATATCTATCAGAAAAGTTTTTCCTGATGATTTTTTTGTTAAACAAAAAACTATGTGTAAAATTATTATCATCATCATCATCAGTCTAAATTAGTGCAAAGATGGACATAAGCCTCTCCAAAATGATTTTTGCTATAATCGCTTCATCAAGCGAGTTGGTGGTCAGAGTTTGGTAGGAGGTGACGTAATTCTGATGCCCTTATTGTTTTCGCAGTAATCCTGCAGTCACCTCTACTGACACCCACAGGAAGAAAAATGGTAGGTAGTGGTACATTCTGTTACCGTGCACTCTGTGGTTGCGACACGTGAGGTTAATTGACTTAATTGTTATTACTGCAACTTTTTTGAGAACCACTGACTTTTACTATGGATGCGGGTATTTACGTAAATTAAATTTCCATTTACTGAAGCAACGGGTGTGTAATACAAGTCATGTTTATTATAAACGTTTACGCGAAAGTGTACTTTATAAATTGTTTGCTAATGGTCATTTTAGATTAGATTCTCTAAATTACTTTGAGAATGTGTATAGGTAACGTAGTTGGGGATTCCCAGGGTGAAATATGATGATTTAATTCAAATGCGTTTCATATTATTATGAACATTTGATATCGTCGTTGCATACATAATTTATAACCAAAAGCATAATTTGTGTGAATGTGTACAAATTGTAGTTTATGTCATAGAAATTCAAATTAATTTATAGCTTGTAAGACGCGAAATGGCTTAATGTAATATTAGGGGTTAAAGTATGAAATTGCCGTTTTGTATTGACGAAATCGAGAAAAGTCATTCTTCCATACTAACAATTTTTTAGTTTTTTTAAAAACGCCTGTACCGTTTTCGATGCTATTAAAGGTGAAAGTAAGATGGTTATAAAGCTACTCATTATAGTATTTAAATTTCTGAAAATCAAAGTATATAATAAATACAAATATACTTAATTGAAGCAAGAAGGTCAGCTGACACATTGTAAGGGGTCTTTTCAACGACTTCCTTTGAAGTAATAGGCACTAGTATTGCATTTTTTTTTTAGTCAAACGTTACTTTATTTAGTTTTTGATACAATACAAAAAGAATTACGCAATAATACGAAAATACTTAAGAGCTATAAACAAAATAAAAAGTGGGAAAATAATCGGCAATTTCATACTTTAACCCCTATTATTTAGCACTTCCAATGTTTACAACCGAATGACAATATTAAAAATTGATATATTTCTAAACTGTAAAAGCTTTTTTTTTTCTTTTTACGGACCTATCACTGAAACCTCATATGGAAGGCTTTAATTAGTTAAACCGGGCAGAGTGTGGCGAGCGCTGAAGGCGCTCAGCCTAGCCTAGCCTCCGCCACGCTAGCGGTACGTTTCGCTTCGCGAAGCCTCACCCTCGGCCGCACCGGGGCCCATACTAGCGGGCGTGATCGGGCCAGTGTGGGGTGCTAAGGGCACTGTAAAAGCCCAACATTTTTCAGGTCTTTACGGCATTTTAGCATCACCATCTTATTAGCTAAACAATGTCCATTAAGGGCCTACTCACAGATCTTGGTCCGGTGCGTGGTTTGCATACCAGAACTTTTCCGCCCAACGGTCATCGGTAAGGCTATCGCTTCTTCTTATAATGTCCATTACCACATAGGTAAGCTCCGCAAATAATAGAGCTTGGTTATCTAAGTTCTCCTACGGATAACCTAATTTCTAATTCAATCACGCGGGGAATTACCAAGTATTGTATTTATTGTAAGTAACCCATATTAAGAGACCACGCACTGATCAAAGATTAAGCACGCACTGGTCAAAGACGTCTAATTATATAAAAATACTATTTCTTTAAGAAAACTGTTGACTGCTTAGTGGAGACTCGACGGAGGACCTTGTTGATTTTATTTAAAAAAAAATACTGAAAACGAAAGTATTTTTTATTCTGTTGTTCAAGAATTTCAACGGAAGTAAGTTAATTCTAAGATAAGACCAATAACTGACTTGAAGTCAAATTACAAGAAATTCAATTACTTTGGAATCGTCAGTTCCTGGAATACTTAATGGTTTAAGCCGATGGCTAGTGCCTGTTGCGACTCCAGTGCCTAAAGGGATTTCGAGATCTGATGTATTAGATTTGTCAAAGGCCTTAAGCGTGTTTGTACTCAAATGAGTACTGCCCTGCTCTCTAGCATAGCGCAAAAGAAAAAGCCAATGATTCGATGAAGTTCACAAAATGGAGCAATAGAGGCCTAATTTACCTGTTACAAACTGTTTTTAAGCAAATAAATTGATAGTAAAAATTTAAAATATAATTTGAAGAGTGCCGTAAAATTTTAACTCAAATGATTATTGTCTTAACACCTAATTAAACTATGAAAATCGATGATTATTTTTCAAAACAAATGCTATGAACCCAGTTCGATGGTACAGACAAATATTTAGTTTATCCTCAAATATTAACCGCTTGTTGATTTGTAATTATTTGCATATTTTGGTAAAAAATATTTTTTTACTGACATTACTATATCTGTTATACTTTTAATAATTAAGGTTAAATAATTCAACAAAATATTTAAGCTGTTCCTATTTAGCTACCATGTGCTCAAATGAGTACACAGCCTACACACTATACACAAAGCCTTCGGATGCGGGTCGAACTGTGTAGACTGACATAGACGATAACTGGCTCTTAGAAATACCTACAGGTAATGAATACCTACTTTGTTCTAGAAGTTGTAGCCGCATTGTAAATGTAATCTTTTTAACAGTAATTTCTGAAACTATTTTTCTATAGACTATAAATAGACTGTTAATATTATGTCTATTATGTCTACACTGCAAGGTAAATAATGGGCATTCACTGACTTCGTGTTTTCAAAGAAGACCGATTGAAACTTGGCTGTAAGGCTTAGGCCCAACGAGCGTTATTAGGGTTCTGTAACCAAAGGGTAAAACAGGGCCCTGTTACTAAGACTCTACTGTATATCCGTCCGTCAATCACCAAGCTGTATCTCATGAACCATGATGTATTTCTGGTGCCCAAAATACAAAAAAAAAATCAGAAAAAAAATTAGAGAAGAAATCTCTCTATAGTAGGTAAAATTAGTAAATTTACTTACACTCATGTTTAGACTTTTCTTTAAGAAAAAATATTTGCTAGTATAAATTGAAAATATTCTGGGAAATTTTGTGGATCAATCTGAATCTAGGATCACATCTTTTCCAGACATTTATCAGAGTTAGAAGTGTAATCCACGCAATCGCTGCAACACTGGCCAAAAGAAAATAGTAAAACAAACATGGCGGTGACGTCACGCAGTGCCATCTGCCGGGCTGAGCACACAACACGCCATTTAGAATGCAAATGGAAGCGAGGGGGAGTAACCTCGATTTTTTAGTTCGCGAACCGTCATAATGACGACATTAGAGACCGAGCGACATAGTTAGCGTTTTACAAAGAGAAAATGGGATGACATTTGCGAGTTGGAGCAGACATTTAGTAATGAAATAGTGGCCTCCACGACAATGTAATACGATTGCGTTCTTAAAAAGATGGCACAAAGTTTTCTAAGCTTAACGCATTTTTGTAGTGGTGGGATCTACCTCCTAGTTGTCCACCCTGGGTAACGGCATCTTTGGTTTTCTAACTAATGATGACGGCTTACAGATCCCTCTGCGGTGGTAGGCTTCGTAAGAGGCCGCCTGGCTGCTACCACCCTCCTGCCGGAGTCCAGCGCCAAACAGTTTTTCTGTGTTCCGCTGGTGTGTAGGAGTATCAGTACCTCTGGGTAAGCTCGCTCCATCCTAGGATTCTTCTTAACCGTAATAGTTAAGTATGTAGTCAAGAGCAAGTCCATTATTTATTAAAAAAAAAACAAAAAAAAAAAAAACACAAAAACTGTTCTCGATTTAATGATTGACGTTGACTTAAAGTCAAAGTCAAATTTTTAACCCAACAGTGTGTACCTAACACATAGGTCTAACAAATGTTCGTCGCCATAAAATAAGATGAAATAATGACGACAATTGAATAGATATTTATGTCATTGTCATGTTGTATCTAGTCATTAATGTAGGTTTTAAGTAGGTTGTATTAAATGTGTCAACCAAATGCAAAATGGGTGCACTTTTACTTTGGACACTTGACGCTGATTGTGTGCAGGTTTTTGTATAACATTAATAGTAAAGTTTAGGGTAGGGGTAGGGTAGGGGTAGGGTAGGGGTAGGGTAGGGGTAGGGTAGGGGTAGGGGAGGGGTAGGGTAGGGGTAGGGTAGGGATAGGGTAGGGGTAGGGTAGGGGTAGGGTAGGGATAGGGTAGGGTTAGGGTAGGGGTAGGGTAGGGTTAGGGTAGGGTTAGGGTAGGTGTAGGGTAGGGGTCCCGCCCTTCACAGGGAAGGAGTTTTGGGTCTCCTACCGGGCGCGTCCCCAGGTGGCGGATAGGGGAACGCCCTCCAAACATGGAGGGTACCGGCCATTTGGCCGGCGTGGACCAAAACCCACACGGGAGACGCTTCCAGTGGGCTTGGGCAGCCCGCTGTTGAATGCGTCTCCAGACGGTGGTAGCGGGCTTCGGCCCGTGGCCTGTTGTGGCCGTTCGTGCTGGAGGGTGCGACGGCGTTGTTGCCGTTGGGGCGCCAGCCCCGCGGCGGACGGAAGTCGCTCGCTTCCCAGTATGGTTTGAGCTATGCTGGGCAGCGAGTGGGCGTGAGACGTTGGCGGCCCCTTGCAACGACATGCAATGTCATTGTAAAGGGTGGCCACGGATCGGGTCGGCGAGGTTGCTTGCGGACCCGACCCGAAGTCGTAGATGGGGGAGGACGAGAAGGCATACGCCGAACTCAACTTCCCCCCTCTAGCAGGCTAGTGGGCGTTGGGCCGGGGGGCTCAACGCTCGCATTGCACAGCTTGCCAGACTGGTGGTGGTTCCTGGTGTACAGGATCACCCATATTTTATGCCTGAGGCCCGGCATAGGCCGTACGTAGGCGGTGCATGGAGGGCATCCTAAGGGAAACCCATACACTGCCAACATATGTTGCAAGGTACACCGCAGGTATTTTTAGTGGGTATGCTTGTCGGGCACCGACAAGAGAGTCCCACATACCCTACTGCTGCCCCTGAAGCAGTAGGTATGCGTAATGCATTTTTTCCTGCGAAAACAAAAAAAAAAAAAAAAAAAAAGGTGTAGGGTAGGGGTAGGTTAGGGGTAGGGTAGGGGTAGGGTAGGGGTAGGGTAGTAAAATATTAAAATTTTATAAAATATATACAACCCTAAATTTTTACCCTTTTACCACCAACCCCTATTTTTTGTTAGCCATTTTAGTAATTTAATCATTTTTATGGCAAAACAACGTTTGCCGGGTCAGCTAGTATATGTATAATAACGGAAAAAGGCTAATGATAAATAAGAGGAAGAACCAGTTCCAACAATCACATCTTCCGGTTTCTTTATAAATTCCATTCGATTCCAACAACTAGTATAGGTACTGTAATCGATGCCTAAGCATCGAATTATAATCCTCCAAGTTTTCTATTACCCAGCATCAACTCAACAGAAAAAACAACAACGGGAGTTTTGTAAGAACTCCAAATCGCTCGGTTGCCCCGTAGCGTGAACAGTGGAATAAAACATGATAATAATTTTCTCACATAATTTTTCGCTACAAATTGTGTTGTATTTTGCTAATTAACTTGAAACAATGAGTCTGTTTTTATTATGATGCGTTTTCTTTGGATAAAATTTTGTTGAGTGAGCATTAACGTTTCAGTTTTCAAAATAACCTTGAGCCATCGATGTTTTTTTTTTCATAAATAATGGGCTTGCTCTTGACAACATACTTAACTATACGGTTAAGAAGAAGCCTAAGATGGAGCGAGCTTACCCAGAGGTACTGGTTCTCCCACACACAAGCGAAACACAGAAAAACTGTTTGGCGCTGGACTCCGGCAGGAGGGTGGTAGCATCCAGGCGGCCTCTTACGAAGCCTACACCGCAGAGGGATCTGTTAGCCGTCATCATTGGTTAGAAAACCAAAGATGCCGTTGCCCAGGGTGGACCACTTGCAGGTAGATCCCACCACCCCAAAAATTAGAACTTCACAGTCTGATACAAAAACTGAAACCTAAGTTACATGGATGATGTAACATTCGTGATGTCGTTATAACTTTATTTTTATTAAATTGGAGTAATCTGGAGTAAAAAGATTGTACATTTTCCCTTGACGTTTGGTTACATTATTGTCGGCAGCAATTGGTTAGTACAATTCGCAAAAAGTTGTAATTAGTCAATGTTATTTTCGAATCTTTGAACTTCAGTAACATTGTAATGGAATGGTGTTTGCCAAATTTTTGTTTTGTTTTCCGAATAGCTATGTCATGCGTGTGTGTTAGAAATACAATTCCATGATTAAATAACTCAAACCCACTAAGGTTATAGGTTTTAGTCTGCCTAAGGCAGTCTAAAAGTTTCTTCAAAGTATTGTATTTCAGATTGGAGCTTGTTTGGATAGACATTAAGTGGCAACTTAGTTCTGCCTTTATATTATCAACTAGTTTAATTTTAAATTAAATATACCGTTAACTCTTGATATCACAATGGCTGTATTCGCTCTATCCCTCAGTGTATCGACAATAGGCTTCCAAAAAAAGAAAGTAATATTCAAAAAGAGAACTCGGGAAGTGAGCGCGCGAAATTACACAGCCAGGACCGCGAGCTACATCCGTTTCCGGTGGACGGACGACTTGCCCGCCTAAGGGTGTGTGCACAAAGGTTGTTATGATACGGGTTATTTTCTTGACTAATATCTTACTTAATTCTCTGCTATTATATATATCTTACTTAATTGCTACTATTTTAGATGCAAAAGTTTGTATCTTTGTTTGTTATTTAATCCCGCCAGGACGACTTGCGATTCTAAATAGGATGGATTAGCACATGATATTTTTATCACGGAAAAAATGAACCTTTTCCGAAGGAAAGTCCACGCATACAAAGTTTCGGGCAATAGCTCGTATAATATGTCATGTTGAAGGTTGGAATTTCACTTGTAAGTTTTTACAATAAAGTTAAAAGTTAAAGGGATTGGATCTGTACATCATTAATGAGCAATTGGTCGCAACAATAATTTTTAATCTTAAATCCTTTTTGTTTTATTAAAATTGGCACAAAATCTCACAAAATGTATGTTACAACTTGTCATGTAAAGATAACAAATAATTCATTATCCGTCAGTCCATATCAGTCGCATGCTAGACACAAGCCTCCTCAAACGGAGGATTTTACTGTAAGTAACAACCCATTTTCGCTCACTGTTGAGGACGGGTCACTCTCCTACTTAAGGAGAGAGGTTAAGGCCTTAGTACCACCACGCTGGCCTAGTGGGGGTTGATGGACGGCGAGGACGACGCTGCGACAACAGCACCCCGGCCGTTGGAAGTTTTTCAAGCCGCCCAAAGGCCTTCAACAGGGCTTAACGACTGTTATCTCATGATGATATCTCATTAGCGTGTCCTCCGAAGCACAAGCAAGCGCTCAAGGTATGATGCCACAAACGGTCACCCATCCAATTAGTGGCGGCTCCCTTCGTTGCTTAACATTCGTGACAGAAACTGATCTCGAAGAAGCATTGGGCTATGAGCGTTTCTGATTTTACTGTAATTGTCAAAATTTGCAGGCTGGTTTTCGCTAGGAATATAACATGTCAAACAATGTTTTGGTAAATCAATTGACTAGCTAGAGCAATTGCCCGATAAGCGGAAGATATATTCAAGTATTACAAAAAACAGTCGTAAAACGTTATAGAATAAGAGTTATTTTATCTTATACGAATAAAAAAAATACAGAAATATTTTCGACGCCAAAAAAAGAAAGCATCAAAATTTAAAACTTAATTATTCATTGGTCAAAAATAACGCATATAAGAAGCCATTACAATATGATTACCAGGATCGGCGAAATAATATAAATTATATCTACAAATAATCCTAATCGCGTATGCAAAATAGTTTTCAGTGAATAAAACAATGACTCCACGTTTCCTGGTAGGTACTATTGCAAAAATTTAACAAAGTTTCGCTTCGTTGTAAGGTTAATTGATATGAATGTTTGCTGATTCACAAAGCGAAGTTCAATATTATTTAGAGTGCCTGAAAATGTAATCTAATACCTTTGAACGAGCAATTCTTGTATGCATATAAACTGAATCTCGGAAACGGTTGCAACGATTTTCCTGAAATTTTGTATGCAGAAGGTTTCCAGGATATGTTTCATTTCTAGAAATCGACCTTTAAAAATATTTTTTTCAAGTAATAAAAAACTGCCCCAATATCATTAGCATACTAAGGTAAATTTCGCCATCATCTATAATCGGCTGATTGTGAAACCAAAAAAACTCAAGTTCGAGTAAAGTTTTTTTTTTCTTGTTTTTTTTAAGCATGTAAGTAGGTGTAATCATTCATGACATAGGAAAGGAAAGTAACAGCCTATAATCATCCCACTGCAGGGAAAAGGCCTCCATCATTGAATTCAAGTTACCACAGCAATGATGGGTGTACTGGCATAATCACCACGCTTGCCAAATGCGGGTTGGTGATCACAAACCCGAGCAACGATCGAAAATTCGAAACTTTTTTGTTACCCGACCTGGGATTCGAACCTGGGACCCCGAGATCTTGGCCCGGTATTTAAACCTCTAGACCAACGAGGCGTTGTCATTCATGACAAAATTTACAAAAATCGGGGGGCACGGTAGTGCCCCCGCCAAGTCGAGCGCGAAGCAAACACTGCCGTACCATCCTTTACTGGAACCACTTCGCCGCATTTTCAGGCCCCTATTTGAGAACCTCCGGATAAGACCAGAACGCAGCAATTTTCGTCATCCAGTAAGCTATAATTACATACTTTAAATACAAAATTTCAAGTCTGTAGGTCATTTAGTTCCGAGTAAATAAATATTTAAGTATTATTGAAATACGCAGCTTTATCAAGCCTACAATTGACTGGTTATTAAATCATCATTTTTCAAGTGGCAATTTTTGATCGTCAATGGATAGCGGTTCTGGCGACAGATTTGTACAATGGTGTCATGGAGCACCTGGTTTTGTACCCTTGTGTACCCTTCAACGGCCAAGTCACACAACATTAACTATAATAATAAAGAAATCGCAGTAAGGAACTTTAGACTTGGTACGACTGTGTCTAGATTTCATTACTTTTTAGAGATAAACAAGCAGCTCCATCGAAACTTGGCTAGTTTTTTACAGAATGTTTTTGGTGGGATACGATTTACCAAAATAATATACCAAAAACCAAAGCTCAGTCATCCAGGTATTTATTTTAATTAACAACAATTTTAAGGCAAAATTTTATCTAAGCTCGTGGGTTAATTGAATGAATAATTAATAGTTTAGCTGTAATGGTTATTTAAATTATTTTGGACTAAATTGAAAATGTTCTGTCGATTGGAATTGGAGAGTTTATAGTGTAATGAAAAATATGTTTAAGGATTTTAATTCGCATTTATTATATTTTGGTTTATAGCACTTTACAGCATTCGTGGTCACGTGTATACTAGGGACTACTAGAACTCAAGAAAACAGCATGAGTTTTAAGCTTTAATTATATTATAATATTTAAATCAACAGTCGCAGTATTTGTATTTTGGGTTATTTTTTAATTCAAATTTAAAAGGGACTTACTTTGAGCCCTACTGCACAACAAATCCTATTCTTTCTCATCGTTTGAAAACAATGGTCAAACCACTTATGTGTCCGATGCCTTACGCGTGTTTTCTTTGATTTTATTTCCTATATACTGCGCACCGACGTATCGCAGTATTTGGTTGCCAGTTCGGTAAGTATTCTAGTTTTTTAGGGTTCCGTACCCAAAGGGTAAAAACGGGACCCTATTACTAAGACTTCGCTGTCTGTCCGTCTGTCCGTCTGTCCGTCGCTCTGTCACCAGGCTGTATCTCAAGAATCGCGATAGCTAGACAGTTGAAATTTTCACAAATTGTGTATTTCTGTTGCTGCAATAACAACAAATACTAAAAACAAAATAAAATAAATATTTAAGGGGGGCCAGTTCGGTAAGTATTCTAGTTTTTTAGGGTTCCGTACCCAAAGGGTAAAAACGGGACCCTATTACTAAGACTTCGCTGTCTGTCCGTCTGTCCGTCTGTCCGTCGCTCTGTCACCAGGCTGTATCTCAAGAGCCGCGATAGCTAGACAGTTGAAATTTTCACAAATTGTGTATTTCTGTTGCTGCAATAACAACAAATACTAAAAACAAAATAAAATAAATATTTAAGGGGGGCCAGTTCGGTAAGTATTCTAGTTTTTTATGGTTCCGTACCCAAAGGGTAAAAACAGGACCCTATTACTAAGACTTCGCTGTCTGTCCGTCTGTCCGTCGCTCTGTCACCAGGCTGTATCTCAAGAGCCGCGATAGCTAGACAGTTGAAATTTTCACAAATTGTGTATTTCTGTTGCTGCAATAACAACAAATACTAAAAACAAACAAAAAACTCGTTTTTTTGGCCTTTTTGGTACGGAACCCTTCGTGCGCGAGTCCGACTCGCAATTGGCCGATTTATATTCTTTTGTTTTTGGCTTTACGCAATCACATGCTTTTGCCCGTATCCGAGGAATTTAAAATTAAACTAGACTTTTATTATCTATACACTAATATTATGAAGGGGAAAGATTTGTATTTTTGTGTGTGTGTATGTTTGTAATGAATAAACTCAAAAACCAAAGAATCGATTTTGATGAAATTTTAAACGATTGGACCTTGGGGAAAGGTATAGGCTAGCTAGGATTCTTAATCGACTTTAAAAAGAGGGATGATGTTATTTTCTCTAAAAAAAAAAACAAAAATAACTGCATCACGCGGACGAAGTCTCCGGCAAAAGCTAGTAGATAATAAACGAAAACTGGTTTGAGTTCTAACTGAGGCAGTTAAAATATTTTGTTATTCAAGGAATTTTATTTAAAAAGTAATTTTTAGTATTTTCTAGTAACAATGTAGTGCCGTGATGCGTGATTTGCTAGTAAAATGAGTAGTGCCGTGACTAAAATTCCGGCCGCAGGTTTGATCCGAACCTAATATACCTACTTTGAATTACAAAACTTTGATAACAGGGCTGAGAGGGAATCACTCTTTACTGAATTTGGCTTAAATACTCAAGACGTTGGACTAACACATAACATTTTAGCGGACCCGAAATCAAAATGATCTAAACGATTATGCACTATACTAAAACCTACCGAGCAGTGATCCCTTTTCTAAGACTGATACTAAATAACTGAGTTAATACTAAGTAATAAGCTATTAATTCATTTTAATCGTATTGTAATTCCTACCTAACTAAATATAAGAATGTAATTGTGAAGATACAATGGGGCTGGCATATCTCTATGGACAAAAGCCCCAAATTAACTAAAGAGAGTGTACAAGTTTGCCAAGGATGTGTAATCGGTCAGTACAAAAGTAAGTAAAGTTACTTGTTTTCACCACGGTACCAACAGATGGCGTTGTACCGCGTTAGCTCGCACTATCGTTGCGATTTTTCGCATACACTATATTAGTTGGAAATGCCTGACCCACCAGGTACTTGTAAACATAGCTTGACACCTCAAAAAATGTCTAAATGTGTTGAAGGCTTGCTCTTTCATTGCTCCATGTCACCTCGCTTACAGGTTGAACAGAGAGAAAAAGAAAAAAATCTTCGAAACAAGTAAGTTCATATAAAATTAACAATAATAGTAATATAGCTAAAAATAAGCTGGAGTGACCCTTACAACTACACAATTTTTTTTTAAACACACAATTTCATGAACACAGCTTTTCTTGAATGTTTTTATAAACCAGTCGGTAGTTAATTTTAACTACAAACTACTGCTAATTGTTAACTTCATAGAATTCCTAGGAAACATGTTTATAATAAACTAGCTGTTCCCCGCGACTTCGTACTCGTCAATTTCTGTTTTTATGATCGCGATTATTTTTGCAACAATTTTCACTGATGCTTCGCTCCTATTGGTCGCAGCGTGATGTTATATAGCCTAAAGCCTTCCTCGATACATGGACTATCCAACACAAAAATAATTTTTCAATTCGAACCTGTACTTCCAGAGATTAGCGCGTTCAAACAAACAAACAAACAAACAAACAAACTCTTCAGCTTTATAATATTAGTATAGATATATTCAAAAATGAATCACCGAAATGTACCATAATTTTCGATTGGCTGCACTATATTGGATTTTTTTTTCCTGTACCTAATAGTAATTAGAAGGTTTTTTTTTCAAATAATGAAAAAAAAATGTATTAGAAATATCCGCATAAAAAGTGTGTATAAAAGCATTAACATGGTCAAAAACAAGTTCTTTTTTTAAATCTTCATTGGTGAAATTTCTATTACAATACCCAGGATACTGATAAAAAATCCTGTATTCTTACATTTTCTTTATCGTACACAACATTTTCCCATCTCTCATTCAAACTCACGTCTCATACTTCCATTCTGACGGATGATTAAATTCGGAGTGACTCAAAACGTTCCTTCAGATTATGAATGCGATCTAATATCTCCCGAAGAGTCTCGATATCGAAGGGTTTCAGCAAATCTGGGAAGGGCCATCAGGTCCTTATCTTGAATGCTCTCCAGTTAATGCATTTCGAAAGCCTTTTGAAATTCATGAGTCGTCCGTCTTAAAACTAGATTGCGTTCCCGTTCGGAAATTTTAATCACATTTTATTAATAGTTGGATGTTTGGGAACAAAAGCTGAGTCAGGTGGACGGATAATACTTTCTAACTGAAACAATTTTTATTCTTTTGATGATGTAAAAAGATTTAAAATATTTTATTAAATACAGCGTACGGTGTGGAATAATTGACAATAAAGCAAAGTGGTGTACTGATAGTTTATAGAGAACATCAATACATAAAAAAAGACGTGTGGCACTCGGAGACTGCCGCGGTAAAGCTATTGCATAGCATTTTTTATCAACTTATGCAATTATAAAACTAAAAAGTATCACCGCTGTGCCGGTCGGAGTGGGGGGTGTTAGGTTATTTTAAAAATCTTTTGCGTCACATTAACTACTTTTTCAAGTTATGGTATGAAATAGTGATGGTTTGTTAAGTACCTATTATCTATCGAATGCCGGGGTGGGCTGCTAGTTGTTTATGGACTTAAAAAGTAACTACAACATTAAAATATATTGGGGGTTAAAGTATGAAATTGCCGTTTTGTATGGACAAAAACGAGAAAAGTAATTTTTCCATACTAACAATTTTTTGGTTTTTTTAAATCACCTGAACCGTTTTCGATGCAATTAAAGGTGAAAGTTAGATGGTTATAAAGCACGCATTATAGTATTTAAATTTCTGAAAATCAAAGTATTTAATACAAATATACTTAATTGAAGCAAGAAGGTCAGCTGACACATTGTAAGTGGTCTTTTCAACGACTTCCTTTGAAGTAATAGGCACTAGTATTGCATTTTTTTTTTTAGTCAAAAGTTACCTTATTTTGTGTTTGATACAATACAAAAAGAATTACGCAATAATATGACTATACTTAAGAGCTATAAACAAAATAAAAAGTGGGATAATAATCGGCAATTTCATACTTTAACCCCTATTATTAGAATTGGAAAACAATTTGTAAGTAGGTACAATCTCTTGAATGTTAATTTCGGCTGCCCGAGGTAGGACTCGATCCGACGCTCGAAAATCGCCCGATAAGCGGAAAGTTTTTGTTTAAATCTCATCCAAAGCACTAGATATATTTTTTTAAAGATTTGTAATTTCAATTAACATTAGCAATTATGTTGCGCAAAGAACAGCTTTTAAATAAAAACCAATAAAAAAACACCTACATGACGCTATACGCTCTAACTCATCAAACCACCGTGTCTTTTTCCTAGAAAATTCTAGTTCACTACTGCATAATATTCATGTAGTTCAAGACACAGATAACTAACCCAAGTCAACTACCTACGTACTTTGTATTCAATCTGTATACGGGATAGTAACAAAACTGTAACTCATTCCTCTCGGAGAATATCAAAGTGAAAAAATAATGCCACCATCGTTGTAACACCGGCACCCGCAATAGTTTTAATAAATCACCCGACGCCCTGGCCCCGTCACGTGACCTCCCCACTACCCCCCCCCCCCAGGATTACTGGAGATACTGACTTAGCTATCAGAAGCGTTTTACTATAGGCCAAGTGGTTTGAGTAGGATCTCTGTAACCTGAGAATAGTTGAATCTTCGTTAGTTCTGCCCTTGCTCAGCCGTCACATAGACCGTTATTAACACGGCTTTTTGTTTTGGTAGTCATGCGGCGCTAGTGTCGATCAGCGTTGAAAGAGAATACCAATCGTGCGTTCTTTGCTGTTACAGCAGGTGTAACCAAAACTGTTACGACATTTAATTTTGCGCTAAAAGAATTGCACTGCAGGTCAGTTCACTGATAAACAAAGATCCGTCTATAGGAGGGTTTTGAAGTTTAAGCTACATCTAGCGGGTATGGGGAGAGATGATGCGGTTGTTAAATTTCTTCTGGCAGTAGTCTTTTGCCGGCCTTGCTATACTCGGAAGCCAAAAAATGTAATTAGTCTGACCATTACCGCTGTACCACGCCTTAGGTAGTGGAAATCTATAAAGTTTATGGTGTAAACCCAGAATTAATAGATCTTGTGATATATTCGACACAAGAGTCAAGATTAAAATATATAACACTTAACGTATTGGCCATTGGTTGAAAGAAGATACTTCTGCAGACTTAGACAATTTTTTTAAGAAGAATTTACGTAAATTTTTGCCCTTTTCATATATTGTTTATCTGTTCGTTGAACATTCACCCACACGATTAGGTATAAATACATAAATTAAATTTAAACAACTACAAGCGAGCAAGAATTATCATAAGGCACATACATTTAGTAATGAGACCTCTGTTTGTATAGAACCATTATAATTCTGACAACGAAAATCATCTTTACATTTTGCAGGGAAATGATTTAAAGAATTTTAATCTTAGAATTGGATATTTGACATGGACATTTTGCTTTATGGGAAGTTTTTCGAATTGAAAATGCTCTGTTAAATACTCTTTGGTTAACTTTTGTATCAGCTTCCACATCATCATCATCCGTCTCGGCTGAACGATGTTAATTGCTTGAAAAAGGCTTCATAGAGATCTACATGACAATAGGTCTGGTTTATATTGATAAAACATTGATTTTACTATCACTTTTTATGTTTGATAATCTTACTGGATATGCTGTACGGATTAAACTGATGATCCATGTCTAGGCTTTGGAGTAGTCCCCATATTTTTATTTATTTATTTTTATTGACAGTTTTTCTGCTTATTGTAGTTATGTATATTTTTGACGTGACAACGTCTTAAATTAGGTTGCGGCTGGGAGTCACTTATGAAAAAGTGTAACGCTCGGTAACGTTACGATGAGTCACCGAACGAGAGAGAGGCCCGCCGAATGCCTTGCGTCTCTCTCCCACTCAACTATGATCGGTCTGCCGCGCGCGCAGCACTAGAGAATTAGGCGCATTGAATCGGCGCATGCTTGTGTCTCTGTCTTTGTCTTTCTCGAACGTTCTTGGCGTTGGAAAAACAAGAAAGCGTCATAATACAAGTTCACACGTGTGGTTAAAGTATCGTCAGCTGTGTCTGTAGTGAAAAGACGTTGTCACGTAAAATCTTCGCCCGTAAAACCGACTTTGCAGGCAACCATTTTATGATTTAATCTTCAAACTTTTGAATACAAAGCATTGAATAAAAATGTTTCGACTTACTTAAGTGGGATATGAAACCACAACCTTACACTTACTTGGCCACTTACTAAGTACGCTTACAAGACATTTTTGGGTAGACAAATTTATTAAAAGCTTTTAACGCCGTGAACCAGCGGCGTTACATGAATGTTTTTGGTTATCTCCAATATCCGTGACAAACATTTTTACAAATATTTCACAATTGGTTTAAATGAAAAAGCTTTGTTATAATTGTTTTGTGACTGTTTTTAAGGCAAAACAAAACTACGACTTTGGTTCAAGTATTTTTAGAATATCTAAATTCTCAATTTGATCATAAATTATTATGTTTCAACATTAAAATTTGTTCCGTGCGTTTCCCTATTACAAAACGAACCTATTTTTTTTAATAGTTTGATTTTTTATTTATTAACTCAATGCTTTGACTCTCTCTTTCCACTTGATTTTAATTAATTAAGAGTATTGTCTTTAATCTCATTGTACTAATTGAAATTAATTATGACACTTCTTTTCAAGATCAAGATCTTTCCAATTGGTTAAATTACGATGAAATACCTACCTACATTACCTAATAAATTTTCTAGTCATGAATTGGCTTGAGACAATTGTTTATTATCAAATATAATATTAAACAGAATCCGCTAGATAATGAAAATCTATACTAATATTATAAAGCTGAAGAGTTTGTTTGTTTGTTTGTCTGATCGCGCTAATCTCTGGAAGTGCTGGTTCGATTTGAAAAATTATTTTTGTGTTGGATAGTCCATGTATCGAAGAAGGCTTTAGGCTATATAACATCACGCTGCGACCAATAGAAGCGAAGCATCAGTGAACATTTTACAAAAATAATCGCGATCATAAAAACAGAAATTGACGCGTACGAAGCCGCGGGGAACAGCTAGTAATAAATAAACGTGGACAACATCATATAAATTGTTCTGATCCCAAAGTTAGTGACTATTTTAATGAAATGAAATGAAAGAAATTTATTTGAGACCATGGTCCATATTGGTGTTAGTGGGAATTTCACTTAAATAGCTAATGTTAGTGAATATAAAAAAAGAGTAACGAACAGATCAATTAGGTGCACTAAGTTAAAGAACTCGTATTGTGGAAATCAGGAACAACGAATTTACCACAAACACCCAGACCTGAAAAAACTTATAAAATCATGCGGGTTCCAGTCCCGCCTGAGACATAATTACTTACCTTACTTTTTATTGTATCCTACCTAACCCAAAGGTTGTATGGAAGAAATCGTTCTTAGCGATAAGGCCGCCTATATTGTACATCTTTTTATAAGCATTTGATTGTAATTACCTTGTTTGGTGTGCAATAAAGAATATTCTATCTATCTATCTATATTTTTTCAAGTTTATAAACTAACTAGCTGTTCCCCGCGACTAAGTCCGCGTCAATTTCCGTTATTATGATCGCGATTATTTATGCAACATTTTTCACTCAATTTTATTACTCAACTTAATTTTACAATTCGGACCAGTACTTCCTGAGATTAGCGCGTTCAAACAAACAAACAAACAAACAAATAAACAAACTCTTCAGCTTTATATCATTAGTATAGATATTATATTTGCAATTGTTTCTATTTGTCTACGCTCGCCCAACATTGCAACGTCAAAATCAAATACTATTCTGAGGCGATACGAAGTTTGCGGGTAACAAATAAATTAAAAAATATTTGCGTAGAATAAGCTTCTTCTAGTCAACCAAATATTGGACCTTTACATACGAGAATTAATCTCAATAACTATATCCGATGCAAGTTCTGTACTTGTAAAAGGCAGCCCTCAATCGGTTACTGGGCTCCAAATGGGGTTGTGGGAGACGAATGCCCGGAAAATCGCTATAGATAGGTCGTGTTAATTGTTTGGGCTGGCCTAATGGCTCGTGATATCGACTGGGTTACGACCAAGTGGTTTCCAACCATCCATTCAAGTGGCTTTGTTTCAGCGTAATGTTTATTATTTGTGATGTTTTGATAACGCAACTACTAATTGCATAAGTTGTTTCACAGTTGTTCTTGTTAATTAGTCATTGTTGTAATATAATAAACTTAGATATGCATTTAGAGTTTAAAAAGTATTCCGACTAAATATGCACCTTAAATGTTTATACTATTTACCTTATTTATTATTAGTTTCCGATACTTTGGCACTGTTGCATGAGCCATGATCACGGGAGAACTGTGATCTTGGCGCTTGTGCATCAGTGCGAAAATATCGGAAACTTATATTAAATAAGGTAAATAGTATAAAACCCGAATCAAATAACTCTATGTTGGCAACACCAACATGTTAGCTTTGTATGTTAGTACAATTGTTTAGTTTTATTTTGTCTTGCACTTGTCAAATGAATAAACGCATTTTTACTTCATTCTATTTGCACTTGTCAAATGAATAAACGCATTTTTACTTCACGGACATCGTATTAATTATCAGCCCCTTGGAGTTACAGTATTTACTCCACCCACTTTATAACACTCTAGTAACATGACCATGAAAGTTTAAATCCGTATATATGCACCATAATAAGGGTGCATATTTAGTACAATCTGTATCATTCGAAACAGATAAAATGTCGACATAATTTGGCCGGGTTATAAATTTGACTCTGTAAATCTGAATAGTTGTTGCAAGCTTTTAGTTTTGTATACAAAATCCCTTGATGTTGAGTTAAGTACACAAAAAATTAAAACATGAATAAATTGTTTTAATACGTAAACACCACAACCAGGAGAAATATTCTAATCTTCCACTCCAACCGAATTCAAAACAATATCAAAATAACGCAATTGTGAAGCATTAGATTGTCAGACCAATTTGTAATTTCTTTTCGCTTACGCTACTACATTCAAATAATATCAAAACAAAATGTTATCGGTGGGAAAGAATGAAGTATTAATACTTTTTAAATCAGTATGTGGCTATCGTTAATGAACGTACTGTGTTTATTTATTTATTTATTAAGAAACTCTACAGCTTTTTTACAGTATGCTTGACACAACTAATATAAAATAAATCACTTAAGCCAATTACAGAGTTCCATTACATGGCTATTTCATCAAATCGTACATATTATGTTATAATTATCTAAGAGTTGAATAATTAGTGCCGACTCTTCGTCGAGCCGCCAGATAAAGGTCGAAATGACCTAATAATGACATAAAAATAATAATAATACGCGGCCTTTTGCTTCTTAGGTTAACTATCTCTTACGGCTTTCGAAAAAATCGGACTCGTGACTACTAAATATAGGGTTAACAACTAAACATCACAAAAGCAAATTCATCATGCAATAGAATAAAGTACTCGTATGAACACAATAACAATAATATGTAAAAGACAAATAAGCGGCGACCAAACAGAAAGAGAACATTCCTTTGTTTGTTTAACTAACTTTTACGGACATCATACTGTGATTCAATTTCAGTTCGCAATCGTCTCTTTAATGCATTTTTGCTCATGTTGAACATATCTATATTTTTATAATTAACATTGTAAGTTAAAGGTAAACGTGTCATGACAGCATTAGCGGCGTAGTTGGTGCGGTTCCTAGGTATACTAAATAACGGAGTATGTCTGGTTCGATATTTAGGAGTATTAAATTTCACTTGCGACAGTAATTTGGGTGTTTCCAAGTTACTGTGTAATATATCATGTAATAAGCATAGATCCAATACCTTGCGTCGCGACTCAAGGGACAAGAGATTGAAATGATGGCAGTCCTCAAGATAGTCTCCATGACGTTTGTGGCCCTTTCGGTTCAGATATTTAATAAATTTTTTTTTGGATTTTTTCTAATTTGTTTTTATATTTAGCATAAAGAGGAGACCATATTGGGCTACCATATTCGAGAATACTGCGACAGTATGCATAATATAAAGATTTAATAGTTTGTGTATTCTTGAACGGTTTACATGTTCTAATTATAAATCCAAGATTACGATAGGCTTTGTTGACAACATGGCTAACATGTACAGAAAACAACATTTTAGAATCAAGAGTAATGCCTAAGTCCCTAACAGTAGTAGCCCTTTCAATTATGTTGCCACCGAAGTGGTATGGGTACGAAATTATCTCATTCTTACGACTAAAACTAATACACTGGCACTTATCAACACTCAGAGAAATTTTGTTATTATTGTAATAGTCTTGGAGCCTATTCAAGTCATTTTGTATAAGCAGACAGTCTGCAGGCGAAGCTACTTTCATAAAGATTTTTTTATCGTCTGCATATAACAAGTGACTCGAATGTTGAAAACATTCATGTATATCATAAATATAAGCACAGTAGAACAAGGGTCCCAAATGTGACCCCTGTGGGACACCAGAAAGGACATTAACATAACCGGACTTGAACCCACCCATTACAACTGCCTGTGACCGGTTAGCGAGGTAGGACTGTATCCAACGCAGTAAATTGCCGCGAATGCCAAGCTCAAATAGCTTTTTCAACAGGATGACGTGATCTACCCGATCGAAAGCTTTTTCAAAGTCAGTATAGATCACGTCAACCTGTCCACCACACTGCATTTCGCTAAGCACATAGTTACTGAATTCTGCTAAATTGGTTACAGTTGACTTACGTTTTAGAAAGCCATGTTGATGCTCTGATAAGCCACTTGTGATTGTACAATAAATACTGTCGTAAACTATTCTCTCAAGCATTTTACTCAATGTGTTTAAAATGGAGATGGGCCGATAGTTAGTGATTTGAGTTTTTGTTGATTTTTTGTGAACTGGTACAATATTTGCCTTTTTCCATGTTGTCGGTCAAATCCCACTTTCTAATGATAGTCTAAATAGCAAACAAACTGGGTGAGCTAATACATCAGCACAGCGACGGAGAAACACTGGTGGTATACCATCACAGCCAGCACCCTTGTTAACGTCCAACGTCTGAAGCATTACTTTGACCCTATTAGCTGTAACCAACCTCGCCATTTAGAACTGAGTCAGAAGTCGAGCTTTTAGAAAACATTGTGTGAAAGAATTCACTAAATTTATTACAGATGTTGGAGCCTTCAGTCAGCTTCTGGCCCTGGTAGGTAAATTGTTTGGGATACTGTGACCCACCTCTTTTAGATTTGACGTATGACCAGAGAGCTTGCTTGAGAGTGGCAGCTATAAAGTCACTATAACACTGCTCATGAACTACCTGCTGCCGCTTACGAAGCATAGTAAATACATCATGATCGCGCGGGTTGCCATAACGCTTCCACCTTTTGTGCATCTTACTTTTTTCACGAATAATTTTCACTAAAGCTGCGCTATACCAAGGTGGATATTTGTCTTTTATAACTCGTTTAGACACTGGCACAAATTTATCTAAGCAGTCATTAATTTTATCGTAAAAAATTTTTAAGGCGTCATCTACCGTCTTACCTGCAAATATATCATCCCAATCGATCTTACTTGTATAATCTATTATAGCTGGATAATTACAAGTATGAAAATTACGACGCGGTGCTGAAATCTCCAGAAAGGGTGTCACAAATAGATCCGTGAGACATATACGCAGTGACGGGTGGCTCCTATCTTCTTTAGCAAGAAGAGAACGTTACAGAAAGCAAGATCCAAACAACGTTCCAAATAATTGAGGTTGAAGTTATATTGCTGAAGGCCATAAAATGTCAAAAAATCAATAAATTCCACGGCAGCATCTTGCATTTCTAATGTAAGGTTGTTAACTAATGTGTAATGCCCGTCGCGCCAGTTTAAACATCGAAAATTAAAATCACCTATTATAAGGTAGGTAGAGAGGGCGCCTCTGTGCCACAGGTTACAACATCCCCGTATATTTTAACTTATCAAAAATCAAATAAAGTGATTCGGCCTAAAAAACATAATTCAAAGTGTAGTGTTCATCTCAATACACATGAACAAGTGAATGTGTCGTGGACAAATGAATATTAAGTGCAAAAAACAATATAAACGTACCTCATCAACTAAGACTGTGTGCAAATAACTCTGATATCATTTTATAAAACTAAGTGTATAATCAACAACACCAAGTGATAAGAAGTGTTTTTCAGTATAAGGGATTATTATCTATCAGGTTAGTTTATTAATACTTCCTAATAAGTCACGAACATAACCTCAAAAGTTTGAATTTGGAACAAAACGGTGCCTGAGCAATAATTAGTAACACCATCTAGCGACGACTGGAGAAACTATCAACGTATCCAAAGAACTAAATAAATCAATACGAGAACCACTACGAATGTATTTACACAGTGAATTAATCACCAACTGATAGAGGGCGGCACATATATTTTACACAATAATTCAGTGAAACTTTTTTTTATATAGAACACTGACCTACTGACATAAACAAATAAATATGGAGGAAATCTTATATACACTACAATTAATCCGTAAGGAATTAGATGAACAAAAAAACACGATTAAGGAAAACGGAACAAAAGTTACAGAAGCAGTATCTGAAAACATTAACAAAATGCTTGACGCTAAATTTAACATATGGGAAGAAAAATATGAAGTTTTAAAACAAAAAGTGGATAAGCAGGAGCAGCGATTGGATCAATTAGAGAAGCAGGCGAGAAAAAGAAATGTGGTGTTATTTGGCATAGTTGAACAAGAGCGTTCCTACTTAGACCTAGAAAACACCGTCATCAATTTCATATCAAAGAATCTTTCAGTTAACTTATCGAATAATGACATCCAAGAAGTCAGAAGAATAGGAAAAAAAGCTAATAATCCACGCCCAATTATTTTAACACTTACAACTATGGCAAAAAAAATCGAGATCTTTAGGCAGAAAAAGTTACTAGAGGACACTAACTATTATGTAAAAGAAGATTACCCCCAGCATATCCTAGAAAAAAGGAAGGAATTGCATGAACAATTAAAAATTGAGAAAAATAAAGGAAACAAAGCTATAATCAAATATGACAAATTGATAATTCTGGAAAAGTTAGAAAATACACCTTTACCGGAAAACAACAAAAAAAGATTCCTCTCAGCCTCTCCACAAGAACAACAGATAAAGCCTAAACAACCCACACCCAGAAAGCAAATAATCAAAAAGAATAAAACAATCGCGTCCAATACCCCGCCCCCTCCTTTTTCCAATCGTTCAGAAGGAACAGGTAAGCCGGGTATACTGAATTTCCTGACAAACAAAACTTCTACAACAAACCAACCTCATCAAAATGAAGTGAATTAGCAACCAAGGCCCCCTCTCAAAAAAACAAATGAAGTTAGCAAAGAAAGAAACAATACAAACTATCTTCCAACCCGGCTGGTCACCGTGGAAGATTACGACCACAACCCTCCACGGAATAACTATACAAATAATCAACAAAGCAATAATCAAAAGATGAAGCTTTTTATAGCGACGTACAATGTAAGATCACTCGCATCATATGAACGACTGATCGAACTACAAGAAGCATTGGTCGAAGTAAAATACGATATTATTGGCCTATCAGAAGTCAGACGTCTTGGCAGTAAAATAGAAGAATACAAGGACTTCATTCTATGTCATATGGGCGAGACCCCAGGTCAACACGGCGTGGGTTTCCTGATAAATAAATCTTTAAAACAACACATAGAAAGTTTTACCGGAGTTACCGAAAGAGTTGCAGTATTAAATCTCAATATACAAGATTACAACATGAGTGTGATACAAGTGTACGCACCTACAGAGGCAGCTGATGAGGAAGAGATCAATGATTTCTATCAAACTTTAGACAGAGTTATAGAAACAACCCATAACAACCTAATAATAATGGGCGATTATAATGCAAAAATTGGTCAAACTCTAAAAGATGAAAGTCTTATAACAAAAGGCTATGGATACGGTCAAAGAAATGAACGAGGACAGAGACTAATTAACTTCGCTCTCGAAAATAAACTAGCTATTATAAACACGTTCTTCAAAAAAAAACCTAGTCGAAGGTGGACATGGAGGTCGCCAAATGGCCAATATAAAAATGAAATAGACTACATAATAAGTAATCAACCAAAGATATTTGAAAATATAGAGACATTGAACTTGAACTATTCTTCAGACCATAGACCACTAAGGAGCACAATTAGCACAATCACGCTTACAAAAACACTTAAAAGCAGAGCTTCATACTCAAATAAACAAAATAAAACTCTAATAAATTGTGAACAAATAAATGAATACAAAATCAATCTTGAGAACCAATTGTTGAAATGGAGCAAAACTGACTCGGTTCAAATATGTTATAATTCATTATTAAAAGCAATAACGCAGAGCCTCAAAGCTATAAAACCGAGTACACAAACTGAAAAACACAAAAAAATCATCTCTGAAAGAACCCAGTCCCTACTAAAGAGAAGACAAATACTACAAAAGACCAATAATAAATCGCGTACCCAAAAAAATGAACTCAGCGCCCTTTATAAGCTTGCGAATAAAAGTATTAAGGCTGATTACAAGAAGCACCGGAACGATACTATAGAAAAATACCTTGAACAAGAAGGCAGTCTAAAGAAAGCTAATAAACAACTTCGAACAAATAAAACCTGGATCGAGGGATTGAAACAGTCAGGAAAAATATCGTACAACCGCAAAAACATCATCAATTTCGCAACAGACTTTTATCGGGACTTGTACAGTGCTAGACCAGAACCACAAGTTTCATCCAATGAAAACCAGGAAATTGTAGTGACACAAAATGCTAATACGGTAGAAGAAATCCAACCGATTAATGAAGTAGAGATTTTCCAAGCAATAAAAAGATTGAAATCAGATAAAAGTCCAGGTCCAGATGGTCTCGCAAACGAAGCCATAAAGTACGGAGCAGCTCTACTGGTCGGGATACTGAGGCACCTTTATAATCTCATCCTAGAAACCGCTATCATACCCACGCAATGGTATGAATCAAATATAATTTTACTCTATAAAAAAGGCGATCCGCATGATGTTAGCAACTACAGACCAATTTGCCTCCAGCCGACTCTGTATAAACTTTTCTCCTCGATCATTGAAAAGAGAATAAGCAAAACGCTAGACACCTGGCAGCCAATAGAACAAGCAGGTTTTCGCAAAGGTTTTTCAACAATAGACCACATACATTCTTTAGAATTAATCATAGAAAAATATCAAGAAAAACAGAAGCCGCTCTATATTGCGTTTGTGGACTACCAGAAGGCATTCGATACAATATGCCACAAAAGTATCTGGAAAACATTAGAAGCTCAAAATGTAGAGATAAAGTACATTAAAGTGATAAAAAATATGTACAGCAACAGCACGAGCAAAGTAAAACTGGAAACTACTGGTCAGAGTTTTCCTATAAAGAGAGGAGTAAAACAGGGCGATCCACTCTCACCAAAACTTTTTATAGCTGTACTAGAAACCTTAATAAGCAGCCTTAACTGG
Source organism: Anania crocealis (assembly GCA_949315895.1). Classification (NCBI taxonomy): domain Eukaryota; kingdom Metazoa; phylum Arthropoda; class Insecta; order Lepidoptera; family Crambidae; genus Anania; species Anania crocealis. The sequence continues at coordinate 2,699,643 of OX438858.1, read as the reverse complement.
AAAAAATATAGCTTAAACATTAATGGCAAATACCTAAACCACTTAAGATTCGCAGACGATATCGTTTTACTATCAGAAACCAGACTGGGCCTGCAATATATGCTAGATAATCTACAAATAAATAGTAAACGAGTGGGGTTAGAGATGAATCTTTCAAAGACAAAAGCTATGACAAACAGCTCCAAGAGGTGTATAAAAATTGGTAGTGAGCCACTTGAGTACGTTGATAAATATATATATCTTGGTAAGCAAATCAGCTTTAATAGCTCTAGTAATGAAATGGAGATAGAACGTAGAGTTAAAACCGCCTGGAAAAAGTACTGGTGCCTAAAAGAAGTATTCAAAAGCAATATGCCAGTAAAGCTAAAAAAGAAAACTTTGGACTCATGCATTTTACCTTCTCTAACATACGGTTGCCAGACGTGGAAATTCACAAGAAAAATTGAAAACAAAATTAGCTCATGTCAAAAAGGAATGGAACGCAGTATGCTGAACATTAAAAAGATACACAAAATTCGTCATACAAAAATAAGAGAACACACGAAAGCAATAGAAGCTGTGACTTATGCCAAAAAAATTAAACTGAAATGGGCTGGTCATGTGGCCCGATATACAGACCATAGATGGACTATTAATGTCACCAAATGGAAAGGCCCATCAGGCAAACGCAAGGTAGGAAGACCTTATGCAAAATGGGAGGATGACATAAAAAAAGTGGCAGGAAAAAACTGGATAGACAGAGCAAGAAACAGAGACGACTGGAAGTCCGTGGAGGAGGCCTTTACCTGAGAGGGGTCCATGCTATTTATTAAGTATATAATTTTATATAATTTAATAATCAGTACATATTTTTAATTAATTTATTATAAATTTAATCAAATATTTTAATGAATTTAATTTTACAAAAAGATAACATTTAAAACTGTTATATTTTTATGCATGGAATAAAAGGCTTTTTTTTTTTTTTTATTTTTTTTATTTTATTATTTTATTTTATTATTATAAGGTAGGTATCATCAGGACACTCATCGATAAGATGCGTTAAAAACATTTTTATCTCTTCCAGCTGCGTAGGTATGTCTTTGTAATTAGGAGGAAGGTATACTAAAACAATATGCAGCTTACTTTCAGTTCCTAAGCAATACGCAGGTATTGTGACACAAAGCAGCTCTGTGTATATGTTTGAGTATGAAAATGTATGAGAAATATTGGCACTAAGTCTACTTTTTATGCATAACATAATACCTCCTCCTGAGTCCTTACACGCCTTAGATAGGTCACGATCAACACGAAAAATATCGTATCTATTATCACAGATCTCGGCATCAAAGATATCATCCTGTAGCCAGGTTTCAGTTAATAATATAATGTCATAATCGTTACTAAGTATGCTGTTATGTATTTCTGTGCATTTGGTTCTGAGACCACAAACATTTTGGTAAAATATATTTAAGGTTTCCCGCGTATTACTCATCTTACGGCATAAAGTGTCCCAACGAAATTCATAAGTAGATATAAGTTTATTATCGATTTTTCTGATCGTGTAGACTGCCTAGGCTTATATTGCAGACTATGTGCAGTGCTGAAGTTTGCCATCGTACAATTACAGAGCAATCTTTTGTACCATTGCGTACTAATAAAAAGTATTAAGAAAATGGATGCTAATTGCAGTTTTTTGTATAAAAAAAGACTGAATAGCATCACACTGGGGCCAAAACAAGTGTTCATAAAGAAACAAACATTCCTTACTATCAGGGCGATAACGACTAAACATAAAGCTTGCATGTCAATGTAGTAATTAAGTACAATTTTATTCGATATCGAAATAATGGCATGCCGCAATGCTGTCATACAACAAAAATAACACAACTCTTGCATCAATTGTTGGTTTACATAACTTTTTGTGATGTTTACTTTAGTGTAAAGACATACTATAGTCGTATATGAGCAATGTGTATAAATAAGCATGCTACTTACATTCATGGCAGGAATCAATAAATACAAAGTGCTATGCATTCTTGCTATTTTACTGTTAGTGAAAGTAAAAAAAATGCATGACCTTAAAGGAACTAAAACTAAACCGGATATGTTAAAGACACCAGAACTTAACACATCACAAGCACTACAACTTATCAAGCACCGATGAGTCCCGGATAAAAATAGCTTCACTTGTTTCACTTTTTCTCATATAAATTCTTCCTGCTCGAACCCAGACAAACTTGTACTTTAGATCCCTTCCCCGTTGACGAGCCGCTGCATGCAGCTGTTTGTTTTCTTGAGACAGGTTTTCTACGACGAAGACTGGCGATTTCTTTGCAAGATCAAACCCAAAGTCAGCGCTATTCAGTCTATCTTGGGAGTTGTGTTTATTATATTGGTGGACCGCAGACAGCACTGAATCACGTATTCTAGGCGAGCTGAATTTTGCTACGATCGTGCGCGACCGGGAGCTATTTGGGTTTAGTTTCGCTACTCGCGAACAGTAATGAATGTCCTGGTCATTAATAACACACTTAACGACGCGCCCCAGTTGCTTAACAATTTGTAAGACGTTTTCAGACTTCAGTTCAGGAAGGCACTGTATTTTCAAGGTCGCAGCGCGCGACATTTGGTCTAGCTGATGCATTTTGTTGTTGAGGTTATTTACTTCCGTACGCAATGTCGTATTTTCTTTCTTTAGGGCCTCGATATCGTGTTGTTGATGCTTGAAACTTTCTGAAAGTCTGTCAAACTTTTCACTCATAAATTCAACCAATATGACCAATATGGGTTTCGTAAAGGTAAATCTACCGAGGACGCCGTGTCCAGGTTTGTTGAAACCGTGGTAACTAAAGTGGACAACAAACTTAAATGCTACGGTGTATTCCTCGACCTTTCTAAAGCTTTCGACACAGTCTCCGTCCCCATTCTCCTAACTAAACTTGAATCCATTGGTGTCCGTGGTGTCAGTCTGGATATTTTTGCCAGTTACCTGACAAACCGCTCACAATACGTAAAGATTGGGTCTTTTGTCAGCGATGAGGAACCAATATCCTACGGAGTCCCTCAGGGAAGCATATTAGGGCCTACGCTATTCCTCATTTATATTGACCAGCTTTGCAGTATGTCTCTTGAAAACTGCAACATTTTCACATATGCAGATGACACTGCATTACTTGTCCATGGTGATTGCTGGGACACTGCCAAGGTCAATACTGCTAATGCACTGGGTACGGTCATGGCGTGGTTATCAAAAAACCTTCTCAAGCTTAATTTAGAAAAAACTCGGGTCATCCGTTTTGACATCTCTAAGACCAAGAAACATGAGCCAGCTAGTGACCCCATTCTTGTCCATACCTGCCAGGATAAAGGTCTTGTTCCGTGTAGTTGCACCCCACTTAAAAATGTTGGCAGCGTTAAATACTTAGGGGTTCATGTGGACGAGAGACTTGACTGGCATGTCCAAATCGAAACTATTACTGCAAGGGTTCGGAAGCTTATTTATATATTTAAAAATCTTCGTAACTCAGCTGACCGAAGAATACTTTTTACTGTTTACTTTGGCTTATGTCAGTCGGTCCTTTCCTACTGTATTCCGGTTTGGGGTGGAACCGACAAAACTTCAATGTTAAAATTGGAACGTGCACAGCGGGCTATTCTCAAGGTGATGACACGTAAAAAACAAATTTACTCCACCGCAAAACTTTACTCTGAATGTGAAGTTCTAACTGTTAGACAACTTGCCATTCTCAGTCTAGTCCTTCGTAGGCAATCCTCGTTGCCATTTAATCAAAACGTCGCTACTAGACGTCAGGGAGCAAAAAGAGTATGCCCTTTAATTAAATATCGTACCATTTGGGCAAAGAGACAGTGGAGTGGTCTGAGCACCAAACTGTATAACAAAATTAATAACATCACAGGCATTTACTCTTTGACCAAATATGAAGTAAAAAACGCAATTCGGAATTTACTACTTACCCTTAATTATAATGAGACCGAAGATCTTCTTAAATAGGTGATAACTTACACTTACACACACACACACACACCGAACCCACAGACACACACTCATCCACCCACCCACCCACACACACACACACACACAAACACACACACACACACACACACACACACACACACACACACACACACACACACACACACACACACACATATTTCCTCTCCCATATATTGAGAAGCATATACAAACACACACTTCCTCTCCCATATATTGAGAAGCATATAAACATACACACGTACCTCTCTAATACTTAACTGTTGCCATGTAAAATGTTTAATTGGAGGAATCACTGCTGCCTAAGATACAGGATTATCCTAGATTAGGAGTCAGGGTTACACCAATAAGTTAACTACTTATAAGATACATCCCTTGTAACAACAAAGCTTTTTTATCTGTAATATTTTAATAATAAAGGATTTATTTATTTATTTATTTATTTATTTAGATGTGTGCACATTTGTGATTTTCTCTGCAAATGAGTCAAACGTTGACTTTAGTTCCGCATTATGTGTTTTGATAACAAGCAACATTTCTTCCCGTAGTATTTCTCGGAATTCGGCGCGCCGAATGTATTCATCAGTATTAGTTGAGAGTGGTGCAGTATTGTGCACTTTACGGCGGGTTACATTGAACGAGATTTCAGCCTGTGAAGTCGGCGTGGAAGGGCGAGCCAGGCATGCAGAATTGTCTCCCTTTGGTTGTTTACTCATACACATTGGGCATATCCATTTGGACATAGCTTCAGGGCTCAAGCTCTCATGTTGCATGTTGAGGCAAAGCAGGTGATAAACCTCGTTGCATTTGGTGCATTCCATGTAGTCTTCATTATTTGTGCATAGCGTACAGGCTAAACAATTCCTCATGATGACGCTGCGATTTGTTTAACCGGTAAGGTAAAACAGGGATGGCAATTATCGTGTGAGTGTCTCAGGTCACAGCGGTGAGGCAAGGGGGCACCCCGCACGCAAAGATCGTCCGCGAACTGTCACTAGTCACTGCACTCAAACAAATTTTCACGAAAGATTGATGCACCCGATGCACTCGATATTGAGCTTTAGAAACGTTTTACACTATATTGGGCCGATAATTATCGTTTGACACTTTTACAACGTTTGGTTAAGAAGAGGAGCACACGTCCGCTCCGAACGACGATCACACGGCGAAAAAAAGTGTTACTGAACAGTAATAAAAAAAAAAGACGTGTGGCACTCGGAGACTGCCGCGGTAAAGCTATTGCATAGCTTGCGTGTGTCAAACAGCACCCACCTCGTTAAACAGCACCCCGCTCGTCGAACAGCACCTACCTCGTTAAACAGCACCCCACCCGTCAAACAGCACCCCACCCGTCAAACAGCACCCCACCCGTCAAACAGCACCCACCTAGTTAAACAGCACCCCGCTCGTCAAACAGCATCCACCTAGTTAAACAGCACCCCGCTCGTCGAACAGCACCCACCTCGTTAAACAGCACCCCGCTCGTCGAACAGCACCCACCTCGTTAAACAGCACCTTGCTCGTTGAACAGCACCCGCCTCGTTAAACAGCACCCCAACTGTCAAACAGCTCCCACCTCGTAAAACAGCACCCGCTCGTCAAACAGCACCCACCTCGTTAAACAGCACCCCACCCGTCAAACGGCATCCACATTGTCGAACGGCACCCAACTTGTCGAACGGCACCTGCCTCGTCGAACGGCACCCACTTAGTTAAACGGCAAACGCCCCCCTCTCGTCGAACGGCACCCGCCTCGTTAAACAGCACCCCGCTGGTTGAACAGCACCCACCTCGTTAAACAGCACCCCACTCGTCAAACAGCACCCACCTCGTTAAACAGCACCTCGCTCGTCGAACAGCACCCACCTCGTGAAACAGCACCTCATCCGTCAAACAGCACCCACTTCGTCGAACGGCACCCACTTAGTTAAACGGCACCCACTTCGTCGAATGGCAAACGCCCCCCGCTTTTCGAACAGCACCCACCTCGTTAATCAGCACCCCGCTTTTCGAACAGCACCCACCTCGTTAATCAGCACCCCGCTCGTCGAACGGCACCCACCTCGTTAAACAGCACCTCGCTCGTCAAACAGCACCCACCTCGTTAAACAGCACCTCGCTCGTTGAACAGCACTTACCTCGTTAAACAGCACCCCGCTGGTTGAACAGCACCCACCTCGTCAAACAGCACCCACCTCGTTAAACAGCACCTCGCTCGTCGAACAGTACCCACCTCGTTAAACAGCACCTCGCTCGTTGAACAGCACTTACCTCGTTAAACAGCACCCCGCTGGTTGAACAGCACCCACCTCGTCAAACAGCACCCACCTCGTTAAACAGCACCTCGCTCGTCGAACAGTACCCACCTCGTGAAACAGCACCTCATCCGTCAAACAGCACCCACCTCGTTAAACAGCACCCCACCTCATCAAACAGCACCCCACTCGTCAAACAACACCCAACTTCTCGAACGGCACTTGCCTCGTCGAACGGCACCCACTTCGTCGAACGGCACCCACTTAGTTAAACGGCACCCACTTCGTCGAATGGCAAACGCCCCCCGCTTTTCGAACGGCACCCACTTCGTCGAATGGCAAACGCCCCCCGCTTTTCGAACAGCACCCACCTCGTTAATCAGCACCCCGCTCGTCGAACGGCACCCACCTCGTTAAACAGCACCTCGCTCGTCAAACAGCATCCACCTCGTTAACGCCACCCCATCCGTCAAACAGCACCCACCTCGTAAAACAGCACCCGCTTGTCAAACAGCACCCACCTCGTTAAACAGCACCTCGCTCGTTGAACAGCACTTACCTCGTTAAACATCGTACCCGCCAAATAGCACCCCTCTCGTCAAACAGCACCCACCTCGAAAAACAGCACCCCTCCCGTCAAACAGCACCCCTCTCGTTAAACAGCACCCCACCCGTCAAACGGCATCCACCTCGTCGAACGGCACCCACCTCATCAAACGGCACCCACCTCGTCGAACAGCACCCACCTCATCAAACAGCACCCCACTCGTCAAACAGCACCCAACTTGTCGAACGGCACCTGCCTCGTCGAACGGCACCCACTTCGTCGAACGGCATCCACTTAGTTAAACGGCACCCACTTCGTCGAATGGCAAATGCCTCGTCAAACCGCACGCACCTCGTCGAACAGCCGTATCACCGCTGTGCCGGTCGAAGTGGGGAGCGTGAGGTGTTTTCGTTACGGAATTTCTGGATTCGGTCCCCGCGCTCAAGGCCCGCGATAGAAGCTATGCAATAGCTTAAAAGGAATTGCCATTCAAAGAATTCATAACATCAACTTACTTATTTAAATAAGTTTGTTGGGTCTACACTTAGCATAATCAAGTGCCTTGAAAAGCGCTTACAATATCTTAACGTTCCCTAATGTATCCTAAATGACTGAATTCAACATCTAAAAGCTATTTAGAAATAAAATATAGTAAGCTTGTTTCTTTATACTTTGGTAGATCTTACTAACAATAAAAGGCCTTTCACCCTCTTTTCTACTTACTCAAAGAGAACCTAAATTCCGTCAAATGAAATAAACTTCTTTGGACCCAAAATGAACTGTATTAAATTATCATTTCAAGCGATGAGTTATTCTAGAACTAATTTTGAGATGTAGCCAAATAAACCACCTCAAAAGTCATATTTTGATTTTTTTTCCGGTAGCTAAATGAGTTCAATATAAATCAACAAGTCTGTTGCATCAAAATCTATAATATAAAAATGAATCTCTGTTTGTACCGATTTCGCTAATCCTTTTTTTTTTGTTTGTTATTGTCAGGAGAAGGTTCTTATGGAAGGTAAAAATAAGAAAATTGCGCGGAAAATTAGAAAATTTAAGAATAAATAACCACAACCACGTTTTTGACAATTTTTTTTTATGTAACCTTATGGCATTTGACATAATATTGACAGAATGCGTGTTGCAAATATCATCAATTAGGATGTAAAAAAAAAACGGATTTTTTTTAATGGCCAGTTATAAGTCGCCTGTTCCCGTTTCAGAATACCAACAATACTATTTACATACGCACCAGAAAAAAAACAAAGAATGTTGTATATCATAAAGCATTAGATTAATAAACAATTTGTGTATCTAAATTTTTTTTTTATTAATTATACCAATTCGAAATCAATATTAATAGTTAAGACAGGACGTCTGTCGGGTCCACTAGTCCAATAAAAAGAAATATGCCAAGGTCGGAGCCACAGCTTATAGAAGTTTGAACTTTAAAAAGTCAAAATCAATAGATATTTCTTTTTCTGTACACAGCTGCTGACTGACTCGAAATCTAATTAATTATATATTCACGGCACTACTACGAGTATTTATGCACTAAACAAGAAAAGTCTTTTAGGTCAGAAATATATTATTCGGTAAAATAGCCTCACAGTGGAAAGGAATCCAGTTGGTTAATCCCCCTTTTTATGAATAAATAAATAAATGAGGACATCGTCACATACATTGCTTTGATCCCAAAGTAAAGTAACTAAGGCACGGAATCGAACCCGGGACCTCAGAGCAACACCGAATCCCTCCAATCGGTCCAGAACCCTGTTAATGGGCCCAAATTATTATAACCGTTTTGTCCCGACGATCCCCGATGAGTCTAAATGCTGCTACATTTTTCTATGTACCATCTGTAATACCAACATGTTGCTATAATATAATGTTAAGACCATGACTACTTCGTAACAAAATGCAATATGACTAGTATACGAGTAATATTTGACAAGTAAATTTAAAATAGGTAAGAAACCGATAGCAATAATAATAAATTAACATCAGAATAATTATGTGATTTATTCCTCACGCAAAACATTACGGGCGGACTTGGGCAAATCCTGCAATGAGCCGAAACAACAATTTACTTGTAAAAAAGGCCAAGAGGAGAATCAAGATTAACTATGGTTAGACAAGTTGCTTTCTAATGTCGTTTACGCTGGACGAATAGATAACAAATGACTGAAAATGACATTTGCATACGAAACGTACAATATCTACGCCGGTTCTTCCCGGAGCCCATATTACAAATTTTAAGAGCAAATATTTTTACCGATTCATTCTACTGATGACTTAAATTGCGAGACGTAGACAGAGACACCCACAGTTTGGCTTGCATTCCAGTTTAATGTCGCTCAGCGAGCTATGGAACAACATGCCCTATTGGTCTAGCAGTTCAAGTACCAGGCTAAGACCTCGGAGTCCTGGATTTGTCCAGGGTCAGGCAACAAGCGTTGCAAATTAACTTACATTGCTTGGATTTTTGAGTTTGTGATCTCCAATCTGCATTTTTTTTAATAAATACATAAATAAATTTTTAAGACATGCCTCTCTGGGCCCCACAGAGCCATCTAGTCCCAAATTAAGCTACTATTAAGTACCCTGTCGTATGGGGTACTAGAAAACCGATAAACTTACATAAATACTTTTTTTTTTTGTAAATATATACATACTTATAATACATAGAAAACACCGAGACCAGTACAAACAGATATGTTCATGCACACAAATATTTGTAGGTACTGTTCGGGATCGAACCCGCGACCGTCTTATTTATAGAAAAGAGAAGTGATTATGCCTGTACCCATCATTGCTGTGGGAACTTGAGTTTATGGAGGCCTCTGCTCTGCGGTGGGGTTGTTATAGGCTTACTTTACTTTACAGGGAGCTATGAAAAGCGATATGCTCAGAGTTTCTCTGTTAGATTAAATTCGTAATTGAATAAGCGCTTGGGTAATATCGCTGAACTATTTTTTGGTTTGGTTTAGATATTAGCCATGGAAATGGTACCATGGTGCATATAAAGGATGGCCTAGCTAGGTCCAGCAGTTAATGGATATGATATATGATAATGATATTACTATACTCTTGGAAAAAAACTTTAATACCGTGGATGCATGAAATATTATCCGCACTTATTATCTGCCGCGTCACAAAGCCTTTTGACAAAAAATTCTACTGAAAATGATATTTAAAATAAGTCATTGATTTCGTTCTGCGCAATCTGGACAAAAGTCAATGTATGCTGGCGTATTATCATCACATCTATCATCCCACTGCAGGGTAAAGGCCTCCATCATTGACTTCAAGTTACCATCGCAATGATAGGTACAGGCATAATCACCACTGATGCGGGCTGATAATCACCCAAGCAATAATCGGTAAATTCGAAACTTTTTGTTTCCCGGCCGGTAGATGGAACACTGACCTTGAGACTTTGGCCAGGTATTTAAATCACTTGACTGACGACGTACAAGCGTGTGTGTCCTAATTGAGGCGGGAAGTTTGACGAGTGTGGAAAGGACTGAGCCTAATTGCCTGCTAGCCAGTGCCTTCATCATGCGTGCGCCTTACTAGTGGTGTGATTGGACCTTCCTCATGCTGAGGGCACAGACCAATAGGTGAACTCTACTAGTAGTTTTGGGGTGGTGGGATCTACCTCCTAGTGGTCCACCTTGCAACGGGTAAACAATGATGACGGCTTACAGATCCCTCTGCGGTGGTAGGCTTCGCAAGAGGCTGCCTGGATGCTACCACCCTCCTGCCGGAGTCCAGCGCCAAACAGTTTTTCTGTGTTCCGCTGGTGTGTGGGAGAACCAGTACCTCTGGGTAAGCTCGTTCCATCTTAGGCTTCTTCTTAAACGTATAGTTAAGTATGTAGTCAAGAGCAAGCCCATTATTTATAAAAAAAATAGTGGTTGCCCCGTCGTGACTACTGGGCCAACCAAGGGTTAAGGCCACGGCTGCCATTACAGACTGGCCTTTATAAGCAGACTGGTCCAGGCTACATTCTAGTTAATGGTAGGGGTAGTAGACATATTCACACTATATACATCGATTTTTTTGTTGAAATTGTCAGTTATATATGGTTATATTGACCACAAACAATATTTTATAATGGCTATTGACCCGGCTGTATTGTTGCCAGTTTATAGGGTTTTAGCAGCATAAAAACCTACTATTAATTTACACAAGTAATACTAATCCTATCAAGTTGTTTGCATTTCACAGAAGTCTGTATTGTTTGTTCCACTACTTAGAATCCAAAGCTCGATGGCAACTCATTCGTTTATTCATTCAAAATTATAAATTTAAATATATTTTTTGAAATACAGAAAGACAGAAATATGATAAAAATTGAAAAAAAAACTTATGATCTAAGACAACAAATAACGAAGGTGCCCTAGGTAGTTCGATATAATGAGATCATGTTTTACACCATTGAATTAATTTTTACCTTGTAAGTAATAAATCTTTCTAATATATAAAATTCTCGTGTCACAGTTTTCGTTGCTATACTCCTCCGAAACGGCTTGACCGATTTTGATGAAATTTTTGGGGTAGGGTAGGGGTAGGGTAGGGGTAGGGTAGGGGTAGGGTAGGGGTAGGGTAGGGTAGGGGTAGGGTAGGGTAGGGGTAGGGTAGGGGTAGGGTAGGGGTAGGGTAGGGGTAGGGTAGGGGTAGGGTAGGGGTAGGGTAGGGGTAGGGTAGGGGTAGGGTATGGGGTAGGGTAGGGGTAGGGTAGGGGTAGGGTAGGGGTAGGGTAGGGGTAGGGTAGGGGTAGGGTAGGGGTAGGGTAGGGATAGGGTAGGGGTAGGGTAGGGGTAGGGTAGGGGTAGGGTAGGGGTAGGGTAGGGGTAGGGTAGGGGTAGGGTAGGGGTAGGGTAGGGGTAGGGTAGTAAAATATTAAAATTTTATAAAATATATAATACCCTAAATTTTTACCCTTTTACCACCAACCCCTATTTTTTGTTTCCCATTTTAGTAATTTAATCATTTTTATAGCAAAACAACGTTTGCCGGGTCAACTAGTTAAATTATAAAAATGGTTCCTCAAACAAACTTTAATTTCGTTTCTTTTCAAGTCGAAAAATAAAACATGATACATGACAAATGGATGACTACTTTGTTTAAGCTAGTATTTAACATTTAACCCAATTAAATCCCGACTTAGTGTTAAGTTTTTACTCGAATCCAATGTTGGAGGCCTTCACCTTGCAGCATCATGATTATAGGCCGTAGCTCCACATTTCGATTTTATTTTTATACGGAATCAGACGCGATCAAGCCTATATAACACGAACGTCTAAAAGTTGTTATAACGAAGAGAGTTATAATAGTAGGGGCCAAGCTAACAGCTAAACACAGATACAGTTTAATTAAAATGTTTTGTGTTTATTTATGAAATTCATAACGCGCACAATGGAACGGAGTGAACGACGACTGCTCCATGTTAATCGCTTGCAATCTCCGCGGCTAGCTGCAAATGTAGCCTGGTTCTTATTATTTTGATTTTGTAATATTTTAATATTGAATGTTATAAGTACCTGGTTTATTATTTTGGTAAATAGTTATTTTGAAATTCTAGGTAGATTTAAGTACATACTAAAAATACACCTGGCTTAGAGAAAAATGGAAAAAAGATCATCTGGACTCACACCTTGTGATTTCGGGACTATTTAAACCTTGTAAATGGTAACGAAATTTACCTTCATATTCTTATTAATCTAATATTATATAAAATTCTCGTGTCACGGTGTTCGAACTTAAACTCCTCCGAAACGGCTTCACCGATTTTGATGAATTTTTTTGTGCTTATCCGGTATCTATGAGAATCGGCCAACATCTATTTTTCATCCCCCTAAATGTTAGGGGTAGTCCACCCCTAAATTATTTTTTTATTTTTGAGACAAAATTTTTAATTTCTATTTATTTATGATACAACATACAAAAATACATACAATCCTAAATTTTTACCCTTTTATCACAAACTCCTATTTTTTAATAGTTATTTTAGTAATTTAATCATTTTTCATCCCGCTCGATAACTGATCAATTATCGTCTTTTTTGTAAGGGTAGGGTAGGGGTAGGGAAGGGTTTAGGGTAGGGGTATGGTAGGGGTAGGGTAGGGGTAGGGTAGGGGTAGGGTAGGGGTAGGGTAGGGGTAGGGTAGGGGTAGGGTAGGGGTAGGGTAGGGGTAGGGTAGGTGTGGGGTAGGGTAGGGGTAGGGTAGGGGTAGGGTAGGGGTAGGGTAGGGGTAGGGTAGGGGTAGGGTAGGGGTAGGGTAGGGGTAGGGTAGTAAAATATTAAAATTTTATAAAATATATACAACCCTAAATTTTTACCCTTTTACTACCAACCCCTATTTTTTGTTAGCCATTTTAGTAATTTAATCATTTTTATGGCAAAACAACGTTTGCCGGGTCAGCTAGTTATGTTATAAAAATATCAATCTTATGTTATGTAACTAAATGGTCAATTCATAAATACAATTGAAAATTTTGAATTGTTTTCAGCAATTTTACGAAAAAAATTCTTTCTTCATGATTGAAGCTTGAAATACGGCAAATTGATTCGCAAAGTACGTAAAGCAAAAAAAAAATGTAAAGTCGTTACTTTATTATATTTTTTTTGATGACTATAGGCCGTTGCCTATTATACTATAATATATAGTCTTCCCACTTTAAAGCAAAGGCCTTCACCATTGATTTCGAGTTATCACAGCAATGATGGGTGCAGGTATAATCACCACGCTTGCCAAATGCGGGTTGGTGATCACAAACCCGAGCAATATTCGAAAATTTTAAAGTCGTTGCCTATACTCGGGGATCGAATGGAGATCTTGGCTCGGTACTAAAACCACTATACCAAAGGGTTTTACTAGGCCAACGGAGAATTATACAGTATTATTAAAAAATCATGGAAACATTTTTTTTTAATAAATAATGGGCTTGCTCTAGACTACGTTTAACTCGACGGTTAAGAAGAAGCCTAAGATGGAGCGAGCTTACCCAAAGGTACTGGTTCTCCCGCACACCAGCGGAACACAGAAAAACTGTTTGTCGCTGGTCTCCAGCTGAAGGGTGGTAGCATCCAGGCAGCCTCTTACGAAGCCTACCACCGCCGCCCGCTATATGTTAGCCGTCATGGCATCATTGGTTAGAAAACCAAAGATGCCGTTGCCCAGGGTGGACCACTAGGAGGTACATCCCACCACCACCATTACTTACTACAAGCATTACTATAAGCAAGTACCTATCTATAAAAATATACACGGCGCATTTTCAACCACCTGTAAAACGTATCCCAATCGGTCAATACGGCCAATATATATCACACCTACGATTTGAAAACGACATTGTTGTTATTGCGAAATCGCTGCAGGAACTCCAGGTATTGTTGAGTAGCCTAAATGAATCCTCTCGTCGCATCGGCCTATGTATGAACATGGACAAGACGAAAGTCGTGTTCAACATGGATGTCATTCCCGGGCCGATAACTGTCGATGGAGTACTTCTCGAAATCGTCGACAATTACGTCTACCTTGGACAAAACCTACAATTAGGCAGAAACAATATCGAGAAGGAAGCTGATAGAAGGATTCAGTTGGGCTGGGCGGCATTTCGGAAGCTACGTCATGTTTTCTCGTCGCTCATACCCCAAGCCTAAAAACAAAAGTTTTTGACCAGTGCGTCTTACCCGTGGTGACATACGGAGCCGAAACGTGGACACTGACGGTGGGACTGGTCTGCAAGCTTAAAGTTGCTCAGCGAGCTATGGAGAGAGCTATGCTTGGAGTATCTCTAAGGGATAGAATACGAAATGAAGTAATTCGACAGAGAACCAAAGTTACCGACATAGCTACTCGGATAAGCAAGCTAAAGTGGCAGTGGGCTGGTCACATCTGTCGCAGAACTGATGAACGATGGAGTAATCGAGTTCTGCAGTGGAGACCGCGCATGGGCAAACTTAGTGTTGGACGCCCCCCTGCTAAATGGAGCGACGATCTGCGCAAGGTGGCTGGAAGCAACTGGATGCTCAAAGCTCAAGATCGAGAAAAGTGGCGTGCCTTGGTAGAGGCCTATGACTGCCGTAGGCTGATTATGATGATGATAAATAACTATTATTTATAACATCTTGGCAGTGTTTTCATTTATTACCAACATTTTTTTACAAAAATATTAAATATTGGTTCAGCCATTTATTTTGAAACACGCTGTGACGCGCACAGATGTAGCTGTGTAAGGTCCATTAAACTGAGATCTCGCCGCAGCAAAATAATACGTCTGTGCGCGTCACAGCGTGATACAAAATAAAAGTCTGAATCAAAATTTAATATTTTTCAAAACATATTCTTAATAGTAAAATAAATAACAGTGACACATAACAGTCCAATAACGTAGGCTTCATTTTCCAGGTAGTTCAAAAAGCACGGCGTATGTAATAGTGATTTAGAATTTAAGATGAAAGGTTATGTTTTATATTCTAGCAAGACGATCAATATAAGCCATCTTCTTTTCTTTCTACGTCCACAAAACAGCTATTTTTCCAACCGTTTGTATTTTCCAAGCTAAAAGATAAAGACGCCGGCGAAATTAAAAGCATAAGATATTTTTCATTTCAAGTCTTTAAAAATAATAGCTAGCTTCAGTGCCTGAATGCAACTTCTAGGAACTGTTATATGTCTTTTAAGTGGAATAAGGTTCAAAATTAAAAGTGGCGCATATTTTGAAACTATAATATTATGAAATACAGCATGTTACTTGATTACCTACTAAATAGACAGTAAGCTTCCGATTTTACTCAAGAAAAGCTGGAATAACCTGGAAGGAAACATTTTCTTGTCCATATCTCTATGTGCAAGTGAGTACAATAAAAATAAATATAGAAGATTTGAAACAAAATCTGATTCACTAAAAAAGACTTTGTTTTCTCTGATTTTTGGAAAGGTTATACCTAGTCACAGTCTAGTTTAAGCACTAGGCTAGTGTAATAAAGAAAGACGGTCTAGTTTTTCTCTTTACAAGAGATATAACCGTCCAAGTGCGAGTCGGACTCGCGCACGAAGGGTTCCGTACCAAAAAGGCCAAAAAAACGAGTTTGTTGTATGGGAGCCACCCTTAAATATTTATTTTATTTTGTTTTTAGTATTTGTTGTTATTGCGGCAACAGAAATACATAATTTGTGAAAATTTCAACATTCTATCTATCGCGGCTCTTGAGATACAGACGGACAGACAGCGAAGTCTTAGTAATAGGGTCCCGTTTTTACCCTTTGGGTACGGAACCCTAAAAAGACGATGTGAATGACTATTTTTACTCCTATCATGAATCAGTATTTTAATGCTAATAACTTAAGACTCTAATGGACCAATGTTACAAATTTATTCAATTTGTAAGGGAAAAAAAATCATCCAACCTTATATTTTTTATATTTATATTCCACTCTTCTCTCAAACTAATGTCCAGCTGTTATGTAGGCGTCATTCAGTCGAGACGATGACGACCTAAACTATCAAAAGTCCATTTTAAACTGATTTCTTTTCAAATTTAATTCAATCCGAATTATTCGTTTCCGTATAATTTTTATCTACCAATGCCTGAGCAAATTCTGAAAATAAAATAAAGGTAACTATATAACAGCAAAAAAAAATTAACAGCAGTAGTGCTGTAAATTAGTTGTTGTAAAAAATCGAAAGTCGTTAAAAAAAGTTGTATTTAAAACTTGCACTCTGCCCGCGTGAGATACTTATTTTAGCATCCTCTGTTATTTATATTATAAATTAATCACATCATCAGAGATCACCAATAATTTACTGTTAGTGTCTGTCATTCTCTATACTAAATTGAGAAAATAAATGGACAAATTAAGAGAATAACTACTTTTTGTAACTTTCCCGATGTCCAACTTTATATCAAATTTCGTCTAAATCAGTTGTGAAATTATTTATTCCCCATAAAAATTTAACTCCAAAACCCTTACAAGATAAACCCCTAGTTCTGGTATAGAAAGTAATTATGTTATTTTTATTTAAATGTAACCATCTCATAAACCAATTATTTCTAAAACAATTCAGTAATTTAAAGCGATAACAGACACACTATTGCATTTATGAAGTACAGTCTGGTGCAAAAGTGTATAAATATAAGTATCTGACTTGCTTCAATAGAACGAAATAAGGTTGGTAAAACCAAAAAGTGTTTACATATTTATGCAGCTGACTGTACACGGCTTAAATTGAAGTGCATACACGCGAACAAAGTCACAAACTATAAATAGTTTAACATACAAAGAATTGTGTTCCGTTGCTGTACAAATATTCTCTGAATCCCTTTCGTATTTATCCGTAAAAAATGAAAATTCCTATTTACGCTTAACTTTTAAAACAGTTTTGGCCACCGAAACGTATGTTCAAGCGTCTAATATGTGTTTATTTTGTATGATCTGTATTCCACTTATGACGACGTCATTGCGTCCACAACCGGGGATAGCTTCTCCTAAGGAACTCCATCACAATCGGTCCCACAACCGAAGAGCTGTTTCTTCAGTGATGGTCTGGGTTTATTTATTAGGATGCATTTGGGAGATGTTATGTCTTGCTCACTTTAACTTCACTATTAGAGATATAAATTATTGATTGATCAAGATCCGAATGTACGAAACACGACCCCAAACCATTCAAAATACTACAATAATTTTCAACATAATACTCGTAACTTAAATTAATTTTCATGTTATAAAGATTTAATTTGGATTGACCAATTTTGTTTTTAATCTTTATTTCATGCGCTTGATCACTAGCGGCCGGTCCCAATAATCTATCTATCTTCAATTTTGGCATATCGGAGATAGAAAACATCTTCTGTCTCTGATTTTGCCGTCCAGAGAAACAAAGACAGAAGTTGTTTTCTATCTCCGATATGCCAAAACTGAAGATAGATAGGTTATTAGGACCGGCCGTAGGTGAACATGTCGGTCGATTGACTAAAGTTCTAAACTGTGCAAAGCATTGCGAAATGAGTTTATTTCAACACATTTTAAACTATAAACATATACGCATGGGGTGTATGTTTTAAATTGATTAAATATTTTACTATAAGCGGAAGAGCTGTAGCTGCATCACCTTAATGGGGACTACCGTTTCTTTGCTCACCAGTTGGCGCCACTGTAGACTGAGGTCCGGAGGTATAGCTATCAAAGGCGATTGGCGCCGAAACAAAGTGTTATATGTTGAATCTAATTAAGCTTATATTGTTTATCTTGATATCAACAAACTAACTTCTTAAATAGTTGCTCTTGAGGCCGCCTATTTTTGCGCTTTTTCTTAATTCCGCTTTTAAAGCGTTCACATTAATCGCCAAATAATCCATATTTGCGATATTTTACGAAGGAGATCACTTTCCAGCAGGTAAATTAAAGAAATTATAATTTACGCAACAAATTCCGCTAAAACCAGTACAAAGTGAATGATATTGGACCTCACGCGACACTAGCGCCTCTAGTGGCAAATTTACTAGCGATAGACCCCATTACAATATTGGTAAGCTATTCTCCGAATTTAATGATTCCGAGAAGGGATTTAATACTCCCTACATTTAAGATTCTTAATTATTAATACATTAAAATTTGTCTCATTATGGAGAGATATTAACCAAACGGCTTGTGGTTTTTGTATGAAACAGAGAAAATGATGTATTTGAACTTTGAAGTAATATTGGACTGTTTTTGTTGTCGAATAAAAAAAGACTTTATGGTGTATTTTTTATTGGATGATACCATTGATGTAATGTTAAAAACTATTACACAATAAGCGTAAAAATGTCCCAGCTAAATGCATGACTTCAGAATTCCTTAGGGAATCTCAGTCCATACAAGAGGCACAGATATACGAGGCCTAGTGGGTTTCTGGACTGAGCTGAAATGGTTTGAATAAAACATAATTTTAAACAAGCACAAAGGCCCAACTTAAGAGGCTAGGTGCGGAAAATTTATTTCATAAATTTAAGTCCAACTAGTATTATCTTATCTGTGGTCAAACTAACTAACTAACAAAGGCTAAACTAACTAAAGAATAGTTACAACATGACATAAGGTACGTAATATTGCATGCCGGATTCAACACTGACCTAAAATTAACGTTAATAATTCAAGTCAGGATAGTTTTAGGTTCCAAACCTTTCCCTTTTATTCATTGGATAATAAAGCATGTTACGGAGTTATTATTTTCGGTGAATTATTGTTGATTGGACAGGGCTTTGAGCCACTTTGTGTAATTAACCACTAAACCGCCTGTCAGTAGAAACAATTAAATTTGAGCCTTTGTTTGTTTAATGTTCCAGTTTTGCTTATATCTTGTCTATTTAAGCAAATAATCGTTGTTTAATAAACCTGTATTTGTATTTATTAGGGGTTAAAGTATGAAATTGCCGTTTTGTATGGACGAAATCGGGAAAAGTCATTTTTCCATACTAACAGTTTTTTAGTTTTTTTAAAAACGCCTGAACCGTTTTCGATGCAATTAAAGGTGAAAGTTAGATGGTTATAAAGCTACGCATTATAGTATTTAAATTTATGAAAATAAAAGTATATAATACAAATATACTTAATTGAAGCATGAAGGTCAGCTGACACATTGTAAGGGGTCTTTTCAACGACTTCCTTTGAAGTAATAGGCACTAGTATTGCATTTTTTTTTTAGTCAAAAGTTACTTTATTTAGTTCTTGATACAATACAAAAAGAATTAAGAGCTATAATAAAAATAAAAAGTGGGAAAATAATCGGCAATTTCATACTTTAACCCCTATTATTAATTTTGAAATGACCGTAACTATTCATCGCCATAATTTAAGTTGTCTGTGCCAAATGTTGCCCACTGCTGGACACAGCCTTCCATACGAATTATGACTTTCATCTTGTGTCGATAGTATCGACAGTATTGAAGCTCAATATCGAAAGTCTATCGATAGTATTGATTTAGCAATACTATTGACGGACAGGCCACCATCGATAGGACAAAACTATCGATAGTATCTTGTACTTACAATAGTCATAACTGATACGGCAACTCGATACTAATATAGCAAAATGAGCTATCGATACTATCGATAGAATTGCACTATATTGATACCATTATAGCAAACTGAGCTATCGATACTATCGATTGTATTGCACTCTATTGATTTTATACCAAACTGAGCTCTCGATACTATTGATAGGCTTATCGATAATATCGATAGCTCAGTTTGCGATAAGCGATTTTCGAGGTCAACTATCGATAGTCCAATCATCAATCGTTCGGCAATACTAGGTTCCCGTGCTGATGGCTCCGATGATGAATACTCTGGATGACGATCTGGATCTTCTCTAGAGCACGGACGCGATTCCAGAACCTTTCCACCCCAACGGCCATCGGTTCTTTTAACTATAATTTCCCGGGCACTGAAAAAATAGCTCTTATTCAGAAACCAATAACTTTGATTCGCCAGCTTAAAATATCCGTATTTTGTCACGAACAACACCGAATGCCTGTGTAGAACGAAATAATAAAACTCTTGGGTCGGACGAATTTAACCAGATTATACGTTTCGTTGCGTTTTTATTCGCTAGCGATATTTATCTTTTGAAGCGAACCGAATTGTCATAAACATTGTAAATGGAATTGTTCTTGTTTAAACTTTTGTGTATTTTGTAGAAGTGGACACTTTAATATAATTTTATTACGAAATTAACCTAAACAAATTACGTGCTCGGTGATTCAATGCTACAAATTTAATAAAGCACGGTGTAATAAATAAATTTATCTTGTTCCTGTAACTTAAAGATAGAAACCACTTAAATGTGATTAACGGCCGGTTCCAATAACCTGTTTATCTTCAGTTTTGGCATATCGGAGATAGGAAACAGTTTCTATCTCTGTTTTTGCCGTTCAGAGAAACAAAGACAGAAGTTGTTTTCTATCTCCGATATGCCAAAACTGAAGATAGATAGGTTATTGGAAATGGCCGTAAGACAAAAGACAGACAATATAAGATACTAATAGACAGTGAACTTACAACGAAGTACGTAATACGTATGATGCCAGAACATTAAAGAATAGCTCCTGCACCCCTCTTTTTTCCATTGGTTTCGTAAGAAATGACTGAAAGAGTACTGGGCCAAACTACAAAGTTTCCAAATACCGAACCCTCCTGCTAAGCGTTGGGATTATTGCAAAACCATCATTTTTGAGAGGCCAGTGACCTGCGGCCTTAGACAAGTGGCTTTCTAATATCGTTTACGCCAGACGAATAGATAACAAATGTATGAAAATAACATTATCAAACGATCGAACGATCATAAGCTTATGT
Organism: Anania crocealis; assembly: GCA_949315895.1. Taxonomy (NCBI): domain Eukaryota; kingdom Metazoa; phylum Arthropoda; class Insecta; order Lepidoptera; family Crambidae; genus Anania; species Anania crocealis. Next base: position 2,678,496 of record OX438858.1, on the reverse strand, counting down.
CATTTTCATACATTTGACATTTATTCGTCTAGCATAAACGATATAAGAAAGACACTTGTCTAAGGCCGCTGTAGTGGCATTGGATATAAGCTGATGATAATAATAGGGGTTCAAGTATGAAATTGCCGATTATTTTCCCACTTTTTATTTTGGTTATAGCTCTTAAGTATAGTCGTATTATTGCGTAATTCTTTTTGTATTATATCAAAAACTAAATAAAGTAACTTTTAACTAAAAAAAAATGCAATACCAGTGCCTATTACTTCAAAGGAGGTCGTTGAAAAGACCCCTTACAATGTGTCAGCTGACCTTCTTGCTTCAATTAAGTATATTTGTATTATATACTTTGATTTTCAGAAATTTAAATATTATAATTCGTAGCTTTATAACCATCTAACTTTCACTTTTAATTGCATCGAAAACGGTTCAGGCGTTTTTAAAAAAACTAAGAAATTGTTAGTATGGAAAAATGACTTTTCTCGATTTCGTCCATACAAAACGGCAATTTCATACTTTAACCCCTAATATAAAATTATGAAGTAAGTGTTGAAACAGACAAAGCTTTGAGCATTGTACTCGTAGTACCCACTACGTGTGGCAATAGCAGCAACAGCTGATGTATTTATTTTAATGTATATAATCAACATTACCATAACCAGCCGATATCAGCCCACTCCTGGACAACTGCAGGAAAGGAGGCAGGCGGCCTGCAATCGCACTTGCTTAAGAGGAAACACAAGGGCCGTTTTTCCATACAAACGTAGTCCCCTGTTTCTTCCCTGGATAAAGCCAGTAGAGCAATCATTTTTATTACAAAACTCTATGGCTTTATGTTATATAGGTTATATGTTTTTTCATAAATTAATTAATAAATAAGATATGAGCCCTCAAAAATCGAAAAAAATCGCCAGATTTTCCGCTGTGTTCAAACATCCAGAAAACAAATTTGGCTAAATTTTAGAAAAAAAGGAGAACATACGAACACGGCCAAAGCCCTTCTTTAATTTTTAATGAAAAAAGGATTTAAATCAGTCTAGTTTTGGAAAAGTAATCGGGTGACTACGAAACGTTGATTTGGTGTGCTTTTAGTAGGTATTTTCGGTCCAAGAAGCAGTTGTCTTTATCACACTCTGCGGTGAAGGCGTTTGGCACTGCGCGACAGCAATAGATTTTAAAAATACCTATTTTTCAATTCTCTCGCTCGTAGTGTTTCCTCTTAATGGTGGAGCGAATCAGGGAAGACGCTGCTGCCCGTCTCTTTCTGGCAGTTCTCTTTAAGGGGACTACTAGAGCTACGTGCTGCCCCCAGAACCCAAACCCCTTTGTTGACTTGTTACTTCTAAACAAAATCAATTCTCAAAAATCTAGAAAGGTTTTCATTGAATCTCTGTTAACTGATTTTCATTCTGGCACTGAACTCTTTTGTATTGTACATAATTGCTATAAGCGGCCGCTTTTAGCTACAAATTCAACTTTATAAACAACTAAATAAAAAGTTTACCGTGATTTAATAAATACAAGAGGTAATTTGCTAAGGTAAAACTGTTCTAGTTTTTTGAGAATTGGTTTTGTTTAAAGAATTAAATCAATTGGGGGAAGCACAAAGCTCTAGTAGTAGTCCCCTTAACGGCCGGTCCCAATAACCTATCTATCTTCAGTTTTGGCATATTGGAGATAGAAAACATCTTCTGTCTTTGATTTTGCCGTCCAGAGAAACAAAGACAGAAGTTGTTTTCTATCTCCGATATGCCAAAACTGAAGATAGATAGATTATTGGGACCGGCCGTAAATCGCCTCCCACGATAGCTCTGGGAAGAAAAGGTAGATAACAATTGATTGATTCTATTCTTTTGAGGTATCTTCACGATACACACACGAACATAATTTATATTTGCCTAATTTTTGCATGAATAGCGATCCAAATAAAAACCAAAATTGTTGACAGCATTAGCAGACTGCAGTGGTAGTCAGCAGCGATCTTATTTGACAAAAAACCGATGGTCATTGAGACAAACGAGTTGTTGCTTGTTTTCTAAGGAGAAAAACAAATGTTTAATTCAAAGCCTACCTTTCTTCAACGCACCTTTATATTCGTTTGATTACGTATAGATGAACGTGGATTCTATTTATTTTATAAGAAATATTCCAGAACGAAGAATTAAAAAAAACGGTCTGTAGAGATCAAATATTATTTTCTGTTTCTTTTCTGGTAAACAGTTTTCTATACAATTACTGTTTTGTCTGTAAATCCTGCCATCTGAAAATGTTTTGATAGGCCAAGATAGTCTTAAGTCGGTTTTATTGTTATCTACCTTATTTATTGATGTCTTTACCGAAACCATAGGATTCTTTGTTTCACAACAAAACATTCGTAAAGGAATTAAATCACAAAACCAACTATTCATAATCGCAGTCCACTGCTGGACATAGGCCTCTCCAAATGCACGCCACTTAGGTCGATCCTCGGCTTCTCGCATCCAGCTCCTGCCAGCTACCTTGCGCAAATCATCAAAAACCAACTATTGGCTAATCATATTGACATAATCTGTAATGGCTGCAATGCATGCATTTTTAACAAACTCTGCCCTTCGAAAAGTAACTCTCAACTAATTAACCGAAAAACAGATAAATAACCAAAATGGTTGACGATCCATTAATTGTCTTAAACAGGAAAACCGTTGCTAGCTGAAGATTCTCACTGCAATCTTCGGAGCTTCTTTTTGCATTATATCTTAAAACAGGGATGTGTGGTTATATCGATATTTCATTTGAAACTACTAAAATATTAGAATAATCTGAACAATATAAGCTGTTTAAAAATACTTTATTATACATATGTTAAAAGTGTTGAATATTGCAGTTGTATCTAGAACCCGCAATATCTCATTTATATTCAAAATATTGAGAAATACAAGCCAAGTTTCATAAACACTTGAGCTATCGTGATCATCGTAAAGTCTCCGATTATAAGGACTCATGTAGTTATTACCACCTCTTGACTTTAGAGACCATGCGTTGTCTTGTCTAAAATATAAAAGTAACAACCCATTTTCGCTCACTGTTGAGCACGGGTCTCTCTCCTTTTTTTAAGGAGAGGAATAAGGCCTTAGTACCACCACGCTGGCCTAGTGCGGGTTGGTGGACGGCGAGGGCTACGCTGTGGCAACATCACCCCGCTGTTGGACGTTTCTCAAGCCGCCCGAAGGCCTCCAACAGGGCTTAACGACTGTTATCTTGTGACAACAGCCGGGACCGACGGCTTAACGTGCCCTCCGAAGAATGGAAGCGCTCAAAGTATGATGCCACAAACGGTCACCTATTCAGTTAGTAACCGCTCCCATCATTGCTTAACATTCAGACAGAAACTGATCACGAAGAAGCATTGGGCTATGAGCGCTTTCTAAAATATGCAATGGTGAAATAGATAGCGATGACAATGACGGCAGAACATTGAATCTGTGTGGCCATCTAGCCGAACAAGACATACAAGGCTTTTTAGTGTACCGTTTGTGGGGAGAAATTATGCCCGAAATTCTGTTACAAATCGTCTTCAGAAAACATAATTATAATGATAAATTTGGTTTAATAGATTTATTCTGCTCCTCGTTGTATTCCTTTTGGAAAGACATTGGCAACTGCTTCTTTAATAGGTGATTAATATCAAATGTTATCTTAGATTTTATGTGTGTGTTTGTGCGCGTCTCATCTTTCTAACTTAAATATTATTTTATAAGCATAATTATAGTTTTTCGGGGGTAGGCGTGATAACGGATAGACGTGTTTTGTTGCTCTCGAATTAATTTAATTTTTATAATAGTAATAATTAAAATCAAATGAAATAATTTTGATTACAATACCTGCCAGCAAATCCTCTATAATAGCACTATTTCACAAACTTAAAACTACACAATGGAGTCATCGCTGCATCAGGCCATGACGGAAATGCAGGCCTCATTCACAGCTCAAATGGCCGAGTTCCAGCGAAGCCTAGAGCGGGCTACACCTTCTTACACTGTGGCTACATTGGCAGCGGAGTTCAACAGTTTCAAAAAGTTAATTCTTTCTTCGCTGTCCAACCTCCGTCAGCAGACAGGACTCCTCCATCAGCAATGTGATCGCCTGGAGATGCAAAGTAGGCGAAAAATGCTTCTTGTGCATGGTGTTCCTGAGGCACAAGGTGAGGATACATCTGCTTCTATAGTAAAATTGTCTACGGAACAGCTGCAGATCCCACTTTCTGTAGATGGCATTAAAAGGAGTCATCGCATGGGTCGGCCTTCAGCAAATAAATCAAGACCCATATTGGTAAAGTTCGGCAGTGTGACTGACCGGGATAAATTTTGGTTCGCCAAAACAGGGCTTAAGGGCTCTGGGGTCACACTGTCGGAATTTCTGACTAAGCCGCGTCATGACACGTTCCTGGAGGCCCGTAAGCGTGTAGGCATTGCTAAGTGCTGGACTAGGAATGGGACCATTGTAGTTGTAGCGGTTGACGGATCACACCATCGGCTTACGACCATGGAGGAGCTGGATGGGATCGTCCCTATAACGGCAACGGCACACCAATCTCCAGCGGCGGTAGGAGCGACTGGCGTCTCTAAACTGAAGCGAAGAAAGTAAGCGTGTTGGTTTTGACTGTAGTGTCTTCTATTTTTCAGTTCGACAATTTTTCTTCACTTGTTCTCTGTTTACCCTCTTGTTTTGTTCTATTGTTAGATTGTAGATTCACTAATCTTAGCTTCTTTATTTAAAATTACCCTGTTTTATTAATGTGAAATAATGTTAGACTAACTAAGCTGTCGCCTGTCGCTCAACAGCCCTTACTTATGACAGCTGACAGATAGTTCACTCGTTCCGAAATGTACATAATTCATTTTTAACGATTGTGTTAATTTATAACGCTGTCGTTATTATTATTATTTTTGTAACGTTGTGTTGTTCACTCATAGTGTTTTATTTTATGTCTTTCCTCATGTTATCAGTTTTACTTTATTTCTTGCAACTGCTGGCGGGTTGAGGCTAAATAGATAGGTGCACGTTTTGAGTGCCTTTCTTGTATTTTTATTGTTATTTTTATATTATATTATTTATTTATCTTTCTTAGTATCATAATATATAAACATGTCCAATACTGACAGTGAAATATCTGACCAATTCCTCTCTTTTTCTTCTTCATCATCTAGTGACGACAGTTTCCAGTCTACTTTACCTTCTCTTTCCGACGAGCTTGATGCTACCTTCAAAGATGTCCCCAAGAACTTTAACGTCGTTCACATCAACGCACAAAGCATTCCAGCCCATTTTCTTGATATGCTATCAGCCTTTGAAAACAAAAATATACATGCGGTCCTGGTGTCGGAGACGTGGTTGAAAGCCTGTCTTCCGTCGACTTCTTACTGTCTACCTGGTTTTCAGTTAGTCCGGAATGACCGTATTGATAGATCCGGTGGAGGCATTGCAATATATATCCGTTCACATATTCCCTTCACGATAGTTAATGTATCTCCTCCATCAGCATCTTCAGATGTAGCTCAACATATTTTCATCGAAATTTGTCTTTCCCACACAAAACTTCTACTCGGCGTCTTCTAAAGTCCTTCTCTTAAAGTTGACTACTTTTCTGCTTTTGAGAGGACTTTAGAAGATCTGACTCCTTTGTACAGTCATACCATACTGATGGGTGATTTCAATACATGTTTACTAAAAAACGACACCCGCTCCACTCGCTTAAGGTCTATTATTTCCTCATGTAATCTAAACATTATTTCTCGTCAGCCTACCCACTTTTTTCCAAATTGTGCACCTACTCTTCTTGACCTAATGATTGTCACATCTACAGACCATGTTGCAAAGCATGGTCAATGTCATGCTGATGCCTTTTCATATCATGATCTCATTTATTTGTCGTATAGGGTCCGTCCTCCAAAAGCAAAGGCGAAATTTCTATTACAGCGTAATTTTAGTGGCATGAACCTTGATTCTCTAAAACAAGATGCAGCTGATACGGACTGGTCTGTGATCGAAAGTGCTGAAAGTGTGGATGAAAAGGTCGCCGTTTTTACTGATCTGCTCTTTCAATTATACGAAAAGCATGCTCCAGTTCGTCCTGTAAAAATCAAACATGTTCCTGCGCCTTGGCTTACAGACGAATTAAAATCGCTTCGAGACAAAAAACATCGTGCTAAAACGAAGTTTAAATTGGACCCGTCTGAACAAAACCGCGAAAAATATAAAATATTACGGAATCGCTGCAATAGGCTGTGTAGAGACGCTCAAAGACGCCATATTCACAAGTCAGTAGAAAATGGAGATCCAGCTAAAGTCTGGAGATTCCTTAAGTCCATTGGAGTTGGAAAAACACGTAATGAATCTTTCCCTAAAAATTTCAATCCAGATCTTTTAAATAAGCACTTCTCTACGTCTGTTGCTATTGATAGCGTAACAAAAACTAATACAATTTGTCAACTCTCCTCACTTCCAACTCCTGACTATTCATCTTTTAGCTTTAGGCAGGTATCCGATTGTGATGTTAAGAGAAACATTATGTCCGTAGCCTCTAATGCAGTGGGAAGTGATTGTGTTAGTCGAAAAATGGTGCTCCCTCTGCTAGATATTCTAACTCCAATAATTTGTCATATCCTCAATTATTCCCTTTCCTCAGGTGTCTTTCCCGCACTGTGGAAAGATGCTCAATTAATTCCACTACCGAAAAAGCAAACCCATCCTCGTACTCTCATTTTCGGCCAATATCTATCCTTCCTTTCCTCTCTAAAGTAATGGAGCGCGTTGTTCATCAGCAGCTTGCTTATTTCCTGACCACAAACAATCTTTTAAATCCTTTCCAATCCGGTTTTCGTCCTGGCCACAGCACTACTACTGCCTTAATAAAAATAACGGACGATATTCGCCTTGGCATGGATAATCAGGAACTCACCGTGTTGGCGCTACTTGATTTTAGTAACGCTTTTAACACGGTTGACTTCGATATTCTGCTCGAGTTGCTTCGTTCTCTTAACATATCTCCAACGGTGCTTGACTGGTTTCACAGTTACTTGCATGGGCGCCGGCAGCGCATTCGTTCAGAGGATTCCTTCTCTTCATGGTGTGATATCAGTGCCGGCGTCCCTCAAGGTGGCGTACTGTCTCCTCTCCTCTTTACAATTTTCATCAATTCGATTACTCAAAATTTAAAATGTTCTTATCACTTATATGCAGACGATCTCCAAATATATTTTAAAGGGCACCGTGAAGACCTTTCCAGAGTTGTAGAGGTAGTTAACGATGACCTTCGTAGTATACTAGATTGGAGCAAATCCTTTGGTCTTCAGGTGAACCCTACTAAAACTCAGGTAATTGTTGTTGGGGGTGCTAGGCAGGTTGCTAGAATTGACTGGTCGGCCTTACAACCTATCATTTTTGACGACGTCCCAATTCCTTTTAGCAAAACTGTTAAGAACCTTGGCATCCATATTGATAGCACTTTGACTTGGATCACACAAACTGCGGAAGTAAGCCGAAAAATATTTGCATCGGCGGCGTCACTCAGCAAACTTCGAAACTTCTTACCAGTGCCCACTAAAATTGCTCTTGTCCAGGCTTTACTGTTTCCTATCTTGGACTATGCAGATTGTTCTTACTTAGACCTAAACGAAAATCTTCTCAACAAGCTCGAGTGCCTTCAAAACTTCTGCATTCGAATAGTTTTTGGTCTGAGGAAGTACGACCATATAACTGAATACCGGGTTCAACTCAAGTGGCTCCCTATACGACTTAGGCGGGACATGCATATTCTTTCTGTATTATTTACAATATTATTTAGTCCTAAATCACCTCCGTATTTAAAGGAACGTTTTAAATTTCTGCAACCTGCACAGGATTGTGAAATGCGGTCTTCCAAAAAACTTCTACTCAAATTTCCTCCCCATTCAACTAGCTACTATTCATAATCGTTTACTGTTCAGTCCATTCGCCTGTGGAACTCCCTACCTCTGACTGTCAGGCAATCGGAATCAATAGCTATTTTTAAAAATCGCCTTAAAGCACATTTCCTTTCCCTTTAATGTAGTCTTTAGTTTCTAAGTAAATTAATTACTAATCATTGTCACACTTAATTCTTTCAAATACTAAGTATTTTTTATAGATTTATATATTTATAGTTTGTATGTATTTATTTATTTATTTTATTATATATGTACGTTTTTGTATAGGTTTATGTAATCAAATGTATGTATATATGTGTTTATCAAACATTGTGTATTTATTTATTGTTCGGTGTTTGTAAATAAATTTGGTCTTTACAAACTTAGTTATCTGCTCCACCTTCCCCTTACTTTTTATTGTATCCTACCTAACCCAAAGGTTGTCTGGAAGAAATCGCTCTTAGCGATAAGGCCGCCTATATTGTACATCTTTTTATAAGCATTTGATTGTAATTACCTTGTTTGGTGTGCAATAAAGAATATTCTATTCTATTCTATTCTATTATGTAAAATCCGTCATTGGCTGTATGTACCAAATATAAGACAGGTATAGTATTATTTATAAGAGCTGTGGATTTTGAAATACATCAAAAAAAAATGTTTATGGATCAATTTTATTAAAATCTCAAAATCGAGAAGTAATATTTACCTATAAAATAAAAAAAAAAAAACGTAATACAACTTAGTTTTTGGGTATGTATGCATACTTAGTTTATTTTTTTCTCGTTTGAGGTTTTTGTTTAAAGCCACTGAAACGCTGCGTTAAATCTACACAGTCCAATTGTATGCTGACATAGGTTTCAATTTCAAACGACATTATAACTAATTCCGATCCCAAACCTAAACCCTGTGAGACACCTTACCATTATTGTTTCCTTTCGTATTTGTTATCGTGTTTTATTGCATATTTGTATTTACTAATTCAATACAGCCCAATGAGTAATAAAACATAATCTGTTCTTATTGATTTTATTAAGTTTTCACCTCATTAGTGAATAATACTTTCTCAAAAGCTAAGCCAAAATTAAAATTAGTATTATTATTATACATACTCGTACATACAATTAAGACTGATATGCAAACGAAGTCCCGATAAATAAATATGTATAAATATATAAATAACGATTATATCATAATAATATACAACATACTTGAAGAAATTTTTGAAATACAAACATTCAACTGCCAAGCAAAACCGACAAATTCATTGCACATCCCTATGACCAAGAGCGTGATAAATTGTCCAACCGTCGCAAAGGAAACAACTCGGGAAAAACGACGGCTTTGATTTTAAACACTCATTCTAGGTTTTTCGGTCGGAACTTATCGAGCTTTTGTTTGCCACCGTGTATTGTCTATTGTGAAATGTTTTTAAAAGTTATATTTTAAAGATTTTTCTTAACCTTTAAGATTATTAGTTATTAATATTGGCTTTGCAGTTATTGTAGCCACAAATAAGCATCAGGGTTAACACTGGAGCATCTTATTTAGTTGAAATAGTTCTGATATTGAGTTCGAGAGAGCAATGTTTAAAATTTCGCAGCGCGATAGAATCAGAAATGAGCGAATCTGTAAGGGAATTAAAATAACCGACATCGCTCGCACAATTGCGGAGCTAAAATGGTTGCGGTCGGGACACATAGTAGAAGATCCAAAGGTCTGTTGGTGCAAATCTGTAAGGCGACCCATTACCAGACGACGATCTGTGGCCCACAATCACATCAGCCGACGATTTGGTGAAGATCTCTGAAAGTCTCTGGACACGGTTGGCGTTTAACCGATCGTTGTAGTGATTCTTAGAGGGAACCATGTCCAGCTCTAGACGAACTTTGGCTATGAGTAAAAGGAACAATAATTGTTCTGATTTAAATTTCCATTGTCACTATCACTAGAGTTAATTGATACGTGGTTCATACCATGTACCTTAGTTTTTATGAGTTTTCGATATTTTGGCACTGTTGCAAGCGCCATGATCAATGAGAAACTAAGGTACATGGTATAAACCCCGTGTCAATTAACTCTAGGAACAATTGTTTTAAATTAGAAGGAACAGACAAGAATTTTATCTCATTTGAATAATCTTACAAATATAAAAACAAAGGCTTGGATGGGTGTTTGTTACTCAATCAAGCAAAATCGTCTGTACGAATATGAATGAAATTCGGCACGAAGATAGATTATAGGCAAGAATAGCACAACTGTTACCTTTATTCCTGTGGGGTAGCTTTCAATAACCAGAATTTCAGGTGTACGAAATCACGGTCATCATCTAGTAAATTATAAAATGATATAACCCCTTTTGTAGCCACTTTTTAAGAGGAAACACAAGGGCCGTTTTTCTATACAAACGTAGTCCCCTGTATCCTCCCTGGATAAAGCCAGTAGAGCAATAATTTTTATTACAAAAATCTATAGCCACTATTAGCATGTTTCTATGTTTTCTGTTTTTTCATAAATTAATTAATAAAAAAGATATAAGCCCACAAAAATCGAAAAAATTCGCCAGATTTTCCGCTGTGTTCAAACATCCAAAAATCAAATTTGGCAAAATTTTAGAAAAAAAGAGAACACACGAACACGGCCAAAGCCTTTCTTTAATTTTTGATGAAAAAAGTATTTAAATCGGTCTAGTTTTGGAAAAGTAATCGGTGGACTACGAAACGTTGATTTGGTGTGCATTTAGTAGGTATTTTCGGTCCAAGAAGCAGTTGTCTCTATCACACTCTGCGGTGAAGGCGTTTGGCACTGCGTGACAGCAATAGATTTTTTAAATAGCTATTTTTTAATTCTCTCGCCCGTAGTGTTTCCTCTTAACTAACGAAAAAAGATCATGTTCTCATAAGTTTTTACCAGGTTGAGTTATTCCTTGATGATTTTAGTAATATAATATACCTACCCATTTTATACAAATATATTGTGACAATTATTAAAAAACTATTAGGAAATATCGCCAATATCTTCTTTTACTTGACACAAATAAAGTGATGCCATAAAACACTCGGACAGGAACTGTCGCGGAGAAACGGAGACAAAAACCAGCTCTTGGAGCCTGTTCCTACCTTTTTGATCGTTTTTCTTTCTATCTACTAGAAAGATGCAGTTAAATGCACTATCGACTCTTTGATTTCATGATTTTTATATAACTTCTTGGCTTTTACAAAACTGGTTTGGACATCCCCATGAAAAGAGTGCTAAGAATTAACATGGTCATTAAGAGAACATTTGCATGCATTATCGGCATTGTTACCTAATATATTTTTTATTTGACTTGGTTGTAGGTCATAAGTAACCCCTTCTTCACCCCTGTCATTGGGCCAGTCGTTTTATGTCAGTTTCTGAGCACCCAGATACCACATCGCAATTAAAACTCTCTTGACGAGGGGTGAGCGTTTTAATTGCTTTCATTTTAATTAAGCTAGTTACTATTTTATTCCGTGCGTAGTTAAAAATAAATAAAAAACCGGAAAAACATGTGTCGGATTTGACGACCGAGAGATTCGTTCTAATTTGTAGGTAAGTACATATTAAAAATGGTTAGGAATCGAGTATTTTTTTGGTACAATTTTCACATTAATGGTACCCACCATTAATGTGAAAATTGTACCAGAAAAATACTTTACAGGTATTGCAAATCATAATTTTCATTACTAGGTACAACTGTTATGAAGTATTTGTTTAATTGCTCGTGATGAGAATAGGCGATGTCCAAAATCGTACAGACAGGATTTCAAAGTGTCACCATCTCTGAGCTCTAAACCACTTTAGAGCATAAAAGTAACGGTACTTTATCATCCCCCTGCAGGGCGAAGGCCACCATAAAATAGCATAAAGGCTAATTTCCCTCCAAAAAAATAGACAGATCCTGTGACTTAAAATTCTAAATTTCACAAGAATAATTTTAACCACTACATAATTTACGTTCACATTTTTTAATTTCCTAATTAAAATCATATTTATACGGATTCTACTTTTGAAAACTTTGATTGAAAACAGTGAAATTAAAAAGAAGCCAAACAAAGTCAAAGTACTTCACATTGTAAAGGTAAGTTAGAAAATTATAGTCATCTTTTAAATTAAGGCCTTCCTGCAAATGTTTTAGGACATACAGGGTGAAATGTTAACCACCTTCCAAATTTTAATAAATAAATCTACGAGACAAAAAACAAATCATGTACTTTTTCTTTTGGTATAGCCCAGTACAAAAATGTCAAGATAAAGCACTTAGAAACTGTCCGCCAAAAATCTAAAATTGTTAATAAGGCCTCCTAGCAACACTTTTTTTACGCATTGCGCATCTCGTTCATTAATTACGATACTGTTCATTGTTTTTAAAAATTTTAACATTTTGGAAAGTGGTTAAAATTTCACCTGTATGTGATAATATCAATTTTAGAAAATCTTGACAGAACGATGCAAGATATTGTCAATTCATATTTTACCGGAATATGGAGGTGTGCCTATTTTGTACCTAATCACAGATAATCACAGATAATTATTATTCATATTTCATTAATACATATCGTTCAGGAATCAAACCCAGGATCTCGGAGCAGGCGAAACCCTGAATACCGGTGTATACGCCACTCCATCACGGAGGTTATATTTGGTTAAGTCTAGAAGTTAAGACTTGGTCTAGTGGTTTAAATACCGGGCCAAGATCTCGGGGTCCCAGGTTCGAATCCCGGGTCGGGCAACAAAAAGTTTCGAATTTCCGAACGTTGCTCGGGTTTGTGATGACCAACCCGCATTTGGCAAGCGTGGTGATTATGCCAGTACACCCATCATTGCTGTAAAAAAGTTACAGTATTGGATTCAATCAATGCTCTGAACGCCTCGTTAATCTAGTTTAATTACCGGGCCATACCTTGGGATTCTGATTTCGATTCTAACGTCGGGCAGCAGGATTTTCGAGTTTTCGGATAGGTATTGCTCTGGTTCGTAATCAAAAACCAGCCAACCCACATTTGGAAAATATTGGGAATCCCCAACCAGCGTTTGGCAAATATGCTGACTATGCCTGTCCCGATCATTGTTGTGGTAACTTGAATTCAATGATGGAGGCCTTTGTTGTACAGTGGGATGATTATAGTCCGTTACTTTTATGCTCTAAAGTAGTTTAATCCCTCAACCCCCAGGAGGCACGCGCGTGCCGCGATAACAATTGATTTCAATTGTGTCTGGAATAACTCACGATCGAGGGATTAAAGCTCGGTTCTGGCGACACTTTGAAATCCGGTAGTCGTTCCTGGACATCGCCTTTTCTTACACAGACAAAAAAACAAAGACTTCATAAAAATAGTAACGAGAATAATGATTTTAAACCAAATTTAAACAACGTAACCAAACTAAAAGTAACTTCATCTAACGGATATCGCATTGATCCTTCGGGACTTCAAAAAGGGTTCAAACCGTGAACTGGGAAAGGTATATCTAATCTAAGTTGCTCAAGCTTTCTAATTAAAACTTCGTATTTCGATGAGCAAATCCGCGGTTCGCTTTCAAATAATTATTCTCTTGAAATGGTAATAGCGAGTGCTATTAGGAATTCGGTGGCTTTGGAAAATAAACAATTTGGAGTGACCGGGTGTTTTATGGGCTTTAAGTAGTCCGATTAGAATGCTGTTTTTTTTTAATTAGTGTCAGTGTGTCATCAATCCTACGATCTCATTTCATCTCATATTATAAACTAGCTGTTCCCCGCGACTTCGTCCGCGTCAATTTCTGTTATTATGAACGCGATTATTTTTGCAACATTTTTCAATGATGCTTCGCTCCTATTGGTCGCAGCGTGATGTTGTATAGCCTAAAGCCTTTCTAGATAAATGGACTATCTAACACAAAAATATTTTTTCAAATCAAACCAGTACTTCCGGAGATTAGCGCGTTCAAACAAACAAACAAACAAACTCTTCAGCTTTATAATATTAAGTTTAGATGGGAAAGTGTGTGTGTCTGTTTGTTTGTCCGTCTTTCACGGCAAAACGGAGCGACGAATTGACGTGATTTTTTAAGTGGAGATAGTTGAAGGGATGGAAAACGACTTAAGCTACTTTTTGTTTCTTTATAACACCCCACTTCCTTAAAACGGGCGGTAGAATTTTGTATGGAGCATTTTCAAGGTAGAAAGGTAAAAATTGGTATGCGGAATATTTGTTACTAATAAAAAAATCGTGCATAATTTTCTTTTTTGAAATCCGCTCCCAGACCCTTAAATAAAAGAAGGGGTAAATTGTGTTAATACCCCGAATTTACCCCGAGCGAAGCCGCGGGCAAAACCTAGTCTGTCATCTTTGTATGAGTGTCGTGTGGTATACAAAATGTTTTTTTTTATAACTGCAGTTTCGTTATTAACCTATTACATAGCTTCTATCGCGGCAGCGTGGAGACCGAATCCAGAAATTCCGTAACGAAAATAATCTAACACCCCCCACTCCGACCGGCACAGCGGTGATACTTTTTAGTTTTATAATTGCGTTGATAAAAAATGCTATGCAATAGCTTTACCGCGGCAGTCTCCGAGTGCCACACGTCTTTTTTTTATTATTGATGGGTTTGCTTCTTACTGAACTCTAGAGTTAAGAGGAAACCTACGATGGAGGAAATTTACCCTGACTTACCCTTACTGATGATAATATGAGTGAGTCTATGCAAATGGGTTCCTGGAGGCGCTGTTACACGTCCTGATATTTAGCCTACCACTGCTTCAGGACAAGAGTGGGCAGGTGTTGAGAAGTAGCAGCGAAAGATAAGAGTACCTACTCGGTCACTATTGTCAGCGTCTTCGTTTAATATGTTTACAAAATGATACATGCCAGTGCGGACTAGTACAATTCAATACCATACAGGTAAATAATCATTAATAATACGGGCTACCATATTAAAAAGGGCTACCTTTTTCATCCAAATTACTTAGTAAAAAATTTAAGTTCTTATACAGGGTGATGTTGTTTAAGTTTTTATACAGGGAGTTGACACCCTAGAGCTGAGGATATAAGAAAGGAACACAAATATTTAAAAAACGGTTATTTTTTAATTATAAGTGTCCATACACAAAAAGATTGCAGATAACTTAATTAAGATTACACGAATTATAAGTTACCCTATTCGCGCCAGCATACGAGGAGATGCGGGTTCGAGTCCCGCCTGAGACATAATTTTTCAAGTTTAAATACTGATTTTATAATTGCAATTTAATTGCTTAAAATATCATATAAAGTATATAAGTTTCCCTATTTAACTACGCGCGTACAATGACTGGTTTTACTTAAACATTTAAATACCTACCTAACATTATATAATATTATATACAGGTCAAATTGTTGCCGGCCTCTTTCTTCACTTTGACGGTTAACAAGTAGAATTTGTGGTCTGTTATCAATGTTCCCAATAAAATTTAATCAACTCGAAGAATTCTCGAGTTATTCGTTAAATAAAAATAGTCCGCAACAAGTACCATCGTAAGGGTAACCAGCATAATTATTTTATATTTTATAGGTCAAAGGTTTCAAAGTGAAAAAGGTCTCAGTAGAATCACTCGTGTTATGTGTAAGTCTGCGGTCCAAAAAACTACGTAAATCTGTTAATAACAACAGATTTTTACTTGTCAAACGACAAGAAATATCGATGAAATAGGTGTTTGTAAATTGCTGGTTCAATTTATGATTATCTCATTCATTCTATTCAAAATTTAGTTTTTTTTCCTATCCTTATTTGCAAACTTTAACAATATTACCAGCTCCGAGGTCCCAGCTTCGATCCCCGGATGGGTTAGTGAAGAAAAACTAGTGTTTATTCGATTTTTAAGTAACTATTATAGCACTTGTTTTCATTTAAAGTCATCGATGTTTTAGATTTTTACAAAGTGTGTACTCTAAAATTGACTTACACTCTGCTTTTTTCGATGGTTAAATATAATTGATAGCTTACAGTATTTGAAATTTCCATGTAATATTTCTTAAGTCTACTGCATCTGAACGCACTGTAATTTTTCTTTGAAAACAAAGTGGAGAGTGCTGAAAGCATTTTCTGTTTAAAAATATATTTACGGTTTGTTAACTTAAACGTTGAAAAAAATAAAATAAATGTTACGAAGAAAACCTTTTTTTATTTCTACCTAATGTTTGACGTAAAATCACTTTTACTAGCTAGGATAAATAGATTTTACGTAAAATTCAATGATAGTAAGTTTTCATCTTGGGTTAGAGAAAACGATAGTTATGTATGAGTCCCTTTTTTCTATGCTTTCATAGCCTCTCACGACACCCATCGCCAAGAAGATTGGGTTTTACTGGCCACACTTGGCTAACTGCCATTTGATAGACAGTCTTTCCTTAAACAACAAATTGATGCCATCTGCCAATATTGGGTACATAATAATAACTGATACAAATAAGAATTTGTTTTTCTGTAATATCAGCCTAATATCGTAACTCAGAAGGGAATCTTTGTCCCGTACCGATCTTCGATTGGTATATTTAGTCGTCACTCTTTAGTATTCCGTACAACATTGGCAATATATTGTGACCGTCTCTACACCAATCAGGCGAAATACCAACTTATCCAATAACATAACGTGGGGGTATTCGGGGAGGAGTCAACGATATAGCCGCGATATCGTTTCGATGAAGGATCTAGATTAAATTAAATTTTGTCTTTATTTGTTTGAATAAAAGGTCACAAAACCTAATTATCATCGTAAGAGGATCTTTTGGAAACAGAATGGTATGTAATTCAGTTATTACAGAAGATTCACAAACCCTGTCATAGAATTGATTTATCAAACACTGACAAAATGCATCGATGAGTACAGATATTTGTGTTTTTTACCTTCCTATTATAACTATAAGCGAAGATAATGGACTGCTTTGTAAATATTCAGCATTTAGGTATTATGAGTTTCATCCTGTTTTTTCTGCAACTGTTTTCCTGTAGCATAAATAATATATGTATAAAATAGCACGATTCAACGTCAAATTTTATCATGTTGTGTAGAAATTGGAAAGCCGTTTTATCTGCAATTATTAAATTGTTTATGTCGAAAATTATTCGAAAACACGATCGAGCAGTGGACTGTCGGACGATGATCCTGATGATACTCAAATATTTTGACATTTCTATTAATATCTGCAATATTACAAGCAGCAAACAGTTATGAGTTTAAGGCCGATAAAAAATATACAAATTTTAATCAAGGTTCAGTCGTATTTCAACTGACAGAAGTGTATGATATTTTTTAATTATCAATATGATATTAAACATGTCTGAGGTAATTAAAAAAATAATAAACTATAACCATACATGTTTTAGATTTGGCAGTAATCTTGATTTTATTTATTATTTTTATTCGACGCACTAACAAAATAAATATCTATCTCATCGTATTTAATTCCAATCAATCTGTAATCTTGAGGCCCGAATCTTCTCGAATTTCATTTTTTTCTGACAATAACTCGCATCCGTCAAAATTTATTTTTAACCTGCGATTTCGGTTAAACGCTGCTCCAATTCATAGGCTCAATCCGATCCCCATGGATTGTTTCAAAATCAAATCAGGCTAACGAGAATCGAACGAGCTGTTCCCATAATACGGACGTTTAGACGCACAATTCATATGCGGTTCACGTGAGCCTTCGATAGAAACCGTATCTTACGTTATTAATACAGGGTTTTATTTTTTCATTAAATCCAACCTCTTTTATTTATTTTCGTATAATATATTGCGTCTTTTGTTGGTTGATCTTAAGATTAGTATACTTTGCAGTTTGTTAATATTAAATTCTGTTCGAATATATTGTGCGTAAATGGACAAAAATTAAATACGAAACAAACGTTATTATTATATCCAATTTTCTATCTTGCTTTCTATATTGATCAGTCCGGAGAGCGAACACAGATCTCGGTGGATGCGCTGATAAGAAATATTTAATAAGTCGAAAAAAAATTTTAAAGTTACAGACTTAGTTACTGTTTTAGTATAACAATATAATAACATAATATTTTCTTAACATTATTAAAACACATAATAATATTTTATGTATACCTATACTATGTGTCAATGAAATAAAGCAAAACCCCCCAGGCGGCAGCTCAGCCCACGAAACCAAACAATTAGAACTCTCATACAAACTGATCAGCTGACCGAGTCAATTTGTATGGAAATCCCAATTGTATTCCCGGCATTTTGGGAATGCTGTAGAACAAAGCTCAGCTTCACGGGCCAAACCACCACCCAAGAGGCTCTGCGCCACTTCATTAACACGCTTTATAATATTAACCAGTCCGAAGAGCGAGCCCAGATCTCAGAGGTTGCTCTGATACCTTGTCTCATTTACAAGTTGATTGAGAAAAACGAAACTGTTAAAGAAATTCAGCAATACTGATCTGCGAAAACAGTTTGCGGTTAAAAACACCTCCTGGGTCCAATCTCGCGACTTGGCACCAGCAGATTGGCCATCAGAACGAAACGTCGACGGATCCTAAATCAACACCGGCCTTTGACTCATTTCCAACTCGACAGACGAGTTTGAACCTTAACAGGAAGTATTTGAGGCCACAATTACAAGAGGGAAAAGCAAACACAAATTTCTCATGTGCAAGTTTGTTTCAATTTTCACTTCGTTACACTGGCACGGTTTTTATGCGCAGTGTGCTGAAAATTGTGGGAAATCGATGGTTTCTTTTTGGAAGTCTTCAATATGATTCCTAAGGAGTTTGCTCTACAGGGTAGTGTGGTATCGGCTTGAAATATAATTTGAATTTAGTGAAAATATTTATAAACCTTATTTAAGATCTCGGAGTCACTCGAGAGGGTTCTATCCGGAGTCGTCCTACAAGAGTGTCAAACATTTAAACATTTCTCCGGTATATTATCACCAACTCTAATTCGGCAAAATGGTGATTACTTATGCCTGCACCCATCATTTCTGTGGTAACTAACTTGAATTCAATTATAGTGGCCTTCTCCCTGCAGTGGATGATTATAGGCCATTACTTATGTATAAAATTAAAGATCGAAGTTCTTCCGCCGATACGCAGACGTTCGAAAGTGCCTAAAATTTCCGAAATAAAATGTCAACTCCCGAAATAACATAAGTAAAGTGGCGTTTCCCCTGTGATCCCCAAATTGGTGTTCGGAGTCTGAGAGATTCAATTCTCTCTTCTGCCCAGAGTAAATAAAAAGGCACTCTCAAATTGTGCTTTCAATAAAAATCAACTACTGCGTCTCAGACGGCAGCACGATCAAATTCGCCACACGAAGCGGTCCAAGGTATAAGATTATCAGAAAACTTCTAGGAATTGCAAAAAAAAAGTTCGGAAAAATCTAAATGTTGAACGTCAATGCTGTGCCATTTATTTATTCAAAACAAGACGTCTGTTGCCGCATCGCGTTGGTCTATTAGTTTAAATACTGGGCCAGTATCTCGGCGTCCCGGGTTCGATCCCTGGGTCGGGCACCAAAAAGTTGCGAATTTTCGAACATTGCTCGGGTTTGTGATCACCAACCCGCATTAAGCAAGCGTGGTGATTATGCCTATACCCATCATTGCTATGCTATGGTAACTTGAATTCAACGATGGAGACCTTTTTTCTGAAGTGGGATGATTAAGGCGATTACTAGAGCAAAGTGCTGCCCATAATTGATTTAATTTTAATACATCAAAACAAAATCAATTCTCAAAAAACTAGAACAGTAACATTCTAGCAAATCACCTCTAGTATTTATTGAATCCCTGTTAACAGAATGCCAGATTAAAGAGCAGTTAACTGCTTTTCATTCTGGCATTCTTTCGCATTGTACATTATTGCTAAAAGCGGCCGCTCTTGGCGTTAGCGACAAATTCGACTTTATAAACAACTAAGTGGAACTTTATTTGATATTTTAGCAACTTAACTGCACTTATAATATCAGTATATAAACTTACCATTACGCCACCGAGACACTGCGACACGGCGCGAATGCACCGCCCGGCATGCGAGGAGATGCGGTTTCGATTCCCGCCTGAGACAAAATTTTTTAAGTTTATATACTGAAACTAAATGGAAGTTTACTGTGATTCAATAAATATTAGAGGTGATTTGCTAAAATGATACTTTTAGAAGAATTGATTTTGTTTAGAAGTAATAAAATTAAATCAATTGGGGGCAGCACTTGGCTCTAGTAGTCTCCTTAAGGCCGCTACTTACTTTACCAATTAAGATAATGCAATCAAATTTAACGTATATCATCATATCAAAATCATTATATACAAACCTTCTCCTGTTC
This sequence comes from Anania crocealis, assembly GCA_949315895.1. NCBI lineage: Eukaryota > Metazoa > Arthropoda > Insecta > Lepidoptera > Crambidae > Anania > Anania crocealis. The sequence goes on along the minus strand of OX438858.1, from coordinate 2,658,255 downwards.
ATCTATATATATAAAAATGAAAACTGATTTAATGACTGACTGACTGACATATCAACGCACAGCCCAAACTACTGGGATTTAAAATCTGAAAATTTTCGCCGTGCTTCCTGTTATAGTGTAGGTGAGCACTAAGAAAGGAATTTTGGAAATTCCGGCTCTAAGGGGGTAAAAAGGGCCCCATAAGTTTGTATGAAACTCCCTCAGTTTTGAAGCTAAGTCGATGAAAATTGGTATCCAGCTACCTGATTGGAAATTATGAATGACGTCTTTCAGGATTTTTGAAAGTTTAATCTTTAAGGGGATAAAAAATAGGGGCAAAGTTTGTTCGGTTCCGCGTCATATCCATACTCTTTACATATTTGTACTTCACTTAGTTTGTTATGACATTCAATGTGTCAATCAGAAACAAGACAACAAAGTACAGACGAAGTTGCTGTTACTTTAACAATTTTCTTAAATAATCAGAAACTAAATATCATTTCTTACATATAGAATGGTATTATTTTAGAATTTAATAATAGGCGCCGAAATGGATGAATTAACTAAGTTAAAACGTACACAAATTTCAATTAAAGGCTGCATTATATATAAAATTCGGCAGCCAGATACAAACCCTACGAGAAATTTCTAATTAGTGTGTGACAAGTGTACAAAATTATCAAGAATAATTTTGAAGAGATACAACTAAAAAAAAAAATATTACTGATGACCCGCAGTTGGAAAATGAGATTGAAGAAAAACATAACTTTCAGGAAATTACAACACAGCTTAAACTAAAACTGCAGAGTTTGAATTCGACAGCACGAAACAATTCCAGCATGTATGCAGGAGGTACTGAGGAGCAAAGGTCGGTCACAAACAAACCTTAGGACATCTAAATTGAACTCAGTACCATTAAACAAGGACGAAACATTCAAAAACTTCATTTAACGGTTGGATACTTACTTAAAAAACTGAACAGATGTAATGATATTATTGTAACAAGGAAATACACGTTTATAACATCTTTGAGCCCAGAATTACATCGGAAAACGTATTATATTATATGTATGTGCTCCACGGGATCCTTGTGAGTTAGAATTTGAGGAGTTAGTTAAAATTCAGTTAGTAAATAATTATCTACAACTCAAAATTGTTGAAAAATGACGGAACTCTTGTTTGCATATCAAACTATAAAGCTCAATTAGTGCTTCAAGAAAATGTGACACCAATTTTCATCTAGCCACGACGTATTCCATACGCCCTGAAGGACAAAGTTGACGAAGAAATAAGGAGGCTATGTAACGAAAATTTTGACAAAACTTGAAAATTCCTATTGGCTGTCTTATCTATCTAAATATATAAAAATGAAAACTGATTTAATGACTGACTGACTGACTGACTGACTGACTGACTGACAGACATATCAACGCACAGCCCAAACTACTGGGATTTAAAATCTGAAAATTTTCACGGTGCTTTCTTTAATAGTGTAGGTGAGCACTAAGAAAGGAATTTTGGAAATTCCGCCTCTAAGGGGGTAAAAAGGGCCCCATAAGATTGTATGAAACTCCGTCAGTTTTGAAGCTAAGTCGATGAAAATTGGTATCCAGCTACCTGATTAAAAATTAAGAATGACGTCTTTCAGGATTTTTGAAAATTTAATCTTTAAGGGGATAAAAAATGGGGGCAAAGTTTGTTCGGTTCCGGGTCATATCCATACTCTTTAGATATTTGTACTCTCTGACTTTTCTTAGTTTGTTATGACATTAAATGTGTCAATCAGACAATAAATAGGTAATTTCTTACAAACAGAATGGTATTATTTTAGAATTTAATAATTGACGCCGAAATGGATGAATTAACTGAATTAAAACGTGTAGAACTTTAATTAAAGGCTGCATTACAAAATTCGGCAGCCAGATACAAAACCTACGAGAAATTTCTGATTATGAATTAAAATTAGTGAGTGATCAGCTGCTGAAGTGACAAATGAACAAATTTACCAAGAATAATTTGGAAGAGATACGACTACAAATAATATTACTGATGACCCACAGTTGGAAACTGAGTGAAGTGAGTGAACTTGAACTTTTCATCTAGCCGTGACGTATTCCATATGCCCTGAAGGACAAAGTTGACGAAGAAATAAGGAGGCTATGTAACGAAAAGACAAAACTTGAAAATTCCTATTGGATGTCTTATCTATATGTATATTGGTATATATTCAGAAAATAAATATCGGTACTTAATATAAGAATGGTATTATTTAGAACTTAATCATTTTTAGGGTTCCGTACCCAAAGGGTAAAAACGGAACCCTATTACTAAGACTTCGCTGTCTGTCCGTCTGTCCGTCTGCCTGTCACCAGGCTGTATCTCAAGAGCCGCGATAGCTAGACAGTTGAAACTTTCACAAATTATGTATTTTTGCTACCGCAATAACAACAAATACTAAAAACAAAATAAAACAAATATTGAACGGACAAAAACAATCGCGTTTGTTTTATGGGAATACAACAAACGCGATTTTTTTGTCCTTTTTTGTTCGATATTAATAATGGCAACAGGTAGGCACTTGAAATATTCACAAAACACTCAGTTATATTTCTAACTTTAATAATCAATAATTAAATTATTATATAAGGGAGGTTCCCAAACAAAAAAATCAATTTTTTGCTTATTTTTGCTTGATATCAATAAATGGTAACAGGTAGGCACTACATTAACTAAATTAATGTAGGTACCTAATGTTGTTTTCGTAGTCAATGGTACGGAACCCTTCGTGCGCGAGTCCGACTTGCACTTGGCCGATTTTTGTTTAGGTAAACGGTAGAAACAAATGGTGGGAAATCGAAAAAAGTGTATAGAATTACACTGTTGTACCTTATGACATTATCAACTATATATAGCAATACAAAAATAATTCTTAAACTGGGCATAGTGTTGCAACAACACTAAGCAGCTGACTGGTGGATTAAATCAATATAGACTGGTAGACCATTTGACAAGCTTCCATTTAGAAGATAATTTGATAAACTTCCATTTAGTAACGATTTATTTTTTCTAGGGCGCACCGCTTTTGGGGGCCTGGCAAAGTTTGTTCAGTGAAACTGCCTTTCTAACGCATCCAAATTATCTTTTTATTTAATATCCTCCATATTTAAAAAAATACACTTTTAAAACATGAAAATAAAACGTTGAAAATAAAATCACATCACTTCATAATTCCGTGTTGTTTAACTTAGGAATAGCTACCACCACGCACCCACTAATGACCAAGCAGCAGTAATTAATGATGTTTTGCTGACATCATTTGAAGCTGAAGAAATATAAAAATTTATAGACACAGTGGTCAGTACAGTCGAATCAGTTCTCTATCCTGTCAAGTTTCTGAACACTTTTTATCCTATTGATCATCCTCTACCATTCATGCCTCGAACCCACATCCCACATGAAAGTTTTGTGAAACTACGTCAGCTTTTTGGTATAAATTTTGTTATGTTGTTTATAAGGACTTTTTTATAATTAAATATTTGAGGGGGTGAAAAACGGTTGAAAATTTTGTGGTTAATTATTTGTGTTTAACATCATATTGAGGTACTTGAAACTTTGTTTATCGATCATGAAGGGAGAATGACATAGGACTGGCTTTTTCAGAGCTCTACACCGATGCTGGTACTACACCGGTCTTCTATCCGTAGTATGCAAGGAAATTGTCTTTGTAAAATCGCCTTTTTAACGCTTATGGATCGAGAAAAATGGTAACCTACTTGGTTGGAAAATAAGAATGTGGTTTTTTACACAGGGCCACTTCTTCTAGGGCTCTACGCCAGTGTTGATCATATTCGAATAAAGCCTTGCAAGCTGCTTTGAATAGTTTGTTGTACTACAGCGTTGACAGTTTTGAAAGTTTCAAATGATATTGTACTTCAGATTTCATGTAAATGCAAACAGATGTGGTGCGAGCTCGCTTGGACCACGGTTCGCTTAGGAGAACTAACACCGGATCCCTAAATAGTTTAAATCGGCCCCTTTCATCCAACTATTGTATCAACGGGCCCCGGTAAGTCGGCAACGACGTATCGGCTCCCACTAAGTGCCCACCACCACCTCGCCCGAGATGGGCACCTTCGGCACCGTAGGCAAAGGAAGTGGAGGAAAAGAGTGGAGGAGAGGGGGGTGAGTCGTGACGAAAACTTTGTAACAGATCAAAACACACGCGTGCGAAGCCGCGGGCATCAGCTAGTTACAAATATAGGTAACGATAAAGAATTATTCAATTCGGTGTATCCGATCTGAGTTTGCGCATAGATTTTTGTGATTCATTTTTGTTTTCATAGCTTAAATCCGGGATTATAAGCGAATACGTACAAAATTTTCATGTTTAAAGTATATTTTATGACGTTTTTAAACTTTCTTGTTGCATGGATTAATATACAAAATAAAATACAACACTATAAGAAGCTTAATGTAATGTATTTTATTAAAGGTAAAATAAGTTGTATTTATCTTGCCGAGGTTTTGACCCGATTACACGAATGATGGTCGCTTTTTTAAGCTATTGCATAGCTTCTATCGCGGGCCTTGAGCGTGGAGACCGAATCCAGAAATTCCGTAACGAAAATAACCTAACCTAACACTCGGGGCGAGGCACGATCGAACAATTTTGAATTACCGAAATTTAAAAGAATTTAGAAGAAAATAAGGATTTTGACAGCATGGTTGCCTACGGTAACTATATCTGCCAAAATAACAGAAAAATGTAATTACAAAAGTCAAAATTAAAAAATAATATACTTTTTAGTTTCTATAATTGCATCATAAGTTGATAAGTGAAATGGAGCGCACTGTGGTCCAGTCTAAGGCAAAGAGGTCTACCCAGCAAGTATATAGGAATCATTCAGTCACAATACAATGGTAGTACTTGCAAAGTAGCGCACGAGCAAGTCCTAGGGGAATCAATTCCAATGACTGCAGGAGTCAAACAGGGCTGCCTCCTGTCGCCGCTGCTCTTCATCGTCCTGCTCGACGACGTCATGCGGAGAGTGACTAGAACACCCAGAGGCATCGCCTGGAACGAAAGCTCACACCTGGAAGACCTCGACTACGCGGACGACATAGTGTTGATCTCGACATCACTGTCCGATCTCCAAATGAAGCTTGACTCGTTACGAGTAGAAGCTGAAGATAGGGGACTAAGAATCAACGCTAAGAAGACCGTCGAAATGCGAGTTCAGTCATGCGAAAATCGACCCATCAGACTCAATGGTACACCGCTGGAATCTGTCGCTAAATTTGCATATCTCGGCAGCGCCGTGACCAACAGCGGTGGATCTGATGACGACGTCGACGCGAGGATCAGGAAAGCAAAAGGCGCATTTGCCCAACTGAAACCCGTCTGGGATTCGAACGTTCTCACTCGACGGATCAAGATTTCCCTCTTCGATTCCATAGTGAAGTCTGTTTTGCTTTTCGGCTGCGAGACCTGGAAGGAGACAAAGGGTCTGACGAGCAAGCTGCAAGTGTTCGTCAACAAATGCCTTAGATCCATCCTGCGCAGATTTTGGCCGAACACTATCAGCAATCAGGATCTATGGAATCGATGCCACCAAGTCCCGATCAGGCAAGAAATTGCTCATCGGAAGTGGAAATGGATAGGGCACACCCTCCGAAGACCAGAGGACAACATTGCCAGGGCCGCGTTTACATGGAGGCCGCGCGGGAGCAGGCCGAGGGGCCGGCCGGTGCACACATGGCAGCGCACCGTGCTGAGTTGGCGCTGCGGGCGGCCGGGCTGAGTTGGAGGGACGCCGAGCGAGAGGCGCAGGATAGGAGCGGATGGAGACGTCTCACGAAGGCCCTCTGTACCACTGGGGTACCATAGGACGACAACAACAACAACAACAACAAGTTGATAAAAAATGCTATGCAATAGCTTTACCGCGGCAGTCTCCGAGTGCCACACGTCTTTTTTTTAATAATTAATAAATTTCATTGTTAAGTTTTTTATTCAATTAAGTAGGCTTCAATTGCTGTCAAAGGTTATGTATTGTTTATATACTTTTCTTGTTTTTTAAACAACTATTTTAGCAGGTTTCGGGTCAAACTGGATTTTCACTACCAAAATGTATGTACGCTCATTACTTTATAATGGATGCAACGATTTGGATAAATCATTTTTTGTTTTTTTTGTAATGGTTACGAGAAATGTTGTAATTTGTACGTGAGAAAATGTTTGATAATTGTATGGAATAACAAACATCATTATCTTCATTGGTATTTCCGTGAAAAAAGTGTATTAAAATCACACGACCAAATTAAAAGGTCTTTAACTTTTCGTACAAAATGTTGTTGTAATAAGAAATCATATTCTTTACGGCATACATTGTCATATTTTCTATGTAAATATTAGTGTTTTGTTGATATATTTATAATCTGGTTTTTAATTTCCACATCAGCTCTTTATTGCTGGACCTACCAGGTGAATATAGTGTTTGTATGTAAGTTATTATACAATTTTGTTTCCATTTCTATGAATGTAAAAACCCGCTAACCTACTGCTACAATTGTTAACGAAACTATTGAAAAAATAAAAACAAACACAGTAACGTGTCTCATTACCAAAATATCAGTTCCATTCCCTAACTTACACCACACATTGAACTCACTTGAAGTAAATAAGATTTTCTATACAAAAAGTCTCCTGGGATTCTTTCAGGATTAATCTCTTAATGCTTTTCGTACCCTTTTCGTTACAGGGTAATCTGGTTGTAATTAATACAGGATGTTTGGAGAATCTTCTTTGAAATCATGTATTGAAATGGGGTATGATTAATTGCTTTTATTTAGGATTTGAGTTGCCGGAATTCTTTATTTATTGCTCTTCATTTTAAACGGATCTCTTTGCTAATATTTGTATATTGGTTAAATAAATCAAACACGCTGTTTTATTAATGGTACAGGGCTCTTAATCTCCACTTAATTGGTTTTAAAATGTAGTAAGGTGATAAGTACCTGTCCATTTAATACAAAAATCTAGCGACACAGTCTTTGTTATAAACTATTGTTGGTATATAAAATAGACTATATTATTTTCCAAAAACACGTACAATTTATTCATAGACCTACCATTTGATTGGCAGATTTTTGTTTGTTTATTCTAGGAATAGTTCGAAGGCTATCTTTTATCCTAAAATAGTACGGTTTCTAAGGTACACATTTGAATTCAAAATTTGCGGGTTATAGCTTTTTATGTAGAAAGAAATTAAAAACAAAGCCTTTGTCGTTTTGGCTTTAAACTTAAAGAAGTGAAAGCCAAAAAAAACTTTTTTATCTACCTTTCTGTCTGTTCCCCACATTTATTTCACATCCGTTCTGCAGTTTTGACGTGATCGAGAAACAAGAAAATTGAAAATTGTATGGCTACAGTAAATAATTTTGAAATTCATTCCATTCGCTCATGTTCATCTGAATATTTTAGATAGATAGATAGAGTACTCTTTATTGCACACCAGAAATAAAAATAAAAATTACAGTAAAATGTAAAACAAAAGGTTGTACAATTTCGGCGGTCTTATCGCCAACAGCGATTTCTTCCAGACAACCGTTGGGCATTGGATACTACACAGAGGAAGGGGAAGGTGAAGTAGAGTACTTGATGTGAAAATAATCACATTTAAACAAAACCACATCTAACGTGCTACTTAAACTTATTTTGTCTCTAGCACATTTTGAACATATTATTGCAATAAAAATGATTTTTGCTCTAGCCTCTAATAACTATACTTGTATGGTATATTTTACGCCCGTCTATTTGCGCGTCACTTCTGTGGCAATTGTCACGTGTCATGTCCACTGACCGTGATATAGGGTTGTCACATAAACGGCATAATAATTTTGTTTTTTAAATAATTTTATAATTCATATAACATTCAATCTCCTATTAATTACTTATACGAACATTCTGAATACTTGCCCTGTAGAATGGTATTTTAGATACTTTGTCTATATCTGCAAAATCGTTTTCGACCAGCTATATTTTTTAAATATCTGATCAACTTCAGATATCATAAAACAAAAATAATTTCTAGCATGTTGCAACGTTTTCATAATAGAAACTTGTGCATTATTAGATAATTACGAGTAGTGGAGGTGAGTGTTGATGAACATCAAAAGGAGCCCCTTGCGCTTCAAACCCCAAGCGACAACCGGTTGTCGCGATAACAATTGACTTTAATTGTGTCTGGAATATCCGATCGTCAAAGGGTTAAACCTACACCAGTATTACAAGTCCCGGGAGCTACTCGGAGTTTCTCTTTCTGCCACACGATGGACCCGGCACCCGCACGGTGAATCCATGGGAGGCTAAGAAGTTTGTATCCTTAGGTATATCATGGCATTTTTAAATCAAGTCCCGGATGTGAGCGTCCACTGCTTGATAGAGATCTCCAAAAGGATCATGGTCGCACTTGGCAAGGTTAGTGGTTTGACGATTGCTGTCTGACCGTGTTGTTAGTTGAAGGAAAACACTGCTGAAAATATTTTTCTAATAGATGAAAAGGGATGGTGATATTCTCCGCTTTTTTATATCCGCCACTTCTGACTTGGCACACGACACGGGACAATAGATTTTACTGAATAAAAATTCATTTAAAAAAATATCTTAACTAACAAATAACGTGGGTAGTAGGTACCACATACTGAAGCGCAACCTGAAAATAATTTCCACGGTTCAGGTTAGTGTTGTTAGTTAACAGTAGTCTACTAAATTGTTAGGTAGCCTACTATCTACGGTAAGCTTATCGGCTACTGACTGATAATTAATTTAGATAAATTGTAAAATTATTATTACAACAGATTTGTTCTAACGAAGGTTTTAACACTATTTCATATTTTTCTTTTCTTTCTTTTTGAATAATAGATACTTACAACTAGAATTAATACCCCACGAGAGTTTTGTCAATAATATCAAAGCCATTAAAACAATGATGATAAGAAACTAGATCCAACCCCTTACCCATGAACAGAACTAACTGGAACCCATTTGAATATAGCGGCAAAGGAGTTTTTGTTCTGATTTTCTAACGTTTATATAGGTAATTTGAAAATATGAAAATTGAAAAAAAAATATTTTCCTTTCCGTAAAAAAGGATTCAAATAATTATATATTTATTTCACACTGGCCATTTTAATGCTAAAAATCAGTTTTAAAAATATATTAAAATTTTTGCAATCTTCAAAAACAACTGATTTTAGGGGTAGCCTTCCGTAGCCTTTTGTGGGTAAGTATACTACTGATTTTGTATAGGCTACCAAACTCACAACACTAGTTGAGATTGCGGCGACGCCCGAAGCCGATACGACAAGGACAGGTTATTTTACGTCTCGCTGCCTCGCGCCTGTCTTCGGCATACCTCGCCTCAGCTAATACACACAATCGGAGCTTTTGTTTGTGTTTATTGCGTATAGGGTTAATATTATTTTTCAAAACAATATTTCATCGGATTTGAGGATTTATGGCTTCCCTTTTCATGGTTCTGCAGTTCAAGGAACTGTAGATTATCTGCTGCCCTTGGAAAAGACTCATGCGTGTGCTATTATTAAAAAGATTCAGGCATCCTACGATTTTTTTTTGTCTGCTCAAGACCCTTAATTATAGAAATAGAAGAGAAGAGAGTGTGATGACTGGTTTGGGACATAAAAACTACCGGATTCTTGAAGCTTTGAGCCCATGCTTGATATCTTTATAATAAATAAATAAATAAATAAATATTTAGGACATGCCTCACTGGGCCACACTGAGCCATCTAGTCCCAAATTAAGGTACTATTAAGTACCCTGTCGTATGGGGTACTAGACAACCGATAAACTTACTTATATATTTTTTTTTTTTTGGTAAATACATACTTATAATACATAGAAAACACCTAGACCAGTACAAACAGACATGTTCATGCACACAAATATTTGTACTGTGCGGGGATCGAACCCGCGACCAATGGCTCAGAAGCAGCGTTAACTACCGCTGATCCAAATGGTTCGGATCAGCAAATTGGTCCTGCACATTTTTATTCTTAAATAAATTGTCTGACTTAAAAAAAAAGACGTGTGGCACTCGGGGACTGCCGCGGTAAAGCTATTGTATAGCATTTTTTATCAATCAACAACAAATGCCACCTAAAGGCGGGTTGCTGAACTAAAGAGACGTCATTAAAAGTTCTGCTATTCATCGATAGATGGAAAAACTAAAAAGTATCACCGCTGTGCCGCTCGGAGTGGGGGGTGTTAGGTTATTTTCGTTACGGAATTTCTGGATTCGGTCTCCACGCTCAAGGCCTGCGATAGAAGCTATGCAATAGCTTAAAAGTATCATCACTGTGCCGGTCGGAGTGGGGGGTGTTAGGTTATTTTTGTTACGGAATTTCTGGATTCGGTCTCCACGCTCAAGGCCTGCGACAGAAGCTATGCAATAGCTTAAAAATTGTATTTATTTTACTTTCAACTTTATTTGGCCTACTTTTGCTGGTACCTTTTATTTGATACCCAGATCGAGGAAATAAAATAAATGTTATCTACAATTTTGTAGCAACCGTCATTTTAGATTTAAAATGATACTGAATAAACTAAATTTATACCATTTTTATTTGATCTAGTGGTTTAAGTTCAAGCCAAGATCTCAGGGGTCGAAGAAAAAGAGTATAGTATTTTCCTAAATTGCTTGGGTTTGTGATCACCAACCGATCGCATTAAGGCTTAGTAGTTATTAGAGTCTGTGTTTTTGAGTTTTTAAAACCCACATGGAACTTAGAAAACAGGGTTTTGAAGTCTGAAAAAAAATATATGTATTACTTGAGAATCTAGTCTAGTCACATTCGTTACATGATTTGATTAATTTGGCTTGCTAAAAAAATCACAAACCTACACATTTTTGTAATGTCTTTTTAATATTACGACTAAACTACGGACATTTGATGTAACATTTTTATGCAAATTTAAAGCTTCTATATATTTAAAGACAAATTAGCTGAATTTGATTTCATAAAATTATATACTTAATTACTATGTTTAAATAACTACAAAATACGTGAGCGCAGCGGCTTGTCAGGCCCGTACTGTCGTGCGCTGGCGCTTACGGAGCGCATGTGCGCTCCGTAATAAAACTTCGAATCGAAAAAAAGTAAGAACTTCCTAAGTTATGAACGTATATGTGCTTCGTAATAGGCGATTGATAGATATCGATCCATAAATGACGACCTACCGGGCCTTAAGTAAGCGTGATGATTATTACTCATCATTTCAGTGGAAACTTCAATTCTACATATAATTGAAGCCTTTGCCCTGCAGTTGGATGATTATAGGCTGTTACTTTACTTTTCTTTTGTTAACCTTTGACCTTTCAATGGTTTCATATTGTGTTGAAAAGTTTATAGCATCCATTTTCTTATGACTTCAAACGCAAACATAATTAAAAACTTCTCTGTTGACTGAAGAAATTCTAATAATTCCAATCTTCAGCCACAGGCAAATAAGCGTTAACTTTGTAATAAATAAAGATAAAATCTCGTCTATAAATCATCCGTTCATAATTCATTTAACTATTTGGCCCTAAATCGTTCACCACGACTCCATCCATCTTGATCTATAAAACGTAAGAATTACCTGCTCATTGTACAGTGGCCTGCACATTTTTGTTGCAAACTCGCCCCTAAGTCAAGTACCTTAAGGTGCCCCAGTGTTTAGCCTAAAGTGCTGTCGTCTGTACATTAAAAGATTCCGCCAAAAATTTTATGATTGCTTGAAACTGATTGATTGAATTGAAATGGATGAATCGAATTGGATGAAGCTTGCTTTTATACATTCTATTAGTAAAAATTGTTACGAAAGTTATTACTAACAGAAATCCTGACTTCCTAAATATTATATAATTTAACTGATAGTTTTTCGTCGATTCGGAGTTTTAATAAGTACGTATTTAAAAAAAATATTTAACATAAAAAAATATTACTTTTCTAATTGTCAATCATTAGTCAGTTTTCTACGCGTGGTTTTGTTTAAATTCATAAAAGATTATCAATTCAATAATGTTGAATTACTTTTTACAAATTACTAATATAAATATATTTTTCAGCTACCAACATTGTCCAAAATAAAAATTCTAAATACAAAAGCTATGTATAAATTCAGTATAAAAATGTATCGCGAATTAATACCAAAAATAAGTCTTTCATTTTAATGTTGAAGTAAGTATTTATTATTTTTCCCCGTCTTATTCTGTCAGTTCTTCTACTAGTCTAAGAAACATCCGTGAGCATATTATTATAATCTCTCAATACCAAAAACACAGTCATCATCTAAAAACAAAGAAGTTGTCAAACTTTTTACTCCAAAAAACTTTTATCGGCAGTATGTTTAATATCAAAAGTTTGGCTGAAAGTTTGCCAGCCCTACGTTAAAAGGCCGAAACGTCCGCGGAGATTCGCATCACGCAATAACTGGTACGATAACGCGCGGAGCGGCATGTGAACATGGGATTTACAAGGCACGATTTACGACAACTCTTCAACACTTTTTCTCCGGGACAAATGGCTCGCATTCCTCCGCAACGTGGCGCTGTTAGAAGGGAAATGATATTATAGTCAGTCGTTGATGTAAAATAAAAAACGAGATAAACAACTTGTGGCAGAAAAACGTTACTGATAGAAAGGAAACAAGATCGTCGGTGATATAAAATAACCGACCAAGTGCGAGTCGGACTCGCGCACGAAGGGTTCCGTACCAAAAAGGCCAAAAAACGGGTTTGTTGTATGGGAGCCCCCCCTTAAATATTTATTTTATTTTGTTTTTAGTATTTGTTGTTATTGCGGCAACATAAATACACAATTTTTGAAAATTTCAACTATCTAGCTATTGCGGCTCTTGAGATACAGCCTGGTGACAGAGCGACGGACAGACGGACAGACGGACAGACGGACAGACGGACAGACGGACAGACGGACAGACGGACAGACGGACAGACGGACAGACAGCGAAGTCTTAGTAATAGGGTTCCGTTTTTACCCTTTGGGTACGGAACCCTAAAAAGAGCTAGATCAACAACCAGTGACAGAAAAAAGTCCTTACCAAATTAATTTCACGATCACGTAGTAGGTGGAGTGCCATTTTTGTTTATTTGAACTGGTATGACCTTTTAACGATGTCATTGCCAAAGAATAGAAAACGTAACTATTTCCACCTGATTAAATGTTCATGGATCTAGCATGTCATGATCAACATCATCAGTCTACTTTAGTCAGCTGCTCTTCAAAAAGACGACTTGGCCTAATCGCCACGCCATGTGGTCGGGTATGTATGAGATTATAGTTGTCTTCTTCTAGTTAGCTCTTACCATAGGATGACCAGGGGTATAGGCCGAGGTCAGGTAGGTAAGAGATCATTGTTTAGCTAATGTTGAATAGAGGACACTGCTTCTTGTTTCATTCTAGCTACCCCCTACCACAGGATGAGCAATTTTCTGCTTTTGTTTTGTTTTGGGCCAGAACTTCATGGTATAAGTTGTCAGTAGTATTTTTCAAGTATCGTCCCATGTAAAAGTAGCTCTAATCGGCCGAATGCGACCCCCGCGTCGCGTCATAACGCCCGTAGTGCGGCCCTGGCGTCACATCACCCGGTAATGTTCACACAGGGACGCATTCGACCTTTCTTCCACCGACTTCTAGTTCTGCATTACCGTGTCGTTTGTTTAACGAACTTCGTTATTAGTGACGTGCCTTGTTAATGTACTTTCGTTGTTTAGGGAATTGAGCTGTTTTTTAAACGCTCGGAAGCTGTTTGGTGCGTTTAGAGACTAATGTTGCGAGTTTAAGTTGGAACTTGATGTAAGTGAGAATTTAGTTTGGCTATTTGGTACATGATTTTAGAGGCTTTTGTATATTACGAAATCCAATGATGATTTTTAATTGGTAGTAGGAAGTAGGGTACTACTGACAATTTATTAAGTACCTTAATTTTGTAATTTTTTTGTCTAACAAAACAATTAAAGTAATCTATTTACACTTCTCTTAAGTCTGATAAATAATTTTTATTAAGACCATGCATACAATATTGTTCAAAAATATCGTGCGATTTCAATGCTTGTAACGGTTAATGGGATATTGCACAAAGTTGAAACTATTAGAATAAATAAAGCAATCCGAGTCCTGCCTGATACATAAATTTCAAGCTGATTTAATATACTGATGTCATATAATGTTTGCTTAAAACCGACCTTTTTTTAATAACGAAGTTTTTCTGTTTTTTTTGTCATCCATATTGCTAAAATTACTCAAAATTAAAAACCACGTATTTGCGTGTTGTTTGTTATCCATAATCCATGTTGCCATTGCTTTCAATAACGATTTGTTTATTACTAAGATAAAAACCTCATTCAAAAGAATGCAAAACAAAAAGTAACAAAACTCCAAGAAGTATTCCTCAACTTCAAAAACCTTAACAAACCTCAACAACATCAAATTGATGTCGTCGAATGACGTGAACAAAGCCACCCTTAGGCCCACAATAACCTTACATTAATTACGCAAAGAACCGCTGACAGTGGCACATAAAAATCCGGGGAAACAAAAAATGCAAACAGAAATCTGCAGATTTCCTCTTCCCTCTTTCCTTTGAGGACAAAACCCTCGCCCCGTCTAGAACGTAACGAAGCGCGAGTGAGACCACTCGCGGAATGCAGAGCGTGGGGTATGCACTGCGAAATGTATGGGAACAAAATCCGCGCTTTTATGTAGAAAGAAAGTTTTATTCTATTAAAAGCCTGAGATTCAAAATGAAAACAAACTTGATAAAAATCACCTGTAAAAAAACGTCCTAACCGAATGAGCACCCACCGAATGAACGTTAGGCTGCTCTTTTAAGTTAGCTGTATGCAATTTAGGATTTGTAGGTACGTTTGAATTTGCAAATAAAAGATTTTAGCTGCACAATTTAATTTAGAAAGATTGAATTGTAAATTTTTTAAAGAGACTGTAGATCTAGATTTTATATTTTATAGTAAATTTCACGTCTACTGAAGACGTCATCAAAAACATTTTTTAGCTAGTTGAACATGAGTTTTTCGCGTTTGGCCTCATATCAAAACATGACAACATGATTTAAGAAAACCATAGCACCATAACATGTCACAGCCAGGAGAAATAATTATCTAGAAGAAATCAATATATCTGATTAAAAAAAAAGAAACCGTGGTATTTATATTTATTGGCAAACGTAACTTAATTTTAAACTTTTTGTTAATTTGGATTTAAGTTGCAAATAAAATAACTACATATAAGCGATTTGGGTGACAACCCAGATTATGCCAGTACACCCATCATTGCTGTGGTAACTTGAATTCAGTGATGGAGGCATTTTCCCTGCAGTGGGATAATAATAGGCTGTAGGGGTGACAACCCTGCAAAAATATTATACCTCTTTTGCTCCTTCAGTTGAGATGAGAGTCTTGGTCTACATCAACTAAAAATATTATCTACTGTAGGAGATGAAGGAATGACCACCTCAGCGTGGCTATATAAGCCGGAGCGTGCCAGTGCTCGCCCCAACTGGCCCCGATCACGCCCGCTAGTATGGGCCCCGGTGCGAGCGAGCCTGAGTCTTCGCTTTGCGAAGCCTCACCCTCGGCCGCACCGGAGTACCGCTAGCATGGCGGACCTAGGCTGAGCGCCTTCAGCGCTCGCCACACTCTGCCCGGTTTAACTGATTAAAGCCTCCCATATGGGGTTTCAGTGATAGGTCCGTCAAAAAAAAAAAAAAAGCTCGCCCCATTTCGCCGCCAGCCGTCGTCGCGTTCGGAGCTCTATTAATTTGCAAAGTTTGCGTCTCGTTGCTAACCTAATTATTTTTCGTGATTTTGTTAATACCTTTCCTGTTGATTAAAATATTTTAGCCGTCATTTTTGTCTTTTAAAAAAATAATCTCCTTCGGCATTCACAAGATCAGAAGTGGGATAGGATCAACGTGATTCTATCCTGCTCGTTATCCTGATACTGTGTCTACCGGCGCGAAAGTTTTAAAAAGGGAAAAATGTCTTCCCGTGATTATCGTGAACGCGAGCGCCGTAGAAGTCGTTATAGTGAAGATATGCGACGTAGTAGGTACCGCGATCGTACCCCGGATGATGTGAACCGTGATATGGACGCGATGCTAGCTCGTCTTAGGAAGTTAGAAAATACAGTAGCTGGGCGTAATTCGACGCCACCAGTGCATCGTAATAACCGGTCGCCGTCTCCTAGACGCCGTAAGTCACGTAGACGCGTTAGATCACCATCGCGTGATAGGTCTGTATCTTCGACACGACGGACGGTACGATCGACATACACGCCGCCGCTGCTGGCACCGCCGCAGCCGCCTAGCGCCGCGCCGCCGCCGAGCGCCGCGCGCACGCCGAGCGCTGCGCCTACGCCGGGTGCCGATACAGAGTGTGTCGCCAGCGAGGTTAACGCGCCGTCGACTATCACGGATCGCATTGTGGACGCGATCCGCTCAATCAACACGGTGGTAAGATCGAGCCAACATTATTATATTTCAAACTTTGACCCGAATTTGCATAATATTGAAGATTGGTGTAAAGAAGTTGACCGCGCTAAATCTTTAAATAACTGGAGTGATTTCGAGTGTCTTTCTCGTATAGGGAACTGTTTAAAAGGGAACGCGAAAACGTGGTTAAACGAGTGGGTAACGACCGAGCGTAGTTGGACTAGTTTTAAAAAGGAATTTAAGCCTTTATGCCCAAAAACACCGGACATAGCTAACATACTTTTTGAAGTTATGAACACGAACTCTGACAATTATTCAACATATGCTGACTATGCTCGTCGTTCACTGCTTCGTTTACGTATTGTGCGCGGACTCAGTGACGAGTTGATATCGGCGATAGTTATTCGCGGAATAACTGACCCACAAATAAAGGCGTCCGCCACAAACGCAAAACTGTTACCTAACGATTTAGTCGAATTTTTCTCAACATATGTGAAGCCTAGCACGTCTAAAGGTAGTTCTACCCGCGTACCAGCTCAAAATACGTCTGTGGCGAAAACTAAAATCGTTTCCAATCTTCCGCCCAGAAAAAGACGTTTTGATGAGGGCAGGTGTTTTTCTTGTGGCCAGTTTGGACACAGACAGGCGAACTGTAATAAGAAGTCCAAAGTTGATACGGATAGTGTTGTTCCTTCAAACGTCACGGATAATACGACCCCTTCGCCTGTCTTTGTCCCGACAAAGCCTAATACTTGTTCGTTTTGCAAAAAGACAGGTCATAAGGTTGAAAATTGTTTTGCCAAACAAAAATCAGAGTCTCGCAATAAAAGTAACGTTAATTTTTGTCGCGAAAATCAACCTACCCGCAATAATGACGTTGTTGTTGCCGTTATTCAAGGCGTGCCCATTGATGTCTTAATTGATAGCGGATCGACGATATCTCTCATCTCCTCGAGTTTACTAAAGCACTTTAACTGCGCGCATAGACCAGCGTTTCGAATACTTAAAGGTCTTGGTAGTCAGGAGATTGAAAGCACGTCATATGTGACCTTGCCTATTGAATTTGACAGTATAACTCTTGAAGTCGATATGTACGTAGTTGCGTCTGAATTTATGAATACGCCGGTAATAGTAGGTACAGATGTACTTAACAGGGAGGGCGTGCAACTTACGAGGGAAAATATTCAACCGGACAGAGTGATGGCAGTTCAATCTGATGTGTCTATTCCGATAAATACCCCACTCGCCGACAACGAGCTGAAACGATTGCTAGCTATAATAAATGAGTTTTCTCAGTTCTTGATTTCCGGCACTGCCACATCTACGGTGAATACGGGCAGTATGGCCATCAGATTGAAAAGCAACACTCCCATCTATTACCGACCGTACCGCCTTTCTTACGCAGAGACACTTAAAGTTCGCGATATAGTTCAGGACCTGGTAAATAAAGGCATCGTTCAGGAATCGGAATCCGATTATGCCAGCCCGATTCTCCTTGTAAAAAAGAAAGACGGTACCGATCGTATGTGCGTCGACTATCGCAAGTTAAATGATGTGACAGTTAAAGACCGATTTCCGTTACCGCGAATCGATGATCACATTGACCGATTGGGGCGAAACAAGTTCTTCACGAGCCTAGATATGGCGACAGGATTTCTTTAGATCCCTATGGAAAAAGAGTCCGTTCCTCTTACTGCTTTCGTTACGCCTGAGGGGCACTACGAATATTTGAAAATGCCGTACGGTCTCGCGAATGCACCGGTTATTTATCAGCGAATCATTACGAAGACTCTCCGGGAGCATATAGAATCTGGTGAAATCCTCGTCTACATTGATGACGTCTTAATTATAAGTCAGACAGTTGACAGGGGGCTAGTTTTGTTGCGGGATGTACTTAAAACCCTAACTGACGCGGGGTTTTCGATAAATTTAAAGAAATGCTCTTTTCTATCGCCTTTGATCGAGTATTTGGGCCGAAATATTAGCGAGGGTCAGGTGAGGCCGAGCAGTGATAAGGTTAGGGCATTAACTGACTCGGAGGAACTGAAAAACGTTAAACAGGTACGTCAGTTCATGGGCCTAGCTAGTTATTTCCGGCGGTACATCCCTGGTTTTGCCCAGAAAACAGCTTGTATAGCAGCCTTGACTCGCAAGGGCGTGCCGTTTAATTGGGGGGCGGAACAACAGGCTGCTCGCAAAGAAATTATTGATTGCCTAACCAGCGAACCTGTGCTTGCGGTTTACGACCCTTCGCTGCCGATTGAAGTGCATACCGATGCAAGTTCTATCGGTTACGGGGCCGTACTTCTGCAGGCACACGAGGATGGTCACAAAAGAGTGGTTGCTTACTATAGTAAGCTAACACAGGGAGCTGAAAGTAAGTATCACTCGTATGAACTGGAGACCCTTGCGGTAGTGAAGGCTCTGCAGCATTTCAGGCATTATCTTGTGGGTGTGCGCTTTACCATAGTCACTGATTGTAACGCGCTAAAGCTTACGCAGCGAAAAAAAGATTTATTACCCAGAGTGGCTCGGTGGTGGGTATACCTACAGGATTTTGATTTTGACCTGAACTACCGAAAGGGCTCACAAATGTCGCACGCCGACTACTTGAGTTGGAATCCTGTCAATGTGTGCACGGTTCAGAAGCCACTGAACTGGGCCCAGATTGCTCAGGCTTCTGATGAAGAGACCCGGTCTCTGATTCAAAAATTAAATGACGGCCAATTAGACGCAAGCCGATATGTTGTCAAAAACGACCTTCTCTACTTTCGACACACGCCTACAGGCGAACCCTCCAAACTTCTATGTTTTATCCCTAAAGGGCATAGGTTCAGCCTTCTTCGTGTATTTCACGATGAGCACGAACATCCTGGGGTTGATAAGACGGCTGATTTGATCACGAAACATTTTTGGTTTCCGAGCTTACGCAATTTCGTTCAAAAATATATCGCGCACTGTGTTGTGTGTATTTCCCACAAAAAGGTACCACGGGCTCCCCTGCAACCTATCCATTCCTGGGAAAAACCAGATTTGCCATTCGAGACTGTCCATATGGACGCTTTAGGGCCTCTTCCCGAAGTAGACGGGTATCGGTAAGTCCTTATCGTTGTTGACGCTTTTTCCAAGTTTACCCTGCTTTACCCTATGTATCGGCAGGATGCCAACGAACTTAAACATCATGTCACTAATGCTATTTCACAGTTTGGTACCCCTAAGTTAATTGTTGCCGACAGAGGTCGCATGTTCCAAAGTGCAGAATTTCTAGACTGGGTTAAAGATATGGGTTGTGAGGTGCATCTAATCACACCTGGGATGCACCAGTCTAACGGTCAGGTAGAGCGTTACTGCAGGACCGTACTGAACATGATTCGCATCGAAGCGAACTACCGGCAGCAAAGGTGGCCGAGCATCATTTGGAAGCTCCAGTTGTTCCTGAACATCACCCGACATAGGACGACGCAACACTCCGCACTCAATCTGCTGGTGGGGATAGACGCAGCCACGCCACTCATACGAAGCTTGGTACGCGACGTGGCGCTCGAAGGCTCCAACCCAAACATTTACGTGAGATGAGTCGCCAAAGGACTTCGGAGCGGCTCAGGCGCAATCAGCAGACCCAAGACGCCTATGTCAACCAGGGGAGAAAGTCTCCTCGGGTTTTTGAACTTAACTCTCTTGTTTTTGTTAAGAAGCAAGCGCAGGCAACGGGGAAGCTGGACTCCGGTATGCGTGGGCCTTACCGTGTGACGAAAATTCTCCCGCACGGACGTTACGAGCTGCAACTTCTGGCTGGGTCCTACGGGAAGTCGACCCAAGCAGCGGCCGAGTACATGGTCCCGTGGCGCGGAGAATGGACCCCTGATGTGTGTGCTGCTTACTTTGAGGGTGAGTAGCCTAACTCCAGAAATAGCTAACGTCGTGCTTCCTTTCTGGTTAGTTGATTGTTCGGTAATGCTAACGTCGTGCCTCTTACCTGACAATTTGTTCATAGACAAGCTAACGTCGTGCCTCTGTCTTGTGAGGGCTGAGTTACGCCAACGTCGTGCCTATGACTTATGCCATGATTGAGTTATGCTAACGTCGAGCCTATGACTCATGTTTTTGCTTTGATTAAGTTACGCTAACGTCGTGCCTATGGCTTAATCCAAATCTTGCGATACTAAACATCTTGTCTATTTAACGGACGCGTTTTATACATGCGATGTTTAGTGTTGTACAATACTTCTGTGCTACTGTATGAGTAATGGTTTGCTATTTTCATGTACATAGATGCAGACATTGAAGACGGGGGTCTTGGTGCCAGCCCCGAACAGCTTCATGGTGTGGGCGAGACGAAGCCAGAGGCGCCTTCTGTTCAAACTCAAGAGTTGCCTTCGGATGACGGGCAGCAGCCGTCCACAAGTGGTCTCCAGCAGCGTGCGTGTGCACCTACCGCGCACCCGGTGGAAGATACTGAAGACAGCTGCCTGCCTGCCGCCAAGCCTAAGCAAGGGCTGTCTATGCCCCTGCTGGACTAGAAGAAGAGGACACAAAAGGAACCCTAGGACGGTCTCCTGTCAGGAGAGGCCGTGTAGGAAGCTGTAACGGCCTTCTGCCACAGCATAGGTCCTTTAAAAAAAAAAAAAAAAAAAAAATGAAGGAATGACCACCTCAGCGTGGCTATATAAGCCGGAGCGTGCCAGTGCTCGCCCCATTTCGCCGCCAGCCGTCGTCGCGTTCGGAGCTCTCTTAATTTGCATAGTTTGCGTCTCGTTGCTAACCTAATTATTTTTCGTGATTTTGTTAATACCTTTCCTGTTGATTAAAATATTTTAGCCGTCATTTTTGTCTTTTAAAAAAATAATCTACTTCGGCATTCACAAGACTACGTATAAGTGCAACCAGAACTTGCTTATTATGTAACAGTTGGAAAAATCTGTTTATAACTAGGTACCTATTTGAATATGTCAAAAATACTACAATGCGTAGAGGTAAGTAATATGGAACAATTGCAGGCGCGCTCACAATGCAATCCAGTGTGTTTCCATCAAGTAGTTTACCATATCTACAGCAATTTTCCCTAGGCGGCGATAGCTCAGCGGTTGTTGACCTCTTAGACAATACAAGCTAAGATCTACGGGTTCACTTGACTTGAAGGATTACTGTTGTTAGTGGAAATAAATCTTTGTTTAAAATTTACAACTTTTAAATTTCACTGCAACATTCACTGGTTGCACTTTTGGACTTAGTGGCGAGGAAAGAACTGGTTCTTAATTGGCTGTGTATATTCTTGTTTTGGAAGTAAATACCAATCTTGTACGATGCTAATAATGGTATTGAAATAAGTAGAAATGTCAAAATAGTTATAATTTTTTCAATAATCATTTCGATTTCTTTTCATCTTAACTGACTGTTAAATATTCGTACAAATACTCGTAATTTAACAAACGATTAAGCTAAATGGTATCCAAATTGCACGTGCACGCCATCCATGCCAATAAGCACTGCTTACTCTGCCTACTACGTCGAATTAAATAAAATACCGATACCTATATTACTTCTTTAAGTTTTTTAAAAATAATGAGCTGCATATCCTGCCCAGATTTGCTGTGCACGCCCCTGCGTACTAATACATGTTATCAAGATGTTTTTTTTTTTTTAAATTTTATGTCACAAACGAGTTTGCTGGGTTCTGTCACTGAACAAGTAACCACTGGTTCTGCCCTGGTCGACATTTTAAGAAAATGGCAACTGATCAAGTCTTTTGGCACCAAAGATTTACCTTTCTGTCTTTAGTCCTTTGCAAAAATATCTGATTTTGACATTGAGTTTATGGTTGCGATATTTTTATTTTTATTCGCTTACTTACAATGTTTTTGAATCAAAATGCTTTAAAACTTCCAAAAGATATTTTACAAATTCAAGTAGTGAGACGTCTTCATAAAGTAGTAACAATAATACTCGTTACTTACAAGGAAAATAAGTGAAGGTGATAGTAATATTTTAGACATTATTGTTATTTTATTTAGTTCTTCAAATTGTTTTCAAACCAATTTCAAAAAACAATCTCCTTAAAAAAACGGTAGGACTTGTACCCACAAACTTTCGCATAATGGGCGATTGCTCTAACCAGTTGAGCTAGCAAGGCAATGTCTGTCTCGACAAATTTATTCAAGGCTTTACGCCGTTAGCCAGCAAAGTTTCATCCATGTGTTCGTTTTGTACACCATACAACATCCGACAGAAATATTTATACAAATGTTTTACGATAAGAATGTTAAAGGTCCAAGTCTCACCTAAGTAATTCGAAAAAAAATTAACAATGAATTGTATTTTCAATTTATTTAGTTGATGTATTAATTTTTTCATTAATATTTAAAATTGTGATTACCATAACGTTTGAAATTGTGTTTATTGATAGATCAGCAAAATATTTATAAGCCATACTTACTTTAATTTTAAAACTAAATTTACCGCGTTTTATTACAGTAATAGACAAGTGTTAAATACCGGTTTAAATACCGGGCCAAGATCACGGGGTCCCAGGTTCGAATTCCGGGTCGGAAAACACTATAATATGGAAAAATAAAATGTAATTTAAGATTAGACGTATATAATTTTCCTTAACTGCCTGTAAAAAAGTTCTTGTTTTTTTCATCTAGTACAGACAACGCGACGGCAGGTCAACCTACCCAAAAAGTTAAAAGTGATTGAATTTTTTTTCATGTTAAAGTCCCTAAATAATAAATAAAAGAATAAAAAAAACTTGAAGTCCAACAAGAAGAGATCAATATCAATTGAGAAAATTTGACGTTTTGTGGAAGGTTGACGTGCAGTTGTCTGTACATTACATATAAGCGAAGCCAGGGTAGGTCACTAGTATTATTATTAGCTCTATGACATCGTTGAGCGTTGCTATCGTACGTGATGTAAGTTCAGACATTATTCTCATTATTTAACAAGCACAAAGCATCTTGATTCCAATTAGCAATATGCTTACTCCCGAGTATAGCTTAATGAGGTGCCAGGTCACTCAAATGTCAGTTATGTCACTGCTCCTGTCACCTTGTAGGTGACTAGTTTGACATGGATGTATATTTACGGGCGTTGTAAGTAAACTTTAAAGCTAGCTCGAAGCTTTGAAAAATGTTCTCGTCCAAATTACTTCAATGACTTAAAACGAATTTCTTTGACCAGTGCGTGTTGCAAGTGATGAGAAACCGAAACGTGTTCGCCCAATATGGGTTTCATAAATAGGCTCAAGATCGCATAGTGGGTTATAAACAGAACTATGTTTGGTATTTCCCAGCGCGACAGAAACAGAAATTGGGATATTCGTAGGAGAACTAAGATAACCGACTTCGCCTGAACAGTATTGTGAAGATAAAGCGGTAGTGGGCAAGACACAAGGTAAAAAGAACGGATGGCCGTCGAGGTGGAATGGTTCTGGAATGGCAAACGCGCAAAGGTCGATGGTCAGTAGGCTTCCCACCAGGTAGGACCTTCGCCAAATCGTCGATACACCTGAACGGGGGCGATACCCACATATCACCGTCCAATGCGTGGTCGCCATTACACACTTCCGATTGTTTGGAAGAGTGGAATAAATTGTCAAAGATTTTAGTCAAAAGAGCTTTATAACTGTACACGTCACATGAGTAACAAAGCTAAAACAACAGGGACCTCTGAAGCCGTTTGTCAGGTACGTGGTTCGAAAACATTTCTCTGGTACGTGCGGTACTGTAGCGGCGTCTTTTGTTTTATGGCTTTGCTTTCTACAAAGTTCGATTTTATGGTAAGTAAGTATATGAATTTTACAGTTTTTGCTACTAAAATTACATTACAATGCACGTTTTATGTAAGGTAATGTAAAAATTGAGTTGCCAGATTCCACCCAAAGAACATCCTTACTAATATTATGAATGTAAGTTTCTTTGTTACGCTTTCAAGCAAAAATTACCTAACCGATAATCATGAAACTTTGTACACATATTTTTGAAGATATTAGAAGTAATATAGGCCATTTGATATCGCACTGTTGGTATTGATTTTTTATAAGTGGTTACCGGTACAAAAATTATTCAATAATCTATTGTTTTCTTGAATTTACACAAACACATTACATTTTCATTGTAATGAAAGTGACATTTTCGGGTATCTCAGCATTTAATAGTGTTTCACATTCCGACGTTTCGACGTGTAAAATTAATCTTATTTAAATCTTAGGCATCACATAAATTTCCATATACATTTGAATTGACTCAACAGTGTTACAAGGTCCAAAGAGACATGCAGAGTTTTGCATTCGCATTCACAATAAGTACGGATTTCTAATATAAAAAAAACATTTAAGACAGACAATAGCCCATCTCTATTTAAACCAAACCGTTTAAAACAAAAATGTAGTCTCAACTCTCAAGACATCGTTTAAAGCTCCAAGGACAGTCAAAGCCTGGTCATTAACACATGGCTCTGGAACTGCAGTACGGCACAATCTATGTACAGATAAAAAAAATCATCCAAGCAAAAGTACAAATTTGTTCAGCCACAGTCAATACAACACATCTCAATTCAGACAAATACGGTCTCAAGACACCGTTTGAAGCCCCGAGGACAGAACCCTGGTCATAATCACGTGGCTCTTGGAACTGCAGTGAGGCATCAGTATGCAGCGAGAGGTCGACCTGCAGAGGTCCCAGTCTCACTCCTTTTACATGTAGTTTGTTGTATAAAACTTTAACTGGGCGTAAATTCGTTGAGCGGAACGAGCTGGGAAGGGTGACCATGATGGCTGATGGTTGTATACTTTCGGATTGGATGTGAAATTTCTGATCGATAAATATTTGAGCACCATGACCGTTTTGGGCACCATACCTAGAGCTGATATCTTGTTTTTTTTTTTAGTGGTTTTATTAGTTATTATACTTAGTTTTTTTCTTTCCTTCCTATTATGGTTAAGGTTATACATAAAATTTTTGTGAAATTTGAATTTAAACAAAAAAATGAAATGACATCGAATGTAATATAAAAATATTTGATACCAGCTTCTTAGTTTAAAATGTGAATCATCATCATCAAAACAAACGTTGAATCACAAACACAAAATAATCACCCAAAAGCGTTCATGATGCTTGATAATTGTCATTAGAATTAGTGGCTTTTTATAAGCTTTATATCAATTCATCTAGATTAATTAAAGTGTTTTAAATAAATAAATAAATAAATAAATAGTAGTTTTTTTATTAAGGCTGTCAAATAATTTTTTCTACCCTTTGAGTTATTTTAACAAATTTAAATTGGTTTTAAGGATGTACAAATCGAATCGAAAAATTTAACCTAAGCTACGAATTGACAACGATGGTTGTAAAAAAAAACGCTGTCATATTGATTACTCAAGTCCCGTTTTTATCTTCGCCAACTTAAACATCCTATACTGCACTGCAGTGTACAGCTGACTGTTCGAACCATTTCAATTTGAATACTGCACGAACTTGAAACTGAGGGGAGTGTCTTTAAAAATGTATGCGAGTATCCTTTGCCGGACTCCTGTAAGGCAGCGAGGAATGTGCTGAATATGTTTAATGAAATCTCTTTTCCTCAAGAGACAGATGCTGAAAAGCGCAGAGAAATCACTTTTAAACCGACGTAAGGGAGATGCTCAATTTGATGCGGACTTTTAGTAATGTTTATATCGAATAATCACGTTTGCTTTTACGGGTTCGATTTGAGATTTTTGATGGAGGAAATAATTCTACGTATTGTTTTGTACTAAAAAAAACTAATTTATCGTCATTTTTTATCATCATCTCAGGTAAAGGACGCCCAAGCTCCTAGGCTAGGCCTCCTGCCAAACGGTTCCGTATCACCCGCATTCAACAGCTTTACCAGATCTTCGGTTCACCTGGTTACCTAAAGAACGTCATCTGATACACAGTTGCCTTTCCAAACCTTTCTACCCAAGCCGCCATCGGTTTTTTTTAACTTAGCCTGTGTATTTATTTAAAACGATTATAAAGTGTAATTGTCAATCTCGTTAAATTTAATTCTCAAAAGTAAGATGCAGATAATTTATGAGCTAAATTAGTCGACATTTCTTTAAAAGTATTTGACGACCTCCGTGGCGAAGTGGCGTTCACAACGGATTGCAAGGAATCGCCTGCTCCAAGGTGCCGAGTTCGATTCCCGTACTGGTCACAGAAGAAAACATTTTTTTTACATTTTTCTTGGTCTGGGCGTTTGTGGTACCATTGATGTTTTAGAAATGGATTACTAATGTTTGGCCAAAAAACGTTTCCCAAAATATCATATCACAAACTATTTTACGCAAATTTTCATTTGGAAAAAAAGCATTTGTCAAAACAACTTAACGCAACTTTTTAATTAGCAAATCTCTTTTTTGGCAAATTATTGTTTAACAAATAATTGTTTGGTCATGTTTCATTTTACCAAATATAATTTAATCAAATGTTTCATTCAACATACTCTTCCCAAAATATTGTGTTTATATCAGAATAATGTTTGAATCTAACCAAAATTTTTTGGTCCCTTCTGAATTCCGCAATACGAGCGCTTTGAAACCACCTTCAAATCAGAACAATGTATGGGATTTTGTCCACATTTATTTATTATTTATCATTTATTAGTACCTACCTACCTTTAGTGAAAACCTATCACCTTTTGTGATAATAAGGCAACTTCACTTGTGCTATATCCAAGCAACTTTCTTCATGTTTTAACAACGTTTTGTTTGAGCTCAATCTTCAGCCACCCAAATGAACGCTTTTTATTATTCCCTGTTCCTATCAAATGATCAAAATTTCAACGAGAACGAAGTCGCAGGCAATAACTAGTATATCGCACACATATTTTATCAGAACAGATGTAATTCAGAAATATGCTAACTTGAGTTAAAAATCACATACATATTCAAGTATTGAAATGTTCTTTAAAAACCACATTGATCATCAAATATAAATTTCTTATTAAGTTCTTCTTCTTTTATACTGTGTTTCTATTTAGTAGTTAGTTGGAAAAATAAGTAAAATTGTTGACGTGTCTAAAAGTACCTACACTTTTGAGTTATATCCATTTTAATTTAGGAATGTGAATAATAATTTTCTTAAAGTTATTTAAAATCATCGTGTTCTAAAAACTAATATCTTTTATAAAATAAATTTGATTTTCAGAAGCAAATAAACTGCACTTTATTACTGACTAGCTGTTCCCCGCGACTTCATACGCGTCAATTTCAGTTATTAAAATCGCGATTATTTTTTCAACATTTTTCACTGATGCTTCGCTGCTACTGGTCGCAGCGTGATGTTATATAGCCTAAAGCCTTCCTCGAGGCATGGACTATCCAACACAAAAATAATTTTTCAATTCGAACCAGTACTTCCAGAGATTAGCGCGTTCAAACAAACAAACAAACAAACAAACTCTTCAGCTTTATAATATTAGTATAGATTACTCAGAAACCTTTAGTCGATTATTTGATTCATAACTTTTACCTCGAAAACTGAAGTCAAACAGTTTTTGATTAAAGTTATTTTGAGCGTAATTTTATGCGTATTTTTCAGTTTTAGTATAAACAAAATTTCACTGAATCATTTAGTGTTTGACTATAATAATAAAATATCAAAAAACCCTTAATATAAATTCGTAGAATGCTTCTCTGTAAGAGTTATTAGGTATCAATATTTTATAGTAGGTAATCTAATATGGAAAAAAAATTATGTTTCTAAAATAATTCCTACGCATTATAATTTTATTTATTGTGTAAATATTGCTTACATTTTACGACTTTGTCTGATGTTAACGGTTTAATGCCAATTAGTTTTTTTTTCCTTAAACATACATGAAGTTTAGAAAGACAGGTTACAAAAAACACATGTGTTGAACAGATCAAAATTAATTAAATTGTACACAATTTGTGTAGTGTAGTGCCGGCACGTCAAAAAATAGCACCACTCCCATTCTTACTGTGGGTATCGTATGAAGTGGCTAAAAAGATCTGCCAGAATGATACTGGTAGCAGCAGCAGCTTCTTGCCTGAACCGTTGGCTAAACTGTAGTCAACAACCCGCCTTTCAAGCGCCTTTTTGGCGTGATTTGTGACTAGCAATAGACTAGACTGACGGCTAACAGATCCCTCTACGGTGGTAGGTTTCGTAAGAGGCTGCCTGGATGATACCACCCTCCTGCCAGAGTCCAGCGCCAAACAGTTTTTCTGTGTTCCGCTGGTGTGTGGGAGAACCAGTGTCACTTTCTGGGTAAGCTCGCTCCATCTTAGGCTTTTTATTAACCGTAGAGTGAAGTATGTAGTCAAGAGCAAGCCCATTGATTTAAAAAAAAGGACCGGTAGTGATGATACTGAGTCGATGATAAATGCTCGTCACGTATTGACTCAAAATAATTCATCATGACGTCATTTATTTTGTGTATAATTTAAAATTATGCACTCTGTATAATCTAAGAAAACGTTTTAAAACAGATCCAGGGGTAACTTGTTTGATCTCACATTAATCGGCCTTTCAAGTTTGTTTTTAGTTAACAGTTCGAAAGTCCATTTAAAACTTCAACTTTTTCTTGGAAGCTGGAGTCGGCAATCTTTAATTGGCGCTACCCCTAATAGAGTTGGGTTTCAATTAAAAGTAAGTAATCGTGAATGAGTTGGAAATTAAAAGGCTCTGAGGTTTCTGCGGTCAGTTTTTCTATTGTTTGAACGTAATGGCATTAATCCTGATGATAAACATAATAAATACAATAACATAGGTAATAACATTTCATGATACATGCATCTGACTAAAAGTACTTGCACCTTAAGGTAACAAATGAATACAAACAACGTGTTCCTTTTGATGAACTCTAAGGTTATGTTCTAAAGGTAAAAATAATATAAAATGCCTCAGAACATGTGGTTCTAAAGTCAATAGTTTCGAATATTACATCAATTTTAGCTAAATTTGTTAAAAAATGTAACCAGTATAGCGAATCCTTAGTTTTGCGAGACGTTGGCAAACTTACACTAAAGTGTAGTAGTAAAGTAGCGGGAGAGCGTAACTTGCAAAAACATTGACGTGTGTGGGTGCTTCATTGATAAGTGGGTACGAGTAAATCGTTTTCATTCAAAAGTTCATTCATAAAAAGGTAAGGGTGTTTTACATAAATGGTCATGACTTTTTAAAATTATTTTGTATGAAAAAATTAAACAAAAAAAAAATATTTAAAAATAATTAGTATTAAATTTGATACTTTACCATGGTCTTTTTAATACCCTAGAGGGATGTCAAAAGGATCACGTTGTATATAGGTACATATTGATTGCTTTTTAGTATTTTAAGTAGTTTTTTTAAGCATTTCTTTTTTTTTTTTCATATTAAGTCTGATTACTATAATCTGCGACTGTTTAGTCAAGGTTACCTATTGGCTATTAGGTACTGTGGTAACTTGAATTTAATGGTGGAAGCCTTTGCACTGCAAATACTGCATTGGAATGATATAGTATAGGCCGTTGCTTGATTACTTCACTTTAAGATGAATTATTTATTTCCAATGACTTATTAAAATTAATAATATAAGGTAAGAAACCTATACAAGAATTTAATACATTCCGTATTAAGGAAAGTATGAAATTCTCCTGATCAAAAATAAAGGGAAATGAGTTTATAACTAACCGGGAAGTCAGTGAACATACATAAAAGAAATATCGGTTAGTTAAACCGAATTCGGTTGAATTTAGGCAAAAAGATTGATCAAAAGATGAAATAGCATAATATGAGCTACTACTTTTTCATTATAAATTAAAGTTATTTCCGATTCAAAATATGGAATTCCTTATTGGATATGCGTATGAAATGGCAAGCAACAGCTATTTATTATTTAAAAAGAATAGTAAACAACTCCATAACACATCCCACATCGCACACGAGAAACTTTGCGCTCGGTTAAAATTTAAAAACAAATAGTGATATAATTTAAGTTCAAAATGGCGGACTTAACCGAAGTCCGACTGCGCCAGCCAGCTGCGGTTAGAACTTTGCAAGTTCGACTTTATAATAATTAACTCTAAAACTTCTGCATATAAAGCTGCATTGTAACGTTCTGAGCTAGGTATTGTAATTGTCCTCCTCTTGTAAGTTTAGCCTAAATCCGTGCTAATATAATATAAATACAATGCGAAAGTAGTTTATAAACCCTGTGTTAGTTATGTGAACGGAACTGCACGTGGAATTTATTCTCCTGAACGTTTGACTATCTTTCAAGGATACCTGGCGTGAGTTTCTAGGCCGTCTAAGTTTTTCCGTCTTCATCTTGTGGCATAATCCGGGACCAACGGCTTAGGGTGCATTCCAAAGCACTACTATAAAGATCTTTGTTTTTTGAGTTTGGACTCTGGGTTTGTAGATCTTGTCCGGGGCTAGCGGTCCCTACTCACTTAAACAACCTCCATGTCCTCTGGTGCCATTCAGCGAGTCGGAACTACGAGTTAACGACCCGGGTGTTGTTACCCCGGGCAATCATCCCCAGTTTCACCTCTGGCTGTGGCTTGCTTACCACTGGTTTTAAGGAGAAGCTTTCCCCCGGTCTCCAGCAAACGGTGCGCGAAGACACGCGCAATAGCGTTACAGGCCTGTCTTAACCGGCAACCGATAAGCCGGCATATATAGCATGAGGCCTAGTGAGGAGGGGCATGTGCAGGGCGAAGAGCCTTCTGCAGCGCCCGAGGCGTCATCTAGGGGCTTCAGTCAAGGCCTCTCACTTGCTTTCTGCTGCTTCCTTCTGAAACATGAACATCTCGCAGATAGAGAGTAGGTACCGCTTGCTACTTCTCCTCATTCTCTACCATCTATGTAACCACTGTCACTAAGCATAAATCCTATATCCATCTTATATCACAGCGGCTGAAACACGGCACTTCCTCGCTTAGGCCAGGCATATCGCGAACTGCGCGGTGACATCGTAATTAAGGCACGAAGAAGACTCTTCTCGGACGATGTAACATATGTAGTCCCCGAAACAGCCATGACTAACTTGTACGCCCGTATTATCCAATGCGATATTATGGGTGATATTGTCACAACAGTTCGCAAACTGAACCGCGAATACGGGACGAACCATTTCGTGTTAAGCGTACTGCTGCATCACTACACCAACTGGGTCATATACATTTTAAGGCTAATGAACTTGGAAATAATAATGTCACTGTCACATTTTATAGTGCGTTTAGGCAATTAACCCAAGTCCGCTCGGGTCACACTCACCATGCATTAGAGATAAAAGCTTTTGTCTGTATGTGTCATATGAAATAATACTCTAGAGAATTAACACTAGCACAGCAGAGTTTTTAAATGCAAACAATAGGCTTTATACTAGGACACCTTATGTGGTTGTAATAGATATGACTTTGCAACAAAAACAGTCTGTTGTAATGGCAGTATTAAGCGTAATTTAGTTATCTAAATAAAATTTTGCCTTTAGAATGTCTGTGAGAAATTTAATATGTTTCCACTAAGTTGAAGAGTTCGATGATTTTTCATCCGCCGGAAAAAATGGCGTCATTTCGTCATATTCTTTTTTGTGTAGGTGTAATAGCTACGCGTTACTTTGAAGGTAAAAAAAAAATCTGCTATTAGTATTTGTAAAGAAAATTTTACCAAAAACTAACCATGGTTGACATCACAAAGCAAAAATCCAAAAGTGCCTACAAAAAAAATTAAGACCATGAGATTGAAAACTTAAGCTTTGTTGACAACAATTTGTACAATTTTTTTTTATATAATATTATTTATAATACTAAGATTTTTGATTAACATGTAGTCGGTAACTCGTGCACAGAAATGGTAGTCTGCGCATCGGCGTGGTTCGGGCGCCCGAGTCCGGGCGGGGCACAGCCCTTAAATGGAAGTATAAAGGCGCCCTTAGTCCGTGTTTTTATTAATGTATATCACGTTGGAGAACATTTAAAATAAAAATAAATAAGCCAGAACAAAAAAAACAAAATGTTTTTTCCATACCAGTCATTTTAAAATAAAGACGATAGTCCATATCGAAAGCTATAAACAAATATTAAATCCCCTCAATCACATCCGCGAAGTTTTACTGCGCACAAATTTCCGATCCATCCACGACGTCCGCAGTTTATAGCGGCGCGTTTGGCGGCGTGCCAGTGGACTGTTGCCTTTAATTCTGGCTGTCCAATGTGACATGAACACGGTTCTGCTATCAATGATTTATTTGGATATATACATGAAGTTTTTAAACGAAATTTTTAAGGTTTAAAGTCGTTTATTTCTCCTAAAAAACATTATATTATGTAGTTTCATTTAAAATAATGTTTTACATTAAATTATTAAAATTTATCCTAATACCTCTGGTGCGCTATATTTGATGTTCAGTTGGAAATATGATTCTTTAAGAGAAAGGGTTTCGTCATAATCGCCATATTTTATACGCAGTGGAAGGTAAGCTGTATTTATTTAAAACCCAAAAATGACCGCAAATAAGAACTAAAACATGTTTATTCAAATTACCTATATAGCAAAAAAGTCATATAATTTAATATTAAATATTTTTAAACGGCTCTTATTTAACAAGCGAACAAAAATTATTGATGGCAATCGGTAATTAAACGTAAACAAAGTAAAAAGAAAATGCATCAAGAATATTTAACTTCTTTCCAAATTAAAACTGGAAGTAAAATTAACTTCCCATTTTGCAATGTGAATTATAAACCCGAATTGCAATAACTTTTACTGGCATGTTCGTTTGTTTGCCAAAATCCGTGGTAATTTTCCAACATTTCTAGCTAATCTACGGTTTGGTAGCGGCTTACTGCAATATTTTTCGTTCTTAGCCATTTTCTTAGCATTTCCCATTCCGTGATCCACTTAAGTTTCCATTCCCAAAAATTAATCTTCCAATAACGGCCAGGGATTTTTTATAGCTTCGCATTTGGACGCGTGCCAGTGGAGTGTAACCCTAATGGCGGAGACGAAGACCGATGTGCGGTTTTAAAATAAAAATAATATAAAAACATTTGAATTTGGGATTTTAATAAGCTTGTATTTTAAGTAACGTCGTTTTATGAAACCACAACATTGAGTTTATGAATTAGCCGTTTATTGGTTCAGTAAAAAATACATACTTCAGATCAGCAATTGCATTAACCAACAATAATTATAAAAGGTCTTTTCAACAAAAAGATATTTTATTGCAAACTAAATCGATATCAGAATTTTAGAAATGCTTATTTTCTTTACATTATGCTTATTTTCTTGCAATCATTAATAGAGGCTGTTTTCAACTTTCAATCGTACGCAAAGAGGTTAATTTACGACACATTGAATAAATAAAAAAATATAATCTCGATAAAAATAGCGCAAGGAAAAATACAGCTTCAATTTGGAATACCACTGGAAAATCAAGTGACGCGTCACTCCATCACTAGAAACAATATCACGGAACATGTAACATGACTTCGAGTTATTGCGCTTTGTTTCAGTCTAGTAGGCAGTCATGGGACTGAAACTGACTGACAACTATTAAAAAGTCTAGGCTAGAGCTAGCTAATGTGCGAGAGCTGTAGTAAAAGTGAAGTAAATTATGTATAAGTAATCCTAAAATTTTTAAAGAAAGAGTGAATATTTATTTTTATTTATTTATTTAAACTTTTTTGCACAAATTAGTAAAACGTACAAAAGGTGGACTTAATGCCAGATGGCATTCTCTACCAGTTAGACCTTTGGGTCAAACATAAATGTTTTGTAGGCAGTGCGATAGTTAAAACAAAAAAAAACTTTACATTTGATAGAAAAAAAATGAAGATCAGACGGAACTAAAAAAAAAAAACAAAACGCGTAATATAAACTACATATACACAACAGATTACAGATACAGACAGACAGAATGATTACAATAATACAATACTGTGTAATAAAATAAAAAAAATAAAAATAGAACAGATGGCGACGAATTTAGTGAAAGCAGAGTTTATGACGATGATTGCATTTTACGTATGTAATGAGACCTAACATGTTTCCTAAAAGCAAATTTACTAGGCGCTTGTTTAATGCTTTCGGGCAGAGAATTCCAAAGGCGAGTGGCTTTAAGAAGAAAAGAATTTGAGACAAAACCAGTACGGTGAGAATGAGTCGAGCTGAGGAGAAAATTGAGAATGAAGGTAAGAAGGGGAGTTTGGATCGTTTAATATAGCAAAAAGAGTGTATAAAATTCTGACGTCACGCCGAAAAGAGAGAGGAAGCCATTGAAGCTGCACGCGATGCAATAGACTGCTTCTGGGTAAGCTCGCTCCATCATAGGCTTCTTTTTAACCGTAGAGTTAAGTATGTATTCAAGCGCAAGCCCATTGATTAATAAAAAATAGAAATGGCCTAAATCATCTCACTGCGGGGCAAAAGCCTCCATCATTGAATTCAAGTTATGATGGGTACAGGCATAATCACCACGCTTAGAGAACGAGAGAACTGTAGACGGCTGGAAAATAGAATCGGCTAAGTACAAAAACGAAGTCAAAGTCACTAGTATATACTAAGTAATAGATCACTGCTCCGATCTATATTACATAGGCTCCTGCCTATTGCCGATGTCGTGTCATGCGCATTATATTTTTGGTAGCTTATATACTATATACGTAAAAGATATGTTAGGATATGTTTTTCATCCTATATCATTACTAAATTTCCGTATGTTCTTATCAATAAATCTGTGCGTATATAATAACCAACATTAAAACAATTAACACCTCTCCGTTACAATGGGAAGGCACATAAGCCCGCAACATTTCAACCGGAACCAAGTACATTAATTAACAAGGGTCCACGTGCAGCACAGAGAGAACCGCCAGCCCTTTGATAAGTTACCTAATACTTAGTAAATCAGTTATAATATTTAGGTTACAGCACATCGGCCTTTTTCCTATTCTGGAGTACAACATTAGTACACATTGCAACCAGTCCTCAATAAGTTTGGTTTTCCCCACACCTAGCACAGTTTTCTTGTTTACTTTCTGTATCAATATCTGAATCACAAAGTATTGGCTATTCTTCATCCTTAGTCATTTCTGATATCTTATGAACAGCCTTTCGCTTTTTGATACCATAGTTTTACGGTCTCTCTTTTTTTTTAATTTTTAATTTCTCTCTTTAACATTTTTTTGCTGTTCTTTGGCTTTTCTTACCCCTTTGTGAGATTGATATTTAAAGAATACCCACTAGTTTTGCCCGTTTTCTTGTTTCTACAAATTTCTGTGGTATTGGGGAAAGTTCTTTGGATTTGTGATGGTGTAAAATTCTTTATCAAGTTTTTGTGAAATGCCGAGGGTTTTTGATCCAGAATGGATAGTCATTTCCCCATTTTTAACAAAATGAATGGCCACCTTAAGTGATTTTTCTGTTAACGCGCATTGTAACTGCTTTAAAATGGCATCTGCAATAAAATGGTAAGATATGAAACTAAAGATAGGAGACAAAATTTTGAATAAGGCTATCTTTACCAGATTACATGTGGCCATCTCTCCTTGATTGACTGGGAGAGATGGCCATATCAATATAAAATTGAAGGACTACTCATTCATTAAAATTTCGAGGTTATAATGCAACACAACGATCTTACCAAAGAAATAAGACGTGAACCAAAAAAAAAAAAATTTTACTTTTGAAAAGTAATAAACTGGTTTTACTTAGGTACCTACTTTTTGATTTAATTTCAGTATCACTTTGCGCGTGCTGCTAGTAACCTCCGCTGACAGAAGCGAACTAAGTGTAAATTAAGACAATTTAGCGTTTAGTTCCGAAAAAATGGAGCTGGTCATCTCTCCCGTTCGGCCATCTTTCCCGGAATTACCCTAAATGATCTGGCTGATTCATATCACCTGCGGCATAAATGTTACAGTCCCTACGGGCCACTCAACACGCTTGCAGAACCGCACAATATGGCCCGGAGATTGATCAAATACGTTAATAAGTTATTAGTAGTGTAAGCATCGATATATAAGAACAAGATACGAAGTCAATTACAATTAAATTAGTTATTAGTTTTTAAACATGAAAAATCATGTCTTAGGCGGGACTCGAACCTGCATCTCCGCGCATGCCGAGCGCTATTGGTAAAGTGCCGCGCCCGGCATGATATTATAATTGCAATTAAATATATACAGTATGCAGTTAAATTGCTAAAATATCATTTATAGTATTTAAATAACTGTCTCATCTTATCTGACTGTCAAACATCTGTAAAGATGTTTCATTCGGGTCATAAGAGTGCAAACTCTTAACATTTGATAAAACTACGCTGGCTTATAGCAATAAAAATACATGTATCTATCTATGCTAGAAAAATTGGCGCTGTGATGCAGTGTCTCAGCGCGCGGACTAATAGTGTAGCGCCGCACCCCGTAAGCATGGAGATAAGAGTTCGAGTTCAAATTCCGATATTATAATTACAATTTAATTGTTAAAATATCATATTAAATATAATGTACAGTTGCCTATGTGCTTTCTTTATCTGATTTATAGTATCAAACCGTCACAACGCAAACTATCTTTACAAAGTATGAAATCAAACACCTTTTATCTGAAAACATCATAAAATAAACATATAAAAGTGGAGAGTTTTACAGCGTATAAAGCCGGTGTCACACGACACAGCGCCGTGTACTGAGTACTGTAGTAAAGTTTTACGAGCTGTGTGATAATATGATGCTTAGGATAAATATGGAAGCTACTATGGCCAGACAATATCTAAAGATGTGAGTACGGCTTCCGCTATATTATTTACTGCCAGTCTATTTAGATTTTGGTTCTTCTGTCTTTTTAAAAAGAAGGTAAGACACATTAAACCACAGAACATGAAAAAAGGTTATAGTCTAAGATCCCACCATACAACGACCTTCACCGCGCTGGTTATTGGATGCAAAGTATTTTTTATTCGATTAAATATGCGAATAAACAAATTACAAATGGGTTGTGTAAAAAACAGTCCAGAGTATGATTAGTTAACGTTTTTTTTTTTTTTTAAACTTCACTTGTTTGGTTAATAGACAAATTCCATACCAATGGAAAATATAAAGCCCATAGAATATGCAAACGTTAGGTTGACAATTTTTGTCCCGTCACAACCCTTGAGTAGGCAGGTATAAACAAGTAAATCGATACTAGTAACTTGCATCGGTCTATTCAATTAAATAAAGTTAAATGTAAATCAATATTATTCAATTATGAACACGGTGGTATAGGGTTGAATGCGAAAAACCAGACCTGAAATTCGGTTGTCAAATTTTAAAAATTCTACTCTGGACTGTAATTTTTTAGTCAACCCATTTGCTATTATTAATTGGCATATTTAAATTGCATATAAAATACTTTTCATCCAATAACCAGCTCGGTAAAGGTCGTTGTATGGTGGGATCTTATACTATTAGAAAGGAGATGTGGGCGGGGCAGGCGCGCCACAGAGGTTATGAGCAAATGCTTGTGAGTGAGCGCTGTGATTGGTTTCTTTTGACGTCGCGCGACCCTATTGGTCTTCAATAGAATTCGCTTGATTGGCGTTCTTTGAACTGGTTTATGTGCAGCAGGGCGCAAGCGGCAACATCGGTTCTCATACAAATGGCGCACGACAGCCTTACTAACCTTTTTCCACGTTCTGTGAGTGGTGTTTTTCTTTGTATGTACCGTCACCACACGACACACTTCATGCATTTATCCGCAACTAAATTCCTCCAACAAATCCAATTTCGTTCGATCACACTCGTAAAGGAATATCGCCTTACAAGTTTATTAGCCGCCCGCATATTGGTGCGAAACAAAGTCCATTGAGCGTTGTCTGTGTTAAACTGACAAAAACGCAGAAAATTGAACTCTAGCACACTCCAGATATATTGGTTAGGATAGAAAATGTAAAATGTCCCTCCTCCTGTAAGTAATCCCTCCTCCCTTGACTGGGAGGAGGGATTACTTCATTGACCCGTCCAGGAATCGCACCTGGGACCTCAGAGCTGGCGACACCTTGAAACTGGTTTACCACATCACCATAAAGGAAACAAGTCAATCCAATACAACAATTTGAACGAAGATCAGAATTGTCAGTGCAATTGTGTTACACTTGTCTTGACAACGTAATTCACTCTACCTTTGCCTTTTTTTGCTATTGACTACATACTTAACTCTACGGTTAAGAAGAATCCTAAGATGGACTGAGCTTACCCAGAAGCAGCCTATTTACTCTTGCTCTTGCCATGCCACTGCGAAAAAAATAAAAACCAAAACGCACAAACTATCCGAGCACCATGACTACAAAATTACTGTGCTTATATATTATTCACTCACCAATCCCTGCCCTAAACTTGGCACTATCATTATAACTTACTTACCCATCTAAGTTAATGCCAGAACACGACTTTGCACTACCAACAATAAGTTTATATTACCTTTTATTTTCTGTACAAATATGTCCCTAGTGGTGTTAATAATTATTCCTGGCAATGTTTCACCTTGGAAATGGGCTGTATAAGAATCCCACAGGATTACCCGGTCAAGTTACGGAGGTTATAATTTATTTACATTAGGAGATATTACTTCGTTGTCAGGATCGATGGTGAGATTTACCAGTGGGGGGGGATATTTTTGGGGTTCCGTACCACAAGAGTTAAAACCATACCCTATCACAAAGACTCCACTGGCCGTCTGTCTGTCTGTCACTTGGCTGTATCTTAAGGACCGTGATAGCTAGACAAATGATATTTTCAGTGATGATGTATATCTATTGCCGCATTAACAACAAACTCATGACAAATAAAAACAGAATAATATTAATATTTAAGTGGAAGCTCCCATACAATAAACATAATTATTTTGCCGTTTTTTGCTTGATATTAATTGGCAACATACGCTTCAAACTGAACCCTTCGTGCATAAGTGTAACTCACATGCCCGTTTTTTTAAGCAGAAAGGTTATGAGGAAGAGAATTGAAAAATAGGTGTATTTATAATAAATTGCTATCCCGCTGTGCCTGGATCTCCCCTGCAGAGTGTGAAAAAGACAAAAAGCGCAGCTTAGATTTAAAACTCCTATGAAATCAAGAATAAATATTTTATAGATTGATAATTTTTTCGGTCTCCTTACAAAGCTTTTGAATTTCTTGTTATTTTTATGTATTATAAATTATAATAATATATAGTATTTTAGTTAATATATTTTCTGGATGTTTTAATGCAGCGAAGTGATCTAGTAAGGCATATTACTAATGTATGTACCTATGTGTTAGTGTCGTTGATTCACGCGCCAGCTTGTGAAAAACTGACACCAGATTATTAGAGTTGTTTGATTCGGGATTTATACCATGTACCTTATTTATTATGAGTTTCCGATATTTCGGCACTGTTGCAAGCGTCATGATCACGGGAGAACTCATATTATTGTTGAAAAAATATTTTACGGCAAGAAGATGTGGTCTAGTGGCTTAAATACTGGGCCAAGATCTGGGAGTCCTAGGTTCAACAATCCTTAGGTCAGGTCAAGGGAATCGAATTTTTAAACATCGCTCGGGCATTTGGTATTAGTCCTAATTGCTGTGGTAACTTGAATTTACTGATGGAGGCTTTTGCCCCGTACTGGTAACATTATTGACCGCTACTTTACAAAAAAAAGGTTTTGTTCTTTGTACGTAGGTAAATACTTTGAGAAGAAAGAAATTAGCTAACCTATCTTCCCCGTTTTGTGTCACGCATGATTGGGCGGGACGACGGTCGCCGACAACTTGATGAGGGTTGCATCCCGCAGATTGCCGACCAAATACCCACAGTGACCTTGTCTTCGCGGCTTTAAGGTGAATCTGAGAAAATCCCGCATTTAATTTTGATATTTGAATACGCGAATAGCTTTTGAACAATTTTTTTTTTTCGTGAATTCCAGTATTATTCAGTAATATTCCTTACGATAATGCAAAAACATAGATAACATCTAAGAACTAGATACACTAACGGCCGGTCCTAACCTATCTATCTTCAGTTTTGGCACATCGGAAATAGAAAACCACTTCTGTCTTTGTTTCTCTGGACGGCAAAATCGGAGATAGAAACTGTTTCCTATCTCCGAAATAGCAAAACTGGCGATAGATAGATTATTGGGACCGGCCATAAGTATAAACTTGACCTGAATAAGTTGAATAAAGGCAACTCATGTCATGCGTTATACCTGTCTTAAAACAAGTTAAGCCTTTCACCTGCCTACATGACTTACACTTTATAACGTAGCAGAATATCTGGGGTACCCTTAAAGAGGAATACCCTCAGAAACCTAGGTTCTGCTACGCTACAAAAGAAAATGAAGTAAGGGGAAAGTTAATGGGACCTACCTCTCTATAACTATTCCCTGAGAACGTAAAATAACAAGATTATTACAAAAATATAGAGGTATATTTACATAACTAAAATTTACATTATGAATGAGGAGTGGAGGTGGCCCGGCAATAGACCACGCCAGGACCCAACTGCGCAGCTAATAGGAGATGACCCGGCGGTCTGCCTGACCAAGCTGGGGTCCAGCTGCGCAGGATGGAGGTGGCCCGGCGGTCTACGTGACCGCCAGGATCCAGCAGCACTGAATGGAGAAGGCCCGGCGGTCTACGTGACCGTTCCAGGGTCCAGAAACACCGAATGAAGATGTGCCACTTTTTAATTTAACTCAATTTATCATATTTTATAAAAGCCGAGAATAGTGTTTGCTGAAAGCCGAATGTCAACTCCCTCTGATTGACGTGCTCGCCTGACATAGGCGAGGCACGATCGAACAATTTTGAATTTCAAAATAAGAATATAAAGCAAACCAAAAAGTTTCTAAACAGAAATTTAAAAGAATTAGAAAAAAACATATAATTATAAAAAATGTAAGTAAAACTAGTAAAAATTATAATGGGATGAGAACAATGATATTTAAAAAGTATAGATAGGTTATGCCCTTACAAACTATCGAAATATATGTGCCGCTTGCGAACAACTGCACACATGCGTAATTCTTATTTTGTCCTTGTCATACTCGTGAAAAGAACAATTACTTTCTCTTTCATGGATTTGAAAAGACGTCACAATTGTGACGTTTTAGGGACGCATAGTGAGAGGGCATGTAACATATCTATTACTTTTAAATATCATTGGATGAGAAGGTAATGAGAGATGAGGTATCTACATGCCACAATCACCGGTTGTGTACCTAGTTTTTATTCATTGTTAATAGATGTAAACAAAATAAATTTACATCTCGCATATCACACATACAGTACTACGGTCGTTATCCTGTAATGCATCCAAGCGACAGCTTGTTAGTACGGGAGAATGTTCGGTATCGTAACTACAGAGCCAAAACACGTATCTGCTTACATGTGCATAGAAATTCAGTGTACATATTATCTTGAGATTTTTTTTAATTGCAACGTAAATGCGAATACAAATACCTATTGTAGGTTCAGAAAATTAATTAACAAAGCTGGTGCAATAAATATATCCATCTAGAAGAGAGTTCATAGATCGCAAGATCGCAGTCAATAGGGTAGAGTACACTGCTTACCTTCTTCGTTCTCCGTAAGTCGCTTCTTACTAAAAACATAAGACGAGAATTGACTTACCCACATTTTCTACACTTATTTTAGCCTATAAGGCTTAGAAACAATGAACTAAATTGGAAAACTCGACCGAAACCACACACAAACTATTCCATTACATTTAACGTTTTGACAATGGTAGGAGTTCAGTTTAGGTAATTTCGTTGAAGCCCCACGTGCCTCCCTTGTTGCAAATTCCATATGAATCCATCTGTTATTTATTTTAAGTTTTATACGTACTCTGTGTACTTTGTTTAACCACAAGTTATAGAACAACCTGTAAGTATCCTACTGCAGGTCAAATTTCACCATCATTGGTTTGAAGTAATCACAGCAATGATGAGTATAAGCATAATCACAAACCCAAGTTAAATTCTAAAGTTTGATACCTTTGTTGCCTGACCCGGGAATCGAACTTTGGATACCGAGATTTTGGTCCGGTACTTAACGTTATAACCGTCGTTATAACCACAAGTAAGTATGGTAAATAAGACTATGATTTATTTAAAAACGAATGTGGAAAGTTGATAGCTCGATGTCACTAGAGTTATTTATTTATTATAAACTTTATTACTGATTAGGCTAAATGAACGATACCTTATTGCTTATTAATACACTGATTAGGCTAAAATAACAATTGAACATAATAATAATATAAGGTTGTATTGCGGCGTTGTGTTTTTCAAAAATGAGTATCAATTTTATTAAAAACCTACTTAAAAACATAAATACTCATAGTATTGTCGATTGTAAAATTTTAAACTTGTAAAATTGTAATTTAAAAAATATCTACATACTATGGTCAAAGCTTTGTGTACTACTTTGTGTACTATTCTACGTATTATAAGTATGTATTTACAAAAAAAAGTATATAAGTAAGTTTATCGGTTGTCTAGTACCCCATACGACAGGGTACTTAATAGTACCCTAATTTGGGACTAGATGGCTCAGTGTGGCCCAGTGAGGCATGTCTTAAAAAAAAAAAAAAAAAAAAAGCTGTGTACGCCTATAACTGATATTCATACGAATAAGTGCTAGCTTTAAGATTAATAATTGTGAATGTTTATGTGTTTAATATTGTTGGTGTACCTTTATAAATAAAATAATATAAACTTTATTGCATACATTTAAGAAACAAATTTAATGTACAAAAGTTGGACTTAATGTAATGCACGATTCTCTGCCAGTTATAAAGTTATGCAACTTTCGATCGACTGCACTGATTGCACAAATATGATTTTGTGTGTGTCCTACACTCAAAATCATATTTATCCAATCTAAAACTAATAGTAATCTAAAACTACAACTACTAGTAACAACTAATAGTAATCTAAAACTACAACTACTAGTAACAACTAGTAGTAATCTAAAACTACAACTACTAGTAACAACTAGTAGTAATCTAAAACTACAACTACTAGTAACAACTAGTAGTAATCTAAAACTACAACTACTAGTAACAACTAGTAGTAATCTAAAACTACAACTACTAGTAACAACTAGTAGTAATCTAAAACTACAACTACTAGTAACAACTAATAGTAATCTAAAACTACAACTACTAGTAACAACTAATAGTAATCTAAAACTACAACTACTAGTAACAACTAATAGTAATCTAAAACTACAACTACTAGTAACAACTAATAGTAATCTAAAACTACAACTACTAGTAACAACTAATAGTAATC
Source organism: Anania crocealis (assembly GCA_949315895.1). Classification (NCBI taxonomy): domain Eukaryota; kingdom Metazoa; phylum Arthropoda; class Insecta; order Lepidoptera; family Crambidae; genus Anania; species Anania crocealis. The sequence goes on along the minus strand of OX438858.1, from coordinate 2,614,458 downwards.
TAAAACTACAACTACTAGTAACAACTAATAGTAATCTAAAACTACAACTACTAGTAACAACTAATAGTAATCTAAAACAACAACTACTAGTAACAACTAATAGTAATCTAAAACTACAACTACTAGTAACAACTAATAGTAATCTAAAACTACAACTACTAGTAACAACTAGTAGTAATCTAAAACTACAACTACTAGTAACAACTAATAGTAATCTAAAACTACAACTACTAGTAACAACTAGTAGTAATCTAAAACTACAACTACTAGTAACAACTAATAGTAATCTAAAAGTACAACTACTAGTAACAACTAATAGTAATCTAAAACAACAACTACTAGTAACAACTAATAGTAATCTAAAACTACAACTACTAGTAACAACTAGAAGTAATCTAAAACTACAACTACTAGTAACAACTAATAGTAATCTAAAACTACAACTACTAGTAACAACTAGTAGTAATCTAAAACTACAACTACTAGTAACAACTAATAGTAATCTAAAACTACAACTACTAGTAACAACTAGTAGTAATCTAAAACTACAACTACTAGTAACAACTAATAGTAATCTAAAACTACAACTACTAGTAACAACTAGTAGTAATCTAAAACTACAACTACTAGTAACAACTAATAGTAATCTAAAACTACAACTACTAGTAACAACTAATAGTAATCTAAAACTACAACTACTAGTAACAACTAATAGTAATCTAAAACTACAACTACTAGTAACAACTAATAGTAATCTAAAACTACAACTACTAGTAACAACTAGTAGTAATCTAAAACTACAACTACTAGTAACAACTAATAGTAATCTAAAACTACAACTACTAGTAACAACTAGTAGTAATCTAAAACTACAACTACTAGTAACAACTAATAGTAATCTAAAAGTACAACTACTAGTAACAACTAGTAGTAATCTAAAACTACAACTACTAGTAACAACTAATAGTAATCTAAAAGTACAACTACTAGTAACAACTAATAGTAATCTAAAACAACAACTACTAGTAACAACTAATAGTAATCTAAAACTACAACTACTAGTAACAACTAGAAGTAATCTAAAACTACAACTACTAGTAACAACTAATAGTAATCTAAAACTACAACTACTAGTAACAACTAGTAGTAATCTAAAACTACAACTACTAGTAACAACTAATAGTAATCTAAAACTACAACTACTAGTAACAACTAATAGTAATCTAAAACTGCAACTACTAGTAACAACTAATAGTAATCTAAAACTACAACTACTAGTAACAACTAGTAGTAATCTAAAACTACAACTACTAGTAACAACTAATAGTAATCTAAAACTACAACTACTAGTAACAACTAATAGTAATCTAAAACTGCAACTACTAGTAACAACTAATAGTAATCTAAAACTACAACTACTAGTAACAACTAGTAGTAATCGAAAACTACAACTACTAGTAACAACTAATAGTAATCTAAAACTACAACTACTAGTAACAACTAATAGTAATCTAAAACTACAACTACTAGTAACAACTAATAGTAATCTAAAAGTACAACTACTAGTAACAACTAATAGTAATCTAAAAGTACAACTACTAGTAACAACTAATAGTAATCTAAAACAACAACTACTAGTAACAACTAATAGTAATCTAAAACTACAACTACTAGTAACAACTAATAGTAATCTAAAACTACAACTACTAGTAACAACTAGTAGTAATCTAAAACTACAACTACTAGTAACAACTAATAGTAATCTAAAACTACAACTACTAGTAACAACTAATAGTAATCTAAAACTACAACTACTAGTAACAACTAATAGTAATCTTAAACTACAACTACTAGTAACAACTAATAGTAATCTAAAACAACAACTACTAGTAACAACTAATAGTAATCTAAAACAACAACTACTAGTAACAACTAATAGTAATCTAAAACAACAACTACTAGTAACAACTAATAGTAATCTAAAACTGCAACAACTTAGTTTATGTGTATATTCGTATATTTCCATGGTAATTTTTTTGTTTCACGCTACATTGTCATTTGTAGATAAGGTATTATTCATAAGGCCAATGATAACATCTAGCAATAAACATATTTGCAAAGGCCTGCTAAAAATCAAAATTTACGAAAAAAATATTAAGAAGACAAATAGCTTAATTTCACTTCTAACTCTACATAAAGGCTCGGTTTGGTTATTCAACAAAAGAAACCATGAAAAGGTTATAATATTTTACTGGAAACCGTTGTGCGAATTTGTTCCATTCAACGAAGACCGAACAGCACAATATGGCTGCTGTACACAAGAATGGGTTCACGGCTGACGTGGTACGAATGCGGGTTTGAACCACATTATTCTATGTTGCCCTAGTACTTCGTTTTAAAATTGTGCAAAAAAATACGAAACATATTTGAAAGGAATTTCTGCTCGTATAATTTTTATGGTTCCTAAAGCATGGACGTGCCTTGTCTTGATGGCGTCTTACGGTGTGGTATCATTATATTTTATTATAACCCATTTAATTTCACTAAAATATACAAATATGAGGTTCAGGAAAAAATTTATATTATATATAGGTACAAATGCAAACTTATTTTGTTTTTCAAAGATTAATTACAGTATTTTTGATTATCAAAGTTCTTCTTCAGGTCCTATTGCGCAAAAAGGCGCTTAGGTATTTCCATTTTACCGCTATAATATGATTTGAGCCTTTTCTCGACCCCAGAACACATTGTTTTCATCATCTGTTAGTACTTACCTAATCAATATTTTGAAATATATTTTCGTTCATGTTTTAATTATTTACACAATATACTTGTATTTACTCGTAAGTATTTCCTTTTCTCAAACTCTTGAATTGTCTTTCTAGCTTAAAATTGAAAAAGCTTAAGTGCTATTAAAAATATTTATACTGATTCAAATAATGTGTTTGTTTAGTAGATTAAAATCTCTTTAAATTTAGAATTTAAACGGGTTACAGAACCAAGTAATCATTATTGTCATTTCCATAAGATGTCGTAATACTAAAAATTAAATATCCGTAAATCTGCTAAACAACAATATTCTTTGACAATTACAATACACAACAGAAGACTACGGAAAAGAAACTTTTTTCTTACTGGAAAGTAGGTCTTAGTAAACTTATATTATTGAAATGCATTTTGTACATATTCGAAACTAGTTTACAGCATCTAAAATATAAAAGTATATCTTTCGTGCGAATCGACCTTATTCCTGTACGCATTTAAAAATCTTTAAACTTTACTGTTCAATCTCGCTCACAGCCAAAGCCAATACACTAGCAACGATTAAAGCATACAAACATTTTAGACACGGAAAAATTCTTAATATTTGTCATTTATTGTCATAATTTATTTTTATTGTGTGACTTTTCTTGAAGAATGGTTTGGTGTCAGAGTTTATCAAGCCGCCTATTAACTACAGGCCCATAAAGTAATAAGTTTTTACGACTTCCATCTTTGCATTAAATGCCGCGATTACCGTCCTAACGTGACTTTCAAAGCATGACTAGGTATTACTCACTCTGGGACCGTTTTCGGGAAGAAAAAAACGATTATCAATTTCATTTAGACAATCTATAAAACATAAGAACAATATACATATACACAGTCCCATTCAATAATGACACTTTGAACTGTTCAAATGTAAATTTAAACAGCTCTGGTCATGTCATATGTCACATCTACCGTAATGTAACATAACTTACGTTACTTAAAGATGAAGACAACTAGGCCAAAATAATACCTAAATGTTCAGTAGATAATAAATAATCTTAATATATATATATTTCTTGTGTGCGTGTGTATGTGACTGAACTCCTCCTAAACGACTGGACCAATTTTGATGAAATTTTTTGTGTGTGTTCAAGGGGATCTGGGAATGGTTTAGATTCACAAGTAGGGTAGGGTAGGGTAGGTTAGGGGTAGGGTAGGGGTAGGGTAGGGATAGGGTAGGGGTAGGGGTAGGGTAGGGGTAGGGTAGGGGTAGGGTAGGGGTAGGGTAGGGGTAGGGTAGGGGTAGGGTAGGGGTAGGGTAGGGTAGGGTAGGGGTAGGGTAGGGGTAGGGTAGGGGTAGGGTAGGGGTAGGGTAGGGGTAGGGTAGGGGTAGGGAAGGGGTAGGGTAGGGGTAGGGTAGGGGTAAGGTAGGGGTAGGGTAGGGGTAGGGTAGGGGTAGGGTAGGGGTAGGGTAGGGGTAGGGTAGGGGGAGGGTAGGGGTAGGGTAGGGGGAGGGTAGGGGGAGGGTAGGGGTAGGGTAGGGGTATGGTAGGGGTAGGGTAAGGGTAGGGTAGGGGTAGGGTAGGGGTAGGGTAGGGGTAGGGTAGGGGTAGGGTAGGAGTAGGGTAGTAAAATATTAAAATTTTATGGCAAAACAACGTTTGCCGGGTCAGCTAGTAAATTAATAAATGTGGACAACATCACATTTATATTGGTCTGATCCCAATTTGAATAACTATCTAAAGCACTCGTATTTTGGAAACCAGAAACAACGAAGGTACCACAAACACCCAGACCCGAGAAAATATAGAAAAACATTTTTTTTTTTATATTGACCCTTCCGGGAATCGAACCCGAGACCTCGGAGCAGGCGACACCTTGAAAACCGGTGTGTACGCCACTCCGCCACGGAGGTCATCATAGATACATTGGTGAGGTTGTTTTTCTTTCACTGATAATGGGCCAAGTTTATTTTATTTGACATCAATATTTAAGACAAATAAAAAATTGCAATGATATGACTTAGTCCTAGGCTGTCTGCCGATTTTATGAACAGTTGATTTAAATACCATGTTATTAATGTATTAAATAACATGGTATTTAAATATCCGTAATGTTCAAGTAGGGATACTTTCTTATTGACGGTTTTCTTTTAGCTTTATCAAGTTCTTTGTGACAGACAGTTATTTTATTGACAACCACCTCATATTATTATGCTATGAAAAAACCACTTCTATTCTAACTTCGTTCACCACAATACACCTATAACTGTAATATGAAGGCGGTTAAAGCCAACTTGGCACGTTTTCGATTCTATTTAAAATCACTGAATTGTTAATGTTGATATTCTTAGTTTGGCCGAGATGTTCGCCACATTCTCTGGTGTTTTATTTGAATTATGCAAGCGTAAGAGACTTTAACTTCGAATTGCTTTACGTGGAATGGAACACGGAGGGAAGATACATTGCTCGGAGGCTTGAGTAAAGGTTGAACCTTAGACTAGAAATTGAAATGAAAGATTTGTATACGGATTCAGGGTAGTATTATGTAGATTACTTTTAATGTATCGCAATGCAACGTTTTAAATACGAGTACTTACTCAGTGATCGTGTTTATAGATATATTGCTAACTATTGACGATAAGAGTTGTTAAATTGTATTATAATTTTTTTTAAATATGTTATAAAATGTTAAAATATAACATTAAAAAAATAATTTTTAAATAAAAAGTTGAACCGACTTAAAAAAAACTCACTAAAAAGTAAAAAATAACACAAGAACAACGTTTTATTTTAAAACCTATTTACCTACTTACAATATTATTTTAACTACTAACAACTTTTTAGTGTTAAATAAATTACACAGTCATTAATCCTCTATTAGCCGGCAACGGTACCTACATATAAAAGTGATAATGACTTCTAGATGAAAATTTATGAATTATTTGAGAAACTCCGCCCCTCATCGCTATAGAATCTTATGCATCATCCTCCAACTCCTAACTGCTTAAGAGTTGGACTATCCACCATCATCAGCTTCCGTAAATAACCTGAAAGAAGACAACTATCTGACTATACGCGCCTATGATATTTAAAGAATAATCCTCCTACTCCTAACCGTTAAGTTGTACCTTCCATCATCAATATGAAATGATGAGTACCAGACGCAAATACTGAAAAACCTTAAGAATGATATGCAAAAACGTACTACGTGCTTATAAAATTTGAGGGTTTCCCTCGATTTTCCCGGATTCCACCATCAGATCATGACTTCGTTAAAATGGGACCGCACGGGAAGCACCAGCTTTCAAACAAACAAATAATTTGCAAAATGTGTTCAACCAGTCCGTCAAGTACTGAGGTAACAAACATAAAAATACATTCGAATTGGGAACCTCCTTATTTTTTCGGAAGTCGGTTAGAAAATGATAAAGTTACAACCTATAATCATCCTACTGCAGGGCAAAGGACTCCACTGTAGAATTCTAGTCACCGCAATGATATTGAATTAATCACCACAAACCCGAGCTATGTTTGAAAATTCGAAACTCCTGTTGCCCGACCCGGGGATCGACCCCAGGACCCCGAGACCTTGGCCCACTACTCAAACCACTAGACCAATAGGGCGTTGAAAAACGTACTTATTCGAATTTAATGATGGAGGCCTTTGCCCTGCAGTGGGATAAATATACGTGCCCACGTACTTACGTGTTACTTTACATGAAGTGAATGCAATTCCTCCAATAGGTTCTCTCTCTAAAGCAAATATCGTTAACTCTATCAGCTATTTATTTGTATTTTTCTAAAACATATCCAAAAACTAGATTCCTACACAGTAAGAGTAAAAAAATCCCACCAAAAACATTCTGTAAAAAACCAGCCAAGTCTCGATGGAGCTGCTTGTTTGTCTCTTAAAAGTAATGAAATCTAGACAAAGTCGTGCCAAGTCTAAGGTTCCTTACTGCGATTCCTTTATTATTATAGTTAATGCTGTGTGACTTGGCCGTTGAACATTCTTTATATGTTAGTGGGTACAAGTCCATTTAGTTTACACGTAATGATATCTGTTGTAACTACCTGTTTGTTAAGCGAGATAATAGCCCATACTGGTATTGGTAATTGGACGCTAGTGTCTCATTTTAGGCTGTTGTTGATTGTGCAACACATGCATTCACCATTGACAATGGTGACTTCTGCTCTCTTCTTTTTGGAGCATCAAATCGACCACCGATCTAACATAAAATAGACGTACAAACGGACTTCTATCAATGATTAGAATTCCGTCTGTACATAAGTATTATTGAAATACGCAGCTTTATCAAGCCTACAATTGACTGGTTATTAAATCAACTTTTTTCAAGTGGCCATTTTTGATCCTCAATGGGTAGCGGTTCTGGCGACAGATTCGTGAAATGGTGTCATGGAGCACCTGGCTTTGTACCCTTGTGTACCCTTCAAAGGCCAAGTCACACAACATTAACTATAATAAATGCACTTTGTTCATTCATATTCAAAACACTTTATACACAAATTTTACAAGTACAGCTATTTACTGTTGTACATAAATACCTATACATCTATATACTTTCTCATAAACAGCTGCTTATGTATTCGTCCGATTTCGGAGCAGCTCGTCTCGATTCGTGCGAGTTTCGTAGAGTCGTACAATACGTCTAATCGCACGCACACAACGCCGTGTCGAAGACTGCCGAACTGAAACGACCTTAGACGATGCACGGCCTTCAAGCCACACCTCCGTGCCCGTCGGAATGGGGAGCGTGAGGTTTTTTCGTTACGGAATTTCTGGATTCGGTCCCCGCGCTCAAGGCCCGCGATAGAAGTTAGCTTAATAATAAAGAATCGAAGATTTTTTTTTAATTGAAGTAGTTACTACTTATCTGCGAATGAGAGTCCTGTTGAAATCGATCCAGCTGTTTCCAAGATTAGCTGGAACAAACTGAAAGATAGACAGACAAAGTTGATGTAAGTACCGTATATACTTTCACGTAGAAACAATAAAAACTTTCGCCTGATCATCATTTACCGCCGTTGGTTAAATAATATTACTATGACTACCATTTAGATCAGTGGTAGTATTGAACGCTGCTTCTGAGCCATGCGTCGTGGGTTCGATACCCGCACAGTACAAATATTTGTGTGCATGAACATGTCTGTTTGTACTGGTCTGGGTGTTTTCTATGTATTAGAAGAATATATTTACAAAAAAAAAATATACAAGTAAGTTTATCGGTTGTCTGTAGCCAATGCGACAAGCTTCGTAGTAGTAGCTTAGTTTGGGACTAGATGGCTCTGTGTTGCCCAGTGTGGCATGTCTGAAAATATTTATTTATTTATGTCCTTTCTTGTGGGTCAAGCTCTACTACAAATACATGTAAGTACTCTATTACCAAATTTTGACAAATTGACGACCTCCGTGGCTGAGTGGCGTATGCACCGGTTTCCAAGGTGTCGCCTGCTCCGAGGTCCCGGGTTCGATTCCCGGACGGGTTAATTTACAGAAAAAGTATACTTTATTTGATATTTTAGCAACTTAATTGCACTTATAATATCAGTATATAAACTTGAAAAATTTTGTCTCAGACGGGACTCGAACCCGCATCTCCTCGCATGCCGGGCGGGCGCCATACCATTAGGCCACCGAGACACTGCGACACGGCGCGAATTTTTCAAGCATATTCTTACGCTGTGAGCCAGCGTTGCTTCATCAAATGTTAGGAGTTTGCACCCTTAACACCCGAAAGAAACATCTTTGCAGATGTTTGACAGTCAGTTAAGATGAAACAGCTATTTATATACTTTATTTGATATTTTAGCAACTTAATTGCACTTATAATATCAGTATATAAACTTGAAAAATTTTGTCTCAGACGGGACTCGAACCCGCATCTCCTCGCATGCCGGGCGGGCGCCATACCATTAGGCCACCGAGACACTGCGACACGGCGCGAATTTTTCAAGCATATTCTTACGCTGTGAGCCAGCGTTGCTTCATCAAATGTTACGAGTTTGCACCCTTAACACCCGAAAGAAACATCTTTGCAGATGTTTGACAGTCAGTTAAGATGAAACAGCTATTTATATACTTTATTTGATATTTTAGCAACTTAATTGCACTTATAATATCAGTATATAAACTTGAAAAATTTTGTCTCAGACGGGACTCGAACCCGCATCTCCTCGCATGCCGGGCGGGCGCCATACCATTAGGCCACCGAGACACTGCGACACGGCGCGAATTTTTCAAGCATATTCTTACGCTGTGAGCCAGCGTTGCTTCATCAAATGTTAGGAGTTTGCACCCTTAACACCCGAAAGAAACATCTTTGCAGATGTTTGACAGTCAGTTAAGATGAAACAGCTATTTATATACTTTATTTGATATTTTAGCAACTTAATTGCACTTATAATATCAGTATATAAACTTGAAAAATTTTTTTTGGCTCACAGCGTAAGAATATGCTTGAAAAATTCGCGCCGTGTCGCAGTGTCTCGGTGGCCTAATGGTATGGCGCCCGCCCGGCATGCGAGGAGATGCGGGTTCGAGTCCCGTCTGAGACAAAATTTTTCAAGTTTATATACTGATATTATAAGTGCAATTAAGTTGCTAAAATATCAAATAAAGTATATAAATAGCTGTTTCATCTTAACTGACTGTCAAACATCTGCAAAGATGTTTCTTTCGGGTGTTAAGGGTGCAAACTCCTAACATTTGATGAAGCAACGCTGGCTCACAGCGTAAGAATATGCTTGAAAAATTCGCGCCGTGTCGCAGTGTCTCGGTGGCCTAATGGTATGGCGCCCGCCCGGCATGCGAGGAGATGCGGGTTCGAGTCCCGTCTGAGACAAAATTTTTCAAGTTTATATACTGATATTATAAGTGCAATTAAGTTGCTAAAATATCAAATAAAGTATATAAATAGCTGTTTCATCTTAACTGACTGTCAAACATCTGCAAAGATGTTTCTTTCGGGTGTTAAGGGTGCAAACTCCTAACATTTGATGAAGCAACGCTGGCTCACAGCGTAAGAATATGCTTGAAAAATTCGCGCCGTGTCGCAGTGTCTCGGTGGCCTAATGGTATGGCGCCCGCCCGGCATGCGAGGAGATGCGGGTTCGAGTCCCGTCTGAGACAAAATTTTTCAAGTTTATATACTGATATTATAAGTGCAATTAAGTTGCTAAAATATCAAATAAAGTATATAAATAGCTGTTTCATCTTAACTGACTGTCAAACATCTGCAAAGATGTTTCTTTCGGGTGTTAAGGGTGCAAACTCCTAACATTTGATGAAGCAACGCTGGCTCACAGCGTAAGAATATGCTTGAAAAATTCGCGCCGTGTCGCAGTGTCTCGGTGGCCTAATGGTATGGCGCCCGCCCGGCATGCGAGGAGATGCGGGTTCGAGTCCCGTCTGAGACAAAATTTTTCAAGTTTATATACTGATATTACAGAAAAAGTGTTGATATACATTTTTTCGGGTCTGGATGTTTGTGGTACCATTAGGATCCGAGGTATTTTAACTAACCGTTGGATTTAATTAACCGCTGGACCAGTCAAAACTATTGCAAGTACCTCGTTATTGCTTATTGTAATTCGTAGTCTGATCCCGTTTAGAAATGATTTAAGATTTCTTAGTAAAACTATTAGCACACCTATTTTAACTTGAATGAATATGGGAGAGCGTCACTTGGGTTTTAATAACTCTTGTAGATAAGGAAAACAAAGTTTAAGTTAAGAAAAGGTTATAGTAAGTCTATCATTAAAGATAATAACTCTGACGAGGACTTTTTTTTGCTTTTAAAGAGGAACAACACATACATTTTTTTTACGCACCTTAAACCGTTTACCGTAGGCAACGGAAGCTCTCAAAAAGCAATATTTTCTCCCGTTTTTGCAACTCTATTGATGCTTCGCTCCTTTTGGTCGCAGCGTGATGCTGTAAATCCGAAGCCTTTCTCGATAAACGAACTAACCAAAAGTGTTTTTCAATTCGGAGCATCAGTTCCTGAGTTATTTGAGCTTTAGGCTGCCCGCCCTCGTCCGATAATCGGTGACCGATTTTTTGTAGGAGAAAAATAGAACGTACTTATAGCAATGGAGCAACGCACACGTCCTACAAAAAATCGGTCATGATTGTGTATGCTGCTGCCTACTATAGTAAAATCGGCCCGATTATCGGTCCTACAAAAAGTCTGATGTGGGCGGGAAGTCTTATTATGTTACTTACGGACCCCGCGAACTTCGTATCAACTCAGAATAGTACACAATTATTGATTTTGATGCCTTGAATGTCATTGTCATCAAAAATGGTGTGATTGGATTTTATTGATTTATTTGAGACGTTAATTTTCCAACTTTTTATAGTATTATCATCCTATCCCCGGAGAATACAAATTCGAAAACACAGAAATCATTAAAATTGGTTCAGCTTTTCTCGAGTTATAAGTGGTGTCATTAACACGACTTTCTTTTATACAGGATGAAATTTTAACCACTTTCCAAAAATTTTGTATGCGTTCAGTATCATATTTAGAGCCCATTTATGAAGTAAAAAATGTATATCAAGTTTTCACCCGAAAATATTTTTCGCAATATAGTTTTGAATTTTAACGGTCCTAGGCCCGTTAAGGTATAAAGGGAAAATCAAAAACTTATGATTAGTATCGTAATGAATGAATGAGATGCGCATCGCGTAAAAAAAGTGTTGCTAGGCGGCTGCATCAAAAATTTTAGATTTATGGTGGACATTTTCTAAGTGCTTTATCTTGACATTTTTGTACTGGGCTATACCAAAATAAAAAATACGTCATTTGTTTTTTTGTCTTGTAGATTGATATATTAAAATTTGGAAGGCGGTTACAATTTCACCCTGTATAGGTAGGTATATTTAAGAAGATATAGAGTATAGATAACAATTTACTATACCATAAAACAATTAGTCTTATTTACCTTATAATTGAATGCCTTTGAACTATGTTACAATACAAACTCAAGCGTGGTGATTATGCCAGTTCCCATCATTGCAGTGGTAACTTGAATTCAATGATGGAGGCTTTTTAACCGCAGTGGGATGATTATAGGCTGTTACTAATAATACTTAATACAAACTATCCATTAGACATTGAATTACCATCAATTACGACTGGTTTGCGGAATGATTATATTACAATAACAAAGTAGATTTGGGTTTATTAATTTAGACGACCATTTGGATCAGCGGTAGTTAAAGCTGCTTCTGAGCCATGGGTCGCGGGTTCGATCCCCGCACAGTACAAATATTTGTGTGCATGAACATGTCTGTTTGTACTGGTCTGGGTGTTTTCTATGTATTATAAGTATATATTTACAAAAAAAAAAAGTATATAAGTAAGTTTATCGGTTGTCTAGTACCCCATACGACAGGGTACTTAATAGTACCTTAATTTGGGACTAGATGGCTCAGTGTGGCCCGGTGAGGCATGTCAAAAAAATAAATAAATTACCTGTAGGACGTATTATTTATAGTACCTCAGTCTAGCCGTGATCACAAACGCTATAAAATAACGAGTATAACTGAGAGTATAGCTGTAAGTCTACGAAAATGCAATAATTTAAATGATTTTAAACTCTCGCGATTTGAACACATAATATTGTTACTAAGTCTAACGGGTCGTTATCGCGTATAATATTTGGCTTGGTGCAATCCAGCCGAAACGTCGGGTAAATAAACATTCATCCTGTATATTTTTTTTATTGTTTTTAAGCTATTGCATAGCTTCTATCGCGGGCCTTGAGCGTGGAGACCGAATCCAGAAATTCCGTAACGAAAATAACCTAACCCCCCCCCACTCCGACCGGCACAGCGGTGATACTTTTTAGTTTTATAATTGCATTAGTTGATAAAAAATGCTATGCAATAGTTTTACCATGGCAGTCTCCGAGTGCCACACGTCTTTTTTTTTAATATTTTTGTACCAAGAATTTGTCTTCTTTCATTTAATACCCTACCCGTTGTGACTGTAAACTTTTTTTAAGTACTCCAATACATTGAAATTTTTAAACAAAGGGTAAGCTATATTACTCGAACTGTTATCGATTCGAATTGTTATCTAAGGAATCGATTGATACGTCATTCCTCAATATCGGATCTGTAGTTTAGCCGCAAATCTGCCCTGTTCATTGCACTTGCAGTAATCCAAACTTTATAGATTTTCACTTTTTTGCAAAAATTACATATGTGCTTTCTAATCTTTCAACCTTATAAACAGACCTGTGTGTACTATATACAAAGTTAAAATAAAAAATAAAAATAACTATAAAAACTGAAAAACAAAAAATTAAGCTCTACAGTTCCGGAATTTAATACGCAGGAGACAATCATCAACCCAGCGGCCGAGGCTAGCTCAAGTGGTCTCTAGTTTTAGCAGTCAGGTGTTTTTATTTTATTTTAATAATTTGTTTTATTCAAATTTTTTTTGTTAATCACGGTGGATACAGCGCTGCAGCAACCCAGTACGTTCCATAGACTCGGTGAACTGCCCTCCAACTTTTTTTCGCTTTTTTTAATAGCCTATGTCACTTTCACAGATAAAACAAACCTAACTGCTTTCGAGAGTATGTATGCATACATACTCTTGAAAAACATAACCCTTCTTCTAACGCAGTCAGGTAAAAATTACCTCTTACTTTTGTTATTTTGAAACTGGGCTTACTGTTTAACATATTTCCATTCTGTCCTCAACAGTGAGGGTATTAGAACAGAAAGGAATTATGAATACTCGATTAAATAAACACGTTTGAAAGAATTCTCTATTTGTTATTAATTGCTTGGTTTATGTGTTCAGGGTTTTAAAATGTTTTTTTTTCTTTTGCATAACGATCAGTGTAGCGTAACAAAATGGAAGTAATGAAATGTTAAACATGTTATTTGATTATCCTTTGTTTGCGGGGATTTACCGCTTGGAACACACTTGCAGACTAGGACGTCGTTTCTCAAACTTAGAGCGTGTTAGTTAACAAGCCTACGATGAAATAAAAGAACCTGATTTTCAAAGACAAATGGAATACTTAGTATGTCTTGCGCTATAGAATTAAAAATCAGGCAATCTGTAGAAACTTCAGTACTTTAAGTGCCAGCGCCAAGATCCTAGGTTCGAGCCCAGGGTCGGGCAGCAAGAATTTCGAAAAACATAGCATGGCTTCGGCAAACGTGGTGGTTATCGTTGCTGTGGTAACTTGTATTCCATGATGGAAGTCCTTGCCTTGCAGTGGGATGATTATTAAAGGCTGTTACTATAATAAAGGTTGAGAAACATAACATAATTTGCAATGCTAAGAGATTGTTGCAGTGCCTGTTGTTTGTGTTTAGTTATTAGTGTTAGGAGTAGCGAAGAACTAAGCTGCAATAAAAATGTGAGATATAATTTACTAGGCCAATTGGACGTAGTGGTTTATTAAAAGGATCGCTTTTGAGTCACATTTATTGGCATTTTTAAATTACACTAGGCTACAAATAACACACTTTTTCTTCTTATGATATTTTCAGCGTGAATGCTATCTAGAACTGTTGAGAAAGAGTACCGGTCTTACCTGATAATAATCTCGGAACGACATAAACAGGCGGACATGACGAAAAACAAAAAAACCTCTGTTTGTCTGTTACTTTTGAACTACAGAACTAAAAGAGATGAAATTGAGTAGGTACCAAAATAGGTTACAGCTTAAAAAAAGGACATAGGCTGGCTAGGCTGGCATGCAACAAAATGTCTGTACATTCGTCTCCAACGGCCTCTCTAACTCATAACACCTCAAAGTATCTGAAAGAGACAGATCCGTAAATACGGATTCGTGTTGCATAGTAGTGCCTCAGATTTATGGCCTCGCTAAAGGTAACGCGTATATACACAGACAGACCCGCTGTCAAAAGCTAGTACCGTAAAACATAGCTTATTTCTTGCTTTTATATTTGAATTTGCTTTCACTAATCTTTAGGGCACTTTAGTCAACAGATATAACCCTTATAAATGTCACCATGTCCGCCTGTCTGTTTGTCTTATCTGCGGTAGTATATATCAGATATTCAAAGTGCTAAGTGTTCGCTTTCATGCGTACCTAACACAGGCTCCAGTCCCTCAGAAAGCTAAACAACTGCTGGCATTTTCTAAAAAAACCTGTATCTTAGTTTTAAGTTTTGTGAGAGAGAAAATAAATGATTTTATTATTTATTATATTATTATTACTAGAAAGCAACGCAAAAAAAAGGTGAAGCCTTTAACGTTATTCAAAATAACATTTTTAAAACGTTTAGGACGTTCCTTGTTCAATATTTTGTTCGGAACAATAATGAAATGAATACATAATGTGGGAACGTAATAAAACGGTTTAATCCGTAGAGACAGCGCGTGTCGCGTGTTCGTTCGTATTGCAGGGCCTAACATAAGCACAAACGTTTTAAAATGGTTAAAAACGTTTTAAAATTGTTAAAAACGTTTTAATATTTTGTTCCCCGTCAAAACGTTTTATTGTGATTCCGTTCGAACATAAACGAAACACTTACGTTTTTAGGTACTTAAGACGAAAACGTTTCGAAAAATATAACGTTTTTCGAGCCCTGGCCGAAGGACTAGACACATTTCAAATTTTATTGTTTGCAGGTCACCGGTGACCTCCATGGCGCTTAATAAAACCTTGAAAATACTTTTTCAACTGACTAAAAGAAGAGCCTCTTAATTTTACCCGTATTTGTGTACCTGCAACTAACATAAGTACATTGTGTTTTATTTTTTATTAAATTTGATTCGATTTTTATATGTAGGGTAGGTACTTATCAGGTTCTATATAGGGAAAGTAAAACAAACGAATTTCATTAAATACGTTTATTATCGCCTTTTAGAACGTGACACCCAATGACAATCTTATATTACATATAATTTATATAATGCAATATGAACTAATAAACACATGTATCACAGAACAATTTGATAGTGCTTGAAATTGACCATTTTTTTTTAAAGAAGTGTGAATGAACACCAAAAATCAGGATAGAATACGAAAATTTTATATAAGGTTAATAGGGAGATGTTTTTGATACATTTACATTATAAATCAGCTTTATTTCTGCAAATAGGCCGTAGGAGGAGCTTTTTTATGGTCAAACATTTTTATCCCACCACTGCAATAGGATAAGTGTGTAGTGCCGAGAATAATAAGTAGTGACTAATTTTTGGGCTGTAATTATTACAGCGCAAAAATTCAGTCACTACTTATTAACAGCTTTTTTTTAAATACCTGTGCGTGCTAGGATATTTCAATTTCATTCCACAAGTCCTAGTTAACGCCTCGAGTACCTTATCAGCCACGCGAGGATCCGAGCTGTTGTACGGTATTTACATGAATGCTAAGAAATATTGATGTATAAAGAACAATATTTGCTATAGATTTCCTAACTAACAACCTTTGTTATTTTATTTGATGAATAACTTGTCCAAATTAAAACAGTTTGAAACATCAGTATACCTATATACCTACCGAATTTTAAAACTCTCCTAAAATAACAGAAGAAGGAGAAAGTATTCTGTTATTTTTCGTATCGCAGTATAACACCACCAGGTTCTAATGATAACAAAGTATCAACTCTAATTAATTTATATTATATTTTCTTCTAATTGCTTAAACAGTTTGTAAGAAATCTCATAATAATACAAAACATAATTTATTCATAATAATCACAGCCTAATGATTTTAAATAAACACACATGACAAATTTATTCCTATTTTTGGATATTTCTAGGATAATATCGTAATTTGAGTTTAGTCGAGTACGCAAATTCAATTAAATACTATCAAAACAAGTTTAGCTACTGAGTTATTATAAATCCATCCAAATAAAAGCTCTTATTGTTCTTTAACGATTATATAATAAATTGGTTGTTTGTAAAGTAGGTTTACGATCGAGATGTCTACGTGATAACGAGAAAATCTCCATTCGTTTGTATGCCGCTAGAGTGAGAGAGACGGAAGATCGGTCCACTCACTCGAACGCTATGCCAGCCTCCGCTCGTGAGGATTCCGCGTGACAAGTTTCACGGAATGACTGGCAGCGCTCGAGATGAGACGGGAGATCGGTCCGTCTCTCTCTCGTTATACCTGCGATCGCGCTCGTGAGGTTTTGGTGTGACACAAGTTTCTGAACATGTCACCCGACTAAAACGATTTTAAAGACGTTATCACGTCAATAAATGAGATCTATTTATTTCGGCACTATAATATAAAAGTAAACATTTGCATGAACTACGACAACAAACGAAAATCTATTGCATTACATGGTTTTAACTGACGACCGCATAAAATATAAAAAACTACGTACACTATCATAATTTGACACTTTGAAGTGTCTACGATTTAAATGAAATTCAACCTTAAGGAACACCACATAAAGCAGAGTTCTACAAATTTGTAGAATGCCAAAAGGCTTAAACATTCTTTTGGTGAGGACGATTGTGTACTTAGTTTTTTATTTTATTTTATATTTATGCTGACTTATGGTGAACACAAAAATATATTCATAAATTATGTTTTGGTGGCTCATTTGAAAACGCATTGGTTAACGAAGTATCTTGCAATTAAATCCCACCCGAAACAATTTTTTTAAGGTTTATGAAGACAAAAGCATTTTTATTTCTAAACAGCCATTATTTTAATCTCCCTATTACCAACACAAATATTAAGGTGATAGAATTTCATAATTACATTTTAAATGTTTCGACTACCTAGTTTGCGTAAGTATATACAATTTACACATAAGTATAGTAAACCTTAGAATTTGGCACGAATGAAGTGAATTAGGAAAATTCACAGCCTGTGCATTCGAAATGATTGTACTTGTCCATCTCACATTCACCTTCCATTTTCGGTATTCACATTAGGAACTATAAAAAGCTTTGCTAAGGACATCGAAGACTGTATGCCTCACACAATTTCACCTGCATAATTTATAAATAATTACAGTTCTCATCCCTATAGTACCAAGCGTTGATAAACTCTCTATCAATGGCAAACTGTCGTCACTCAAAACCTATACGCACTATAACACAACCCTTCGCCTACCCTATTAACCAAATGAGGTCGAATAATACATACATCGTCTCGATTGTACGAGTATATCAATTACATAAAACCTTTGTTTATTCAGAAAATCATCCAACCATTCGTATCGTGTCATTTTCCGAAAAGTAGTCGGGTTATTTTATGGGGGATAGCCGGAATAGCAAATATTTGGCCATTCCGAGAGATAAGGGGCGGTTTGGTTGAACCAAACATCTTTTTCTCGAAGATTAAGTTTATTAACAAAAATCAATGCATTAGTAATGTAAACTTATATAATTGTCGTTGAGTATGCGATATAATAATAAATTTGAAAAATAAAAGCAGGTCATTAAAAAGATAAATGTACAGACAACTACCTAAAAACAACTGACAACCTACCCAAAACGTTAAAGGTCATTGAATTTCATTTAATTCATTTTCAACTAAATCCAACAAGTAGATCAATTTCAATTGAAAAAATTTGACGTTTTGTGGTTGGTTGACGTGCTGTTTTCTGTACTTGCTTTTGCAGCATTTGTTTTATTTATGTCAAAAATAACGGATTACAGTAATTAACGGATATTGTTTATGACTTCAATTTGACTTAATATCAGAATATAATACAAAAACACACATCGTGGAAGATTAATCAAAAATGAGGAGTTCGATCTTATACTGCCAGTATGGAAAGGACTTACCAATCATTATTTTAGGCTTGCGTTTAGAATTGTGACATATTTTCATTTCAAATGTACAGGCTAATCTAATAGGTGAGTTATGCTACAAGAGGTTTAATACTAGCACGATGTAACGTATATTAATAATTAAACTAAATGAATATACAAATGATCGCATAACATTACTATATTAAATGGAAGTGATACAAAAATACACTTTAAGAAAGTACATCATAGTAGGACTTCAAGCGTTCCTGAAAATTATGATGATATTGATATATATGTATTTATAATTTACGTTATTGGTTTAAACATTTAAGCTTCAAAGTGAAATTATTCGTCTCGATGAAACGGCTACTTAAAATAAATAAAATAACAAACTTAATATGTTTCTACATAATATGTATTGTTCTGTAAACTATGTTCGTCTTATGTTTAATGCTTATCAATACCATCATAAAGTAATAGCATTAATAACAAAGGAAATATTAGATATTGCAAAATTCTGCCCAATACGTTGCACAACAAAAGGAAACTTAATAACAAATGTAGGTAATAATTTATATTTAACATGTATTTATTAACAACAATTTAATTACCTGTTTAATTTTATATACGTTGTTTTATGGTGTTACGGGAATTATCAATAAAATATTAATTTGAGCATATAACTACCAATTATTTTAAAATTTTGATTTACTCTCAATATGTTTTTTTCATAAGGCTATGCACATTTATTATAATTAAGTGATTAAGTTTATTAATAATTCCCATAATTAAGGTTTAGCCTCCACTCAACATATGTAAATATAATTACAATTTTTTTTGTGACATAAAACATCGAAATTCAGTGCTTGCTATTTATATATTAATTCTGTTAATATTATTTATTGGTCACCCTTGATTGCTGCATTCTATTTAAATAGGTAATAATGAAATAACTAACTCTCATAATTATTTTCCAGTGATCATGGAAGTGTAATGATAAAATGAGATATTGTTCATAAATACTGATCTTTGGAAATAAAAGACCATGGACCATGAATATAAAAGGGTGTATGAAAATTTCATATCACTTATTTGATCATTCTGTATAGAGCAAATGCACGTATCAGTCGGCTCTTGGGACAATCGCGAGACTGTGATCACAAAGAACATGTTTTCTTTGACACGACGTACACAAAGTGGACAGACTACAGGTATACACTGAGGCTTGTTGGCGTAAGTGGAGCGTAACTGTTGAGCTGCGTTCACACGGGTAAATTATGTTGTTCAATACGGAATGTCATTGTGATATTATTGATTTGAATTGCTCAATTTGGAGTGTATTTGTTAGATGATTTTAGTATGCAAGAATTTCGCGTAACTGATGATACTTAGGTTTATAGGTTCTTACTTTAAGCTTGCAAAAGTATTTAAAAAAGCTACCAAAACTCAAACAGACTATAATAAATCCCAAGACATTCAAATTTCTCTCAAATCCAAGTCAAATTATTATGTCAATAGCTAAGTGCTCTACATAAACCAAATGTAAAATATTAATAAATATACTTCAACAAATGGGAATCTTTACAAATATATAACTTTCTCAATTTAGAGCGATTTGAGACGTGTGGTGCTAGTCAAAATAGCATCACTCCTGCTCTTCTTATGGGTGTCGTAAGGTCTTAAGAAGCGACTAAAGAATAATTTCCAGAAGGCAACAAGCAGCAGCGTATTCCCTATTGGCTAAATTGAGATTGCCCATCCACATGCCAAGCGTGGCATTTATATCAAATCCTGAATAATTTAAATGAACTGTACTACCTTACTAAAGATTTGGTATTACAATGCAACCTCTTGAAATTGATTAACTATATAAGGGAAGTTTTAAAATTACAATCCCATAGAGAAATGTATCGTATTTGAGTAGTTGGACCAACCTCTAAACGGAATATAGGACCGTGTAAGTATCCCCACGGAGAAAAAAATATTTTTCATCCCCCCACCTCGGAAATGATATCTGAGCGGAAAAGCCATTTTACCCGCTTAAGTTTAAAGTAAATTTAAATTTTGAACATCGCGTGCACTAGGTATGTAGGTATTTACTTTCATCTCCAGTGTTCCGTATTTATCATTTTAAAATGTTAAAAACTCACTCTTAACCTCCTTGGTGTACTTTTTTTTTTCAATTTGCTTTGCGCTCACCATTTTGTTTTGAATTCGTATAATAAATAAGAAACTTGAAAACTGAAATAAAAGTGTCTTCTGATTGTAAATGTTTTATTTTGCATTTAGTCATTTCCTCGCTAAGGGGAGATGAAAAGTTACGTGTTGTACTCGAGTGCAAAGATTTTTCACCTTGTGCTCTTTTAATTCCCTCGCTAACGCTCAGGATTCTAATTTTTAGAATTAAATTTTAGAATCCTTTGCTTGCTTGGTCATCAAAGTTGAGCACGCGGTTAAAAAGGAACTTTGCACTCTTGTATAACAAATAACTATTACAATTCTACCAGAACGACTTGTAAAAACAAATCTATTAACAGTTAACAAAAAACTGCAAGTGCTATCAGAATAAGTAAAGTTTTAAGGATAAATAGTCGCTTATTTGCAAATGTCAAAATAATGAGTTAGTAATGGGCACAACTATGTTTAAGTATTGCTAGCAGTACAAATTTGATGGTAAAGTGTACTGAAAAATGTGTTCAATGTACCAGAAAATTCACGTTACTAAAAACTAGATTTTTAAAATATCATTTACAAAATGTATAGTTGTCACGTATAGCACTATGCGTTCTAGTTAACTTCCTCAAAATTCTGGTTAGCAAAACTAGACCTATTTCTCCGTGCCATATCACCCGCTCTCCCTGTTTCAACTTTAAAATATCACTTCGTCTCTTTGTGTTACCGCTGCCTACAAAGTTCTAGTATTGACACAGTATAAGTTTGAGCATTACTCAATCCACGTATTAAGTTGGAACTCGAGACTTTAGTGTCTTTTCAAGCCATAATACACATAATGAGTTTACAAACTTCAGCAAAGGGAACTTTGCTGTTGAATTATATTCGGTTTAATTAAGGTACGTCCATATTACTTGTGAAATCGAATCATTACTAACCTAATCAGACCTCATCTTATCATCGTATCACACGACACAAATTGGTGACCAGATTAAGGTGAACTAATTTTTCATTGATTGTAATACTTAAAACTAGAATATCTTTTAAACGACCTGAAATCCGTGCAACCGTGGACGATTTTTGTTTGCATCCGCAATAAATCTGTTCTGAATAGAAAAATTGGCGCGTCCAAAGATTTTCTATACGAAATAAATAACCGTGTGTGGTGTACAATTGACACCAATCTAAATCATCGCCTGGTTTCCAGATCCACTGAATTAAGTATGAAAGAAACTCCAGGGTGAATATTCTGGCACTGTTGCTTCTAGGACTGCAACATCAATCTTTGGTTTGGTTCAGCAAATGGATTAACTGGCACTTCATTCTGATTTAGATTCAATACCCTAAGCAAAGTTATTATGCGTTAAAAGACTCATTCAGTTGACATGTCTTGTTTGTAGATATGATCCTAAATATTCCAAGTAGAGAGGATGAATGAGAGAAGAATGACTAGACAGATCTATAAGACGAGTGTGAAAGGGAAAGTTGGAAGAGGAAGGCCTAGACGAACTTACCACGATCAAATCGGGGATGTTCTGAAGAAAGGTCAGGTCAAGAATACTCTAAACCGACGAGCATGCATGAAGAGATTGATGAATGTGGAAGAAGCGAAAGTTGTATGCCAGGATCGTAGTAAGTGGAAGGCCTTGGTCTCTGCCTACCCCGTTGGGAAGGAGGCGTGATTAAATGTATGTATGTATGTAAATATTCCAAGAATCTATTGAATTTAAAACCGGATCTTTTTTTCATTTTGTAAGTTTACGCAAAATTTACACCGTATTCAAAAGGTTGGTTTTTAGACAGCATTTGTGCTTACGAGTAGATAAGGAGAATCCTTAAAAAATTTTTAGTTGCAAAAAGTTTTTACTATGGCCACATACTGCTTTAAAAAGTTAGTTAGAGGTCACGGATAGACTCCTCTTATACAAATAATTTTAAAAAGTTACTACGGGGTCACTCGGGTTTATAACCTTTTCTCAGTTGATGTTGATGTTAATATCAAATTATTAAAAATGCACTTTAGGTTGAAAATCGGTTGGAGAAAGTTGATATTCTTCGTAATATTTGACGACCTCCCATGGCGGAGTGGCATGCACACCGGTTTTCAAGGTGTCGCCTGCTGGTCTATTCCTTTCTAGTATCAAAAAGTAATGCCAATGGGATTTGTATATTGTCGTAATTAATTTACTATTCCGAACGAATACTAAATATAAATAGTTCTTATCGTATTTTGGGACTCATGGAATTCGTCCGGAATATAAAATTATTAACGATCAAAAACAAAATCCCATGGTATTAGGTTTTGGTATTGGTATTAGATTCGTTTCCCGGACGGGCCAATGTAGAAAAAAAAGTGTTTATCTAAATTTTCTCGGGTCTGGTTATTTGTGGTACCTCCGTTGTTTCTGATTTCTAAAATACGAGTGCTTAAAATAGTTATTCACTTTGGGGTCAGAACAATATATGTTATGTTGTCCACATTAATTTACTTATTCAATACTTTATAAAGTAAGAGAGTTAAGCTATTATGGACACCACCTTACGTAGACCACCTTAATAAGTTTTAATATTATTACGTTTCAAACATGGTGACAGTCTTAGTAGCGATAAAACTTGTTGCTACCCAAAGTTGCCAGGCTTAGTTAACAAAATTACCTAATTGCCTTATATTTTTCATAAAAATTGACCCACCATTTGACTCATTTAATAATTTCTTCAATTTTCAATTGTCAATCATATTTTTCAAACCTGACAGGGAAAAAACTGCGTGTTTTCATTTCCAAACAACTTTTCTGGGCTTAAGTAATTTATTAGATGGACGCTGATTCAGGAATAACGATAAAGTAAATGTCGATAATATTTGTAAAAAAAACAAGATATTTAATGGTTACCGATGTTTTGAATAAACTGTTCTTTAAGCAAATAACTAGATGGTAGAAATTGAAAAAAATATCCTTAAAAAAAATTCTCTGCCAGAGGTGGGTCTCGAATAAATTCTTGGCACGCCAATATCTGGGTAACTCAATAATAATAGTAGTCGTCCGGTTAGCGAAAAGTTGTGGGTTCGATTCCCATCTTAGGCAGTCGATTTTTAACTAAGGATTTGTTTTTTAAATTACTTAACGAGCTTGTTAAAATAAGCTCTTACTTTATTACTTTGACTCATTTTCTCTGACAAATAACGGAGTCGTAACCTATTTTCGCGATATAAAACTCAGCTGTTAAGCATCGAAAATTGAATTTGATCGTAAATTTGATATCTTTTATATAATGGATTCCTCTAGTATTGATACCATGCACTCCGACACGCGAGTAACATTGTCTTATTTGTTTCAATCGATAAGGACATACGTGAATAGTATTATTAGTGATGTAGCTGTCGACTTATCCATATATTATCTATCGATATTACGTTTGTCGACAACTTGGAAAAGGTCACATTGTTGTTACGCAATAGTCAAATCTTTTGCAAAACATTGCAGTACCTTTTTCTGTATCAGATTACATTAGTTATTTGTATATTATAACGTAGCAGAATATCTGGGGTACCCTTGAAGAGGAATACCCTCAGAAACCTAGGTTCTGCTACGTTACAAAAGAAAATTTAGAAAGAGAGAAATTAAGGGAACCTACCTCCCTATAATATTGATAGACATTTGTCGTGGTTAATGTTAGTAAACCAAAATAAAAGAAGAAGGAGGGAAATTACTTAATCACTGACTGTTATCTAAAATTTTTATATAATTTTTCTTCTTAGAAAATATTGACGCAATCATAATTAGTCATAAAGTAACTAATGACAGATTTTATGGCACTTCTAATTTCATCGTAGAGGAGTAGTACAGAAAACTAAATGTGTCTAAATTTTGTTAATGCAGATCTATAATCAGACCAAAAAAAGATAAATAATATGTAGCTACATTTTTCTTTTTGTTTTCAACACGATACCCTAAAATTGTGTGTCTTAGGCGTAGCAATATTTTATGAAAATTGATTTATCGAAACAAAGTTATCGATAATCGGACATCATTGAATATTACCCTACTTTTGGCTTGAACGAGTCTGGTAATAAATCAACCTTCATCTTTTGTTTACCTTACAGAGTTTTGCGAAGACAAAATTTTACGTACGAAAATGTATGGTGAAACTTTGCCAGGAGGCACGAATACGTAAGTTTTATTTTTGTAAAGATTTCCGTTTGATGAAATATATTTTTTGGTGTTTTACATTCGGTTAATGTAAAGCACTTAGTTATTAACATAATTTATCTAAGATTAGAGAGAAATTAGAATGTCTTAGGATTTGAGTCTGTTTGAGTTTCGGTTGCTTAGTAAAATACTTTTGCAAGCTTAAAATAAGAAAGTGGAGGGTGTGTGTTTTCCACACAACAACACTGGTAGAGGCAAACGGAAGAAGAGATGGATGAATTATGTCAGGGATATGACAGAAAAAGCAACAGTTGATTCGATGGCGACTTTGTATGGAGGAAAAAATCATATTGCTTCGACCAGAGATTACTGGCAACCGAGAAAACAGTTTGACAGTCATTGTAATCTATATAAATAAATATCAATTACCAAAATGATATGACGTTCATCACTTCAGAACGGCTTCAGAGTATTGGAAATATATATTTTTTTTGTTATGTACACACGGCGGCATATCAGACTATACATGTTGACCTTGAGACCGCCTTTATGCCCTACGTAATAAAAACTGTTATCGCAGTTCAACTGTTAAACTTGATTTGCTGTCGAGTATACAAAACTGTGTTAGAAATATCAAAATGAAAAGTGCGTAAAGGCTAAACAAGGTCATAAACCGCTTGCATTGTCTTCATTGGTAAACTCTTGCAAAACCGGGACGGGCAGCTATTGAAATAGTACGTAAAAATATGAAATTGTATAACAAAAAAGAAACTCCAAGGAAATTAATAAATCTTTGTTTTAATAGCTACAGGCGTGCTAAGGAATAAATTATAGGAATGATCGAGATTGGGATATTAGGCGTACTTATTTCTCTTACATCAATTTGTTTGCTGCAATCAAATTAAGAATTTTAGCGTCGTATAGTTTAGAGAAATAATTTAAATAAAAGTCTTAAATTTAACCGAAAAGTACCAGGAGAACATAAACCTGAAAAAGTGACTGTGCGAGCAACAAGGGTGACAAATTACCTAACTATGCGCTATTCTTACATCAAACGAGCTGATTAGACTTCACTCAAGGCACTGTATTTAGAAAATATATGTACTGACGACAAGCACGATGCTATTACCATTACTGACACCTCCAAGATGGGTGGATTCGAACCTGCAACAATGAAAAGTAGATGTTATTCATTAAAATCATTCTACTATTCCAGGGAAGTTGTCTTATCTTAAAAGGCGTCATAGAAAATACAGCCTTATGAAAACTAAACTGTTATCGCCAGCCAATCTGCCAAGCGCAACAAATTCTCTTTTTCGCGATCAAGAGGCCTACGCTGAGGTGTGGACTCATATTAGCTGATAACGTAAAGTAAAATAATGTAACGACCTAAAATCATTCCACTGCTGGGTAAAGACCTCCATCATTGAATTCAAGTTACCCGAGCAATGATGGGTACAAGATAATCACCACGCCTGCCAAATGTAGGTTGGTCATAACAATTTCAAATTCACATTCAAATTTATTTATTATAAAATAAACAATAAATACTTTAAGACATGCCTCACTGGGCCACACAGAGCCATCTAGTCCCAAATTAAGGTACTATTAAGTACCCTGTCGTATGGGGTACTAGACAACCGATAAACTTACTTATATACTTTTTTTTTTTGTAAATACATACTTATAAAATCAGTTAAAATCAGAAGCAGCGTTAACTACCGCTGATCCAAATGGTCGTCAAAATATAAGTATTTTAAAACTTAAGTCAACAAGTATACCTACTTTAAATCTACAAATACAATACCCGAGCCCCAATAATACAAACCCGAGCAAAGTTCAAAAATATGAAAGTCTTCTATACTCAAGCTGGGGATCGAACCCAAGACCCAGAGATTTCAATTACTAGATTAACGGGCGTTTTGGTAGAACCTGTGTCAATTCATAGTTGGTTTGTCTTATGAAATGTTATTTCTAAGATACCATAACTTACCAGAAGCAGTGAACATGGAGAGGTGCGGAGACCGAGCCACGACGAGACTAGCGTTAGTGGTCCTCACGTACGGAGGCCATGTGGGCTGCGTAGCATCGCAGCGGACAGACACGGCTCCTCGGAGTGTGTTCACTCTGATGCGGAGGGATCTCCAACTGCTTCGGAGGCCGTACTCGTCAGGGGCTGACACGTGAGTGTTGTTGATTGTCCATGGTTCTACCTGGTCATTATGAAACCAAATATGAGTTTGAGGAGATTTCTGATTTAAATATGGAATTGGCTGATCTTATTCTTGTTGCCATATGATTATGCTTTAAAGATTGTCTGGTGTCCAAGTTTTTTAAGCCGCCTAATAAAGTCTTTTGACATGATCTATTTTACGACTTCCATCTTGCGTCAGTAGCGGGACCAACGGCTGAACGTACCTTCCGAAGCAAGATCATATACTTACAGCCCCTTCCAGACTCAAGCCAATTTACAAAAGATCGTTTCCTAAACTGACCTGACCAGGAATCGAACCCAGAGCACTTGCGTAGTAAGCAGACCCTCGCTTTACTAATCGGGCCGTCTCAGCTGTTAAGAATAAAATAGTTTCATTTTGGAACTTACAATCAGCTGCTCTGAGCTGAATTGCTATTATTGTATTATTTACAGTTTTTTTATGTCTAATTGAGGCAATATTAGTTAATATTATTGTATATTTGATGACAGCCCTGTAGATGTCCATGTAATTGCTTTGACAAGCTTAAAGAACTGACCCCAAAATGTGCCATTACTGTCAAGCGAGAACTATAACAATAAATTATAACTGACAACTAAATTTACGCTAACAGTACGTGTCAATAACGTAAAACCACATAATTGGAATACAAAAGGTTCACTTTAACATTATTACTTCATACTTTTAATAATAATAATAAAAATTTTATTCAGCAATTAAAAGGTACAATTTCATTAGTGTACGATAACAGCGACATTAGTTTTATAACTGAGTTGCAGCTGTTAGCGCCCACCTCCAAAGATTAAAAATGTAAGTGAACTGTGTGCCGAAGAGGTGTATATATATATCTGTGCGTGTGTGCGTGCGTGTGTGTGTGTGTGTGTGTGTGTGTGTGTGTGTGTGAGGTGTGTGTGTCGGTAATTTTTATTATTTTTCGATTTTTAAAAAGTAAGTTTGTAACATATTAAAGTAAGTTCTAGCAACTGCTCAAAAAATTTTCCGTATCCAAGTATGATAAGTTTAGTAACCACCCGCTTATAGACATCTTACACTGGCGACAAGTTAACGGATATAAGTTTAATATTCTATTCACTTTATTATAAATTCGGGGTGCAAAATAATAGAAATGACGTCTGGATATGGCTAGCCTACAACGTACAGGTTTACAGATCAGGTCGAGTCTACGTTTATTTGAAGTTACGTCACGGTTATATGATAATTGGGAGTGCTGGCGTAATAAGGTTTGAAGTATATAGATTTGGCGGACAGTAAGCAATTCAGTAAGCTCATATAACTGGGAGGTTGGATAAAGAATTGGCTTGAAACACATTACTTTAAGAATGGCTCTCTGTGCTCTCTCCAGTCGCAGCAGCTGAGTTTTACCGGAGTTTCCCCAGACTGTGATGCAGTAGGACAAAATCGATTTCCCTAAGGCATAGTATACGGTTTTGAGTGTGGCTATATCAAGGACTGACCTAAGGTTTTTGAAAACGTAAATCAATTTCCTTACACGGCTCACAGTAACAATAATATGTTCCTTCCATGATAGACACTGGTCAATCCAGATACCAAGATATTTAATATTAATCGCACGTGTTATTTTAATACAATCACATCTAGAAGCTTGACAGGAAAGAGTGCTGTGAGCAGATATTGCGTACGTAGAAAAGGGTAAGGTAGATGCATTGGGAGCGAAGGTAATAAAATTCGTTTTCTTAAGGTTGAGGGTCATTAAGTTAATTTGCAACCAATGCATTACAGTACTTAACGCCAATTCCGCATTTGTACAAGCATCGCTCCAGTTGGATCCGTGAACTACCAGAGCGGTGTCATCGGCATACGTAATGATCTCACAATTTGGTAATGATAGTTTACAGAGGTCATTAATATACAGGAGAAAGAGGGTGGGTCCAAGGACACTCCCCTGCGGCACACCAAAGGTGAGTTTTTCATCATGACTTATAATACCGTCTATAACAACACGCTGTGATCTGTCGCTGAGGTAGCTCTGGAAAATTTGGTGAACAATGCCCCGAACACCCGCATTATGAAGTTTACGCAGCAAGATCGGGACAGAGACAGTGTCAAATGCCTTTGAAAGATCAAGAAAAATACCAAGAGTTTTGAGTTTAGAGTTAAAGTTCTTAGATACCAATTCGGTTAAACGTAGGACAGCATCTTCAGTCGATTTTCCCTTTCGAAAACCGTACTGGTTATCTGCTATGATGTTTTTTTGATTAAAGTAAGAGATAAGTCTTTTATTGAGGATCTTTTCAAGGATTTTGGACAAAGAAGTAAGCACTGAAATAGGTCTGTAATTATCGACACTGCCTCTGTCTCCATTTTTGAAGATAGGGTGTACTAGAGCTTTTTTGAAAGGTGAGGGGAAAATACCAGATGTGAGACAAAGATTAAACACGTGCTTAAGTGGAGAAACCAAGGATGCCGATGCAGCCTTAAGCAAAGATGTAGGTATGCCGTCCCAACCGGTCACAGAAGATCCCTTTAAGTTTCGAATAATGTCCTCAATTTCAACCTCATCAGTATCAAGTAGGGACATAGAATCGGAAATAGACGTTGAGCCCGATGAAGTGCCTAAATTATCGACAGCAGAGAGAAGAGGTTGTGAGGAAGTTACTTTGAGCGCTAAGTTTTTTCCGATGTTGGCAAAATAGAAGTTTACGAAGTCTATAGGGGACATATTTGGAATGGACAGGTGCAATAGTTCAGTACTAGAGGAGGTGGACTTCCTAATGTTACCAGTAGTTTTAATTAGGTTCCAAGTAGCTTTAGGATTATTTTTCAACTTTTTGAATTCCGCTCTTTCGTATTCCTGTTTAAGTTTTTTTAAAAGGTTATTAATGAAGTTCCTATACCTCTTATATATTATACATTTATTAGTGTTAGAGGGGTCTTTTTTAGTTTGTAAGTACAGTCTGTCGCGATTTCTCAGACACCTAAGTAAACCAGGAGTGATCCAGGGTTTGATTATCCTTTTCCTGCTGGGCACAATCACGTTTCGAGTGTGAGCGCTAATCGTTTTTGAAATAATGTTTATAAGTGTAGTAGTTGCCTTTTCAGGTTCACAACAATCATAGATAGATGAGAAATCAGCAGACTGTAATTCTTTGGAGCATGCTACTATGTCGGTGCGGACATAAGTGCGCTTACTTAAATTTAAGTGAGGTTTAGAACCACAACAGAAAACAACGGGGCATGATCAGTAATGTCCGAGTCCAAAACTAGAGTAACTGCGTTTGTTTTTGTTCTTAGTATGACGTGATCTAAACAGTTGTCTTGTCTGGTGGGAAAAGTATGGGCAGGTAACATTCCACTCAAAGCAGCTGCATTGAGGTAAATATCTGCTTTAGTATCGGTATCTACATTTGAGTTAGTTGAGGGGCAAATATTAATATTGATATCTCCAATGATAGCAACACTATTGTATTTATTTAGAGTCTTCAATACTGAGTCCAGAGATTCCACAAAAGGATCCACATTTCTAACTGAAGGTGAGCGATATATTGCCAGAATTGCCAGTCTGTTAGAAAAATTTAAAAGTAGACAGTTTGCGTCACTGATTATTGGTAATTGAAATGAATGATTTAGATTGTCCCGGACGTAAGCAGCGACACCGTCATTTTGATTTCTAAATGTTGACTTATATGACACGAATCCTGCTAGTATTGGTAAAGTAGGAGATTTACTCAGCCAGCATTCAGACAGTAATATAACATCCATTGAAATAGTAATACGTTGCAGTAAAGCCAGTAAAGCAGAGAAATTACAACCTATACTACGAACATTCACATGCAGGATATTCAAGGTATTCTCGTTATCCAGCACGTATGTATGGCATTCTTCGGGAATGCAACGATAAGATTCAGAAACTTTAACCTGATCAATCTCACTGAGAATATTTATATTATCCGTCATTATTGAATAGTTTTAAGGAAACTGGGTTCAAAACGAAGTGTAATACGAATTTAAGAATACAAAGTTGAGATAGTGTGTGGTATGCTTGGTTGTGAGGGATGGATATTGAAGCTAGGTTTGAAGGTGCGTCCATTGCAGACATTTTTTGTTGTTTTAATAAATCTGTAGCATGACTTGTGGGAAGTAATAATGAAACTCTAATGCCATAATTTGGTTTTAGCGTGTGTGTGATTGTGTGTGTGAAGTTTGTGTTTAAGTGTATATGTATATGTGATGCATTTAAAAATAGCAAAAATAGAAAAAATGAGTGCAAACAAGAGAAATTTAAACTTAAGATTAGAAGTCGCGTTTTTCCTTTAAGGTTTAGTCATTGCTTTTCAGCAATGTTGTTTAAGTCTTTCTCAGAATTGATGCGGATATGAGTGGATCCCTCTCTTTTTCGAAGATACACATTGCCACCGGAGGTCCAGCAGTAATTATAATCATTTTGTTTGGCGACTTCCCGTGCCAAGTAAAATAACCGCTTCAGCTTAGGGGTCAGTGATTCGCTCATGTATATTACGTTAGGAACTCCTGGAAGATGCAAGTGTTGTGTGTTAAATCGTTCTCCTCCCCTTGATTTGTTGAAGTTTTTGTACGCTGAGAGTAATTTGTTTTTTACTATCACACTTGAAAGCTCTACAACGATTGGTTTGTTGTTTTCCGTTTTAGAGAAGGTCCGGTATATATCGCGGATGTTGGATGGATCAATGGGGATATTCAAAAATTCACCCAGCTGTCTCACCAACGAGCAAAGCTGTTCCTTGTTTTCTCCATGAAGTGAAGAAATATTTCTAATTTCCAAATAAGTGGCCCGAGTCTTTTTTTCTAAAATGTCCACTTTTTGCTCAAGTGAGGCGATATAGTCTATACAGTCGTCTCGTTCTTTCTCGATTTTCTCTAACTTGTTGCTTAATTCATCATATTTCTGTGAAACAAATTCAACCGACCTGACCATTTCAGCATTTTGCTCCCTTATTACCGCCACAGTCTCCTGTAATATGGCCAACTGCTTATCCTGATTGACGGCAAAATTATTCATTTGCATTCTCATCTCTGACATGAATGATCGCATTTCATTTTGGTCGTCGCCTTCAAATTTACGTTTGTTACGTTGCGTTACATAATTTTCCGGGGTAGCTGGCTTACAAGTTAGAGATGGAACGGATTCACTATGCGTTAAAGTTACACTAGGGGACAGTCAGATCTCAATAGAAGGTGACAGCTTCAGTGGCGTAGGTAAGTTTGAAGTACTTTTGACGGTTTCATTTGTAGAATGTGTGATGTCGGTGTCGGTTTGTGATCGTGACGTCACGTCCAGAGTTGGAGTAGAAGGTGGGGTACGCTTGAGCGGCATTATAATAATCTTCGGTACCAGGCAGGCAGAAATATAAAAGAGGTAAGTGGATGCTTGTATTATATAGTAACTTCAAGGACCGCAACTTTCGTGTTTCTTCAATAAATGTAACTTTCAATTACCAGGGCATAAGAATATGCATAGAGAGCAAACAATAAAACATAGGTCAATTTTTGAAAATTCGCGCTAAATTTGGCTTGAGTTGAGTTGTTCCAAGTACTAGGCTCGCAGAATATCCAGAGAGTATGTTCAATATTTAGGTAATTACTTCAGTGTGAATTCAGAATGTTCAGTAGGTAGTATTATTTTCTTTATTGAGCTCGTACAGCATTTACTTATAATAATATTAACAAAATCGTTAAGTTTATATCATTGCAAGTACCAGGAGCGCATAATATGCTAGAAGTTGTCCTTTATACCTGTAGCTTCTATGCGTAGGCACTAGGCAGGCAGGCGAATGATGCACTGTATAGCTGTCCTTATCACTCGCACAACGTAGCGCGCAGCCTGTTTTGTACTTTTCGCGCGGAATCGTAGTTGTGGCAAGTAGATTAGCTATGCTTCCTCGTTTTTATGCACTCCTATTTTTGTTGTTCAATTTATTATGTAAATAACTTAAATTATTTTATTATTAAAACGTGATACGGTATTTTAGGCACGTCTACTCGTGTACGAGGTCCGGAGGGGAGGGGCCTTTTGAATAGTGTGACAGAGTGTAACTGACATACTGAAAGCGGCGAATGTTTTTGGTAATATAATTTTGGAACCATGTTATCTAATTGCACTCGGAAAGAAGCTTTAATTGTTACAGCTTCTTTCCGAGTTAAATGTTTGACCATTTAATACGAAAACTGACGTGTGCGCGTTTATATCCTGTTATGAAGTTTTGGTCATAAAATGCAAAAAATTCCAAGTAAAATCAAAAAGGTAGTTTCTATGACGTGCAACTAAAAGAACCTTAAATTAGCCGTGGCCCATCATGCCCTTGGCTGGTTTTTGCACAACATTATCCAAACTTCCCGCGACAAAATGAATAAAATTACAATAAGCCCTTTTCCTGATACTAAATTATAGAATGTAGAACATACTCACCCTTTCCTGCTTTCCGTCGACGTACCACACAATGTTGGCGGGCGGCATGGCTGGGCCAGTAGTACAGTTAAGTAGAATATCTTCGCCGAACTGCACGCTGTTTGGTACATCTGCTATGACCGGATCTTCTTTGAGGATCACTGTTGGGAACATGGAATTTCATGAATAAATGAATGTAAATAATGAATAATTTCACATATTTACCAACTATTTTTACCAGAAGTTCACTGTGATCATCATCGAAATAGGTTTCATGGACCATCTCATCTGACTCTGTATCCCCTCTTCAAAGATTATTTAAAACCCTAAATTCATGTGTAATAAATCAATTGATGACTAAAAATTTTCGAAATTGTTTCTAAGGAATTGTATTTTTAACAACGCTACTACATATTTTACTTGTTTCAAACATATTTGCAAAAAAAACCTATCTTATCTTAACCAATTGTTAAATATACGTAAAAAATTACGTTTGACACAAACAATTTATCTTGGTAAATAATTTAGCTCAATGATCAGTGCAGGCGTTAAATAAGCGAAAGGTTGTGAGTTTAAGTCCCACTTAAGGCAGTCGATATTATCATTCAAGGAATTGTATTTTCCTCTGAATGGACATTCAATTGAAACAGATGGCATTTATTTTAGTATCTTTATTTAAAAATTTAAGTGATTAGATTAAATTTTTCTTTATTAAATTTGACCAGCAGATAGACTAGCAAAAGTTTCTTAAAACGACCAATTTACCAGCAACCGTCAAGTTCTTCGTTTCCTTCACGACTGCGAACCTCGGACCTTCAGTGGACACCTCACACGTGAAGGATATTCTAGTGTTGTACGTCTTCGGAAGCACAACGCTGATGGCACAGCTGTGCAAGTTGCAGACACCTTTGGTAACCTTGTCCATGGTTGTGTTGAAGGCGCGTGTGGGAGGCTGAACAACAAATAAAGGTAAAGCTATAGAAACAGGTATTTAAGATAAGGATTGAATTTGAACTAAAACAGGTATGTAACAATATACAGTATGAAATTTTAACCACCTTCCAAATTTACCCGGCAGACAGGTTGGCGATTGTCATATCAATTGTGGAACACTACCTGTCTTCCTCGGGAAATATTTTTCTAGTCATCTCTCACGTCACAAATAGGTAAAAAAGGGGAAAATTTACATGTGAAATCTACAATATCTGTGATTAAATAAAAATGAAACAATAATTTATTAATTACAAAGAGAAAGGAGATCAACTAACCGTTTGTTCCGGTATGAAGCGGAAGATTTCATGATTGCCGCGGTACCACTTGACAGAGTGTAGCGGAGGGTCGTCTCTGTCGTTGACGTAGTAGCATACGAGACGGGCGTCCTTGTGAGGGTCGCCGTATCTAGGTACGTCGAGCGATGTGATGTTGTGAGCAGTCGCTATCACTGTGGACAAAAGAATATAAACTTAAGGTTAAGTTAATATTAGGGATAAGGACATTGGCAATCTTGGTATCATTTCGTTAAATTTGTAAATTTTGAACGTTTTGAGATCTTACCATGTGTAGTACAAAAATCATAATTAATTGACTTTATTAAACGTTGTATAAGTAAATAATATTATAACCTATTGCACCAAAATAATCACAATAATGATGTAGGAAAAAGTCAATAAAAGGATGTGTCAATAAAGCTGAACTATATTCTAGTGACGATTTGAGTACTGCTCCAGGAACTTCTTAGGTTATAAAGTTTTGAGTTGCCCCAAATGCGTTGTATGTAAAGATAACATTATTTATAAGGCTCCATTAGAGGATTGAAAATATTGATATTAACATTTAAGCACTAGAAGAAACGATAAGCCTATAAGACGTGATACTGAAAATACTTGCTTGTCTGCCAATCTTCTTTATGCAAAGAATATAATGTGATCAGTTCGCATTTAGAAATACCCGGATTCCTATTGTCATTGTTATTTTGTTCTTTCTCTATCCGATCCTTTATAATTTGTATTTAATACATTATATTGTGTATTTAGTTAATTCAAATATTAAAAAAAGACGTGTGGCACTCGGAGACTGCCGCGGTAAAGCTATTGCATAGCATTTTTTATCAACTTATGCAATTATAAAACTGAACAGTATCACCGGGTGTTAGGTTATTTTCGTTACGGAATTTATGGATTCGGTCTCCACGCTCAAGGCCCGCGATAGAAGCTATGCAATAGCTTAATTTTATAATTTTATGTATTTAATTTTCTAATTTTGACTTTTGTAATTAAATTTTTCTGTTATTTCGGCAGATATGGTTACCATAGGCAACCAAATTGTCAAAATCCTTATTTTCTTCTAAATTCTTTTAAATTTCGAAAATTCAAAATTGTTCGATCGTGCCTCGCCCCGTGTGTGTGGGTGTGGGTGTTAGGATTATTTTCATTACGGAATTTCTGGATTCGGTCTCCACGCTCAAGGCCCGCGATAGAAGCTATGCATTAGCTTAAAAACTTGAGAGGTGTCAAGGGACACCCGGATGGAACGAAATTCCTTTTTAGTGAAGGAATTGTAATCTCTTCCTCTTCCTCTCTCTCTCTCTCTTTCTTTCTCTTTCTCAGACAGAGAAACACGCGCACGCCGCACGGCTTACAACTATAGCAAAAAGTGTCGTTCAAAAAGTGTCGTTACAATTTTTTCAGTCTAGCCCCCTTTCGCAACGCGCGATTAGGAACTAAGTTCCAATGATGGGTATTAAAAATATAAGGTAACAAAATATTAAATACATTCCTTACGGTAAGGCGATGTTCAGTAATGGGCATCGTTTGTTGGAGATGTTGAGTAACGTCAACTGATCTGACTTCTTTTGCCTCTAGAACCTGGCAAAGTCTGTGGCCAAATTTATTATGAAAATCTTATGTTTAATCTCAAAAAACGTTCAAGCATAGTTAAGTGGTTTGAGCTTCATCTCTTAACCTCATTTTACTAATATGCGTATAAACTTGATATAATGCGCCTACTTTGTAACCTATAGTTTATTAAATAGCATACCTTAATTTTTTTTTAAATAAGCGCTATGTACGCCGTTCTGCGATATGCATCAGAACAAAAACTATGTATTATAGATATTGAGAACGTGTTAATGTGTATCATGTGGCTGTACTTATGAACAATAAATAAATAAATAAACTTTTTCTCAATCGAAGCAACCTGTGAAAAAAATCAAATACTCGTTAATGCCATGTTGAATAATGCCTTAAAGGTGGAAATTCTTTTAAGAATTAATCTTGCATGCAAATAGCCTGGCTGCTATATCTTTAGATTATGTAACGAAAGTAAATTAAATCATAAAAATATGATAACCTGGATTGAAAATACTGTGCTCAAAATGTCGTAAAAGAAAATGATATTTTCAATAAGTTTCACGTTTGCGCGCTGGCTTTATTGGCTTCTATATAAGTTGAGAAAATATAACCGTCTGAAATTGAGAGTTTTGGAGTTCAATCTAGTTTTTGATTGTTTGTAATATCATAGAATCTAATTCCAAATTACATTTTGAATGATTATTTTGATAGTATCTTGATATTAAAACATAATATTATAACCAAATTACATTTTGAATGATTATTTTGATAGTATCTTGATATTAAAACTTATATTATATGAATACATTAGCTGTGTCCGCGACTTCGTTTGATGAGACTACAGGATTATTTTTATTTAATAAATCAAATAAAATGTCCAATACAAAATTAGCGTAAGTTAGTTCTTGTTACATGAACTACATGCTAGTAATAATTAAAAATAGATCAGCTGTTTCAGATATTAGCAACAAACAGACAGATAGATACTTTTTTGTATGTCAGACCACATGATATACTTTCATGTTATGTATTTAATGAAAAGCTGTTTATTTGAAATAACAAACAGACACTTCAATTTTATTAATTAGTATAGATGTTCTTCCGTGATCGTTAATCTTGCAATTGTGTGGAGACATAGCGTCATTGAAGTTGTAACACCACGTAAGTAATTTTTAAGAACTTCTAAGGAGTGATAAAAAACCTTTTTAAATAATACCCAACCGTAGCTGACAGTACTGCTCAATGTATGGAACTGGGCTGGACTTACGTACTGTTTCCACAGGACAGTGACTTCCGTGCTGTTCCTTTTCTGTAATTTCAAAGGTTTTTATTGGTCGTATCTTCAATCTGATTGGGCGAAACGACGCGTCTTCCGATTCACATTCTTTAATAATATTAACTTACTTTAAAAGTAAGTTGTATTGGTTTCGATTTCGTTAAGTGAACGCTGAAAATATGTCAAAAACACCAATCCAACAATTTATTTTCACTTACACTTGATATGCTTACAGTCAAAAAAACATCGTTTAAAAATGGTTCTATCTTAAATCATAGTTAAATATTTGTAAGTACAGAAAAAAAAATCCCGGTTTGCGTGGTGTTGAAGTGGTCTGCCTACTTTCAAAAAGAGTCTTGCTCGGGTCAGCTTAGAGAACTATCTTGTCTGGATTGACCTAGGTTAGAGTCATGCTTCGGATGGCATGTAAAGCCGTCGGTTTAGTACTGTTAATATTTTGTCGCATAATCTATACTAATATTATAAAGCTGAAGACTTTGTTTGTTTGAACGCGCTAATCTGAGGAAGTACTGGTTCGAATTGAAAAATTATTTTTGTGTTGGATAGTCCATTTATCGAGGAAGGCTTAAGTATCCTTGAGACGCTAAAGGTAGACAATCAAAAACGTTGATCTAACAAAGCAACAGCGTAAAGCACTTAAATTAATTCATCGACACGAATAATATCTCGATGGCTCAAATAGAAAATGCAGTGACCCGGTTGGCGAAATTAGGTTTAAATCTAACCTGAAACAATTTTGTTTTGCAAGGAATCTTATTTTTAAACAAGAACTCAAAACTACGGAACTACTGGGATTCGCTACAACCATAATTGGAAATACTTTTCGTGGCAAAAGTTAATTTAACATTACCAGTAGTTGTTCTTGTTTGCTCCTTATAAAATTTTCTCGTATTTGTATGCATATAAGAACTATTATATCCATGAAATATGTGCACCAGCATTCGGCAAATTCGATTCCAACAAAACGTAGAATTCGCAAACTTTTTAATCAGAACTCTGTGCAAAAACGATATGCATTTATACTAAATTGCATATTGTTTGCGTATGCAACTGTAACGGCATATTAGGAAACAATTTGTAAACTGGATATAGTATAGTAATATGTAAGCGCTCTGCAAAACCCTGTGTTGTATTGGTGCATCTTAATTTTTTTATAGGCGTTCAGTATCGTATTTAGAGCCCATTTATGAAGTAAAAATGTAAATCTTGTTATCAACCGAAAATAATTTTCGCCATATGGTTTTCAATTTTTACGGTCCTAAGCCTGTTAAGGTATGAAGGTAAAATCAATAACTTATGGATAGTATTGCTAATGAATGAATGAGTGTTGCTGTTGTTACTGTTGAAAAAAAAAGTTGCTAGGAGGCCGTATCAGAAATTTTAGATTTTTGGCAGACAGTTTCTAAGTGCTTTATCTTGACATTTTTGTACTGGGATATACCAAAAGAAAAAATACGTCATTTGTTGTCTCGTAGATTGTTATATTAAAATTTGGAAGGTGGTTAAAAGTTCACCTGTAAACAATGGTTTTTTCTTTTAAGTGGTGATAGTTTAGAAGTGGAAAGTGATGGTAGGAATCAGTTATACTATGAGCCTTGACCTCAGATAAATAAATGTGGACATCATCACATTCATAATGAATCATTTAAACATTCATAATGAATCCCACAAATTATCTTGTTTTGTGGGAATCAGAAACAACAAAAGTGTAGTACTTTTATACTAATAAAGACTTAGTCCCGAAAAAATATAGAAATATACCTGTTTCTCCACGTCTCTGGGAATCGAACCCCTGACCTCGGAACAGGTGGCACCTTGAAAACCGATGTATACGCCATACAACCACAGGTGGAGGTCGTTTAAATAAAATGTCAAATGTCATCATCACCATCGTATGTCCACACCAGGCAACTGCTGGAAATACTTGTCTTCCACCAGCAAATTTAAGTGGTGGGTAAAAAGAAGACCTGTAATTTTCTTTCCTTAACCATTAGCCCTACTGCAATCGCCAACTGTCACTTATCTAAGTATGAAGGATAATGCAAAATCCTTGTTTTGCTGTAGCTTATTAATGACTTATTAATGTCTGATTATGATAAGATCGTATTCGTCAATGTCAAACTTCTTTAATGCATCAAGTTTTTACAAAATGTTAGGTACTTGACAGTTATAGGTCACAGTAATTTTGATATTGAACAAGTAATATTACAAAAACAACAAAATTCTACCAACTTCATAAGTCAACTGTCATCGAGCTCCTTTAATCAGTAAAATCAGTTTTATTTCTGCAAATAGGCCCCTGGAAGCGCTTTTACACGTCCCAATATTTAAACCTACCACTGCTTCGGGACAAGTCTGGGCTAGTGCCGAGAAGAAGCAGCGCAAGAAACTCGTTCACTATTGTCAGCCTCTTTTTAAATAAATATGTTTACATAAGATATTATGCCAGTGCGAGCTGGGGCAATTTAAGGCCACACGTTCCTATCATTTATATATTATAATCATTAATAGTATAATAGCCCTTTTTCATTATAATTACTTTGATATATGATTTGAGTTTATGTACTGGGAGTTCAGCAATTGACAGTGGTAATTTATTGAAAATAAGTTTAAGTTTAAGTAAGAAAAGATCTATTTCTATCCTCATTGACGAATTTTAACGTCTTTCTATGAGTATACCTTAATTGCGCGACATTGCCAGTCGAAAAATTCTTTTCATCTCCTCTAAAATTTTACGTTCACTTATGAAGCAAACTTTCCCCTCATTTTTCATTTTAATATACTGTAATAGAGAGAAGTTTGAGCGTCTAAAAAAACGAGAATTTCTTTTTACAGCCAGAGCGGTTTACGAGCATAGTAAAACACAATGTATCCTAACGTGGTATACTCATTATTACGTTACTTGAGTTATCTACAGATAAATTTATTAAAGATTTTGAAAATTATTTTGTAATGATTGAAGAAAATACAAATAAATCTAATTAAGTTATAGCTAATATACAATGTGACAGGGTTGGTACTTCTGACCTGCTAAGACTAAGTACTATATCTAAATTCATCGACAAAAAAAAAGTATCCATAGAGAGAATAACTCAAATTCTTTTTAAAATGTGTAAATTATTAATTATATTATCGGACTTAGTTTTGAGTATTCTCTGAAAACATTAATTATATAATAAATTTTAAGTCACAAAATAATTAAGTATTTTTTTTTATTATAATTATCTCAATAATACAAAACATAGTAATTGATTAGTTAGCCAGTGTCATTAGCTACCGTTTTCCATTTTTTTCATGATTCTGCAACGTATGAAACCTTAGATATCGCATAAAGCATCGAATGCGCCGCAGTACATTGAAAAAAAAACCCCCTATTATTATTTTTGCCGATGATTTTCGATATAGTACTCAGTCTTAGTGGGTTAGAAGTACCACCCCTATCACATTGTATATTTCCGCAAAGTAAAGCTAGACTCCCTTCGAGCGTGGGTTATTCCAGGCATAATTAAAGTTAATTTTAAACTGACCGGAAATTTAAATCAAACTCGGAACTCATATGTAGGACGGCACTAATAACAAATTTTAGTTATTATTTTATCATTTATATCACTCACTGTTTACTCTTAAGACAATTTTTTTTCAATCTTTGACGCTCTCCGCTTACGTAAGAAAACGCCGTTACTTGCCGACTCTACGACACTCACATGAAGAGATGAGTGTATTATTCTTTGAATTTTAAGTCAGTGTTAAAAACATTTATCACTGATTAATAACTAGAGTTTAATTTACTAAACTGTATCCTAGATTATAATAATAACCTCTTTTATTATTATTTTTATGTGAGAAAAGAAACAAAGATTTATTATTATTAAATTCTTTACTGATTACTTTCATAGAGCTTTTATTTTGCTGTCTTCGTTTTTTTAAGACTTTTAATTCCGTCTCCACTTAACGACAAACGGAACCAACTAAGCCTACCATACCTATCTTTGTTATGGTGAAAGCTTGAGTAACATGCCAATACGGTTTTTAATAGGGCATGCTGTAGAAAATTGACTTTGTCACGTTCTTTCACACTTTACTGCCTATTTAAAGCGTATCAAAATTTTGATTATGGGCCGTTAAGGATACTGTGGTTTTAGAGCGCCATTTTTACTTTTTTTATCTTTTCGTCAATAACAATAGTAAAAATGGCGTAAATACGTCAATTTAACCATTAAAGTCAATGACTTCATTAACATGAAATGGTTAACTGTTGGCCCAAGCCTTACGGCCTCTCTAGGCTTATCATCATCATCACCATCATCATCATCATCTCAGCCATGAAACACTTCAAGCACCCTAAGGATCTCCACAATGATCGGATCACCCGCATCCAAATTCTTCCCGCGACATTCTCCAGATCGACGGTCCGACTGGGCCTACCCGCAGATCGTCGTTGCTGTGGGGTCGTTATTTCAGAACCTTTTCGCCACTTATTTGATACTAGCTGTTGCCCGCGACTTCGTCTGCGTCAATTTCTTTTATTATGATCGAGATTATTCTTGCAACATTTTTCACTGATGCTTCGCTCCTATTGGTCGCAGCGTGATTCAGTTAAATTAAATTCATTTATTTACAAGGTGTTGTCATTGTGATGATTTATATAGCCTAAAGCCTTTCTCGGTAAATGGACTATCCAACACAAAAATAATTTTTCAATTCGAACCAGTACTTCCTTAGATTAGCGCGCTCAAACAAACAAACAAACAAAAAACTCTTAAGCTTTGTAATATTAGTAAAGATTTAGTCTAGAGTGAATAACATTAAATTCGGCTCAGATAAATCTAAGTTTTAAAACTGTATACGTCAAGATTTAAAACACATCATCTAGGAATTCATAGTGCTAACATCGTTTCGGCTCGATAGTGCTGAAGCAATCCACTAAGACCAACACAGGCTTCTGAACTTAGTTCCACTTAGTTATACCTCGCTAGGGGCTCCGATTTCGGTTGGATTACTGCAACACATATCATGCTTGTTTGAGTTACAGCACCTTTAAAGATGTTTGCATGGTTTGTTAACAAACTCTTGCCTTAAATCTGTTTTGAATTATTTTAATTAATGACCTCGGTGCTGGAGCGTTAACACTGATTTTTAAATTAGGTTTTGCCTGCTCAAGGTACCAGGATTAATAATTGTTCAAAAAAGAATTTATTTTTATATTTTATGTAGTCTAGATGTATTTCGTCCTTTGTCGTGTTTTGATTTCTACAAAAGAAACGATTTATTAGTAAGACTTTGGGGTCAGAAAATGTCCTATCAGGGCCCATAAGTGTTCACTGCCCTATTTTGTAAGATGTTGATGTATGTACACACAAATGTGATGCAATAATTATTAAATGAAAATAAATATGAATATGTAAAAAATAATATATTTTTTTAGTTATTGAAGAGAGAAGATTTTTATAGTGGCACCTCACCTAACATGGCTGTTGCTAAGCTCTTGCCTCAAATTGGTTTTGAATATTTTAGGTTAACCTATGTGCTGTTGTAGGACCCACTACGACAGAAACGTCAGTTAACATTTTTCACACCTCAAATTGTTTTTGAATACCTATTTTAGGTTAACCTATGTGTTGTTGTAGGACCCACTACGACAGAAACAACAGTTAACATTTTTCACACGATGACGACATGTCTGTGGCACCTACACTAATAGGTACTGACGTTTAATTGGTAATGCCTTTTTGGTGATAAAAGTATTTTTTTTATGTTTATAAGTCTGTCAACCACATTTTTTGTACCATCTCGGTAAATTTATTAAAAACTGAAACATTATTTTTGCAACAAAAACAACCAATTCAACCAAAACAAAATTAAGGACGACACATATGATTTGTTTGCATCAAATATGGTGTATGACGGTGTAACTAATACATTAAAATATGTCCCATATTGTGCCCCAATAAAATAACATGCAAAATCAATAATTTCTTTAAAATTAATAAAATCAAAATAACACAGTCCATAGTTAGCCTTAAGAATAAGGGTTACAATAACAAGATAATCGGTTTACATAGTACTTAGCTACGCTTATTAAAAGAATACATAAATAAATATATTCTACCCTTTACTTTGTGCCACTCCAACTAAAAATGCTCACCTGCACATAACCCTTTGCCGCCTTGCACATACTCCGGTTTTATACGGAACACTCAAGTCGGAGTCTTTTATTTTTATTGCGGCCCCCATACGAGGCAG
This sequence comes from Anania crocealis, assembly GCA_949315895.1. Taxonomy (NCBI): domain Eukaryota; kingdom Metazoa; phylum Arthropoda; class Insecta; order Lepidoptera; family Crambidae; genus Anania; species Anania crocealis. The sequence goes on along the minus strand of OX438858.1, from coordinate 2,570,634 downwards.
TGATAAAAGCAAAAACTTGGCGATGAGTAAAAAAACTTTAACTTTATGACCCCCCATCCGCAAGCGAGCAAGGGTTAGTAAAAAAGTGTTTTAAAAAGTTACTTTTCAAGCAAATTTATCTGTATGATAACACAGAACATAAAGCGTAAAAAAGTCTTAGGTTTCAGACAGTGTAAAGAGATGAATTCGTTCATGAGAAATTGCATTCGCATTTTTATCAAATTACCACATCCTAATGCTGAGCTGACTGAGTGTAAACATAGTTAGTAGGTCAAATTAGTTAAATAAAAAAAAAATAAAGTAGGTACACTATTTGATGATTATGATCAAAATATGGATTATAGTCCGTTATTTCACTTTAGCTTTAGGTATTATCCAGATCTTTTAGCACGAAATATTAAATGCGGGGGGAGTTATTCCTCCCAACGCTTCGCAACACAAGCATCAACAACTAATTTATTACTTTTATTTGCTCAGCAGAACGAGAAATTCATCTTTTAACCTCCAGATTTGCGGGAACTTTGATTCAAGTGGGTAAACTTCCTGTGGTTTTACATTAAAGTATGATACAAAAATATCTTCAGAGGAAATGAGGAAAATGAGATTTATCTTCTTGTAATATTTTAATAAGGAATAATATTTTTTATAAGATACGTTAAAATATACGATATTAAAAAATATGATGGCGATGGTTTGTTTTGCGTTAGAATAATAAGAAACAGTTTTTAAAAGCTTAATTCTGATCACAGAAGCTTTCAAAAGGTGTTCGTTTAAATGTTATTGTATTTGTTAATATGTGAACACCTCTTGGAAGTATATTCAAGTTAAGTTCTAATAAGTAGTCTCGATTTCAGACTTTTAAAGTGTCATGGCGCATATTGATTAAGTTTTTAATCTTTGGGGCAAAAGTGTTACCGTTTTAAGTAACTTGATCTAAGCATTTACCTACATGATAGCTATTAAAATTAGCACCACCATGATTTTTTGAACAAAAACTATGTTATTTTTTAGAAATCAAACCTTCTATACACCATATTATTTAATTTTGTGTTTATTCATGTTTAAACAGTTTATTCACAAAAAAACACGAATATTTTCTCTTTATCATAAGATGAACAATGACAGCCGCTGTCATGTAGTGCTGGCACGCTAAAAGAAAAGCATTACTCCATTTTCTACTACAAGTGGCTTAACAGGTGACTAAATGAGAAATTCCCGAAGGAAACTGGCAGCCATTCCTACGCCATTGACCAAACTGCAATCACCAACCCAGATTATGCCAAACCCTTCTTTTGGAGAGGCCATTCAGAAGTGCTCTGATATAGCTTGGTAATGATGATGAGATTCCCTTCACCAAACTGCAGTCGCCTGCAAAACGTGGTGATTAAGCCAAAATGCTTCTTTTAGAGAGGCCATTCAGATGTGCTCTGATATAGCCTGGTAATGATGATGAGATAAACACACAGATCTTAAGTAGATTCTCTATGATTTAGTTTCAAAGTTCAAAAAGATTAGGTTCACAAAATCAATGTTTAGGTAAGTAAATAAATAAATGTGAACAATATCACATACATTGTTCTGATCTCAAAGTAAGGAACCATTTACAGCACTCGTAATTTGGAAATCAGAAACAACGAAGGTACCAAGGTCGTCAAAGTACCGGCCTTTTACCAGTCGCATCTATTCTTTTTCCCAAATGTAAAAATAAACAGTTTCTAGCACCCCCGAATACCCTAAGCTCACTGTCCGGAAATAATCAAGAGGTTTTAAATCAGGACTCGATGTCCCTTTTCTGAACTGTTGGAATCCAATAAATAATTCTGGAAACCCCTTTCTGTGAATGGTACGGGACTTATCCCTTTTTATGTTGAATTTTGAAGGAATTTATGAGATTCGACTATTTGACAGTGTGATTTTTGAACGGATGTGGTTGCTACTTCAACGTTTTAAGATTTTTGAGGTTGTAATAAAAATGCTATGAGCATTTTATTGTTTAAGCCATGAGTATAGTACTTCTACAATAATAAGAAAAGTCACAAATTTCAGGAAACTTATGGTGTTTTTAAAATGAAATTAAAAGTTCCATCAGATTTATCATACGACCAAAATTTTTAAAGTCACACAAGATCTAAGTTTGAAGATCAACAAAATGAAACAATATTGTTCAATCGTGAATTCATTGTTTTCCATAATAATGTTAAGACAAAAGCACGTCAACCGACCACAAAACGTCCAATTTTCTTAATTGATATTGATCTCTACTTGTTGGACTTAAAGTTGAAAATCAATTCAATGACCTTTAACTTTTTGGGTAGGTTGACCTGCCGTTGTCTGTACCACACAACGTTGTACAAATAAAATGTTTGACTTTGACTTTAAAGATCTTTAATTTGTCCATACAAAATGGTGTTGTATAAAACATCATTTATGCTTTACTGCATACATTGACAAAAAAAATTGTTATTGCAAAACCAAATTTACGTTTTCAATATGTTCTATTTCATGTGTTGTAGTAAATTTTGTGTTCAATTATGAATTCATTTTAAAACTTTATTACCCATTTTTAATCTGATATGAAAAATTTTCTTATGGAGATTGAAGAATACCTCTGAAAATGAATTGGCTATTCAGAGTCCTTATCCTTAAAAAGACGATGGCCAGATTTTTTTAAAGAAAAATTTAGGTGTATAGCTCACTTAAATCTTGCATTACGTATACAAATTTTATGTGTATGTTTTTTACACACAATAGCAAACTTTCACATCCAAATAACATCCATTTACAATGCATGAAGAAGCCTAACAAAGTTTCATTGCAAAAACTAAGCGAGTGCACTTTGTGAATTCCATACCAGATTCGGAATCTGGAACATGGGCCCCAGTTTCCGAGTTCTGGAACTTGTGGAATTAATTTTCCAGATGCATGTTTGCCTTTAACCGCCGTGTTTGGAGTTTTACAACGCTCTTTATTAAGAGTTGTTAGTTCTGAATCGGATGTGACATTTCCTAACAGAAGTTTGCTAACTGGTGTTAAACTTAACTAAGTTTGCATCAGCTGGGATACAATGAAATGTACAGTATTTCTTTAGTCGAGAGATGGTTTACTTGTTAACAAGTAAGTGACAATTTTTATTATCGAAATCAGTTTTTAACACTTTATATGATATTTTTAGCAACTTATCTATAATATCAGTATCATACGCCCGGTATGCAAGGAGATGCGGGTTCATCAAAATTTTTCAAGTTTAAATACTGGTGAACACTCTTTAAACTATCGCACTGCTAGGTTTTGTCCGAATCCTTTTAGCCGTTTTAGCGTGCTTAAGTAACAAACCGCCATCTAAATTACGCATTTATAGCCGCTACATACGACACCCGTAGTACGAATAGTCATAAGGTCGAGTAGCTAAAGTACTACAAGAAGAATATGGACAGCAGCGTCTTTTACCCATTATAAGTCAAACTGCTACCTGCCTGCCAAGGGTGGCCATTTCAGAAAAATCATCAGCTTATACTAAAATCGGCTAATAATAGTGTTCACTCCGTTACGGCTTCTTCAGCATCGTTTCAAAGACTTGAATATATTTCATCGTCATCATCGTCCTCAGCAACTGCAGACAGTCCAGAGAGGCCGTACCGGCTCTTTCACCGCGTCTGACTCGCCACTTAATCACCATGAACAGAAGTGACCTTCGAGTACACATCCCCCTAAATAAATATCTCTTCACCATTGGTTCCACAGACAGCCCCCTATGTAGAGGTTGCCTGGAACAGGCAGAATCGGCTGCCCATGTGATTTTGGAATGCACAGGGGTAGCCACCCACCAGGCATCTATCCTCGGCACACCGAGTTCCCTTTCAGGAGCCTGTGAACGTCCTAAAAGACTTCTGTGCTTCTGGAAGGAGTTGGGGTAGTTGGACTAACCACCCTAATCCCCCCTACGCATAATGGGCCAAGTGAAGCCTAAATGCGGAAAAGGGAAGGGAAATGCAATACCAAACCGCGTCTCAGCCAAACAACGCACACTGCTGGACAAAAACCTTCCCTAAGGATCTCCACAACGATCGGTCTCGCGTCAACCGCATCCAGTGGCTTACCGTGACCTTCGTCAGATAGTCGGTCTACCAGGTGACGGGCCTACCCACAGATCGTCGCCCGTTGTACAGTCGCCATCCAGAATAAAAAGTAAACTTTTTTAAAACGAATTATTAACTACGCCGTTGCTAAATATAAAACCTTTTCATTCGAGACTTTATTATTACCAAACCAATTATAATAAGTGGTACACTGTGACCCTTGAAACATAATACCCGACATTGAAGGGAAACTCTTAATATTTTTAATTGCTAAAATAAGAACGTACGTCAAAGGTAGTGAAAAGAGCTTTTGCGACTATTCAGTCTGTTTTAGTAACGAATTTTTTATACTTTCTACGGGAAGGATCGAGCCAATTATATTTTTCTGATTCGATGACAAAATCAAATAAGTAGTATGTAGGTACTGCCGACAAATCAAATTACCACTATATGGCTTTGTGCGTCCTTTGATATTGATATTTGACAGTCGGGGCTTAAGTTCAAAATCGATTGCGATTTCAATTTACTATTTAAGTGAATGGACGCTGCAAATATTATTCGTTTTGAAAATATAATTTCAAAGTTAATAATTAGCATGCACCAGTCCACGACTGGACATAGGCCGTACTGTAGGGAATGTTTTGCTATAATCGAAACGCTGCTGTCCCCTTCTGGCAGTACTTCTTTGGCCAAGTTTTTACTATGCCCATAGGATAAGAAGCAGTGGTGCTATTTTAATTAGTAACTGGGAAAGTTTATATGGATGTTCTTTACTCAATCACACCAGAACTTAACGAGTATAGTTAAACTTTTTAATCCCCGATAAATATTCAGTTTCCGTTGTGTGTTTTTCATATTGCAAGAGATAGATGTTTTATTTCTTGTAAAGTAGTAGTTTAAAGGTTATAACTTAGATTAAAATTAGTAAAATCAGTTTTATTTCTGCAAATAGGCCCCAGGAGGCGCTTTTACACGTCCCAACATTAAAAGTCTAAATTAAAACTCAAAGTCTACTGGGCCAGTACCGAGAAGCAGCAGCGCAGCGCAAGAAACTCGGGCACTATAAAGAACGAAACTAAATAATTTCTAGAAACGACGTCGCGGGCAATAGCTAGTGTATAATAAAAGTGATTGATATTGTTCTCTAAACAATTGAAATGGATTAAATAAAATCACGATAACACAAAGGAATTAGTTACGAGAATCTCGTTTTGAAATTAATCCCAATCCGCTAATATCTTTGTTGAATTTAAGCATCGTTATAAAATAACAACGTGCTGCACAGTCCGATATTATTATGGCACCTGAAACTGATTATTTACTGATTATTTATTTGGAAAAAAAAATATATATGTATATAATTCAAAATGAGTGATTACTGGTTAAGAACGGAAAGTATTTTCAATTGCTGTAAATAAAAGTGTTTAAGATTAGTTATTATTTGTGCAAAAAAAACAAGACTAACTACGAGTACAAATATATCTGTTTAAATATTTATGCTGACATAGAATTTTTATCATTAATCAACATATGTATTTATCCAATGCTGATAACCCAAATCATTGGAGCGATTTGAAAATAGAATAATATTTCAAAATTCAAATAATAAAGTTGTTTCATTTGATTCCGGAAAAGCTTATTCGGTATAAAGCTCAACAAAGGATATAAATAGCTTCATAGAGGTAACATTATGTAAAACTCCACCCGACATAATAAGTAGTCATCATTAATAATAATAATAATAATAACTTATTTCTCACCATACAATAAATATCGTAAAATAGGTAACAATGATTAGAACAACAAGAAAAAAAAGTATGGTGGGTTGACATCCAATATAGGAGGTTTCCTGTATCAACCCTCCACCCCATCATTAACAATACAGTAAAAACTTTTTTCAATACGAGATTTTTTTAAAATATTTGTTATAAATATATGAAAGACGTCATAATAAATTATATAAAATTGGGAGGGTAGTGTTCCAACAAAGAAGCTAGCCGTGTAGGTGTTCAACGATTAGTGCGTGGTACAAGTTACAAGTTTAATCACTTTTCCCAAAGAATACAATTCTGAAAACCTACTGAATTTAATAATAATTTTTAGATAATAATAAAAATAAGCAAAAAAAGAAACATCTTTTTATTTAATAATGTGTACCCATTTATATAATAATATTATAGGATACTCAATTATTATCAGATTTAAAGTGTGGTATAGTTATAATAATATGTGAAACGGTGCGTAGGTGTAGTATGTGATGTTTGTATTTAGTGTGTAGTGTGTGTGGTAGGTGGTGAGTATATGTAAATGGATTTGGATTGTATGAGATATTTTTTTTTATATGTATGTGTTCCAATCACATCGTACCAAGACAAAACTACATGTCAATTTTGAGACTGTTTTCTGTTTCATGGTATCCAAATGCAGTTAGGGTTTTTTTTAATATACATTTTAGGTTTGTTCGGTTTAAATTGAAAATTTTGTTGAGGTCATTGAAGTGTCTATATAAAAATGGTCCTGAATAACACACTTGTCGTCGTGCAAAAATGGTCTTAAAGGTAGGCACAGAGGTGCGAATCCTTCTTTTATGTTCAGGCAATTGGGAAGGAACAATAGTTTGATGATGACAAAGAACTGAGTGCAGAATGAATAATTGTCTAACTGTTAATAGATTTGCCTCCCCGTACAATTTATCCGTCGGGTAGTCTCTTGGTTTGCGTAACATAACCTTAACAACGGCTCTTTGTGCTCTCTCAAGCTGTACAAGGTGGGTTACTGCAGCTCCACCCCACACTGGTATGCAGTATGTTAGGAGGAGAGTATGTTAGGAACTATCCTCATTTGTATGTTTGTCGTTGATTTTATGTCACTGTCAACTTTATAACCCGCCAACATTATGTCAGTATTCACAGAATATAATTAATATTGTATAATAATTAAGGCTCGAAACTATTAAGTGTGACGTAGGACAAATTAGTGCCATATATTTTTATCAGTTATATAAGTAAGCAATAATAGTATTATATTCCCTTTTCATCAGAATTTATAAGCATATAATTTAATTTTCAATACAAGGAATTCACAATAGACTGTGGTAATTTCTTAATAATCTGAATACAATTCAATCAACTTTAAATTTCTATTGTTTTTATCAATAGAGAAAAAGCATCGAAATGAGTCCACCTGGTAGAAAGTTATACATATAAAAAAACATACGCAAACCTGCTTATTGTAACATGAACGTCCTCTTTTATTGCCATTGGATATACATCGAGATCAGTCCACCTGGTTGACAGTAATACAAATTTTTTTACGCTTGGTAGCCAAATTAGCATTTGCATTATGGCCAATAGCGCAGAAAACACGCTTTTGCCGGTTGTCTGGAAGTACTTCTTTAGTCACATCATACTACACTAGTAAATAGGCAATCATTTCACTGCAGAGCAAAGGGCTCCATCATTGAATTCAACTACCCCAGCAATGATAGGTACTGGCATAATCAACGCTTGCCAAATGCAATGCAATGTTCGAAAGATCAAAACTTTTGATGCTGGATCGAACAGACAATCCTCAGATCCTGGCACCGTACTTAAACCCCAAGACTAACGAGGCATTGTCTTACGAAAAAGAATATTGGTGCTAGCCTATTATAGGAGTCCACTGAATAAATTTCCGTTGTAACGGAAACGTTACGCCAACGCAACGATACGATAACGGTAATCACGACACGGTAAATTACGCAAGATCCTTATTAATGGCGCAAAAAGGAGTAGACCGGTTGCTAATTTGATGACTAAGCATTGCGATTTATTGAGAGATTCTTATTTCCCTTCTTCCCTGTAATTTGGTTTATTATGAATAAAAAGGACCAACATCATGAAGCATTGCTAAAAGAAAATTGATACCATGTCATTGTAATTTTGAGGTTTAAATTCAAAATTAAATATTGAAATTTAGATTGCAATTAAATTGCTAAAGATATTATATAAAGTATATAAATAACGGGATCTGTCATTGTTATCATACTGTTTTTGAACGTCCATGTGCAATTCTTTGTTATTTTTACCATTTTATATGAAACCTTTTGTAGTTACATCAAACTTCTGTAAATATTTCATTGCAAAAAGTGATAATGAATTCTAACTTAATTCTAACTCCACAGTCCACACTCTCAATAAACACATATCTAAGATGTGGGGCAAAATCCCCAGAATTTTTATAACATAGTGTACCTACGATTCTGTACTGTGAAACTTCATACCTATCTATCAGTTTTCAAATAGTTTCATTTTAAATATAATACCAAAACGATTTCTTCAGTAATCCAACAACAATTACTTATATGTACACGCAAAAGTTCGATGCGATTACGTAGCACTACAAAATATCTATTCGAATCCCATATAAAGAATGGGGCCTTATCCAAGTTCTTACAAAGGTATGATTCAGTAAGCGATCCCCTTTGTGTGGTATTACGAAATAAAGCAGTGCATCTAGTTTGTTGCATATTAAATTAAGGGTACGAGGCTCAAATAGACTTAGGCCATGTTGGTTCAGCTTTAACGTTATAATAGTTTGATATAAAGGCATATTGGATGCTATTCTTCCGTCAGTCTTTGATAGCTATAGCCGATAAGTTTAATCAGGGATCTACGCTTAGTTGTAATATGGTTCAAAGATGTTAAAAAGAAGAGAGTTTATTAAATCAACTTTATTTGATATTTTAGCAACTTAATTGCACTTATAATATCAGTATATAAACTTGAAAAATTTTGTCTCAGGCGGGACTCGAACCCGCATCTCCTCGCATGCCGGGCGGGCGCCATACCATTAGGCCGCCCGGCATGCGAGGAGATGCGGGTTCGAGTCCCGCCTGAGACAAAATTTTTCAAGTTTATATACTGTTTATTAAATCAATTTTATATTGATATAGAAAATCCGACTTATAAAGTGTCTTTAGTACTATACATAATATCATGACGCCCCATTGGTCTACTAGTTCAAGATCCAGGGATCACGGGTTCGAAGCCCAGGTCGAGCAACAAAAAGTTTTACATAATCAAACATTACTCGGGCTTTTGATAACGAACCCGAATTTGGCAAACGTGGTTATGCCCGTACCCATCATTGCTGTGATAGCTTGAATTCAATGATTGAGGTCTTAGCTCAGCAGTGTGATGTAGTTGGCCGTTACTAGTACTATAAATGTGAATCGATGGACTGATGATCTTGTGAAGGTCGTGAAAAGCCATGGGTGAGTGGCGGAACCGATATGTGCAGCAGTCAACGTCGTTTGGCTGACATTATGATCATGATGATTAAAATTACGTTAAGCAGTAATAAGCTTTTTTGACGACCTCCGTGGCGGAGTGGCGTACACACCGGTTTTCAAGGTGTCGCCTGCTCCGAGGTCCCGGGTTCGATTCCCGGACGGGTCAATGTAGAAAGAAAAGTGTTTTTCTACATTTTCTCGGGTCTGGGTGTTTGTGGTACCTTCGTTGTTTCTGGTTTCCAAAATACGAATGCTTTAAATAGTTATTCAAACTGGGATCAGAACAATGTATGTGATGCTGTCCACAAAAAAAGCTGCATTCTTTAGCTTACGTCATATTATTAATATACTAGCGGCCAGTCCCGGCTGCGCACTAGTGGACCCGTTAAGTTTTAGTAAAGATCTTTTCTAGCAATAAATATAGCCTATGTCACTCAGGGTGAATGTAGCTTTCCAATGGGGACAGAATTTTTAGAAATTGGCGCAGTAGTTTTTGAGTTCATTCATTACAAACACACACATACTTACATACAAATATTTCCTCTTTATAATAGTAGTGTAGATGTGATTAGAATAACATTACCGTTACCCTAGAATGTTCGGTCAGCATGGTAAGTTGCCGAACACAGTACCATGTCAATATTAAGAGTTTGTATGTTTCCAAGTGATTCCTAAGAAGAATGGTAAAATGGTTACTTTGACATAGTACTAAAGTAGGTATCTAACGATTGCCGTAACCGTACCGGTCTGGGGTAACAGCCCTTATGATTAATAGCGTTGGAAACATTAGTTATTGTCGCCCGATAGGTACCAAGAAATATGGCGTTAGAACTTATTAATAGGATAAAAAAGTTAAGTAATGGCATATAATCATCCCACAGCAGAGCAGAGGACTCCATCACTGAATTCAAGTTACCATAGTTATAGGGTAACTGTACGAAATTTTCATATTTTTCGATAAAGACGTATCTCAATATGATCATAGGGAAATATTTCTTTCCCTATGATCTGATTTATTAATTTTTCGCTGTGTCTGCGACATTGTTTATGCTTCGCATGCCAAACCTTTTTTATTTAATAGCGGACCCGACAGACGTTGTCCTATCTTAACTGTGAATATTGATTTCGAATTGGTATAGGTAAATAATAAAAAAAAAACTGATACTAATTTATTTATCGATATGGCAAATGCTAGCCGCAATGGAAATTGTAACCGTTTGCAGCACGCATTTTGTCAATGTTATGTCAAACGCCATATTGTTACATTAAAAAGTTAAAATTTTCAGAAACGCTAAAGTTACATTAGAAATAATTTAATACGGTGGCTAAGTATCTATAAATTTTCGAATTTTTTGCACTATTTTTTTTCTTTCATAAGAACCTTCTTCTGACAATAAAAAAGAAAACAAAAAAATAATTAGCGGATTCGATCCAGCCGTTCACGCGTGATGCCGTTACCAAGGGAAGTAGGGATTTATTTTTATAACTATACATAGATTGAAATGAATTATTTCTTAAGTAAAATCAGCATAGATTAGTCGTTATTACATCGGCTATCTACGAGGGAAAGTCTCGTCAATTTCGGTTAAACAGCTTCAGGGAATAGCCAGACAAACAAATTTACGTATCTGTTATAAGTTCAAATTTCAGTACAGTCAAAATTCTAAATAATGGTTCTTTGATGTGAGCTTACTGAACCTATGTACTTTTACAAGCATGTAGTGAGAAGCTGTTACTAGCAGACATTTCAATTGTTTATTTGTATAGATGACAGACCAAACTTTGACTTGAAATTGAATATTTTGTGCCCCATCTGTAATACAAACTTTATAAGCTAGGAAAGGCACAATTTGTAATTTACCGAAATATGACTTAGTTTCGATTGCATCCTTTTAACCGGAAAAAAAATAAAATTCCCTCAGTCTACTACCATTTACATTACCTATGAACAAAATATATATATTATACGATCGTCTGAATTGAAAAAAAATATCCCAATCTGTTTTCCTTGACAAAAAGAAATATAGATACTCAACATCTTAAATTTCGTGCCCCATCCGAGATAAAAACTTGTTTTAGGGTCGATAATCGCTGTTACAAAGAGAACAATAATTATCGGACAGGCGACTTTCCTTGCTTGATAAATCATCCGGTTATTTTTCTCATTTTTCGTCGATTCTGCTATTCCAGAAGTTTCCTTCTGGTTTATAACGGCACAGTTTTTTAAAGCTTAGGTTGAACTCTCTACTTATGTACAAGTAAAGTAATAACCTTATAATCATTGTATGTAATTAAAAGTAAAATAACGACCTATATTCATCCCACTGCAAGGCAAAGGCCTCCATCATTGATTTGAAGTTACCATTGTAATGATGGGTTGGTAACATACAGCAAAAAAAAAAGACGTGTGGCACTCGGAAACTGCCGCGGTAAAGCTATTGCATAGCATTTTTTATCAACTTATGCAATTATAAAACTAAAAAGTATCACCGCTGTGCCGGTCGAAGTGGGGGGTGTTAGGTTATTCTCGTTACGGAATTTCTGAATTCGGTCTCCACGCTCAAGGCCCGCGATAGAAGCTATGCAATAGCTTAATTTTATATATTTTCTAATTTTGACTTTTGTAATTAAATTTTTATGTTATTTTGGCAGATATGGTTACCATAGGCAACCATACTGTCAAAATCCTTATTTTCTTCTAAATTCTTTTAAATTTCGGAAATTCAAAATTGTTCGATCGTGCCTCGCCCCGAGTGTTAGGTTAGGTTATTTTCGTTACGGAATTTCTGGATTCGGTCTCCACGCTCAAGGCCCGCGATAGAAGCTATGCAATAGCTTAAAAATCCGACAAAAAAGGACGCGGAATCACTTTAAATGTTTTTTTCGGTAACGCTAGCATTATAGACATGTTTTTTTTGTCAAACGATATATACTCTTAATTTGATACTCTTAGAAGATTAAAAAAAGTTTTCAATTAAAAACCTCTGCTTTTGCTGGTCAAAATAAACATCCATTATATCCAGCCATTGCTAGACACAGGCCCCTCAAAAAGGAGAACATTTCAGGCTGGCAACTGACAGTACTCCTTTAGCTGCCGCTTACGACACCCATACAAAGATAAGGGGCAGTGCTAATCTGTTAATGTGCCAACATTAAAAATATTCATAAAAACTCATAGCCTCTAATTTCGTGCCAAACCTGTAATAAAAACCTGTTTTTTGATCGGTAACCGTGGGTATAAAGAAACAATAATTATGGACGACCTTTTGTAATTTCCAATCATTCGGTGAAGTTTTCCTCGTTTTTTGACACTTCCATTATTCCAGAAGTAGCTGATTCAATTCTTTTTGCTGGTTAATTACAGCAGAGTAGTAAAAATAGGGTTCAACGCCCTTTTTATGTAGATAAATAAATAATAAAGAATATAATTTAAAAAAAATGTGGCCGTATTCTACTGCCACCAGTAAGTACAAAGTAAGCCTGCACCAAATATTGAAGAAGCTAAGTGTCTTTTCAGTTACGCAAGTTTAAAAATATGGCCTATAAAACCAATTGTTCTACTTCTCTCATTGTTACTTTTAGTACCTTAATTGAGCTTTATTATACCCATATGAATAAAATAATTGCGTGCGTTAAGTAATTTAATTATTTGACTGTATATCAAGTTAGTTATGATATGTCATCTAATATCAGGTATTGGATGAAATGACATGTCGAACCATATTTCTATAATTTCGTATCGATTACTTAACCTTTAAATTTAATTCTGGGTTACTTTTATTAAATGTGCTTTATACTAAAGGCTCATGAACCAGGATCATAATAAAATTGTATTTAATACTAAATTCTCAATTCTTAAAAAATAAAAATGTAACTGTTAATTTAAAAGGTCTGTTCTCAAACCTGTAAGCAATTATTTATTTAATGTTTGTATTCTAACTACTATAATTATGCAGTATGGATACTTTGAAATTGTATATTATCTAATAAAGAATAAAACTAAAAAATAAAAAAATTGCTTAGTCGCATAAAAAAAGTTTTGAATCGCAAACCTCATGTTTTTGCTTATCAAAATAAATATACCTATAAGATCTTAATGCCTCAAATTTTGTAATCTGCTATTAGGTCAATAATCGTTGGTACAAAAGGAACAGTGAGTTAAGAGAAATAATTATCATTGGGCGATTTATTTCCAGTTTACGTTGTTATTGATATTTCTTAAGACGTCCACAATTTTGGTTCAGGTTGATTTTAGCTCTGTTTTCCAAATTAAAGTCCATCGCTTACAACGTGATTATAAAAAAAGATTCTGTGTACATTAAACGACCAATGAAACAAAAAAAATCCTAAAGTAGTGCCAAACAAAAATGATGATACAATATAGATTCTATTAAAATTTATGTAAAAAAAAGTATCATAGTTGGTATAGTTAAGCTGATTATGTACCCGTAAAAATAGAATTTACTTGTCCAATTTGTAAAGGAGCTTTGAGCTAATAGCAAAAAAATGGAGACAAAGTTAATAAAGAAACTTCGGAACATTTATTTTGGTTGGGAAATATTCTTTAAACAAAGTACTTTAAAAATATAAATACAGTAACGCTTTACTACGCTGCTTCAATTTGGAACCAGCCCTCAATTGTACCAAAGCAGCGGTAGAAATATTGGGGTCTTTTTCACTGAATGTGATCTCTTTCTGTTTGGCACAAAACTAAAAAGAATACACATTTTTCACCAAAACTTATTAGAAAAAATCATTTACACACTTATGTGATTGAAAGGCAATTTCAAGTGGGAATAACAAAGTATGAAATTGCCGATTATTTTTCCACTTTTTATTTTGTTTTTAGCTCTTAAGTATAGTCATATTATTGCGTAATTCTTTTTGTATTGTATCAAAAACTAAATAAAATAACTTTAAACTAAAAAAAATGCAATACTAGTGCCTATTACTTCAAAGGAAGTCGTTGAAAAGACCCCTTACAATGTGTCAGCTGTCCTTCTTGCTTCAATTAAGTATATTTGTATTATATACTTTGATTTTCAGAAATTGAAATACTATAATGCGTAGCTTTATAACCATCTAACCTTTAATTGCATCGAAAACGGTTCAGGCGTTTTTAAAAAAACAAAAAATTGTTAGTATGGAAAAATGACTTTTCTCGATTTCGTCCATACAAAACGGCAATTTCATACTTTAACCCCTAATATTTAAATATCATAAACCAATTTTTTTCAAAAGCTCATTCCGATGAAGTATCTAAGACAATCTTCCATAAAATCGTAGTCATCACGTAACCCCTCGTTCTTCGTAGCACTTGATAGTATTTACTACATTTGTATTCCTTCGTGTATCCTAAAACTACACTATTTTGTAATGTACCTATATAAACCCTCTTCCGGGCACCGATACACACCCTATAATCATAACTTTGCCCTCAATAATGGAAGCTTGTAAAACACCGTTGTAAAATCGTAGCATCTCCTATTTCGTAGCTCAACTACTACGATTCGCTACGAACTTTATCGTAGTACGGAACAATTGCTACGTGTCATTTGACGGAGATGAGTGTTGTATCAAAATTAGAAAAGTATCTTATGATATAAATTAGAGTATTTTGATAAGATTTAATTCTTATATTAGAGGCAATATGCATTTAAAAAACTATAATGCAATACTGAAATAAAATTAACAAACTAGTTATAAAAAAAACTCACCAACAAAAAGTCCGAAAACGAGTAGTACGGTCATTTTGTTTCAATTAAATATTCATCACACAAACTTCACATTTCATCCCACATTACATTACCACATGAGTCACACACATTAAAAGTTTCGCAAAATTTGAGTTCCGAACGTTCGCGGGCCGAGGCGAGCTCCGGACGGCGAGGCTGCCTTCACTCGACTGCGGTACAGGCTACAGCCTCAGCCGCCCCTCCCTTCCCCCACTCCGTCCTTATCACGATGGTGTAATTAGATAAATGTCATTGTTGTTGTCAGACTTTTTTCTTCGCGAATATCGTTCTCTGTAATAGACTGCGCGTCGTTTGAGACGTTTACGTATGTGTGTATGTTGCGTATGTGTGAATTCTGTGTTTGTGGTTTATGATATCCGCCTGACGTTGCCACCCTATTTAGATTTTTTTATAGGGAGAAAATATGAGCTCGGGTGAATTGTATAATTTTGTGCGTTTTGAGAATAGAATGTGTCTGTAAATTGCTTGGTGAATTGTTATGTGACCATATGTGAGGAATGTTTTCTATGAAATTCTTTCATTTAGGATATGATACTCGTATCACATTTATATATCAAGCTGGAACTAGCCTATGTGAAATCAGAAATTTGATATCATCATCTGACATAGTATTTATATGCATACTATGTTAACATAGACTGGTTTTGACTTTACCTAACACCCTGTAGAACGTTGACGTTTTTTAAAAATACCAAACAAAAATCTTATAAAAAATTAAAGATATCACTTTCCTGAGATATAAGTCTTCATCAATCATCAAGAACGGCCTATATTAGTCCACTGTTGCACACAGGCCTCTCAATATTCGCAGTTTTGCCATGAGGACAGAATAAGTTACGGCCCGCCTTTTTGCAGAGCGAGAAGAGGTGGTGCTTATTTATTTTACGCTATCATTAGATAAAATAAGTGTAGACAACACATACATTGTTATGACCCCAAAGTAAATTACTATCTACAAAACTTGTTTTATGGAAATCCGAAACAACAAAGATACCACAGCTGAAACGTGAACACTTACCAGAGGGCTAGTTCACAAGTTCAAAGTCACTCAGCGAGCTATGGCGAGGGCTATGCTCAGTATCTCGTTAAGAGACAGGATACGAAACGAGCATATTCGTCAGAGGACGAAAGTTATCGACATAGCCCGAAGGATGAGCATGCTGAAGTGGCAGTGGGCTGGTCACGTCTGCCGTAGAACCGACAACCGTTGGAGCAGACGAATTCTGGAGTGGAGACCGCGTTAAGGCAAGCGTAGTGTGGGACGCCCTGCGACTCGATGGTCCGATGATCTTATGAGAACTGTTGGCAGCGGCTGGATGGGGAAAGCCCAGGATAGTCAATTGTGGCGTGACTTGAAGAAGGCCTACGTTCGGCAGTGGACGGACAATGGCTGTTGATTTGATTTGATTTGAAGATACCACAAACATGACCCGGGAAAATACAGAAAAACACAATTTTACTACAGTTGACTGGTCCAGGAATCAAATCTGGGATCAAAGAGGTCACCATTGTTGACCAAATCAAGCTAGAACTAAGTCTTAAACTAAAAGTAATGGGTCACTGGAATGTGTGTTTATACAAACACCCCTCATAATACGCCATAACTGTTTTTTTATGTTAATCCCGGCTCAGATATGGGATAATTCTTCATTTATCGCGCCAAATCGGGAATTGTCCGGGGGAAGCTTGTAAATCATAGAATTATGTCCACGATTCCATTTATTGCGCTCGTCGTGTAGTTTTATTGTGGCTATTTCGTGTTTTCTTACTTTTTAGCCGGGCAAAGTTGGAGCGCAATGTAGTACGATGTACGGTGGTTTCAGTTTTCGAAGGCTTGGTTAAGATCTTATTATCTAGCTTTTGTTCGTGACATTGTTTGTATGGTTTTTAGAATTGGGTTGCGCAGAAAAATAATTAACTGTAATTAAAAAAACTTGGTAAGCAATAGACGTGTCATGTGGTGCCGGCATATTAAGGGGAATACTAGAGCTAAGTGCTGCCCCAAATTAATTTCATTTTATTACTTCTAAACAAAATTAATTCTTAAAAAACTAGAACAGTATCATATTAGCAAATTATTGCTTTTCATTCTGGCAGTCTTTCGTATTGTACGTTATTGCTAAAAGCGGCCGCTTTTAGTGTTAGCGACAAATTCGATTTACAAACAACTAAATGAAAAGTTTAGGTACTGTGATTCAATAAATACTACTTAGAGGTAATTTGCTAAAATGATACTGTTCTAGTTTTTTGAGAATTGATTTTGTTTAGAAGTAATAAAATTAATTTAATTGGGGGCAACAAAAAGCTCTAGTACCTAGTCACCTTAAATGAATAGCGCCATCTCTTCCCATCCCTTTGGTGTCATAAGAGGTGACTAACTGATTACTACGAGAAGAAGACAAGCAAGTCTTCTTTCATCAGCCAAACTGTGATCAATCCAACTGCCAGGCGTGGCCATCAAGGCAAAATCCTCCTTTTGTAGAGGCCTGTGTTTATCAGTGAACTAATAAGCTGTTCATGATGAAGCAACCGGAAGCGCTATGTATCGTCTGAGTATGTCTCGTAAATTCCTACGACACACAATTAATTTTATGCTGTTTAAACGGTAACTTTACGAAATATTAGGATATGATGTTATAACAAAATTACCCTAATGTCCTAGTAACTTAGAAAGTTTCATAGAAATACGCTCAGAATTGATTATTTAAATGACTAAAATTCAACCACACATCTTTACAAAAGTTCGCATTCTCATGACTTTAAAAAAAATGTTTTAAAATTATAGCTGTGCGGGTACATAAAATTAAAGCGCAACTTTTTCACTTCCTATGGGATTTGTAACAGGTGCCTAAAGAAGCACCGTCAAGGGGCAAGAGTGGTTTTCTTTCACCCTAGCTATACTGCAATCATAAACCTACCTGCCAAGCGCAGCTATTACAATGAAATCTCCTTCTTTTGAGGCATTTAAACAAAGGAAAGGTTAATTACCTAGACATAGTATGTCTATGGTTATTTATTGAAATAATGTTATATGTCAAGATGACATGATCTTAATAATAATTCAACGTGTAGCGAGCTTTCTGAATAAAACTCCGTTAAACTGTGTCACACGTAAATATGAGCTTGTTTGTTCTTGTTTTAGTATACCTATTACGTGATAGCTATGTTCCTATTATTTGATGAAGAGAAGATTTTTTAAGCGAAGACAAAAGAATGATATCATGTTTAATATGGTCTGGTAATCTAATTGTCCACTTTTGTCGTATTGTAATATTTACGATACACTTCATCGTTTGTAAGGGTTCCACACCTTAAAAGAAAAAAACGTAACCATCATTTCTCTGAAAAGTATTTTAGTAATAAGTCTTAGTAGACTTCGCTGTCTGTCCGTCTGTCCGTCGCTCTGTCACCAGGCTGTATCTCAAGAACCGCGATAGCTAGACAGTTGAAATTTTCACAAAATATGTATTTCTGTTGCCGCAATAACAACATATACTAAAAACAATATAATACAAATATTTTAGGGGGGCTCCCATACAACAAACCTGTTTTTTTGGACTTTTTGGTACGGAACCATTCGTGCGCGAGTCCTATTCGCACTTGGCGGGTTTTATTTTTAATATCTTTATACTTTATTTGATCAAAATCAGTTAAAATCAGTTTTATTTCTGCAAATAGGCCCCTGGAGGCGCTTTTACACGTCCCAATATTTAACCTACCACTGCTTCGGGACAAATGTGGGCTAGTGCCGAGAAGAAGCAGCGCAAGAAACTCGGTCACTATTGTCAGCCTCTTTTTAAATAAACATGTTTACATAAGATATATGCCAGTGCGAGCTGATACAATTTAAAGCCAAACGTTCCTATCATTTATATAATCATCAATAGTGTAATAGCCCTTTTTCATTAAAACAACTTTGATATATGATTTGAATTTATGTACAGGGAGGTCAGCAATTGATAGTGGTAATTTGTTGAAAATACGGATACAATTTCCCATGAACGAATTACCTACTTTTCGCAGTCTGAATCCTGGAACGGCAAGTTTATCTTTATTTCGGGTATTGAAATTGTGTACGTCACTATTTTTGACAAAAAATTCGAGGTTTTTACGGACGTACATAATGTTTTCGAAAATGTATTGAGATGCAACTGTTAGTATGTTGATCTCTTTGAATAGCTCTCTTAGAGAGTCACGGGGTCTAAGGCCGTATATAGCCCGCACAGCACGTTTTTGCAATATAAAAATAGACTCAATATCTGCCGCTGAGCCCCATAACAAAATACCGTATGACATTATACTGTGAAAGTAGCTAAAATATACTAATCTTGCCGTTCCAACATCAGTCAATTGTCTTATCTTTCGCACAGCATAAGCAGCAGAACTAAGTCTTCCAGACAGAGACCTGATATGAGCACCCCATTGCAGTCGAGAGTCTACAGTTATACCTAAAAAGGTAGAGGAGTCTACTGTGTCTAATGGCTCATCTTTTACAATAACATTTGTAGCGGAAAACCTTACATTAGGCAAAGTAAATTTAACACATTTTGTTTTTCTTGCATTAAGCAAAAGATTATTCGTAGCAAACCAATGCAATAATTTAGAGAGGGTATTGTTAACATCGTCAAATGATAATTCGCCCCTCTTAATTTTAAAAATTATTGAAGTGTCATCTGCAAACAATACCATCTCACAAAGATTATACATATAATATGGAAGGTCGTTAATGTATATTAAAAATAGCAAGGGTCCTAATACTGATCCCTGAGGGACACCCATGATAAGGGCCGACCCTGAAGACTCAGTTCCATCAATGCAAACTTTTTGTGTTCTACCTGTGAGATATGAGTTAATTAAATCTAACGAATCATTCGAAACACCATAATGTCTGAGTTTTTTAATTAACGTTTTATGGTCCACACAATCAAATGCCTTTGACAGGTCACAAAAAACACCTATAGCATCTAACCTACTCTCCCAAGCATCGAATACGTGTTTTAGAAGTACTACTCCCGCATCAGTGGTATTTCTACCTTTCCTGAATCCATATTGATTGTGATGTAATAATTTATTCAAATTAAAGTGCGATAAAAGTTGACTAAACATAATTTTTTCAAATATTTTACTTAGTACTGGCAAGATAGATATTGGTCGAAAATTAGCGGGATCGCATTTCTCGCCGGATTTAAATAATGGAATAATTTTGCTAAACTTCATTAAAGTTGGAAACTGTCTATCATCAATACATTTGTTGAAAATTATTGCGAGATGAGGGGCTATTGAATTTATAATTGTATTGATAATATGAACGGAAATTCCCCAAAGATCTTCAGTTTTTTTCATATTCAATTCTCTAAAAGTTTTTATAATTAAATCAGGGTTTATATGTCTAAAATTAAATGAAAATTTGCACTCATCGACAGCCGACTTGAGAAGGGATTCAGCTAGATCAGCGGAAGAAGCAAGCCCTTCAGTAGTGGAGGAAGCTATGTTTGAAAAAAAATTCTCAAATGTATTCGCAACCTCTGTGCTCGTGTTTATTAACTTATCCCCTAATTTGAGAGAGTAAGCAGGATTGCTTGGTTTTAGTCTACATGTTTCTTTATTTATAATATTCCAAGTAGTTTTCGCTTTATTTTTGGAAGCCGAAATTAAATTATGAAGATAAATTGACTTTGCTTTGGCGCATACTATTTTAAATAATTTGGAGTATTTTTTAACATGGTCTATAATGTTGTGGTTTTGATTTGATTTGATATTTTAGCAACTTAATTGCACTTATAATATCAGTATATAAACTTGAAAAATTTTGTCTCAGGCGGGACTCGAACCCGCATCTCCTCGCATGCCGGGCGGGCGCCATACCATTAGGCCCGGCATGCGAGGAGATGCGGGTTCGAGTCCCGCCTGAGACAAAATTTTTCAAGTTTATATACTGATATTTTAATATCTTTGCTGTCCGGTCATTTGTCTGTTTGTCTGTCAAGACCGTTTATTTAGAAAACACGTCAAGGCAATGAGTTAAAATAAAAACCCTATCGTAAGGTTGACAATCCCTTAAAGTTAAAAATAGATACGGCCATTAATGCCAAAAAAACATATATTTTGAATTGAAATGTATACACAGATTATTTCCCGTTGACCTAGAACTATGCAATTCAAAAGCAATAGATATATTTGTAAAATAATCTTTAAACAATTTGGGCTGGAACTCAGAAAAAGCTGCGACACTCGATTCATGAACTATTTATAATAATAATAATAATAATAATAAAGCTAAGAGCCTCGATAAACACCTCAAGAGGCTCACGTTAGGCGCTTGGGTCAAGAGTAAGATACAGAAGGCAGTACTCTTGGACACGGCCCGCATTGTAAGGAGGTTCCTGTCTCTAGAGCCTTAACCACCGGTAGCTTGGACCCTGATCTCGATGCCGGTTGGGAACTATTTTTTATATTTTTAAATGTATTTATTTTTTTATATAGATATTTTAAAATGTAATTTATATGTTATAAAATTAAATAAAGGAAAAAATAATAATAATAATAATTTATTTATTCAGATAACAATTGATCCATTCGTTAGTAACAAAATTAACTTACAGCTATGTTAGTAGAATATTTATAACTAGCTGTTGCCCGCGACTTCGTCCGCGTTAATTTCTGTTACTATGATCGCGACTATTTTTACAACATTTTTCACTCATGCTTCGCTCCTATTTGTCGCAGCGTGATGTTATATAGCCTAAAGCCTTCCTCAATAAATGGACTATCCAACACAAAAAGAATTTCGAACCAGTACTTCCTGAGATTAACGAGTTCAAACAAACCAAAGAAAATTAAGAAACAAACAAACAAACAAACAAACGAACAAACAAACTCTTCAGCTTTATAATATTAAGTATAGATATGTACCTATAGATTTGTATGCAGACCTCGGGGGGTGATTCCAAATCTTACTTGTCCGGGTTTTTTCGTCAGTTCTTTTATTAGACCTTTCTACTGTTGGGTTGTATAATATTAGGGGTTAAAGTATGAAATTGCCGTTTTGAATGGACGAAATCGAGAAAAGTCATTTTTCCATACTAACAATTTTTTTGTTTTTTAAAAATGCCTGAACCGTTTTCGATGCAATTAAAGGTGAAAGTTAGATGGTTATAAAGCTACGCATTATAGTGTTTAAATTTCTGAAAATCAAAGTATATAATACAAATATTCTTAATTAAAGCAAGAAGGTCCGCTGACACATTTTAAGGGGTCTTTTCAACGACTTCCTTTGAAGTAATAGGCACTAGTATTGCATTTTTTTTTGTCAAAAGTTAATTTATTTTGTTTTTGTTACAATACAAAAAGAATTACGCAATAATATGACTATACTTAAGAGCTATAATAAAAATAAAAAGTGGGGAAATAATCGGCAATTTCATACTTTAACCCCTATTATTAACATCTTTATTATTTGGTGAACCTGTTCTAATGTCCCCTAAGGTTAGTGCAGTATGTTGTTGTTCAAGATCTACGTTAGCAGAATGCCTCAACAGTTTACTGGGATAGATTGTTGAGTACGGAAAGCACTTAGCTTAAAACAGCCTTCTAGATGCCCATGTACGAAAGACTTAGGCAAACTTCAGTGAGGTTTATTATCGCCCGTGGAACTGGTTAGATCGGACAGTGTAAAGGACACCCGCAATGCTTTGCAATGACGATTTTGGCACTCAGCTACCGTATGTATTTTCGTGACCTAAGACTGTATTACCAAAATTGCAAATAAAATATAGTAGACCCAAGATCACGGGGTCCTGGGTCAATCCCCGGGTCATGCATGGTCATGTTAGAGCATTTATGTCTCAAAAGAGCTATTTGTGGGATACCACCCGGTGAATCGTGTAGAGTAGCTTTTGTGAGCCAAAACTTACTCCCATTGCCGGCACTTTATATTTTTGAGATAAGCTGTTTTGTGAAAAAACATTTAGACCTATTTATGAAATCAGGTGACATAAACACAAGATCGAAAAGAGACCCTAATAGGCTCGTGTTAAATATAATTCCAAGATCTGCTAAATACAGTAAAAGCTGTTTAACAATGTGTCTAAAGATATATAACAAAATTCCAAATGACATTAAAAATCAAAATATTAATATTTTTAAATCAAAATTGTATAAGTGGCTTATTGAAATGAGAATTTATGACATAAAAAATTTTATTGACTGTAGATTTTAAATAACTAATTATTACTCATTTCATCTGACATTTTCTATAATTATATATATATTTTTTTTAATTTATTTTTATTGATATATAATTTATTAATGAATGTTATGAATATTATTGTAATTAAAAATTGTTCAGATTGTATTATTTACTTGATTGTTTAAGTTTTTGCATGCTATTTTCGATAGCGAGACATGTGCTCATGTAAATAATTGTATCATCCATAAATACCGTGTTTTACGCAAATAAAGATTCTATTCTATTCTATTCTATTCTATTCTATTCTATTCTATTCTATTCTATTCTATTCTATTCATGCAACCAGAGAATTTTTGAATCTTGGGAATTCACCAACACGCATTTGACGAGTAATTATGCTCTTACCCATCATTGGTGTGGTTAATAGAATTCAATGATGGAGGCCTTTGCCCTGCAGTAGGATGATTAAAGGCTGTTACTTTTTATAACTAAGAGAATATCAAATAATGAATATAAGCCATTCTTTAAATCACGCTATTATTTGATGATAGTCGCACTTAAATCCATTGCCTGCACACATAAGGAATTATTGCAGGAATCTACTGGTTTATAAATAGATAAATCATATTCATAAAGAAATGAAAAAACAATTTAAATCTCATAACATTTGATAGGTAGTAGATTTAGGATTTCTGTTTTTGCTTCAAAATTAATGGCTTTACACAATTTTCTTTATTTGCAAAATCTTTATAAATATACCTATCAAAGCATTTCTAGGAATCATTTTTGTTGCATAGCAGCAGTAAAGTTACGGATAGAACCACCGTTCGCCATTTTTACGAATCGCCCAAGCGACATTTTCTTTTTCCTTTTTTGGATCCCGCTAGGCGGTCTGTTTACATGCCGAATAGATTCGGCATCGAATCCGTTTCGGAGTATCCAATTCATCAGGTCTTGCGATTTTTAGAGCAAAAACTTCAAATGTTCAAGTTTGCACTTGATCTGTTGGTTTAAATCCTTTCTTTACTTGTATTTTTTTTAATTCCTTGAAGTAGTATGTTGACTGGTTCGGGTGGTATTCAAACTGACAACTTTCTGCTTGCCAGTTTGACTGACTGCTGTGACCATATTGGAGTAGTCCAGCGGAAGTTTTCGCATACATAGCGGTAATTCATTTTCATTCATTTATTTATTAGTAGTAAGTACTCGTATTTCGTTCTTTGTTAGCTACTGACAGATCTTCTATTTACCATAGTTAACAAAAAACTAATGCTTTGCATGCACACGAGTATACATTAAAAAAAGTTAGTCATAAATTTGGTGACAAATACTTTTTTCAGTTTTAAAATATATTCGAACTATCACCCTTTAGTTAAAATAACATATATTTCATTTGTGAATAAAACATTTGTAAAATACAAAATCGGTGACAGAAAATGCCGAGAATAAGCAACGCAAGAAACTCAATCACTAATTGTCCGCCTCTTCTTAAATAAATAAATAAATATTTTTTTAGACATGCCTCACTGGGCCACACTGAGCCATCTAGTCCCAAATTAAGGTACTATTAAGTACCCTGTCGTATGGGGTACTAGACAACCGATAAACTTACTTATATACTTTTTTTTTTGTAAATACATACTTATAATACATAGAAAACACCCAGACCAGTACAAACAGACATGTTCATGCACACAAATATTTGTACTGTGCGGGGATCGAACCCGCGACCCATGGCTCAGAAGCAGCGTTAACTACCGCTGATCCAAATGGTCGTCTAATATACAAAAGGTAAATGCCAGTGCCAGAATTTAAACTTGACAAACTATTCAAGTTATCAGTAACCATTACCTTTTTTTGAAGAGCTGTGTATCTTTTTCTAACATTTTTCAATGTTTTTTTTTACAAAACTAACACATACATTCAAACTACAAAAAAGGAGACACCATAGATATTTTAAAAAGGCTAATAAACTAAGCGAATACCACAAAATTATCCGGATCAAAAATCTTCATTACAAAGCACAGCTAAGTGTAGAACGCCAGTGTAATTGTGGCATATCGAGTGTGGGTCATAATTAATGGCCTAGATAGGAGCCTAGCGGGAGCGAAATTTGAAATATGGCTACCGACATGAATGTTGGAAGAAACAACGATGTTCTATTATTAGCAAAACAAAAATTTGTACCATTAAATCATATAACTAATTATATTTTTTACAGTTTCTTTTACTTGCTTGCCCAAATATGTAGTATGCCTTCTATTCTAATAGTCCTGCAGTGTAAATCCAAAAAACTGTATCTTAAAAAAGCGGGTTTTGAGAAATCGTCCTTTTAAAGTTTTTTTACATTTTGGTTGATTTCGGCTATATTTTTCAAATAAAACACATGTTATAAGGTATCATTAGAATGGTATTTTCTTAGTTAATATAGCGATGTAAGTTTTAGAGCAATAACCATGATAAATCAGAGGACCTATGACATCATGAATATTTATTTAACCTTCAGTTGATTGAGTTTGTGTTACTATTTAGGGCAGTTGGATTGTTGAATTCCGAAACCTGTTGTCCGAGGTACTCGTACCTTACACAAAAACCCAGACCCGTGACAATATAAAATAAAGATTTCCTTTTTCCAAACTGATTTATTCGGGAACGGAAACCGATACCTCGGAGCTCGTGACACTTTGAAAACTAAAGTCGTTATAATTTAATCCTTAAGATAATTATTAATGCGGAAGTAACTCTGTCTATTTGTCTGCCACGCCTAAATGACTCAACCAATTTTGATGAAATTAAGCACAAAGATAGATTAGATCCTCCTATAGGATCATAAGAGCGCCGGTAGTCGCGATAACAATTGATTTTAATTGTGCCTGGAATAACATAAAATTAAAGGGTTAAGAATAGATATAGGCTATTTTGCAACGAATAATGTGTACCTAAGCGGTCAGACATAAACTAGTGAAACAATAGTGAAAATGAACTATATTGATCTCTCAGAAGATCATATTCGGAACCTACTAACTTAAAACTGTTTTCCATACTACACCCAGATGTTGTACAAGATTTACAAGGTTGGGATCTACCTCCTAGTGGTCCACCCTGGGCAACGGCATTTTTAGTCTTCTAACCAATGATGACGGCCAACAGATCCCTCTGCGGTGGTAGGCTTCGTAAGGGGCTGCCTGGATGCTACTACCCTCCTGCCGGAGTCCAGCGCCAAACAGTTTTTCTGTATTCCGCTGGTGTGTGGCAGAACCAGTACCTCTGGGTAAGCTCGCTTCATCTTAGGTTTCTTCTTAACCGTATAGTTAGGTATGTAGTCAAGAGCAAGCCCATTATTTATACAAAAAAAAATCGCGAGTCCGAAAAGATCTTTGCTGTTTAACTATCAAATAAATGTCCGTCCAACTGATTACCGGGACAACGCTTCAATGGCCTGGCGTTCAGACCACGCAATCAGCTCCCAACTCCGCAAAGAGACTAACGAACGCGGCTTAAAATTCCCTTTGAGGCGGCTCCAGAAGCGAATTATCGTAAACAAAAGCTAGTAAAGGTACAACCGCAGTGAGGCTTGATTGTTGACATAAAATATATTTAAAAAAAATGATGATAAGCGTGAAACATGCTACCCGTTGTGATTTGGTTTTATCTTTTGTTCTAGTTTTGTAAATAAACTTTTGTTTTAGATAAGTAGCTATACATTATTAACTCTTAATAATAATTGCACACTAAATTCGAGAAGACATAATAATAAAATCTAGAGAAAAATATATATTAAGGTGGTTTTATCACTAAAGAAGTTATTATATCTTCCAGACAACCTTAGGTAGAGAAAATGGTTTTTTGGAGTTACGCAGTATAAGAGTTTTTCAGTTTAGCTCTAATCCAGGGTGTTTATGTTTTTTAATTTAAGCTTAACCCTATTGAACCAAAAAAATATTGAAATCGCCATCGTTGTTGTTGATGTCACTATGCATAGTTTAGCTAAGTATGACATTAGTTTCCGTATTTTTTTTAAGGCATGAAACCCTAAAAAACAATAAATAGGTAAATTACTATTTACCTTTAAATAACGTAGTTCGTTGCATTAAACGCCGTAAGTGTTAAGTGTTAATAGTTTGTACGCATTGTATTTTTGTCTGGCTGTTACCCGCGACTTCGTCCGCGTCAATTTCTGTTATTATGATCGCGACTATTTTGCAACATTTTTCACTGATGCTTCGCTTCTATTGGTCGCAGCGTAATTTAATTTAGTAATTTAATATTTAATAATTCCTCGATAAATGGACTATCCAACACAAAAATATTTTTTTAATTCAAACCATAACTTCCTGAGATAAGCGCGTTCAAACAAACAAACAAACTCTTCAGCTTTATCATATTAATATAGATGTTCTAACACAAATTGGCTTCTGTGAAGTTTATTATTATAAAACTTGTACCAAAATAATCTAATAATATATCACTATAGAAAACAGTCTAGTCTTAATTCGTTGCTGTGTAGCGTCACCCTTACCTCTCTGGTCTTAAGTGTTATTATTACTGTAATTTTTCCTAAGAGATAAAGTTGTGTACCTTAATGGGCTTTTGTCTTTTGTCATGTTGATGCGACACTTAAGTAACGTAATCATGGGTTTAACGGTGTGGGATGGCGACCATACCATGGGCGTTATATAATGAAATATAGACGGTTATTTTTATCTAATTCTTACTAATACTGTTATGTAATGTAATTTGGTGCGACTGTTTCAGGTTACATAAAAACAGATGTGAGCAAGTTATACTCGCAACCTGAGCATACGTAATTACACAGATGAATATGTTGTTTTATAAATACGAGTACCCTTAAACTTACTACGGGTGGTGGTTCAAAAAATACACTCATATTAACTATACAAATAAATAAATAAATCGTTTATTTAATACATAGATATCAAATAACATTATAATGAGCCTACTTAAAATTAAACACTGCAGATGTAGTATATTTAGCCTGAACAAGGTAGAACCTGTGCTTCAGGCGAAAAAGATCTTAAGAATTCTATTTTAGGTGCCATAAATTAACAATAAAATTTAACTTAAATAATACTAATTTCATTAAGGTAACCATATTAATATGGGTAACTATGGGTACTGTCAGGGGTGTGCACAACGATTCTAGGTAGTGTATGAGGTACCTAAGTTTGAAAAAACTGTTATATAGGAGTAGTGCAGGGATCGGTAGTTTTTTGAGTAAGATATAGCAGACAGGGTATACAGGGTGTAAAAAAACTAAACGCAGACCCTGAAGTTACGCAATCTGAAAAGCCAACCAAGCCATATTACAAACATACCATTAGGCCACCGAGACACTGCGACACGGCGCGAATTTTTCAAGTATATTCTTACGCTGTAAGCCAGCGTTGTTTCATCAAATGTTAGGAGTTTGCACCCTTAACACCCGAAAGAAACATCTTTGCAGATGTTTGACAGTCAGTTAAGATGAAACAGCTATTTATATACTTTATTTGATATTTTATCAACTTAATTGCACTTATAATATCAGTATATAAACTTGAAAAAATTTTACAGCGTAAGAATATACTTGAAAAATTCGCGCCGTGTCGCAGTGTCTCGGTGGCCTAATGGTATGGCGCCCGCCCGGCATGCGAGGAGATGCGGGTTCGAGTCCCGCCTGAGACAAAATTTTTCAAGTTTATATACTGATATTATAAGTGCAATTAAGTTGCTAAAATATCAAATAAAGTATATCCTTTTCTACTCTGTAAGATTTTTTTTCTAATCTATTGTTATTAAAACCTTCCGTCGTGGTTAAGTAACAAACATGCATCCGAACTTTATCTTTTTATCTATATCTATATAAAAAAAAACAATTATCGAAATATAGGGCATCACTCCTAAATAGCAAAGATTTGGATTTTTTTTTGTTATGTTTGTAATGATCAAGGATGGTTTGTATATGAAGATGTTTGAATATCGTTTAGGAAAATACTGTTTTAGAAATATCCACGCGGAAAGTCTCTGGGCATATAACCATATTTTGATGGCATTGTTTTCATTGGTGCAAACCCATTTGTAGTCAAGGCTGAATGGAAAAATCCCAGGATAGACAATTGTGGCTTTACTTGAAGGAGGCCAACGTCCAGCAGTGGACGGACACTGGCTATTGACATGTAAAGTCGGGACGGACAGCAAGTTTTTTAATAATTTAGCTTGTCCGGTCATTCGTGAATCTAACAGCATAGTTCGCTCGGATGTACCTCGTTACGTATGGCTCGTGTCAGCTTGTTTTTGTTCCAATATCCTGTCAAATGTCGCGCAATATGCAGCGACGTCGTTTTGCCAAAATAACTTCGTGGTGCCCCACTGTTGAGACTGTTAGGAATTAATAGGTAGTTAATAAGAACGTCTTATTTATAAACAAACAGATTTAGATGTTTATGACGCATGTAACGCATAATAACCAACATCGCTCGAAGAATTGGGGAGCTGAAATGGCAGTGGCCGTGACACGTAGTAAGAAACATAACAAAAAATCGTGGTGTTCTTAATTGATGTCATGTCGCATGTTAAATGTAACCATGTCTTGTCAGGATTATCTCTACAAATTCAATGGTGCAATCAACAAATGGAGCAAGTACATCTTCAGTTGATTTAAGGTACCACAATGTATATTATACAAAAGTAGACAGGTAACTGAGCGGTGCAGCAGTAGGTAATGTTTTACAATGTTTAGAAACTTAATAACAATGAGAATTTGTGACGTTATGTCTCAGTGTCTTAAATGGACTAAGCACCGTGACTGGTATGCATTGGGATGCGGGTTCGAGTCCCACGTGAGACAATGTTTTCCAAGTTTTAATACTGATATTATTATTGCAAATAAATTGCTAAAATATCATATAAAGTTGTGATACTTTATATAAACACATAAAGAAGATTCTAAATAAACATTTAGCTTTTTAGCTACATTTATATCGCCATCTGTCACTACGCCCACTCTAGTATTCTAAGAGTTAGGCTAAGGTCATACTGCTAAATTCTATCCTGTCTTTTCCAGGTTGTTCATAAAACATACAAGTTGCGTAAAAGCTCTACTGTGAAATCCGTTTAGATATATCAGATAGCGATGAATGCTTTTAAATTTTGTTGTTGTCAAAAATGTTTTTAAGCAAGTAAATCGGTAGTAATTATACGCTATGAATAAACACATTTTAAATTGACACTAGCAGTTTGATAGCAGGAAAAACCGTATTTAAAACATTCATAAAACAGTGCCGAAATATCGAAAGCTCATATAAGGCAAGTTATATGGTATGAACCCCGAAGTAATTGACTCTTGGGAAAGTGACCATGAGTGTGTAACTATTTGTGAAAATTTATTTTTGCCTATTGGAGATGGTGTAACACGTCGTTACATTTTTTGCATTTATTTTGTTTCAACAGCTCATGCGCAGCTAAGGATTTTTACTGATAACGCCATCTATCCGGCTGATGGAACACTATAGGTGCAACTTTGTGTCTGTCATCCCACAATTCCTTTCTTTATCTAATAATTTGAATGTTATTTTTTTATATTATTACATTAATAGGCAAATGTCTATTTGTGTTGATTTTTTTTAGGTAGTTTTCTACTTTTTCAGGGCTGAGCAGTTTTCTGCGTTGTTTGGCTTTATGTGTCAGTCAAGTTAAGTGGTTCCAAGTCGTGAATGCAAAGAATTAAAAAAAAAAAAACTTGCTTGTCATAGAGGGGAGAGGTTGGATTGGCTTTATAAGCGGATGCCATTTGGTGGCCAGTCTTTTTACTACGCTTCCTGAACTTTGGATTCCTAGCTTTCTTGTTCGCGAACAAGTAAATTTTTAATGGCGGTCAAGCGTGCCAAAATGCCTGTGGGCATGTAAAGCCAAAGGGCTAATTTCTTTTTTTCTTATTTTCTCTTCAATTTGTCTCCTCATGGTAAGCATCCATAAATGTCTTCTCCAAGACTTTGTTCTCTTTTCTAAGAGATTGTGAACCTTTAATTGTGTGTTGTTTCATCTTTCAGGACTAACATTTTTTATACTTTCCTTGAAGGATAAATTTACATGATGCATCGCCTCATCTTGGTGATTGTTGCTGCATTTTTATGGGTAAGCATGTTTGATTCTTTTCACCACGTGTATCTGCCTATGCCCACGTGTGGACAACGTGCTAGCGAATGTCTTCATCTCACCCTGCTGTAAATGCACCTGCGGTCATGTCTAGTGCTGTGCTAGTGCACGTTTTCCTTTCATATGCCATGTGCCCATGCCCACGTGTGGACCCCACGAGCATGTGGCTTTCTTACTGCTATACTCATGCTTGTGTGTAACTTCCAGGCTTGAAATATCGCCCTCCTCGCTCCTAGCTACTAGGACATATACCTGCGTCCTGCGCGCATGTGAGAATCTCTGCTCCAGGGACGGCGGGATATGTGTGTTTCTCCACGGTGACGTTATAATTTATTATCGGTGACATGATCTAATAACATGCTACTAGGTATTTATGAACATTTATTCTTTTGATAGTTTTCATGCATTGGTGATACTCCTCAGCTCATAGGTTAGGCCAACCTTAGTTTTAGTCAGACGTGAGTGAAGGAATTCCTGCTTCTCAGCTTTCCTTCACTAAATCTGAGAATTTAAGCTTATAGTTAAGCACACAACTTTTGTTTAATTGCATAGTGGTAATTAGTTCTTAACTCTAATGTAAGTGTAATGTATGTGGCTCATTACTTAACTGCCAAGCTCATGTATGTGCATCAATCAATAATTTTCTATATTAAACATATGAATAAACAAGGGGAGACAAATTGAAAATAACTTGTTTTCTTTTCTATCTTTAATTCTTTAATTAACTCTTTCTTGCTTCTGAGTTAAAGCAAGTGGCGCCCTCCACAGTTTCTTAGTACAGTTCTCCGAGCGCTGAAGAAGAACCCACGAGCTCATTACTCCGAAAAACACACCTAACATCCTAGCTTGTTTCATTGGCGCCTCAACGGGTAGGCCTCTTTTAGAGATTTGTACTTTGAAGCTGTGTTTTTTTAATTTGTCTCAACTTAGGTTACTAAGTTAATTTTGTAATCATGTATCTTTCTTTAGATATTAATTATCTTGGTAAAAACGAACTTTTATATGAAATTCGTGTTAAGGGCCTTGAAGTATCAGATGATACTACTGTCGATGAGCTGAGGAAGTTACTGCGTTCTGTTAAGGGTATCACCAATCAGGAATTAAGCAATAAGTTTTTATTTTCTTTAGACTCCGCTAATGAGCTGAATATTTGTGAATTAAAATATAATGAAGTGTTGAATACCAACCATGCTGGTTGTATCAAAAAGTGTTGTTCTATGCTAACTCATGTTATACTAAGACTTGAGCGAGTGAGTGTCACCAGTGAGGAACACAGGGCACTTAAAATTAGCTTGCTTGCTAATGCCTTTCAACTTCTTAACAATATTAAGTGCGGAACCACATCATCTAGTGTTGTGTCTGAACCTATACCTTCGGTATCTGTAGGTACTCAACCTCTAATTATTCAATCCTTTGGTGATGAGGTTAATCATTAAAATTCATGTTCGAATGTTAATTCTAAGCCTGTGCTCAATCAAATTTTAAAATGGAATTTGAACTTTAGTGGTGAAACACCAGTACACGACTTTATCATTAAACTTACAGATTACATTAAGTCTTCTAGAATTTCTGATAATGATTTCTTAAATAATGCCATTTATGTCTTGTCAGGTGAGGCTTTAATTTGGTTCAAATCTGTTCAACATTCTATTTTAACATGTAATCAATTTTTGCAATTATTAAAACTTGAGTTTCAATCTGTTGAGTGTGAGCGCTCCTTATTGAACCAAATTAGGTCACGGCTACAACAGCCTAAAGAAAGAATTAGAACTTTTATTAATACTATGAGATATTTATTTACTCAACTTTCTGTGCCTTTGTCTGAGAAGGAGCAACTTGATATTATTATGACTAATATGAATCCTTTCTATATATCTCGTTTATCTTTAACTAATGTTTACTCTATTGATCATTTAAAGGAGCTTTGTGCTAATTTGGAAATTGCCAAGCACAGGTGTGAGTACAGGGGCTATCTCAATCCGGGTCCTGATGTCATCATTTCTGAACTCTTAAAACCTAAAACTTCTCCCATTGGTAACTCACGGGTAAGCTCTGTAGTGGTGAAGTGCTTAAAGTGTGATGGTGCACATCACTACAAAGATTGCGACGTGTATGTCGGTCTACATTGTTTCAATTGCAAGAAGCCGGGTGTTGTAACAAAAGATTGCCCTTGTATGAAGAGGATACGTCCAGATCGTTCAGGGGTAAACAACATTTTAAATCTTCGTGTTTCTTTTAAGAAGGGTTATACTTCTGACTTTGAATGGCAAAACCACTTAAAATTTATTAATTCTTTTCTTAGTGGTAAAACCTCTGTTGTTAAACCATTGTTTAATAATCATGGCTTAGATGATGTTAGGCCTTATCTCAATATTGACGTTTCAGGCATCAAATGCAGTGCTCTGGCAGACAGTGGTGCTTCTGTATCCTTAGTCAGCACTGACGCCTTATCTAATCTTTCTCAATTAGGGGTTAATCCTAATGTGGTACACTGCCACAAAAATTTATTAGTGGGTAACAATGCTCAGCTGAGTGTTGTAGGCAAAGTAATACTGCCCATTTCTTATTCTGGTAGATTAAACTTTATTCACTTTGTTGTTTGTCGTGATACAAACGTGCCTATTATATTAGGGGCTGACTTTCTTCGTTCCTTTGGATTATGTAGGGACATCTTTGACTCAGGAAAGTTATGTCAGACGTCTACTAGACCTGCATCAAACTTGATGTTATCTTCTTGTAAGACTGTGGTTGCTACCCATAATAAAATTCAACCATCAGTACGGGGATCACATCCTATACCTCAACGACTGAGGGACGTTTTTCGCAGGGATCGATCTCCTAAGAAGAAATACCACAGTCGCAGCAGGACATTCTACAATAGGTCTCGTAGGCAGGTGGATAATCCAGTTGGACGGCCTGTGTTAAGTGATATTTCACTGTCTGATGCTGTCGAGTGTTCTCCTCACAGATCACCTTCAATACTTAGTAAATTGTTACATTGGTAGTTTAACTTTCTGTCCTTTTTTTCTTTTTTCTTTAGTGGGGATGTATTGTAACACGTCGTTACATTTTTTGCATTTATTTTGTTTCAACAGCTCATGCGCAGCTAAGGATTTTTACTGATAACGCCATCTATCCGGCTGATGGAACACTATAGGTGCAACTTTGTGTCTGTCATCCCACAATTCCTTTCTTTATCTAATAATTTGAATGTTATTTTTTTTATATTATTACATTAATAGGCAAATGTCTATTTGTGTTGATTTTTTTTAGGTAGTTTTCTACTTTTTCAGGGCTGAGCAGTTTTCTGCGTTGTTTGGCTTTATGTGTCAGTCAAGTTAAGTGGTTCCAAGTCGTGAATGCAAAGAATTAAAAAAAAAAAAACTTGCTTGTCATAGAGGGGAGAGGTTGGATTGGCTTTATAAGCGGATGCCATTTGGTGGCCAGTCTTTTTACTACGCTTCCTGAACTTTGGATTCCTAGCTTTCTTGTTCGCGAACAAGTAAATTTTTAATGGCGGTCAAGCGTGCCAAAATGCCTGTGGGCATGTAAAGCCAAAGGGCTAATTTCTTTTTTTCTTATTTTCTCTTCAATTTGTCTCCTCATGGTAAGCATCCATAAATGTCTTCTCCAAGACTTTGTTCTCTTTTCTAAGAGATTGTGAACCTTTAATTGTGTGTTGTTTCATCTTTCAGGACTAACATTTTTTATACTTTCCTTGAAGGATAAATTTACATGATGCATCGCCTCATCTTGGTGATTGTTGCTGCATTTTTATGGGTAAGCATGTTTGATTCTTTTCACCACGTGTATCTGCCTATGCCCACGTGTGGACAACGTGCTAGCGAATGTCTTCATCTCACCCTGCTGTAAATGCACCTGCGGTCATGTCTAGTGCTGTGCTAGTGCACGTTTTCCTTTCATATGCCATGTGCCCATGCCCACGTGTGGACCCCACGAGCATGTGGCTTTCTTACTGCTATACTCATGCTTGTGTGTAACTTCCAGGCTTGAAATATCGCCCTCCTCGCTCCTAGCTACTAGGACATATACCTGCGTCCTGCGCGCATGTGAGAATCTCTGCTCCAGGGACGGCGGGATATGTGTGTTTCTCCACGGTGACGTTATAATTTATTATCGGTGACATGATCTAATAACATGCTACTAGGTATTTATGAACATTTATTCTTTTGATAGTTTTCATGCATTTGTGATACTCCTCAGCTCATAGGTTAGGCCAACCTTAGTTTTAGTCAGACGTGAGTGAAGGAATTCCTGCTTCTCAGCTTTCCTTCACTAAATCTGAGAATGTAAGCTTATAGTTAAGCACACAACTTTTGTTTAATTGCATAGTGGTAATTAGTTCTTAACTCTAATGTAAGTGTAATGTATGTGGCTCATTACTTAACTGCCAAGCTCATGTATGTGCATCAATCAATAATTTTCTATATTAAACATATGAATAAACAAGGGGAGACAAATTGAAAATAACTTGTTTTCTTTTCTATCTTTAATTCTTTAATTAACTCTTTCTTGCTTCTGAGTTAAAGCAAGTGGCGCCCTCCACAGTTTCTTAGTACAGTTCTCCGAGCGCTGAAGAAGAACCCACGAGCTCATTACTCCGAAAAACACACCTAACATCCTAGCTTGTTTCAATGGGTTGGTAAATAACCATTGATTAAAGTATGGTAGCTACAATGCAAAGCTATATTCAGTTAGTTAATTCGTCAATAGGTACATATTATTGTTAATACCGTTATTTGGAAAAGAACAGGCACATACAAGATAACAATAAACCTCTACGCGTTCCCAAGTTTAAGTCGTGACACAGACGGACGGACAGACAACAAAGTAATCCTTTAGAGGCTTTTTTTTTTTGGAGGTACGGAACCCGAAATACATAAAATCGTGATACATTCTTCCGTGCATAATTCTCATGATTCTATATTCGTGACAAGTTCCCAGCGCATTTACCAATGTGTACACGCCCTTACAAAGCCGTGACGGGTGAGGTCACTGATTCGTTTAACAGTAATGTAGCTTTAGCCTTAAGGCTTTACAATAAACACAGGGATCAAGGTTGTAGTACTTTGTTGTTTGCCTAGGCCGATCTAGATTAGCCCTTTGAGAACTTAGATGGTAGAACTTCTTGGGGCTCTATGCAACAGGTTATTTGATCGGCCATTTTCAATTTGTTGCAAAGTAATGAGGTTTTAGAGGGATTTCCAAAGAGTTTGTTTCATGGTGTAATTATTTTATGCTGGCATTAGATGACAAATAAAATAAATATGATTTAGAAATCGATCCTTTAAAGTACCAGTTAGTATTGTAATGGAAATAATGGATTTGAATGAAGGACTCATTTTTAACACGACTACTGCATTGCCAATAGTAAGCCTTAGCCAACCTATGTTTACATATGAATAAATAAATAATGTTGTACAGTCAGAAATTTGATATTAGTGCTTTTAAAGACGGTTCAAGGGATACTTACTTTCTAATTGAAAAACCTCGCTTACTCAGTCGCGGGCAAGAATAGTAATATTATTAATTAAAGCTAAGTACATAACAATTATGTTACTTGTAAATACACACACATGTACATTGTAAAAAATAACTCTATTTCTTATAAAAGCCCTAAGGCTAATAATGAGAGACGTTTTACCAAAATGAAAACGAAAAATCTTTTTAATAACTAACATTTTTATCAGTCTTTATCTGGGGTCGTAGCATGAAGGTATTATTAATATCCCTAGTAGGATAGAGCTACTATTAAACCGGTATATAAATTGCTTTTGGTAAAGGAAAAGACCAGATCTTTTATTCAGTACTAGCCAATGATATTATTAGGGGTTAAAGTATGAAATTGCCGTTTTGTATGGACAAAATCGAGAAAAGTCATTTTTCCATACTAACAATTTTTTTGTTTTTTTAAAAACGCCTGAACCGTTTTCGATGCAATTAAAGGTGAAAGTTAGATGGTTATAAAGCTACGCATTATAGTATTTAAATTTCTGAAAATCAAAGTATATAATACAAATATACTTAATTGAAGGAAGAAGGTCAGCTGACACATTGTAAGGGGTCTTTTTAACGACTTCCTTTGAAGTAATAGGCACTAGTATTGCATTTTTTTTTTTAGTCAGAAGTTACTTTATTTAGTTTTTGATACAATACAAAAAGAATTACGCAATAATATGACTATACTTAAGAGCTATAAACAAAATAAAAAGTGGGAAAATAATCGGCAATTTCATACTTTAACCCCTATTATATTAAAACGAAGCAGATATGTTATCAAATACGCCCTAATTAGGCAGTTTTTTACAACGTCCACGTCAAGTGCAGCCACGAGCGTTAATCATTAAAAATTATAGCCATCTCTTTAATTTGCGTGCTATTTCGCATCTTTAGTTCTGCTTATCAGTGAAACTTGTCAATGTGTGCAGTTTTGGATTGCTAGGAACAGATTTAATACGCGAATTACTATGAAGGTAACATATCTTTACTTTAAAATATCATTGGTAGGTACTAGCTTTTTGCAATGTGAACGTTATATCGCGCACAATCAACATTGGGATAGCTGGCTATGTCCTTTTTCAAGGTCCAATCTACCATTGTTCAATCAATTTTCATTTGAATCGGTTTAAAAGTTTAAGCGTAAAGAAATTGTGAAAAACTCTTAACTATACAGTCACAGAAACTCAAACGAGGCAACCTTGCACGCATGTTACAGTTTCGAACTGTCCGCAACGAGTCGCAAGTATCCGCAGTCCGTCCGGAATAAAATAAAAATGCGGACGACGAATCGGTGCGTCCGAAAACGGTCCAGTAGTTTTTGGAGCGTGCAAACAAAATAACAAAATGGAATATCCACGAAATGCTGTAACTGTGCAATGGTTTAGAAAAAAAAGGACAAGTATGAGCGCGGTTCACCTATCGTGGGTTCCGTAATGATCCCAAATAAAGTAAAAAAAATAAACAAATGTGGACAGCATCACACTCATTGTTCTGATCCGAAAGTAACTATTGAAAATACTTCTTTTTTAAAAATAAGAAAAAATAATCAGAGAATATAGAAAATACTTCTTGAGTCAAGTCTTCTCATCGTCGATCCCACAATGCCTGAAGACGAAAGTCTTCAAGCAGTGCGCCCTACACGTCATGACATGCCATGCCAAAATGTGTGACACTGACGGTACGGCTCTAGCCCACATTTGTCCTGAAGCAGTGGTAGGTTTAAATATTGGGACGTGTAAAAGCGCCTCCAGGGGCCTATTTGCAGAAATAAAACTGATTTCAGTATCGAAACATGCGTTTCTTGCTGAAAAAGCGGTGGCATTTTAAAAATATACTAACAAGTTTAATTTTTTACAACTTCTTGGGATCATAGACCTGAGAATACGACCTAAATGTCAACTCAAAAAACCTGTACGCATATAAAGAGAAAGACAAAAAGGTGATCTCATAAAGGTTTCGTTTTGTCCTTCTGAGTAACGGAACCCTAACAAGGCTCCGAGGTGGTTTAAGTGTAGAATAAAATCTGTCACGTTTCCAATGGCTATCGCTAGTGAATTTGCCACTAGAGGCGCTAGTGTCGCGTGAGGTCCAATATCATTCACTTTGTACTGGTTTTAGCGGAATTTGTTGCATAAATTATAATTTCTTTAATTTACCTGCTGGAAAGTGATCTCCTTCGTAAAATATCGCAAATATGGATTATTTGGCGATTAATGTGAACGCTTTAAAAGCGGAATTAAGAAAAAGCGCAAAAATAGGCGGCCTCAAGAGCAACTATTTCAGAAGTTAGTTTGTTGATATCAAGATAGTTATTTATAAACAATATAACCTTAATTAGATTCAAGATATGACACTTTGTTTCGGCGCCAATCGCCTTTGATAGCTATATCTCCGGACCTCAGTCTACAGTGGCACCAACTGGTGAGCAAAGAAACGGTAGTCCCCATTGCTATTGCTTTGTATTAAAATTAAACATTTTCGTGGAAGTTACAAACAACAGCACGTCAACCTACTACAAAACGTCAATTTTTCTCAATAATTGATATTGATATTTACTTGTTTCACTTAAAGTTTAAAATCAATTCAATCAATCAATTAAAACCTTTAAGTTTTTGGGTAGGTTGATCTTGTCGAGGCTTAATCGTGGCACCTACATGTACCGTGTTTTAGATGAGAGGAACAATTTATTAAACTTCTATTATGTCTTAAGTTATGTCTAAAATTTTTCTTTACTGCACACCAGGAACTAAAAAAAGAGAGAATGTTACAGAAAGATGTACTTGGACGGTCTTATCGCCAATTGTCTTACCTACTGTCTTATCCGATTTTTATGTAGATATAGGTGTAGTGAGACTAAAGTACTGTAGCAGCATCTCTTTCTAACATTGGGCAAACTGCAATTGCCAACACGCCTACCAAGAGTGATTATGAGGATCTACCATGAAAATTTCGGCTCCCAAAATATTCTTCTCGAACAGTCATATTATGTCCAGTTTCAGACTGCCGAGACTGATGATGACTATGAGAATTTACTTAATAATTTATTTCGGCTTCCAAAAATCATTCTGTTTGACAGTCAGCTGTGGACTGTCAATGCTAGTGTAAAGTAAAAAACTGGCCAAGTGCGAGTCGGACTCGCGTACGAAGGGTTCCGTACCAAAAATGCAAGAAAAAAACGGGTTTGTTGTATGGGAGCCCCCCTTAAATATTTATTTTATATTGGTTTTAGTATTTGTTGTTATTGCGGTAACAGAAATACATAATTTGTGAAAATTTCAACTGTCTAGCTATCGCGGTTCTTGAGATACAGCCTGGTGACAGAGCGACGGACAGACGGACAGACAGCGAATTCTTAGTAATAGGGTCCCGTTTTTACCCTTTGGGTGCGGAACCCTAAAAAAGAGTAACGGCCTAAAATTATACCGCTGCAGGGAAAAGGTCTCCATCATTGAATTCAAGTTACCGCAGTAACGATCTGTATAAGGCACTATCACTACTCTTGCCAAATGCGGGTCGGCGATCAAAAACCCATGCCTTGTACAAAAAACCTACCACATAACGTCAAATTTTCTCAATCGATATTGACCTCTACTTGTTGGACTCAAAGTTGAAATCAATTCAATGACCTTTAACTTTTTGGGTAGGTTGACCTGCCGTTGTGTACAAAAATTCGAATCTCTTAATCCCTTCAAATCTGTTGCAGCCCTACCCGGGGATCGAACCCGTACCCCGAGATCTTGGCCCGGTACTTACTTACACTACTAAATCAACAGAGAGTACCGATGATGAAGATGTACTTTCCAATTTAATTCAGTCCAGCTATGGACTATCAAGGCTATGCAATTTCTTTCGGCTTCCAAACAGTTATTTTAAATGCTTTTTATAATATTTTAGCAACTCAATTGCGATTAAAGTATCAGTATTTATTTTTTGAGAGAGACAAACTCCTTAATGTTCCATGGATTCACCGTGCGGGTGCCGGGTCCATCGTGTAGCGGACTTGTGACACGGGTGTAGGTTTAAAAGGGCCCCTTTCCGACGTACATCAACACTCACCTTCACTAATCGTGTTTCTCCTGCCTCTTCCTCTCCTCTCCCTGCCCAGCTAAATCTGGTACGAACCTGCTAATGCAGCTTTAGACACTCGCTTTAGTATAGAACTTACTGCAGTTCTAGCCAAGCCAAGGTCTTTCAACAGGTTATAGAGAGATTTTGCTGGTATACCTCTGCTCCTACTTCTACAGCATAAAGACTAACTAATAGGGGTTAAAGTATGAAATAGCCGATTATTTTCCCACTTTTTATTTTGTTTATAGCTCTTAAGGTTAGTCATATTATTGCGTATTTCTTTTTGTATTGTATCAAAAACTAAATAAAGTAACTTTATTTGATATTTTAGCAACTTAATTGCACTTAAAATATCAGTATATAAACTTGAAAATTTTTGTCTCAGGCGGGACTCGAACCCGCATCTCCTCGCATGCCGGGCGGGCGCCATACCATTAGACCACCGAGACTCTGCGACACGGCGCGAATTTTTCAAGCATATTCTTACGCTATAAGCCAGCGTTGTTTCATCAAATGCTAGGAGTTTGCACCCCTAACACCCGAAAGAAACATCTTTGCAGATGTTTGACAGTCAGTTAAGATGAAACAGCTATTTATATAGTACTTTATTTGATATTTTAGCAACTTGATTGCACTTAAAATATCAGTATATAAACAACGCTGGCTTATAGCGTAAGAATATGCTTGAAAAATTCGCGCCGTGTCGCAGAGTCTCGGTGGCCTAATGGTATGGCGCCCGCCCGGCATGTGAGGAGATGCGGGTTCGAGTCCCGCCTGAGACAAAATTTTTCAAGTTTATATACTGATATTTTAAATAAAGTAACTTTTGACTAAAAAAAAATGCAATACTAGTGCCTATTACTTCAAAGGAAGTCGTTGAAAAGACCCCTTACAATGTGTCAGCTGACCTTCTTGCTTCAATGAAGTATATTTGTATTATATACTTTGATTTTCAGAAATTTAAATACTATAATGCGTAGCTTTATAACCATCTAACTTTCAGCTTTAATTGCATCGAAAACGGTTCAGGTGTTTTTAAAAAAACTAAAAAATTGTTAGTATGGAAAAATGACTTTTCTCGATTACAAAACGGCAATTTCATACTTTAACCCCTAATATATAACCGTTTTTCGTTAATTCATTCAGGAGATCATAATATTTGTATTATTAGAATTTAACCGACGGAATATCGTATCTGCACTATCCTAACATGTTTACTCCACTATGTACAAGTAAACATTGCTATCTTGTGCCTCCATGTCAGATGCTGCCCGCAGCTAATATCCGTATGTCTGTCTGTGGCCGTTAAATAACGTTACTTGCAGGCTTTGCAGGAGTCGAGCCTGTTTTAGTATTCTATGCGAGGCTTGATAGGATCACGGGCTTAGTGTTACTGGTTTGAAAAGTTTGAAATCAAGTATAAATACTGAATACTGGCTGTTTGTATTTGTTGTGTTCTTGTTGTATGCTTGAGGAGAAAGTAGTTCGAAACATTTTGTTTTTTTATGCAAAAGATTTGTGGGATTTGTTATTTTTAGAAGAAAGCCCAGTTTATGGTTCTCTTTTCATGAAGTATGAGAAACATTAAAACATATCAACTGTTTATATATTTAAAAACAAAAACCGGCCAAGTGCGAGTCGGACTCGCGCACTAGGGGTTCTGTACCATTGACTCATTGACTAGGTAAACAACAGTAGGTACATAAATTTAGTTAATGTAATGCCTACCTGGTACCATTTATTGATATCAAGCAAAAATAGGCAAAAAATCTTGTTTGTTGTATGCCCCCCTTAAATATTTATTTTAATTTGTTTTTAGAATTTGTTATAACTGCGGTAACAGAAATACATAATTTGTGGAAATTTCAACGGTCTAGCTATCGCGGCTCTTGAGATACAGCCTGGTGGCAGACAGACGGACAGACAGCGAAGTCTTAGTAATAGGGTCCCGTTTTTACCCTTTGAGTACGGAACCCTAAAAATGTGATTCAAATTGAGAACCTCTTGTTTTTTTGTGACGGCCAAGGACCAAGGTATTCGGCTTGGCTATTATTCAATATTTATTAGGCTATATCACTCCACTGCTGGGCACAAGTCTCTCAAAAAGGAGGATTTCGTTAAAATCCCCACGATTGGTCAATGAAATATCTTCGATGATTGTTTTTTTTTTATCATAACCAGTTAAATTTAAATATGGATTTTGAAAATTATTTTGCTAATGATTTCCGCTCGTTAACACCGACCGGAAGGCCGACCTTTACCACACTGCCCGCACTAACACTGAATGAGCAAGCACTATTTCATGCTGGAAAACCTCGACGCGTTTCGCCACTTCATGTAGCATCCTCAGGAGATGTTGTCGCCTTCGCTGCACTCCGACGACTGGCTTAGTAACGCGTCGAGGTTTTCCTTATATCGGTGTTGGGTACTAATAATTGCATTATCTGTACTGCATGCATTTTTGAGGGAGGGCGGGCGGTTTTCATGCATGAAATAGTGCTTTATCATTCATTGTTAATGCGGGTAGGGTGGTGAAGGTACTTAGGCCGTTGTTAACGAGCGGAAATCATTAGCAAAATAATTTTCAAAATCCATATTTAATTATGGTTTTCCGCAAAATAACGCTTGAGTATATTACGAGTAACTTCAGTTAGGTAAATTTAGTCCACTGCTAGACACTAGCCTGTACAAAAGATGATTTTACCATAACCACCACAATTGGCAGGCGGTTGGCGCTTTGGCCAATCGGTCAGTGGCAGAAAAAAGACGTTAACTGCCCTTTTCTTCTGACAGTACCCCTTAGTTGGCTCTTACGACATCCATAGAAAAAGGAGTGGTGCTATTTTTTC
The DNA here is from genome assembly GCA_949315895.1 of Anania crocealis. Classification (NCBI taxonomy): domain Eukaryota; kingdom Metazoa; phylum Arthropoda; class Insecta; order Lepidoptera; family Crambidae; genus Anania; species Anania crocealis. Next base: position 2,526,751 of record OX438858.1, on the reverse strand, counting down.
TGGCACCACACAACACAATATGGCGTTCAATAGTATTTAAGTAGCTTCTTTGTCATAATGACATCGTCTTTCTACCCAGGTGGAGGAGAAATGAGGAGGGAGATGAGAGCCTTGAAACACTGATCATAGTTGGAAACACGGAGGGCAGACGAACCCGGGGACGGTCTCCAGCTGGATAGAGCGATCAAGTGAAAGGCTCATCCTCAACCAAGTTATTCTCAGTGGTCAAAGATGCAATGGATAGGCGCCAGTGGAGGCAGATAGTACAAACTAGATGTAGAACATCCAAATCTATCGATGACCACGATCCTCAGTCATGAGGGAGCAACCACAGAGAGAGGAGGAAAGACACTGCTACTCGTATTCTTCTGACAGTAATCTTTTATACGCCTCTTCTAACACCAAAAGGACGAGAAAGGTTAGTACCTTTTTTCTTTAAAATGTTGCCAAATGGAAAATTACTTTCATATACGTTATTGGTCAAACAATTTTGCCTAAAGTTTCCATGATAAAAACATTGTTCCGTAGCCATTGTTTTTGTTACAGAATAACCCGGACTCATACAGTCGAACTGTCAAAAGCATTTGTTGTATGACCCAAAGTGATAGGCGAAAGCGTTTGTGTGACAATACATTTGGGGTGGTGGGATCTACCTCCTAGTGGTCCACCCTGGGCAACGGCATCTTTGGATTTCTAACCAATGATGACGGCTAACAGATCCCCCTGCTGTGGTAGGCTTCGTAAGAGGCTGCCTGGATGTTACCACCCTCCTGCCGGAGTCCAGCGCCAAACAGTTTTTTGTGTTCCGCTGGTGTGTGGGAGAACCAGTCCCTCTGGGTAATCTCGTTCCATCTTAGGCTTCTTCTTAACCGTATAGTTAAGTATGTAGTCAAGAGCAAGTCCATTATTTATAAAAAAAGCTTGACCGACCCTATACCATTTAAGATACAGTTTTTTCGATGTGTCGATGCTAAAAAGGTTAAATCAAATGTCGAAATTTTGTTTTTGCCAATCTGCTTCTATTGGCACTCCTTTAGCAGCCTCTTAGTATACATTCCAATAAGAAGAAAATATTTACTACATTATTTTAATTTGAAATACAGGCTAGTGATATTTCTGTACTTTAAATGATCAATTAAATAATCGTGCTTAATGATCGGTTTAGTAGCATGGTATTAGGTTTGATTTCCAGCTTAGATGATTTCAGAATTTTCCAAACTGCTCAAAGCAGTTTTGAAGTTAAAAGCGCTCTTGGATTTATTTGTAGATGTGGAGAAAATCAAAAGATACATAATAAGCTTTACAAAGAAACATATATCTTCGTTTCTTAATAATATTATTGTTTATTTCTTGACTCATAACGATTTATGACCGATACATCTTATCAATATAATGCATCATTCCATAATCGTGATTAGTTGCAATCACTACATAGTATAAAACAAAGTCGCTTTTTCTTTCCCCATGTCCCTTTGTACGCTTAAATCTTTAAAACTACGCAACGGATTTTGATGCGGTTTTTTTTAATAGATAGAGTGATTCAAAAGGAAGGTTCATATGTATAATAACATCCATTAAATAGTGGAAAAATACTGTTACTTTTGAGGTTTCTAATATGATGTCGTAAATATTCACATTTTTTTCCGCTTACATTGCTAACGCAGGCTAAACCCTACGAAATTTATCAAAATAATGTACTAAGTATTGTACATATTGAAAAGGTCTACAGAAAACTCCGCGATGGTGTATGTCTATCTGTTATGGATATCCCACAATAAAAAATTTTTGTCATTTGTCAAAAAAATGTGAATATTTACGACAAATAATGGCAAATTTTCGAAGCGATTTTAACCAATACAGCATTAATCCTTATCCAATTAAATACTTTAAATACATTGTTGATTTAATATTGTTCTATATGGCCCTTTACAGAATATGATTTAAATAAATATTTTCGAAGATATTACAGATTTAAAAATTACGGGACTTAGCGTTTGCGGCGGTAGGCCGGCCAGGGCGGCGGCGGCGCGGAATTTAGATATTCCAAAGACAGCAGGAAATCTTTATGGTATTAGGGAAAGGGGAATTGTTTTACTCCAAATTTAACACGTGCGGGCCACGGGCAGTAATGAATAAATCAAAACTACTGGATCGATTTTAATTATTTTTCAGTGTCAAATTTCATACCCGTGCGAAGCCGGAGCGGGCCACCATGTTTTTTTTTATATGCAACGTTCACAGTTTTTTTGTAGTGTATTTAGTATTAGCATTGCACCCGTGCGAAGCCGGGGCGGGTCGCTAATATTTGAATAAAACAATTATTGTGGGGGATATTCCCACACTTTAGGGATGATAATGGTGAGAGGGCTTTAGGGATGATAAAACAAACCACTCTAATTGAATGCTGCTAGTGCACTGATTTTTTGATCAAAGTTAAATATAAAAATTGATGAGTTCACATATTAAACTCAAGTGCGGTGTCGACATGTAAAGGCACCGCTACAGTGCTAATGATATTGACTAGCGATAAAATTTCTACATGAATGTGCGATGGCTCGTACAATTATTATTCATTTATATTTTTATTTAGATATTAATTGTTGTGTTTTTTAATTACTGACTACACAGAAACGCGCTTTAATTACTGGCAGTACAATTTCCATAAGCTGACTTCATACCTAAATAAAATTAAATCACCGTCGCAAAAGATCCTTAGGGGCAGCAGTTAGCGTAAAGTTAGAAAACAAAAACGGATATAACTTGGACCACGTCATAATATTGACACATGTTCTGCTGCCGAGGCGCTCGCTACGCCTAGATACAATTTTTCGTTTATCCGATTGTCAAAAACAGACCTTTTTTCCTTCAAATCGGCCAGTCGAACGATCTTTTTTTACCGTTAGAAAACGGCTACGTTCGAAAGAGGTGAATAAAAATTCTTTTGAAAGCTGCCTGTTGGGTATGCAATGACTTACTTTGAATTAAAAAGTTCGTTCTCTGTGTACGTTGCAACCAAATTGAAATTAGTTCAAACTTTAACACGTTCATATTAAGACATTTTTAATTAAAGCAGAATTGTACTTATTAAACATGTTTTTGCAAATTATCTTCTTATTTTGAATGTAGCTTCAGCATTAAGTTGCTGGTAATAAGGTAGACAGTATTTTACAAACTTAAATACTTATACTTATATGTGTAACGGAATCTACGTTGTTTCGGTATCAAACTGAGCTACATATGATATTAATTTCGTGCAGTGGGATGATTATAAACAAATAGGCCTTTAATATACATATTTTTCAATTGATATTACCATGAAACTAGTAACATATTTTATTCGCTTGCACTAGTTTATTTAATAACTTAATAAATAGGTAAGTAAAATAAAAACCATAACCCAAAAATCTAATTTCGTTTGCCATACTTTCATAAGACTAAACGCATCCCTCCCCTAATAAAAACATGGCGTCAAAACGCGTGTCTGAAAAAAATAAATATATTGAACAAAAACATTGAGGCTTATTGAAGGAGTAATGGTCCCGGATAAAACATACAAAAGGGCGCTTAATGGCCTATTACTTAAAGTAATATCGGGTGGATCTCAATAACAGAAGAATGGTAAAGTAGATAAAATATAAACGACTGTTTCGGTGTATGGAACGCGAGTTAAGGCCGCAACACACTAGCGCCATTTCGTTTAGACACGTGAAAGTTCCATTACCAATTCAAAAATAATTTTAATTCCCTCCGGTTTTCAAGGTATCGCTAGCTCCAAGTTCCCAGATTCGATTCCTCAACGGGTCAATGAAGAAACATTTTTTTTTTCTTTGTCCGATGGTAAATGAGTAAAACTTCACTGGTTTTGTGTACCTACCTAGTATTGTGATATAAATGAAAGATTTCGGTCCGGCCCAATCTCTTACGTTACAGCCGCCGCCAATAGCTACAGGATAATTAAAAGTTGTAGTCGTAACGCATGACTGGTGTCGACCCCATCTTTCAACCCTTAGGGATGTGATTATTTTTCAGAATTCCAATGGGTGAAAAAATAAACAAGGAAACATTAGAAAAATAAAAACAAATATAGGTAACACAATTTTACCTTTAAATGTGAGTGCATTAAAAATCCAGGTTTAGCGAATTATGAGTCTCCTATTTATTAGAAAAATAAACGAATAACCATTGATTTTTCTCCTGTCTGCATACATACTGATATTGTGCTATTGTGCTAAATATATAAGACTCCAGTCCGGCCCAATCTCTTACGATACAGCATACACAGGGTGATTAATAGTTGGGGACGAAACGCGTGACGTCGGGACGTCTGTGACGCGTCACGTGACCTTGCTTCCATTGTTAATTCCATCTGATTTATAGTGGCGAGCGAAATTTTCGTCTTTTGTGTTCGGTTCGACGCTGTCGTGCATTATTGCTGGGATAATAGGAGTTATAATAGCTTTACAGGTACTTTTGAATCGATAAAAAAGAGGAAGAATGTTTTTTATTCGTTTATATCATTATTCATCGCACTTACATTTCTACAAGAAAAACGAATACCATGATTTTATTTTTATTTGATAGAATAAAGCTCAAAATTGCTCCCATTTGGATTCTAAAGAACGGCAGACACAGACAACGGCGGCAGGTCAACCTACCCAAAAAGTTAAAGATCATTGAATTGATTTTAAACTTTAAGTTGAACAGGTAGAGATCAATATCAATTAAGAAAATTTGACGTTTTGTGGTAGGTTCACTTGCTGTTGTTAGTACATCCCAAAGGGTTGAAAAATAGGGTTGGCAGCCTTCACAAAATAAAATACTGAAACAGTTTAAACAAAAAAATCAAAGTTTAAAATTATTTATTTATTTGAGAAGACTGTGACGTATCAAGGTAACAACTTAATAAAAATATGAGAAATATTATATTACAATAGTTTTTAAAATATTATGAAGCAAAGTGACAACTATCAAGAGGAAACAAAATTTATTTTTAATAACACCCTGTTGCTATACAAAAGTCAAGACAAAAGTCAAAACAACTGTGTAAAAATTAAATATCTACACGATCGGCATCAATAGTGTGTCCCAAGTTAAAGCGCACTATTAGTACAACCTTAAAAAGGTAACAACCCATTTTCGCTCACTGCTGAGCACGGGCCTTGTGCGGGCGGCGCTGTGGCAACATCACCCCGCCGTTGGACTTTTCTCAAGCCGCCCGAAGGCCTTCCAGCTGAGCTTAACGACTGTCATCTCATAATAACAGCCGAGACCGACGGCTTAACGTGCCCTTCGAAGCATCGAAGCGCTCAAGGTGTGATGCCACAAACGGTCACCCATCCGATTAGTGACCGCTCCCATCGTTGCTTAACATTCGTGACAGAAACTGATCACGAAGAAGCATTGGGTACAACCTATATCAATCGAATAGTTACAACATGTTATAATATTCATACATTTGCGTGTCAACATGATTTGGCCGGGTTATAAAGTAGACAGTGACATAAAATCAACGTCAACCATTGAAATGAGAACATTTTTATGTATCATTTTCGTATCAGAATATGTATCTAATTCTTACTAGGTATTATACCGATGTTTACAAGTTATAAAAAATGTTTTTGTTTACTTATTCTAATGTTGTTCAAATTTGGTTCAAATAAAATAATTATTATTTTACTAAGAAAAATCATCATGGTGCTAATTTACTTGAGATCATAAATCAGAGTTCATGCATTAGGGGGTGAGAGCTTTTCACATAATTTATTGGCAATTTGAAGATTAAAGCACTAACTTAGGTTAACCCTGATGCTTGCATGCGAAGTGAGCAATAAGTTACCAATAACAACGATATATCTTAACGAAATTAAGCTCCTAAAGTTGTGTTATTCCACTTGGAACTCATAAGCTTTGAAACAAAACAAAGGCAAAACTTTTTTTTTCAACAAAATCATTCTTGTCTTTTCAAATTTTTTTCAAATTTAAATACTTATAATAATTGAAATTAAATTTGTTAATTATCATACAAAGTATAGAAGATTGAAAGTTTGTAGGGGTAATCAATAACATTTCAATCTGGTGAGATACTTGTGTTTGTGAATAATTCAAAGCCACTGAAGTGAAAGAAAAAAAAATACAGTTTTAGCTTGCTCAAATTGTTTCCTTCGTGTTTATGGTAGTGCGTTTTGTAGCCAGTCCATTCCTTTAAATACCTATGTTATTATGAAACATTTTTTTTAATAATCAATGGGCCTGCTCTTTACTACATACTTAACTCTACGGTTAAGAAGAAGCCTAAGATGGAGAGGTACTGGTTCTCCCACACACCAGCGGAACACAGAAGTTGGTAACTGGTACTGGTGGATCTGGTACTTCTTAATCGTACAAAATGGTGTACGATTAAGACGTACCAGAAAAAGGCCGTCTTCTCTCTACCATTGCCCGAACCACAAGCGCAGATTTTCCAGTGATTATAGCAATATCCTTAATATACTCGTAGAGAGGCTTTTGCTCAGCAATGACAATACTGAATCGTGTTCCAACAATTTTTTTTTGTATAATCAATGGGCTTGCTCTTGACTACATACTTAACTCTACAGTTAAGGAGAAGCCTAAGATGGCACTGGTTTTACACCAGGGGAACACAGAAAAACTGTTTGGCGCTGGACTCCGGCAGGAGGGTGGTAGCGTCCAGGCAGCTTCTTACGAAGCTTCCACCGCAGAGGGATCTGTTAGCCGTCATCATTGGTCAGAAAACTAAAGGTGCCGTTGCCCTAGGTGGACCACTAGGAGGTAGATCCCACCACCCCTAAATTAAATATGAAGTTACTTTTATACGATATGGCCAGCTACAACTTCATTAAATTTATATATGGAACTTTCCCTCAGCGATAAACGAAAGGTAATTTTTTTCCAGTTCTCATTCACCTTGCAGTTTCATTCATAAAAATCATTCGTGGTGTTCAAAACTTTTATTTTAAAACCTTAATTAGCGAGATGTTTACCTTTAAAACTGTAAATTCTTAAGCGAAATATTGAAGGATCTTTCTAAGCTTTTCAAGTTACAGCTAAGGCTCTTGCAACTTTTGGTTCTACAATTAGCTACCGTGTCAAAGCGATAGTTATTAAATTACTTGTAGGTACTCTTATCGCGCAACATTTTGTTCTAAATAGGCTAGTTGACTCTTTTTGGAAATAGGTTTTAAATTATTATTTAATGTCCAAATAGACCAAAAAAAATATTTTCATATTTTTGTAGGACCTAGAAAAAACTTAAGTTTAAAGTTCACTTTTCGTGCGACGTATGAAAACGCTGAAAAGCTTTAGACTATCTGTGGCCTGTGCTGTGACTTCATACGAGTCAAAATAAACAAACACTACTAGTCCATCACTACCTCATAGTGTTATTTATTTACTTGTGTCATAAATGTCAATGTCACGGTTAAAATGACGCACGCAGTTTGTTTAAAGATGTATGACGTCACAAAAAAGCCGACAGCGTTTTCAAAGCTTAAATATAAAAAGTAAAAAATAATTTCATTTTAGAAATATTTAGCAATCTCAAACTTTTAACATCTGAAAATAATAAATACCGGTTTCTTAACCAATATACTAAAGATAATATTCATCAACTGCGTCGAAATTTATAGCAGTCAAGTAGCCTATTGGACAAAATTTGTCGATATGATGCATTCAATTGAATATTAAAAAAAATATGTGAAACTCTTTGAATGGTTATGAGTCATTAATAAAACTACGATATCGTATATACGCGTTGATTTCAAAATTGCTTCTTTTTACAGGTTGAACGAGGGAGACGCACGTTTTCGACGCATAATACTATACTACTAAATTATCTTTCATTATTAGAGCACAGGTAAGAATAATTGGTGGACTTTATATTATTTTTCTTGCTACCTAATAGCTGCGCTGCAATAGGTTTGTTTTTCTAAAGCCAAGACAGAAAAGTAGTTGAGGGTTGTGTAGGGAAAGAGAAGGGGAGGGTACGGTAGGAGCAGTGGAAGGGTAAAGGGTACAGTAAGCATTGGGAAGGATAAGAAATAGCACAAGCGTAACAAAGTTCCGCCAGGAAACTGGAACATTTATAATTTAAATGAGTTACTGCTAAATATGAAAATGTATTTCCAACTTTTATAAATTATAATTATTTCTTAATGTATGGAATAACGAACGTTCATAACCTCGTTACAACTTATAAGGCAAGAATCTTACAATTCCGAAGTTATTCACAATTACTACTCTGTATACAAATCTTGTAATGAGTTTTGTGATACAATTATAACTTGTTAAAACATGTCGAGGGTAAGTGTATTCAATGTTATAATTTATTTATGTACAGTTACTAACTCTACGTCAAATACGTTAGCTACGCATCGACATAAAATAAAAAAAGCTACTATGAAACAACTAGAACTATAGCAATCAGTCTGGTAAGTGGGCTGCTCCGATTGTATTACTGCAAATGCTTTAGCCACAATAAATTTATACCTCACAACAGACACGCGCATTCTAGAAAAATACACGTACCTAATTGTAGAACGTGAAAAAAAAGTTTTATCTTTGTTTTTAAGTCAGACACAAGTAGCGGCCTATAACACTCCTAGTGCAGGGCCAAGGCCTCCATCAGTGAATTCAAACTACCTCAGCAATGATGAGTAGGTACAGGCATAATCCGATAAGTGTGTATCGGGTACGTAGTCACAATATCAAGTTACGCGGTTTTATTGCTCCATGATTTCACTACTAAACTAGTTTACAACGGGGTTTCTTCGAAATTTTCCAGGTTATGGTCTATATGACAGAGACATGGACACTGACAAAACAGATGGTGCCCAAATTCCAGTTCGCCTAAAATGCTATACAGAGAACTGTGTTGGAAGACTCTCGTTGTGTTTGAATCAGAAATTTTAAGATCCGGAGACGAAATAAGATAACCGACATAGCCCGGGTGATCTCGGGCTATGTCGGTCATCTTCTTTCGTGGCTATCAAGCCACCAGAAAATGAAAGTGAGCGGGCCAAACATCCGTAGACAATACCACTAATGGGGTCAGTTAGTACTTTTGCATCATCATCATCATCTCACCCAATCGCCACCCGCATACAGCGGCTTCCCCCGACCTTCGACAAATCGTCATCCGGTGCGTGGTCGTCATTCCTGAACCTTTCCACCAACCACAACGGCCATCGGTTTTTCTTACTATGTATCTCATTCTCACTTGTGTGTAGACCACACAGGAATGTGATGCGATAGATCGACAATCTTGTCAAGATCAAAAAGTAGGATTGAGAGAAAATTTAGCAAGACAAATAATGTCTAACACGTTAATAGTCCTACACCACAGAACATGGAAAAAGGTTAGAGAGGCAATGTGGGCGGGGCAGGCGCGCCACAGAGGCTATGAGCAAATGCTTATACTTCTGCCCAAACATGAATGAAAGTGAGCGCAGTGATTGTTTTTTTTTGAAGTCGCGTGACCCTATCAGTTTTCGTTTATGTGTATTGGGGCGCAAGCGGTGGCATCGGTTTTCAAATGGCTTTCTCTTTTTCCATGTTCTATGACCTACACTCAAAATTAGGTGAATAACAGCCGAGGCTTAGAACAATAACACCTAGAAACCGAATGTAAGCACGAAAAACGCGCAACTAAAACTTAGCCATATCTGGCTTACTTCGTTCCGTGAGCTGCCAGTGCTCAACGTCACGCTAAGTCAAACACAGCTCGCGAAAAATAATTTTAAATGACTGCACTATGAAGAAGTGTTCTAGCATATCAGAGAAACAAAAAGAAAGTGATAAAGTTTCATTTCACAGGTAAGTACTTACATTTTATACATTTTCTGTACGTAAATCGAATTAAAAACAAATAATTTGAAACACAAAACCTATCAACATCAGTGTTGAAGAGCGTAGATTTATTCAGCTTATGCACACAAGGATAATTAAATGGCACGCGTTTACGCTTAGGTTTTGGTTCAGACGCGGCTTCTAGGTGTTATTATTCTAAGAGCCGAGGAAAGAAAAGAAGATGAAGATATTCATAGTTTTTAATACTTGAAGATTAGACAACATCACTGTCTATTCAAAAGTAATTTCAATGGAAACCTAATTACAATATTCAATAATTCTTCAAAGTTTTGCATGATCGGGCATTCTTTGATACAAGGGCTGATACCTACGTCGGAGTATTTATTGTGAAATCGCTCGAAAATCTTAAGCTCTGTTGAACGTTTCTCCTTTAACGAGCAATTTCGATTATATTTTACTATTGAACCTTGTTCTTGTTAGCTACCGGAGGAACTCTTAAAAAACCGCAATTATTTTCAAATGAAGATAGTTTAACAAATTAATTCTGAATGGGTCCTGTTTTAGTATGTTTCCATTTGTATCGCGTAAGTAAAATTATAAATTTGGTTTTTAATCCCTATCTTTATTTTAAAATTTTATCAGGAAAATTTAGGAATTAACCATTCCTAATACCACTCTTGAAACACCTTTAGAGAATGATTTCGGGAATATTCAAAGATATTATTATTACTAGCGGCCTGCCCTAGCTTTGCACAGGTAGATGTAGGTATTTAACAAAACTCCACTATTGCATATTTGGACACGAAAAAGGTAGTTACCGTGACATAATTATATTACGTAGTTAGACTATCGGAATCACTGTCTTTTTTGTAGATATTGATGTCTTCTATAAAACTGTAGTACTAACTTTGCTCTACTGTCAATAGTTTCTGTAAAAGGGATTTTTACTGACCAAGAAGAATGGCTCCATTCTTTTCATCAAATTGGTGTACGATTAAGTAGTACCAGAGAAAGACCGTCTTCTCTCTACCATTACCCGAACCACAAGCGCAGATTTTCCAGTGATTACAGCAATATTCTTACTATAAGAGGCTTTGTTCAGCAATGACAATACTGAATCGATGTTCTAACTTTTTTTTTGTATAATCAATGGGCTTGCTCTTGACTACATACTTAACTCTACAGTTAAGAAGAAGCCTAAGATGGAGCGAGCTTATCCTGGAAAAGTGGCACGGGTTTCACACCAGCGGAACACAGAAAAACTGATTGGCGCTTGACTCCGGCAGGAGGGTGGTAGCATCTGTAGGCTTCTAGACTTGGTAGCTCAGGATGAAGTACAAAAACACCGTTTCACTGTAATTAACACTGTTTATTTAATTATTTATAGGAGCACATTACAAACACCGTAATTCTAGGTTTTAGGCCATTTTCCAAGAGAGGTAGTGTTACCACTACAAAAAATAAAATTATAATATTAGTCGGGGTTGCCGACATGCTGGCGCCTCAGAAAAGAACGATACATAATACTTAATATTATTTAACAATCCAAGGCATTATAAAAAAAAAACTTTAACAAGGTATCTTGAATAAGTAAAACAATGTAGCGTCATCTATCGGTGCTACCAAGAACTACGTATAATAATAACTGTATCAAATGAAGATAGCCACAACAAATTACAATTTAAATTTAAAATCGCATTTTAACTTGTTATACAATTCTAGGGTACCTTTTCCTTTAAACAATGACATGCTACAACACACATGTAATCTTTGATTGTAAGTTAACATAATAAAACTAGGTAAATATGCATCTTAAATCTGACAGGATGCTATTAACATAAATAATGGCTACTTAAGTACAAATTAATACAATAACAAAATTAATTAATTAGGTAGCAAAGCTATACCTGAAAGAGATCGTGTGTATATCCTACCATTGGGGGCAGTGACCTCAAAGGCTCTGACTTTGTCATCTGCGCCTGGAAAAACCTTTGTCACTCGTGCTACTGGCCAATATAGAGGAGGGGAATTAGGTTCCTTCAAAAGTACTAAATCACCAACCGAAACGTTTCGTACTGCATCTTGCCACTTTTGCCGATGCTGTAAGGTATTTAGATATTGGCTGTGCCAGACCTTCCAGAAGCCCTGTACTATACTTTGCGTTAGTTGCCAGAATTTCAACCTATTACTTGGTACATCTGAAATATCTGGCTCAGGATAGCTAGTAATAGAATTACCTACCAAAAAATGTCCAGGCGTAAGGTAACTAAAATCTGAAATGTCCGCAGATAATGGTAATATAGGCCTAGAGTTCAGTATGCCTTCAATTTGACACAAAATAGTATTAAGTTGTTCGTAGGTTAATACGCTTTTTTGAAGCTGTCTTTTTAAATGATATTTCGCACTTTTTACGGCAGCTTCCGCGAGCCCAGCGAACACCGGCGAATAACTAGGCGTAAAATTAAATTTAATGCCTTGTGGCTCTGTAAAATTATGCACCAGTGTTTGATGTCCTCTAGAAAAATTCAGCTTATACAAATCAACTAGTTGATTGGCCGCACCTCTGAAAGCGCCACCGTTGTCGCAAAAAACTTCGCTGGGCAATCCACGTCGCGAGATAAATCTTTTAAAACATGCAAGGAAGGTGTCAGTTGTTAAGTCTGAAGCTAATTCTAAGTGAATAGCTTTAGTATTAAAGCAAACGAAAACACAAATATAGCCCTTAGTGAGCAATGCCCTCCTTACTCTCGAATTTTTAATTTGTATCGGCCCAGCGTAGTCTATTCCGACAACTTGAAATGCTCGAGTGGCGATCACACGCTGTTTAGGTAGCGAGCCCATTAGTTGCTTTGCAGAAGCTGCCTTCAGTCTGAAACAAGGTAAGCATTTATGAGTAATTTTCTTTATTTGACGTAACCCATTGATAAGCCAATATCTTTGATTAATCTGAGCTAATAATAATTTCGGACCTGCATGAAATAGTCTAAGGTGCTCGCTTAATATAATTAAGTCTGTTAATTTAGAACCTTTGGGTAATATTATAGGGTGCTTCTGATTATAGGATAGTGTTGACTTTTGCAACCTACCACCTACACGTAACAAGCCCATAACGTCCACAAATGGATGCAAAGGTTTCAACGAGCCCTTAACATTCTCGTCTTTATTTAATGACTTGAATTCATCACTAAAATAAGCTCTCTGCTCGTGTTTTATTAATAACAATAATGAATGCTCAAGTTCCTTACTCAATAAATATTCTAACTTTACCTTTTCATTACCTTGTTTACAATTATTACAAAACCGGAGGCAATATGCCAATACTCGCTTCATTTTATTAATATCAGAATATTTTTCTAAAATATGTGAGATTATAGTCTGTTTCATAGTAAGTAGTACTACGGCTTTACTAGTGTTGACATTGGAGTCGTCGGAGGTAGAAACATGCTTTAGCTCAGGTAAGTCATTTGGGAAATGTAAAGGTAAGCAATTGCTGAACTTATACTCACTCTGTTGCAGAAATTCCGGTCCGTTCCACCACATTCTACATGTAGAGAGCTCGCTTGGGTCTAAACCTCTACTTATAAAATCTGCTGGATTTTGGTGTGTATTAACATACCCCCAGCGCCACCTATCGGTCAACTGTTGTACTACTCTTACCCTATTCGAAACGTAAGCTTGTAATCTAGAGACTTCTGACTGTATCCATGCTAAAGCTATTTGTGAGTCAGAGAACAATAATACATCATCAATTTTAATTTTAATTTTTAATGTGTCATAGACCTTATTAACTAATTTTGCTAATAGTAGAATGGCATTGAGCTCAAGCCTAGGAATCGTTAGTGGCTTTGTTTGTGAGTTAATTCTAGATTTAGAGCATAGTAGGGACACAGTGACGTTACCTGTTTGATTGACAACTCGCAAGTATATGCAGGCTCCATAGCCCGTGGTACTGCTCGCGTCGGCGAACCCCACCAGCTGCACGCTGAGCGCATCATTTGACACCTTAATATTCCTATTGATGTAAATAGGTTCCATAGCCATTACACCATTAGCAAACTCTGACCACTCATTTAATATATGCTGAGGTGGACTGGAATCCCAGCCTATATCTTCGCACCACAACCTTTGCATTATTACTTTAGCCTTAACCACTATGGGTGTAACAAAACCTATAGGATCGTAAATTGAAGCTATTTTACTTAAAATCTGCCTCTTAGTAGTCGCATTACTCGTACTATTGAAACTATCAGGAGATTTTATAACAAAGCTATCCTGTTTAGTGTCAATAGTAAGTCCTAAAGCCTTAATACTGCAATTTTCCATTCTTAACTCTATGTCACCTATCTGTCTTTCATTCATAGGTATATCGTGCAATAAAGCCTCGCAGTTAGATGACCATTTATGCATTGCAAAACCACCCAAACTTAGCAAACTAGTCAGCTGTGCTTTCGCTTCGAACAAGCTACTTAAATCAGAATCTGAGTGTAAAACATCATCAACATAAACACAGTTTTTTATTATAAAAGAAGCAAGTGGGAATTTCTCTTCATGCATGTTTGCAAGCTCGAGCAGACAACGTGTTGCAAGGTAACTTGAGCATTTCTGACCGTATGTTACAGTATTAAGTCGGATACACTTTATAGACTCATCAGGTTTATCGCGCCACAATATATTTTGTAGTGGGGTATGGTTAGGATTAACTAACACATTCCTAAACATTTTCTTAATATCACTATTAAAAGTAAGATCACCTATCCTATACAATAAAACAATATCAAACAAATCTCTTTGTACTATTGGCCCATTCAATAATATATCATTAAGTGAAATTTTGTTTTTTGTCTTCATGGAGGCATCGAAAACGACACGTGTACGTGTAGTCTTGCTCCCCTCATTTACCACTGCATGATGAGGCAAGAAATAGATAGGGTCTTTACTAAAATTAATAGATTCAAAATCTATAAAATGGGCATGGCCTAATTCTACATACTCGTGAATGAATTTATGGTAGTCTGTCATTAAATTAATATTTTTAAGCAACTTTTTCTCGAGATTTAAAAATCTAAATAAAGCTAAACTAAAAGAATCTCCTAAAGTCTCATTTGCGTCCTGTAATGGAATCTTTAAAGGTAGGTCTACTTGAAACCTATTATTAGACAATTTAACCGTAGATTTAAAATTAATTTCAACTTGCTCATGTTCAGATATCTGTTCCATAAATACTTCTGGAACCTTCTCGGCTTCCCAGAACCTAGCTATAGAGCTGTCTACATCAGACTCACAATTCGTGCAAACAAGCGAAATTATTTTATTTACCTCATTTTGTGAGGGCAAGCCCCCAGCGACGATATGACCAAATTTAGTGTTAATGATATTAATGGTACCCTGGTCACCACCTCTTGCCGAGTGTGGGGCTCCATGGCGTTCAGACGGAAGCACCGGCGGCGACGGCGCGTCGCACAGCGGCGACGTAGTGTACGCACCGGCCGCTGACACGCAGGACAGCGTCTCGCTCACTCGCAGCTCCGTACACGGCTCCAACGCCTGGAAAAATACATCAGCACCTATTAATAAATTTATCTCTGATGGTTTGAAATACTCATCGTCAGCCAGAGTGATACCGGGTGGAATTTTAATTAAACTTTGGTCTATCATAGTCTGCGGTAATTTACATGTAATTGTGTCTACTACATGACAACATAATTTTGTATGAAATGGAGACTTTAGAGAGAATATTTCTATGGGGACAGAATACAAAGCTTGATTTTCATTATTTGTGACACCTATGATGGTAGTATTGTTTCGCACAGGTGTCAAACCGAGTACCTTGATGGCCTTGCTCGTTATCAATGAAACTTGAGAGGCAGAATCCAAGATGGCCTTCACGTGGACCTCTCTGCCGTCTTTAGCATATAACTTTACACGGGCTGTGGGAATCAAAACACTATTAGCTTTATCACCTGACAACATAATGACGGGTTCTGGCTTCAATTCATCGCGATGCAGCAATGAGTGATGGGGCTTCTTGCATTGGCTACATCGGAAATGAAACCTACACTTGCCAGGGTGTTTGTTAAGACAAATATTGCAAAGTCCACTTTTTTGAACGAGGCTTATTCTTTCTGCAGAAGGCAGTGTTTTAAAAATATTGCAAGTATAAATCTTATGCTCAAATGACTTACAGTATAAGCATTGTTTGTCCCTCCTAGTAATGGAATTGACACTTCTTGCAGGAACTGATCTATGCTGGCCAGACGGCTCAACATTCTCCATTGCTAGAGCTCTCTTCTCTAGGTATCCTAGGAAGTGGTCTACCTTGGGTTCTGCTTTCATGTCCCGCTCCAACTGGTATGACTGAGCCAAATTTGCTTCTATTTTTCGAAGAAAAATACACATTAGTATAGGGTCCCAAGATGAAACCTTAGCTTCTAGGTTAGTTAAAGCAGACAAAGTCTGTCTTATGGACGATATGAGCTTTCTAATACCAGAAGGAGAAGCCTTATTTACCACAGGTAAGTCTAATAAACTTGCTATAAGCTCGTTAATGATTTTATACTTATTATAATATCTATCATCTAACAATCTGAATGCCTCAGTGTAACTAGCTTCAATCAAGGGTAGGTTCTTAATAATATCGTGTGGTTCTCCTTTGAGAAAGGAACGGAGGTAGTGTAGCTTTTGGATTTTGTCCAATGTGTCGTCATTTTCGATAACTGACTTAAAAAGCTGCCTAAACGAGGGATATTCTGCATACATACCACTAAAGTGTGGTATCTCAATCACTGGTAATTTAATATTTCGTTGAGACTGCGAGGATGAAGCCTTAGCTTCATTATCAGTTCGCTTGTTAATTTCGGCCTCCAACAAAGCAAGAATTGTAAAATACTTACTTTCGTACTCGGCGACATCCTCTTCATTAGCAGGATCAATAGCCAGAATTTGGGTGGTGCACGCTTCGTACTCGATGAAA
The DNA here is from genome assembly GCA_949315895.1 of Anania crocealis. NCBI lineage: Eukaryota > Metazoa > Arthropoda > Insecta > Lepidoptera > Crambidae > Anania > Anania crocealis. Next base: position 2,509,956 of record OX438858.1, on the reverse strand, counting down.
GCAGCCAAGCATCGCTGTTTTTTAATACTTATCATCTCAAGCGTTTGAGAGGCTAGATTCCCCTCTGTAACATTGGCCAGCAACCTCGTGAGCGTGCCCTTTACGTAGCCCCGTTTTTGCACTAATGTTTGTAAAGTTGCCATTATCAATACTTAAAAGCTATTTGCTGAAATGACTAATCGAACGAACTACACTTAATGTCCACAACTTAATTAAGAAAATATTTTTCGCTACCACTCCGCTTGATTGAAGAAAATGAGAGAGAATTAAAATGGCGTCGCCCGCGTTGCTGACGCCTATAAGCAGCCAATAGGTACCGTGGGATGACCCGATGAAAGCACCGTAATTCGTCCAATCTGTGCCCGAAGCAGCCTTCTTTGTCAGCACCTGATTGGTTCGCATTCGCGTCGTCCTGTAGTCGCGACCACTTCTCTCTTCGCGATGCAATTTGTTCATCGATGAATGAGCCAATGAGGTCGATATTTTGCACACACACCCTCCCACACAAATTGTTGGACTCGCCCAAGTGCAAGTTGGACTTGCCCAGTTCGTCGTTTCAAATTCCTATCGGATATTTTGATTCACAGAATCTTCGCGGCTTTCGTAGTATGCTTGAATTTCTTGAAATATATCGCAAGCACACTAAATACCGATGCTCTTTGGATGCTGATAACGATTCAGGCAGGATCCCTCTTTCGCAGTAATTCGCAGCAAAATTGTATCAAAGATGGCGGCGTTTATTGAAATCGCGTACAACTCCCAGCTCAGTCAAAATCAATTTGCCAGTTCACATTTGTTTCCGCTCATTAAGGACCAACTTTGTAGGCTTCTAAACTTGGTAGCTCAGGATGAAGTACAAAAACACCGTTTCACTGTAATTAACACTGTTTATTTAATTATTTATAGGAGCACATTACAAACACCGTAATTCTAGGTTTTAGGCCATTTTCCAAGAGAGGTAGTGTTACCACTACAAAAAATAAAATTATAATATTAGTCGGGGTTGCCGACAGCATCCAGGCGGCCTCTTACGTAGCCTACCACCGCAGAGGGATCTGTTAGGCATCATCATTGGTTAGAAAACCAAAGATGCCGTTGCCCAGGGTGGACCACTAGGAGCTAGATCCCACCACCCCTAACTTATTATAAGTATTGCACATTGGAGCAACTGACAAGTACAAAGCAGAGTAAACTATGCTTATAACAACATACGCGAGACACCAGTGGCCGGAGATCAAGTCGCGACCGCCGCCGGAAATGAAACCAACTAAGACAATCCCCGCATTATACTGAGTAGGGGTGACCTTAATGCTAAACAAACAATGGCCAAGTCTAGACTAGTATAGGTAATGAAACGGCCTATAATCATTCCACTGTCTATCATTGTTAATAATGGAGGTCATGAATTTACATGCAACTTAAGCTTAAAGTTAATGAATAATTAACTTTAAGTTGCTAAGAGATAGCATGACTTTTTTGTGACCGTCATACGTTTATACAAATTTTTCACTGAAATTATGTGTCCAGAAATATTTGAGCAGAATCCATATCAGGATTGCATTCATCAACAATAATATACCAATACCAACCATGTGCATAAATGGGGTCTTAAAGCCACTGCTGATTGTGATTCTGTGGCTCCAAACCAGACAACGATGCATATCGTAGAGGAATGTCCTCTCCGTCGTTTCACTGGAGGAATGCGTGAGCTCCATGAACTCACTCCGGCCGCGGTGGATTGGCTTCACCAATTCGATGTTGACATATGATGACAAGCAGAACCCATACGACATGATGATATCATCATCATCATGTCGTATGGGTTCTGCTTGTCATCATATGATGACTGCATTCATCAAAAGTAATTAAATCCATATCCATAATCAAACCAAGCACTTCGTGGTTTTGCTAATCTATAATGACATTAAAACCTCACTGAAATCTTTTAAGGAAAGTTGCTTTTTTTCCCTATTTGTCCCATATCTTAAAAATGCAGCTTGGTCATCCTATCAGGTTATATATAATGTGCTATACAGTGCACGTCTTGAATCACAATGTCAACTGATTGCAGCTGCCTCGGTATCTAATGTACAATTTGAGAATTTCAATGATGAAATCTATCTTCCTCTGGGCGCAGTCATTTAGGAAGCCTGTAGAAAAGCTGGTCTAAAAAAGAAAGGGTAAAAGTCGTCGATCGATCTTTATCACTGCACTGTTTTCTTTAGAAACCATTAGGTTTTTTTTCTAAACAATGGGCTTGCTCTTGGCTACATACTTAACTGTACGGTTAAGAAGAAGCCTAAAATGGAGCGAGTTTACCCAGAGGCACTGGTTCTCCCACACACCAGCGGAACACAGAAAAACTGTTTGGCGCTGGACTCCGCCAGGAGTAGCAATGTCCTATTTACCAGGCGACAGCTCTAACCTTTGAGCATCGAAGCAATTTATGATTTGTATCTATGAATTTATTCAAGTATTTTTGCTGTGAGTCGTAGTTTTATAAATCGATACCTTCAGGTTCAATTGTCGTATAAACCAAAACCGTACTTTTGCGGTGACCTAAAATTTTGCGATGAAAAAATCTAAATATTCAAAACATGCCCACCTTCGTTAGTTTTAAAGTAAGCTTGGATTTACGTCTTTAAAAAATACACTCGGTGGTTTATACGACGTCCTATAATGGATCTAAAAATATCACTTTATGTCGTATTTGAATTTTTAGTAAACATGATATTGCAATTGCTGACGTAAAGACCGATAGATGTAGATTTTTTGGTTTTTACAACCATTGATTATAGTGATTTATTTAAATGAATTAATAAAACATTGTATAAAAATAATGTAATGTTGACTATAAGCAAACTTATATTGTTTCGAGAATGTATATAAATATATTTTAGTGTTATAACTATATTTGGTTGATGTAGATAAAATAAAATTGCCCGAGTACGAAAATAACTTTCTTTTATAGTTTTTATTTTACAATTTTGTAGCAAAATTATGGCACCATATTAAGAATTTTTAATAACTCCAATTAGAAAAAATCAACATATTGGAACTTAAAAGACGAAACTAATATTCACTTCTGTGGACCATGCTTTGTCCTGCTGATGACCGCCCAGAAAATATTGTGGTTCAGAAGGAATGGGACGACATCCTCTGTAATCTATTGTATTCTCGTTTGTTGAGTGGTGCCGGAGGAGCTAATTTAGCGCGTCTGAAGGCTGTCATAAGGCCTGAATCTGGTGCGTGTTTACATGCCTTTTCTTCTCCTCAATTGGGCACACTGCTCGATAACGATTCTTTAAGAATAGCAGTGGGTCTAAGATTGGGGGGCAAGGTGTGTGAAGCGCATCGCTGTATTTGTGGTTTAATGGTGGAGAAGAATGGACACCATGGTTTAAGCTGTCAGAGATGTGCGGGTTGCTTTTCAAGGCACCATTCCATTAATGAGATTATTCGTAGGGCCATGACATCACTAAATATTCCGTGTATTTTAGAACCTCCGGGACTATCTCGGACAGATGGTAAGAGGCCGGATGGACTTACATTGGTCCCATGGCGGAGGGGTCGGTTTCTCTTGGGGGATGCTACGTGTGTTAGCACTTTTGCTGCGTCTCATTTGAAACAAACCGTCATTTCTGCGGAGTCGGCGGCGGAAAACGGTGCGAAGTTGAAACACTCTAAATATTCAGCATCAGAGTCACTCTACGATTTGGTAGCGTACGTTTGCAGTTGAGACGGCAGGACCATGGGGTAGTGAGGCTCGAGACCTTTTTAAGGAGTTAGGGCAACGGTTGCGAGAGAAAGGAAATGATTCCCGCTCTGGGTCCTGGTTGGTTCAGCAGGTCTCCATTGCCATTCAACGTGGCAATGCAATGGGAACCTTCGGATCGGCCAGGCAGCGCGAAGAGACTGAAATTACTTCTTGCTAATAATTCTTTTGTAGTTAGTTATATTTTATGTGGTGCTTTTTTTATTTCATTAATATTTTTGCTTACAAAGTTTATAATTATGGCAAAAAATTAAGACTTCTTTCCCGGTTCAGGGCTGCCGCCAATAAAATTGATTTCGATTGGTTGTGATGAATTTGAGACTTTTGAACAGGGGGTAGAGCCATGGTGTGCTCGGGAGAGGAATTTGTAGTTTTTTGAGAAGTTCAATAGTGAATTTATCTTTTTACAACTTTCATTATTACTAAAAGTGACCATTTATGGCAATAATTAAAAGTTTGGGTACTTTTAAAGAAAGAAATTCATTAGAGAGCATCTCAAAAAGTTTTAAATTGCTTTCTTGAGTACAGTGTGGCTCGTTTTCTTTGTTTTAAAGTCTTGAATTTATCACATTTTGTCAAAGTCGATAGGCTGCGGCACTGGACTTGAAAAACAGCCTTACAGTTATGAAAATAATTCCAAGTAGAAATAATCAACTATACGTTTTTAGTGACTAATAAAATAACATATTAATAACAAAATAAGCCTAGGCCTATTTAGAATATGTGAAACGAAATACTAGTCAATCCGCTCTTACTCATCTTCTATATACAACCTACTGAACACGTGGACTTACGACATTGAAATCTTTGAATGCGTCTTAACACTCTTAACGTAAAAACCATTTGCAATTATCATAGAGTTTTACGCCCGGGCTTAAAAAAAGTATGGTCATTACGTCTTAACAGAAATACCAAAAACAACAACTCGGCTTTTACACTGTTTTTATGGAATTTGTTTAACTTTTCGGCAATACTTTTATAGGGTGTATAAACATTTTTTTTGCGAATTTATACATTTCGAATATACAGATCGATAGAGAAAAAAATTCTGATCAAAATGGTATATTTAACTCGATTTGGCCAAAATGGTTTATACGCCAATTGAACCTGAAGGTATCGAAATGTTTTTGATTCATGTCCAGTATCACCGTTGTCCAATATCACTGTTTTCCAAAATAACACCTAAAGCAACATTTGATTAAAGAATCGTATTTCCAAATATTTATTTACAACAAAACCCAAAGCGTAAATACACAGTTCGCTTTGTTCTCATATTTATTTACGACTCTCCAGCCTAAAGCACAATGAATTCAGTAATAAATCAATGGAAGTACCCGTTAAAGCTGGTAAAAGTTAACGAATTCTGAGATAAGAACTACTGTTCGAGAACTTTCGAAAACACGAAATTGTGTGTTTGGTAGGTGTTTATTGGTAGGCATGGAGATATGAAAATATGTTTTTCAACAAACAATTATTCATATGTAAAACCATTTTTAGGGTTCCGTAGCCGAATGGCAAAAAACGGAACCCTTATAGTTTCATCAAGTCAGAGACTGTCTGTCTGTCTTTCTGTCTGTCTGTCACAGTCACTTTATTCTGAAAGTATTAGCATTTCATAGTTGAAACTTGGTAGGTAGGTGTATCCTGTTAACTACTTTACGATTCTTATACAAAAAATATATTTCCCATCCATAATATTTCCAATACATACAACTAAAACAAAAAAAAATGTTTTTACTTCTACCTATGCCTACCTTCTATCTATGGATATGTCTTTTAAAATGACATAGAGGTTCCTAGAGCCATTTTTTCCAAAAGTCTAACATTTGGAAGATAGACGCTTCTAAAGTGGTAAAATGAGTGAGTTAGAGGGGGGGGGAGGGGTGGCTCTAACTTTTGAACTAAGCAAGTAAAAATTTTGAAAAAAATACATAATGTTGATCTTAACAAATACTTTCAAAGAAAATTAGTTTAAACGAGATAAACCGGTAGTTTTGGAGATCTAGCACATTTTCAACAACCGCAAATATAGCTTTGTCCTTCATACGAACACTATGAAAAATAAAGTTATTTTTGCAGTCAACAAAATATTGTGGTATTTTAGTTAAAGTTGGTACCTACGGAACCCTCAGTGCGCGAGTCCGACTTGCACTTGGCCGGTTTTTTTATTTATAATGAATCTTAAAGTAGCAAAAGCTGAAATTCGGTCCATTAAGGTGGAAAATTTGTTAGTAGTGTACAACAAAATCTTCTCATCTTTATTATATAAGAAAGTCGTATTAGTAACACCACGTATAACTCGAGAAAGGCTGAACAGATTATTATGATTTTTGTATTTTTGAATTTGTATTCGTCGGGAATAGGATAATAACTATTACAAACATTGGAAAGTTACCGTAAAATAACTAACTAAGAAACTGTATTTCTATACAAATTCATCAAGCCCAGCATACAGTTTACTTTGCGATAAAGCCCAGCATTGAAAGCTCTTTGATATTTTGTCAGAATATTAAAAACTTAATCCTGTTTTGCAAGAGACTGACATATTACGATCAACATCACAGACATGTTACTGTTTCATTGCTATTCAGAACACATCTGGCGCTGTTATCTCTGGCGACATTTGCATTGATACTTCAATAACGGAAGAAATACAGTAGGATCGCTCGTTTTCGTATTTCTGTAAGGAAAACACATCTATACTGAATATTATAAGGCTGAAGAGTTTGTTTGTTTGTTTGTTTGAACGCGCTGGTTCGAATTGAAAAAAGATTTTTGTGTTGGATAGTCTATTTATTATAAGCATCAGTGAAAAATGTTGCAAAAATAATCGCGATCATAATAACAGAAATTGACGCGTACGAAATAGCGGGCAACAGCTAGTTGATATACGAGTAATTATAAAAAAAAATACATAATCTGATACAAAAATGACACCTAGGACTGTCCTCGATTGATTTTATGTCAGTGTCAACTTTATAGCCCGGCCAAATTATATCGACATGCAATAATATGGAAAATGATGTGATGTTGTATCTATTCGATTGATATAGTTAGTACTTAAAGTGCACTTATCTCAAATGCGTGCACATTTAGTTGGGACACTTTTTAATGATTATTGTGTATTTAGTTTTTTAAACCTTCGACGATTGGATATTCCAAACACAATTAAAATCAATTGTTATCGAGACAACCGGTTGTCTCTTAGGGCGTTAAATTACATCAATGGAAAAAAGAAATCTCTTACACTATCTTCACAGTTGAATTACGATAGGAGAACTTAATTATACTGCCTCTTCATCCCATCACACGAAGACGGTACACACCGGTTTTCAAGATGTAGCCCCGAGGTCCCGGGTTCGATTCCCAGACAAGTCAATCTACGTCTACATCTACACTAATATTATAAAGAGGAAATATTTGTATTGTTGTGTGTGTGTATGTTTGTAATTAATAAACTCAAAAACCATAAAACCGTTTTTGACGACATTTTGTACGATGGTCGATCAGACCTTGGGGAAGGATAAAGGCTAGCTAGGATTTTTAACCGACTTTAAAAAAAGGGGGAAGATGTTATTTTATTAAAAAAAAATACCAAAAATAACAACTTCACGCGGACGAAGTCGCAGGCAAAAACTAGTGTAGAAAAAAAAAGCGTGTGGCACTCGGAGACTGCCGCGGTAAAGCTATTGCATAGCATTTTTATCAACTTATGCCGATACAACAAATGCCACCTAAAGGCGGGTTGCTGAACTAAAGAGATAAGCGTGATATTTCAAAAAGTCATCAAAAGTTCTGCTATTCATCGATAGATGGAAAAACTAAAAAGTATCACCGCTGTGCCGGTCGGAGTGGGGGGGTGTTAGGTTATTTTCGTTACGGAATTTCTGGATTCGGTCTCCACGCTCAAGGCCCGCGATAGAAGCTTTGCAATAGCTTAAAAGGTTTTAATGTAAATTGTCTCGGAGCTGGTGCTTGTAGTAAGAGTATATTCGTTGTTTCTGATTTCCACCAGAAACACAATTGCTTTCAATAGTTATTTACTTTAGTATCAGATGTATGTGATGTTGTCAATACTTATTAAGTGGCTCAACCGTGGCAATTATGGCTAATCATGGAGATCCCTCTGCCCAGTACTATACTGTTGGTTTTGCGATATTGATCACGCCACTTGAGACCGCGTCCGCAGTATCGAAATGATCCTAACACTTCTTCATGTTCTTGATGTATGATTATCTTTGAAGGATAGTCTGGAGTTTGTAAGCGGCCTATAAGACCTCTGGCGTGATTTGTTTTGCAACCAACAAAAAAATAGAAGGTTCCTAATTCGACATGTATATTAATCTAAGGCTAAGTGCTTCCCTCGATTGATTTAATTTTATTACTTCTGAACAAAATCAATTCTCAAAAAACTAGAACAGTATTATTTTTGCAAATTACCTCTAGTATCTATTGAATCACTGTTAATTGCTTTTCATTCTGACATTCTTTCGTATTGTACATTATTGCTAAAAGCGGCCGCTTATGGCGTTAGCGAAAAATTTGACTTTATAAAAAACTAAATGAAAAGTTTACTTTGATTCAATAAATACTAAAGGTAATTTGCTAAAATGATACTGTTTTATTTTTTTAAGAATTTGTTTAGAAGAAAGATTTTGTTTAGAAGTAATAAGATTAAATCAATTGCAGTACTTAGCTCTAGTAAATGAATATAATGTGTAACCTGCTCGTATAAATTTGTATTATGTATATCGTTTTTAATCATTTTAGATTTAGTTCGATAAAAGTACTCAAGGTACCATTTAAATAAAAAAAAGACAATAACGATTTGAGTTAAAGGTCAGGTATCAAAGATTAAAAAAAAATAAAAAAAGCTTGAGCAGGTTACCTATTACCAGTGTGTGCTAAACCAAAAATCACCGACAATCATCAATCATCATGCTACAACTCAAAATTGGTGGCATTTTATACGTTTTCGTGTTTTTTTTTTAAATGTTCCATACTACCTATACTTGCGACAAAAGACAAGACCAACGACTTAACGTGCCTTCCCAATTGACAATAAGCTACCTTCTTCTTCCAGACCAAAGCTTTAAGCTTTTTGACAAGACAGTTACATAAATTGGCCTGAGCGGGTTAAGACTCGGAGAACCTTGCGTAGTATAAGGGCTATCGCATAACTATATAGTTTAATTGCCTGATCTTTTAAAAATTAGAATTTATAATTATTGTTAAATAATCATAATAAATGTTATATATATTTTTTTTTCTTTCATAAGAACTTTCTCCTGATTATAACTAACAAAACAAAAAAAGAATTAGCGAAATCGATCCAGCCGTTCACGCGTGATGCGATGACCAAGGGAAATAGGGATTCATTTTTATATACAGGTGAAATTTTAACCACCTTCCAAATTTTAATATAGCAATCTACGAGACAAAAAACAAATGATGTATTTTTTCTTTTGTTATAGCCCAGTACAAAAATGTCAAGCACTTAGAAAATGTCTGCCAAAAATCTAATATTTTTGATACGGCCTCCTAGCAACACTTTTTTACGCGTTGCGCATTTCATTCATTCATTACGATACTATTCATAAGTTTTTGATTTTCCCTTTATACCTTAACAGGTCTAGGACCGTAAAAATTGAAAGCTAGGTATATCGCGAAAAATATTTTCGGGTGACAACTTGATTTACATTTTTTACTTCATAAATAGGCTCTAAATACGATGCTAAACGCCTATGAACATTTTGAAAAGTGGTTAAAATTTCATCCTGTATATAAAAATGAATCCCTATTTCCCTTGGTCATCGCATCACGCGTGAACGGCTGAACCGATTTCGCTAATTATTTTTTTGTTTTGTTTGTTATCATCAGGAGAATGTTTTTATGAAAGAAAAAACTAAGAAGCTTTCGCGGAAAATTAGAAAATTTAAGAAAACTGAATCACCATACTAAATTATTTGTTATGTAACCTTATCGCTTTTGACAATTTAAACTTTTTTAATGTATGGCGTTTGACATAACATTGACAGAATGCGTGCTACTAATATCGTCAAGTTTTATAGGCATTAGGGGTTAACAAAAAACTGAATTTTGCACATGGCCAGTAATATGTCTCCTGTTACCGTGTCGGAATACCAAACTATTTATATACCCACCCGAAAAAAAACAACAAAGAATGTTGCTTAAAGTATAATAGTAAAAAACAATAATTTCATGAAACCATTTCGTAATAAATATTTAAGACAGGACAACGTCTGTCGGGTCCGCTAGTAAATAAATAAATGTGGTTGACCACAATACATACATTGGTCTGATCCCAATTTGAGTAAAACAATCGTTTTTTGGAAATGAGACACAACGAAAGTATCACAAACACACCCAAGGAAATGTAGGAATACACCTTTTTTTTCTAAATTTACCAGTCCGGTCAACCAAGATGCGAGTTAAGACAATTTTATGCCATACATTTTTATCATTAATGAAACATTAATGTATAGTAGCCCCCTTTCATTAAAATAGATAGGTCATATAAGTACAGGCAATTCATAAATAGAATTTGCAATATTTAAAAAGCGTATGCAATTTCCTATGAACGAATTTCCGACCTTGTGCAGTCTGTAAGCTGAAAGCTTAGCCGGATAGACTATGATGATTCTCTAGAATAGTGAATTTCTACTTAATTAAAATTCACATATACCTATGTAGAAATAGTAAATTACTACATATATATGTAAATATTTATGAAGAAATTTACTAAGCTTTCTTGTATGTAATGCAGATCACATATTGTCTTTGCTATACCATACAAAAGAATATCTCGTTTGAACATGATACAGTATTGAATAATGTTTTAACCTACCACGTTGTGTCGACCCCTTACTTAATCGGGACAAATGTCTAAAACTACCCTACTCTGAAAGGCCTAGTTACACTGGATATCAGGAAGCCCTAAAGCAATGTGTAAAGGGCAGTGAAGATAAACTTAAGGTTTACTTTAGTTGGAACTTTCATGTTGTTTACTTTTGTCGAGACGAATGTATGTTATGTATATCCACAAGAAAATATAATCGTTATAAGATCACTTTTTCGTGCGTCTGTCTGTCCGTCAAGACTTTTTGGATTTGAACAACTTTATATGTACCTACAACATCGTATAAATTTAAAAAAATATTCTGATCCCAATTTGAGTATTACTATTAAAAGCACTCGTATTTTGGAAATCAGAACCACAAACATCCAGATCCGAGAAAATGTAGAAGAACTCTTTTCTAATAAATAGACTCTTACCTACATTGACCCGTCCAGGAATCGAACCCGGGGCTCGAAGCAGGCGACACCTTGAAAACTGGTGTGACGCCACTCCGCCACGGAGGTCGTTAAACTTTATACCTATCGTTGTTGTGGTAACTTGAATTAATGATGGAGGCATCTGCCCTGCAGTGGGTTACTACTACTTGTTGTTAAAAAGGACACATAATATAAAACCCCTACAGATAATTGCAGACCCTTACTTTACGAAAATAAAACATTCTGAGGAATACATTGAAGTGTCACATGGACTGTGCAGGCGTCTAACAAAACGACGCTAAACAACCTTTAGAGCCCAATTTAACTCGGTCGTACAACTCTCAAACCAATTTCAGTGTGGAATGAACAACTTTGGAAAAAACGACTGATAAGTGCGACTGATAAATCGTAGGGTCCCGTAGAGCGGATTTGGGTTTTAATAAAATTATAATGCAATGAATGAAGAATTATTATTGATACAATTATTTTCTTGACTTACGTTGAAATGAAAGATAAATTTCATCGTGATTATGGGTAACGTCAGTCTACCTGTGACCAAAAATGCTTTGAATAGTTTGAAACGTCGGAATAAACCAAACTATAACAGGTTAAAAGTACTAAATGCAAGTGCAACCCGGTATATTGTTCTTTAAAATATTGATACAATTTCCTTAAAAATCCAGTGCTTTGATGGGATCTGAACCTTTCAATTACATTTTGGGTTTAAAAAGGTATTCAAGGATGTAAGCTGAAAGCCTACAAAGTTTTATAAATGTTTTTGGTTATGTACCAACATCAGAGGTTGCAGTAGCATGTTTAAATTTAGCCAAGACAACTGTTTGTGTGGTGAGCTTAAGCATAAACTTGCATGAACTAAATAAAATGATCATCACATAAATAAAGAACGCCTATCAAGCATTGTCTCAATCAATTCTTTCAACCAATCACAGCGCCCACTTACAAGCATTTGCTCATATCCTTTGTGGCGCGCCTGCCCCGCCTAAATCGCCTTTTTCCATATTCTGTGGCTCTCACTCTTGAGCTAACCAAACAAAAAAATATGGTACTGTATTTTTAATGTATGTATGTGATTTTTTAGCTAATTAAGTCAATTTTAACATTGATTTATTTTCTTTATCACCTACGTATCCCTAAAAAGTAAACAGACATTGAGAACTGGAGATTGCCTTGTCGGTAACGGGAGTGTGACGTCATGAAATAAAATGGCCGACGAGGAGGTATGTGAATTAACCGGTCCCAGAATCGAATGGAGTTAGAACAGCGATTTCTTGGAATTCTGTAGGGATATTGGCGAGGCATTTTAAATAAACATGAAAAGATGCAAACGTGTTTTGTTTGCCTGTGATCTCACTTGATAACAAATGTTGTGAAGTATATAAGATACAAGAAAAAAACTAGCTTTTTATGTGCACCCAAGGATAAACTATAAGAATTAAATTATGTATTTAAGCACTATGTGTGCTATACTTTTTTATTTAATTTAATTCATTTAATTAAATATGCCGGCTTACAGTTTAACCCAACGCGACGGCAAGTCATACACAAATTATAACAAGTAATCAATTAAACTAAAAAATAACACAACTTATGGTCAATACATAGCAATAAAATAATAAATAAAAAGTCAATTACTAGAATACAATTAAGCTAATGGTTATGTTAATTATGTCATTTCAAATACATATTTACAAAATGTCAAAATAAAATTCAAGATAATAATTATGTAAAAAAATCTATAACATAAAATAAAATAAAAAATAATAATACGAGTACCTACCTAATAAATGATTATTGTTAAAAATGTCGATCAAGAAACTTATATGAAACTGTCATCAAGGACCCCTAGCCATATACAAAAATGACCTTCCGAACTGTCAGAGTTTTAATGCGGCTAATGTCAAGTGTTATATACCTACCTACCGTGATGCAAATCAGCCTTTCACGTCCATACTTAAGGTTGAATGAATGAACCAGTCGAAAATAACACCCAAACGTTCAGTGCGTGTCATTTGGTGAGGACGATTGCATGTCACTCGTTGTGTTTTATGTACAGTAGGTATTAATGTTGGTCAACATTTGAAAAAAAAAAACTTCTGTTACTTGCCCTGAAGAGCTAGAATTTTCTGTTTTTTTCTTATTGAGATAATAGTCTAAGATCCCACCATACAACGACCTTCACCGAGCTGTTTATTGGATGAAAAGTTTTTTATATACAAATAAATATGCCAAAAAATATATTGTAAATGGGTTGACTAAAAAAATTCAGTCCAGAGTAGAATTTTTAAAATTTGACAACCGAATTTCATGACTTTTTTTTGCATTCAATCGTATACCACCGTGTTCATAAATGAATAATATTTATTTGTATTTAACTTTATTTAATTAATCCAATAAACAGCTCGGTGAAGGTAGTTGTATGGTGGGATCTTATACTATAACCTTTCTTCATTTAAAATAAAAATTACTGAATCAACCTTCATACAAAATTAAAATATACTTGTCGCATTGATTACTACTTTTACAGTCGGCAAACTGTCACAATAAAAAGCTTAGTGATACTTTGTAAGCACGAATATATAGTAAGCTTCTTGACAACAGAAACCACCGACAATAGATAGGCTGTATCCCGTCACCTGGATTAAGCTCATTATTCCGGATGGTGTTATTCCTTTGCGAGCTTTGCTACCGTGCCTCCGACGGCCGGAAATAAAGCTCGCTGGCGTGAACGGAGAAAGCTGAGGCGACAGCGATCTTTTAGAATTATGTACTTGGTTTTATATGACTAACTGTGTCTGCAAGTTCGCGTGAGAAGATTATCAATTTTTCCCATTCTAACAATTTGGTGTCTTTCAACTTACTATCATTCAATTTTAATATACTTTATTTTATATTTTAGCAATTAAATTGCAATTATAATATCAGTATATAATCCTGAAAAATTATGTCTCAGGCGGGACTCGAACCCGCATCTCCTCGCATGCCGGGCCGGTTTAAAGCGTTAAGAATATGCTTGAAAAACTCGCGCTGAGTCGCAGTGTCTCGGTGGCTTAATGGTATAGCGCCCGCCCGGCATGCGAGGAGATGCGGGTTCGAGTCCCGCCTGAGACATAATTTTTCAGTTTTATATACATTCAATTTTAAGTTATGTATGAAAAGTTAAATATCTATTCGGACACGTATGACACATGTCATTAGCTACGTATTACGATTTAATTGAGTACATTTTAAAGTATTTTTCTTTATGGGACTGTCTATCTAGTTTTTATTATTTATCTTTGGTTACATTTTTGAATAAACCCAACTTGAAATTAAAATAAAACGCGATTTGTTCTATTTTGATTTTACAATCTAATTATTAGAATTACAACGCCAATAGGTAAGTATATTTAGGTAGGTATATTTATGAGTATAAAGAATGCAATAATTTTGTTTAAAAAACATGCAACTTTAGAAATTCAGAACACTTACAAATAAAACGCGATCGCTCAACTTTCAATTAAAAGAAAATCTGATCTAAATAACCTTTATCGGCCAGTATTTTTATGAAAAGACTAAACTAAAACCTGCATTAAAATTTCTTAAATTTGTTTAACAAACTTGTTGTTCTAAATTCAAAACCATTGCAGTTAGAATTTATAAATAGTACGCCAACGCTCAACTTTGATTTCAAAGAAAATCCGCTCCACGCAGCCATAGTATCGGTCAGTATCTGTGTGAAAAGATAACTCGATTCTGAACACAATTTAAAACTGCGGCTGTAACCTACTTAGCTGCGAGCTATTTTACGATCCACTAAAGGTCTGCCGCTGACAAGCGGAAATAAACCTTCGCTGTGATGCGTCCGATGTTGCCTAGAGTTGACAGACACTAACGTTTTTAAACAAATGGCAGGTCATACCCGACTATCTGGTTTTAAAAGTTATGTTGGAAGAATAAAGTCCTTTGTTTCGTTTTAGCAAGTATTGTTAGAAATCTTTTGGAGTATGTACTTACAGCCTTTTTAGTAAGTTATATTACTTCTTAGTAATAGTATTAATTTGCAGTTAGGTACTGACTTTTGTTTCATAATCGCGCCAGAATGGCTAAACAGATCAGATGATATTAAGAGCATGAGGAAATTGATTTTGACAGACAGATAACCAAGTATTTCTGGTATGATTTTTCCTGATAAGTACCTCAAAAACCATTTCAAAACGCAAAACATTCGGCTTTATGCTACTTATAAATTATGTTTTGTAAGCACATTAAAAGCGATTTCACTGCAGTCTAATCTACACACGAACCCAGAGGTATCGTTTAGATACAGGTAGGGTTTATTAGCATGATAATCATTTGCGTCGTGACATTTGGGTAATGTGCGCCATTTGCTGCGCGGATCCTACAAACGAGCGCGGTAGTGACGGCGAAAGCGAGCAGACGCCGCGGCCTGTCCGATATCGATACGATTGGAAAAAATAACTTTTTATTATTAAAACATTTGCGCGGCAGCGAAAGCAGTGCAATTGTGTGGTGCTCCGCCGCTGAGCCACCACCTTAGAAACCGATCAATTACATCTTAAAAGGATGTACGTCAAACGAACATAACGTACGTATGCCGCTATCGGCTGTACGTGCCTTAGTTTAAAATAAAATAGACATCGACTGTGGCTCTGCTGCGGAGCATACTCTCTAACAGAACCACAAAGAATATGTACTCCGGAAAGATAAACGCTTCTGTTTTTGGATGAAAACTGTTGTACGAGTGGTGTTTAATGCGAACGTGTTTAAAAATATATGTTTAGAGAGCGGTTATATTTATTTTATTTATACTAAAATTTTCTTAGAAAGCGCCTGGTTGTTTTACCAAATAGTCACCCCCTTCTGCTCACCGTGTGACTTCTCCTTTTTTAAGTTATTGTATTTTCAATTTACACTATCAATGTAATTGTTTAAAAATAGTTTTATAGTTCTTAAGAGACCCAGTGTCGATAATAAGGTTATCGATGTCTTGAAATCCTTATGCTATATGCGTGATATGGCTGAATGTGTTAGTGTAAGTGAGGATTGTTAGGATTTACTGGAGCAAATCTGTCCAAAACAGTACAGACGTAATTTTTTTACATAAGAGGAATCACACCCATACTGATTAAAATTTTTAAGGTCACTGTGATAAGATTTGGCTGTTACGGGATTTTGAACTCAAAAAACAAGGGACACAATAAAAGCCCTGATACAATTATCTTATTATTACCTGTATCAGCCCACTACTGGACACAGGCCTCTCTAATAGGAAAGTTTTACCATTATCGCCACTCTTTGCAAGCTAAACAACAACTTACTCATACCTACACATTTTTTCTTACTATTTCTCTAATAAGTCTGATCGCGCAAGCTGAAACCACGCGTTCATTTGAGAACTATCGAATTTTTTGTCTATCTTTTCTTTCGTCGGTTAAGCAAGCTAAACGATAAAAACCAGTCGTTCTAATCTATCCTCAGTAGGTACCAAATGGGCACTAAAGTTCACCTCGCGACGTCTATGCCCGCTATGTCGTTTTAGAGCCAGTAAGAAAGCCATTTTCTAATTGTGCCAGTGCGACTTTACAGTGGTCTTGCGACCATAGTAAAGTTGTATACAGAAAGACTTCTTCGTAACAATTGCCATGGTTTAACTTCGAAATTGAATTAAAAAAATATACACTAAGTTATAAGTTTTAAGTTTAGTTGTTTTGTGGACGTTTAGCTTTGCTTAGTTATTAATAAAAACATGTGAATATTAGACAGAGCACGCGTTGTATGGGATTCCATAGTTGTACGCCCACTTAATTGATTTTAATGTTATGCAATTGAAATTGATTATTTACTTTTATGTACCTGTTTCACTAAACTAACGACTTTATCTATGCGCAGCATAACTCAATATTAATGCGAAAACTAGTGGTGTTTAAGTTTTTAAGAGACTACTACATAGCTTTTAAACCTTATAAAAAGTCTCTGAGGACGTGGACAGACAAACAGTTTGACCGACATGGCGAAACCATGGGGTACCTTGTCTTGACTACAAACCCTAACACGCATCTAATACAGAACGTACTTTTTTTCGAAGACAGTTCAAACATTAGAAATCCTTCTGTGCATTTTTATACTGTTATAAGTGCCAGCACACAACATTGGGAGAATCGCCATTGACCTGCAAGCTCTTTACTGTAGTACTTAACTTTACCTTTTTTTCCATTTATTCGTAAATTAAATTGTTAACAAGGATAAAAGGAATGCCCACTGAGTTGTCCGTACAAATTTGTAGACACATACATATGACAAATAGTTAAGGAAGTGAGTGTATCTTTACATTTTAACCTTTTATGCAAAGATGGAGCCGTTTGGTTCCGGGCAAAATAGTATTGCCATCCCGCCTGCCGAACATGAAGATGATGGCAATATTCTATTCCTGGAGATGTTTATGTCAACCTTGACCTATGTCAATACGTATACGTACAATAGGATTTTAAAAATAATTACTGAGACATCATTAGTTCGAAAACAACAAATAATTTGTCCTTTTACCTTGGAACTAAATCGTTGAGCACGTAAACCACGTATATCATAATCTATAACCGATGATGGACTCAGAACAACACGCTTTCCATAAGAAGACCCAAACGACATAATTTAACAAACTAGACAACATTTTCTTTCGCCACGAACTTTCATTAGCATTTAGGTCCAAAGCTAAGTGCAAAGTGGAAGCGTCCTCCCAGATTGCACTTTGGGCACTTAGAGTCAAAACGTAGAGCAAAACTTAAAAGCGCAACTCAAATTGTCCTCGAGAGGGCGCTAGTGTCTTTGTCACCAGTTTATGACTACCCTCGACTTTTTGTGTTAATTTTTACATCATTTAAGCAGTAAGGTAACTTTTATGCTTTTTATTTCGCATTGACAGTAACTTATAACAGTGTATAAAGTGCCTATAAGTATAATTATGTAAAGGAGATGTCCCAAATTGTATGGAGGCTAGGCCCAGAACCTGTACGCATTGCCAACATTTAGTGCAATATACCTATAACACTTTGTTATTATCCAAATTCTTTAAAATGGCTCCGTTCAATGGCTTAAACAAAAATAAACTTAATAGAATAGCAATACTAAACAACAAAAACTATCATGGCGAAAGATGACAGTTTGATGACTTCTCTGTCAGATATGGTTTGCTTACTTGTACTTGTTCTAATAATAACAAACAAAAAAAGGAGTTTTAAGTTATGTAATGCCTAAAGGATATATATTTGCGGTTACATAATATGTATTAGCTTTTTACATGAGATTATGACGAGTGGCAAAAACTTGAAAAGATCAGTTATGTCAAATATTGACAAAAGAAATCTGGCAGCTACTGACATTTAGAGTTTATGGTTTATCTTTTTTTTGTCAAACGCCATATTGTATGCTTAATTGAGAAGGATATTATTAGATTGTGTTTATTTTTAGCCACTAAATTATACGTTATATACAGTTATTCGTATTTTTCCCAAAGTCAGGAGTTTTTTCTTGATTTTTTAGAATACTGCACAATGTCTGGGCCTGTTACGGGACATCTCTTTTCCGTGTTTTTTATGAAAAAATGACTAGAGTCTAACTAACTAAACTTCTGACTACCTACCTGAAAAGAGAGTGAGAAGATTTTGGGCTGTTTAGTAAATAAGGTCAATGTTTTGTGGTAAGTAATAATATGTAGTTTTTGTTAACCATTTGGTCTTTTTTGGTGTATTTATACATTTTGGTGTGATTGTATTTATTTTTTAGTCTATTATTTCAATATCCAAGATTATTAATTTACCAAACTAACAAAAACTCATCAAAAGACAGCTGCAGTGACAAAATTACATTAAATAATAACAAACACAAACCATGCCAATTTCCGATATCAAATGCCAATAAACTTAGCAGACCAGGCAAAAAAATACTAGGAGCGCAGAACTGTATAATAGTTTTTTCCGTGTCCCATTGGAAAATCGGTCTGAACGCGACTAGCGTAACCTGATCTCGGCGGGTCCAACGAGGTTTGCGTTCGTGAAATATGCGTTTAAGCAAGAAAGGGGTGCGGGGGTTCAGGCTAGGCTGGCCGCAACGGTTTAGAATGGACCGCGCGTTTCGAATAGTCGCCGTGCTTTCCGGTGTTAGAGGACGCTACTCTTTTCATGTTGCTCTGGTAGTACAGTATTCCTTCGCAGAACAGCCGGTTTAAGAAAATATAATTGGTCTATGGAATAATGTTATTTTGTCTAAAGCATGACGCCCCGTTGGTCTAGTGGTTTAAATACCGGGCCAAAACATCAGGATCCCAGGTTCGAATCCCGGGTCGGGCAACAAAAAGGTTTGAATTTTCGAACGTTGCTCGAGTTTGTGATCACCAACTGGCATTTGGCAATCGTGATGATTATGCCAGTACACCCATCATTGCTGTGGTAACTTGAATTCAATGATGGAGGCCTTTTCCCTGCAGTGGGATGATTATAGGCTAAAATTAATAGACTCAGGCGTTACTTTGCGGAAATCCATAACTAATTATGGATTTAGAAAATTATTTTGCTAATGATTTCCGCTTGTTAATATACCGGCCTAGATACCTTCACCACACTACCCGCACTAACACTGATTTGAGGAAGCACCTGCACCACACTAACACTGATTGAGCAAGCACTATTTCATGCAGGAAAACCGCCCGCCCTCCCTCAAAAATGCATGCAGTACAGTTAATGCAATTATTAGTACCCAACACCAATATAATAAAAACCTCGACGCGTTTCGCCACTTCACTGTCTGTCGTCGCCTGTCGTCGGAGCGCAGCGAAGGCGACAACATTTCCTGAGGATGCCACGTGAAGTGGCGAAACGCGTCGAGGTTTTTATTATATTGGTGTTGGGTACTAATAATTGCATTAACTGTACTGCATGCATTTTTGAGGGAGGGCGGGCGGTTTTCCTGCATGAAATAGTGCTTGCTCAATCAGTGTTAGTGTGGTGCAGGTGCTTCCTCAAATCATGGTGCGGGTAGTGTGGTGAAGGTATCTAGGCCGGTATATTAACAAGCGGAAATCATTAGCAAAATAATTTTCTAAATCCATAATTGATTATAGGCTGTTACTTTGTCTAAAGCATATTATATATTTATATATCTTCAGTAGGTAATCTTTCTACTTAGTACAGTGAGGTTTATGTAAAATCATCATAATAGTAAAAGGTGAAGGCTGTGAAATAATGTTCCTAAATATTTAATAAAATTTACATAGATAGATTATTTTTTCCCCTTCTAAGAGTAAACATTTTTGCTAAAATTATTGGCAGTTCATCATAGCATACAAAAGATGTTGATAAAGAAAATCCAATCCCTTGGTCCGCCTGGAAAAAGATGGTAGGTACATGGTCGTTTATTATTTCTGAAGATCCTTATGAAAGGCCTTTTCCAGGAGTATGTAGCAGTATTCGTTTAGAGGTAAAAAAAAGGAACGCGCCAAACTGAAAGCCTTTGAATAATTTGTACTTTTACCTTCAAACTAACTAAATCATTAAGCACGTCAACCACGTATAACTTATTTAACTGATAATGGACACAGAACAATACGTTTTCAATAGAAAGACACGAAAGGCACATTTCGAATTACAATGTAACAAACTGAACCTGAAGCTGGGTGGGATCCGCCTCCTAACGGTTCACCCCGGGCAACGTCTCCACAGTCTGTACGAATCTGCGGTGACGGTTGAGTGATCCCTCCAGCGGTGGCAGGCTCCGCAAGGGGCCGCTTGGCTCACGAATACCATCCTGCCGGAGCCCGACACCAAGCAACACTCATTCCGCTGCTGTGCGGGATATTTAGAGCGCTTTTGTGTAAGCTCGCTCCACTTTTGACTCTAGAGTTCAGTGTGAAGCCTATAGCAAGCCCATCATAATTTAAGAAACATAAACCTTATATTGTTGTAACGAGGCCTCCCGACCCAAAAAAAAACCAAAGGCTTTGCATAAACTCAGACTCTTTCCAGATTTTGTATGAGCTGGCGGTTGTCGACTGCTGTATGTGATGTACTTGGTGGCTGGCACCGCGGAAACGGGATTTCGTTTGTCCCCAAAAAACATTGTGGCCAACTGAATTTTTGAGGGTTTGGACCGGACGGATTGCGTTTGCAATAGTTTTTACCCGAATAATCTATCTATATATAATCTATTTGGTTTAAGCACCGGGTCAAGGTCTCAGGGCCCTGGATTTGATTCTTGGGCCGGGCAATAATTTCTAGCCTCCTCAGATTTTTTTTCTGTTTTCTGTCTTTATTTTATTTTGCATATCTAATATAAGTATTAGTTAGTGGGTAAAATGTAAGACCTTGCGGTTTTAAATCGTAATCATCCACAAAACCGTATAAATGAGGTCCTTTAATCGAGTTTCCACTTACTAGCAGACAAGCAGTGGTTCGATATAGCTCCTTGGATAATCAGAGAAGTGATCCACCTTAATGGTATACTTATTTCGTAATCATAAATATCAATGACCCGGAGCGAACCCTTCTTGAGACAAACCATTTCTCCGATTAAAACCCAACTCATTATACTTAATTAAATCTTCCATTTAATCCAACAGATTCAGGGAGCTCCCTAGATAACCATCAGTTATCCATCTCTTTTACAGACAACCTCTCTTTACAGATACCATAATGTAGATCTGTACTTATTATTGATCATGGAAAAATTCAGGACTATGTTATTCGCTTTCTAGATATTGATAGAAAATATATCTATAGCGTGTAAAGACTTAGTTATATCGAGAGAATTGGAAGTCTTGGTCGGCGATCGCTACCTAGATTAAGTTTAAAAATAATGTGTTCTCATAAGTGTTTTTTTTTTTTTTGAGAATAGCTTATTTAAACCTAAATTATGTTTATAGTTTTATATCTTAATAGACAATAGTCATTGTAAATCCGTAATAAATTATTTTATTGTTAACCATAAGTAAGGATTTCGGTTATTGAGTTTATTCATTGCTTTCTAATAGGATTAGTTTTTGAATTCTAATCGAATGCGAGCGATTATTAAAAACATTTCACAAATTTTAATTTATATAAATTAGAATTAAATAAAAAAAACTATTTCAGAATTTTACAAAAAGGAACTCGCGTTTATGAAAATTTTGGTTTTATTTACACTACAAAAAACTCTGAACTCGACTCAAATTGCGTCAATAGAAAAACATTTATATTATTACTAAGAGAAATGAACATGAACACAAACGACGGGATAAAACAAAATAAAAGTTAAAATCCTAGCATCAATAATTAAGTATCTAAATCAATTAATATTTAATATAAGTGTCAGTTACACCACTTATAACTCGAGAACGGCTTGACCGATTTTTATGATTTTGGTGTTTTCGGATTTGTCCTTGACGGGAATTGTAAAATATAAGTATTAAAATTATTGGAAAGTTACCGTAAAATAACTAAGTAACTAGATTTCTTCATCGGTGCTTCATACAAATTTTGAAACTACGCCATATTTGATGACAATGACATTTAAGACGTCAAAATCTAACATTTTTCTGAGGCAATATGAATTTCGCGGGGTCCGTTAGTGTGAGATAAAAGCAAATCCTGTGTCTTATTATTATGCTCTAAGATGATTTACCAACTTGTGAGGCTAAATTGAATGGTAGATTCCATATAAAAATCTATGTATTTTACGTCTGTTGCGTGCGTATATGTGTCCAAACGTCAAACGATACTATGTGGGCACAGTTTAAGAGACGACTGTTTAGCGGCATCTATTGAACAAAGTTATCTTTGGTCTCTTAACACAATTAGATGAATCAAGGTTCATCCCGAAAGCTATTGTTATTCATGCAAACAGACTGTTTCTTTATCCAACTTCCTTATCTATTGGGAAGGGGGATGTTTAAGAGTTGAGAGTATCTAAGGAAATAGATCGAAAATACGACACGATATGGTAAACACAATTAAAACCCTACTATTATTATTTCGCCAGTATTATTCAGTCGGATGTGGATAGATGGTATCCAAGAACAGACATCAGTCACTAGCGTTGATCGCTGTTGGGGTGGAAAGGTTTTAGAATAGCGACCGCATAACTGAAGACGATCTGTGGGTAGGCCCCCCTGCAGGTGGACAGACGATCTGGCAAAGGTCAGATAGCGCGGGACCGATTATTTTGTGAAGATCCTTAAGGAGGGGGGGGGGAAATATCCAGCCGTGGGCATCTTTCAGCTAAAATAATGATGATGAGTTAGGGAAATACTATGTAAAGCTGAGATAATAAAAGAAACAAATTTATTTGTTCTGTTACCCAGCGATTTTTTTCTACCAGGAGGCTTGCAAATCATTCTTTTAAAGAGACTCTCCAAAAGAATAATAAAATAACTTCGCAGTTGGTTTGACCAATAGTGGACCAGCTAGTACTTGTACTCTTCTTGTGATACCCATAAGATGAATGGTGCTTTCTTGTGTCCTAATTAAACACAAAATGTTTACGACATAGTTATCTAAGTTACAATAGATTACGCAACAACTTCCACAAATTCTTATAGTTTTGCAGCATTGTAATAAACAATTTATAAGGAAATTACATCCAAAGACAATCAGTATAAATTCCCATAGATCAGGCGACTTTATTAGCTAGCAAACATGATTAGGCAAAGCGCCAGAGTTGTAAACCAAAAAAACTCTTCGTACAGTCAGTGGGAAAAGTACTACGAGTATTACAGGGTGAGAATTTAAATAAAAATATTAACATATTCAAGGCTGAAATTAATAAACTCGGACGTTAACTAGCCTGGTAAGATTACCATCTGGTGCAGATGCACCACACTACCCGTACTGACACCGTGTGACAAAGCACTAGTTCATGCAAGAATTATATTAATTATATTTAAAATTCATATTTCAAGGCGAGCCACAGTGGGCCCAGAATCATCTAGACCCAAAAAGGGTTATTACTAAAACACTCATACCAGAACTGGTGTAATCATGCACACAAAATAATATTTGTACCTACTGAGCGGGTATCGAATCCGCGATCCACGGCTCAGAAGGAGTATTTTCTACTACTAAATCAAACAAGTCATCTGATATGGGTGGAATTTCACGAGCTTTCTTTTCTCTATTAACCATTTTCATAATGTTTTTAAGTATCAATCTCGCCTTAAATATTATAGTAGCTTTGTCTAAGAAAACATAAAACATATATTTTATACAGGTTGAAATTTTAACCACCTTCCAAATTTTAATATATTAATCTACGAGACAAAAAACAAATGATGTATTTTTTCTTTTGGTATAGCCCGGTACAAAAATGCCAAGATAAAGCACTTAGAAAATGTCCGACAAAAATCTAAAATTTTTGATACGGCCGCCTAGCAACACTTTTTTTACACGTCGCGCATCTCATTCATTCATTACGATACTATTCATATGTTTTTGATTTTTTCCTATATACGAGGGCGGGTCAATAAGTCCGTGACTTTTTGAATTTCTGACCTCTTTACTGAAAAAGCAACACTACTCCTGTCAACAGGTATCTGTCAATTGATTCCTATCAAAATTTGAACTTGCTGCGTCAGTTAGTTTGTGTTTGACAGCTATTTTTATCAGACTACCCAGTAACTTGAGGAAAAAATGGAAAAAGGTGAATTTTGTGTGCTTATTAAGCATTATTTTTTTGCGAAAAAAAACCACTACCGAGACCAAGGCTAAGCTTGATAAATACTATGGGGACTCTGCACCATCGATTTCAATGGTAAAAAAGTGGTTTACTGAATTTCGTTGTGGCCGTAAAAGCACTGAAGATGCCGAACGTCCTGGACGCCCAGTTGAGGTCTCTACACCCGAAACAATCGAAAAAATTCACGATATGGTGTTGGCCGACCGAATATTGAAAGTGCAAGAGATTATGGAAGCCGTAGGGATCTCGCATGGCTCAGTGGTTTCAATTTTAAAAGATCAATTGGGCATGAGAAAGCTTTCCGCAAGATGGGTGCCGCGTTTGCTCACAGTCGACCACAAACGCAATCGTGTAACAACTTCACAGGAAGGTTTGGCGTTGTTTAATCGTAATATGGAGGAGTTTTTGCGCCGTTTTGTAACCGTGGACGAAACATGGATCCATCACAACACACCAGAGACCAAACAACAGTCAAAACAGTGGGTTTCTAAGGGTGAATCGGCGCCAAAGAAGGCCAAGGCGGGTTTGTCAGCCAATAAAGTTATGGCGACTGTTTTTTGGGATGCACGTGGGATAATCCACATTGACTACCTTCAAAAGGGAAGAACAATCAATGGGGAATATTATGCCTACTTATTGGACCGCTTCAATGACGATTTGAATAAAAACCGACCTCATTTGGCCAAGAAAAAAGTTCTTTTCCACCAAGACAATGCAAGGGTGCACACATGTGCAGTTGCCATGGCAAAAATCCATGAATTGGGCTATGAATTGCTCCCTCATCCACCCTATTCTCCAGATTTGGCTCCGAGTGACTACTTTTTGTTCCCAAACCTGAAGAAATGGCTTGGTGGAAAAAGATTTGACTCCAATGATGAAGTCATCTCGCAAACAAAGGCCTATTTTGAGGACCTCGACAAAACATATTTTTTGGAAGGGATAAAAAAATTGGAGAAGCGTTGGACAAAGTGTATAGAGCTCAAGGGAGACTACGTTGAAAAATAAAATGATTTGTTTATCAAAAAATCTGTGTTTTATTCCAAAAGTCACGGACTTATTGACCCGCCCTACTTTAACAGGTCTTGGACCGTAAAAATTGAAAACTATATCACGAAAAATATTTTCGGGTGACAACTTGATTTACATTTTTAACTTCATAAATAGGCTATATTTTTAACTTCATAAATAGGCTTCATAAACGATACTGAACGCCTATAAAAAATTTGGAAAGTGGTTAAAATTTTATCCTGTATATTTTCTAAGAAATAGTTTTTTTTTATAGTAATTACTTTCTCAACCCTCACTTCCTCGACGCAATATCTACTAAATCTACGAAACATAAAAAAAATATAACGTGATCAATTTCGACAAAAAGCTATCCTTGTAATATATTATTAACTGTTTCGTATGACATTTACTCACAGTTATAATTTTCGTTTAAAGGAAAAAAAAGAGGAAAAACTATGGAAGAGCTGCAAAGCTCGTGCGTTCAATTCTCCCCTGGGGCGGTCGGGAAATTATTTACAGGGAAAAATGTCCTTACAAAATAATAACATTGTCAGTAATAAAAATATTTAACGGTGATCTTTTGCCAATAACACAAACATTTTAATATTAAGTCTTAGAGCAGTTTCTTTTTCTCAATTGCCCTTTACGCAGTAAAACGTCTTTCAAAATGTCATTCACGAAATTTTTGGTGTTTTTAGTAAACAGTTTAGTTTTCTTAATTGCCCTTTACCCAGTAAAATGTCTTTAACAATGTCATTGACGAAGTTTTTGGTTTTTTAGCAATTGGAAAATTCATCGTTCCAAAGTTTTCGCTCCCAATTATGTCAAGTTTGTGCCTGAAAGAATGCAAACCTAGCATTGATGTACAATAAAAAACTAGATACGCAATAAGCATAAAAATATTGACCCAACTTAAATTGCACCCATTTGACAAATGGGTGGGGTGGTGGGATCTACCTCCAAGTGGTCCACCCTGGGCAACGGCATCTTTGGTTTTCTAACCAATGATGACGGCTAACAGATCCCTTTGCGGTGGTAGGCTTCGTAAGAGGCCGTCTGGATGCTACCACCCTCCTGCCAGAGTCCAGCGACAAACAGTGCCTCTGTGTTCCGCTGGTGTGTGGGAGAACCAGTACCTCTGGGGAAGCTCGCTCCTAAGATGAAGCTTCTTCTTAACAGTATAGTTAGATAAATATAGGGATAATGGAAACCAACTTTCTTCAATGCACAATTTCATTCTTCCTCGCTTTTTCCACATCTTTAAAACTCAAACTAAACTAACTGACTTTTTTCTAAAATATTATATATATATTTTAAATTCAAATATCATTCATCTCTCTCATTCCGTCTTCCTACCCTTTTATATCTTGCGTTCCATTCCTCACATCCCATCCCACATAGTATACTGTACTATTGCATGTCGACATATTTTGGCTGGGCTATAAAGTTGAAACTGACATAAAATCGACGTCAGTCATTCAAATGAGGACTGGCCCCTAATTCGCGTAACCGAATCGTATCACAATCGTAATTGAACGACAGGTTTTTGACAGTTCTAGTATGGGCTAAATGTCAAAATCGTCCAATTCAATCACGATCGAACTGCGATTCGGTTACGCGAATTAGGCCCCTGTGCATCTAGATCTTATCACATATCGATGAAACCTAGTGTTATTGCTTAAATTACAGGATAAGTGACGCAATAAATAATTTGGTTTAATTTGATTTTGATTCGTTTTACTAGTACTTAAAAGTATTTGTCTTTGACTGTACTTAACTATTTTTGTCGTATGCCATCTTGTTTTGCAGGCTATAGAAAAATAGGTTGTGAATGCTAACATTCTTATAAAACATTATATAATAATAATAGCTACCACTCACACAAACACACGGATAAGTAAACCGACTCGTTTGTTTCTTTTTAAATTTTGGTCTATAGAACTTACAAAGATCCATGTCTTGTGAAGCCGTGTGGTTCCGGTTTAAAGAAAGAATTACGCCACCCATTCTCTCTCAATGGGTGTCTTAAGTAGCAAAAAGTACATAAAAGAAACGATTTCTTATTCTTCCTGTTAAAAGCACCGTCTTCTTTCCACTTTAGGTTAACCCTTTAAAGGACGCTCTATACAAAGTGACCTGTAAACTGAACAGTCACTTGAAGGTCGAAATTAAATACAATTTGGTTTCGAAGTAAAACCTCATAAACATTTAAGACTCGTTAAAAAAGTTGAGTTGAGCGTTAAAGGGTTAAAATTTGATCATCGATTATAAATGAAGCTTTTTTTAAAGAATCCTGTGATGATGTTGGCATCCAACATGGGCTAATGATGGTGACTATAAAAATATTTTATATCAAAAACATAATATATAAAGGCGAACACAGAACCTCCCCCTTTTTTGAAGTCGGTTAAAACGTAGAAATTTATGATATTTTTACATAAATATTTATTAGGTACTCCTATGTACCGGTTTGAAACTCAATATACTACTTACTATGATATACAATTAAAACCAGTATAAGGGAGCTTTATGCCTTAATATGATACTTCATTTAAAAATCAAGTTACGTAAAATATTATACTCTTGAATTAAAAAAAACTCTGTATAACCATAAATGAGTAAATAACCTCAATTAAGAGGTACAAAATGGAGAGTTTCTGGAACACAGACACAATCATTATAAAGGCATGTATACAGAAGGTCCATTTCGTTCTACTTATTTCACTTAAACAGACCAAACTGACACTAAAATATTTTTATCAAAAACTAGCTGTTGCCCGCGACTTCGTCCGCGTCAATTTCTGTTATTATAATCGCTATTAAGAAGTTTTCAATAGAATATAGCCTAAAGCCTTCCTCGATAAATGGACTATCCAACACTGAAAGATTGTTTTCATTCGAAACAGTAGTTTCAGAGATTAGCGCGTTCTAACTAGCAAACAAACTCTTCAGCTTTATAAATTATAATATTAGTATAGATAATATGTATTAACAAAGTAAGTAACTAAGTCTTATGTACTTTTAATACAAGGTGCTTTTTTTGTTGTGACAAGTTTTTTAGTTACCTATAGTTTTTTATATCTAGTTTTTTTATATCTAAAGAGTGTTTAAAACGTAACGTTTTTTCTAAATCAAGATTCCGATTTTAAAGTAATTTCAAAATACGATTAAGTTTGTAAAAAGAATATACAAACAAAAGGAATATACATATAGGATGACCCAAAAAGTAATTCCTCATATTTGGTAATATCTGCGAAATATTTTTAGCGGTTTATAAGTTAAGATACAACCATTTCCGATATATCTCCACTGATGTATGGTCAGTTTTTCTGTGATCATGTCGCCTACAACAAAGCCAAAATATGGAAAACTCATAAAAATAACATGGTATAAATAGTACAAACCTTAAATCAATTAACTCTTGTGATAGTGACCAGGAATGATTCCATCAATATAATTAACTAGATATTTTATACTTATTGATTAGATCTTTTATGTATCAATTTAACTCAGAATATTCAAGACTATTTTATGTTAGGAGTAAAATTGAAATATCCGACTTATTATTATTTTATATATTTATCGCACCCCGCTGGTCTATTGGTTTATATACCGGACCAAGATCTCGGGGTCCTGAGCTCGATCCTTAGGTCGGGAAACCAAAAGTTTCAAATTTTCGAACGTTTGTGATCACCAACCCGCATTTGGCAAGCGTAGTGATTATGCCAGTACCCATCATTGCTATTGTAACTTGAATTCAATGATGGAGGCCTTTTCCCTGCAGTAGGATGATTATTGGCTGTTACTTGACTTAACTTTAACTTATTTATTTATTTTTTAATATTATAATCGTGAAAGTTTGTTGCTTTTGGCGCTAAAACGACATCACGGATCTGAATGAAATTTTTACGTACGTACACTGTACATATTTTATGTACAGTGTCAGTTTATTGGCTAACATATAGGATGTATTAATAAACCATTAACTAACTAACTAGGATACTTTTTATCGCGGGAAAACTTACGGATCCAAAAGGATAATTTTAATGCATAGTTTCAAATTCAATTCAATTCAATATTCTACGCGTTCGAAGTCGCAGTCAAGAGCCAGTGCATTATATAACGATTATCGCTCAATAATGGGTCTACTGTGTTCTAATCATCTTTGTAATTATGTTGAATAGAATCCTCGTACAAACTCATGAATAGTGATTGCATCAGCATGGTAAATGCTGTTTGGAGTACGACCGTGTAGTTTCATACCGCATGACGTATGTAAGAAATTTGAATAGTAAATGTGTATAACCAGCGCTTGGAATCCACAAAGGTATGATATTAAATATAGAACCAATGCAGATAACATCATACACAATATTCTGACCCTAAAAAGTAACTATTTGAAGCACTGGTTTTGTGGAAATCAGATATCACGAAGGAACCACAAATATCAAGTTGTAAGAAAATATAGTTAATACTTTTTTCTTACATAGTCGAATCCCGTTCTAGAATCAAACCCGGGATCACGGTGCAGCCAAACCTCGATAACCAGTATGTTCTCCACCGTGGAGGTCGTCTAAATAATGTTTTTGAAATACAAAAACATTTCTATTTAAGTGTTCAAGCTAAAAGTGTACCTCTGGGAAGTTTTCCTTTTCATGTTAAACCCCTTTTATTCAAGTGTTCCAGCTGAAATCGTATCTCTGGGGAATATTAGTTTTATTAGAAATGTCTCTACGTCGAATACACTTTCTCCGTAAAATAATTGTTCGATAAATGGACCGAAATTTTGAAATTCTTTAGTAGCTTAAAGGATCCCAGGACTAGTAGGGCTGAGGGTCTGATGAAAGTCACAGGAGGCTGCTGAATGTAGGTAGGGCGAGACCAAGCGTCGTGGTGAACCTGAAAGAGTCTGTGTTCCATAAAGGGGACTGTTTGGTTGAGGTGATGAAGAAGTGTGAACTGAAGCGGACTGTATTTAAGGGGTTGAGGAGCATTTCATGTAGAACAACAAAATATAAATCAGATCTTACATCTAAAAACAAACCGTAATTTACATTCTTGTTTTTGCAGTTCATATAAAGCTGAACAATGGCTTTTGTGGTACCAGCACATAAAAAGAATAACTCCACTCCTACTCTTCAGGATGTCGTTAGAGGCGACTAAAGAGTACTACTATGTAAATTTAACTATATTAAATGATTTTAATAATAACCATGGAAGTTTAAATCACTGTCCTAAATTCCAGATAGGGTATCAGATAGGTGTCCGTATGTAGATGATACGAACTTGACTGCGGAGTTTTCTTATCCTGTTTCGTTACTCAAAATTAAGTCGTTATCATCGGCATCGTTGGTTATTGATAGGAGGCGTATAGCATCCCACCTATTGGAGGAATAGCTATTTTGTAGAGGGTATATTGCATTGATCTTATTACTCCTGCCATGGGATTTTACCAGATGCACCTAACCAGGTAGACCCAGATTGACAGCCTGCTGCGCCCACCAATAATACTTGCCCGACTTCAGTTGACAAAGGTTCTTCATGATAAGCAAAAAGTGATCTTGTTCAAAAACATTTCTTTTACCTGAATAGGTTAATAAATACAAACAATCTTGCAAAGTGTGTTTTTATAATATAAGGAGAACTATTCACTGAAACTCAATCTACAAGCAAAGTCTACAACACAATTGTTGTACCCCCGTTGTATTTACTCTGAACGCGACGCCATTACACTGTAAATTGAGAGAAGCTCCGGCAACAGACAAACAATCATAATATAATTTTATATAATAGCCCGTAAAGTAGGATAAGCCATACGATATAGTAGACAGCGGTTGTGGCCACGAAACGGACGAGTGATGAATCTCATGTCGAAGTATTATAGTAAGTTATAAAGCCAAACCATTCTAAATTGAAGTTGTACTTAGTATACTTTAAGAATCTCAGGCAAAAGTTTAAATTGATTTGGTTGATAGTATTTCATATTCAATGATACCATTTAAGCTACCCCGCTCTGGTAAGAGATTAGCTTGGCCCCAGATAACAACGAGGGTTCCCGACAACACGAGCATAGAACTTAAAACTAAAGGCCGCTGAAACACACTTATAAACAAGAAAAATAACAAAACACAACTTCAGAACTCCCATCTTTTAAAAACATAGCAGCACGAGTAAAGCAAGAACTTCATACTGAAAGGGAAGGTGATTTAGTAATATCCTTCTTACTAAATCACCTTACGAGCTAGTGAATCGGAACTTTAGGTCGACAACTTCAGTTTATGCACAAAATACTACCGTGGCGTTTGCACTATCTATACGTTTGATTTATTGATAAGAATAAAACAGGAAGAACGGAAATATATGCCAGTTATTACAAACATATTAAAATTTTTAATGTTACTGTTATATTTACGACCAAACCACGTTTAATATTGCATTTAAGCAACCGTCTGTTCAGCTATATTTTTGTTTTTGCACCATTTTTGCACAAAACAGTTCTCACACACGTCGACGCGCGACGGCCCCAACCAGTAAAATCAGTAAAATATAAATCACTAAAATCAGTTTATTTCTGTAAATATAGGCCCCAGGAGGCATTTTCACCGGTCCAATATATCATGTCTGTGACCTGTGTCTATGTGTGCATTAACGGCACTTTGTATGTAGATTGCCTTCTGTATCTGTGTAATCGCCACCCTCATGGCCCAACCACTTCGTCATCTAAATAAACCACAGCTCGGGTTCAAAGGACGCCCGTCTGAGACATTCGTTCGGTGTCCTCTGCATTTTTGACGACACTGACATTGTTTTGCCTTTGCTTAGGTGTTTGATGTAGGACGGGTAGGAATGGGACTGGTTATGTTATTTTAGTGACGTGATGACAGATATTTTTGAGGTCACAAAACAAACATAGTCTGAAATTACAATCTTAAATCCTAGAAGTACTAACTCTATAACTTCAAGTAATCGTGGTCTTGAAGCGTGCCTTGCTAAAACAGTTTCACAAAATAGATTCCGTGGTCGGCGGCGTGTATATTAGGTATTGATGTATTGTCTAGGGCAGTGGTTCCCAAACTGTACACCACCACGCTCTGGTGAGCCGCAGAAAATGAATTCTATATAATCATCCGAGATCATAATATGTTAGTGTCAAAACTATGTTAGTTTTGTAGCATCACGGGTGCCAATAAAGCTACAATATTTCGAGCGCTCACATAGATATACATATATAAACCACGTCGTCGCTCACTCGCTTATAAGTTCACGCTTTACAACGCTAATACACTAAAGTACTCGTACCTACTTACTTTGACTTTGTCTGTTTCAAATTGCTAGCCATCGTAGGGCGTCACGACAAAATGGTAAACTTGCAAATGTGCCACAGACTGAAAAAGATTGGGAACCCCTGGTCTAGGGAATGTTAGTGCTTTGTAGTGCTTATGTAATTACAAAGTATGTAATGAAAATCAAAGCTATGTAAATAAATAGATAGATAGAAGGATGGACGGAAGTACTGATGGATGGATGCACAGATAGTTAAATCAATACTCATAATCATTGTTTTTGTATAAAAAAGCAGGTATGTATATCCTTTTCTTAAACCGCGCATACCCATATTTTTAAAGGTGGTCAACGTTTCAGTTCCTGAATTCATCTATGGCAACACTCATAGGTTCCAACACTTTACTTATGTACAACTGGGGCTAAATTTTAGAATTTCCCTTTGCCGAAGAGCGGCGAATGGGGTGTCGTATAAAAGGTCTCGGCACCGTCTACAAATCTGCGTGCATAGAAGAGGTGGTGTACACTATTTTGACAGATGATACAGTGCTAAAACAAAATAATGAAAAAAGTTCTAGAAAGCGCTATGAATTTTCCCATTTTTCCGTATAGTTTCACGAGGATTTTCACAGTGTCCTTAATACTGAAAGCTAATAACTGAGATTGTTGTAAAAACCAGCACGTCCGTGTCATCCACACGTCGCGCTAAGCCAGCCGGATGATGGATGGCGTCGAGATGAACAAGAATGTTACACACACCATAGGCATACATATAGCACACATATACGAAAACTGTAGTATAGTATAATAAGTAACACAATGATTATTTTTCCTGCTAAGTATCTACTATCATAAAAGAACAGTACAAGACAAAGGTTGTATTTTTAGGTTTTTGTGGTTATTAAGAATATTTTCAACATCTGAAGCGTAAAACATGAATTTATACACTTTCTACTCATGTTTTGAGTTACGTCTGTTTTGATCTAGATATGCAATACGGTATACCTACTTCACAACAGATTTAACCTTAATATCCAAATTTCTACTGATATTTGTAGCTTTTTAATAGCTATTTAGGATAGGCCTTTAATCATCCCACTGCAGGGAAAAGGCCTTCATGATTGAATTCAAGTTACCACAGCAATTACAGGGTAGGTACAGGGAATAAGCATAAACAAGTCAGTCGTTTGCCAAAGGCGGGTTGGTGAACACAAACCCGCACAATGTTCACATATTCCAAACTCTTGCTGCCCCACCCAAGGACCGAATCCGGGACTCCGATATCTTGGCCCGGTACTAAAACTAATACTAGACCAATAGGTACAGGACCTCAACTTATAACCATTTTATTAATAAGTACCTAGCTAAAAACAACATGTAGTTTAGTGTAGCATATTTTAGAAATATAATAGGTTTTACTAATGAAGCGATGCCTCCACCAACTCCCTATTCCTCGCGGCTCCATTAGGGCTGAAACTTGACTCTAAACCACACAAACAAATGGGTGTTATTTGACATAATTAGCGCCTCTGCATTAGCACCCCTATTATTATAGCCCCGAGAGAGGGGGTAAAAGCAAAATGACATTATGGTAAGCGCGAGATACTCCTCTCAAAAGTGGGTACGTCTAGCGAAAGTGGGGTTAAAAAAACTGCTTTATTTTTTTGGCTCATCATTTAATATGTTCTTTTTTGTGCCGGAGAAAAAAGGCTACAATAATTAAAGATATGAATTATTATTTCCACTTTAATTTTTTAAAACTTAAGATTAGGATGGAAAACAGAATAGAGATATTGTTTTCTTAAATTTATGCAAGTAGTATACATTGAAATTAAAAATATATTTACATACTTATCAAACCAACCCGCCCCAGCTTCGCACGAGTGCAATGTTGATACTAAATATACTACAGAATGTCTCTATATGTATAAAATTTTCACAGTTTTTAGTCATGAGACGTATCGTTGCGTATTTTAAAAGATCTAAGCATACATAGGGACAGACAGACAGCAAAGTCAAGACAGAAGGCGACAGGAAGCGAGTTTGTTTTATACTCTGTAGGAATTTTGATTTGAAATTGTATTTTGTTTTGGTTTACATTACTTTTATATTCTCATTCGCAGACGAACACATACAGGATGAAATTTCAACCACTTTCCAAAATTTTTGTAGGCGTTCAGTATCGTATTTAGAGCTCATTTATGCAGTAAAAATGTAGGTAAATCAAGTTTTCACCCGAAAATATTTTTCGGAATATAGTTTTAAATTTTTACAGTTTTAGGCCTGTTTAGGTATAAAGGGAAAATCAAAAACTTATGTTTAGTATCGTAATGAATGAATGACATTCATCTATCAATCATCACAATCACATTGTGATGTGCATTGCGTAAAAAAAGTGTTGCTAGGCGGTCGTGACAAAAATTTTAGATTTTTGACGGACATTTTCTAAGTGCATTATCTTGACATTTTTGTACTGACATTTTTTTCTTTTGGTATAGCCAAAAGAAAAAATACGTCATTTTATTTTTGTGTCGTAGATTGATATATTAAAATTTGGAAGGTGGTTAAAATTTCACCCTGTTTATTATATTTCACGTGGTCCATTATTATATTTCACGTGGTTCGTCAAGCATTCCAGATACATACTTTCATTTAGAATATGATACTAATGATAATGAATCTGCTATCACTACCTCTTTCGTGTTTTGACGCTATTTGAACTCACTTCCAGGTGAAGGTTCTCACTTCCATTTCTTTGCAACATTTTCAATCGTATTTCTCTCTACATTAGATTCAAAATACAAAATCATAACGCCAATAACAATCTAGGTTTTGCGTGTATCAGATACACGTCTACAGTAATTATTATTTACTTACGACAGTTGCAATAGAGTCTAAAATGACATTGAACATTGTCAGACAGTAATTTACGCCAATAAGGATGAGCCCTGTATTCAGCATGTTATCGATTCGTCTAGAAATTCTGTGCTTTTTTCACAAGGTAAAAAGTTTTTTTAATATCATGTTTTGAGTTTAAATTATACAAAAGTTTTATCAGGATCGCATGGTTCACTAAGTTCTGGATGAGTTTAATTTAAATCAAATAATAGGGTTTTTAGTTTATTTAACTCCAAAATTTAGAGAAATAAGTCATTATTTTTTTATATTTAAATGTCATTTGAAATATATTAATTTTAAGCAAGACGCGTACGTAATAATTATAATATGTCATATTATGACAACCTCTCCCTAAATGGCGTTAACACTAGTTTTCAAGATGCTCCCTAACTCCATGCCGAGAAGCTTCTGAGTCCGGTTCCAGGTTAATATATAAAAGCAATTTACCTTATTCTCTCAGTTTTGAATTTTTGTAGAGCCGTCGTTGTTTCTTATTCCCACTATAACAGGTTGTCTAAATTGCTATTATTATCGAAATTCACTATATTTAGGTACTGAAAAATTGCATTTGTCTGAGTCACCTATGCCTTAGAAAATTTATAATGGTGTCAAATAATTGCAATAAATGTTTAAATTTATCAAATAAAAAGCTATGTAGATAATACCTTCTTGTCTTGTTATAATTTCCATAAAATGTCTTTGTATTCTGAAACTAATTAACTACAAGTTTATCCGAAATGAGGCAAAAATTACGTTAAAATAATATTTTATTATGTGATTTTACTGCGGTTTTCCAATAAAATTACATAGTTATATCGACAATTCAGCCCCGTCACTAACGACCTGCTTCGTTGTGGGCTGTTTGTTTGCAGTTCTTTGGAGGCCGCGATCTTATCAGCTCGCGATGTTGACCGAAATCCTATTATTCATTGTCACAGCCCTAGTGAGCTACTACTTATACGTCCACAAGAAGCTACACAACCATTTCAAGGATAGGGATGTGAAATTTCTGCCCGGAATACCTTTGTTCGGTAACGCTTTTAACAGTACTGTGTTGAGGAAGCATTTCATTGAGGATGTAGACACTGTGTATAAAGCTATCCCAGGGGAGAGGTACGTACATAGAACAGTTTTTTTTTAATTGAATGAAATAGTATATTTATATAAAAAAGGGTTGCAAGCGCATAAAAACAAACCGCCATCACATTATTTTAAGGAATTACGATCCTTAAAGCACGGTTATGATAATATAAATTACCTAATCGTATTCTTGAAAAAGTTTACTACTTTGGAACTTAACAACATATTAATAGTGAGAAAGTATTGGTTTCTTGAATTTATGCGAATACTGTAAGCTGCTACAATTTTGGAAAAAAACAGATTATTTTTTTACAGATATGTAAGGCTACATCGAAGGGATCACTCCAATCATATTGATCCGCGATCCAGATTTCATGAAACTGATCACTGTCAAGGATTTCGAACACTTTCTGAACCACAAAGAGTTCTTCACTGAAGAAATGGAACCACTGTTTGGGGAAAGCCTGATCATGATGAAAGATAGGCACACTACCCTTTGCTAAATCAAAATGCTGTCTTCATGGAGTCAACAGCTTCATAATACCGGGTTTGATTCAAAGACGGCTAAGTGTAAAAAACGTTTGTCTATTGTCTCGGATTTGTTTGTGGTACTACGTTGTTACTTACTTTGATATCAGAACAATGTATGTAATGTTTTCCATATTCGTGAATTTTTTCAAATGGTCCAAAAAAGTTTCATGATATTAGACACTAGCCTACAACTCTCCAAAGTAAAGTAAAATATTGGTATAAACAAAACCTCTTGAAAATTCATTCATGGGAAATTTATTTTATGAATGTGGTTCATGTTGATGAAACTAACTGCGAAAATGACAGTAATCAAAATGACCCACCAATTATGTTGGTATTACTATAATTATAAATAATAATAAATAAATGTGGACAACATCACATACATTGTTCTGATCCCAATTTGAATAACTATTTAAAGCATTCGTATTTTGGAAACCAGAAACAACGAAGGTACTACAAACACCCAGACCCGAGAAAATGTAGAAAAACACATTTTTTCTACATTGACCCGTCCGGGAATCGAACCCGGGACCTCGGAGCAGGCGACACCTTGACAACCGGTGTGTACGCCACTCCGCCACGGAGGTCGTCAAACCATCATTCATAATTATCTGCACGATATTTTGAATGATGGTTTTTATGAAGTAATTTTCGAAAACGTAGTAACAGCCTATAATCATCCCTCTGCAGGGAAAAGGCCTCCATCATTGAATTCAAGTTACCACAGCAATTGGGAACTGGCATAATCACCACGCTTGCCAAATGTGGGTTGGTGATCACAAACTCGAGCAACGTTCGAAAATTCGAAGCTTTTTGTTGCCCGACCCGGGGATCGAACCTGGGACCCCGAGATCTTGGCCCGGTATTCAAACCACTAGACCAACGGGTGTTGTAAATTGAAAATACAATTTCATGAAAAAACATTTAGACTGCTCTAGTTGGGACTCGAACCCACAAACTTCTGTTTACCGGGTGACTGCTCTAACCGTGAACGATTACCTCATTTTGCCTAGCATCTTAAGAACATTCACCTCTGCTTAGGTATAGAAAAATAATTTCCCATTAGGTTTACAAATACTACTTACATCTGCTTTTTTTAATTATGTGGAAAAAAACATATCCAATGATTTAATATCTAGTCATAAACGGAAAAATCAGGTTAACAATTCAATATGATATGAAATCATGATTCGAATACACGCACATACGATACACACACAGTAAAAAACATAACCCGCCTTCCGGCGCTCTAGGGGAAGTACCGTATCAGTCTCGATTATGGATAGTTAAGCACGATTTTAAAATTCAATACTGGGTCCATTTTGATATATCGTGTATATCCATACAAATCCATACACTGAAAAACGAAATAGACCTGTTTCATTTCAAAGTAATTATCATTCATTTCTTCTGTATATTTCTGACTCGTATTTCTAGATAGAAAATGGCGTGACATGCGGACTACCTTGAGCCCAGCATTCACAGGATCCAAAATGAGACTGATGATACCATTAATTCAGGAGATAAGCAAGAATATTGTGGATTTTCTCAAAGGTATAGCTTCTAACTAGAAAAAATAATTAGGATAACTGAATATATCATGTCTTCAGTAATTCTTAGTTTGTGACTAGGTACACTTATCAGACGGGTTAAAGAACGCAGTTTGAGCAATGATTAAGCAGAGACGCCTGCACGGTACAATAAATACTTGAGGAAAAGAGCATTCTCTTAGAAATGCATAAACAAGCAACGCCATTTGTATTTTTTGAAAAAACAATTGATATTCTATTACTTCATTGTAGGTTTTATAATAAAATACGAGTACCATAAGTTCATTGGTATACATAATAACTGTGTCGTGAGGTGCCGGCACTTTAAGGAATAGGATCACCCTTGACACAGACAGAATAAGACAGCCAACAGCGTATTTTTCACCATTGGCCAAACTATGGCCAACAAACGTTGGCCACCTGCCAAGCGTGGCGATTATGGCAATATCCTTTTTTGGAGAGACATGTGTTTATCAATGGACTGATATTCACTAGTGACGATGGTGTAGATAACCTTCTATATTAGAGACAACCAGTCGTAAATGTTATATTAATAATAAATACACTTGTTAATGTATTATTACACCCACATTTCAAAACAAGTTCCAAGATTGTCTGCTGTTCGCAATGACCAGATTGCGGTGGAGGTTATTGCACTCAAAAGATAGATCATTCATCATTGTTTTTTTTATAGATCAAATCGGTAAAGATATGGACGTGGATGATGTGATGCATCGCTTTACGACTGACGTCATCGCATCAGCTGCCTTCGGCCTGCAAGTGAACTCGCTGAGGGACAGAGACAACGAATTCTTTGTTATGGGCCAAGGTCTCTTTGAGTTCAGCACTCTGCAGAGAATTTATCAATTCTTTTGCAACCAATTTCCTGTATTAGCAAAGGTTGGTACTTCGTTTTATGACTTCGGAAATGTTACTACATATAAAAACTCTAAAAATGTACGATAGCAAAAAGTCTAAACATGTTCAAATACACAGACATCTGTAACAATATTTGCCTTGGCAAAGTAGCAACTGAAATCAAAAATAGTCTAGACACTTTTAAATTCTTCTCCTCATAGAACTTTTAAATATTGAGTTTGCGTAATGAATTCCAAATATGTTAGAATTAAATTGTAAAGCCGGGAGGCAAAAGGTTTTCATATGGTTAGTAGCAGAATAAACACCCATATTTATTTTTAAGCGATGCCTACGGCGCCCGATTGATTGGCAACGACTGAACGTTTCCATTTATTTATTTATCCGACAAGGTTCAAATATCAAAGAATAAAAGGTTTTATTATGTGGGTTTTTCTTTCTATTACAAACGTTTTGCTTAATTTGACCCAAGGCCTCTTTGGATAAATAAGTCTAAAATGTGCTATAAGTTTTTGAAAAGAACCAAATGGACCAAATATACTCAAAATCTAGTAGTCTAAATAAGGTATGGTATAAATAAAACTTAAGTCTTGGAAAATACTATTTCTAAAAAGAACATGTTCGTTTACATGACATTGAGATTTAAATATTATTATAATTAAAGTTCACAAATATAGTTGCAATTCGAAAAACAATGCGTCGACAAGAATTAAATATGCTTAAAAAATGTTGTTATAGATATAGGATTTCAGTTTTCTCTTAAATATATTAAAACTATCAGTCTCCTTAATTTCTATATAACTTATTAACTAGTAACTTATTATATAGCTTTGCATATATAATGTCTTTTTTCCAAAATAATATCAGAATGTATTTCCTTTTTTAGCATTTTTCTAATACGAGTAAGTATGCAGACTGTATAAGTATAAAACTGTTTAAGGTTTAAAAATTTTGAATTTTAGGTAGTCAAAACTGAAAAAAGTCTTAATTATTTTGTTTTGGGAACACTGCAAACTCTTTAAGTTAGATTTTGCTACACAGCCTCATACCTCTATTAAATACTCTTGTTTGGATTTAACTAAAGAGTTGTACAGCTTAGTTCGTATCTTGTGCGGAATACAGTCTACTATCCTGTACAATCATCCCTGGACCTGTCAAGCCTCGCAGAGGCAATGCCAGCAGCGACTGCTGACAACGCTGCCCCGTCGCAGTGGACAGTAGTCGCACACAAACGCTCCCGCAAAGGAGCCACTAAACCTAACCAAACAAAGGGGCTGAAAGGCAAACCTGAACGCTGCAACCACAACCGGCGCGCGAGAGGGAATGCTTCGAAACCCCTTACAAACGTGACAGCCAACGCAGCAGCGGAAACGCAGCGCGACCCTGCGCCGCCAAACTCCTCGCAACCGAGTCGAGTAGCGGCACAGGCGGCACCAACGTCACCACCAACAAAACCGAACAAGCCAAAACGGTGCCGTACCGCGAGAGGTAAGCGCTTACGGGAGTACGCTGCAATGGCTACCACTGCCCCTGAAAAGGAGCAGCCTGGTGAGACTGGTAAGGGCCCGAAAGGGCGAGCTTTCACCAAGCGTGCTCGAGCGGACGAGACCCAGTCTCCCAGGGGGGATGCCAAACGCGCGAAAACCGATGCCAAACTGAGGCAGACGGTGAGCTATTCAGATGCGAGTCAATCGCACCTGAAAATAGCGATAACCACTGTTCCGCCAAAGGACCTCACGCAAACCCAGGTGGATCGGCTTAGGGAGGCTGTCGATGACAGCATCCTTCAAGCCATTCTATCTCCACCGTCTCCGAGCGCCCAGGCTCCGTCATTTCGGGGGAACCCCTTCCTACTGGAGGGGGCTCTCGCGATGTGGTGCGAGAATGAGCATGCTCAGAACTGGCTCACAAACGCAGTCAAAACGATGACCTCACCAGTGCCGGGAACGACACTGACGGTCATAAAACAGTCCCAACTCAGAAAGAGGCTCAAAGCTGGGCTTCTTCTCCACACCCCCATCACCGAGGCTGCCACGCTACAAAAAGTTCTCGCTGCCCAGAACCCCTGGTACAGAGTGGACTCGTGGCAGTGCCTTGATATGACCGTGGACAACAAACAGCTTCAGGAAGGTTCCAAGGACAAGGAAGTTCA
Organism: Anania crocealis; assembly: GCA_949315895.1. Lineage (NCBI taxonomy): Eukaryota > Metazoa > Arthropoda > Insecta > Lepidoptera > Crambidae > Anania > Anania crocealis. The sequence continues at coordinate 2,467,790 of OX438858.1, read as the reverse complement.
CCTCGTTCTTGGAATCCCTGAAGAACAAAAACAGTCGATAATCGACAGAAACCGCCGGGTTGCCCACATGGCGGGGAGCGGGTACATCCGTTTCTTTGACACAGAGGCGACGGAACCGGCCATAATGAAACCTGCACCAGCGAGTGACACGACGGAAGTGGCAGCTCCAAAGCCGTCCACCTCAGCTCCCCAAAAGGGTCCGAGCGAAGTGGAGGCAAGCTCACCGCCGAGTGCAGAGGGAGACACCAGCGACGAAGATGACGTCCTGCGTAGTCCCTAGCCCCACATCTATCAACGTCATCCAAACCAACCTCCAGCACAAGCAGATCGCGGCGGCCACCCTGCGAAGGGCACTGGAGGTAAACAACAAGACCGTCGCCCTGATTCAGGAACCCTGGATCAGGAACAACAAAATCTGCGGTCTGAATAACATCTGCGGTAAGTTACTGGTAGGCACAAATGTCGACAAACCGCGAACTTGCATATACATGCCTAAATACATAACAACAACTTTGCTAAACCAATTCTGTTCTAGAGACCTCACTGCGGTGATAATTCCAACAGAAAACAAAACAGCCCTTGTGATAGCCTCAGTGTACATGCCGAGTGAGGGAGAGGTCCCCCCAAAGGAACTGTCCGACCTGGTGCAACACTGCGACATGCACAGCTGGGACCTAATCATCTCCGCAGACACGAACGCACACCACCCGCTGTGGGGAAGTAAGGACACAAACACAAGGGGTGAGTTACTAACTAAATATTTATTCCAAACAAGCCTGAACATCATGAACAAAGGAACAGAACCCACCTTTGTGAGTTCCAGGTATCAAACGACAATCGACATAACTTTAGCAACACACACGGCAGCAAAGTACATTGACGGTTGGCACGTGTCAAAAGAGCCATCCTTTGCGGATCACAGTCGTGTCTGCTTTCAAATAAACCTCAACTTAACAGACCCTGCTCCATATCGCAACCCCCGTAAAACAGATATAGTAGGGTACACAAACATACTGACCGAAACACTAAACAAGACAAACATGCCAGACACAACACAGAGCACAAACAACATAGAGACAAAAATACAACTCTTAACTGACGCACTATTAAGCAGTTACGAGCGAACCTGTCCTATTGTCACACCCAAAAAGCCGGGAAAGAGCTCCTGGTGGGGGCCAGAGCTCGAACGACTGCGCAAAAGACTAAGGACACTATTTAACAAAGCAAAAAACTCCAGGACTACAGAGGACTGGGATGAATATAAAACAGCACAAAAATACTACAAAAAACGAGTCCGCTTCCGCAGGACAGAGTCGTGGCGTAACTTTTGTAGCAGCATAAACTCAACAAATCAAGCCTCGAGAGTTAAGAAAGTTCTAGCCAAAGATGACCTCAGGCTCCTGGGCTTTCTCAAAAAAGAGGACGGCACGTTCACCAACACAGAGGAACAAACCAATGCAGTCCTACTAGAAACACACTTCCCAGGCTGTCAAATTACAATAGACTCCGAGTGGTCAGACCCACACTACGACACGCCAACAGGCCAAGAATGGGAAACTGCAGAGCAGATAGTTACTGCGGATAAGATAGCCTGGGCCCTGAAGAGTTTCGAACCTTTCAAATCCCCAGGGCTAGACGGAATCTTTCCGGCTTTACTGCAATGGCAACCCAATCTGGTAATAAAACATCTACAAACAATCTACAGGGCCTGTTTAGCCTTCAAGTACATACCCAAACCTTGGAGGGAGGCAAAGGTAATCTTCCTACCAAAACCAGGAAAGGAAGACTACACCATCGCGAAATCCTTCAGGCCCATCAGTCTAACATCTTTCCTCCTGAAGACGCTTGAAAGACTAGTAGACCGAAACCTAAGGGACGGAGCGCTAAAAGACTTAGCACTACACCCCCAACAACACGCATATAGACAAGGCAGATCAACAGAGTCGGCACTACACACAGTAGTGCATAAAATAGAGTCGGCTATCACAAACAAAAACTCAACTCTAGCTGCCTTCATAGACATAGAAGGAGCTTTCGACAAAACCATACACAACAGCATCAACCACGCCCTAGAAAACTTTAAAGTTGATCCAGTCACCAGAAGCTGGATCAAGGAGCTCGTAAGTAAAAGGGCGGTTCGGATAGCATTGGACTCTACCACAAGAGCAACGGTAGTCCGAGGGTGCCCCCAGGGGGGGGTGCTCTCCCCGCTTCTATGGAACATAGTGGTAGATAGCCTCATAAGAAAGCTAAACGACAGAGGCTACACTACTATTGGTTATGCAGACGACCTCACAATACTGATAAGTGGCAACGCTGAGAACATGCTATGCAGCATAATGCGTTCTGCCTTCCAGATTGTAGAAAAATGGTGTGACGAGCAACAACTATCAGTAAATCCGAAAAAAACCGAACTCATCCTGTTCACAAACAAAAGGAAGTTACCTAAACTGCAGCTACCAAAACTATTTAAAACCCAACTCACTATATCGAATCAAGTGAAATACCTAGGTGTAACACTTGACAGCAAGTTGAACTGGGCAAGTCACATTGATTCTAAAACAAAGAGGGCCTGTATAGCTTTTAATCAATGCAGGAGAATGATCGGTAAAAGATGGGGTCTGAACCCAAAGATCACGCTATGGCTATACACCTCAGTCATCAGACCCTCTATGACCTACGGCTCAGTTGTATGGTGGCCGCGCACACAACTGTCAACCGTGAAAATGAAACTCCAAAGCCTACAACGTCTAGCCAGTCTGGCTGTTACAGGGTGTATGAGAACTACCCCATCAGCTGCACTGGAACACATTCTAAACTTAAGGCCACTAGATCTGGTCATACAAGAGGAGGCAAGAGCAGCCGCTCTAAGACTCAGACTAAATGAACTATGGAAACAGGGCACAGAGCCAACACACTCAAGCGTTCTGCAGGGGATCCTCAAGGATATTCCACTCCTCGAGGCACCCACGGACAAGACCAGGTGTCAACACGTGTTCGATCGCGAATACAATATCCAACTTCATGCAGAACATGAAGATTGCTCCGGCATTAACGAAGTAAGGATATACACAGACGGCTCGAAAACCGAAAGTGGTACCGGTGCCGGTGTATTCTCAAATGACCTAAACATAAAAATATCAACTACCCTATCCAAACTGAACACAATCTTTCAAGCGGAATGTGTTGGAATAACTAAAGCGGCACAGGCGGTAGCAGCCAGAGACATTAAAGATCTTAGCATTAAGATCGTCTCTGATAGCGCATCCGTACTACAAGCCCTACAAAACAACAATATAACATCTGCCCTTATACTGGAGTGTCACAACGCACTTCAATCCATCGCAAATAAAAATACCGTAACCTTGCAATGGATAAAGGGACACAGCAACTCACTAGGCAACGACGCAGCGGATGAATTAGCCAAAAGGGGAGCATCAGCCACAGTATATGGACCGGAACCATTACTACCAATACCCCAGGCTCAAATAAAAACATGGCTCCGTAGTAAAACAGAACAATCGCACACAACAGTATGGAATAACACTGACGGCTGCAGGCAAACCAAGAATGCTGTTCCGGTGGCTTCAAAACGGCTTGCCCGCAAACTGCTCAGGCTAAAAAGGGACCATCTCTCCAAAATAATAGGTACCCGCACCGGTCACTGTCCCCTAAACAAGCACCTATTTACCCTAGGTGTCACAAACAGCCCCCTATGCAGAGGATGCATGGAGGCAGACGAAACGCCACAACATGTACTCACTGAGTGTAACAGTGTGGCCGCGGAACGGGCATCCTTCCTCCAATCATCAACATCGGTTTCGGAAATCAGTGGAAACCCGGGAAAGATTCTGGCTTTCTGGAATCACCTGGGATGGTTGGAGTAGAAGGCGGGGAACACGTACAATGGCCCAACAAAGAGGCTAAGTGCGGACAAAGCCCAGACTAAACAAACAAACAAACAATCCTGTACAATGCTCCATTCAAAGATGTCAGTTTAGATCTGACGTGTTTAACATGCTCTTGCCACGTAAGCTTCTCGTCCATCCATAAACCGAGATATTTTTCAGTGTGTGACTATCCGATATGATCATTGTAAATCTTTAAACCAGTATGCTGTTTTGTATTTTTATTTCTAGCTGCGAAAATCATATAAGTTGTCTTTTTTGCATTACACCAGTCATACAATTTGCTTAGACCATTTAATTGTGTCATCTCTAAGAATAGTAAAAAGAGTGGTCAAAATTTGTATTGGCTATTAGTAATTTCTTATAGGAAGGCTCAATGTCGTACATAAGGTAATGGAGAGAGTAATGATTGGAATTTCCCAGCATGATAGAATCAGAAATAAGGATACCATAAAAGAGCTAAGATAACCGACTTTGCTCGAAGAATTGCGGAGCTGAAGTGGCAGTGGGCGGGACACATAGAAAAACTGATGGCCACTAAGACGGTCTAGACCAATAGAAGTGTATCCGATTGCAAAATGTATATTTGAAAGTTAAAGGGTTCACACTCGTCGCTTTTAGGTCAGTATATTGTTAATATAAATAAATAAATTATACCCGCAAACGCAATAGTATCCGTAAAACGGATGAGAACATCATTTAGACTTCATTGTTTGTTGCAAAAATTATAAGATTAAACGAACTTACCTTAAGTGAAGTTCAATCTTAATTATACGAAGATACTTGTCCGAGATGGATTTTTACATGTAGTAACGGCGTAGCACTAGCGCAGAGCCACAATTTTTTCAAAGCTAAAAAAAAAAGAGAAACAGAACGTGTTCTATGGCAACCTATCAAATGTCATTACGCTTAAAGCAATGAGAACAACCCAACTAATGGGATAATACTATAGAATTTAGTATTAGTGGGTGGGTTTTTGGGACTGCCATCTCGGACAAGTATCTTCGTATAATTAAGATTGAACTTCACTTATGGTAAGTTCGTTTAATCTTATAATTATACTTAATACTTGTCCGAGATGGATTTTTACATGTAGATGTTTGAAGATGGGTTGTGAATCATTAGTACAATTTTTAAAGAATGAAAAAAAATATGTAATTAAGTATAATAATAAACCTTAAAACTTTGTAATTTATAAGATAAACAATTTGAGAGAGATTAATAGTAAGTAAAAACATTTAATTTTTTTTACTCTGAAAAATACTATTACACACTGTATTATTGAATTCTGCTACAATTTGAAATATTGGCCTAGAATATAGAAGAATTTTGAGATCATCCTGCAGTGTTTTTTATTATAAAATCATTTCTAACACGTGACCTCTGCTGCACAGCAGATGTTGTTGTATGTCTTTTGGTATAATCCAAGAATATATGTATCATTAATACCAGCTTTTCTCAAAATCTACTTAATCCACCAACTTATGACTGGATTTTTGATGGTTAAAATCAAAAGGTTATCATTTTTTCCTTGACAAGTTGGTCTTCTCTATATACGATTTTATTGTAGACACAATATTAATTTATTTTTACTGAACAAAGGTTTCTAATTGAAACGAAGACTGAGGATTTTCTTTTCTTGAACTATGTGTAATATTTTGAACATCAAGAACGTTTGCAAACGCCCACAGAGCCAAGTAATGCGTCCCGTTTTTCAATTAACTCTTTTAGTGACACATTCTGTCATCTGATCTAACTGTAGGACCAATCAGTAGAGACAGAGCTGATCATTCTCATAGATCTGTCTTTAAAAAACTAACAATGAGAGGAATGGGAACCTCCTGCATGAGTATCAATATTGTGCTTTTCTGCAAAATAGTCACCATAATTTTAAGAGTGAGTCATATCGCTTTTAGATACCCAAATGGAATACTCTTTAATGCACACCAAATAAAGGAATAACATACTATTTTATAATATTAAGATGTACAATTTTGGGGGTCTTATCGCAAAAGAATGATGTTTACCAGACTACCATAATTGTGTACAGGGAAAAAACTATGACAATATTTAGGGCATTTTAGAAAAGAGAATTGACCATTATGTCAAGTGCTAAGTTTTTGGAGGGCACCACCTTATAAATTCTTGTCTGTCAACAGCCCTACAGCCAGGGTAAGCTGCTGGTATAAGTGATAGTAATCTTTGAAATTAAAATAATGTTCTATTAAGCTCAAATATATTATTTTAATAAAAATACTAATAAGTGTCGATGGCTTTTTGACTAGGGGAAACCATGGTTGTAATGGCCAATAGAGGAAAACTAATATTCCGGTGGCTCTATCTTTTTGAGTCTTATTTAACTTTTCTTGATTACTTTTTCCCTAGAAATTTTCTTCAGTATATACTTTCACATTATTGTCACATGTTTTTAGTGATACTAAAACGGATTCTGGCCTAAGATTTTTTATATCGGCCCTATAACACACCCGCATCCGCTTTCTCAAATAGGGCTCGTGAGAATACTAAAATAACTTAATTACAAGGTGAGGAGACTGTGTACCTGTGTATCTATTTTATTAAAACAAGCTATTGCGGTTGTGTTATCAATACTCATTAAAATTTCCTAGTTAAAGTAAAACATTGTAGGTCCAACAGTGCAGCTTTTAATTCTAAATAAGAATAATAATAATAGGAATTTATTACACAATCAAGATTTACAATGGTTAATATGATTAATATGATGTGTTTGTTCTGCACGGGACCAAGACCCCGAAGCCTTATTATGGCCCACATACAGCACCCCAGGTCCTGGGGTTGAAGCCTTGGTGTGTATTTCCATGAAACGGTTAAGTTGTTTACTTAATATATAATTTTTGAATTGCTAATTTTCATATTGTTTTTCCCCAAATTAATTATATCTTTATTTCCTTAATGCTAGGCATAACTTAATCCAGTTTTCATGTGATTTTAGTAATTCTTTAAGTCTGTGTTTTTCCATTACTTTTGTATATAGCCATCTATACAACAGCTGGATAAATTGTCTTAAGTGTAGGTACCAAACAATTTCTCTGGATTCAATTTTTTCTTAAAGTAACAGCCTATAATCATCCCACTGCAGGGAAAAAAGGCCTCCATCATTGAATTCAAGTTTCCACAGCAATGATGGGTGTACTGGCATAATCACCACTCTTGCCAAATGTGGGTTGGTGATCAAAAGCCGAGAAACGTTTGAAAATTCAAAATTTTTTGTTGCCCGACCCCGGATTCTAACCTGGGACCCCGAGATCTTGGCCCCGTACCTCAACCACTAGACCAACAGGGCGTTGTTTTTTCAAATTCTTTCTTATCCGACTGTATTTACTTTTTAAGAATAGTCTTGCTCTTATGTTTTTGTATAACTTTTTAGACTATAAGTCCAAAAAAAAAAAATACAGGATACTCCAGTTCAGACACAAAGGTTACTTTTGAACACTCTGTATTTTTAGATTTAAGTTAACTTCTCGACTGAAGGTTTAAATAAATAAATTTCAAATCAGTCTGTGGAATTTTAAAATAACTCATAAGTATTTGCAATTTTAATTGGGAACAATGCACTTTTCTCAAAGTTCATAACTTAAGATATGTAAGAGTTTGCATGCAACAATAATGTTGTCTTTGCAATTGTTTGTTTCATTCAAATCGTTGAGAAGGTAAATACGATGTTATCTATAAATATATTATATTTAACATTACATTGGAAATCCCGGTTCAGTAATAAGTTTCTTTCAAATCTTTTGATGCCATATAACAGACATAAGTTTTGTAAGCAGTTATAATATTCTCAAAATCAAAATCTCTGTACCTATAATTATTTATAAAAAGTTTTTTCAAGTTCGAAATAAAACTGTAAGTACCATTGGGTTTTGCAACCAAGAATACAGCAAAGTTGTTGAGAAATTATTCCGTACATACAGTATGGGCACACAGATTATGCTCCCTGAATTTTAAGTTTCTTTATCTCATAGGCAATTATATTTTTCGCTATGAAAGGCAATTGCTGTGGTTCTAGGAAATCGGAGGGTGGAATGGTGCTGAAAAGGACTTCATATTCCCCATGATTCATCATCCTTTGTAATCTCAAGCCATTTATAAATAAAATATTTAAAGCTGTAAAAAGGAAGGAGTTTGTATTTTCCTAGATATTGGAGCGTACTTCTTTACAAAGACCTTCTGTCATAATTTTCGCCCGTGTAGGGAAACTCCTGGTCTGATAGTCTATCCAATTTTTTCTTTTCTCAGAGCCAAAAAATAAACTTTTTTTTTTTGTAAGAGGGTTGTCATCTCAAAGGAACAATTATTATTGTTCAGTACAAGGAAGCAAATTGCCTACCCGCAATGTGGTACCACTATGTGAAGAACCGGCATAAGCCCATGTACTATAAGGGTAAGCAACTGGCTTACAGCGTTAAGATTATGTTAGAAAAATTTTGCACTGAGTCGCAGTGTCTCGGTGGCTTAACGATACAGCGCCCGCCCCGCATGCTAGGAGATGCGGGTTCGAGTCCCGCCTGAGACATGATTTTTCAAGTTTATGTACTGATAACATGAAGGCGTTCTAGTCCCATCGTACTAGCCTGTGCCCTTAATGTAAGCATGTCTCATAGGCCTTCTCTCGTTATATTCGCCCCGTATAGGGAAAGAATCCGGCCTGATAGGCTTTCCCATTTCTGCTTTTCCTACACCCTCTTTTTCCCGAGCCAGCAGAAGCTCTTCTGTAAGATGATTGTCATCTAAAAGGAACAATTTTCATTGTTCAGTACAAGAAGCAAATTGTCTACAAAAATGTGGTAGCTCTCATGCTCATATAATATGAAGGCATCTAGTTCCAGCATACTAGCTCTTGCCCTTAATGTAAGCATGTCTATCTTCGAGTGATAGCACTTGCCTAATAGAAAGCTCTCACATTTAGCATGTCTAGCCATTGTTTGTGATTATTCAGAATATCTCGCACAAAATTAGAGCTTTTGGTTCTGTTCATCATACATGAAACTACCCAGACGTTTAAAGTTGTTATAGGGAAAAGTCATATTTGTTGAAATATGTTAGCCTCACCTATTGGTGTATGTGTCATCTTCTATGATAACACTTTTGAGAGGGTGTGGTCAAAGATGTTTCCTCATATTGCTCTGAGAATCTTGAAGTTTCCTTTATTAGCTTCCATTTTTCGAATCTTCCTCTTGTTTCCTCGTTTCTTTTCCTTTCTTGATCTTCTTTCTTGAATTTAATTTTCTTCAAACACTTGGATTTTAATGGTGAGATTTTTAAACAAGTGAGTAAAACGGTTACGAAAAGATAAACGTGCTCTCCGAAAAGAAATTATGAAAAGCAATCTTGTTTTTTACCGTAACCTAACCGATATTTAATTGTATCTGGGAATATCCGAACGTCAAAGGTACAACGAAATGAAAACAGAAAAAATGGTGGAAGGTGATATTATAGGTTATGAATTTTTTCTGAAGTTTCAACTCGAAACCATCGTAACTACAACATTGCTCTATATGTGAAAGTAAGAATAAATTGAATCATACCTGTGATTAATGTTATAAATCCCTTCTATTTGCATAATAAGCCTTGAACTTGATTAGGCTTCTTCTTGTCATTTTCCCAAAAATCACAATTCGACATAAGTATTGTAAACACTTTGAACCTTGACTACCTTAATTCTAAAGCCTGATTATAAACTTTTATGGCATATTTCTTAAGACTAATAGATATTTTACCCATCTTTTATAAAACGACGATGTGACCGCGCTCGCACAAAAACCGTAATGACATTTGATAGGTTGCCATAGAACACGTTCTGTTTCTCTTTTTTTTTTTAGCTTTGAAAAAATTGTGGCTCTGCGCTAGTGCTACGCCGTTACTACATGTAAAAATCCATCTCGGACAAGTATTAAGTATAATTACAGAAAAGATGCTACTACGCGCGACGCGGCTAGCGTGCGAGCTAGAAGCCGTGCGACAACCTAATTTCATACGCCTGCCTGGGAGGCGAGCCGCCCGAACATACTTATGGGCAACCCTGGCAATAGGAGATATAGCAAACATGATATTATTGGGACTCAAGGCAAAATATATTAGATTCGATAGTTTAAAATTCATGTTATGAGATCTTTAATTTAATATGTGAGATCATTGATGTAAAAAGTGGATACGTACAGATTCAGTAACATAATTTTTTTCTCACCAAGGAAGCACCCATTGAACATTTGGATGCCCTTTCGCCTTAGTTGTATTCATATTTGAGTCTTGTGAGTAAGGTTGAATTTGCATTAGTATGACATTATCTGCTTTTAAAATTGAACATTGAATTCGAAGTGTCATTTTTGTATGGGATTGTATATCTTACTAGCTTTTGCCCGCGGTTTCGCTCGCGTTAAATTCGGGGTAACAATAAAATTTCACCCCTTCTTTAAAGGGGTTGGGGGCGGATACCCAAACAAAAATGTTGCACGTTTTTTTTTTTAGTCACAAATAGTCCGCATACCAACTTTTAGCCTTCAACCTTGAAAATGTTGAAAATCAGAATGCTCCATACAAACTTCCACCCCCCATTTTAAGGAAGTGGGTGGATTTAAAAGAGACAAAAAGTAGCCTATGTCACTTTCTATCCCTTCAACTATCTCCACTTAAAAAATCACGTCAATTCGTTGCTTCGTTTTGCCGTAAAAGATGAACAAACAAACAGACACACACAATAATGATTGTGGTCATTCAAAATTCAGCTGACTAATTATTGTTATAGACACTGTCTTATCTCTTATCAATAAGTATTTAAACAATGAAAATAAGTAAATTATTGATAATTATGTAAGTTAATTACTACAATAAGGATAATTATTTTAAGTAGTGTAGTGTTTCACTAAGTTAAAAAAAACAATACTTTTAATGGTCAATTTAGGTAATTCTTAATAAAAAAAAGTTTTTACCTAATTTGTAATCAAAGTGAAATTTCATTTGCAAAATTGTTATTTGGAAAAGAACTCTTAAAATAATTGTAACACGAACCTTATGTTTTGAAAGTGTGTGTAATCAATGACTCGCTTACCAACTATTAATCTTTACCAATTTTTTTTTTGTCAAATGTCTCAAACAACAAGAGAAGCCAATTAAATTGTTTTGTGAGTTTTCAATTTATCATTTCTGTTGAGGCAATCACTTAGTCAAGGACCAATGTGTTAGTTTTATAAAGAAGAACGACCCGTTGGTCTAGTCCGTTGGTCTGGTGGTATAAATACCGGACCAAGATCCCGGGGTCCCGGGTTTGATCACTGGGTCGGGTAACAAAAATTTTCGAATTTTCGAACTTTGCTCGGGTTTGTGATCACCAACCCGCATTTGCCAAGCGTGGTGATTATGCCAGTACCCATCATTGGTATGGTAACTTGAATTCAATGATGGAGGCCTTTTCCCTGCAGTGGGATGATTATAAGCTGTTATTTTACTTTACTAAGTAAGTTTTATATTCTATTGTTACCAAATTAAAATGCGTAAAATAATACCAAACATTGCATTGGTATAAAAAATAAATAAAATTTTGGCAAAATGGCATGCTCCCTAGGAAATGTAATTTGGCACAGGTTCATAAATTATTCAGAAGGACAGTTGTAAGCATAATTATTCTTAAATACTTTGTATATGTGTATGTTTGTATATCACTGAATAACTAATACAAGTCTAGTTAGTGCGACTAAAACGCAAACTCGATAGCACATCGCATCACTATTCACTGGCCGCTTATCTAAATGAATTCATTTACCAGCCAATTCAGTGCGACTCGCAAATTCAACCAGCCACCATGTTGACGGAAATACTTATATTTGTATTTACATGTCTGATAGTATACTATATGTATGTGTATAAGAAAATACATTACTATTTAAAAAATAGGGGCATAAAATACCTCCCTGGGGTACCCCTTTTTGGCAATACGTTCAACAGTACCGTGCTAAGAAAGCATATCATTGATGACGTGGATACGGTGTACAAAGCCTTCCCCGAAGAAAGGTAAGTCTCATTGTATGTACAGCCTGGAAAGATATACAAATAAAATAATTTTATTAGTACAAGAACAGCCTAAGCTTACTGATAAACAGATAATAAATCCTCAATTGTAAAGCAGCAATTTTAAAAAACCTGATACTGAATAAAAACTTGTATTGTTTACTGTATTGATTCAATATTGTTTGTGCCCAAAATAAAAAGTTTTGTTTTTCAATATACTTGACCTTTATCATTAAAAATATACATTGTCATCAAGCCTTACTGTATCCTAAGGATATTTGGAAACTCAAAGAAATCTTTTAATTTTTTACTGAAATAAATTTGAAAAATATTTTTGTGTTACCAACGGCAAGATACCTAAGTGTAACTATTTCATAATATACTTCAATTACTTTTTATAATTGCCTAAACATGTAAGTTTTTCTGAACAGCTTTGTGTTCTACGCTGTATCCTAATGCAGGATGGTACACCAGGTGTAGGTCCACTATACTATCATGATTCATATTTTGGCAGTTACAAACGTACCTCAAAAAGGTGAAGATTCTGTATCGACGTGTATTATTTTCATTTTCATCAGCTTACAACAGCCTGATGATCAAAGACTTGTGATCAGTTAAGTATGTTTCCAGTCATGGTTTGCACGCCACAAAGCTGTGTGGCACCGACTGAAAAAATAATGCTCTAGTCCCTTAAGAAGTACTGAAAGGAGAAGACGAGTAGTAGTAGTAAAACTTCCAAAAATTATACTTTGGACAGTGAGGACTTGCAACCCAAGTGTAGGCTTAGAAAAGCCTACTTTCTAACGTACGTCAGCGTTTTTAAGCGCCTAGACTGATGTTTTATACGAAGTATCACTTTGAATAGAAACTCTGTTTTATGATTTCACGCATACACAGTCACAGGCAAAATCTCTATCTGTTCTGTAGGCAAAAGTTAGTTATGTTATTCTTACTTGTTTTTATAGATATGTAGGCTACATCGAAGGTATATCTCCAATAATCCTGATTAGGGACCCTGAACTGATGAAGATGATCACAGTGAAAGACTTTGACCATTTCGTTAATCACCGCGAATTCTTTAGCGAAGAAATTGAGCCTTTGTTTGGGGGAAGTCTGCTCATGATGAAAGGTAAGTAATGATTCAAACTTGATATTAGCATGGGTATGATAAAAATGCTAACGATTACTTTTTGTCATATAAAATTCTGTGCTGGTGCCTGCCGTTAAAAGAAAAGCTACATTCTTGTTACATGTATTAAATTACCAACCATACTATTGCTGTCAAAAGAAGCGACCGGGCAGCAGCGTCTTCTCCCCAATAAAAGCCAAACTTCGATAGCGAACCCGCATGCAACGACCACTTTGTGACTACTCTAAACTGACCGAAAAACGTCAAAGAAATGAGTTTTAGTGTACCAACTACGCAATTTATGTCGCGTCTGGTCCCTTTTTTATAAATAATTGACAGTGAAGCCTATGTTCAGCAGTTTACCGTGATGGACTATATCGATGACTAAACTTTTGAATTTAGTCATCAAAATAGTCCAGACCACAAAAATTAAATACATAATACCTTTTGTGGTCTGTACTGACAGACTCCAAGAAGCTAGGCGTTAATTTGTGGTATCCAAGTGTTATTTTGTGAAATGCAGCACAAAAGTTAAATTGCAAAACCACTTCTCTCTATGGGTGTCGAAGAAGGTGACTACAGGAGTACAGATAAAGAAGGGTCAGAGCGTTATATGCCCATCATTGGCCTAACAGCGATCGCCAAACCCAAGCATGGTAAAATAATGGATTGGATCCTCTACTCTGTCTAGTGTATTTGATGTAGATTGACGATAAGTGGACATAATGGTATTCCTGTATCTTCCTCCATTGTTATATTAGACGTTTTGCCTTTTATCAGGTCAGCGTCAGAGAGCAAGGTTATTCTAATCAACTTAGTTTATTGTTGTACGGTGATAACAGAGCGTGAATATGCGTAATCAAGTTATTGTAAATATGTTTTATCTTACGTTTTATCTGGCGATTTGATTGGTAAACAATGAGTTTATAGTTGATCTTGTCACCTAGTTGATAATTGGGATTCCCAAACCAAAACTGTTCAGAGTTTAAATTCCAAGATAAAAAGTAAAGTAATAATCATCCCACTGCAGGGAAAAGGCCTCCATAATTGAATTATTATTTTTTACCCTAATATAGTAGGTGTATTATATTACGAGTATATTAATATTATGCTTATTAAATCTTACTAATATTATTAATCCAATGGTTTGGAGGGATATTTATTACTCAATTACTCCAGAATGGCTAAAGAATTGATTCTAAGAAAATTTGGCGTATGAGAAATTATCCTGCTTATTTTAGTCTTCTGCTGGACATGAACCTCGACAAAAAGAGGATTGCCCTAATCGACACGCTGCGGAGAATAGAGGTGCAGAGGTAAGACCTTATAGCACCTTTGGTGCTGAAGACGCTGTCACCCATCTTCAGGCATTACTCCTTTAGAATTTACGAATTTTACTCGTACGACACCCATAGAAAGTCAAGGGGTGATGCTTTTCTTTTAATAAATCTTTTAAATATTTAGGAGACAGATGGCGTGACATGCGAACGACATTGAGTCCAGCTTTCACAAGCTCCAAAATGAGACTGATGATGCCATTTATGCAAGAGATAAGCAAGAATATCGTCGAACATCTCAAAGGTACCAACACAAATCCATTCAATTAAGTAAGAGAACAAGTTTTGGTTTAAATCAGTTATACCAAAAGTCAATTTATGTATTTTCGATTTTACTCTATTTGTGTTTTTATGTCTTTTTGAGATAAATATGCCTTGAGATTACCAAAATCGTCTTAAGTTGTGTGTATACCGAATAGCTCGCAGACAAATTATCGTCTGGTACGCCATGCAGTGAACCAGATACATCATTTAGGATTACGAGCAGTTGCTAGGCGCAAACAGTAAAGAATCCCTCGTTGTAGCATTCTATGGGGAAGTCTATATCTAATAGTTTCCTTTTAAATGCTAGTAATACAAGTACAGATACATTTAATATCGTTCAAGGGTAATTCTATAAATCGTTCGGAGCTCAAAAAGTGAGCACAGCATCTCTAACATTGTTCCGATCCCAAATTAAACTCTGGGTGTATTATAGTACCGACCCTAGGCGATAAAAAAAAAGTTTTTTTCAACGTCCCGACCCGAAATCGAACCCGCAGTCTCGAAGCCGGCACCACCTTGTAAGCCATACCTCCAACGTCGTCATCGATAGTATAAAATATCTTTCGGAAATAGGTCACTCATTATTTTCAGCCTAGGCCAAGACATACTACTTCCAGCCAGTTATGTATTGAAAACCCATATATGCACATATTTGCATACGTATTGTATATACAAGACGTTAGGTTCAATGGTACTAAGTTAAAAGAGCAACTAAATGTTATAGCGGGATTAATTTTGGTCGCTGATTGTGTAACTAGTTTTTCATTTTATGTATAGGTACATTAAATCCCAACATTTTGATTGCACTGCACTAATAAATAGGAGCTCTCTGCAATAATCAGTAAAAATCTATGAACCCAATTAAAGTCTGCCTTGCATCTGAGCAATAATGCAAAACAGGCCATCCGAGTCACTTATTTTTGTGTTTCACTGACAAGAAACTACCTTTGAGCTGTCCTTGTATTTGTTTGCAGGAGCTGTTAATATTATCTTATTTTATTGGTGCTTTTATGACTGGTATCTACAAAATAATTTGATTTAAGGATTATATTCTGCTTTACTTTACTGCTTGATTACTTCTGGATATTAATTTCAGATCATTTAGATAAAGACATAGACGTGGATGACCTTATGCATCGGTACTCGACTGACGTCATCGCGTCAGCAGCATTCGGGCTCCAAGTCAACTCGTTAAAAGATAGAGATAACGAATTCTTCACGATGGGCCAAGGTCTTTTCAAATTTGGATGGATGCAGAGATTTTACTTCTTCTTTGTTGCGCAATTTCCTGAGATGGCAAAGGTAAAAGATAATTTTTGAAAACAAAAACTTTTGGGATAAAGCGTTTTACTCGTAGGTAGGTGCTTGCCTAAAATAGATAAGCACCTTTCTTGTTGGTTGTTGACAACCTGGTTGGTTTAGCGTTGTGATGGCTACGTAAGAGAATTAATTTTAATTTCTGATTAACCACAGTTTAGCAAAAAGTTTAAAAAACTGTTCATATAATTTGTTACTCTTGCTCATACCAGCTGCTATCAATTAGGTGGTCAAGATATGATCAACCTATGATTCACAAATATAAAATATATTGCTAATTTTGATGAACTACACAAGCTTAATACCAAGTTGGATTTGATAATATATTATAAAATTTTTCAGAAATTGAAAATTCAAATATTTCCGAAACAGACAATGCGGTTTTTCAAAGATATAGTATCAAACACAATGGAATATAGAGAAAAGAATAATGTTGTGCGCCCAGACATGATACAGCTGCTGATGGAAGCTGTAAAAGGTAATTAAAAAAAGTTATAAATTATATCCAAGTTGAGGTAATTTTACACATAGGTATATCCAAATTGTATAGGTATTTTGAAATTACAGTTCCGTGATAAAAAATGTTGAATGCCTTAGATGGAACATGAACCTACAATCTTTCGCTTACTGGGCGACTGCCCTAACTAACTAAGCTTCCAAGAAATTGTGGCAATCGTTTAAGATGAAAGCTGTATGAATATTTTTAAAACAGTTTTTTAATGCTGGTGCAAATTCTAACTACTCATACTCTAATAAGTAATATAATATAGAGAGCCTATATCAATCATTAGATACATTAAATAAATAAATAAATATATATACTTTATTTGATATTTTAGCAACTTAATTGCACTTATAATATCAGTGTAACAACGCTGGCTTACAGCGTAAGAATATGCTTGAAAAATTCGCGGCGTGTCGCAGTGTCTCGGTGACCTAATGGTATGGCGCCCGCCCGGCATGCGAGGAGATGCGGGTTCGAGTCCCGCCTGATATAAAATTTTTCAAGTTTATACACTAAATAAATATATGTGGACAACATCACATACATTGTCCTGACCCCAATTTGAATAACTATTTAAAGCATTCGTATTTTGGAAACCAGAAACAACGAAGGTACCACAAACACCCAGTCCCGAGAAAATGTAGAAAAACACATTTTTTCTACATTGACCCGTCCGGGAATCGAACCCGGGACCTCGGAGCAGGCGACACCTTGAAAACCGGTGTGTACGCCACTCCGCCACGGAGGTCGTCAAAATTTACACAGTTGTACTTTAATCGGTGCAAATAACCTGCAAACATTTGTGAAAGAGAATTCTTGTAATTCAAAGTAAACATTTGTCTGCAGGCACATTGAACGCGAACGCAGCCGGCAGTGCTTCCGAGAAAGACGACATCGGATTCGCTACGGGCCATGAGGAAATCAAACATAATGCAACTAGAGGTACTATTGCATAATCTATACTAATACTATAAAGCTGAAAAGTTTGTTTGTTTGAACGCGCTAATCTCAGGAAGTGCTGGTTCGAATCGAAAAATTATTTTTGTGTTAGATAGTCCATTTATCAAGGAAGGTTTTAGGCTATATAACATCACGTTGCGACCAATAGGAGCAAAGCATCAGTGAAAAATGTTGCACAAATAATCGCATTCTTATTAACAGAAATTGACGCGGACAACGTCGCGGGAAACAGCTAGTACCTAAACAATAAGTAAGTACCTAAGTAACGGCCTATAATCATCCCACTGTAGGAGAAAGGCCTATAACAATGATGGATAATGAGATAATCATCACGCTTGCCAAATGCAGGTTGGTAATCACAAACCTGAGCAATGTTCGACAATTCGAAACTTTTCCTGGGGATCGAAACCAAGACCTAGAGACTTTGAAACTATTAGACCACTAATCTACACCAATATACATAAATTTGAAGACGCAATTTCTTTATAACGCCAAATTATAAGATCTAAAATTCTGTATTATTATCAATTAATTGTTAAAAGTATGCTTAATTGCCTTGAAATCAAAAAGCTGCTCTCCATTTAAGTAAAGTTGTTGTTACTTATAACGTTTACTATTGTTATGTATATCTATGGCAGGAATGCGATTTGTTAAATCAGAAACCTGCGACTCCACTGCAAATTGAAAATACAATTAAAACTAAACACCAACAAGTCGTCTAAAATGGTGCTTCAAATTGTTTTAGTTATTAATAAATTGAAAAGCTTTATGTGTCTTGAGTATGGTTCATTTAGGAGTCAAATGACACTAACTCTATATAAATAATAACACCTACCAAAGAAACCTATACAAGAAACTTTGTAAACATTTATTTACACATAAATTATTATACTAAAACATTGGTTTTGATTGTTTATTTTGCTAGTGAATTTAATTACTTTTAACGCCAAAATATTTACTTAACTCAAGCTTTGGGACAACCGTGAGCTATTACCGAGAAATGGAGCGTAAATTGTTTGCATTGAGAACTAATTTACATTACATTTTAGAATCATTTAACTGGCAAGTCGTTAACGTTAGAATTACAATCAATGAAAATCAAGTAACGTTCACTGATTTATATTAATCTTTCAGAGTGGACGCAGATCGAATTAGCCGGCCAAGTCTTCATCTTCTTTGTCGCTGGATTTGAAACCTCTTCTTCAACAGTAACAATGGCAGTTCATGAACTGGCTCTCAACCCCGACATTCAGGATAAATTGTACCGGGAGATCAAACAGTTTGTGGAGACAAAAACAAATTTGACCTACGAAAACATGGGCGAGCTGAAATATTTGGACTGTGTATTGAATGGTAAGATAAAAAAAAGTGTAGGTATCAAATAGTAAAATATTTGTGTAAAATTGTGAACTCCATTAGTTTGTTCCTTGAAATTATTGAAAAACCTAAATA
This sequence comes from Anania crocealis, assembly GCA_949315895.1. Classification (NCBI taxonomy): domain Eukaryota; kingdom Metazoa; phylum Arthropoda; class Insecta; order Lepidoptera; family Crambidae; genus Anania; species Anania crocealis. The sequence goes on along the minus strand of OX438858.1, from coordinate 2,448,875 downwards.
TTTTATAATTTTTAATCATTCCAAGGACGTTGAACAATCCTTAGAACTAGGAGATTATGATTAAGATTAAAAAGCATACTAAAAGTTCCTGTTAAACAAATCGTCGCGCTGAAATTGTTCTGTAAGGCTAATATAATTTACTGTACACAAATTTCCAGAAACCCTCAGAAAATGGGCAGCGGCTATATTCATGGATAGAGAATGCTGTAAAACTTACGACTTGCCTCCACCACACGAAGGTGGAAAACCTTACAGGGTAAGTTAGAAGAATAATCATCATGACTATCATTCAATGGACGTAATTCTAACGACGAAAAACCACTAACTACTTACTCGTAATTTTGAGACAACGCCAAACAAATAAACACTCGCGATCATCAGATAAATTCAAACTTCGATTACCTTGATAAAATAAATAATAACATTAAAAACAAGTGTTTAAGTAACCGTAAAATTGTAAACTTCGTCAGTTCATTATTGAACGTCGATGTTCAAGTTCAAATTGAACGACAATCTAACCTAACCTTACCCACCGCTAGTTTAGTTTATAATCAGACGCGTTGTTTTTTAAACTGGCACACCTTACAATATTACGGTGACATAAATAAAGACACTTTGTATTTATAATTAATTTTGGTTACCGCACAGCTCAAACCAGGTGACATAGTCTACAACGTCGTGAACTCTGTCCACTTGGACGCTAAGTATTGGCCTGAACCTGACGTCTTTAATCCTGAAAGATTCTCGGAGGAAAACAAACACAACATCAAACCTTTCACTTTTATGCCGTTCGGAATGGGCCCTAGAGCTTGTATTGGTAAGTAGCAGCTTGGAATTGCAATTACTGCAGTCCTTTTCTCACCCTTTACCTGAAATTAACATCGCTCTTGCTCTTTTAAACAATGTATAAAACAAAACAGGTTATAAATTATTTTCCATTATTTAAGCCCGATAATATTAGCTACACATTGACAATATACTAAAAGCATATTCCAAAAAAGGGAAATTTAGAAATACCTTTTTGGATTTGCGTTTTTGACGAAATGGAAAAAGTTTTGTTTGACCGCAGAGGATTTACTTTCGTACCATTTTATTCACTTGAACTCTGATTTTATATTGAGAATGTATAAAAAGGTGGATTGCTTATGTTCGGTTTGTAACCTAAAAACGGAAATATTTAAGCAAGGACCGAACTGCTACAAATAAAATGATAATTTGGCACCTCCTTTATAGTTATTCCCCATCTTTTCTGTTAGCAACTCCTAATATCAATTAGAATTAGTAGAATTCTTCAAATATCTGTAGTAGGAACTTAATGTAGGTAATAAAACTTTCTAATTAAATGTGTAGTCACACGAGGTTCAATGTTTTGACCAGTATTATTCTTAAATTTTTCAACAGGTGTAAGATTCGCTTTGATGGAACTGAAAGTACTTCTGTTTAACTTAGTATTAAACTACAAGATCGTGAAATGCAAGAAAACCCTGGATCCAATAAAACTGTTACCTTTGGACTTCAACATTAAAGCTAACGGCGGAACTTGGGTCAGATTGGAAGCCCGAACATAGTTATTATTAAATAACTCACCAGAATAACAAAAGGAAATTAAAATTAAGGTATCCCTCAGATTTGAAACATAAAAGATTTCTTAATCTTTCTGGTCAACAATATTATTGATGATATTTATTAATATAATTAATGAATTATTGACTACCAATATTAATTGACTAGCAATTAAACTCATTACCAATTTGGTGTTTTATAAGTTTTCAATAAATTTTTAGCATAATGGTTTCAATGTGCAATATTTATTATTAGTGATGTTTTTTTGTGTATACTGTAAAATGTATGTCAATTATTAAACTTTTTGATACAATATCGTCTGAATTCCTTATTTCGCATGTAAGCTTATAATGTTTAAACTGCGTGTCAATTTATTATAATGCTTAAAAAGCTACAGATACCTACTTTATAAAATTTTAGTTTTCACTGATAATGTATTTTGAAATTAGCATCAAAATTTCAAAACTCCATTTTTAATATTTGTTATGTTTGAAAGTATTGAACTACAAACTTTTATTAGAAAGAGAATAATAATAAATAAACCAAGTTAATTTGCAATTTTTTTTACTACAGTGGCTCACAATTGTCTCGAAGCTATGATAATAATATGATAAAATATAAGGCTGTATATATACTATAAACTACCTTCAGAGGCCTATTTGCAAAAATAAAACATGCGTAACTCCAAGAACTTGGAAACAATCGATAACACGATATGAAAAGTAAACGTAAGTGGTGGAACACTAAACTAAAATAATTTGCCTACTTCAGTAACACTTGTAATTTTAAAATCGCTAATTATAATACTACAAAAGTGCATAAAATACCTCCCTGGGTTATTTCTTTTTGGGAATACATTAAAAAGTACCGTGTTGAAGACCTGGCTGTAATAGATAAAGCTTTTCCTTAAGAAAAGTATGTATATTCCATAATATATAAGTAATTTAATTTCAATGAGATTAAATATCCTCTGATTACAAATTTCAAAGGTGGTTAAGGTAGACATGTATTAAATGTGAAATGTTCATGGGTTTTACTTAATAATGAAACACACTGTTCTAAAATTACAGCGCTGGCAATCAATGCAAAGCCTTCAAAATTCACTTATTACATTAATTAACAAGTATACTTAAACCAGGGTATTATAATTTAATATGATATTAAACGGAGAGTATTTTCAGCTTCAAAGGTGTTAGATTTCATCCATTATTTGAATTTCTGTGGATTATCGTAACTTGTTTGGTTTTGAAGGAGCGGGAGTGTTTTGATTTTATAAATAACAATTTTGAGTATAAGCAAATCGAATATAGGAGCGTAAAGTAAAGGTTTTATTATCTAATATATATAATATATATTCTTATGGGGAGGGGGAGCTACTGCCTGAGATACGGGTCCACTCAGTTTAGGCAGTAGTTTTGTACTGCCTACTTACTATAGTTGTCAGGGTCTTAAGTTATAGCAGTGTAGCATGTAAGATTAGATATTTTATTACCTACTTCATTTATATCTAGTTTAATTTTTGCATGCATGTAATGGAATTATACGTACCTAAATTGTAGTGTTGGTTGTACAAAATAAATAAATAAAAATATTTCAATAGGTCTACACCTATAAAATTGCCGTACTGCAGTACTGGCCAATACAAATCAAAAAAAATTTTTTTTGGCTAAGAATTCTAATTTCAAATTAATTTTGTTTTAAAAACATTGTTTTTTTTTCCAAAAGTAGTCATTTGTTTATTGATTAGTGTTACATTCTCATCGCATTTATTTCAATCTTTTTCGTCATCATGGATACGTTAAAAATTCGAGTAATTATGAAATATAAGATAAGATAAATTTATTTTTTGGAACAAAATGGATTCTGTTTTATAATCGCAAACGCTCAGCAAGTTGGTTGGATCCTGGTTCAACACCTAAACAATGCCTTAAACGAAAACTTACCCCTAGAAAAGTGATGGTCGCTGTTTGGTGGTCTAGCGCCGGTGTGATTCATCACAGATTCTTACCAAACGGGGTGAGCATTACTGCAGATGTGCATTGAGAAGAACTGAACACAATGATGGAGAAGCTGGCACATCTCCAACCAACATTGGTCAATCGCTCGTCTCAGCTGCTCATGCACGACAACGCGCGACCTCATACTGCACAGCAGACGGTCTCCAAGTTGCAAGAACTGGGGTTGGAAGCTCTCCGTCATCCGCCCTACTCACCAGACCTTGCGCCTACAGACTACTACTTTTTCCAGAATTTGGATAACATCTTGGCGGGAAAAAAATTCAATACCCTAGAGGTAGTACAAAATGCCTTTGAAGAATTTGTTGCCTCCCGTCCAGCTGATTTCTTTAAGAAGGGCATCAATAAACTGCCACTGCGTTGGCAAAGATGCATTGTTTGCATGGGCGATTACTTCGATTAATACAAATAAAAAATACATGAAAAAAATTCGTTTAATTTTTTTTTGCAAAACGGCAATTTCATAGTTAAAGGCCTATATAAAAATCAATTTCTGTTCGATATTTTTGCTATAACTCGAGAACGGTTAGGCTGATTTAGCTGAATTTGGTTTTGAAATGTTTGTCGTAGTCCAGAGAAGGTTTAAACAGTGAGAAAAAATGTAAAAATTGTGAGCAAGATAGCAAAAACAACAATTTAATTTTCCCATAAAAACTGTTGTATATCAAAATGTTTAATCGATTAGAGAGTATTAAAATGTCGTTAGGATAGGCGATACGTAGTAGTTACAACGGGTCATATAGTTATGTAATATTATTAATACACCCTTTAATCCCTTTATCGTGAGTTATTCCAGACACAATTGAAATCAATTGTTATCTCGGCACCCGAGTGCCTCCTGGGGGTTGAGGGATTAATTGTGTACGAAATTATCACATATCTTACGATTTGACGTTAATTTACAAGTTTACTCGTATGGTCTAATGTAATTTTTGGTACACATTATCAAGAATTAATTACAAGCTTCACAAGTACCTATATTCCTATACTTTCACTATAATCTTAAAAAGTGTATCGACTATCGTCGTAAGTAACAATAGTATTAGCAGCTCAATATACAAAACCAAATCCAGAGTTTAAGTTTCATAATTAATATACTAATTTATAACATTTGCTAGGCAATAAAAGCAAAAAAAATTCTGATTTTTAAAGCAAAGCCATTTCTTAAATTTTATTAAATTATTTTTTAAATGGTTTCTGTTGTACCTATATTAAACTAACTTTCGCAGTAACTTTGATATTAAAATCCTTACAGAATAGTAAGATACATCCTTAACAGTTTTTAATCCTGTTGAGTGTCATATTTTTTAGGTTCACAGTTTCTATGATGAGTTTTAATGATGACAGATGCATAATAATGACATAGTAATTTTATGGACAACAACAAGTGAAAATAGACAATGAAGTGATAGTCAACCCAACACGCTAAGATCTAGAAAAAACAATACTTAATTTAGTAGTGGTTGCGACGAAAAGCAATCTAGTTGTGATGCTAGAAGGCGGGGCCTCAGACAGATCTGTTCAAAGCCATCAAATTAGGAACAAAAGAAGCCCAACACATAGTAAGAGCCAGTGAAAATTATCTACACATTTTCAAAAAGCATTTTTATTTAACGGTGAAGATGAGTTTTTTCATACATTGAAAATAATATTATTGAATGAAGGGTAGAGGTAAAGGCGATAGTGTACTACCGCCTCTATTTTAAAAAAATATACCTAGTAACTGAAACAGAACTATTACTAGTAATAATGTAAGTGTTTTTCTACATTTTCTCGGGTCTGAGTGTTTGTGGTACTTTCGTTGTTTCTGATTTCCAAAATACGAGTGCTTTAAATAGTTATTCAAATTGGGATCAGAACAATGTATGTCATTCATTTATTTTAAATTGGCACCCCAGCGGTTCTCAACGTAACAACTTTATATCTACATAGTTTTATTGCTACCCATTCATCATTTAATTTGGGCGGAGAGTCAAAAGGTGACCGTATATTGCTAGCTATTTAACCAATTGAGACAATAAAGAGACAACGTCCCTTATTACATGTTACGTCGTAAACTCATGATTCTAGTTTCCTTACTGCCGTTAAGTATGATTTAGTATAACCCGCGTCTGCAGTGACGTTTTATTGAGTTGAACATTAAAAACTTGGTGAAACAGTACCATAAAATAAACATACGCGTTTATCAGCACAGTATGCGGAAACATAGGGGTTACGATTTTGCTAGCGGTCGTCCAAAACAAACAGGCGGCGAAACGCGAGTTGTGACTAACAACTATGTGTTTGAAATCCTGATTGTATGTCACTTTCCTTTTCTTTTAGTTATATTATAATAGCAGGGTTGGATTGTATTTTTATCAACATTAAGTTTAACCAACTATTATGAGCAGGTTAGTGGCGCTGTAGGTTTCTAACTCACGTACGAGGAAGTGTTGCGTATCCTTCAAACTAAAAGGACTTTTCAAAGATTTTTTACTGTGCTTCTGCCTTACCTAGTAGTATGAGTAGTAAATCTTTTAAAATATTAATAAATGATGAATCAGTTACTACAGTTCTAATTTTATTCAAGCCCTTGAGAATTTTTGACCAGTTTGAATTTTCTATATACCGGCTTTAAGCCTGCTCTGTTAATAATAGTAAGCTGCTGGATGAATCCGTGTAAAGTTAGTTTTACCAAAATTTACGGCACCACTCCACAACTCTGTATGATACTTCGACGGCAACGTATCTTCACCCCGCCAACAACGTGTCCATGCTTTAGATTAATTTTAAGTGAACAAAAAATTTTTTTTTTATTTGATATTTTAGCAACTTGATTGCACTTATAATATCAGTATATAAACTTGAAAAATTTTGTCTCAGGCGGGACTCGAACCCGCATCTCCTCGCATGCCGGGCGGACGCTGGCTCACAGCGTAAGAATATGCTTGAAAAATTCGCGCCGTGTCACAGTATCTCAGTGGCCTAATGGGATGGCACCCGCCCAGCATGCGAGGAGATGCGGGTTCGAGTCCCGCCTGAGACAAAAAAAATATCAAGTTTATATACTGAACAAAAAATTATCGAGGCTCTTGCCTGCAATGTTCCCATTTCAACACTTAGTTAACTGCTGAATTTTTGAAACGGCCCTAACTACTTTGTGCTAGTCCTCGCGTCAAATTCATTGTCTAATAGGTACCTCTCACATTCAGAAAAAAAAATATAAAACTTGGTCTAAAATATCTCATTAATGAGGGTAATAAATATCATACGAGTATACCAATGAAATTGATGGTAATGAACAGACTTGTTTGTTACATTGTAACCATGTTTAAGCTTAAATTAACTAGACTTGGGACAAAACACTGTTAAGAGCATACTTTTTATCACTTTGAAACGCACCGATAATCAACACAATTCGTGCCCGTATTTACCCATAAATTGCGTACATTTGGCAGGCGCTTCGTGTTTTTAGAGCGGGCACATTTTAACCCACAAGCAGTTTAGGGTTTTGACTGCTCCAGTGCGCAGTTATTTGCGCATTAAATAAAAATGAGTATCCGATATAGAGGCGTTGTGTTTCCAGCGCTTGGCGCTCTATTATGTGTTGAGTAAGCAGAAGTCAATAGTAGCTGTACTCGTGAACTCATTTTGTAATATAGAAAATCTTATATATAAAATTCTCGTGTCTCAATGTTAGTTACCTTACTCCTCCGAAACGGCTTTACTGATTTTTACCAAATTTTATATGCATATTCAGTAGGTCTGAGAATCGGCTACTATCTATTTTTCATACCCCTAAGTGATAAGAGTTGTTCACCCTTAACATTCTTTTTAAATTTTTTGACAAAATGTTTTTTTTTATTTTTCTATAATGTGGCATTAAAAAATACATACAACCCTAAACTTTGACCCTTTTATCACCAACCCCTATTTTTTAATAGCCATTTTAGTAATTTAATCATTTTTATGGCAAAACAACGTTTGCCGGGTCAGCTAGTATTATATAATAATGTCGCGGTCATGCTAGAAGGTTCGAGATATTGCTAGAGGAATGTACATAACTACCTAAGTTCGGCCACAAAATAATAACAAGACCTTAGTGCAAGCGACATTGAACTTTAAGTTTACAGATTAAGGCACAAAATGGCATAACCTACTAGAGTTGTTTACGTTTAACGTCCTTGTAATTTATTCTAGAAAACGAACATTCTAGTATGTACGACCGGCGTCGATGTTGAGATATATAAATAACAGTACTTGAGACGCTGAGTCAGTTCATTCTGAGCTTTCGGTGCGATACCTGCGAAAAGTGATCTAGTGCGAAGTAACGACGACTTTAGCGATACCAACGGATCTAAGGACTACTCTACGGATTGGCTAATAGTGTTTTGGAACCAACGACCTCAGCGACCTACCGGACTACGATTCTTGTGATTTGGCTTGTGTGATAGTGTTTGCGACCTGTTCATCGCCTAATAAATTCTTCTGATAAGTCAACGGTGTTTTATCCAAATCCCGAACTCCACGTTCGTAACAATAATATGGATAATACGGAAAAATATTTGTACAGTAGGCAAACTTTAAATTGTACGGTAGGCCTCCTGAATGCGGTAAAACTATCCATATCGGTAAAAAGAAAAGCAGAAGCATTATTAGTAATCAAAATAATCACGATTAAAAAAGTACCGGCCTGTAATCATCCCACTGCAAGTCAAAGGTATATTCACCACCAAATGCGAGATCACAAACCCGAGCAATGTTCGAAAATTCGAAATCTTGTTGCCTAGCCCGGGAATCGAACCCACGACCCCGAGATCTTGCCCCGGCACTTAAACCACAAGACCAACGAGGTGTTTTAAGCGTTTAAAACAACAATTATAATTATTGCTCCATAACTTTCATTTGTGTTTAGAATTTGGTGTAACATAAATTCCAAAGGCTTTTAAAACTGTCCAAGGCTCCACACATTACTCTAACGTTTTGAACAACTTGAACTTGTGCACTACAGTGGCTCTAAAATTAGCTACGCTGAAACACATACCAAATAAATCAAGTAGCACACTTCTAAATCGAGTTGAATCAACAAGTTATTAATAAAAAGTTACAAACATCATTTATAGAGTAAATAATGGAAAATAAACTTCCGGTTTGAACTCGCGTTTTTTAAGGTTTAACATTTCAATTCAAGGACTTAGTATTTTCAATTTACGGTAGCAATTTATTTGCTTCAAGAACAGTTTTAAAAACATCAAAAAGATGTTTCATATTAACCGATTGTAAAATATTTGTAAAAATATTACCTTCATATGTTGTTGGTACTAACCGTAACTCCATTGATTGAACCATGGCCGAAACTCCGCCGGCTTGAAGTGAAAAAGCTTTAAATAAATTTGTCAACACATCAAATTAAAGCCAGTCGTCAATCGCAAGTTTTTTTGCACGTAATTTTATTTCCTAGACACAGTAGCATTTTAATAGGGGTTAAAGTATGAAATTGCCGATTTGTACTGAAAATCAAAATTTATATAATCAGAATAGTTACGATTATTATCTATACATTGCTGCCATCTAATAGGATGGTCATTTATGCCTTTGTGATAGAACTCTGAGGATCTAGACTGCACAAACTGTGTGAAAGCATTTTGTACTGCCTCCTGGGAAGAAAACTTCTTGTCACGTAGATAATTGTCCAAATCACGAAAAAAATGGTAGTCCGTTGGAGCAAGGTCTGGCGAATACGGAGGATGTCGAATGGTTTCTAATTGCAGTTCCTGAAAGGTCAAAACGGTTTCTCGTGCTGTATGAGGTCTCTCGTTGTCATGGAGCAATAATGATGAAGATCTGTTTTACTGCTAGTTTTGCCAACATTGTTCGGAGTTTTGGATTGACCAGATCGGAGAAAACTATAGTGAATAATACCATGCTGAGACCATCAAACAGTTACAATTACCTTTTTATTGGTAAGTTTTGCTTTAGGACACTGTTGTGGCGTTTGACCTGGGGTCAGCCATTGCATTTTTCTTTTACGGTTATCATAAAGAATCCATTTTTCATCACATGTCACAATTCGATTTAATATTCCTTCATTTCTGTACCGATTCAACAAGGCAACACAAGTTTCAAGACGCGTTTCTTTCTGCACATCAGTCAAATCATGAGGCACCCATTTTTCGTATTTTTTTATTTTATTAATTTGACGTAAATGAGTCAATATTGTGGGTTAGGTTACGTTAAACCATGCGGCCAATTCCTGGGTAGTTTGACTAGGATCGACTTCCACCATCTCTCTTAATTCATCGTTAATCACCTGTGTGGGCGGTCTTCCTCGTGGCTCGTTCTTCAAGTCGAAGTTTCCATCATGAAAGCGTTTAAACCAAAATCGCACGGTGCGTTCATTAGCAGATCCCTCTCCAAACGCAACATTGATATTGCGGGCTGTTTCTGCCGCGTTACTTCCGCGTCGGAACTCGTATTCAAAAATCACTCGAATTTTCGCAGTATCCATCTTTCTTGTCTAAGTTAAATAACAAAAACAATTGAAAGTCGATATTCAAATGTTTCACATTTTTTAAAAGAAGAACATCATAGAAACCACGTGAAAAAAGTTTCATTCGAAAACCTCAAACCATGAAGATTCTATGTCAATTCAAAGAACCTATTACAATAAAACGGCAAAATAATATAATTTCATATTTTAACCCTAATATTTCCTTAAAATGTTTTCTGATCTATCTCCAAAATAGTTTTTAATTTTTTTTAGCTGCATAAATTTAAACTTGGAATATTTGAAGTGTCAGTTTTGTATCAGGCAGGGCCTATGCAATGCCCGGAATATCTTTTTTCTATTATTTCTCTATCTATTTTCTCTCTCTTATCTTGGTTGTTCTATCTAAACTGTGGACGTAGTTAGCAGCAATCCAATGTAGCAGCGCGCCAGCGGCCACAGACTATAAATTCACATTGTCAACGGTTTTGGCGAACAATCTGTTAGAGGTTTGGATTTTTGGTCGGATATTTAGTGATATATTGAACCGTAAAGTATTTGGGCAGCGCGGGCGATATGCTGTGCAATTGGCTATATTTTGCGATTAGGGGATAATGGGATAAACGATGAACGTTATTCGACTCCACTCTATGAATGTTTGTGGTATCAGCATAGTTTTAGCCACTCTAGCGACAGTGTTATTCATGTTGAACTAAACATTTGCGGACGGTGCGACATAAAGAATAATTATCAAAAAAAAATATGTCATCAGATCATCAGTCATATTATCGTCATCATTATCATCAATTCAAATTCAATTCAGTTCAAATAATTTATTGTATTTCATAATGTTACAAAGGTGTTACAAGTAATTAAATATAGTCCATTATAGACACCGTTCGGGCACAGCAATATAAATGTTAGTAGACAGAGAGGATGAGGATGATTATATATACTTGTTATTACAATTATTCTTTACTATTACATCTACACACTAATTTAAAATTTAAAAGTTTAATTTTCATATGCTAACTTATAATATTAAAAGTACATCATTCACATATAAGTTCATTGCTGGACTCGTTAAAAAGAAGGTTTTGTCCACTGTTGGATACAAATCTCTTCAAAAGGAAGATTCTGACATAATTGCCCTTCTAACGAGTTGGTGATCGCATTTAGACCAATGGTGAAGAGAAAACGCTGCTACCCGTCTTCTTCTGGGAGTACTTTAGTGATCTCTTACGACACCCAAGTAAGGAATAAATAAGGACTTTTTTGTGTGCCGGCACCACACCACACGACACGACACTCATATTATTATTATCCAAAAAATACGCGTCAAAAACATTAACCTCCATCCCCAACAGACACGCAAAATATTTTTTTTGTAATAATTATAATTTTAAGTATATTCAGTCGTCTGCATACTGCATCGCTACTTTGTTTGTTCGTAAACTTATTGCAATCTCGAGTAACTCTTCGCCAATTACGTAGTTCCTTTTGCAAAAACCTTTACCTACCCCAACACAAATGATATTGGGCAACTTTTCAGAAATCTTATTCCGAGACTGCCATAACCGAATTATTATCTTTAACTCCGTATATTTGGCGTATATTGGCTTTAGATCGGACCGAAATGGTTCTTAGACGCAGTTGAACGGTTATTTGTGCATTTTATGATGCATTCGCTTTAGTCTTCAGGGTCTATTATGATCTTTGATAGAAACTGAATTTCCTTACTAAGAGTTTGGCTTCATTCCAGCCAGCAGCAGCCTGCAGTACGCTGAAACGTTTTTGGTGGGCCTCAACTGTATGCAGAAGACCTTGAGCAACTTTCCAGGACTTTTTGGTCAGTGATGAAGGCACTCAACCTTCTTTATCTTCAAATTATTTGATTATCCTTCAAGGATTTTTTTTTTATCTTGCTCTTGACTACATACTTACTTAACTCTACGGTTAAGAAGAAGCCTAAGATGGAGCGAGCTTACCCAGACGTACTGGTTCTCCCACACACCAGCGGAACACAGAAGAACTGTTTAGCGCTGGACTCCGGCAGGAGGTAGCATCCAGGCAGCCTCTTACGAAGCCTAACACCAGCTCTGTCAGCCCTGATCATTGGTTATAAAACCAAAGATGCCGTTGCCCAGGGTGGACCACTTGGAGGTAGATCCCACCTAGATAAGGATGATCTGGTTTAAAGAGTTTCCCAAAACTACAAGCTACTGATCTGATTTTTTTGACGACTTCATTATTTTACTACAGAAGCCGAGAGCCACCGACTTAACGCGAACTTTGAAACACGGCTATTACCCAGGGTTAGAGTGTGATGACCAGACTTCTGAATAGTGTATTAATTCAAACCGCCTTATAATTTTATAATACTCTGCAGTACCTTGCAGACGTAAAGCAACTCATATACTTCATTTTATCATTTACTAGCTGAACTGAGTTCGTACGCGTAGATCGCAAACTGAGAAAAAACATTTTTAGCTTTTTTTGGCGTATTAAGCCTATATGCTATTCGAGTATACGATTCCTGTTTTTCAAACTGAATCCAGATTCTAGATGTTTGAGTCTCAAAAATATTTCCTGATAACAAAACTTTTAATGCTCGGTTGTTAAAATAGGACAATCGTACTTTTCGCAATGCAATTAAAGGCGCTGATAAGGATAACATAATATATTGCATTAAAAAAAAGACATGTGGCACTCGGAGACTGCCGCGGTAAAGCTATTGCATAGCATTTTTTATCAACTTATGCAATTATAAAACTAAAAAGTATCACCGCTGTGCCGGTCGGAGTGGGGGGTGTTAGGTTATTTTCTGGATTCGCTCTCCACGCTCAAGGCCCGCGATAGAAGCTATGCAATAGTTGAATTTTATAATTTTATGTATTTTCTAATTTTGAGTTTTGTAACATAATTTTTCTGTTATTTTGGCAGATATGGTTACCATAGGCAACCATACTGTCAAAATCCTTATTTTCTTTTAAATTACTTTAAATTTCGGAAATTCAAAATTGTTCGATCGTGCCTCGCCCCGAGTATTAGGTTAGGTTATTTTCGTTACGAAATTTCTGGATTCGGTCTCCACGCTCAAGGCCCGCGATAGAAGCTATGCAATAGCTTAATAAAAAACAACGAGATTACCATAATTCGTATTGCAGCGACGATGAAGTCGTCTTCACAGTGGGTAATACGTCCCGTGTTATGGGTTTAAAGTTTGAATGAGAAAGAATTTCCGCAGAGCGTATGTCATTTATTATAAGAATTTTATGGCCGGGTTTCGTTTTATGGTAAAGTCTACCTGGATGGCAATAAAATACAGGGTGGGTAGGAATTTAATCAATAGTAAAATTTAATATTAATCTTTACCAAGAGCCGACTTAAAGTATGATATTTGTGTTGCATTATGTAACAAATAGTAAAAAAAAACTTTATTTGATATTTTAGCAACTTAATTGCACTTATAATATCAGTATATAAACTTGAAAAATTTTGTCTCAGGCGGGACTCGAACCCGCATCTCCTCGCATTTGCGATAGTAAAAAAAAAGTAAAGTAACAGCCTATGATCATCCCACTGCAGGGAAAAAGGTAGAAAATTCCTTCATCATTGAATTCAAGTTACCGCAGCAGTGATGGGTGCTGGTATAATCACCACACTTGCCAAAGGATCGCTGATCACAAACCCGAGCAATGTTCGAAAATTCGAAACTTTTTTTTGCCCGACCCGGGGATCGAACCTGGGACCCCGAAATCTTGGCTCGGTGTTCAAACCACAACGGTGAACAATAGGCGGATATCTTATTACTTATTACATATAAAAACGGGACTGAAATCGATGGAAATTATCTAACTGGTAATACTAAAAATTCCATATTAGAGTTTCCGGTAGCGTTAGGTAGGTAGGTAAAGCGGCCGTGTTTACAAAACGATTGTTATCAATCGTTTTTATCACCTACAAATCACACAGTTTTCTTTATGTGTATTTGTTTGCAGTTTAAATAACCATTCTTAATTAAAAAGGTATAATAACCGGCCAAGTGCGTTCAAGGGTTCCGTACCAAGAAGGCAAAAAAAACGGGTTTGTTGTATGGGAGCTTTTAGTATTTTTTGTTGTTAAGGCAACAGAAATACACAATTTGGGAAAATTTAAAAAAGAAGCTATTGCGGCTCTTGAGATACAGCCTGGTGACTGAGCGACGGACAGACGGACAGACGGACAGACAGCGAAGTCTTAGTAATAGGGTCCCGTTTTTACCCTTTGGGTACGGAACCCTAAAAAAGGAACAACCCATTTCGCTCACTGTGAACACGGGTCTCTCACCTTTTTATGGAGAGGGGTTAAGGCCTTAGTTCCACCACGCTGGCCTAGTGCGGGTTGGTGGACGGCAAGGGCGGCAAGGATTCTATATTATCGGTTCATTATTATAGTAATCTGGCTACTTTAACTGACCTCCTCTAACGTGACTTAATCTTACGACAAAGGGGACCAATTTGTAGAAGATCGCCTCTTAAACTGACCCGACCGGGAATCGAACCCAAGAACCTTGCGTGGTAGTCGTACCAACGCCAACTGGCTCGTCCGGCGTTTTGTGTTGTATTTAAATTTAAAATGCTTACCAAACCATTTCCCAGTCACACCACAAATCTCGTGTCCTCGTTTAAAAACGCTGATTTTGTAGTAATGAGAACTAATTAGTGAATTAATGACCACGCTTGTTAATTTGAAACATTTATTAAGGGGTTGCACTCATTATTTACTGTGAATAAGAGACTAAAATTAATGTACAGCTCTAAACTACAAACTACAGACTAAAAATCAGCCAAAACTTTATAAAATAATATCTATATTTTTTGCTCAAAATCGAAGGAAGGTCGAAAAGTAGCTGTCGGAATTCTTCGAGGGCTTCGTCATCTGTTTTGAATCTTCGCCCAGAAACCTTTTTAGGGTACCTTACCAAAAAAAAACCGTAAGAACGGGACCCTATTACTAAGGCTTCGTTGTCTGTCCGTCTGTAAGTCTGTCTTTCACCAGGCTGTATCTCAAGAGCCGCAATTTAAAAGTTTTACGTATTCCTGTTGCCGCAATAATAACAAATTCTAAAAACAAAATAAAATTAATATCTTAGCTGGGCTCCCATACAAAAGGCGCCAATTTTTGCCAATTTTTGCTCGATATCAATAAATGGTAACAGGTAGGCACTACATTAACTAAATTTATACCTACATAAATTTAGTTGTATACCTACGTCTGCCTGTCTTTACCGGCTAAAAGGCGATCCCTTGTGAGATGAGGACAGGGGTGATAGATAGATACCGGTGAAAAAGATAGAGAGAGATGAGTTTTCTCAGCGCAAAGAAAGAAACAACAACAGTGCAGTATAATGGAATTTAGCTTTAAAAAAATGTTGCTTTTATAAAAAAATAACTTTAAGAATATTTCGGTGCCCTTCAAATAAACCAAATCTTATTTTTAGGTAATTGTTAGTTATATTTTTAAAGTTATTTGAAAGAACGATAATCTTTGGAATCTTTTTTCTAGCGAGAACACATGTTTTTGCTTTTGCATTGCGTTTATTGATATGAAATCTCTACAACAAAATGGAATAAATTGACATTTTAACTCCTCGATTGTGGGTTATTTAATCCAGACACAATTGAAATTAATTGTAATCGCGACCGCCGGCGCGGGGGTCTTATAAGCCTGTAGGAGTTAGTTAAAAGAAAAGATACAATCGTCGGAAAAAACAGATAAAATTGTTTAAAAACCAGGACCTTTTTTGGGGTGGTGGAATCTACCTCCTAGTGGTCCACCCTGGGCAACGGCATCTTTGGTTTTCTAATCAATGATGACGGCTAACAGATCCCTCTGCGGTGGTAGGCTTCGTAAGAGGCCACCTGGATGCTACCACCCTCCTGCCGGAGTCCAGCGCCAAACAGTTTTTCTGTGTCCCGCTGGTGTGTGGGAGAACCAGTGCCTCTGGGTAAACTCGCTCTATCTTAGGCTTCTTCTTAACCGTACAGTTAAGTATGTAGTCAAGAGCAAACCCATTATTTATAAAAAAATTGACCAAAATCATAATAATTCTGAACCTTTTCGACGTAGCCCCTTAAGTGCGCTGTCAGAAAGCAGATTTACTTGTAACAACTTAGTGTCAGCTCAATGTGTGTAGAGCTTAACACGCAAAACCGCAGCACTGCAATATTATTAATGTTGAATTGCAAAATAACCTGACGATTAAGCTGCTTAATCTAGCTTTATGGCAGGTTACGGGTTAATATAGGATTAAACGTTAGTTTAGCTCAACTTGTCTTGTTACGTATAATATTAATCTATTAAATTTTCATACTTTCTTTAAATTTAACGAATGTAAAATAATTCGAAATTGGAAATGGATTTGAAATCGAGTCCAGTGTTAGGAGTAAACCATGCCAAAAAAACAGATAAGATTGACATAGATATAAGAACAGCAAATAAAAACAATAGTCCATTTGTTTAGTATTGTTTATTGGCTAAAGCAATAATAAAAATCATTTAATAATATTTTCCAGAAATGCCACACAGAGTCATCAAACTTAGCCATTACTAGAGTTAATTGATACGGGGTTAATACCATGTAGCATGTACCTTAGTTTTAATGAGTTTCCGATATTTTAGAACTGCTGCAAGCATCATGCTCACGGAAAAACCCCGTATCAATTTACTCTAGTGATAGTGTCCATGGAAGTTTAAATCAGTAAACTTAGCTTCTTCTATATATAATACTAGCTGTTGCCCGCGACTTCGCACGCGTCAGTTTCTGTTATTATGACATATTGTCACATACATACTTTACATTACCATGGAAAGTCTACATATTATAATTAGGTTAACTTTGAAATTTAATTGGGATATATGAACTAAAGTGCCAAAACAAAATTAAGATGACAGTTATATTTTACAGTATTGTTATTGATTTCAAAGATAACACAAAGCAACACTGATTTAGTGCCTACTAAGAGGTAAGAATAATTAAATCAGTTTCTACTTTCGAACTTGACGAAGGTACCCTCGGCGGCTCTGATGAGGAACCCTTTGCGGATCAAGCGAGGAGGGTCCATCGTTTTCTCGCACTTGACGATCTTGAAATTGAGGATGAGGAAGTACATCAGCACTTTGAGTTCGAGCAGAGCAAATCGGGAAGCTGGAAATTAAGTCATATTATACCTCGGTTATTTATCACGAGGGTTTTATTAGATTAGGACTAATTTAAAAGTAGTATCGTGTAGATCAGGCACGTCAAAAGCGGCAAGTCATAGCAAAATACATATTAATAGACAGGTCTTTGTCCGGTTTACCTCGTACGGGTGGAAATTTAGTTATGAACTATTTCATGAGAACTGTACTATTCCTGTATGTAGTCTATCCCTTAGGTTATTCTGACGTGATTGAGTTACAAACATCCATTGAAACTTTATCACTTATAATATTAGTTAAATTTATAGGATGACAACAGTTTGTACTATTTATTCTAGGAAGATTTATAACTCGAATATTGCTTGATGAATATTCCTAACTCTATACCTATTACAAATTCACATATTAATAATAACATTCAAGTAGTTAAATAAGTTTTAGAATTCCAAAGTATCTCAAATTGTGTCATTTAGTTTTGTTGTTTTACTCTGCTAATTTATTAACTTACCAATGCAAGCCCTCGGCCCTATACCGAAAGGCATGTATGTGAACGGTGCTATGTCTTCCAAGAACCTTTCGGGGATAAAGGCTTCTGGATCGGGGTAGTACTTAGGGTCTAAGTGGATCGCATTCACCATGTTGTAAACGACGTCGCCTGGGTTCAACTGGAAATTGAAGTTAATTTAGTTACACGGACAATATTGCAGTATAGTTCTGATAAAATACGTACATGTGGCGTTAACAATTTTACTTAAAATTAAAGACACACGCCCAATTGTTCGAGTGATTGGAGTACCTACCGGTCTAAAATCTCGGGGCCCAGGCTTTAATTCCTGGGTAATACAACAAGAGTTTAGAATTTCCGATCATTGCTCGGGTTAATGATTTGACGATTTGACGACCTCCGTGGCGGAGTGGCGTACACACCGGTTTTCAAGGTGTCGCCTGCTCCGAGGTCCCGGGTTCGATACCCGGACGGGATTTTTTTGGGTCTGGGTGTTTGTGGTAATTTCGTTGTTTCTGGTTTCCAAAATACGAGTGGTTTAAATAGTAATTCAAATTGGGATTACAACAATGTATGTGGTTTTGTCCACATTTATTTTAAAAACATTTTCTTTTTAAGCTATTGTATAGCTTCTATCGCGGGCCTTGAGCGTGGAGACCGAATCCAGAAATTCCGTAACGAAATTAACCTAACACTCCGACCGGCACAGCGGTGATA
Organism: Anania crocealis; assembly: GCA_949315895.1. NCBI lineage: Eukaryota > Metazoa > Arthropoda > Insecta > Lepidoptera > Crambidae > Anania > Anania crocealis. Next base: position 2,430,427 of record OX438858.1, on the reverse strand, counting down.
CTTTTTTTTTTTTTTTCATCTATCAATGAATAGCAGAACTTTTAATGACTTTTTGAAATATCACGCTTATCTCTTTGGTTCAGCAACCCGCCTTTAGGTGGCATTTGCTGTATCGGCATAAGTTGATAAAAAATGCTATGAAATAGCTTTACCGCGGCAGTCTCCGAGTGCCACATGTCTTTTTTTTTCTTTTTTAAATGATCACCAACCTGTATTTGGCAAGCTTGGTTATCACATTATGTTGAAGGGAAGAAAAACGATTAAGGACTTACCCGATATGGTTTTCCACCTTCCCTGGGCGGTGGAAGATCGAAAGTTTTCACGCATTTCCTATCCATAACAATAGCAGCACTCCATTTTCTCAATGTCTCTGCAAGATTATCAAAATGACAGGTTTTTTTTCGTTTTAGCCCGAAACTGATACTAATAGATAGCGTTTGAATCGAAAAGTATCGATCTTAGTGGGCGTAGTTTGACGAAAATAATAATGATAAGGACTTATGCCAGTCTCTTGAAACAGAATAGGGCTAGCAGACTACAAGAACTGGTTGACTGTCACTTCTTTAACCAATTAAAAAGAATTGCTTCATGTCATTATAAGCAAAATAAGTTCATACTCTCCCGCGCTCCATTGCAAAGTCACTGTTTTTTCTGTTCAAGATATTTTCAACAAACATTTCAACTGCCTCAAATGAAATATGATATCAGTCGGTCTACAACCCAAAGACGGTTTGTTAAAATCCAAGAAAATGACAGAAAATGTTACTTTTAAAAAGTACTTTGGATATTTAATACTCTTACCATTCAAAACACAATCCAAATACTTCAATTCTAATAAATTTTCAAAGGTCAATTTCTTCGTTTGTGCGAAAGCCTGAATTTCGTTGTAAAGTTTTTCTTGAATTGTTTGGTTTAAGGCAAGTTCATGAGTGCACATAACCAGGGTTGAAGCTGTAGTCTCGAAGCCAGCGGTAAAGAAAATGAATACTTGGCCCACCAGATCATCCAGAGTCCATTCTAAAGACAAAAGTATCTGATATTCAAACATTTGATTTTACTGACGAATGACATGACGATTTTCAGTAGTTGCTTTTTCGGCGTCTGCTCAAAGTTAACAACTTATTTCATGTTTTCAAATTCCAACTGATGAAAAGTGTTTTTGTTTCATTGGGATTTTTTCAACTCTTACGGCTAGGAGGTACTCTCTTATTTAGTATCTACAGTCGGGAATACCGGGATTAAAAATTTTTCACAATAAATCGTCGAAATGGATTGACTCCTTATAAAAGGTTGTATTGGCGTATGAGCATATGTTCCCAACTTACGTGATTAAAAATCATGACATCATAGTCTGTTAGTCGACAAATAAAATAAAATGAATTCATACTTGCAATATCATAATTTAGATATTCAGGTGTCAGGTGTAAGAATAGAAACTAATACGAACTAACTTTTAACTTCATTTTGAGGTTTGAAGACTTCTTCCACAGTTGCAAAGCCAACGTTCTGATCTTCAGGAACATCTGATTGTTTCAGTGTACCTGAAAATAGAAGTGTTGTTATCATTCACCACTTATAATCCACTTTACACTTGTGCCTTTTTTTTAAGGGAAATGGGTTGTTCTCCATGTACGTGGGTAACACGGAAAATGTTTAGAACTGGCCAGTTAGAAACATTGCTAATGAAAACTTCTATTGAATTTCAATTTTAGAACTCTTTGGTAACCTAATGTAGTATATTGCATTCATTTGTCATTTGTTTTTGTGAATTGGCGGCAAATCTAAAACTCTTGTTACACGTGAAAATGAACCTAACGAGAAAATTTTCAGTCAATGATTATTATGACTTTCGTTGTGGGCTTCCTTAACAAAAAAGCTGATGATGGGCTGCGATTAACATTACTTAATGAAGCCCCATCTCGTGCCACTATTTACAATTGGTTTAACGAGTTTAAGCGTTTCTACGCTTAAACTCGTTCATTGACCAATGCTTCTTAGTGATCAGTATCTGTCACTAATGTTAAGCAACGCTGGGAGTGGTCACCAGTTGGATGGGTGACATTTGGTAGCATCATACCATGAGCACTTCCGTGCTTCGGAGGGCACGTTAAGTCGTCGGTCCCGGCTATTGTCACAAGATAACATTCGTTAAGCCCTGTTGGAGGCCTTCGGGCGGTTTGAGATACGTCCAACGGCGGGGTGATGTTACCACAGTGTCGCCCTCGCCGTCCACCAACCCGCACTAGGCCAGCGTGGTGGAACAAAGGCCTTAACCCCTCCCCATAAAAAGAAGGGAGAACCGTGCTCAGCAGTGGGCGAAATGGGTTGTTTTTAAGCGTGGACAATCTCAATGATGATCCGCGTGAGGGACGTCCTTTAACAGCGACTACTGAAGATAACATCAGTGCTGTGCGACGCATGATAGAGGAAGATAAGAGAGTGAACTATCAGCAGATACGGGCAAGCCTAGGCATTGGCATGAGTCAAGTTTAAAAATATTACACGAACATTTAGGCGTCAGGAAGCTTTGTACCAGATGGATTTCCCATACTTTAACCGACGACCAGAAACACCTTCGCATGGACTGGTGTCGCCCAATGTTAGATAAGTTCAACGGCGGTGACTCAAATGCTGTATTTGACATCGTCAAAGATGATGAAAGCTGAATATATTGCTACGAACCCGAAACCAAAAGACAATCAGCTCAGTGGGTGTTTCCTTTCGAGGATCGGCCAACTAAGGTAAAAAAAGGAAGAAGTCAAGGAAAAAAGTCATTTCCTGACAGATGTGCTAGAAGATGGAAGGACAGTTACTGCAGACTGGTATGTCAATCGCTGTTTGCCTGTTGTCTTGGAAAAAATTCGACAGCAGCGCCCTCGAAGCAGGATCCTCCTTCACTACGACAATGCTTCAGCGCACTCCGCAAAACGGACTGTTGAATATTTGACTATGGCAGGTGTCGAGATAATGAGTCTGCGACTTATTATTCGCATACGAGCCCTGAAGAGGCGGTGAAAGCGTACGAAAATGCTATAGAAGAGACCCCTAAGGAAGAATGGGCCCAGGCTTTTCTCAGTGGTCCCATCGAATGCGACGATGTGTAGAGAGGAACGGAGATTACTTCGAAAAACAATAAAATTATTATCAACTTTCTAGATTAAGCCGTTTTTCATTTTCTAAACATTTTCAGTGTTACCTAGGTATAAGCCAGCTTAACTGAACATTTTTTGACAGTGTATTTTGATAAAAAAAATTGTAGATTATGGGAAAATATTATGGACTTCATTTACCTTTGGATGCTTCCATCAACAACTGTATCATGTCTGGTCTTTCGATTTTGTTCTTTTCTCTGTCCTCCATAGTTTTTGATACAATGTGTTTGAAAAAATTTGCTATCTCATCTGGGAACAGCTTCATTCCCATTTTCTAAAATAAATTCGATAATAACAATTACCACTCCAGTAAAGTTCACTTTGATACACACAATAAGCAAGAATGCAATAATGAAGCTCTATCCACACTTCCTTACTTACAATCTATCTCTTGTACCATGCTTTGTGTATATAAAGATTCTGATTCTGATTCTGATTCTTCCTAGGGCCATTTTGCAGATATGAAACAGATTTCACTAATTGACTAGTTTTATCAATCTTATATATACGGTGCATTTTATACCCTCTGTAAAACGAAACCCACGTTATTTGACCATTATGTGTAACATCATGGCAGTGTTATTTAATTTATCAATAAAAATATTTTTTGAAAATTATTAAAATATATTAATTAAGACTTTTAATTTTGTAACACGCTGTGACGCGCACAAATGTATTATTTTCTGCAGCGGGTTCCCGAATGAATAAACCTTACACAGCTACATACGTGCGCGTCACAGCGTGTTTCAAAATAAATAGCTGGTTAAACCAATATAATTTTGTAAAAAAAATATTTTGATAAAAAATTGAAAAAAAACTGCCAAATGTTATACATAATGGTTTAATAACTTGGCCTTCGTTTTACATGTGGTTGAAAATGCACCGTGTATAGAGTCATATGCATAAAATATTTTATTTTAAAACAATTTTCCGCGTATTCGATTCGTCTGTAAGGGTAATGTTGTGCATACGCAGCACTAATGCACGAACGGCACGAAGGCATGAGTGACGGGGCACGATCACCAGTCGATCGCCGGGCACTAAGACGAGCACGAATGGGTTAAATTATTTATTGTAAACGTGGTATTGAAGTATAAAATCAGTTTCTAGTTTGAACTATTTTATTTAATAGTCCCGTAGTCAGGTTCCCCTACACGTCTATTATATTCACAAATCATATATTAATACCTTTAATTGCATATGGATGGGGTGACGTGTGATGCCGTCACCAAAACAGAATAGAACCCAACACTCTCTGCCAATGGGTTTTGTCAAAGAGTACTGCCAAAAGACGACGGGCAGATGCGTTTTCTTTTCACTCAGATCAAACAGCGATCGCAAACCAGCTTGCCAAGTGTGACGTTAAAGGCTCAATCTCCTTTTGAGGAGGCCTTTGTCCAGTAGACTAATACGGGCTAATAATAATGATGATGATGATTATAATGATTTCTATATTAACCCGTTCGCGATCAAACCAGGGATCACAATGCTGGTGACCACATGAAAGCCGGTGTCTATAACACTAGAGCACAAATATCGTCAATAGAGATATAAAAAACTCTGTACCTTAACCAAAGCAGGGCAACTGACATGAAGAAGCATAAAGATCTTCTGTCTCAAGTTAAACTGGAAGAGACTCTGTCCGATTTTGTAGAATTGGTTATCTTTGTCCACGAAAGAGTTCACTTTAAGACCGTAGCCGGCTGCTGCAATAACGTCATTCGCGTAGCGTCGCATCAGCTCGTCGACATCTATAATCTCACCCTGGTTCTCTAAAAAATAACTTTTTACAATCTGGGAAAGATGGTTCACAACTGGATTAAAACTGATGTACCTACTGAAAATAAGAAGTCTTAAAACATGTGGTTCGATGCATGGACCGTCAAAGACCACGATGCGTGCAATTGGATCAAAAATCGGGAAGTTACAATACTATTTATATTTAGAGAATTGATTCAGTTGCAGTAAATCTCGTTGAGTATTAAGTTTTAGGTGCTAAAATGCAAAATTGTGTAAATAATTTTAAAATACCTGTTAAGAATTTCACAACATTCTGGCTGACATCAATCATGGAAGGCATCATGAGTCTCATCTTGGATCCAGTGAACGCTGGGCTCAAAGTCGTTCGCATGTCCCGCCAAGTGTTACCTGTTAATAGAAACTATTTTGAATGCATGATGATTGATGATAGAAGGCGATTTTTGTTTGAGACATACTTAGAATAGGTTTGTTATTTCAAGCTTACAGTCAATTCAGTATAAGAAAGTCCTATTTTTTTAATGTAGAACTGTATTTTTTCTTTTAATTATTTTTGCCTCAACGAAATTTTTTGCAACAAACAAGCATCAACGTCACACAAAACATGTTTTGTATGAGGAGTGGGCAGGCCACTTGTATAGAATGCATCTCGATAGATGGGCCCAAATCGTCACACGATAGGTGCTTACAATCAGCTATTGCCGAAGAGGTAGACCCAGGAAGAGATGATGCGATATTTGGTTAGACACGCACGTAATCAGAAATCATTGGCGATGAACAGAGACCGGTAGAGCATTTAGGGTGAGACCTTTACCTAGCAGTAGTGGTATGGTATAGTAAAAAAATGTGATGTAAACATAGAAGTCATAAGATTTTAAAATATGTTTTATCTATTTTATTTGTTGTCTGCATGTTGGGTATTATATATTGTGATGAACATTAGCCCGTAATATTCATCACAATACTTATATGGGTGTTATCAACAACTGATAGTATGTGTTATTCACAGTATCGTCATTACTATGCGTAACAGATATAAATAGCAATAACATAAACGAATACAAAGCATGTAAAGTTGTGCCATTCGATATAAATAATTTGTTTTCATAAAATGGATTGGTAAAAAAAATGACGTACTCACAATTTGAGTTAGTTATTGATTGATTTTTATCGTTTACTAGCGAACCCCGTGAACTTTGTATCGCCTCAGAGTAGTGTTTGATTTTGTATCTGTTTTTGTGTGTGTTGTTTATTGTTTTTTGTTTTTAGTGTTTGATCTCTTAATCTTTGTTTGTTTGTTGAGGAGTGAATGTGTGGTTTATTTTAGTTAGCCTCAGATTTTATTTTTACGTATGGCATTCTCTTTGCTTGACCGCTTATAAGTGATTGCAATTGTAGGTATATGTTTTCTTCACACGGTTATTTTCACTTTGTTTTAATATTCCTCGTTGTGAAACTCTGTAATTGGCTAAACGCTAGAATAAGATATAACATTATGAATGATTTTCACAAAAATGCTGTTGAGTTTCCAAATAAAGAGAAAAAAAAATGGCGTAGTTGGAAAAAAAAATCAAGAAAAACATTTTCTTTTTTTAACGTTAACGTTCCAATGTTTTTAATATTTATTATCCTATTCCTGACAAAGACAAATTCAAAAACATAAAAATCATAAAAATCTGTCTAGTCTTTCTCGTTTTATACAGGATGAAATTTGAACCACCTTCCAAATTTTAATACAACAATATACGAAACAAAAAACAAATGACGTATTTTAGAAAATGTCCACCAAAATCGAAAATTTTTGATACGGCCCCCTCACAACACTTTTATTACGTGATTCGCATCTCATTCATTAAGATACTATTCATAAGTTGTTAATTTTCCTTTTATACTTTCACAGTCTTAGGACCATAAAAATTTAAATTTATGTTGCAAGAAATATTTTTGGGTGAAAATTTGATCTAAATTTTTTACTTCATAGATGGGCTCTTATAGGATACTTAACGTCAGCAAACATTTTGGAAGATGATGAAAAAGTCATAATAAGAGGACAAGGTTTAGAACAGACTAGGATTGAAAGAAAGAAAGAATTATTTATTTGACACACATTTGATAAATAATAAAACAGAAACATTACAAATGAAAAAAAAATGTTGTCAAAAGTTGAATGTTTTTGTCAAATGATGTGATGTCAAATGTATGAAAATGACATAAGCTGACGATCGTTCGATCGTTTGTTAATGTCATTTTCATACATTTGTTATCTATTCGTCTAGCGTAAACGATTAGAAAGCCACGTGTCTACGGGCACTGTTCCTAGTCTGCTTGCTAAACTTTATCACTAGCCTGTATCAGTCTACTATTGGCCACAAGCCTAGTCGCCCGGTTGGAAGGTTGTTGGTTCAAGACAGTTGAAACATTTTTATTTGAGGAAATGTATCACCAATTTACACCAGCGATTTATTTGCTTAAAAACAGTTTCAAAATTTTGATAAAGCAGTTTTGGAACCAAGTTCCTTATCGCGTGTTGCGAAAGGGGGCTGGACGAAAAAAAATTGTGACAACACTTTTTGACCGACGCTTGTTGACCGACACTTTTTGCTATAGTTGTAAGCCGTGCGGCGAGAGAGAGAGTAGAGGGAGAGAGAGAGAGATTAAAAATAAATTTAAAATAAAATAAATTACAATTCCTTCACCAAAAATGAACATCGTTCCATCCGGGTGTCCCTTGATTCCTCTCAAGTTTTTGTCTTCGTAAAATATTTCCCATGAATATTAGAAGTGCTTAACCAAAAACATTGGTGAAATACCGCTGACTTACAGTGTAAAGGCTCGAATAAATTCGTAGATACAAATAATGTGTTAGTTTGTTAGTAGTTAATTAGCTCAATTGCTCAGCAATAGAGAATGCATGTCATTTGCGGAGCCTACGACAATGGCTGTTGATTGATTGACATAAACAAAACAATTTAACTTCACTGTAATCAACATAAATTTAACAATATTTTTTATATTTTTGGCATCCTATGTTCTGTCGTTTAACCTACTATGAATTCGGTTACACATAGTTCCTGCTGCGGGAAAAACACGCCCTGATTCAACGCTTGTAGGGGGAATGCACTAAGGACGCTTGGTAGCGACCACCAAGTATCGTCCTCGTGAACCACTATTGTCGAATAACGCCACCGCCACTCGCAATAAACTTGGAATCCGCTCCCTGGGAATCCCCGCTCACGACCCCCAGGAGCGACACGATTACTCGCGCGGTAATGTAGCCCCCTAATTACAATTTCTTATTATCCAGAACATCCGGATTCCATTTTGGAAATCGAGTGTTTTTTTTTATAATTAATTGGCTTGCTCTTGACTACATACTTAACTCTACGGTTAAGAAGAAGCCTAAGATAGAGCGAGCTTACCTAGAAAGTGGCACTGGTTCTACCACACACCAGCGGAACACAGAAAAACTGTTTGGCGCCGGACTCCGGCAGGAAGGTGGTAGCATCCAGGCGACCTCTTACGAAGCCTACCACTGCAGAGGGATCTGTTAGCCGTCATCATTGAATTGGTTAGAAAATCAAAGATGCCGTTGCCCAGGGTGGACCACTAGGAGGTAGATCCCACCACCCCAAAAACACAACTCGTAGTCGTGGTGGTGTATCGATGGCAACGTATTTATAAGCCGTTGAAAACAAAAGAGTTTTTGGATTAATCGTTTCTTTCGTTCGTTTAATCGTATTCTAGATCTTAGAAAATATACAATTATAAGAAAAAGGGTTGGATCTTCAATCATTATTATCCTTTAGCGTAGTGTTTAATGTTAATAATCGATTTAAAATCCTTTGTTGATCGGTATTTCAAAGCTGGCCTTATAATTATAAAAACGTTTGGTCAAAGAGAAAAGCTGGCCAAGAAGGAAATGAATATCTGTCTCAGGTAAAGATTATGTTTTATTAAAGCATCTTTTACCAGTCATGCTGAACATGCTTTTCCCAAACACATCATCGGTAACAGGGATGAAGTCCTTATGATCCATGAAGGAGTCAAAATTCTTGACAGTTATATTTTTGATTATCTCCGGGTCTCTTATTATGATTATTGGTTTTGATCCTTCGATGAACCCTACGTACCTGAAACAAATAATATTTTAATTAACACACATTTTTTAACAGAGCGTAGACGTAAAATCCGGCTAGTGCGCGGCTCTTGAGATACAGCCCGGTGACAGGCAGACGGACAGACGGAAAGACGGATAGACGGACAGACAGTGAAGTCTTAGTAATAGGGTCCCGTTTTTAACCTTTGGGTACGGAACCCTAAAAATAGAATAGAATAGAATAGAATAGATTTATTTCATATAAAAATACAGACATTTGTACACCAGTTATAACATACATCTACTTATTAACCTTAACGTTCGGTAGCTTATCCTGAATATAATAAAATAGCTTCCAGTAGACATAAATTACCTTAGTTCAGTACTAGTTACATTAATAACTCATTGGCGGTATACAAATAAAGAATTCTTTACCTCCCGTATAAGTCAAGACTGTGTTACGGCAAGGTAAGATTCTCGCTCGACAATAAACAACTTTAAATAAAAAGGCTTACGGCCCACAGCTTAACTACTATTGCCATGTTTCGATACACAATGGATGTCGATAGATAACGAGCCAGTAACAAGTTTTAGTAAACACATAGTATAAGCAAAAAATATAGACAACGCATTTCGTACGACATTTTACATGTTTATTTTAAAAATTATATTTTTAAATTTGTTTTTATAGTGTATCTATCATAAGTAGGTATCTTAATGTATCTTAATTAAATTAACAACGTTTATTTAAAATAAAGGTTATAGGTAATACTAGGCAATAATATTCAGCAAATCTGATTCACAATACACCGACTTGATAAACTATGATAAATGGATTTTTAACTAACGATAAATGGCAATATCTAAAAGTTTACATTAAAACAAAATTTATTCATCCCTTATCGTAAACGATGTTAATACTATATTACACAGTAAACTTCTGCTTCCTTTTGTAGAAAACCACATCTTTCTTCCTATATATGCCTGGGATAAATGGAAACACAAACAATCTCAACTTATTTGATATATAAGATACATATACATAAATAGTATAGTAATAATTACATTAAGATGATATACATATAATAATACTTCAGCACTTAAGAATATATTATTTTTATAGCACCTTACACAGTTTCTTAAGGTTGCTATTTATTTAATTATCTGTAGTAGCTTTTCAGTTTCTTCATAGTCTAGAGTACTCAGGAACCCCTCCAGTGCTTTTCTACAATTAAATCTTGTAAGATCCTTTAGCGGTTTTACTTTACTAATACGGTTATAAAGAAAAGGGGCTAAGAAATAAGAGAAACAGTGAGCAAAAGCCGTTCTACATGCAGGAACTTCGTAAACTTGATGTTTTCTTCTGGCTGATATTTTTGTTATACTTTTACACAAATGTTGTCTCATAACAATAGTTTTAATAAAAAGTTGTCGTACATTTAGAACTTCGAATTCCTCATAGAGTTTAGTCGTGGGATATCTAAACCGCTTAAAATTTATAATCCTTAGAATAGATCGTTGCGCTCTTTCCATATTTATAAGAGTGCCTTTCCTAGCTCCACCCCAAACAGAGATACCATATGTAAGCACTGATTGACACAAGGTTACATAAACAGTTTTGCTTGTTTTTGGATCTTTTAAGTTTCTTATTTTTTTGAAAATGGGTATTAGTTTGCGAATGCGTGTTCTTACTTTACTAACGTGCTCTTTCCAGTTAAGATGTCGGTCTATTCCTATGCCAAGGTATTTAACACTGTTGGCTGCAGTGAGAGTAAAGCAATCGCAGTGGTTGGTATCACGACAAAAAGAGGAATGTGCTTTTATAACAAAATCTGACGGTGGCTGTAAGTTCTGTTTGATACTAAATGTTATGTATTTTGTTTTATTTACATTTAGGGTGAGTAAGTTGTAATCGAGCCATTTTGTTAACTTTTGAAGACCTTCTTCTGCAGACATTTTTACATTGGCCCAAGTTGTGTGATTGAATAAGAGCACTGTATCGTCTGCAAAAGCTATTAATTTTGAGTTTGGAAGGTCAATATTACAAAGACTGTTTAGATAAATTAAAAACAGTGTAGGACCAAGAACGGATCCTTGCGGCACGCCAAATTTAACTCTTGCCTTGGAACTTACAATATCGCCGATTTTGACAGTTTGAAATCTATTCATTAGATAATCCTTTAAGAGATCAAGCGGTACACCCCGCACACCAATAGACTCGAGTTTGCGTATAAGAAGGGGAATCGAGACAGTATCAAACGCCTTTGCCAAATCGAGGAATATTCCCACACATTTTTTCTTAGAGTCAAGATTATCCACCACATCACAAACCAAACTTTCCATTGCATCCATAGTTGACATATTCTGTGTAAAACCAAATTGATGTTTTGAAATAATATTGTATTTATCTAAGTATTTTTTTAATCTAATGTTAATTATTTTTTCTAGTATTTTTGCCATAGTTGGTAACAGAGAGATTGGGCGATAATTACTTATACTGTCTCTTTCCCCCGACTTAAAGACTGGAATAACAATTGAATTCTTCAGCATTTGGAAATTTACCAGAGGCCAAGCACAAATTAAAAACATGGGCTAGAGGTTTTACAAGAAAGCTAATATATTTTTTAACAAATATAGAAGAAATTCCATCCCAACCTGTAGAATTAGTATTTTTTAACGTCATAGCAATATTATTAATTTCCGTCTCATCGGTGTCTAACATCACAAATGAGTTCATACAAACGTTTTCTCCGACAATTTGTTTAGCAAGATCGTTTTCTGTAAGTTTTAACCTTTGTAAAATCCCATTCGATAATTCAGAACCAATGGAGACGAAGAATTCATTTACATAATTTACCGATTCCTGAGGGGTAGACCTAATTTTTAGAAGTTCTAAAGGCAGTCGGGATTTATTAGATATATTTAGATTACATACACGCTTGATAACGTTCCAGGTTTGTTTGATGTCATTTTTCCCAGCATTTAGATCGAGTTTATCGTGTTCGTTTTTCAATTTATGTAGTATATTAGTACAATGATTTCTGTATCTTTTGTACGTAGTCTCTAGGTCTTTATCATTAGGATTTTTTAAATGTCTTTTTCGTAACGTATCTCGGAATCTCATACAACGCAACAGGCCGGGAGTAATCCATGGTCGGAAGATTTGTTGTCTATTAGGTACAGCAAAACTATTTGTGCTTTCCTTAATAATGTTTGATATAATATCTATCAGTTTCTCCGTTGCTATATTGGGGTCCTGTATATATGTTACTTCGCACCAATCAACTTCTAACATTAAATTACTTGCTTTATCATAATTCAGTTTATGGACAATTTTATTTCCTCTGTTTATATTATGTTTTTGCGCCAAAGGTATGCTAAAATAAACACTACCATGATCAGTCACAGTTGGCTTACATACTACTGTTAAGATTCTGGCATTAGATTTTACGAAACAATGATCAAGGCAATTATTTAAACGAGTAGGAAATAAATGACTAGGAATAAGGCAATGGTCAGCAAGTAGATCCAGGTATTCATCAGATTTCGAGTCATTAGTATTGTTTTTAATGTCAATATTAATATCACCAGTTAGATATATATTAGGTATATGTTTTAGGTCCGATAAAATTTCATTTAATGAACAAAGAAAGTCATCAATAATCATAAAGGAAGGTGACCTGTATAAGCAAATAAAAGCATGGCTTTTGTCTAATTTAAGTACTAAACAGTCCGCATCAGAAATAGTAGGTTCGTAGACTACGACATTATTCAAACTATTTCTAATAAAGATAACCACACCGCTATTTTGGTTAATATGATTAAGGGTATGGAAAGTATCATACTGATCTAGTGTAGGTATAAGTTCCGAATTTTTTAACCAACATTCAGTTAGAATGATAATGTCATAATTCAAATTGCTCCTGGATAAGAAAACAATAAAGTCATCAAAATTTTTTTGAATGCTCCGTATGTTTTGAACTACAACTCTAATACAAGGTTCATTGCCAAGACTGCATTGAGAGTATGCCTCTGGATTCTCAACCAAATATGAGTCACCAGCGTTGACATTGCTGTCAACCTCGGTAACCATTTCAATCAGACCACTATCCATTGTAGTCAATCCACATTGTAAAGTTATACAATAAGAGAGGTTGAGGGTGAAAGTTCCCGAGTTTAGTAAAGATAACTACGAACATATAGATAATAAGGTGCTGTTTATTACTATCGGACATGAAAAGACTACAGTTGTGAGGTATTAGATCGTTATGAACAGGACGAAACATTAATAAACATAATTTTATATTAGTACATAAATACATGTCAAAGTTAAGATTGTTTTTATCCCTTCCTGCAATATAGGTTACCCTAAAGTAAACTATTTTTAAATTTAAAAAGCAACAGAAGTTGAGAAAGTAAAGTATTATTACTGTTAATTTAAAATATCTCAAAATGTACCTTAAGTTTCTATCTTTTTGGACAAATAGTCACTGTGCAGACAAACGTTGAATTTGACTCAGAGTATTAATCGTAACTGCCGGTTGTCCCTCTTCCTTACGTATCAATACATTTCCTCGTGATACCCAGCAAAACTTATATATCCCATTTCTCACGAGTTCTCGAGCAGCCGCCAAGATTTTTCTAGACAGGGGTGTTAGGGATTCAGATATGTAAACTTTTCCATTTTCACCTCCTATCTGAAGAGTATCAGTAAATAATGGGTTTTCTTTATTGTATTTCTTAGCAGCTTTTAAAAATGCTTCCTTAATTTTGGTATCCTTGCATTCGATGATGATTGGACCATTTTTTTTCCCTCTTCTGTAAACATTAGTGGAACCGTCTAAAGGCTGAATGCTTAAGATTTCTTGTACTTTTTTTACAATATCCTGAACATCCTCATTTTCAGTTCTAGGGATATTACGGATTTCCACTGTGTTTTTTATTATATGTTTTTGTAGTCCATTTAGTTGAAATTCCAAGTTTTCTATACGGTTTGTGGTTTCTTCATGTATATTTTCGAGTGTTTCTACTTTTTTAGAAAGTTCTCTGTAATTACTAGCATTCAACTCCAGCAGCTTAATGATCTGAGCATTCGATTCTAGGATCTTGTTATTTTGGGATTTTATCTCTGCTATTTCTGTATTCAATAATTCCTTAAAAGAGCGCGTAAGTTTGTCTTCAAATTCGGTAAAGTGTTCCTGTTCAGGATTTTTACGTTTTCGTATATTGATATTTCGGATAATTTCTTGATCCTGGGAGTCCACAGAAAGATCCGGCTGAGAAGAAAACTTTACAGAGTGCCCTGCTGATACTGGTGAGCGTTGCATTTTATCTGGTACTGCCGCGTATACTACAATAACTCAAGTGCACTCGCCCAGATAAAGACGTAAGCGAATATTTAGTAATTAGGAAATTAATGCCTTATAGCATCGGAAACACGGTTTTAATTTGATCTTCTCAAGTTCTTTATAATACTCGGACACGACCCACTAAAATGCAGGTAAAGTGTGTCTAATGAGCGACAGCACGCCAAAGCCACGCTGACAGTGCTTTCTTATTGACAGCCCGAGAACAGACCTAATTCTTTTTATCTATATATATAAAAATGAATCCCTATTTCCCTTGTTCATCGCATCACGCGTGAACGGCTGGACCGATTTCGCCAATTATTTTTTTGTTTTGTTTGTTATCGTCAGGAGAATGTTCTTATGAAAGAAAAAAATAAGAAAATTTCGCGTAAAATTAGAAAACTTAAGAAAACTTAATCACCATACTAAATTATTTGCAATGTAACCTTATCGCTTTTGACAATTTAAACTTTTTTAATGTACGGCGTTTGAAATAACATTGACAAAATGCGTGCTGCAAATATCGTCACATAATCGGGGTAAAAAAACTGAATTTTGCACATGGCCAGTAATGTCGCCTGTTACCGTGTCGGAATACCAACAAAGCTATTTATATACCCACCAGAATAAAAACAAAGGATGTTGTGTATCATGAAGCATAATAATAATAAACTATTGGTAAGATAAGTTTTATTTTACTATTTCGTTATAAATATTTATAGTTAAAGACAGGACAACGTCTGTCGGGTCCGCTAGTTTTTTTATAATTCCTTGTAAGTATCGGCGTATAAGTACTTACAAGGGTATTTGAAAAATGTATGTAATTTTGTCCATACGAGTATTTATTAACAAGAACGTGATTTTTTTAAGCTAGCCTGTACATTAAGATCGTGCACAGTCTTTGTTAGTCTAAATCAATGAATTCTTTGGTCTAAATATAGTGCGAGTCCCCGCATTTGGCAAGGTTGTCTGATTCTAAGCAATTGACGACCAGGGGCTCCCCACCTCCCTATTCATAAGTGATTTAGTACCAGTCTTTAAAATAGAATTATGAATTCGCCGAGACAGTCAGAAATACTTTTGAAAATGTATGAAACACGAAAAAATACGTGGACTGCGTGTAATTAAGAGTTTTGAAATGCGACTTGCGATTTTTACGAGAATTAAAATGAGTACTTAAACAAAACAGATAGAAACAGATAAAAAATCATTGAGATGAGATATTTCGACTTGAAAAGTACGTAGCTTCTTATTATAGAGATCTAAAAAACATTTGGTGTTCATGATGCCTCTCAACACATAATGTTCGAAAGCAATTCCTTAAATTTTCTTAAAGGTAGGTGAATCCGGCTCAGTATATTGTCTATGAAGGAAATAGTGCTTGCTACCTCAAGTTTGGATGAGCGCACCCCAGCTAAGGTTTTAAGGCACAGCAGCCAAGAAGAAGAATAAACAGATAATAATTGAAAAATGGTGTCCCGGGAGTAAGTTGGCAATGTATCGCCTGAGAATAAAATTTTCAAGTTTCAATTCTAATAATAATATAATAATTGCAATTAAATTACTAAAAATATAATTAAGAGAAACTTTTTAATGGGCAATTAAAGTAATTTCCCGGGAATTCCAGCACTATAAAATCTAAACATTTTTTTACTCATCTTAAGCTTTTTAGACAATGGTATTTTTAAATTTAGTAACACTTAAGTGATTTCTTGAATTGAAAGATTAGATTTAGCATTTTAATAATATTTTTCCCGACATTTCGAAACTTTACAGTATTCGTGGTCAAGCCAATTTAGGTGTTATTTATTCATCAATCACAAGATAGATTTGGTACGTCATACTATCAAAACTTTTACGACCATTTGGATCAGCGGTAGTTAACGCTGCTTCTGAGCCATGGGTCGCGGGTTCGATCCCCGCACAGTACAAATATTTGTGTGCATGAACATGTCTGTTTGTACTGGTCTGGGTGTTTTCTATGTATTATAAGTATGTATTTACAAAAAAAAAAGTATATAAGTAAGATTATCGGTTGTCTAGTACCCCATACGACAGGGTACTTAATACTACCTTAATTTGGGACTAGATGGCTCTGTGTGGCCCAGTGAGGCATGTGAGACATGTCAATAAAATCCTCAAATATGCCATCTTCCAAAAATGAGTATGAGAGTGTATAGTCTGTTGTGCAGGTAGCACCACGTCATTGTTTTAGCATAGGGTTATTATCATCCCACTGCAGGGAAAAGACCCCCATCATTGAATTCAAGTTACCATAGCAACGATGGGTACAGACATAATCACCACGCTTGCCAAATGCGGGTTGGTGATCACAAGCCCGAGCAATGTTCGAATACCTATTTGAAACTTTTGCCAGACCTGGGGATCGACCGGGACCCCGAGATCTTGGCCCAGTATTCAAGCCACTAGACCAACAGGGTGTTAGACCAACCGCAGCGACCAACGTCATTGTCTTGTTTATGTTTTTCTCTTACAATAAATGTATCAACCCTCTTTTAAACGTAGGACTCTCTAAAAGTAGGATATTGCCACAATCGCCTGGCTTGCCAGAGATGTAAAGAAGACGCATCTGCCCACATATGGTGGTTGTGGAACGAAGATGCGACCATAAACGCTTTTAAAGCACCTTCCGTAAGGAGTAGAACACCTTAGTCGCTTTTCTCTTATCAAGCGAGGTAAAGCATAGCAAAACAAATAATTACTTACTTTTCTTCAGGAAATTTGTTATACACCTCAACGATCTCTTCGAAAAAATGCTTCTTCTCCATCATACTCCCGTATGAATTCCCGTAAAAGGGATAGCCGGGAATAAACTTCACATCTCTTTCCCGCAAAAAATCGTGCACTTTCTTTTGACACCACAAAAAGTATGCAATTATAAATGTTAATAAAAATATTATTATTTCAATCAACATCGCGTCTGTTCGTATTTACGTTTGTCAGTACACTGAGTTAGCTATGATTTAATTATTAAATTGCTATCAATTGATCCATTTGGCTATTTACGACTTTATAATAATAACAATAAGGTCGGTGGTAGAGTGGTGACATAGGCCCAATTCTGAGTGGATGGTGAATATAGTTCACAAGGTTGGGATGGCAATCATTTATATTCTTATCACGTGCTCTATAGTACACAGCATGTGTTGTGTTCCTATTTAAAATTATATTAAAGGATTATCTTAATGGAAAGTGTTTTTATTCGCTGCAAGAGTTTTAAATGGATAAAATAAATAAATAATAATACTATAATTAAAGAAATAATGTAATATTTCAATGTAACAACAATTATCTAATTATCAATATATTATTATATAGAAAATATAATATTAATGTTAATAATATAATAGTATTTCAGAAATTGCTGAGCCCTTGCAGGGTCATGTTTGGGTCTAAACCTGTAACTAACATCTTGGAAACAACATGATGCAATAAAGAACTTTGAACTTTGAACTTTAACTGTAAACTATTTTAATCCACCTGATTTTATTTTTACACTTAAAACTTTTTAAATTGTCCCTATTGTTAAAGAACAATGGCCCGATCGTACTGGCTGAAAACATAAATTGAAATTATTTATTAATTTAAAAATAACTTCCTTCTAACTCGCCAGGCTTGCCAACCTAAGCGTGGCTATTATGGCAATATCCTTATTTTGGAGAGGCCCGTTTATTAACTGATATAGACTAGTAATGATTATGACAATTGGTTGATTTGTATTTCTCTTATTTTTCATTCACTAAATAATAAACTTTTGAAATAACAAAGAGGTTAAAGGTGCCATTGACTTGTTTGAATCCACCACTACTACCGTCCGCATGTCGGAAATCCCGCGGGATTTGCTTTAATCCCGCGTCTCTCCCTCTAGCTTAGCCCCGCTGCGGGATTATCCGGGATCGGGGTTTTTTTACCGCGAATATTGCTTTAGCCCCAATTTCAGGCGCTGACAAAGTGACAGCGTATTATAATTTCAAATTACTCTGACAGCTTTATTAACGCCTTTGATTCTGTTTTTTGAACGGACGATGATTTCAATTTATGAGCAGGTGCGCCCGTTTCACTTCTGAGCGTTTAGTGGGAATTAAATTTTACTGATTGTATCCTAACGGCCATTTCCAATAACCTATCTATCTTCAGTTTTGGCATATCGGAGATAGGAAACAGTTTCTATCTCTGTTTTTGCCGTCGAGAGAAACAAAGACAGAAGTTGTTTTCTATCTCCGATATGCCAAAACTGAAGATAGATAGGTTATTGGAAATGGCCGTAAGTTTAGCCGATCACTTTTGGTGAAGCGTGAGATGGCACCAGGTGAATATTTCTGGTTTGCAATAATTTAAGTTTATGTCACATACTAGCTCTGCCTGCAGCAGGTATAAAACCTGTCGATTGGTATTTTAACTGACGAAAAAATGGAGGTTCTTACTTCAAAGCGAATTTATGTACCTATATGTATTTGTGAATTTTTTTTTAATGCGATATATATAGCAGTTAGTTATAAACTTTGCTAGCCATGAATTTTGTTGGTAACTGGTTTTGTTTTATTCGATATGGTCAGAGAAAAAATATATTTTTCTTTTGATTCTCGCTTGCTAAATACTAAAAAACGCCCCGTTGGTCTAGTGGTTTAAATACCGGACTGAGATCTCGGGGTCCCAGGTTCGAATCCCGGGTCGGGCAACAAAAAAGTTTCGAATTTTCGAACATCACTCGGGTTTGTGATCACCAACCCGCATTTGGCAAGCGTGGTGATTATGCCAGTACACCCACCATTGCTGTGGTAACTTGAATTCAATGATGGAGGCCTTTTCCTGCAGTGGGATGATTATAGGCTGTGACTATGAAATACCAAAAACATAATTACGTTCCCCAGGTTTTGCTGTAAAGTTAATAACAGACACTTATGTATCTTCCTATCATACAAAACACTTACATGGAAAAATAAATAAATAAAAAATGTTTGGCATCACCTTAACAATATTTATTCAGAATACCAATATCCTAACAGTAATGTCGCATTACTAATTTGCGCTAGTGTCGATCAGTTTTGAATTTGATGTGACGACCATTTGGATCAGCGGTAGTTAACGCTGCTTCTGAGCCATGGGTCGCGGGTTCGATCCCCGCACAGTACAAATATTTGTGTGCATGAACATGTCTGTTTGTACTGGTCTGGGTGTTTTCTATGTATTATAAGTATGTATTTACAAAAAAAAAAAAAGTATATAAGTAAGTTTATCGGTTGTCTAGTACCCCATACGACAGGGTACTTAATAGTACCTTAATTTGGGACTAGATGGCTCAGTGTGGCATGTCTTAAATATAAATATAAATAAATATAATAGGGAACACCGATCGCGTTCATTGCTGTTGCAGCAGCAGTAAAAGTAACGGACTAATCACCCCGCTCCAGTGCCAAGTCCTCGACCTCCATCATTGAATTCAAGTTATCCTGACGCATTCATAAAAAAGGGTGACTTATTGACACGGTGACAGGCAATATGACGGACCTCAATGTAGAAAGTCTTTTGCGAGTTTAGCCGTTAATCGAACACCGAACCGTGAACTGCAGTGCGATTGCAATTCCTTTAGTGCAAACAGTAAGAATAGTGCATATTAAACTACTCAGACAGAAGCATTCACCCACAAAACCTAACAAACTCCACCATACTTGATGAAAATGACATTTAAGACGTCTAAATCAAATACTATTCTGAGGCGATTCGATGTTCGCTGGGTCCGCTAGTATATTATATTAATAAGTAGAAATACTAGGTAAATTCTCGTAGCTAGTTAGAACTGCACGCTGCACTGTTCTCTTGCCCCCAAAAACGAAACTCAAAACAAACTTGCGGCCAATTAAAAGTTTTTACCAATTAGCGCCTGCCCTGCGCGGGGGCATTGTGCCTGCGCCGTGTCGGAATTCAACGTTGGCGTAGTTACTCGTAGTTCGACGTTTGTGCTCTATGCAATTCTCTTATATACGATTCGTCGCTGCGCTTGTGGCTTCCATCATGAAAGTAACAGCCGTAACATCCTCAGCTTTTTGTTTGAATTCAGAATACCAATATCCTAACAAAAATTTCGCATTACTAATTTGCGCTAGTACTGTGTCTGTCCATCGCTCTGTCACCAGGCTGTATCTCAAGAGCCGCGATAGCTAGACAGTTGAAATTTTCACAAATTATGTATTTCTGTTACCGCAATAACAACAAATACTAAAACCATAATAAAATAAATATTTAAGGGGGGCATCCCATACAACAAACCCGTTTTTTTGGCCTTTTTGGTACGGAACCCTTCGTGCGCGAGTCCGACTCGCACTTGGCCGGTTTTATTAATTATTATTGTCACATATTTCATTCGAAAATTTTACACCTAAGGTTTAGCTTAACACGACTTTTTAAGACCAATTATTAGAATATAAAGCAATTTTCTTGATATAGGCAATAAAAACTGTGATTGAAATACCAATTTTTACTAGGGTAACGTTTCAAATAAATATTATGATTAGAAATATTTCACACTTTTTTTTTACTAACATCCAATGAAAAGCATTTACAGTAAAAACCGTTAGAATAAATATATTACAATATGTATATGCCTTTTATGCCTGCCAGTACTTTTGTTTAAAAAAAAACTTTAAAGTCAATTAAACTGACCAGGTGCTACGACCACGGGTGCATACACCACTGGAGACGTAAGCCACGGTTTCTCTTTACGCAAATCGACACTAGCGCCGCATGGCTACCAACAAAAAGCTGTCAAAATGCCGTGACAACATGGTGACAACAGCGGTCGACGTGATGAGACATCCGTGATCATAACCTCAAGCGCAGCGAAGAATCGTATTTAGGAGAATGCAAGCTTCTTGTTTGGTATTTTCTTTGCGATATTAATTTAGAATACTAATATCCTAACAAAAATTTTAAAAAATTGATTCTTTATCACGCCGTTTACAGCCATGTGACGCTAGGTCAATCAGTTTTGAATAGAGAATACCAATCGCGTTCATTGAATTTCTGTTACAGCCCGGTATGCGAGGAGATGCGGGTTCGAGTCCCGCCTGAGACATAATTTTTCAAGTTTATATACTGATATTTCTGAAATATCATATAAAGTATGTTATGACATTTGCATAATAGAATCGCCCGGCATTTCGCTTTTCGGTGTTCGATTAACGGCCTAACACGCAAACGAGTTTCTAAGTGAGGCTCAGTTATAATAATATGACTTGTCATCGTGTAAATAAGTCTTTTTCTATTTCTTTTATTCTATATTCTGACATGGTGTTTCGGCCACAGCCACTGGTGGTACCACCAGTGATTCCGCCAATGTCACGAACGTCACAAAATATACAGGGTGTAAAAAAACTAAACGCAGACCCTGAAGCTACGCAATCTGAAAAGCAATCCAAAGTCACGTCATTACAAAATATTATAGCTGGGAATTGATTTTTATTTTTGGGACTCAAAAAAATATTATAATTCATAGCGCGCAATGTATTGCAGCCGGAGCGTGGGCCGCTGCGCTGGAGGTGGCTGCTAAGTTCAAAATTCGTCCGCGCTGAGCCGTACATTGCGTAATTAAAAAAGCCCTAATTATAAACGAAATAATAAAAAAAAACACTATGCTTGTAAGGAGAAAAGTTTTTAAGTAACTTTTGGCCACAGTTTTTGTAATAAAATGGAAAACAAAATTGTTACTTTGATCCTCAATATCTTCGGAACCCGATGTTTCCCAGGTATGATCCCATAGAAAAAAAATATCCTAGTGATGAAGACAATACGTGGTTTTTGGATCTGTGTTTGGTTTTTTTACACCCGTCATAAGTTACAGTTTTAAGAGAAGAGCTACTACAACAAAAATAAGAGCAAAAGTAAGGGTGACAACTAAAAAAATTAATATCTATACCTATTTAGGTACCACCGATATCAATAACTCGCACTTTATTTTCTAATGCATCAGATTCATCAGGAGAATCAAAGTGTCAAATTTCATAATTTCCTTGTAACAGTACAGTCTGGTAGAGACCGCCTTATTGTACTAATTTTCTGCTTTCTTTTGTTTTTATCTTGTTTTGTGCAAAAAAAATATTTGAGTGTCAGTAAGTGTTCTTGGTCGTAATTGTATTGCTATGATTTATGAAAAAGCTGTATATTTTTGGACACACAAATCACTATTAGAACTCGGTTCTAAAATAGAAGGCGTTGCTCGAAACCTGGAGAACTAGAATTAAATTAATTAATTACATGTGGACACGATATATCTATACTAATATTATAAAGCTGAAGTGTTTGTTTGTTTGTTTGAACGCGCTAATCTCAGGAAATACTGGTCCGATTTGAAAAATTATTTTTGCTTTGGATAGTCCATTTATCGAGGAAGGCTTTAGGCTATATAACATTACGCTGCGACCAATAGGAGCGAAGCATCAGTGAAAAATGTTGCAAAAATAATAGCGTTCATAATAACAGAAATTGACGCGGACGACGTCGCGAGAAACAGCTAGTCTCACATAAATTGCTCTGATCTAAAGTGAATAACTGTTTAAAGCACTTTTTTGTGGAAACCAGAAACATTGAAGGAACCACAAACCGAAATACCCAAGAAAACATAGTTTTTTTAATGCAATCTCTCGCCTAATTGCCAATCATGGCGCGTCGGCTAAAAGTAGTTCGCCCAATATTTAAGAGAAGACAGCTTATGCTTTTTTTGGCGCTTCGAGCGACAACCATTGAACGACAATACAATGCACCGGTACTACCTACTTGCATAAATTACTTTCTTTTTCCTCTTAAAATTTTGAGACTTTGAATTATATCTCGTAGGTACAATCGAAATAAGGAATACAGGGTGATACTTTCTAAAGCTCCACCCTGCATTACTAAAGCTTTTTACAAGTGCGTATGTTATCTTTCTCGTCCTAAAACACTTCAACCTTTTTACTAGGACGCAAGATCCTCAGAATCTGAGTCCGCCATTACGGTTCGGACAAATCCGTCGTTATAAAATTCTAGGACGATCGTAAACGTCCAGTTTTGGGGGTTTGTATTACGTAAACTAATGCCGACTGTTCGAGAGAAGAGAACCTCGTATTATTCTGTTGAAGAAAATTACCTACTTGTAAATAATTATAAACCTACATCATGATATTGGCATCTACAAAAGGAATTCTTTGCGATAACAATTATGCTTGGTAAAGTCGACTATTGCTGACTTCCTTTGTGTGGTAGCATTCCTTAAGTCGCTTATACAATAATAGGATGATAAGGGTGACGCTGTTTTAGTTAACCGACCACAAAGCATAATTGGCAACAGAATTTAGTTGAAAGAAAGAAAGAAAGAAATAATTATTTATTTGTCACAGTTAATACATGAAAGAAACACAGTTTTTTTTTGCAAAAACTTAACTTAAATAAATGTGTCAAAATTTAGTCATAGCATTAGTCGTGACAGGCGCCGCGACGCTGATTTTCAGCGGGATCCCGACGCCCGCCGCCACAGAACATAATATGTTCTGTGCCCGCCGCGACGCGATAAGGGCCCAGAACCCACTAGGCACGCCGAATCACCCCAAATACCTTTGAACCTCGATAGAAGCCCAAAACCCACCTAGTTGGTTTAAAATGTGTCATATAAATTCTCATGAGTGAACCTGCTACTTTATGCCATCATCATCATCATCATATCAGCCGAACGACGCCCACTGCTGGGCATAGGCCTCCCCCAAGGATCTCCACAACGACCGGTCCTGTGCTGTCCGCATCGTCGGTCCACGTAGAGGGCCTGTCTACGGAACGTCGTCCGGTACGTGGTCGCCATTCGAACTTTATGCCAATTAAAATAAAATAAAAAAGTTTGTGTCTGGTATTAGCCAAGGTATGTCACTTTTCTTAGGGACCAAATGAAGTATATAAGAGTCAATTAGTTTTTGTAATGGCATATACGTTTGAAATGAACCACAGGCTAGTCATTCTAGTACTAGCAACTTATTTAAGTAATTACAACCTAAAACTTACAAAGCTAGGAGGAGGGAACTATGATGTCGCCATGTCTATGTGCTCAGTCGTTATAAACAATCCATAATAACTCCCTTGACACTGTCAAACACGAGTGACGTAATAAAAAGGAATTTTTCAACAAAATAGTTTTGTCTTTTTATCGGCGTTCGTGGTTTGGGTGCGGGATTTAGTTTTGTAAATGTATTATGTATTTTCTTAACACATTTTTTTTAACAGTACGAAAATAAATTCCGTACTTTGCTTGGTCAATTATAATAGTTAAGTGCGAAGTTAAGTGCGATAATAATATTCATCATTATAACCATCCCTCATCTGACATACGCTTGGTAAACTACTAATCGTTAAACTAGCGATCGCTGTTGGGCCAATCCAATAGTGGGGAGAAGACGCTACTTCGCATCTTTTTCTAAACTTTGGAAGGAAAGAGCTGGTGTTTCTATTTTAAACCGACAACCTATGGCGTGTTCATATGCCAATTAGACGTCGTGGTTAGTACGGGGAAACAAAGTATGCCAAATGATTTATTCTGTATGAAGGTTACGCAAATGGATGAGTATGCTTAAGAATATTATGCAGCTTCAAGGCATGCCTCTTGCATTCATGCAACCAATATAGACCACACAATCAGATCTTTTTCAATATCAATCAACTAGTATTATGCATGCGTTGCGCGATGCAGCATTGCAATTACTCATTTCCAATAGATACTAAGTCAATTCAATGTAGTTGAAGTTTGATTCGCATTCGAAGCAAGCGAAGCGATAAGCGCGCCAATAAGCGAGCAGAGCGAAGTGAGCGGTGCGATCGGCAAGTTTTAATTAGCAAAGCCTGAGCCGGCTCTACGGCTTCAATTCGTTACTACTTGATGCAGATAGATTGGCGGCTTCTAAGTTAAAAGGGACGGACACGTCAATATTCTTTTTATTTATGATGGGATTGTTGTTGGCTTTATACTGAACCACATGAATAAATATGACTGAACCCTAGTCTTGATGGAGCGTTCTTATCGAAAAGCGCTCTGGAAATACCGCGCAACGTCGGAACACAGAGAGTGCTGTTTGGCGTCGGACTCCGGCAAGGATGGTAGTCGCAGCCAGGCGGCCCCTTGCGGAGCCTGCCACCGCTGGAGGGATCACTCAGCCGTCACCACCACAGAACATTTTTATGTTCTGTGGTCACCACAGACCGGTACAGAACGTGGAAATGCTGCCCGGGGTGGATCGTTAGGAGGCGGATTCCACCTAATACGTGTAATAATAAGTGTTTTATTTTATTGTGCTTAAATATACCGATGTAAACTTTCATGATCACTTCAATTAGCACTCCTGATAATAGTGTCAATTGATTCTGAGCTGAGAACTCTGTTTTTCCGTGACCATGGAGCTTGCTACAGTGCCGAAATATCGGAAACTTGTAGCAAAGTCCACGGTATAAACCCAAAATCAATTAATTTGTTGTAGGACCGCCACATCTGGAAAGGATAACTTTTCGTTATAATGTTAAAACATCTACTGATAAAACAGTTTTCCTCATAGCATCGATACACGCCCAAAAACAAACACACACACAACATCTAGTTAATTACTAATTATTATTAGTAATAGATAATATTCTATAAAAGAGTAAGTTGTATGTTTAATCTGAACGGTTCAATCCTCGGGTCAGGCAACAAAAAACGTAAAATTTTCGAACATTTCTCGGGTTTCTGATCACCAACCCGCATTTGGCAAGCGTTGTGATTATGCCTGTGCTGTGGTAACTTGAATTTAATGATGAAGCCTTTTTCACTGCGGGGGGATGATCATAAGCCGTAACTTTTACTGTTTTTTTATGTATATTCTTATTCTTACCTAAAGTGGTAGTCTTTTTTTTGTATTCATATGATTACCCATAGGAAGGCACGAGTTCCAAAATATCTAATACGAGTAACATTCGATTTCATCACGATTTTACTATTGTATTTTGAAAATTCAAATCCGACATACGGTTCTTGTAAATTACTATTACAAACATGTTGCTTTATACGTAAAAGCCGTCAATGCATGATAACATTAATGTTTTTTTTTATAGAATTGGGCATTTATACTATTAATAGTTCCAGCGTGTATGTAATGTTGGTATCTGTAATTCACACATTCACGGCTTCAAATTATATTTGTAAGTGATTTTCAGTTCTTGAATCAGCTCTCATCAGTCTCACTAAAACCACTTCAATAAAGACTTACACTTTAGTACCTAAGTCTGTGACTGTCAGTCTTTGTTTCTCATTTACTTCTAACAATTAGCCGCAAGACGGATCTCCCCAACCTAAAGCCCTAATAATAGAACTTTATTCCTCATGAACCCATAACCTTTAAACGTCAAATAAAAGCTAATGAAGTTTGGCATTAACTTTCCGTTCCAACACACTCGAGTCCCGGCGCAATTCCCTCTTTTTTTCTCTTTTTATTTGCGCAAAAAATCCCTGAAAAGTGACGCGAAGGCATTTTGAACGCGTGACGTCAGGAATCGTCGTCATAGTTTAAGTCCATAGGATTGGTCTAACGACTGTGGTGCAAGTCATAAGAATGTGTTTCATTCAAGATAAGTTAAATTGTTAGGACGTTCGCTATTTGCAGAATGAAAATTATTTTGACGTTATGTTCATCATTATTATTATCATCATCACCATCTTAGCCAAAAGATGCCAACTGCTGGACATAGGGCGTCTACCGCTAAGGATCTCCACAATGATTAGTCACGCGCCACCCGCATATAGAAGCTTCCCGTGACCTCCACCTGATCGTCAGTACACTTGGTGGGTTCGGTTAGGCCTACCTACAGATCATCGTCTTGTGCGCGGTTGCCATTCCAGAACCTTTCCGCCCCAATGGGCATTGGTCCTTCTTACTACGTGTCCCACCCACTGCCACTTCAGCTCCCCAAGTCTTCCAGCGATGTCGGCTATCCTTGTCTTCCTACGGAGTTTCTTATCACTGATTACTGTTATGTTATAAATGCGAACAACAACTTCTACTTTATTTAGGTATTCATAAATTAAAATTATTTGAATTATTAATATTGTTTAGATTGTAATCCAGCAGCTATTTATTGAACTGTTTTTGACGTGACAACGTCTTAAATTAGGTTGCGGCTGGGAGTCACTTATGAAAAAGTGTAACGCTCGGTAACGTTACGATGACGTCATCGTCCTATCCTCAACAAAATCACTCAAATAGGAATTAGTTAAGTTTAAGTTTACATGTACAATGTTTTAGTAAACAAAATATATTTCTATAGTTAAAATTTGTGCAATTCTTATTTTCATTCAATTCCTTGTTCCTATTGTGCAATTTAATTATATTCATATCAATAAATATTCTACCGAGAAAAAGACGTTGTCACGTAAAATCTTCGCCCGTAAAACCGACTTTGCAGGCAACCATTTTTTTAAAGCAAATAAATTGCTTAAGCAGTCGAAATGTTTGTTCAAGGAATTGTATTTTTAATGGCATAATATTTAAATATTATTCATATTCATTGAGTTTATTAGAACAATTATTAAATAACCAGTTATTTAACATTTTCTTATAAGCATTTCAGTTAAGCAGTTTTAGTCATCCATCGGTATGTGAAGCATTAGAGGTTAGGGGAAAATCCTTCAATTAGCGAGGCTATTCAGCAGTAGACTGATGTGGACTTATTTAGACTGATGGTGATGACTATCGTTATTATTACTGACAAATCAAGGCAATGTGTTTTTTCAGAATCAAAATACGAATGCTTTAATTAGTTATTCAAATTCGGACCAGAACAATGTATGTGAAGTTGTCCACATTTATTTATTTTACACGTCTCAATATTTAAACCTAACTGCTTCGGGATAAGTCTGGACTAGTTCCAAAAA
Source organism: Anania crocealis (assembly GCA_949315895.1). NCBI lineage: Eukaryota > Metazoa > Arthropoda > Insecta > Lepidoptera > Crambidae > Anania > Anania crocealis. The sequence continues at coordinate 2,402,143 of OX438858.1, read as the reverse complement.
GCAGCAGCGCAAGAAACTCGGTCACTATTGTCAGCCTCTTTTTAAATAAATGTTTACAAAGGGTTTAAGCATATACTAACTAGGTCAATTTAATGCTATACGTTTCTATTATTTAAATTTGATACACAAGAAAATATATTTGTATTATCATGAAACCGCTACCGCCCATGACTCATGTCCCAAGGAGCTTAATGGCTCTTCGCCTTGGAGCGTTCCTTCGTGTCTGACTCGAGCCACCCTGAGCCGCTCAGCCGAACTTAATTGATTTGTTTATATTGAAAACTCTAATTTCCCTGAACTGAATTAGAGTTTCTTTCGAGGGATTTTAGAATTAATTAAATGGATCGTTTAAGCCGTTCAAATAGTTTGGAGAAGTTTACTTTTGATGATTGCAAAATAAAATTACATTTGCAAAAAAAACAATCGGCTAGTTCAGCGGCGACTGTAACAAATTTAAAATCTGTTACTCATTTTATACATTTTGTTGGCTAGTATTTTATTTTTATTTCATTTATTAACACCAAAGACATTTACAATAAATCGTTTAAAAGACAGTTCCTGACTAAGATCATTAATGAATGTGTACAATATCACATACATTGTTTTGATCCCAATTTGAATAACTATTTAAACACTTTTGGAAACCAGAAACAACGAAGGTACCACAAACACCCAGACCCGAGAAAATGTAGAAAAACACTTTTTTTCAACATTGACCCGTCCAGGAATCGAACTCGGGATCTCGGAGCAGGCGACACCAATGCCAATGACTTTAAAAGTCATCCTGTATATTTAGTGTATAGTTTAAACAATTTTTGTCTTATATTAAGTTAACTTCAACTGCAATCAATCGGTTTAGCTCACAAAACGGTTTGACGAGAATTCGCAAAATGTTGTCAGAATTTGATTAAATCGCCATATTCGGAAAGAGATGAAACAGATGAACACCACGGCCATATATCAGTTGGAGACAGCGTCGGCCGTGGCAAATGAAATCGCTCGAACGCCGCGACATCTCGCACCTGCCGCCGGAAACCGATTAAAATGATAAAGCGATGCGCAAGGATTTGGGACGAAGATCGTGAGACGATAGACGTGGCCTAGTGTCGGAGAGTGCCGGCTTAAAATACAATAGCACCGCTCCTTCTCGTATGAGTGTCTTTATCGTCATCAACGTGCATCGGTTCTGTTCTGTGCTATCCCCACTGTGATGTGGGATTGAAGGCACAGTTGCCTTGGGTTGGCGATCACGGTTTAGCTAAACGACGTGTTTGGCTTATGAAGACGTCATTGCCCGTCTTCTGATAGTAATTCTAAAGCTACGTCTTATACACAGATTAAAGACACAGTTACCACGCGGCAGGTAGTTTGGCGATCACAGTTTAGATTTAATGTGTTTAGCCTGAAGACGTCCTTATCCGTAATATGGCAGTAATTCTTAAGTTGAATAAATGTCATCACATACATTGTTCTGATCCCAATTTCAATAACTATTTAAAGCACTCGTATTTTGGATACCAGAAACAACGAAGGTACCTCTGACACCCAGACCCAAAAAATGTAGAAAATATCATTTTTTATACATTGACCCGTCTGAGAATCGAACCCGGTACCTCGGAGCAGGCGACACCTTGAAAACCGGTATGTACGCCACTCCGCCATAGAGGTCGTCAATTTACGATATCTATAAAACGAGAAAGGGAGATGTCAGATTGCTAGAGGGGGCCGTGGACCGACACAGGTATGTTATGAGGCGACCAAAGAGAACTACGAGTCGAGGATGAACAGCAGTCTTTACTCCGCCATTAGCCAATTTGGTCAAAGGGCAAATAACCATTGTAGGGAGAAGACCTTGCTGCCTGTTTTGTTCTGGCAGTCTTTAATCATCTTTAACGGGTCAACCGTTATAGGTGATTAAAGACTGCCATAGACATAGGCGATGCTATTCTTTGGAACCACCTCAATGCATACTTACTTTCTCATAAGTTTCAAATATCGAGGGCTATAAACTTTCTTGTTGCATTTTTTATACTTAAAACTTAAGAGGAAACACTAAGGTCGAGAGATTTGAAAAATAGGTATTTGTAAAATCTATTGCTGTCGCGCAGTCCCTAACGCTTTTCCCGCAAAGCATGATAGAGACAACTGCATCTTGGACCGAAAATACCTACTAAAAACACACAAAATCAACGTTTCGTAGGCCCCCGATTCCTTTTCCAAAACTACACCGATTTCAATAATTTTACCATTAAAAATTAAAGAAAGGCTTTGGCTGTGATCGTATAATTTGGTTTTTTTCTAAAATTCAGCCAAATTTTGATTTCTGGATGTTTGAACACAGCAGAAAATCCAGCGAATTTTTTAGATTTTGTAGGCTCATATCTCTTTTATTAATTAATTTATGAAAAAAAGGAACACACAGAAATGTACTAATTAATAGTGGCCTTAGATTTTTGTACTAAATATTATTACTCTACTGGCATTATCCAGGGAGGAAACAGGGGACTACGTTTGTATGGAAAAACGGCCCTTGTGTTTCCTCTTAACGGACAGACTTAGGTCAGTCTGCACGCGACCATGATTCGTGCAATCGGATCTAAACGTCTCTAAACGTCTTGGAAAGTTTAAATAATGTTTATAAGTAACGGTCTATAATCATCCCACTGCAGGGCAGGGCCTCCACCATAGAGTTCAAGTTACCATAGCAATGATTAGTACAGGCAAATCACCAAGCTTGCCAAATGCGGGTTGCTGATCACAAATACGAGCAATGTTCGAAAATTCTAGGCTCTTGTTGCCCGTCCCGAGGATCGAACCCGGGACCCCGAGATCTTGGCTCGGCATTTAAACTACTAGACCAATGGCGCGTTAAATACAATTTGCCTTTCAATAATTAATTCGGTTTCTCTAAAGTGATCAGTTTCAATTGAAATATAGTTTTTTGTTGATTTCATGGGGCCACTTCCATTAAGACCATACAATAATTCCCGATTTAATCTTTCATCCCGCGTATTGCGCCGGTGGAATTTTTCAAACGTCACGGTTTGACAAATGTCCCGAGCCCAACACGTCCCGGGGAATTACCGATTTTTCCCTTTTTAATTGGTCAAGGAAAACGGTGTTTAAACGCCGAAATGGATTGTTTGTTGATGGGTGAAGTTATGGGGGTGATTTCGGATCGCAGGCTTATTCGGATGACAGACGCCTGATTGTCGATGACATTCATTTTACGAGCTTATGGATGTCTTTTGAGCGTTTATTTATTTTTAGATGATGTACCATTGCTTATCTTTATAACGTACGTGAGACCATATGGGATTTTGTTACTATAAGGTGAGTGATGTAACTTGCCGCAACATAGCTATGTTAACCTAAATATATACTATGGCGAAATAAAAAAACAGACTATCATTTTGATATTTTTATGAAAGTATTTACTTTCTAAATGCTGATATAAATTTTTTGACTTTGCTTATGTAAAATTAATAAACTCAAGCGTTACTTTACGGGAATACATAAACAAAGTATATATTTTATATGCATACCAGACGACTGACGTTCTGTATCGTTGGTTTTAATGCTCTAAGTCTTTATCTGACAGAAAATACAACAATACATATTTAAATCACAACTTATTTTTAGGGTTTCGTAGGTACCTTAATAAGGAAATTAACCTTATAGTGTCCGTTCGTCGTCCATTTATTACACTGTAAAAACCTTAAAAATTACTGCGAAAGAATGAAACTTTTGATATACTCGTACGTAAAAAAAGATATAACACGTACCGCAAAAAGCGTATACTTCGACTTTCCAAGGAATAAAAACTTATAGGACTTGATTTTGAAATTTTATACTAAACTAGCTGTTTCCCGCGACGTCGTCCGCGTCAAGTTCTGTTAATAAGAATTCGATTATTATTGCATCATTTTTCACTGATGCTTCGCTCCTATTGGTCGCAGCGTGATGTTATATAGCCTAAAGCCTTCCTCAATAAATAGACTATCCAACACAAAAAGATTTTTTCAATTCGGAGCAGTACTTGCTGAGATTAGCGCGTTCAAACAAACAAACCAACAAACAAACAAACAAACAAACTCTTCAGCTTTATTATATTAAGTATAGATATTTTACAAACATAGGGAAATAATGATCATTTTCTATATAAACGATTTGTGATAGGAGGCTTCGAAAACTTTGATAACAAATTATCTTAAAAAATAATCAAACGATCAAACGAAGTTTTTTTGATAACAAATTATCTTTAAATAACCGGCCAAGTGCGAGTCGGACTCGCGCACGAAGGGTTCCGTACCAAAAAGGCCAACAAAACGGGTTTGTTGTATGGGATTAAATATTTATTTTATTTTGTTTTTAGTATTTGTTGTAATTGCGGCAACAGAAATACATAATTTGTGAAAATTTCAACTGTCTAGCTATCGCGGCTCTTGCGATACAGCCTGGTGACAGAGCGACGGACAGACGGACAGACGAACAGACGGACAGACGGACAGACGGACAGACAGCGAAATCTTAGTAATAGGGTCCCGTTTTTACCCTTTGGGTACGGAACCCTAAAAAAACGATCAAACGAAGAATTTAAATCAGAATAGGAAAAAAAAACGGAAAGAACTTTGACTGATTACGATCACGGAAGTTATTTTGCTTAACATTCATATAATTCTAAGGAAATATAACATTATTTTTCACTGAAATGTCTTCAGAAATCACAAATTTTTAACAATTAGGTAGAATATACTTTTATGAATACGTACATCTATATTTCTTACACAATATTCAAATTCGTCTAAATTATATGCATGTAGGAAGCGGAGAGTACTTCCTCGCTGAGAAATAATGTTTGTATTGTACACTACTATGCGCATGAAAGTTATTGTTTTAAGTTAAAAGCAGTTTTATTTAGCACAAGTATGAATAGAATATGTTTATTATATAATAGGGGTTAAAGTATGAAATTGCCGATTATTTTCCCACTTATTATTTTGTTTTTAGCTCTTAAGTATAGTCATATTATAGCGTAATTCTTTTTGTATTGTATCAAAAACTAAATAAAGTAACGTTTGACTAAAAAAAAATGCAATACTAGTGCCTATTACTTCAAAGGAAGTCGTTGAAAAGACCCCTTACGATGTGTCAGCTGACCTTCTTGCTTCAATTAAGTATATTTGTATCATATACTTTGATTTTCAGAAATTTAAATACTATAATGCGTAGCTTTATAACCATCTAACTTTCACCTTTAATTGCATCGAAAACGATTCAGGCGTTTTTAAAAAAACAAAAAAAAATTTAGTATGGAAAAATGACTTTTCTCGATTTCGTCCATACAAAACGGCAATTTCATACTTTAACCCCTAATATATAAGTAGGCTAGTGAAGTTTTAGAATTTCATTTTCGTAACTCGTAAAACCTATTTTCCTGTGGTGGTTTTATCGAACGATAGTAAAATATCAAAATTTTGTAAAAAAAAAAAAAAAAGAAAGTTGCGGCCGCTGAAGCGTCTCGCTTTGTGACCACTGACACTAGAATCCTATAAGTGATATGTCAAAGTTTCAAAATCAAAGAAAATCTACATTGACCCGTAACTCGTAACAAGCGACACCTTGAAAACCAGTGTGTACGTCACTCCACCTGGAGGTTAAAGAAATAACTAAATACACAGTCCCATATAATAATTATTTTGACATAGCACCACGAAAACGATTAACATTTACAAGCACACTGCATCTCATTGCAGAGTTTCTCGTATTGCAATATCCTAGTTCCCAAACTATAATCGAGCGTCATACAGCTTGCAATGATTTTCCAGTTGCACCATCGTAAAGTCATAAAACATAAACTGAACATAGAACAACTCCCATCCACCAAAATGAAGCTAAGTAACATAAGTACTAAACTGAGCTAAGCCGTTACTTAGGAACTTAGTGTGATGTTATGTTCAAAAGCGGCCGCGGTAGCGGCAGTGGTAGCGGTAGCGGAGAGTGATCAGTAGGAAATGTGTTTAGGGAACAGAATTTTTGCTTCTTACCGTATGCTGCTGTGTCTTTAAAACTCTTATTACTAAACATATTTTATCTTTCATGGTCACTAACATAAGAGTAAACTGATGAATTGATCTTCCGTGATTATAACGCTAGCATTATTGCAGAAATATCAGAAACCAATAACAAGGTACATAGTGCAAACACTGAATCAATTCACTTTACTAAAATAAGGAAGTCCTGGCCAGAAGCCGATGCTATTAAACAGTATTGGAGTATAATTTTAAAGTGTCCCCAATAACATGTCATAACAGCTTTGGTTACAGCTGATGTAACAGCAATGAACGCACGATTGGTAATCTCTTTTAACGCTGATCGACACTAGCGCCGCATGGCTACCAAACAAAAATCTGTCAAAAAGCAGCGACAAGAGCGGTTGATGTGTCGGCTGAGACATCCGTGATCATATCCACAAGCGCAGCGATGAACCGTATACTCGTAGTATTATCTTATCCAAACGTAGACATGATCTGGTATGTAAAACTATATCTCGCCGTACAGCTCTAGCGCGCCGTCAATTCTATTGTATTAATTCTACCTTACACAACCGTTTAAATAAAATACTTATTTAAACGGTTGTGTAAGGTTAACATCTGCCCACTAACGCTCCGTGAGTGTAAACTAAAATGTGTCACGTTCTTGCGAACACTATCATACGATAACACGGAACAGCTGCTTACGTTTGCCTCATAACATTAAAAAATAATCTTTACTATCTCTCTCTCCTACACACGCTCAAACTCTCACTCACGCACGCGCACCCACAAACACATACACGCACGCATACACGCATACACACACACACACACACAATTTTTTATGTTTTTATGTAATACTAAATTAAAAATAAGATCAACTTTGTACTTCTTATTAGAACTTTGTTAATATTATTAGGAGGAGGGAGTTGTTGTCTGCAACACAGTTTATACTTCCATAGATAACATCGTTTTTACTTTTGTAATGTTTATCCTGTTACTGTTCCAAAAAAAGATTTTTTTTTTTTTATCTGTGATCGTATTTAAGAGAATGCAAGGGCTATTGACTATCGCGTCCACCCGTGAATGTAACTGCGCCCTTAAAAACTTAGTCTGCAAGTTAATTTCTATGTAAACGAAGATACGAGTAACTGTACCGGTAACAGTGTAAATAATTCCGCTAAGTTGCTTATGTACTATTCAAACATAACACGTTCCAGTAACATACGTTAAATAGAGGATATGACATTGAATTAACGATTTTTTTTATCTAACTTATATTTATTTTTCCACCTACCTACCTAAGACAATCTTAAAACCTCTGAGTTTAGTAAGAAATAGTTTTAATAAATTTTTCAATTAAATAGCGCCTATAAAATTAAATAAATAATTCTAACCTTGTTCTGTGGTTAGAGTAGTCGCCCGGTAAGCGGAAGGTTCATTCAAGTCTAATATTATAAATGCAAAAGTAACTCTGTCTGTCTTTGTGTTACGCTTTGACGCCTAAACCACTTAACCGATTTTGATGAAATTTTGTAGAAAGGTCGATTAGACCTTCGAGAAGGACATAGGCTACTTTTTAACTGACTTTAAAAAAAGAGGTTATTTTGTAATATTTCCTGATTACTCGAAGACACCTGTGGCGACCTCTAAGTCACACGACACAAACAGGAGTTCGACCAGTTTCGACGACAAACAACAGATAAATAAATAATAAATAAATAAATAAATATTTTTTTTTTAAGACATGCCTCACTGGGCCACACAGAGCCATCTAGTCCCAAATTAAGGTAGTATTAAGTACCCTGTCGTATGGGGTACTAGACAACCGATAAACTTACTTATATACTTTTTTTTTTTTTGTAAATACATACTTATAATACATAGAAATGGCGCTGTTACACCTCATAATACAAATCGCCATAATTAAGTCCATTCTAACCTGAAACGCAGTTTCATCCACTTACGGTCGGTCCTAATAACATATCTATCGCCAGTTTTGACATTTCGGAGATAGAAAACAGCTTCTGTCTTTGTTTCTCTGTATGGCGAAATCAGAGATAGAAACTGTTTCCTATCTCCGAAATGTCAAAACTGGCGATAGATAGACCGGCCGTTAGAGGTTAGGAGTCAGAAGATAATTCTTTAATTGTCGTAACATTTTCAGTTGTTTACGTCAGTGTACTTATATTAGCTATAACCGAGACAAAGCGCGATAGATAGACATGATATAGTTGCTAGAGTTTTCAAATTGAAAGTCAAAAAGCTAATCTCTGTAATCACTAAAGGAAAAATATATGGTAGCATTCTACTTTATGTATTCGATAGAATGGCAAAAGCGTGGCCAACCACACGTGCATATTTTACTGTAGTTGAAAGATAAGTTGAGACCCAATCAAATCAAATTACTTACCAAAAATAACTACTCAACGCGAACGAAGTCGCGGGCAAAAGCTAGTAATATAAAGACTAGCTGTCGCCGTGGAATATTGAATTTAAAACTATAGATTAAAATTATCCCACGGGAACCGTGGCTTTTCCCAGTATAAAATTGTAGCCTTTATTTTATTCCAGCCAATAAAATAACACCGTGATAAATTTCATTCAGATCAATAGAATTAAAATTATGTATTAAAATTATCCCACGGGAACCGTACATTTCCCTTGGATAAAAAGTAGCTTATATATTTTTCCAACCAATAAACTAACACCGTGCCTAGCGTTGCCAGGCGTCCGGATAAAGCCGGACATAGGTAGGCTTTTTGATATCGTGTCCGGCCAAAATAAACTGTGTCCGGCTTGTCCGGCTTTTGTAAGGCTTTTTATATTTCGCAAACGAGCAAAGAATATTAAACAAACTAATATTCTTTCAAAAGGAGCGAATGCCGAGCCCGAACGACTGTCGGTCGCTTTCGCATTTAGAAAGATTTATGATAATAATAAAAAAAGCTTGATTTTACATACAAATTTTTCGTATCTAATACTGAGACACAAAATCCTCAATAATGTAGGGTGTCAGGCCTTTCTACCCAAATGTCAGGCCAAAATGGCTGGTCTGTCCGGTTAGTATAGCCAAATGTCATTCAGATCCGTTGAGTCGTTTTAGCGTGAAAGAGCAACACACATCCAGACATCGAGACATCCATACTCACAAACTTTCACGTTTAATTAAAACTTTCACGTTTTATTCAAAAATATTAAGTAAAAAAATCAAAAATCTGTTTTATTTCTGCAAATAGGCCCCAAGAGTAGGAAGTAGGATCTTTAATTCACACCAATACTTCTAGTAAATAATGTATTTAAGAAGTTACATTGATAATGAAACTCATCAGGACTATCATAACAAACGTAATTACACAATCCAACTTAAACGAATGACTGCTCAAATACCTAAAGCTAACACCAATTACTCTTAAAATGAGAAATCTCAGAAATTAATTGTGTGTTCAAATTAATGAAGGCAGCATGGTATACCGAGCAATTATGTCTAGAAATTCACTAAGACATTACTGTGGAGTGTGCACCTAACATGGGCCCTAACGAACCACTGCCCCAGCCAGCGACAGTACAGCCAGCCCAATGCAAACGTAAAAAAATTATGTTTTCTTTTTTTTCTTAAAAAAATAACGAGCTGTAATCATGCCACTTCAGGGCAAAAGGCATCCATCATTGAATTCAAGTTACAGCAATGACGGGTATTTCTTTCCTAATCTTACTAATCTATATATATAAAAATGAAAACTGATTTAATGACTGACTGACTGACATATCAACGCACAGCCCAAACTACTAGGATTTAAAATCTGAAAATTTTCACCATGCTTCCTTTTATAGTGTAGGTGAGCACTAAGAAAGGAATTTTGGAAATTCCGCCTCTAAGGGGGTAAAAAGGGCCCCATAAGTTTGTATGAAACTCCGTCAGTTTTGAAGCTAAGTCAATGAAAATTGGTATCCAGCTACCTGATTAGAAATTATGAATGACGTCTTTCAGGATTTTTGAAAATTAAATCTTTAAGGGGATAAAAAATGGGGGCAAAGTTTGTTCGGTTTAGCGTCATATCCATACTCTTTACATATTTGTACTCTCTGACTTCACTTAGTTTGTTATGACATTCAATGTGTCAATCAGAAAATAAATATCATTTCTTACAAATTTTAATAGAATAGTATTATTTTAGAATTTAATAATAGGCGCCGAAATGGATGAATTTACTGAGTTAAAACGTACACGAACTTCATTAAAGGCTGCATTATAAAATTCGGCAGTCAGATACAAACCCTACGAGAAATTTCTGAATATGAATTAAAATTAGTGAGTGACCAGTGACAAATGTACAAAATTACCAAGAATAGCGTTATTATTCTAAGCTAAGAATAATTTGGAAGAGATACGACAACAAATAATTAAATTACTGATGACCCACAGTTGGAAAATGAGATTAAAGGAAAAAATATCCTTCAAGAAATTACAAGTTTGAATTCGATAGCACGAAACAATTCCATGTATGCAGCAGGTACTGAGGAGCAAAGGTCGGCCACAAACAAACCTTAGGACATCTAAATTGAACTCAGTACCATTCGACAAGGACGTAACATTCAAAAACATCATTAAACGGTTGGATACTTACTTAAAACTGAACAGATGTGATGATATCGATACAAGGAAATACACGTTTCTGACATCTTTGAGCCCAGAATTACATCAGAAAACTTATTATATTATATTTATGTGCTCAACGGGATCCCGTGTGAGTTAGTTAAAATTCAGTTAATAAATTATCAACAACTCAAAATGGACAGATTACTAGAAGATAATATTTTATCAATAGTGTTTGACGGAACTTTTGTTTGCATATCAAACTATAAAGCTCAATTAGTGCTTCAAGAAAATGTGACACCCATTTTCTTGGCTTTGTAACGAAAATTTTGACAAAACTTGATAAATTACTATTGGCTGTCTTATCTATATTTAGGTACATTTAGACATACATTCAGAAAATAAATATCAGTATGTACCTACTTACAAATAGAATGGTATTATTTAGAACTTAATCATTCTTGTTTATACGGTAGAGACAAATGTTGGGAAATCGAAAAAAGTGTATTGAATAAAATTGGTGAGTGAATTTATTTATTTGTACAACCAACACTATATACAATATACGTATAATAAAATTCCTTTACATGCAATATGCATGCAAAACTTAAAGTAAGTAAAAATGGAATAGGTAATGAAATATCAAATCTTATAAACTACACTGTTGTGCCTTATAAAATTATCAACTATATTAAGCAGTACAAAAAACTGGGTATAGACCCGTATCTCAGGCAGGATAAGGTAACAGGTGTGTTGCAACAACACTGAGCAGCTGACTGGTGGATTAAATCAATATAGACTGGTAGACCATTTGACAAGCTTCCGTTTATTCTGGTTTGCTGTACTTGGCCAAAGTGTATCTTACAGGAACAAAAGCATGGATTTTTCAAAAGTGTATCTACGAGGCAGGTGTATCTTAGAGGAATGATTCGATAATTTGATAAACTTCTATTTAGTAACGATTTTTTTTTCTAGGACGCACAGGTTTTGAGGGTTTGTCATAGTTTGTTTATTGAAACTGCCAATCAACGCATCCAAATGGATTTTTTATTTAATTTCCACCATATTTGAAAAAAGACACTTTTAAAACATGAAAATAAAACGGTGAGAAAAAAATCACCTCACTTCATAATTCCGTGTTGTTTAACTTAAGAATAGCTACCACCACCCACCCACTAATGACAGTGGCAGTAGTAATTAATGATGTTTTGCTTACATCATTGAAGCTGAAGAAATAAGTAACAATTTATAGACACAGTGGTCAGTACAGACGAATCAGTTCTCTGTCCTGTAAAGTTTCTGAACACTATTAATCCTGCTGATCATCCTCCATCCATCCATGCCTCGAACCCACATCCCACATAAAAGTTTTGTGAAACTACGTCAGCTTTATGCTATACTAGCTGTTGCCCGCGATTTCGTCCGCGTCAATTTCTGTTATTATGATCAGGATTATTTTTACAACATTTTTCACTGATGCTCCGCTCCTATTGGTCGCAGCGTGATGTTATATTTAGCCTAAAGCCTTCCTCGATAAATGGACTATCCAAAAAACAAAAATATTTTTTCATTTTCGAACCAGTACTCCCTGAGATTAGTGCGTTCAAAAAAACAAACAAACTCTTCAGCTTTATAATATTAGTATAGATGTTGTATAAATTTTGTAATGTTGTTTATAAGTTGTGAAGAACGGTGGAAAATTGTGTGGTTGATTATTTGTGTTTAATATCAAATTGAAGTACTTGAAACTTCGTCTATCGATCATGAAGAGAAAATGACATAGGACTGCCTTTTCCAGACCGATGCTGGTACTACACCGTTCGATCTAGGTCTTTCATCCAAACGTAGTATGCAAGCAAATTGTCTTTGTAAAATCGCCTTTTTATCGCTTATGGATCGAGAAAAATGGATTTACCTACTTGGTTGGAAACTAAGAATTTGGTTTTTACACAGGGCCACTTCTTCCAGGGCTTTATGCCAGTGTTGATCATATTCGAATATAGCCTTGCAAGCTGCTTTGAATGGTTTGTTGTACTACAGCATTGACAGTTTTTTAAGCTTCAAATGATATTGTACTTCAAATTTCATGTAAATGCAAACAGATGTGGTGCGAGCTCGCTTGGACCACGATAAGCTAGGGAACCAACACCGGATCCCTAAAACAATAGTATAAATCGGCCCCTTTCATCCAACTATTGTATCAACGGGCCCCGGTAAGCCGGCAACGACGTATTGGCGACGGCTCCCATTGAGTGCCCACCACCACCTCGCTCGAGATGGCCACCCCCAGCACCGTAGGCAAAGGAAGTGGAGGAAAAGAGTGGAGGAAGAAAAAGAAAAGAAAAAGATGAGTCATGACGAAAACTATGTAACAGATAAAATACCACGCGCGCGAAGCCGCGGGCATCAGCTAGTAATGTATAATGCGAAAGTTAATATGTCAGTCTGTTACGCGTTCACGCCTGAACTACCAAATCAATTTTTATGAAATTTGGTGCAAATATAGATTAAACCTTGAAAAAGGACATGAGCTACTTTGTACCCCACAGCTGGGCTTAACGTTAAATGTAGTTCACGCAGGCTGAGACGCGGCCGAAAAGCTATAATAGTTTAGCATAAATTGTCCGTTCTGAATTACATCTATGAATAAACTAAAGAAAAGTAAACCTAAGAGAGTAAAATTGAGAGAGTACACTTGAGAGAGTAAACTTGAGAGAGCACCGGCACGTTCAGTTGATGCTCATTTTGTGAGGACGTTCTGATGACACTACTTGTGTATTTGGTTTTCATTCTTAACTATAATATAAAAATGAATCGCTGAATGTGTTGTTAAGCGCAAATCTCGAGAACAGCTGAACCGATTTCACTAATTCTTTTTTTTTATATTTCTTGAAGTACTAGGATGGTTCTTAGGCAGAAAATTTTAAAAAAAGCCCGAAACCGTCAAAGAACACACTCCCATACAAACAGATTTTTTTTCAACCCCGTCATATTTAATGACAATGACATTTAAGACGTCAAAATCAAATACCTAAGACGATATCAAGTTCGCGGAGTCCGCTACTATTTTCATAAATTTAAAAACTGTTTCTGGTGTCGCTTCTATGACAGGCGTGAAACTTAACACACATAGTTGCGTTTAAATGAATTGCATAGTATGTTTTTTGGTCAATTGATAGAAAAATTTGACAGTACCAATTTTTTTCCTTTATTATCATTTTACAGAAACGTTGAATCATACAGTTTCAACTGCACTGCCATTAACCACTGAGGTTAGTCCAAAATGCAGGCATCAATCCGCCACTTAACTAACATGCGATCGGAAGTAGGTACACAAAAAAAAAAGAATTAAGTACAAAACCATTCAAGTACTTAAACAATTTTCCTCGATCGTGAGTTATTCCAGACACAATTGAAATCAATTGTTATCGTGGCACCCGAGTGCCTCCTGGGGGTTGAGGGATTAAAACTACAAATGAGTTGAACTCTAGTTTGTTTAGTTTTATTTAGAATAAAATTTAAATAACTGATCCGTCATGAGATTCTTTACTAACCTTTTATGGTGACACTGTGTGCCCCTTGTTAACAATAATTAATAATTTTAACGTCAACATAAAAAAATATAGATTTTTCAGAATAATATGACTTTAAGTTATCGTATAGGTTTTCTGTAGGCTTAAACAATATTCAGATAAGCTCGCCCAACGTTCTGTATAAAAAAGAATTGTTTGCTGGCTGTTCTAAGTCGGTTTAACTCGTTCAAATAAATGTCAAAGCCTTAATTTGTGCAACTATGATTTGACTTCTCATTAAATTAAAGAAAATTAAAGCGATATGTCAAAAATATTCTTTATAGTCAATTTCTATCTTTAAGACTAGAATCAAGGTACTCTCTGTCTCGTTGATGGTATTCATCAGATCAGGTTAGCGTAAATAATAAGCTGTATTATAATTGATCGGGTTTTTAATCGCATGACCACTGATAGACCAGGGTCAATAATAAGAGATTTCAACGAACAAAGAACTCCCCGACTTTTTTTAAAAAGCTGATATTTTGACACGAGAATTTTCGATTCTCTCGATTAGGGTGTATTTTCGATATTAAGTCAAAATATTGAATTTGAATTTTTCACATAAATTTTGAGGTTATGTGAAAAAAGTGTAATAACAAAAGTTGAAGGTCTCTTTATTGTAGTTTTGCCGGAAATCGAAATACACCGTTTTTTACCCTTAAAAACTCACCCCCTTCCACATCCCGACCTCAGATCGCACGTGAATTATTTTTCCTTTCATTTTGTTATTTCCTTTTCTAATGGGTTTCATCCTACTATAACTTTTTTTCACTTTTTATCATTTTCAAAATTATCTCTGACCCTGGTCTATGACAGCAGATTTTGTTACCTACACGCTTGTTTTTCACATCGGCTATGTGTTCTTTAACTCGAGTTTCAGTACTGTGTTTCGTTTGACCTATGCAATGTATGAATCTTGACATAAGTTTGTTAGTTACGTTAATAGGTAGTAGTCAATTCCATAAAATTCGTTTATAAATTTAATAATATTAAAGTAAACAAAGTATTTTGTTAACACAAAATACGCACCGTTACTACGAAAAATACTTTTTGATGTAAGTAAAATATTTGCCATTGAATTTTTGTATACCCTGATCAAAGATAACCAAATACTAAGGCAAGACGTTTTTAATAATTGCAAAGCTTCAGCTAAGTAAAGTAGAGGTCGCCTTTGTGCAGACTGATTTTGATTAAATAAAAACTGTCTTGAATTTTCCGAATTAAATGAATTCAGAGTTTAAGCGACAAATTTGTTATCATATCAGATCATATCAGAAACGTTAAAAGAATCTTTTCATTCGTCGATAAAAGTTTGTACAGACACCAGCACGTCAACCTACCAAAAAAAGTAAAATTTTCTCAATTGATATTGATCTCTACTTGTTGGACTTTAAGTTGAAAATCAATTCAATGACCTTTAACTTTTTAGATAGGTTGACCTACCGTTGTCTGTACTTTTGTACAGGTAGATGTAGATGGTCGATATCCCAAACTTAGTCCCATTTAAATTGAAAAAAAAAACACCTCGAACGTTAGCAAAATAGGGTCTATGATGCCTGATTATAAAAACGCAACATATATATTTTTTTAATAACCTCGATATAATAAGCCACCAAGGAATAAGCTACCAATTTTTAGTCGGTTATTGATAGTTGTCAATTATTTGTTGTTTTGGGTGTGAACCCTATTTGGAGTCAGTGTCAAACAAAAAGTCACTGAGAATCATCAAGCAACGACTTAAAATTGGTAGATTTTTTCTAATTTCATTGCACCAAATTTAATACACATAGTATGACACACAAACTTGATTAATATTCGATTGGCATTTATAATCATTAAATATATATACTGTCACTCATAAAAACAAAATACACGCTGATGTAAACTTTCTCTTAAACGACGGTCGCAAAAAGAAAAAAAGAATATATCCTAATACCAGCAAAGTTCCATGCGTTCATCAAACTCCCACCTATTTCGTTTACCGCCGGAACACTTTGGCAAGAGTGAACGATTAATATTTGAGCAGCTCACTTTCAAATAAATTCTCATATTTTTTTCATGTCCCCCAAGAACATATTTTCTTCGTGGTTTACACAAACCACAGCCCATGTAAAACAGATAGTTACATAATATATTACGCGTTTGCTTTGTATACAAAAGAAAATAGATTATGAGGGAAGGTCTAACGAAAAATGTGGTTGATCAATCAGCCAATAAAAATAATGTTACTGTAGACTGGCGACCTAAACTTAAGAAAGTCGAGTTAGAACGAGATATAATAAGTAAAAGTACTCTACTCTTAACCCATACGCTAACAAACAGACTTTACGATCTTTACTGCTTTATTTTTTCAAGTAATATGGCTATGACTGTGTGGTTAAAATTATGAGTCTCGTAACCGCATTACATATAATATAGTACATAATTTTTTATGGGCCAGTAACGTGTTCTGTAGATAATATTATAACCAATGTTTAAACTCGATTTTTCTTTCTTTATTTTTCTGGAAATATAAAGGTTTGCTGTACACTTATAGTGATCAGTCTTGAAAAATTGTAAGTAAGATACCAAATCCCGGTTTGTGTAAGTTAAGTCATTGCTTTTTAAAATCAAATCGTTTTTGTATGGAGTGAGCAGGCTGTTCTTGCCCTCTCGTGTCAGTTTAGCGCTTCTGCTTCTAAAGTGAATCGCGATATTAAGTGTATTAAACTTTGAAGCAGAATCTATACCGTTATTACCGTTGCTCATAATATAGGGAAGAAAACTTTATTGCGCATTCTACAAGTAAGGGAATCAAACCTTGAATAATACCTATTGTTGTATAGTAACAGCCTATAATCTTCCCACTGCAGGGAAACGGACTCCATCATTGATATCAAGTTACCACAGGAATGATGGGTACTGGCATAAGCACCACGCTTGCCAAATGCGGGTTGGTAGTCACAAACACCGAGCAATGTTCGAAAATTTGAAATTTTTGCTGTCTGACCCGGGGATCGAACCCCAAGATGTTGGCCCGGTATTTAAATCACGTCCAACGGGGCGTTATTATTATAATATTTAAGCAACTAAGAAACATCATTTTAGCCCAAAATAGTTCACCCAAGTTCACCGCTGCAGAGAAAGGCCTCCCCATAAGGAGGGTATGCTAATAATCTCATTTTTTTACCACTATCATAAAATATGTTATATAGCCAACTTAGTAATTTTTTCATAGAAACACCCTGTATGTCAATTTTGTGTACACTATAAGTCTTATTAGCTTTTTTTGGCAAAATGCTGCAATGCGGCTCAATACTTTTGTGCTATTGAATTTATAAACTAAGGGTCTGTTTCACAATCATTAAATAAAGGCTTAAGTAGTTACTCAACGAGTTAATTACATAGAGGTTAAATCCTTTCGTTAACTTTCTTTGCATTTCACAATCATCCAATCAATAAATTAAAGTGAAGATTATATAATTAATACTTACTTACAAGTTATGTTTCGTTTCAAGTTAAGAATAATTTATATGTTTCTATAAAGTATAGTTATCACAGAATTATCATTAAAAATATTTTTTGTTATGATTATAAGTAATAAAAACAATAAATTCGTACAAAAAATGTTTACACTGTAATGGAAATGAGTCATTTCACCTTTTCTAAAATCAATGTTTCTGTAAGAATGGAACGCAACGAGGTTGCAACAAAAAGTCTATGTCGAGTCAACGTCAGTTAGTCATGACAAAAATGACAAATGTCAAATTTTCCGACGTTTGGTACTTTTTGTGTGGTGATTTTGTTTGCATTGAATTTACCATTACGAACATTGTGTTATTTTACAATGACTGCAAAACTGTCCATTTAAATAATAAAATAACTTTTTGCTGATGAAAATTTGGAAATGACGTATTTGAGGTTATCTTTTTCAATTTACTTGTCAAGTAAAAGGCTACTTGGCAGGGCATCCGGTGATTAATTTAACGAGCAGATAAAGTGGTGATTAACCCTACTCGGGGATTGTGAAACGTGAAAAATAGTTTACTGAGCAGATAGGGTCGAAGTAGCTTACCCAGAACTTTATTCAGCGATTGTGAAACAGGCCCTAAGTAGAATTATTTAAGACAAGTAGTAAAAAAGTAAGTTCCATTTTCAAATTACCGAGATATCACGATTTTGTATGAATAAGTCTAAAAACTGTACCATCGTCAATCTGTCCCACTGAGCAATTATTCGGTGCTTTTTATTGGTCGCCCTAAGCCGCTGCGCGGGCGGCATCGTTAGGCGCGACCGCGAGATAATCTGCTCAAACGACGACGATGCCAAGAGTAAGAAGATTCCTCTACCCTTGGATGCGGCATTAAGAGGAAAATACGGGCGAGAGAATTGAAAAACAGGTATTTGTAAAATTTTGTTTTCTGGATGTTTGAACACAGCGAATTTTTTCGATTTTTGAGGGCTCGTATCTTTTTTTATTAATTCATTTATGAAAAAACAGAAAACATAGAAACATGCTAATAGTGGTCATAAATTTTTGTAATAAAAATTATTGCTCTACTGGCTTTACCCAGGGAGGAAACAGGGGACTACGTTTGTATGAAAAAACGGCCCTTGTATTTCCTCTTAATTACTCATTTATTGTAGGTAATATAGACGACTAGATACACAAACAGCGTCAAAAAAGTGTCTAACTAAAAATCTACAACCTATATCAATCGAATAGATACTACAACATGACATAAATATCCGTACGAGTGCATGTTGACATAATTTGGCCGGGTTATAAAGTTCACACTGACATAAATCTTTGCTAGTCATTCAATCGATGACAGTTTTAGGTGTCATTTTTAGAGTTCCGTAGCCGAATGGCAAAAAACGGAACCCTTATAGTTTCGTCAAGTCTGTCTGTCTGTCTGTCCGTCCGTATGTCACACAGCCACTTTATTCTGAAAGTATTAGCATAACACAGTTAAAACTTGGTAGGTAGGTGTATCCTGTTGACCGCTTTACGATTCTCATACAAAAAATAATAAAATATGATATTAAAGGGGGGCTTCCCATACATAGAACTAAAACAAAAAAAAAATTTTTACTCAAACCCATGCGTATCTATGAATAAGTCTTTTAAAATGACATGGAGTTTTTTGAAATGACATGGAGAACCATTTTTTCTAAAAGTCTAACATTTGGAAGACAGACGCTTCCAAAGTGGTAAAATGCCTCCTCCTCCCCCCCCCCTCTAACTTTAAAACTAAGCAAGTGAAAATTTTGAAAAAAATACATAATGTAGATCTTAACAAATACTATCAACGAAAATTGGTTTAAAAGAGATCCGCAAATATAACTTTGTCCTTCATACAAACACTATGGAAAACATAGTTATTTTTGCAGTAAATTAAATATTGTGGTATTTTAGCTAAGTGGAAGTAAGTGGACCCCTAATTCAGTTAAAGTTGGTACGGAACCCTCAGTGCGCGAGTCCGACTCGCACTTGGCCGGTTTTTTTATTATCTAGTTCTTATTATATATTATCGATGGCGCTACTTAAGAAATACCAGCCCAAGAGGAGACTAGTCGTGTGGTGCCGGCACGTTAAAAGTATACCATACTATCTCTTTCTATGGGTGTCGTAAGAGGCGGCTAAAGGAGAAGAGGGGTAGCATCGTTTTCCCTCCACTATTGGCCAAACTGCGATCGCCATTCTGCCAAGTATGGCGGTAATGGCAAAAGAGGACTGTATCTAACAGAGTG
The DNA here is from genome assembly GCA_949315895.1 of Anania crocealis. Lineage (NCBI taxonomy): Eukaryota > Metazoa > Arthropoda > Insecta > Lepidoptera > Crambidae > Anania > Anania crocealis. The sequence goes on along the minus strand of OX438858.1, from coordinate 2,382,206 downwards.
GACCGATATAGACTGGTTATAATAATAATGATAATTGGATGACGCACCGTACCACACCAAAAAACCCTTGATTTCAAAAAATAGTTTTAAAATATATCAGTACAGAGTTTAATATCGTTCAGCGGACTTCAGCTCTTGCCAGAATTACAAAACTGATAGGTACAGAAGTCAATCTCATGTATGGACGGACGGACTTCATAGTGATACTATAATGTCTTTATTTTCCTAATGAGGTACCGAACCCTAATTGTATATCAAATTTATTAAAGCTGTTGCCTCTACATAGTACGCAATTAAACTAACTAAACGTAAAATTGTATTTACGCGTTTATTGTATTTTTATCCAAATGCGCGATTATACCTTTAAATAATAAACAGTGCATTGAAAGTCCCGTTCTAGTAATAAGTTGTATGTATAACAATGCATCAAGAAAAATTAGGGCGCAATATTGCCATATCCATCTGATGTTCCTTCGCAAATCTACGTTCAAGATAGATTTTCCCCAAGAATGACTGGAAGATTTTTGATCGATGTCACACGCCGTCTCCGGGATACGATATGTATTTATCTGGTCCAGAAAACAATTTCACCGATATATTTTTCCGAGATGATATCTCTTCTTATAATATTTTCGGGATATAGGTACTTATTCTTGATACGAGTATTACTAAGTAAACAATTTGGATAGATGAGTCAATATTTCATTGGTTAGATATTATTTTAGTTGTTTCATCACGAAATATGAATTGGATGTAATTAGTTTCGTTGTCTTTTGATTATTGTTAGATATAACATTTAATATATGAATATTTTCAGCAAAACAATGATTATAGTAAGAAGGAAATGCGATGACAAATCGTGTTATTGCCGAAAACGCAGCACATGAAACTTGGTCACTCTTTTCAGTCTTATACAATCTTTCTTTCATCTTCTTTTTAAAAGTGTGATACAAGAAAAAGTTATGCGATTTGCATTTACCTACATTTATATTAGTAATACATTATGGTAATTTGTTGGAAATGTGAATGCAATTTCTCATGATTTTTTTACTTTACGCAGTCAGAAACCTTTATTTCGAGTTATACTTTTTCAAAAACCTCAGACTTCTAGATAATACGTGACTGTCTGTTGTGTGAGGAGGCTAATGCAGTTTTTTTTTACATAGAAAATAATTGTAGTAAAGATGATAACGAGAAAGCGTAGTAATTGGGTCCGTTAGAAGGATGACCTGGTGAGTGCTGATGGTGGTGGCTGGTTGAGGAGGGCAATGATCGGGCAATGTCGTGTATAAGTAATGCAATGCGTTGGGAGAGCCTGCATTCGGTTGTGGAAGGGAAAAAAATGCTTATGATGATGACATAACAACGTTAAAAGAGAATACCAATTGTGCATTCATTGTTGTTCCAGCAGCTGTAATCAAAGCTGCTATGACATTTGCACTAAGAAAATCGAACTGCGGAATCCTACAGCGCCACCGACCGACAACCCGACCCACACTTACCCGGTTTTGGTTAAAAGTTTATATAAAAATTTCCTTTCAGTGACATATCTCTCCCTAAAAAAATGGGGAAATATGCGACTGTAAATGGGTCACCCGGTGTGAAATCTAACGCAATAGGAAATTATTGGCTCGGCTCATCGCCTTTCAAACGCGTTTGAATAATAAACGACACACTCGTTTTTTATTATTCACGACACGAACTCTGTGAAGTGGTAATTGCATTTGAAGCATTTAGTTCCGTACATCATTCATTTTACAATTAGGACCGATGCAATATATTTTTTAATCATATACCGACCGTTATGCAATTTAGAACCTTTTGTTTTATGAAAGATACAACTCGGGAAGAACAAAGATAACCGACATCTCTCGAAGATTTGCTGAACTAAAGTGTCAGTGGACGGGACACAAAGTACCTGAGAAGAACCGGTGGCCGTTGCGATGGTAAGGATCTGAAATGGCAAACTCGCAACAGACGACGAACTGTGGGTAAGCTCTCCACCAAGGTGGACTGACGATCTGGTGAAGGTAGGAGGCAGAACGTAGGAGGCGAGTCGTAGGTGATGGCGCGGGGTTGTGGAGATCATTAGCAGTGGGCGTCGTTTTGCTGAGATGATGTTTTTTTTTATAAATTATTGGCTTGCTCTTGACAAGATACTTAACTATACGGTTAAGAAGAAGCCAGACCTAACCCAGAGGTACTGGTTCTCCCACACACCAACGGAACACAGAAAAACTGTTTGGCGCTGGACTCCGGCAGGAGGGTGATAGCATCCAGGCGGCCTCTTACGAAGCCTACCACCGCAGAGGGATCTGTTAGCCGTCATCATTGGTTAGAAAACCAAAGATGCCGTTGCCCAGGGTGGACCACTAGGAGGTAGATCCCACCACCCCTAAATGATTTTGATGATGATGACAGCTAAGAAAAACCCTCGAGACACAAAAAACTAACAATGCGTTAAGCAACGTTACGCTTTTCGTTGGTTTAATTATAAATCAATTAAAAAATAGTGACCGAGTTTCTTGCGCTGCTTCTTCCCAGCACTAGCCCACTGTCCTGAAACATTAGGTTAAAATTTTACGTTAGCACGAAGCAGTGATAGTTGGGACGTTTAAAAGCGCTTCCAGGGGCCTTATTCAGCTATTTCAATCGCAGTTCGATCGTGATTGAATTGGACTATTTTGACATTTATTAGCCCATACTAGAACTGTCAAAAACCTGCGATTCAATTACGATTGTGATACGATTTGGTTACGCGAATTAGTGGCCAGGGGCCTTATTCAGCTATTTCAATCGCAGTTCGATCGTGATTGAATTGGACGATTTTGAAATTTTAGCCCATACTAGAACTGTCAAAAACCTGCAATTCAGTTACGATTGTGATACGGTTTGGTTACACGAATTAGGGGACGGGGGTATATATGCAGAATTAACAATTTATACTTTCATTATATTTTTATTTTTATTTATTTTTTATTTGCGGATCTCCAAAAAACAACAGTTACATCCAAACAAATTGGCTCGCAGATTTCAATGTGATACTGTCCAGTTTCAACGATCAGTCACAGCGTTTTGTTCGAAATAAATATATTATTAAAAATAGACAGGTTTGTTTTCCCGCTAAAATCAAACGCGGATTCAAACTATCAATTTACCTTAAACGCTGCAGCTGACATGTTCGTCGTTGTTTTAACTATACGTAATAAAACGATTGATGAATGTTACTTTTTCCTTTTCAGCAATAAAGTTTTTAAATACAGGTCACTGGTTATAGGCCCTGTAGTTCGATGATTATAGGCCTTTACTTTACTTTTTTTTTAATTCAATGATGCAAGCCTTTACCCTGCAGTTGGATGTTTATAGACAATTACTTTTTTTTTTTGTTAATCTAAATCATAATTCAGTATATTCCTTTTCAATACAATCCCATCAGTTTTATTAATTTATTTATTTATTTACACTTTATTGCACAATAATAACATATAGTACAATAGGCGGACTTAATGCTAAAAGCATTCTCTCCCAGTCAACCATTGGGCCAAACAGAAATAATACAGGCGGTGCAAAAAGAGAGAAAGAAAAAAAAAAGATAACCATCATGAAAGTAAATTATAACTACTGTTAATAAACTTACACATATATAATAAATATATAAACATACATAAATACATATACGTAATATGATTGCACACAGAATTCGTATCAGAGAGAAACGTATGAGAAAAGAAAAAAATAAGAAATTAGTCCTTGTAGTGACTTTGCAAAGCCTTCTTAAACGAAAGTTTAGAAGAAGATTTTCTAATTTTGGAAGGCAGTTCATTCCAAAGTCGTACAGCTGTCAGAAAAAAAGAGTCAAGACATAAAACCAGACGTATGACGAGGAGTAAATAACTGAAGCGTATCAGCAGAACGGAGATTTTTATCATGCGTAGTATGAAGGAAAGCAAATTTTTCTTTAAGATAAGATGGTGATTTGGGATCAAAGAGAATCGAGTTAAGGACGCAGAGAGTTCGAACATTCCTGCAAAGCCTGATAGGGAGCTGTTCAAATTTGCGAAGGCCGAAAATGAAGCGTATACAGCTATTAAGGAGGCGATCTAACTTGTTAAGAAGATCTTGTGAGATGTTGGAGCAGCATACGTCCCCATAGTCGATAATAGGCAGGATCAAAGACTGCACAATCAAGGTCTTGGTACAAGAAGGAAGAAAGTGTTTAAAGCGGTAGAGAGCTCTTGATTTATAATTAAACTAACCTTCCTGCTTATTTCTTTCACATGCTCGCTCCAGTCTTCATGTGGTCAAGTCTAGAAGTGGCGAAATGCGTCTAATTCATAATAATATTATATCGGTGTTGGGTAGTAACAATTGCATTATCTGTACTGCATGTATTTCTGAGGGAGGGCGGGCGGTTTTCTTGCATCAATTAGTGCTTGCTCACTCGGTTTCGGTGCGGGTATTAGTGTGGTGTAGGTACCTAAGCCGGTGTTAACGAGCGAAATTATTATCAAAATAGTATACATAATATTTAAAAAAATATTTCAAACGACGTATTAAGCGAACCCTCTCATCAGATGCCTTAGTCTGCAACGTGTTTACGTATATATCTGTCTCTTTCAGATACTTTAAGACATCGGTATGAGTGAGAGGGACAGATGAATTCGAATATACGAACATTGTGTTCCGGAGTAAGGCCCCAGATTACCAATTTACTTCAGTGTAGCTTTAGTCGCGTAACATTAACATTTGGCTTTTAAAGCTAAAAAAGAATTCGCTATGGAATAATGGCATTGTCCCAAATGTGTCAGGAAATAAAAGCCCCACATTTCACAATTAACAGCAAAAACGAATTTTATAAAATTACCAAGTTAAAAGCGTGTGTAGATAGCAAAAAGAACTAGAGACTTCCATTAGTTTTGGCGTAATTTAACAATGGCGCAATGAAAACAGATGCAGTAGACTTACTAAAAATTTTTTTTTACTTACACTAGAGAGTAGTGTTCCCGGGGCTATAGGCTTTTAGGCCTAAAATTAAGCCTATTAGTTCTTTTTTATGGCCATGATAGACTACTAGGCTTTTAAAAGGCTACTCATTTTTAAAAGCCTATAGGTTTAAAAAAAACCTATAGGCCTAAATAGCCTTTTAGGCTTTATTTCTGACTAAAGTCTTTTTCGAGTAGTAAGCTTATTATAAGGCTATAGTCATTATTCAGATTATGGCTTAGTATGAATTATACAAGTTTTTTAGTATTGTATTTATATTAAAATTAAATGAAAACTAATATTATTTGAAATTGGAAATAATAAGTACCTACTTGTTATACATTATTTCCAAAAAAATTTAGCCTCGATGACAAGCACAGATTTTATACTATATTTGAAGATCTTATATTTGATTATTGTAGTCTATTATAAATGATGTATTGCATTTTTGCTTTTGTATAATTATGTCTATCTCTATTTGCATTTTTTAGCATTAAATTTGCTTATTGTATCAAATTTTGTGTGGAATAAATTTTAAATAATAATAAGAAGAAAAAAACATACAATTTTAAACAATATTTAAAATCGTAAAATTAAGTTAACAAATTATTATACTCGAAAAATAAATAAATTAGACCTAGCCTAAAGGACGAAAAATCTTTTTAGGTTTTTAGCCTTTCAAGCCTTTTGAATATGCGCCTAGCCTACAAGAAGGCTAAAAGCCTATTGTCATCGAGTGGACAAAAAAAAAAAAATAATAATAATAATCATTTCTTTGCCAGAATATGGATATAAAAAGTTCGTAGTAGTTATAGGTTTTCCAGCATATTCTATCGCAATGCGACGTGCAAATATTAAGTCAATCTATTATCACACATACAATCAAAAAGGCTATGAAAAAGGCCTAGCCTAAAGGCCTAAAAGACTTTTTAGGCTTTTATCCCGCTGTAGCCCCTAATTCATAGGCTAGCCTTAAAAAAAAGCCTGAAAGCCTATAGGCCTCGGGAACACTACTAGAGAGTAGACGTGTTAAATATCTATACTTAATATTATAAAGCTAAAGAGTTTGTTTTTTTGTTTGTTTGAATGCGCTAATCTCGGGAAGTACTAGTTCGAATTGAAAAAATATTTTTATATTGGATAGTCCATTTATCGAGGAAAGCTTTGGGCTATATAACATCACGCTGCGATCAATAGGAGCGAAGCATCAGTGAAAAATGTTGCAAAAATAATCGCGATCATAATAACAGAAATTGACGCGTACGAAGTCGCGGGCAACAGCTAGTAGAATATATGTTCACTTAAATTTTTTTATTGTATGTTGAATGTTCTAAAATATACATTGTTATTTAAAACATACAATAACCTTAGTATTTGAACTTAAAAAAATATGTCTCATGTGGGACTCGAACCCGCATCTCCTCTAAATAGTAAAGCGCCGCGCCCAGGCATGCGAGTTTGAGTCCCGCCCGAGACATATTTGGTCAAGTTTAAATACTGATATTATATATGCAATTAAATTTCTCAAATATCATCTAAGGTAAATAACTTGAATAAAAATTTCGACTGTATAAGGTAGAACTCAAAAAAACATAGGTACGCATTGAAATTGATAACCTCCCCTAAACATAATAACCTCCTCGAAATAGATATTATCCCCTTCTAGCACAAATATAAACTGTTGCAATAATAATCGCGAACATAATATCAAAAATTGACGCGTACGAAGTCGCGGGCAACAGCTAGTACTTTATACCGACCGATGACGTTTCAATTAGATTGCACGATTCGAGGTAGCGGTCAGGCTTGTAGCAGTAAAAGAAAATTGTTTATAATTCCTAAGTAAGTAACTAAGTACATAGTATACTCAATTTTTCATCATGTTACATAGTTACCGTAAATACAGTTCTTATAATGACGCAGTAAACGTTGTAGGTATATTTTTGTACCCTTGGACGTCGATCCGCCTTTTTTCAAATCAAATCATCCCGGTCGGTAATTGAACGCGGGATTCCAATACTGAATGAATGCATACAAAAAATGTGACATCCTAATTAACTTTTCAGTTACAGAGTTGTTGTATAGACTGCTATGAGCCTACCTATGTATATCCTATTGCATGACAATGCAGAGAATTTCCCGCCAAACAGCGGCCGACTGAGCCACCATGATGGATAGCGGCCATTTTGAATGCATTTCGCTTGTAAACAAAATGGATGTTTGCCTAATATGTCAGTGTTCTTTATGCCAATGACACATGGGAATGCTTTTGTTTTATTTCGTTGGTGTTTGCTTTGACTAACGATTTGCAAATCTGTTTTTATTATTATGTTTGTGGAGTGTATATTATTTATGGAATGTCACTTCTAGGTCCCCCCTAGCTCGCTCACAAAAAATATTTCCACTGTCACGAAACGTTTACTGGCATATTGTTTAACTAAGTAGTGTATAAGTAATAATATAACGTGTAATTTACGCTGACAGAGCCGCTGAAAACGGCTAGATACATGAAAAAATGACATCATCGCTGTCATTATTTTATCGCTCGTCGTTATATTATTAATTATAAGTGTTATGGTTTGTTTTTTATCATCATCGCTATAAAGCTCCGTCGGTCTAGTGGCTTAATTATCGGACTGAGATCTCGGAGTCCTGGGTTCGTTGCCTAAGTCAAAAAGAGTTTAGAATTTTCCAAGATTGTAATAACTAACCCGCATTTAGCAAGCGTGGTGATTGTATCTCCCTGTACCCATCATTGCTATGGTAATTTGAATTCAATGATGGAGTTGTTTCGCCTTGCACTGGGATGATTATAGACCCTTACTATACTTCATCAATAATATTTGTTTCACTCAAATCTCTTTAGTAATAGTTATTTTCATGAAACATGACTGTGTTCCTAAATCAGCCAATTGCACTGGAATATTGAGGAAATATAAACACGCCGGCAAAAATAAAAAAAATATACAAAGATATTCAGAAGCTAAAACTAATAAAACATAAAATGTAATAAACTATAAAATCTGCAGCGTTTATGAGGCAGAGGTTTTGCTAAATATCTAGGGAGATATCTGGGCTGGTAATGTACGAGTAGAATGGTGGATTTATTGTCAATACAGTCCACAGCAAGAACAAGAATTTAGTCACTAACCCAAAAACTAGTTAAAAATTTAACAGCATCCGCATTAGACCCTTGCTGAAAATCTTTCTCCCTCTCTATCATCATCTATCCCTTATCTTTAGTCGTTCCCTCAAGTCTAGGACCGCAGACAAACTTTGGGCTTGCATTTGAGCAGATGATCTGCCTCCACCAGTCTTTCACCTTCTACTATCACCTTGTAGAAGTTGGAGGATCTTCCTTATTTGTTCGGTCCATTTTTTGGCAAACGAACTTTCAAACAATTGTCTTCAGTGTTCTCCTTGCTGGAAATAGGCCTCTCCAAAAATATTTGCCATAATTATTGTCTTGGCAGACCAGTTGGCGAGATATCGCAGTGTGACTAATGGTGGATAAAGGAGGCTGCTGTTTGCCTTCTTCTTGCCTTACTTCTTAGTCACCTGCTATCCCATCAGACATTCTAAATATGCTTATCGAACTAAAAGCATAATTTCGTCGTTTGGTACCGGCAGGCCAAAATAGCATCACTTCTTCTCTTCCTATAGGCCACTAAAGGAAAACTACCAGAAAGAGACGGGCAGTAGTGTCTTTTTCCACCACTGATTTGTATTTGCATGTTCCATTTTAACAACTCAAAGAGATTATTAAATGGAGCATCTCAAAGACATATAGACGTTATGAATGACCTAATATTTCGTCAAGCAACAACAGTTTTTATTATTGCTTTTTTAACTATTGTTCTACAAAATGCGGACAGTACAAATAGCGTGCTAGATTTGTCTACAGAAGAGTATTAGTGTTAGGAACTAAATCGAAGCCATTTATTAACTTACTGTTGAAAAATTTCATTTCTGGATAATTTTATTCATTGGCTAATAGTCAACAGTCAATAATATGACAAACTCAATCCCTAAAGACCCCAAAAACCTAGTTGGAAACATATAAAAAGTTGTATTAACGTTTAAACATTTCGTTTTGTCACGACTGTACCAACCGTAAAACAAAGAGTCGAAAGTTACGCTAAAACACAACGTGTTAATCCCCGAACGGGCCGGAATATTATTATTTACATCCACTGTCACAATAAAGACGCAGAGCAAATACACAGCACAAAGTAAGCGGCCAGTTTGCAAGAAAAGGATAAAGCTACACAAATCAAAGATGCTCTAAATTCCATATCAGGTGATGACACTTAAATGAAAGTGACTCGCGGAAAATTTACAAGCGCACCCGGCAGATTAAATGTTTGTGGGGTTTTTCCTATATATAGGATTTGTGTAGAACTACAGCTTATTGAAAACTCAGTATAGGAAATGTTTACATAAAAAGATAAAAATATTTAAAATAAAATAATGATAATTTTGTCAACACGCGAACGCCACAAAATAAAATACAATCGCTAATCAACGCGATGACAATAAAATATTATCATTTCAAAAAGGTCATTTGTACTCATACAAAATGTTTATCCAAATGGCATCACCCCTTAAGGAGGTGCATAGGTGACAAATACATTAGAACAGAGTTGAGAGCTACAAGCTAATCTATAAGTATCCTACAGATAATTTTCCAAAACAATGAAACTGAATATGCTTTATTAGAATTGAATATCGGCAGAACATTTTAAAAAACTTATCGGACTGGTTTTTCAATCTTAACTTTGCCTTCGAGTCCCACAGGAGACGCCTGGTTGAAAATTAACACAGCTAATTATAAATATAAACAGAGAGAGTTTCTTAAATTTTAAAAGTTTGCACATAAAATTTAAAATGTTTGTTTTGCGCGAGTTGCTAAGCTCTCTTAGGCCTTCCATTATAATCATGACAAAATATTACGAGGCTTTTATTTTACGTCTCAGTAGAGCAATATGTCGTCATTATTTGTAATTATACACATTTAATGTAAGATAGGACATGCCTATCTCCCACTGTAAGCAAAGAGCAAGAACAATTAATGTGAAATCACGACTATAATTCTGGTCAGACCCAGATGGCAGATGGATTGATGCGGAGGCTTTCTTCCCGAACTGCATAGTGACAGGCTTTACTAGTACGTATGATGATACAATTCCTTGAAAAAAATATTGAAACTGTCTTATGTGAGACTCAAACTAACAACTATCACTTACCGGGTGATTGAAATAACCAATTGAGCTGATAAGTCATTGTTCGAGCCGGCGAATTTATTCAAGGCCAGTTATACGTACCTCCAACATCCGTAATAAATATTTTTACATAAATTGTACAATAGCTTACTTAATATGAAACAATATGAGTCTCATAAGATGGCTCAAGGTCGCACAGCGGGCAATGGAGAGAGCAATACTTGGTATTTCCCTGCGTGATAGAATCAGAAATGAGAAAATTCGTAGGAGAACTAAGATAAACGATATCGCTCAAAGAATTGCGGAGCTGAAGTGGCAGAAGGAGGGACATATAGTACAAAGAACCGATGGATGTTGGGACGGGAAGGTTCTGGAATGGCGATCGTGCACAGGACGACGATCTGTTGGGGGGGGGTGCCTCCACCTGGTGGACTGACGATGTGGTGAAGGTCGCGTTGGATGCTGGTGGCGCGGGACCGATCGTTGTGGAGATCCTTGGGGGGGTCTATGTCCAGCAGTGGGCGTCGTTACGCTAAGATGATGATGATGATGAATATGAAACAGCTTTATAAATGTTTTGAAGCTGCTGGTGTAACTTAAAAATACGATTTCTTGCATATAAGTACTACTAGAACAGTCTGGTGTGAGAGTTTTCAAGCTGCCTTTTAATTCGCCTGCGGCGACTGCTTCTACGACTTGCATCTTATGACATAAGCTGGACCAACTGCCTAACGTACCTTCTGTAGGGCGACTATATAACCTAATACCAAAACCAAATAATGGTCAAACTCAGCACTATCCTCAAATAGTTTTGTATGATGTCAGTCAAAACTACAACGGTATATCTTTTTACTTTTATCCAGTTTCGATTAGTACAGCGACAAATCCATTAAATCTACCTTCTGTGGGTTAGTTTTATTGGAAATTGTACAATAAAAATTAATAAATAGATCAAAATATCATAAATATGCGAGCTGAGCGAGCGAAGCGGGTAGTTTACCTCCAAGTGACAGAGATCTTCTTTATCCCATCGTAACAATGCGATTATGTTTTGATTTATTCCATTAGTAAAAAAAACTTAATTTTCTTTTACCGTGATCTGTAAGTAGGTAAGTAATATGTATCTTTATACTTCAGATTCATTTCTTCCAATTGACAAACGATGACAAGAAAAAAGGCTCAAATAACCTTCTTTTGATACAATAATAAGTAGTAGAAGGCTAATCCCTATTCAGATTCAGGGTTTTAATTCCAAGCGGCAGGTATGCATGCCTGCATTATTTTTTTTCAAATTATGTTGTTGTATTTTAAGTAAATTAAATCTCAGAATGTGAACCAATAGAGTAGGACTCGATAATCATTTTGATGATTTAAAAAGTAAATGCTAAACGAAGCAATTAAATGGTCCGATCCAAGCGGCTAACGGCGATAATGATCGGAATAGATGAGCCAGATGACAATCGCAGCTCCTATAAATCCAGTAAATTAAAAGCCCGACGCTTCGGAAATCTTGAACCAGTTTCATGTTAAGGGTCTTTTACACGTTTTACACAACTGAATAAAGATTAAAAAAATGGTTTCATATATTTATTTCTTAAGATAAAAAAGGAAATATATATATATATATTTTTGTAAAAAGCTTAGTAAAGTCTTTGACAACGCGCAGATATTCAACGAATGAAGAGATAAATCGCTGTTAATTTATGACTTGACTCTCATAGTATGATTATATTATTATTTATTGACCAATTATGTTAAAATGTTTACATTTGCAGGGAATATAAAATATTCATTAAGATATGTTTTTTTTTATATTTAGGTAGGTTACTTTTCAGCCTTCATAACTTTTATAAGAATATTCTGTTCTGTCCAAGCTAGCATTACATATTAGCATATAAAAGATAAGTTAAACAAAATTATTACCTAGTCGCGATTAAAAGCTAGTACATTTTAATTAATATGACAAAAGGTAAGATAGCATTATGGAAAACAACATTAACAAAAATTATAAGCCATAAAGGCTCAGATGGTCGTGACAGCCAAAGATTATCACAACGCTGATTTCTGACGTGTTTCCTCGTCTGTTTAATCTGATGCCTTACTCTGCAGCACGGATTTACGGATATATTTGTCTCTTTCAGATACTTTAGACATCGGTATGAGTGATAGGGACAGATTGATTCGAATACACGGATATTGTTTTGCGGAGTAAGGCCTCTGTTGCAGCATGTGAACATGATCGATGGTATCCCTTTCGGAATCTGGCTTGTTTCGCGGAACTTATGTTAAAAGCTCGAAATAGTATTTTTCCATTCTATGAATAAAATCATCTAATAGGTATCCCTTAAAATATTTTCATCGAGTCAAGATCAATTCAAACGTTACGTTAAGTAAAACGTTAAGAAAATTCATTGTTTCATACTTTTTTTTTCTATTTTTTGACATAGTATTACCGCTAGATATCAGTTCCAGATCTTCTCGGGGGCTAGTTATTAGAAGTAATGTAAATAGTTAGTAGATGAGGATAGCATACATTGTTCTGATCTCATACTACTTAGTAACTATAAAAGGACTTGTTTTTGGGGTAATCTCCAAAAAAAACACAAAGACAGATTATTTACCCCAGACACTAATAAAGATTATTTTGTATATTGCCATGTTATACAAAAACCAAAGCGGATCTTTCAATGATGGTCAACTTAAAAGTGTCTAAGCCACTAGAAGTTGTTTAAAAGTCATCAAAATACAAAAAGTCACAGTGTTTGTAACCGAACACCTCCGAAAAGTTTTGTGTATATCCAGTAGATCTGAGAATAGGTCGTGAAATATTTTACATCTCAGAAGAAAGAACGGTTCTCGTAAGATAATATCAGATTCTATGCTTACAAAGTCGCGGGTAACTGCTAATAGGTTTCAAGATTTTTATTGTCGTAAGAAATCACATCTCAGTTACAATGAGAAAAAATAGAAATATTTTTTCAAAAGAATAACTGCTACTTGACTGAATACAATTTAAGCTTATATTTTAGAATTTATTCATGCTTTCACACTCTTTTTTTAATGAAAAATCATGTCTATCGCTTACCTGACCCGGATAAATTCATAAAAATCTCGTTCCATCTAGCAAGCCGTTAGACGTCTATAAACGCCTTTAAAATCCCCTCGCGTCGCGTGAAGAAGACGTTGCGATCCGAGCGTCGTGGTGCGGCTTACTGCGGATACCGGCGGATGATTGTTTGACGTTATTGCCAGCTCAGGGCTTATGTGCTGGTAGTGAAACGTTTCTATTATTATTATAGTCACTGAAGCTAAAATTAATATGTCCATGTAGGAATGGATTTCGGTGAATTTGTATTATTTCTTTGAAGAACTTATTTTTAAAAGGACAAAGTTTCTAAATATACTTATAAAGCGTTTTTTAAAATTAACTAAAATATCAAACGACACTCAAATTAAGGTTGCCTTAATATATCTGTTAGTGTATAATAAAAACTCCGTGTTTAATATAAAGCTTCTTTTTATTTTTCTAATCATACCTCTTCTTTACACGAATCGTGTCTCTCACTATTTAGAAAAAGAAGTCAATTTTACCTCATTCATTCATCTCTTTCACTCCTTATTTAATCGTCTTCTCATTTAGTAACTAATTTCCCACCTACATGTATATTTATGTGACTTACGTCCTTCCCTCAAAAAAATTATGTATATCTTACTATACTCACACGAGTTAACCTTAACTTTAAGTATATCATGTAAACGTTTCTATCATCCGTAACGAATGTAGAAACCAATCGTGTATAATGTTACAAGGTGCTGGGATTGAGTTGATGCCATAAATTGGTATTAAAAGACTTCAAAATGCGTGAGAATGGAATTGAACGAAAATATTTATGTGTAAACGGAAATCCCATATAGAGGGTTGTCACAATAAATTCATAAGTTACGAGTTGTATGATAAATCTATGATTAATTGACTTTATGTCGGTTCTCATACATATTACATATAAATAGTCGTATTTTATAAGCTTTCTCTATGTGATAATATAGATCAAATCGTGTGACGGGTATTGCCGGTACATTAAATGAATAAGCACTTCCCTTCTTATGAGTCTCGTAAAAGGCGACTGAAGGAGCACTGCCAGAAGAATACAGGAACCAACGTCTTCGCAATCGCCAACCCGTCTGCCAAGCGTATAGTAAAATACTCAAATTACGTTCAAACAAACGTTATCAATCGTATACAGGATGAAATTTTAACCACCTTCAAAATTTTAATACAACAATCTACGAGACAAAAAACAAAATATGACGTATTTTTTCTTTTGGTATAGCCAAGTACAAAAATGTCAAGATGCACTCAGAAAATGTTCACCAAAAATCTAATATTTTTGATACGGCCCCCTCACAACATATTTTTTACGCGATTCACATCTCATTCATACATTAGGATACTATTTATATGTTGTTGATTTTCCCTTTATACCTTTACAGGCTTAGGACCGTAAAATTGAAAACTATGTTGCGAAAAATATTTTCCGGTGAAAATTCGACCTACATTTTTTACTTCTAAAATGGGCTCTAAATACGATACTTAACGCCTACAAAAATTTGGAAGGTATCGAAGGTAATGACTATGATGAGGTGGAGGTGGACTGATAAAAATTAATATTCCCGTATGATTTTATAAAATGCAAAAGATCTAAAAAACACCAATGTTTAAACATTGTCTTGTCTTGCGCTTTATTCAAAACTTCCCATTACATTTCCTTATAGAATTTCCAGCATAAATTACTACATACATATTTTACTACAGCATTGTATAGCCACAAAGTAGAATTACACAGAGAGACTATAAAATTGGCATATTCCATTTTGTTGTGTTTGCTTACAATTTTTTTTTTTAATAGTAGCCACATTTTCGGGCCAGCAGCAAAAAATATGTAAGAGTTAAACAAATGAAGTAAATTAAGAAAAAAGGTACTTTTTTACCACGCTTTTATTAGCTTGGGTTGTATCTATCTATGTATCTATGTATGTAATGGAATCTTTGAGCATAAATTTGACCGATTTCCAGAAGTTTGATTAATTTGAAACTTTGCACACGTATCAAGGACCGATGACAATGCAATAATTTAATAACAGTTTTCCCAGTTTTCCTCTGTAAGAGGGAGTAAAAGAGATAGAGCTAGCGCGCGATCTGTATCAATTATGTTTCCTGCATAGGTTTGGACTTACAGTCGGTAAAGAAGGAATCAAATCTTATAAACTAAACTAAAAAGTAAAAAATAAATAAATAGTTTAAAAAAAAAACTAAAAAACCACGCTTTTAAAACAGATTGAACTAAAAAATTAAAAATAAAACTGTAGTAATCAATTGAAAAATTCATATTATTGTACAAAAAGCGTGGGGTGCTTGTTATGATATCCACAGATATAGTAAATTATTGATAAAATATTTACAACAATCTAAATCAAGCTCCCCACGCTTTTTGTACAATAATAATAATATGAATTTTTCAATTGATTACTACAGTTTTATTTTTAATTTTTTAGTTCAATCTGTTTTAAAAGCGTGGTTTTTTAGTTTTTTTTTTTAAGGTTTTCATGGAAAAAGAGCTAATAACTAAAGGGCGTGTTCTAAGGTAGAGTAGCACGATCTTTCTCGATCTATTAGTGTCATAGAAGAGATAACTAGAGGAAGACCGTATCATTAAAGACACTATTATCATTTTTCCACCTATATCCAAACATTTTAATACCAGCATTTTAATATTCATATGCCAGCTGCGCTGGTGAGATTAGCTTTTACCACATCTAGCTGTAACATCAGTATTGTTTTAACCTTATCTTCATGAATAAATATTTTGAATTTGTGAATTTTTTGAATTTTGATACATTGATTGCCAACCCGCCTGCCAAGCGTACGTTATATACATATATGCACAAAATGATACTTTTGGAAAAGCCTTTTCCCAACTGTGGACTAATTTGGGTTAATGATTTGTACACAGACTAAATACGATGTCTAGTTAAATACACCCAACACCATCAATCTCAGATGTATTATTGCAAATAAATGTTATTCTATTCTATTCTACAACACATCATGTATTCAAATGTAAAATGTATTTTACTCTCCAGCTCCAACAGCTCTCATCAAATGTTTTTTTACAATTACCAAATTGATGTATGGAGCAGACCTACTGATCCTATCTTTAGTGTGTTCAGTTCCTGTTGCGGCTCGTTCAAAAATATAGTGAAAATAATGAATAATGCACGCGGAGCGACAAAACATCCGCTCGTCATAATAGAGTAATGGAAGGGTAACGTGGGGAAAACTGGAACACGGTTCTGTTCTTAGTACTGATAAAGCATTCGATACTAGTAATCGATTTTTTAATGTATTCAAATTTGGATAAATAGTTTTCGTAACTAAAGAAAATAGTGCAGTGTAGTATTAGATAGTGCTTGATGCAATTAACATCATTAAAACGTAACTTAATACGGCACAAGTTTTTGATTCTGTTTTCTCGCCAAAAGATTTATACTCATACATACAGGAACAGTTTTTTTTTAATATAAATAATGGGTTTGCTCTTGACGACATACTTAACTATACGGTTAAGAAGAGGCCTAAGATGGAGCGAGCTTACACAGAGTGTTTTACTTCTAAACAAATTGTTTGTTAAAATGCTTTTTTGTTAAATTTTGGTTTTTGTTTCCATAAGATAAGCTTTTCAATAACAAAATTAAGTCATAACTACATTTCAAACATATAATATATATTGCTGTTTTTAAATTAATATTAGATAGCAAAAATCCAATCTTTAAAAAAATTTAAGTACACCAATAATTACAAAATGAAAGAACTCCAATAACCAATTTACATAGCCTTAAACATGTATTTAAAAAGAAATTGCGAATTTTTAAGGTACAGAAAAATAAATTGTTAAATATTCTCTTAAAATAAACACGACCATTTTGAATTGCCAACAACATATAGCCTGGTAAAAAACGAAATGACATTTCAGCTCAAACGCAACGACCTTAATACGAATGTAGCTGAACAGCAGCGTACCCCTAGGTGGGAAAAATGCAGGAAAAACTGTAAGTGGGGGACGCAGATGCGAGCCTCGTCCGCTGTCTCTTTCGCCCCCACCTCCTTCCGCGTACACACGAAGGGGACAGCTGATCTTTTTGTGGCAAAAAGTGGTTGTTAATTGCATACTGTTTGCAATTCCTTTTTCACCGTTGTCTGAGGTGGTTCTATAAATTCGTTGAAGATTACGCCAGTTGTAGCTGTGGCCCGTTTTACTAAAACTGGTAAAACTATGGACGCTTTTAAGCTATTTAATGTTGAATAAAGCTTGGAATGTTTGCGTGTGGACTCGGTCAGTGTGCATTCAGTAAATAGTATGAAATGTTTTTATTTAAGTTTGTTGCTGTCGAAAACGAAATTTCGATTTATATTATATTTGATATCACAAAGCTATATTTAAGAGAATAGAAACTGTATGATTGTAGTCGGGCTTCGGAAAGTAAGTCAAGTCGCTGTCCATACAAAACACGTCAGAGGCTTCCTAATGGCGACTAGGAAACCCCTGACACCTGACTGACTGTAAAAGAATAGGCATACAATAAGAAAAAGTCTGCCAGGCCAAGACTGCTCTTTCCCTTCTTGATGCGATTCTGCAACTCTACAGTAGGTCAGTCCCGAAAAAGGTATCAAATTCCACTTATCCGATGAATCCTCACCTGCACCATAAACGTAGCATAAATAGTCACACAACACACGTGTGACTACAAAAGAGTTGGGTTTTCCAAAAATGGACTACGGCTTTTCATGCTTGAATATGACGTGTCTCTGAAAATGTTGTTCCATACTTTTTCAGCGCCTTTTTTTTTCGCATTTGTTTTTTAGTTTTAACTTTCTATTATTTAAACTGTTTTTAGAAGATATGAGAAAGTAGTTGTTTGTTCCCTCATATAGAAACATCAAACCGTATACACATATCGTATTATCGAATGAACACGAAAAAAGTCACAAACAAATTCTAGCAATGTGTATATTTTTTAAGTTACGCCCCATAATGATTCCAAACACGGTTTTTTGATAGCTCATTTTCTTACTTTATGCCCTTTAGACGGCGCCACATTAGATTTAGTGACAAGTCATGTACCTATCCTAATAACCAGCGGACAGTCAAGATGCTTCTAACGATTCGCTCTGATATGTAATTTAAGAGTTAAGAGGGAACACATACATAGCCTCTCAAATCATAACGCTTCTTTAGCTTTATCGAGTCAAAAATAAAATTCACAAACAATAAACAAAAAAAAAGATAAGAAACATATCAAACTCTTTGAGATAACAGTGTCACACTGTTGTAAGCCGCGTGCAAGTTAGAGCAGTAACGAGCGCAAACCAATATCGCGACAACGCTGCCACCCGGCTTCGCTTGTCCAATAACCCGATCACAGATGTCGGTGCAACTTTAATAAAGTTCCAGCGATTTACGATCGCGTCAACTTTGTGTTCGTTTTGAGGGTTTGCGGAAACAGTTCAGAGAACTGACTTAGGGCATGTATTACTGATCAGTTAAAGATAAAAAAAAGACGTGTGGCACTCGGAGACTGCCGCGGTAAAGCTATTGCATAGCATTTTTTATCAACTTATGCAATTATAAAACTAAAAAGTATCACCGCTGTGCCGGTCGGGGTGGGGGGGTGTTAGGTTATTTTCGTTACGGAATTTCTGGATTCGGTCTCCACGCTCAAGGCCTGCGATAGAAGCTATACAATAGCTTAATTTTATAAGTATAAGTATTTTCTAATTTTGACTTTTGTAATTAAATTTTTCTGTTATTTTGGCAGATATGGTTACGATAGGCAACCATACTGTCAAAATCCTTATTTTCTTCTAAATTCTTTTAAATTTCGGAAATTCAACATTGTTCGATCGTGCCTCGCCCCGAGTGTTAGGTTAGGTTATTTTCGTTACGGAATTTCTGGATTCGGTCTCCACGCTCAAGGCCCGCGATAGTGTAAAGCGAAGCTATGCAATAGCTTAAAAATAAAAACTAGGTACTTATAGCTAATTGGGAAAGGCAGACGTTGCATGCTATCTGTCTTCATCTGCAAGTACTACATTACATATTTAACTCTTATGACACGGAAACGACAGAAGATGGTGTATATTTTTTGGCCACTGTCATTGTAAAACAGTGACAAAATAATATGACATTTTATAATTATTTAGGATGGAAAAATATGTAAGGTACGTATGCATGATTATTAATATATTTGATACTTATTCCAAAGTTGAATGGGCCTATTTAAATTAGGAAAAAGGCAGGGTGTGGGTTCAAGTCCCACCTCAGGCAATCAAAATTGTTATTCAATAGTATTTTGAATTGCTTTAAAAAAACAATAAAAACATTACTACTAAGGTTGCAAACTGAATTAACATACCATAATTTTTTTTATAATATTAAAAATTAAGCTCAGTATATAAACTTGAAAAATTACGTCTCAGGCGGGACTCGAACCCGCATCTCCTCGCATGCCGGGCGGGCGCTATACCATTAAGCCACCGAGACCCTGCGACTCAGCGCGAATTTTTCAAGCATATTCTTAACGCTGTAAGCCAACGTCGCTTCATCAAATGTTAGAAGTTTGCACCCTTAACACCCGAAAGAAACATCTTTGCAGATGTTTGACAGTCAGTTAAGATGAAACAGCTATTTGCTATTGACGCTGGCTGTGAAAACTGGCGAACAGGCCTTTTATAGAAACTCCCCACTACGACAACCGGTTGTGACGTTCAATCTGCGTTGTTATTGAAATTGGTTTGATTTGATTGAAAGTGGTTTGAGTTTTAATTTAAATGATAATTATGATATTAAATTAAATAAATTTGAATTTAAATTATAATTATTGTGATTTGAATTTAAATTTTAATTGTGATTTGAATTTGAAAAAATATTGAGTAGTGGGGAAGTGACGAAACTGACCTGTTCATTCAACAATGTAAGCGTGTTGTCTTTTTTATGTTTTACTATTTCTAATTGTTCTAACACCGACAGTTTTAAACTTTTTTTACATGTGTGTAAAATTGAAAAAGTATGATCGTCTGGGATACTATGTCCCGAATCTATAAGATGTTTTGCAAAATGAGACTTTTCTGGGTGATTATTTCGATAGGCGGATATGTGTTCTTTATAACGTGTGTTGAAACTATATTGGTGTTGGGTACTAATAATTGCATTAACTGTACTGCATGCATTTTTGAGGGAGGGCGGGCGGTTTTCCTGCATGAAATAGTGCTTGCTCAA
This sequence comes from Anania crocealis, assembly GCA_949315895.1. NCBI lineage: Eukaryota > Metazoa > Arthropoda > Insecta > Lepidoptera > Crambidae > Anania > Anania crocealis. The sequence continues at coordinate 2,361,667 of OX438858.1, read as the reverse complement.
TCAGTGTTAGTGCGGGTAGTGTGGTGAAGGTATCTAGGCCGGTATATTAACAAGCGGAAATCATTAGCAAAATAATTTTCTAAATCCATAATTAGTTATGGATTTCCGCAAAGTAACGCCTGAGTCTATTAATTCTGTCAACAAGGCCTAAGGTAGGTAGTTAAGACACCAATTTTAACTCGGTGCTAAACAATCACTCACTAACATTATTCCACCTAAAATTTATATCTTATTGCTTCATTATTTCTTTCATTATTAATTATGTATAGTTATGTCTAGACTCCTACCCAATTAATCTACTTTACCTATAAAATAAACTACAAGAACTTTTCAAAGTCACAAACTAAAGCTCTAAAGCTAACTTTGGTCGTATAAAAAGAACTTATAAAATAATGCTTATAGTCTTACTTAACCCCTGAAAGACTAGAGTGGATTAAGTTTATCTTGCCTTCGCCGTAAGATCTGGCATTCCAGGCTGAATTAGTTGACTTGTAATTTGTGAATATTAATACTACGGAGCATTAGGGTTCGAGCTTTTGTTAAAGGGGAGCTCGGTTTGGTTTGTTTGACCACAGAAAAACGAAGAGGGTTTCAATTTCGACAATTATAAATATAGGACTTTTTTTACACTCTCTACAGGGTTTACTGCAACCAAATTAATTATTCACCTTCCCAAACAGTCTGCCCGCGACCATGATGCGAGCAATCGGATCAAAACTTAGAAAAAATAAAATACTAAATAGAATTTCATTTCCTCCTCCTTTTAAAAAAGTGTTTAAGGTGTGTGTTTGGTTAAAAAAATACAACACGGAAACTGTTTTAGCTTACTAAGCAAGTTAATAATGTAGTGAAAACACATGTTTAATACCAGTATATTATAATTTTATAGTTTCCATACTAAATTTCGCCTTATTTGCTACCTTTCCCTCTCAATCTATTATCAAATATTCTCTACCTGAAGATTGCCTGGGAGAGATCGCTAACAGCGATAAGACCGCCTGAATTGTACAGATCTTAGTGTATTTTTTAAGTTAAAAAATATTCTTGTATAGTGTGCAATAAAGAGTATCTATCTATCTATCTTCGCCTTGTTTTGTATGATGCCGACATAAAGAATAGCACGCCAACTAAGAGTACTGCCAGAAGATGACGTGCAGCGTCTTCTTTCCGTAACAATCACCTTGCTCGACACCCTATAAATAAAAGACTTAAAGTAAAAAGAAGTAAAGTAACAGCCTATAATCATCCCACTGCAGGGAAAAGGGCTCCATCATTGAATTCATGTTACCACTGCACAATGGTGGGAATTGGCATAATCACCACGCTTGTCAAATGCGGGTTGGTGATCATAAACCCGAACAACGTTCGAAAATTTGTTGCCCGACCCGGGGATCGAACCTGGGACCCCGAGATCTTGGCCCAGTATAACCACTAGACCAACGGGGCGTTAAAAGACTTAGTACCATTCTATTTAAAGCCAAAACCTGTCGGTTCCAACAAAAAGTTCCAAATTAAATAATGTCCACTTCTAAACCAGCGATCTAGGCCTTAACTCGCAGATTTCAATTTAAGTAAGGCAATCTAATTTTACACTCTAGCGAGTACGAATGACTGTGGCGAGTCCCGTGAATCTCACAATAACTATTAAGACCCAGTTTTTAGGTTATGATAGACGGTTTAAGGTTACCATGAATTACGTGGTTTTAGAATTCGAGTAAATTTTCACTGAGGATGAGACACATTAATGTTAGAATATCTTAAAACAGTGTTTGTTCTTAAGGCGGCGTAGTTCTAAGAAGCATCGTTTTTAAGTTTTTAATACCCACCTGAGATAAAAAACAGCATTTTTAAGTCTGTAAAAAATGTATAAGTAATTAATAGTCACAGCCGTTATCGGTTACACGAATTGATTAACTTAGCTCGATAAAAAAAAAACACAAACCTACATCTCTTCGAAATGTTTTTTTCAATTTGACGACTAAACTACGGGCATTTTAAATATTTTTTCATACTTGTTTAAAGCTACTAAATATTAATAGATATATTCGCTGAGTTTGAATTCATTAAATGATATACTTAATTACTATGTTTAAATAACTACAAAATACGTGAGCGCGGCGGCTCGTCAGGCCCGTACTGTCGCGCGCTGGCGCTGACGGTGCGCATAGGCGCTCCGGAATAGGCGATCGATGCATATCGATGCATTAATCCGGAACTACCGAGCCTTAAACAGGTTTAAACTTTCATGTTCACTATTATACAAGTTTGTTGTTACGTAAAAACAAGGTAGATGGTAATTATCTAGAAACAATTAACTAATACGCTTTTAAGCAATTACATTGTTTAATTGGAAATACAATTCCGTGTATAAATTTTTACTGCCTTAAGTGGGTTTCGAACTAACGACCTTTGATTTAAAAATTTAAATAATATTCAAGGCATTGTATTGTCAGTGCTTGTTTTCTAAAACATTTTTAAAACAGAGGCAAAATTAGAAGATTCTTAATAAGATGATTGAATTAACAAATTAATTTCAGATTTTTGATAAATAAGGTGATAATCGGGGTTCATTTACAACCACCAGAAAACTGAAGCCCACGTTATGTCACCATTATGTATAACATCTTGGCAGTGTGTTTTTTTTTCATTACAAATAATTGAAAGAAAAAAAAAAAGATTTAGTTATTCATTTTAAAACACGCTGTGACACACACGGATGTAGCTGTGTAAGGTTCACTCACCCGGAACCCTGCCGCACTAAAATAATACGCCTCTGCGCATCACAGCGTGTTTCAAAATTAAAATTCTGCATCAATATTAATAATTTTCTAATTATTATTTTTTTGATAAAACAAATAACACTACCTTTATTTTATTCATATGTAATGGTTACATAAAGTGAACTTAGTTTTTCAGGTGGTTCAAAAAGCACGGTGTTTATAAGTCGTAAAAATAAGTCACGTCAGGGTATTATCGTATTACAGACTACTGTAATAGGCGGCTTGAAAATCTGACACCAGATTGTCCTTGAAGAATAATCACATGATAGGAAGAAGCCAAAAAAATAACGGCAATAAGTTACGGCAAACGATACTGCTATACAAAAATAACGGTATCCGTTATAACAATACGTGAAACGCAATTCCTAAAACGCTTAACGCGTAACGAACTGTTACACCCTTTCAATGTTAGCATAAGGGCTGACCAGTACTGTCTCCTGCTGCATCAGCATTTTTAGTCTAGAGTCCGGCTCGCCCGCTTCTCGGGCTCGCGGCATAGCCAGTCGGTTCCAACTCTTCGCGCGTGACGGTTGCCACCTCCAAATTAACTCGTGTGTTTTTACTTACCATTTCTAGTGTAATTAATTATCTTTTTTTAAAACCTAAATCCCCGAGTCCGTTCTAACATTGGTGGCAGCGGTGGGATCAATATAAGTGGTTCCCGGTTCGTCTCCGTACACTTTCGTGCTTTGTGTAAAAAGTGAAATTTATATAACAAAACTTTACTTCAAAAACTTTATACTTACCATATCGTTTATCGTGGTGTGTTACCGTCGCCGCTCACCGTATCCTGCTATATTGGAACTGGACTCATCTTCGCAATCCCACTATTTCCACTGCATCCTGGAAAGAAACATCATCGAATCCTACAAACACCGCTGTATCCTGCCTAGTGCCTGCCTGTAAGACATCAATCACATCATCCACCCGCCAACAATAATCGCCGCTTCAAGCTCCGTGTCCCGCCGAGTTCGAGTCGCCTTATCGCAGGAATGCGATCACTTCCCGTCGTCGCCGTGCTCGCAGTCTACGCAACATTGTCGCTGTGAGTCTGGCCTTTCATTCAAATTATATTATAGACAATTCCTTTGTGTGCAACAGTGTTGTTAATTATAAGCCGTGTTTAGGTTTTATTTCTTTGTGCTATTCTAAGCTACGTAATTGTGTAAAATGTCTGAATCCAAGGCGCTCAAAGACCAACTCCAGGTTCCCCAAGACATAGAACTACCACTGTCGGAAGACGAAAGGGCAACAAGCCCAGTGGTGGACTTCGAAAAGAAAAAAGGGAAGAAAACCCCTACCAGCTCAGGTCTTAACATAGATCTCAACATTCTTCTAAAATTCGTTAAACCCTATGACGGAAGTAGGGAAACACTTAACTCCTTCATAATAAACTGTAATAACGCTTATAACCTCGCAACGGAAGTGCAAAAACACATTGTATTCAAGTATATCCTATGTCAGCTACAGGACAAGGCAGAAGTTGCGTGCTCAATAAAAGAATTCAATAATTGGGAACAACTCAAAGATTTTCTGAAAACACAATTTAGTGAAAGGAAACACTACTCCCATCTTCTTACCGACCTGCAGGAATGCAAACAGGGCCAAAATGAAAATGTTAGTCAGTACTCCTTGCGGGTGGAGACCTGCTTATCACAACTCCTAACCGAAATTTCTTTATCGAATACGAAGGTAAAGGAACTTCCTGGCAGGACAGCCGCCATGGAAGACCTTGCCCTCCACCATTATTTGATGGGGCTATACCCGAGGATTTCAAACATCGTCAGGTGTAGGTCCCCCAAAAACCTAAATGAAGCGATCAACCTTGCCATATCCGAAGAAAGAATCCAACAGACTCTTTATAGAAAGCCCTCACCGGAACAGTCAAAAGGTTCTAACAACCGTTTCGTCAAACCACCTAACCGGCCCAACAATCAATCAACAACCCCTCAGGCTCAAACCTCTTCCAACCCTACCACTTCCGGCTTAGTCTGCCGTTACTGCAAATTCCCGGGTCATAGTATCGAAAACTGTAGGAAACGGGAATACAACAACAAAATAAGGAATCAAAGATCCCCAAATAACAACAACCAACAATTTCCAAACCAACAATTTCCAAACCAACAATTTCCAAACCAACAATTTCGTAAAGTAAACTTTACCCAACAGGACGATGAAGGACACGACGAAATTGACAATAACACCTCCGATGATTTAAACGAATAATGGGCTCCCGGCGGTGTCCCGTGAGTCCAACGCCTCGTCCTATTTCGTTCCTATATCGAAAGGCACCTACTAAATCCACTGTATCTACCAAATCCGCTAAACCTGCTAAATCCACTGTATCTGCCAAATCCACTGAATCTGCCAAATCCTCTGAATCTACTAAATCCACTGAATCTACCAAATCCACTGAACCTACCAAATCCACTGAATCTACCAAACCCACTGAATCTACCAAATACGCTGAATCTACTAAATCCGCTGCATCTGCCAAATTCGCGAAATCTACGAAATTCGCGAAATCTACTAAATCCGCTGAATCTACCAAATCCGCTGAATCTGCCAAATTCGCGAAATCTACCAAATCCGCGAAATCTACCAAATCCGCGAAATCTACCAAATCCGTTGAATCTGCCAAATCCGCTGAATCTGCCAAATCCGCTGAATCTGCCAAATTCGCGAAATCTACCAAATTCGCGAAATCTACCAAATCCGTTGAATCTGCCAAATCTGCTGTATCTGCAGAATCATGTCTACCACTTTCAAAAATAAATAAAGAAAATCAAATTTACGAAATATCGTTTGACCCGTCCAAGAAATCGTTACCACACGTCGTCATGAATACCACATCCTCCGAATTGCCCCTATCTCTCCTGGTTGACACAGGCTCTTCCATCAGTCTCCTAAAAAAATCAGTTATTAAATCTCACACACTCCTTAGTGGAGAGATACTGAAACTAAAAGGATTCAACTCCACCGACGACTCCATCCCAACATTAGGCTCTTTCAATTTGACTATTCCCCTGAATAACAAGGATTCTATCAAACACAAATTTCACGTAATCGAAAACATAGACTTCCCTTATGATGGTATCGTAGGTAACGACCTTCTCAACAATTTCAAAGGCAGTATTAACTTCACAGAAAAAGTTCTCAAACTCGGTAAACATAACCTCAAATTATACTTTACCGATCCCTATTACATTATTCCAGCCCGCACTGAAAAGGTAATAGAATGCTCAGTTTCCAATGCCGACCTAAAGGAAGGTCTCATTCTAGATCAAAGTCCGTCTGACAACCTCCTAATTGCTAATTGCCTCGTCCGGGTTAAAGAAAATAAAAGAGTTAACCTCACAGTTATCAACACCTCTGAATCCTCAATTACATTAAAAACAAACCTCAATTTAAGGCTGACGCCTATCAGTTCCATTTCTCAATCCAACAACGACTCAATCGCTGTCAACCATATAAATCACACAAATCATACTAATTCCGCTGAAAGAACTCAACAAGTTCTCAGCATGCTAAGAATTGATCATTTAAACGGGGAAGAAGCTGACGCTCTCCTGCAACTATGCTCCGACTTTTCCGACATATTCCATCTACCTCATGAGAAACTCTCTTATACCAATGCTATTAAACACGACATAAAAACAACATCCGAAGTTCCAATCCATACTAAATCCTACAGATTCCCTGAAGTCCATAAACAAGAAGTAGAAAAACAAATTAATAAAATGCTCCAACAAGAAATCATAGAACCCTCTGTATCCCCATGGTCCTCACCAATCTGGGTGGTACCAAAAAAACTTGATGCCTCCGGTGAACAAAAATGGCGAATTGTCATTGATTATAGAAAACTGAATGACATCACAATAGGTGATACCTATCCTATTCCCCAAATAACGGAAATCCTAGATCAACTCGGCAACAGTAAATATTTCTCAACCCTAGATCTAGCATCAGGATTCCATCAAATTCCAGTTAATAACCCCGAAAAAACAGCTTTCAATGTGCCTCAGGGCCACTTCCAGTTCACCCGCATGCCCTTCGGTCTCAAAAATGCACCTTCCACATTTCAACGGCTGATGAATACAGCCCTATCTGGCCTACAGGGCATCCGCTGCTTCGTGTATCTCGACGATATTGTAACATATTCATTTGATCTGTCCTCTTCAATTCAGAACTTACGAGAAGTATTCCAAAGACTTCGAGAATTCAACCTCAAACTCCAGCCAGATAAGTGTGAGTTCCTTAGACGTGAGGTCGCTTATCTCGGCCATATAATCACGACCGAAGGAGTCAAACCCAATCCAGATAAAATTAAAGCCGTTGTCGAGTTCCCAATTCCAAACTCACCCAAAGACATTAAATCCTTCCTCGGACTCGTTTCCTACTATCGCCGATTCATTCCAGATTTTTCAAAAATCTCCAAACCACTTACAACCCTACTCAAAAAGGATACTCCCTTTAATTGGGAAAATCAGCAGCAAGTTGCTTTCGACCTACTAAAGCAGAAACTTACCACCGCTCCAGTCCTCTGTTACCCTGATTTCTCCCAACCATTCATCCTCACCTGTGATGCCTCAAACCACGCTATTGGCGCCGTCCTATCCCAGGGTCCCATCGGTAAGGACCGACCCGTTGCATATGCCTCACGCACACTTAATAAAAGCGAAGTCAACTATAGCACCACTGAAAAAGAACTTCTTGCAATTCTTTTCGGCTGCAAAACCTTCAGACCCTACCTTTATGGAAGAAAATTTCAAATAATTACCGATCATAGACCCCTTAGATGGCTATTTAACCATAAAGACCCAAGTAGCAAAATGCAACGCTGGCGCCTCAAGCTCGAAGAATTCGAATATGAAATCGTTTACCGCAAAGGTAGACTCAACTCCGCGGCTGACGCCCTCTCTCGTCATCCAGTAAATCCTATAATACCTGAAAACCCTGACCCTTCTAATCCAATTCAAGATCCAAATCCAGGAGATCCCCTTGGTTATAGTGATTATAGCCAACCCTTCAGTCCCCTTACGTTGGAGGACTTAGACATACAACTTCCCACTGTTTCCGATAATGATGGTGATAGCATGCCCTGCATCGACCTGCTGGAAGACGATAACGAAATCCCACTTCCATACAGTCCTGAAACTACTAATCCAACAAATCCCACTGATGCTTCTAACGCAACGATACCTTCTAAATCCAATGATCCTGTACCACCTCCAGGTGCAGGCACCCTTACCACTCCTAACCCTGAAATACAAAACCCACTGCATCCTTCTATTCCAAATCCTGAAAACCAAATTCCACTAAACCCTCCTAGTCCTAACCCCGAAACAATAGAAACGACACCCCAAGACTCCGATCCACCATTACAACAACCTGCTACCTCAAATGATAACGACTACTCCAAATTCCTAAAAGACATCAACAACAAGAATATGAATTTCAACACGACAATCCTAGAACATAACAAGTCCCTCCTAAAAACTCATTGCAAATCCATTATCATTCCCACATCCATGGACCTAGACGATTCCAATGCATATGTCCCGGAAATATTAGAAAACCTTACTAACGCAGAAGAAATTCGACAGATAGAAAAGGAATTATACTCATTCGATAAACTTCCTGAAATAAATAACAAATCCATTTACCTTATTTACAATAAGGTACATCACTTCGACGAAAGTACTTACCCCGAAATTTACCAAACCTTAAAAACTATCAGAAACCATATCATGTCGACCTCCACAAACGAAATTAATGAAATTGCCATATCCGATTTTAAGAATCAATTCCAAAAACACTCCTTTGCTAAAATATACAACATCCTAGTTTACCTTTTCCATGAAACCAATATAACTATAAATATCTATCATAATAACATTGTATACCCAAGTCTCAGTGAAATAAAGAAAATACTAAAGGAAAATCACGACCTTCCGATTGCCGGCCACTTGGGCTGCAATCGAATGCTAAGTAGAATCCAAGAACGTTACTATTGGAAAGGAATGAAAACCGATGTCGAAACTTACATAAAAAACTGTTCATCTTGCCAATCAAATAAAGCCCTTAGAAGAACGAATAGAGCACCAATGCAAATTACTACTACCTCTACTAGTCCATTCCAACGAATAGCATTGGATATCGTTGGTCCACTCCCTGAATCCGGTCCCGCAAAACTCAAATACATACTCACGATACAGGACGATCTGACTAAATTCTCGGTTGCATACCCTCTACGTAGCGTCACAACAGAAGAAACAACAGATTCGTTAGTACATTTCATTTCTTTATTTGGCATCCCGAGATCCATCCTTACGGATCAAGGAACAAACTTCACCGCGGACCTATTCAAGAAAACGTGTGACTTTTTAAAAATAAAACAGATTTGGTCTACCCCGTACCATCCTCAAACTCAAGGGGCTCTGGAAAGGAGCCACTCCACCCTCAAGGAATATTTAAAATCTTACGTTAACGAGAACCAGGATGACTGGCCTCGTTACGTTTACACAGCCATCTTGGCCTACAACTCTGCAGTCCACTGCACCACCAATTTCACACCATACGAACTGCTGTTCGGACATAAAACCTTCATCCCTGATTCCGTCTTTAACCAAGACCTCACTACATACCCTGACTATATCCGCATGCTCCAACATCGGCTAAAATTGTCCTGGGAACGGGCAGTCCAAAACATTCAACATTCAAAAGAAAGATCTAAGAACTATTACGACCACAGGACCCGTCCGGTCCAATATAAAGTAGGCGACTTTGTTTACCTGAAAAATCATCTAAGGCTACGCAAAGCTCTCTCGCCCATATGGAAAGGGCCATATAAAGTAATCGCCATTCACGGGAACAATACGCTTACTCTTCTTATAAACAGACGACATGTTAAGCATCACTATGACGAAGTGAAATTAGCTGGCGTCTTCCCCAGTTCTCCCTAGGTTAAGAATTAAGCTTATTCAAAATAGTATTATTACGGTAGTATTATAGTAGTGTTAATATAAGGACCATAGTTATCTTAGTAGTAATAACGGGATTAAATTTAATAAACTCTACGTTTATTGACTTCTTTTATTTTCAGTGCGTCAACTTCTGCAACGCCAAGTTTCGTTAAACCAATTCCGTCAAGCTCAGGCATTTACTTCGATTATATTGGAAAAACTAAAATTAATAATGGTCACCTAGATATATTAATCCCCGTAGATATTTCTTACATTAAGCCACATATACAAAATATTAACCTAGTAATAGATAAAATTAAATACATTTGTGAACAAGTAGCGTCACTGGATAACTCTGAGTGTCGTAATATCCTCCAACCTTTCACTGTCCGCTTTAGAGACATCATAAAGGAATACTCTTCCATCACCCACCTAATAGATAGTAGAGCTAAACGGAGTGCATGGATTGGTGGAATAGGTACAGCCATGAAACAAATCTTTGGCACCTTGGACGAAGATGATGCTATCAAATACGATACAGCAATCAATCATGTACAAAACAATCAAAAGAGATTGGCTTCCTTAATGAAAGATCACATATTAGTAACTACATCGGTGCTATCCAAATATAATGAAACTCTTAAAAAAATTAAGGTTAACGAAGCCAACCTCAATACAGCTATCAACAAGCTCTCTACCGTACTTGGAAACATCACAAAAACTACGAATAACTTATTAATAGATTCTGAGATAAATTCAATTTTTACAAATTTAGAATCATCCCTGCTCACGCTTTCCTTTCAAATGGAAGACATAACTAGTTCGATATTATTCAGCAGTGTCAATGTCTTACACCCATCAGTCATAACTCCGCGCCAACTGTATACAGAGCTTGCTGATAACTACAGGCATTTGCCCAACAGTTTCGAATTAGCTGTAGATTTAGACATAAATTTAATCCATGTTATTTTAAGTATCAGTAAGTTAGTTAGTTATTATGTTAGTGATAAAATAATGTTTATATTGCAAGTACCATTAGTAAACCCGCGTCAATTTTATATGTATAACAACATTCCATTACCCATTCCACATAATGCGACAAGGCCAGACTCATTCAGTGTTATAGTACCCAGCCACAAGTACGTGATGATCACCAAGGATAAACTGCACTACAGTACCCTGGACTCCCTGGAAAAGTGTAAAAACATCGACTCCCAAAATTATGTGTGTAAAATAGTGAAAGTGCTCCCTACCAGTGAAAACCCCAGTTGTGAAAGCGAACTGCTATCTAATGTCATAACAAAAATCCCTACGCAGTGTAAAACCGAATTTATTCGAGGAAACCTGGACATTTGGAAACCACTCCGAAATAATAAATGGATATTTATCCAAACCGTACTTAGTAAATTATCTATAGATTGTTTAAATTCTGAACTTACGGAAACTAATGTAATAGGAACAGGAATTGTCGAAATTCCTACACACTGTAAAGCATTTTCCAGAGACACAGAACTGTTACCTAATTATAATGTAATGAATATAAGTCTGCCTGTTATTAACTTAGATTTTAACCTAATTAACGATACATGTTGTAGCCTAACGAAATTTGTTAAAGTAGCCGATAATGTCCCTATTTCAGATTTAAAAGACTTAGATTTAAACAATATTGATTTTTCAAAAACTGTCAATAATAAAATTATTTCAGAACTAGATAAAATTACCCAAGAACCACACGTTATAAAATATGGGGCTCATTATTCATCCCTTACCCTATTTTTAATACTCATTATTTTTATCACTGTATTTTATAATTTTCATTATAAGAAATTGTTAATTAATAAACCTGGCAACATTCACGATGTCGAACAGATCGAACTTCCAATTATCAGTCCCAAAAACAAGACAAAAGACATACCTACCGACACAGAACCAGTAGCAGTAGAAGTCGAAGAGACTTTCCCCAAAATCCGTAGAAACCTGTAAAATATTGAATACTTACCCTTAATCATCCATAAACTTAGAGGATTGAACCCCTAAGTTTAGTCTCAATGGGGGGAGATGTTACACCCTTTCAATGTTAGCATAAGGGCTGACCAGTACTGTCTCCTGCTGCATCAGCATTTTTAGTCTAGAGTCCGGCTCGCCCGCTTCTTGGGCTCGCGGCATAGCCAGTCGGTTCCAACTCTTCGCGCGTGACGGTTGCCACCTCCAAATTAACTCGTGTGTTTTTACTTACCATTTCTAGTGTAATTAATTATCTTTTTTTAAAACCTAAATCCCCGAGTCCGTTCTAACAGAACGTCAATCCGAACCCGCGCCACCAAAAAATATGTATTTTAAAAAGCACACTTCGAACGCGCGGTTTGATTGGCGAAAATGTAATTTCGCTTCGTTTTTCGCTTTTTTTCAGCTGCGCCCCGGAAAGGAGATTATCGCCTTTTTTCGGTGTGTGAATTAATTTTTTCTCAATTATTTTCCCTTGTCCGCCGGAATAAGTTGACCGGAACATTTTAGCTATTCAACGGTGTAATAATTTTAATCGTTGATTCCTTGAGCCGTCCAGTGCCAGTGCTCTTTAAAAAAGGCGAGTTTTTGTATTAAAATTATTACTCTAAGACACAGGACAGTTTAAAGGAAGATTTTAAAAGATAAAAAAACAACGAATTTTCTAATGGTAGTTCTAGTTTTATTATCATGCATAGCACATGCATGATAATAAAACTGAAATGTGGACAGTTCATATTATAAGAAGGTCACAGAGCGGGCAATGGAAAGAGACCTGCATGGTGTTTCCCTGAAAGAATCAGATTCTATCTATCGCTAGATAGAAGCAGAAATGAGGATAGAAGTAGGATAACTGGATTCCTCGAAAAATTGCTGAGCTGAAGTGGCAGAAGAATAACAAGAACCGTGTTGACTTAAATTAAAAAAACTTGCAAAACTAAATGTCCAAACCTCCAAAATCCAATTATGACACGAACAAAACAAAAATATGAACACAAAACATGCTGCTTTAAATATGTGGCAGAGACAGAAGACAATAAATTTAATCTTAAACTAATCTAATAATCAGCCACACAAGAAAATGTATTTACACGTATATATGATTCAGACAAACAACATCCTTGGCGATACCAAAAAAAATCAACAACATTTGCATAATCGCAAAGCTCAAAGAAAAACTTCACAGAACAACTTTAACTTAACTTAAGCCAGCTTAAACACGACCCAATTTTTGTTAGAACAAAACCGTGAAATCAGAAATGGCGTTGGTGAAATTGTAAATAGCATCACTATTCGAAACTTCTACTGCACCAGTTTACACCAGTTCACGCTGACTTAAACTAGTTTAAACTGGATTGTTCCGGTGTGTCCTTGCGAAATAAACCGCGCTGATCAATGTATTTTGACAGTATGAGTATACGTGATTTGCGGTTTTCGTTCAACGTTGATAGATCAACTGCCAATATAATTGTCCTCGATAAAATTTTGGCCTGAGATAACGCAAGTTTGTATATTATGTTTGTAATTTGTTGAATCCGTAGCAGGCTTGGAACTAAAAAAAATAGAAAGAAAGACAAAAAAAGAAGATAAGCAGATGATATCAATTATGCCAAAAAGGTCTAAAACCTTTCGCTCAGCATTAACAGTGGCAAAAATGAAAATATACAGGAATTACAGATAGAATAGCATCACTAGAAAGGTAGTACTTTGTTTCGTGTGGTGCTGGCATATTCAAAGAATAGCGCCACCCCTCTCCTCTATATCTAAGTGTCGTAAGAGGGGACTAAAGGAGTACAACTAGAAAAAGACAGAAAGCGGCGTCATCTTCTTACAATTAGCAAACTGAGTTCCACTAACCCACCTGTCAAGTTTTCTTTTGAAAGACCTACCAATCCAACAAAAAAATTTATACGCCAGGAAATCTCGAATTAAAAACCTTTACTTTTTTTTCACTGTCTGAAAAATAGTTTTCATGTCTATGTATTTTCTACAAAGACTCAGATCTCGTAAAAAGAGAAATATTCCTAAATAACTACAGTAAACCAAGGGCACAACTGAAATGCCGAGTCGGTCTCAGAACCATATATTTCTATACAACGCCACTTTCGCAGAGGCTGAGATATCACTTTTTTTACGAAACCACAGCCTAAAGACACGAGTAAACAGACATTCCGAAGCAAACCACTGTTTGTGTGAAATGTACTGCAGGGACGTACTGAGCAGCCGGGTGCAATATATAGATTTTGAGAAGTTGGTTTAAATCACATAATATATGAGAACGGATACTGTATTTACTAGTCTTATTACAAAGATAAAATTATTAATTTCGTGTCTGTCATATTTGAGGTATGTAAATATATTAGTTAGACCAATTTGCAAGGACGCAATCTGTACAGTCTGTTTTTTGACTTCATTTTCTACTCTTGTGCAATTCAATTGTCAATGCAAGTTGAAAATTTGTTTCTTTCAAAAAGGAAGAAAAACAAAACCAGTATCCCGGTAAGCACCTGCAAACTCAAATATCCCATCTGAAACAGTCAAAAAATATTCATTTCAGAAATCGTATTTCGTATAAATTAATGATCTCCGTCATAAAAAAATACGTTTTTTATCATATTAAATTTGCCTATGAATGGGTTAAAGACTTGCGGCATAAAAAAGACAGTAAATACTTTATCAAACAATCCGTGTAAAGCCACATACCTGGGTATGTATACTAGTCGTAATATTTTAATTTGTCACAACACTATAGAGCGAATTCGTCTTAGCTCGTGATAAAACCCGCGAGCTTAAACGTGTTAATGTATATATGCAGCATTACAACTCCACGTCAAGCTAAGGCGATTATCCTATTGCACCGCATTCCGCCGCGGTCTGTGGGACGACAGAAAATAGCTCCCGTGCGCCATCGCGTTATCAGTGTGTTTGTAACAGGCGTGTTTTCTATACAAACCACAAAAGACAGACAGGTACATTAGTTAATCTCATGAATGTACTTTACGTCTCATACCTATAATCAGCAGTCGCGCTGGGGTCGTAATTTTTAGCTTACGAACAAAAATTTGTCATGGTAGTGGTACTCGTTTCTAGTTGTTTGATTTATTGTTTGGAATAAAACAATATTTATAAAATAATCTTTCAATTCAAATGTTCAGACAATAGCGACATTGGCAAAATACACTATGCTTTGCCCAAAAATTCACAGACGCGTGTATAGTTGAGACCACAGAACACGGAAAAAACGGTAAAAAGGCGATGTAGGCGGGGCAGGCGCGCCACATAGGCTATCAGCAAATGCTCATACTTCTGCCCAAACATGAATGCAAGTGACCGCTGCGATTGGTTGCTTTTGAAGTCGCGCAACCCTAATACTATTGGTCGCGCGATGTCATAAAAAAACGCTTGATTGGCGTTCTTTAAACTCGTTTATGTGTGCGAAAGCTTTTGTTCATTATGTGCACGAGAAGTAGTGGGTATAATGACATTAGCTTACGATCGATCGTTTCATAAACTAATATCATTTTCATACATTTGTCATATATTCGTCGAGCGTATTCGATATGAGAAAGCACCTTGTCTAAGGCCACGTCCGAGATATCTTGTCCGTAAGCCAAGATGATGATGATGATGAGTATGTAGATTAACTTATGTACATATCTCTCTTTTGTGATTGAAACTGAAGTAAAAGTAACGGCCTATAATCATCTAACTACTGGGAAAACGCCTCCATCACTGATTTCAAGTTTTAATTTTTTTCTATGGATCTTAACGTTTGCCATGTGCGGTTGCCAATTTTCAAACTTTTGTTGCCCGACCGGGGTATTGCAAGTAGTTGATTTGGTGGGTGCTCTTTAGGTGTTGTAGAACACATAGTACAAGACTAAAAGGTAGATTAAGTCTATGCCCGGCTTGCAGAAATTTATAAAGAACCTTGTCGACTGGCTACGGGATGTTGAATAAATACAATCAGTAGTATTTACTAAATATCATTTATTAATTTGATGGCCAACTGTCATTACATTCCAGGAATTTAATCTGAATAGATATACTACTATTAACTAGACAATCCACGTAGCTAAAGATATAATATTTTAACCAATTAGTACTAGAGATATGACTCTCAACATAATTAATTCAGGGTGTGTGTAATGGTTCGGGATTAAAAATAGTGCTATCCGATCTGCATAATCTAAATAGCTCAGATATAAAGACTCGACTTTAAAATATGTTAACATTAAAATACAACTATGGTTTCAAGTAGCTGCCCTCCCAGGAAAAGAAAGAAGATGGTACCTTTAGATGTTGAATACTCATCGGGATCGGTCAGTGCCTCGCTTCAGAACATCTTTTGGAATCCCTGGTTAGGTCCTGAGCCTTCTTGTGGCTACTAAGCTCCCGGATGGAAGTCCATGTCAGTTCCCAAGAACAACCCAACGTTGAAAACCCAAAACTATATCGACTTCACAAGTCGTTCCATACAAAATACTAGGTTCATCATCAGGAACAGAACCTCAAGTTAAATGTTGATAAGGAATAACAATCTAATCCAGATAGAATTAGAAGAATATGATTACAAAATATGAAAATATCAATAAAAATGTAAATATAAAACTATAAATTTTATAAAGATTAAACCCATCTGAAAAGAAATTTATCAAATTAGTAACCTATCTTTTGATACAAAACATGAGGTATGGAAACACACTTTTCTAAGGAAATACTTACGTTTACTGAAGAAAGCACATCTTTCAGAAACATATCCCTCGTCCACCAACAATATTATATAAAAACTCCTCTGAAACAAATATACGATTTTACAACCACGCCATACGAGAAATTTGTCAACCAGTGAAAATAAATCAATATTTCAATATATTTTTTTACCTCATGTTGCTTTGCTATTACACTTTCAAATATAAGTTGTATTAGATGCCCTTGACATCTTTGGATTGTTATTAACAACCACTATAAAAATATATCCGCCATTTGGGTCGGCGATCCCAGGTCAAGTGTCCCAAAGAAAACCTAATCCTTCCTGTTATGACGTTCCGTTACGCGTTTCGATTCACCAAAGTAATCGATCATACAAATGACACTTAAATGGAAGGAATCTTAATAAATTAAGAAATAGCCCTTATTTCCTTTATTAGAAACGAACTAGAAAGAAAATTATTATATTAAATAGATATCCCAAACTTGAAATTCGGAAAAAAAGAACAATAAGAACTAAATCACAATACGGCGCCGTAGCGACGAAACCAAGAATCATCAATAGATGTCGCTAGGCGTTCGGAAAAATCCAATCAATTACAATGTTATTAAACCTGCAAAAAAACAGCTTGCGTAGAATTTGCGTCCTTACAGTATCGAACGCGAGACCCCGATGTCTTGGCCTGGTATTTAAATCACTAGACACAATTGAGGAATTTACATAATAATGATTAAATCTCCACTTACTGTGCAGCGGATCGCGGTGCCTTGTGACAATCGCCGAAGGCCCCGCTAAGCCCTCACTCCCTCCCTGCGTTGCGGCCCGCGGTGTCTGCGATTCATAATTCGGTCACGCCACAGTCGCCCCACTCGACACAATTATGACCTCATACGTGAGTTGACAAGGGAATTGGTATGAGATGTGTATTATTATACATACGTGTAATATGGAGATGACAGAGAGAAGCGCGGTCGAATTATATGTGCGTATTCTGTAAAGACGGCAACTTATAATGAATAGTAAAACATTGGGTTATTTTGCATAAGTTAGTTTTTTTTTTTTAATTTGAAGACTAAAATTTCAATAAATGAAAAAATATACAAATTAAATACTCTTACAATAGATTAGGAGGTAAAAAATAAAAGTCTGTTAGTACAGTATATCTTAAAATATGTGGTTCTTATGTACGGGTATTTGTCACCTAACTCTTTTAGGCTGCACTGACTTCAATGAAATTTTATGTGTATTTACGGACATAAAAATGTTTTTATAATGTTTCGTGTGCCAAAATGTTTATAAAATAATACATCATTTATCGCAATTTCATTCTTCAGAAGCGTTCAACAACTTTCGAAACGTCGTTTTACTTTTTATTCAACTCCTTACAAACCGCTTCAACTTCCGCAGCAACGAGAACCGAATCGTATCAAGATCGTTTATTCTAACGACGCCATTTTGGATATTTGTTACTTCATTTCAGCCAGACTTCAATGGTATGACGCCTCCAAAGAATCTACGCCTAACGTTTTTCGTAGCAGCGACAATTTTCGTAGTCCATTTTCTGGCTGTTGGATTCCTAGCTACAAGTGTTTTCGTAGTCAATTTCGTAGATATGGATCTCGTAGCGTTTGTAGTAGCATCGAAGTGGCGTTTTTGATTGTAAAAATGAAATAGATCTCAGTGTACATTGAAACAGAGTTAAAATTAATTAAATATGGTTGTTTACTTTTTCTTAAATTACGTATTTAAATCTTTTAATTTGGTAGTGTTGGTAAATAAAAACTATGTAAATTTATACAACCAATATGTCATGCAGGCTTCAGCTGATTAGCTTGTCTGTATTTTCGTAAGCGGTTGTAATTTGAAAAAAATTCAACAATTCAATGACTGTAAAACATGAAGACAAAATATTACCGAACCGGATAAAAAATGTAAAATAAGGCGTATTATCGCTAAGCGCCCTTTCAGATAATCTTTAAGAATTACGTTCACCATTAACAGCCCATATCAGTCCACTGCTGGACATACTCGTAGGATTCTGTAAAAATCAAGACTCTTGCCTCGTGGGTAGCAGTATGGCCAATGGTGACAAGACGCTTCTGACCATCTTCTTCCGGCAGTACTCCTTTAGTCGCCTCTTACGACACCCAAAGGACAAGAAATTGGTGCTATTCCGTTTTAGGTCGACACTAAACAAGCTAAGTACTTCATCATATCAGCCGAACGACTCCTACTGCTGGGCATAGGCCTCCCCCAAGGTTCTCCACAACGATCAGTCCTGTGCTTTCCGCATCCAGCGGCTTCCCGCGACCTTGACCAGATCGTCGGTCCACCTTGTAGGGGGCCTGCCCACGGAACGTCGTCCGGTACGCGGTCGCCATTCGAGAACCTTTCTGTCCCAACGGCCATCGTAAGCTAAGTACTTACAAATAATTAAAGATAAACTTTCTTTTTAACGGCCCACCCTTCTAGAAGTGTAAGTACCGGGCCAAGACCTTAGGGACCTGGGCCCGAACCCCGAGCCAGGTACAAGAATTTCGAATTTTGAAACATTGGTTTGTGATCACTATACTGATCACCACCAACCCGCATTTGTCAAGCGTGGTTGATATGCCTGTACCCATCATTGCTGTGGAAACTTTTTAATGATGAAGGCGTTAGCCTTGTAGTAGGATGATTATAGAATGTTACTTAGCTTTATTTAAATTTAGTTTTGTTTTCTGATATTCCATAAATAATATATTAGCAACTTAACGCTTCGAACCCTGCGCGACAGCCGGTTGTCGCTATAACAATTGATTTTTATTGTGTCTGGAATAACCCACGCTCGATGGGTCAGTTGCAATTATAATATCAGTATATAAACTTGAAAAAATATTTCTCCGGTGGGACTTGAACCCGCATCTCCTCGCATACCGGGCGCGGCGCTTTACCATAGTTTGACCACCGAGACCCTACGTAACAGGCGTCAATTTTACAAGCATAATTAATCTTATCGCTGTAAGCCAGCGTTGTTTCATCAAATGTTAGGAGTTTTGCACTCTTAACACCCGAAAGAAACAACTTTACGGATGTTCGACAGTCAGTTAAAATGAAACAGCTATTTATTTACTTTATATGTTATTTTAGCAACTTAAATGCAATTATAATAGCAGTATATAAACTTTTCTGATATTATTACGATTTCAAAACTGCTAAGAATAGCATTCTTTCAATATAATTAATATCAAGTACCGGCCTTAATTAGTTCTTACATTTCCACGAAACGTCTAAGGAAATGTCAGATCTTTATTTTTGTACGTTCATTAATTATTAACAGAAATAAGTGCCTTTTCCTGTAGCACAGCTTAACCTCGGAACGCAATGATTATTTTAATTTACATTCAAGCAAACATTTTATCAAAGTCCGAGGTAATATGAAGAAAAATACGTTTTTTTTTTTAATTTTATGCTCACAATCTAAGCAAAGTACTGTTGAATGAAGAAAGATTGTTTATGTCACTAAAAAAGTAACATATAAGTAATCACTTGGTCTATAATTTAAAAAACGTCACGCACGCAAAATCTTGTCAGTGTATCTACTCTATGCTTTGCTAACTGTCCACTAACTGTCCGTCAGAAGTACTCAGAAGTGCTACAAATAATACTTCTAAGCGTCTGATTCTAAATATTTAAAAAAAACAAGCATAAACTACATATGTGTATTATGTTTAAAGTACTTTTAAATATAAGACCACCAATGTGCATGAGTGACAGTCACCACAAAAGCTTGAGAGGACCCAATTTGATTCCCGAACCATGTACGTAGACATCAAACTAATAATTTCTTCCTTTATCCGTAGGTCAACATAAAAGAATTACCTAAACCAAACTTACCTTAATATAAAAAAAACAGTAGCACGTATTTTAAATAAACTTTACTCAGAAATACTTAAATATTCGTAATACAAACTTGAAACACGAGAAGAAATCTAGATAAACCCTTGAATATTTCAATATTTGATGTGACTGTATATCATTTCGCTTATACAAGAACTTGTATTTTCTCTGGAGGAGCGCAAAAAAATATCTTTTTTTCTCCGAGTTTCGTCATAAAAGGGATATAGTAGGTGTATGAGGTGGTTTTATTTTTGCAGACAATTTTACAAGATACGTTTTGGTGTAGCGAAAAAAGAACGGACAGTTCTAATGCTAAATTTTTGATACCCGAACAGATTACTTAAGTCCTTATACTAAGGACTAACCATCTTCTTTTTATTGTACTATACCATTGACTGTCTTTTAAAAATAGTCTGCGGGTAGTTTTGCGGCCTTGCCTCTGACATGACTTGTTTTATAACGCAATGAAAACTATGGAAACACCACACAGATGATAAGAAATTTCGTATTATCATTACATGGTTATGTACGAGTAGTTTTATGGATACATTAATTAAGGAGGTAGAAAGGCTTAGAGCATTTCAACGGGAGACGCCATTGACAGGCGTACCTCGCTGCCAAAGGTACGAGACCGCCGGTCATACTGGTTATATAAAACTAGTTGCCGCACGTTCCACGTCATTCAGCAAATGTCAGTAGCGCACAACAGACCTGAGCTAAAAATGCCGAATTGCAGCGTTTTTGCGTGTAAAAAGAGGTCGGAATCCTCTAGTTTACAGTAGGATAATTTTACTTTCCATTTCTAAGTATTATTTTGACTTAATGTTAACAAATAATACAATAAATTTGCAAAATAACATGAAAAATCCCCAATCAATAGTGTTGCCACTAAATGGTAATCGTATCTTAGGGTAATTTTTAAAGATGTAGTTTATAAAATATGACTTGATTTAAACGTCTAAAATATGCGTTTTGTTTATTACTATGATATATTATTGAAAACATATAACTGCATAATTATGTCTCGACGAAATAAAACATGGCAATCTGTAATCTATTATCAATTATTCAATTCATTATTTATTTATAAATCATAAAAATAAATCAGCAAGTTTCATCTAATTTATATTTTAAATCTTTATTCTCTAATTGTTTTAAATACGTTCTAGTAAACATATCACGAAATGATGCAATTTTGAATTTAAGATCTGACCACACTGAAGGAAAATTAGGGCTGTGAGAGCCTAAAACAAATGTAGATATCGACATTATCAATAATGACGATGATTTACGCGACATATATTTTTAATACGTAATTAGGTACTTTAAGATTGAGTTTCATTTATTATTTTTTACTTTTTAAAGGGAACTTTTTGTGTAGGGTTTTTTAATATTTTTTTTTTTTTTTTTTTTTTTTTATACTCTTTATAGGTAGATTTTGTTAAGTTGTAGTAGATAACTAGTCTGGCCATAAATACTGTACATTAAATTTTTTTTTACAACTTATTTATTATTTTGAATTTGTAAAAAAGTCTTGCAATTTTGCGGCATTTCACATATTTATTTTATCATGTTCATTATCAAATTACAATATAGAATGGGATGTTAAAGAACATAGGATTGCAGTGCCTTGCACAAAGTGGGTCCGGTCATATAAGAGACACTTAGAAAGCTTGGTATCAGACGTATGTTCGTATATCGTACTACCAACAGATACAACAACACTACCTTCAAGTTAGAGATATAAGGCTGGTATAATACAAAATGTGATCCGAGTTATTATACCAAAAATACCGTATTAAACGGTATTTTTATACGATATTTTTGGTATTTTATCTTTTAGAGTGTAAAATAATTAGACGAACTTTAAATTGGGGAACTTATTGGGTAACTAGCTAATAAACGTAATGAAAAATAATATCGTTTAACCGGCATCATGTCATTTAGTACCTACGGTATTTTTGATATATTATATTTTGAAAGTGTAATGAGTACAAATCTCTTATACGTTAGGAAAATTATTGGTTAGTAAGACCGGCTAGTTGGTCTTCGGATACGGATGTGCCTACCTAAAAAAAAAGAGTCGTTTTTATATTCGTAACAAACAGCCTATGTTAGTCTAAGTAGTCCAATACATCTCGATATTTAAATTTCTCAAAATTGGTTCAGTAATTTTAGCGTGAAAACGGAACATATTATTATGTAAGGTACACACTTTCATATTCATTATATTAGTAGGGAAAGATTGATTAAAGATATCGCTCATAGTGTAATTTTGATTAATTAATTTTGTTTCGTACTAAGAACGTCTAGGCGCATCAACATTTCACACGAACGAAAACTAACTACAAAACGCGGCTCGCGCGCGGCATCTAAGTTAAGTGAGAGAGAAAGAAGGATTTCATTCGCGAGGTGATGCACAAAGTGGCAACGTCGCGCAAGCGCAAGTCCCACGTCTTTGTTGTGTATTGTATTATATTGTAAAATACCTGAAAAACACCGCCCATTTCGTATTATACCGTATTTTTACATCTCTACTTCAAGTAGCCTATTAATTATTGGCTGAACTCATCGATAGTGTCTTACTCTAGCATTCCTTACACGAATATGACGTCATCTTGTATACTGATAGGCTGTTCATGCGTGTGTTTAAACATGTGTGCGTGTAGTCTGTGTTTGTGTTTAACAATTTCTTTGTATGCGTGCGTAACGACATGATCGAAAATGCATTTGTTTGTAATCGCTGTTAGTGTGCGTTCCTCGCCCCCCGCACCCAAAGTGGCAGAATTATTTGTATGGATATTAGTACTCATGGCCAATCTCGTTGGCTATATAATCAAATTAGTAAGGAGATTCTCTTCAGCCCCAACATTAAG
The DNA here is from genome assembly GCA_949315895.1 of Anania crocealis. Taxonomy (NCBI): domain Eukaryota; kingdom Metazoa; phylum Arthropoda; class Insecta; order Lepidoptera; family Crambidae; genus Anania; species Anania crocealis. Next base: position 2,338,452 of record OX438858.1, on the reverse strand, counting down.
GGTTTATATCTAAATGCCCGTCTTACTGTATTTGTTACCATACTCCTCTGAAACGGTTTGACCGATTCTTAAAAACTTTTTTGTGTCAATTCGGTAGGTCTGAAATTGTTACTATTTTTAATACCAAAAATATACGGTCTTATCGGGATGGCTTCAACGCATTTAAAGACGCGGGAAACAACTGGTATTAATACAAGAAGTGGGAAGGAGATTTTCACTATCCCCAAAGATAAGAATAGTTATTTTAAGCTATTGCATAGCTTCTATCGCGGGCCTCGAGCGTGGAGACCGAATCCAGAAATTCCGTAACGAAAATAACCTAACACCCCCCACTCCGACCGGCACAGCGGTGATACTTGTTAGTTTTATAATTACATAAGTTGATAAAAAATGCTATGCAATAGCTTTCCCGCGGCAGTCTCCGAGTGCCACACGGCTTTTTTAGTTTTAACATTAGTGTTCAGTATAACAGAAAATTAAGTCGCTTGAATAATACCTAGTTATTACAGTAATTGTATCTAATGGTTTGGCTGTTATACTTAATGGTTAGACTGTTATATCTTGACCATGATCGCAGTTTCCGTTTACTTCTGTGTGTACCAGAGGGTGTATTTTATTCCTCTTAGGCAAACATAGGGTAGTCTAGCAGTTTGTGAGTGGCTATGATTATTTAAACTATTTTTTCTTCTGTATTAAAAATATTTCGAATCTTTCTTTAGCTTCAGTAGAATAAATTTTTCACTTCAACAATAATTAATCCAACAATGACAATTATTCTGTAGTGCAATTGGTGATATACTCAATTTAATGAACAGTGCAGTGCTTATGAACATAGGAGATAGTTAGAATCTTTTCAAAAGAGATTTGTATGCTAACACTTGCTAACATCAATAGTGTACTGTAACTGCAGAAACTATTGAAAAATAGCGATTTGCACCACAGATTACAGAAAAAAGGTTAGAAAGGCGATATGGGCGGGCCAGGCACGCCACAGAGGTTATGAGTAAATGCTTGTAAGTGAGCGCTGTGAATGGTTTCTTTTGTCAAAATAATTCGCTCGATTGGCGTTCTTGAACTCGTTTATGAGTAGTGGAGCCAGCGGCGATATCAGCTCTCATACAAATGGCGCATGACAGCCTTTCTAACGTTTTTCTATGCTCTGTGCTTGCGACAGTGACGAAATATCGGAAACTGGTATAAACCCTGAATCAAAACAACTCTTTAAATACTGATATTATAATGGTAATTATCTTACTAAAATATCATGTAAAGTAAGTAATTATAATAAAAAAATATATATTACGACGACCATTTGGATCAGCGGTAGTAAACGCTGCTTCTGAGCCATGGGTCGCGGGTTCGATCCCCGCACAGTACAAATATTTGTGTGCATGAATGTCTGTTTGTACTGATCTGGGTGTTTTCTATGTATTATAAGTATGTATTTACAAAAAAAAATGTATATAAGTAAGTTTATCGGTTTTCTAGCAACCCATACGACAGGCTACTTAATGGTAGCTTAATTTGAGACTAGATGGCTCTGTGTGGCCCAGTGAGGCATGTATTAAAATATATTATATTATAATATGGTAAATCGCTCATCGCTTATGGCACAGCAATAACTCAATCAAATAGCAACTGTAAGTTCGCTACAATTATCCACAAACCAGCGAACACTAGCGTAACGAGAGCTAACAGGCGTGGGGAAATTTTTGTGCCATCTGAAGCGTGACTGGGTGCATTTCGCAGTTCAGTGCAATACTGTATGGAATGGCAAGCAGTCTCCTCTGAAAAGTTGCTTGCTTAGTAGTAAGAAATCAAGCAAGCACCTCTTCTTGCTTGATAGGAAGCAACCGCGGCGCTAATTGCAGATATTTGAACTTATCAGCGGAAAAACAATGGCGGAATACGCACCGGATTCCAAGGTGATGCTTGCTCCGACGTCCCGGGTACGATTCTCATACGGGTTGTAGGAAAAAGTATTTTTCTATATTTTCTCGGGTCGAGTTTGTGGTACCTTTGTCATTGCGGATTTCTACAAAACAATTGTTTTAAATAGTTTTTACTTAATTTAGAACCAGAACAATGTATGTGATGTAGTCCATATTCATTCATTTATTTGAACTGCATGGACTGGCAACCAGTCTGCCCGAAGGATTCCAGCCTATCAGGCCCCTAATTCGCGTAACCGAATCGTATCACAATCGTAATTGAACGACAGGTTTTTGACAGTTCTAGTATGGGCTAAATGTCAAAATCGTCCAATTCAATCACGATCGAATTGCGATTCGGTTACGCGAATTAGGCCCCTGGAGTAGTAACAACAACAGATATTATTTAGACATAGAATGCAAATGTTTCGATAATATACAAATTTTAATTTTAATAATGACTATAATAGGAGTTAATTCTTGATATGTGCCACTTATCAACAATTCTTCGAGTAATGAGCAGTCTTTAGTTGCACACTATATATGTAAGTCTGAAAGGATACCTCGAAGATATTTTCAAAATACCTTCAAAGAACAATGGCATCGATTTACCGACGTGTACTTGAATCAACTTGGAACTTCACTTATACCATGTACTGTTGCAAGCGCCATGATCACGGAAGAACTTCCGAAAGCACTTTTGTAATCATGGCGCTTGAAAGTCATAAAAAAAGGTACATGGTAGAAAGCCCAAATCAATTAACTTTAGTGTTGCTTTCTCTATGTTTTTCACGTATGAATTATGTTTTATTTCATAAAATCTCAATTAGGCGCCCTACCTTTAAAACCTTAAATGTATAAAATATTATAATTGAACACGGAACTAATAGCAATATACCGACAGCGCTCGTCCTAATAGACGCCGTTCACGGAGTATTGGAGATTTCACGGAGCGCTTGACCGGTGCCGCCACGAAAACAACTCGTTAACTTACCAACAACATTATTTTGGTTAGAAACAAACTTATGTTTTATAAATAAGCAACAAATCAACCGGAAAGGCCGGGACCTGCTTAGAAATTATGAGATAATACCTGTAATAGAAGGCCCTACTCTTTCTCTAAGTACAATAGCATAGATGTACATAAAATTAACTTATTTCTTTGGTAAGAGCAGTCCTACGGCGGAATATTGGGTTTCAGTCCCACCTAAGATAGTAAAAACATAAATTTTCAAGAATTTTTTATTTTCAACGTACACTAGTAATTTATTTACTTAATAAAACAGTTTGAAAACATTGATATAAAGCAGTGTATTATATTTATGTATAGAAAATTATAATTGAACACGGACCATGTTAGCAGTATACCGACAGCGCTCGTCCTAATAGACGCCGTTCACGGAGTATTGGAGATTTCACGGAGCGCTTGACCGGAGCCGCCGCGAAAACAACTCGTTAACTTACCAACAACATCATTTTGGTTAGAAACAATCTTGCTCATCTATCCATCTATATCTATCTACTGTTTTGTTGAGTTTACGAGAACACTAAACAGCGTGTTAGGTAAATGGGAAAACAAGCCGAAACCAGCCTATATTAATTTATTATGTTAAAGTGAAGTCAGAAATTTGGTAACATCATTTTTATTTTTATTTTCATACAATACGAAATTTTGACATGGCGATTTGTTTTTTTTTTAAAGTGATGTTAAATTTCTGATTTAACCATAGTATTTATTTATATATGGCTAGGCTAGTTTCAGCTTGTTATACCATTTACCTAGCACGCTGTATATTGAAAAAAAAAAAATATGTTTACGGATTTTAATTCGCGTTTAATTTTGCTTTACCCGATGTTTCGAACACTATACAGCGTTATCAGTATTTAAACTTGAAAAATCATGCCTCAGGCAGGACTCAAACCCGCATATCCTCGCATGCCGAGCGCGGCGCTTTACCATTAAGCCACCAAGATTCGGTGGTTTCGATACATACGTACTGCATTTGCGAGATCCAATAATCTTAAAAGGAATTTCATTTTGACAAGGTTGGTTGACAATATTGGTAATGCTTGTTTAAAGTGAACCAAAATTGTTTCAGTTAAAAAACTCGTGTGCACGACATACTAACTACACCGTGAAATTTTAGTGGTTGTTTTCCCGCAGTAAAATGATTCTATCTTAGTAGTACAATAGATTTGTGCAGTTTTTTTTTATTCAAATAAATAATAGCAGTTTCACGATTGTGATAAACGAAACTCGAAAGCAACCTCGAACCAATGGTACTAGCCGCGCCGCAGCCGGTCACCGGCCGGGGTCATTGCCCCTCGAGCGGTGCAGTTTATGTTATATTACTTAGTGCGTAGAGCTTCTTTTGCTTTGAACATTGATTTCATGCGGCAAGCAGTACCCAAACACGTCAGATTTTGTAAAGATACTATCGTATCTCACGCTTTTGAGTTGATGATTATTTTTTTGATTAATTGAGAACAACGATATCTTTATTTTCAAAAAATAACTCGCATGATTCGATGGTGCTACTAAAGGTAAATCGTTCTGTTGCGGGAAAACAACCACTAAAATTTCACGGTGTATATTTCGGAGTTCTTGTCTGTTCCCTTTGCCTAAACGTTTATAAATATATAAAAAAAAGTTACGTCGTTATTTTGTTACTTCATTATTTTAAAAAAGTACCTATATAGAATTAAGAACCTCATTTTATGTCCGTGGAAAAATGTAAAAAAACAAAATATAACATTTTTTAGTAATTTTCACAAAAAAAAAATTTCATTTAACTCAGGTCAGCGGTTTAATTCAAGACTTGGAGATAGCCAGGCATACAAGCAAACAGACGATTATCAGTCGCCCAAGCACCTCCATACTTTTATGTACCAGGGCAAAAAGCATTGGAGGTGGTTTTTATCGACTTTTTTTAAATATTTTACCGATAAATCCCATTACCAGGTTTTCCTTTAAACAGGTAAGTATCCTGCTCGCTACGGCTCGCTCCCGGCGTGACCCGGCATACTGATGGCCCTGATCATCGCCCGGACCCTTTTAGCATTTTTGAACAGTACTAATTGGTGACACAGTGTGGAGAGCGTCAGAAAGCCTGCTCGTTTGACGTATATCTAGGATTGGAGCAATTGCATTGCTGCATTCGGTATGCAAATATTTCAGATTATGCTTGGCTATAAAATTTATGAGTCATCCATGTCATGTACTTTACATCAACCGTGAGACATAAATTGTTTTAAAAGTGTTTTTTTTTTTTTGTAAATATGCTTCATTTCTCAAGTCAGCCATAAATTTTGACACCTTTGAAATTGTCGACATATGCATTAATTGTGGCATAAACGACCGTATCTTTTTTTAATGTTTACTAGTACCTAATTACATTATTATGGGGTTTTAATTAGAAACTCGATACCTACGTCCACGCGTTCCAAGCTAAAGGGTTTGAAAGACAAACAGGTGGACGTGGAAACAAAGTCCGATAAGGCTCCAGTTTCTTTTCCTTTTCGCGTACGGAATCATAAAAAACGAGGTTACTGATGATATTTACACTGTCTCCGTTCGCTCTGCTTAATTGATAGCCTGTCGGTAAACAATGGAGGTTTGTTTTTAACACGGTGCCTCCTCCGGGACGTAATTATATGTAAAATTGTTAACCAGGTGTAAGAGAGATTTTTTATTTTACGAGCTATATCCCGCAGGCCGTGCGCATTGAATATTTTATTTGTATGTGAGAGATTTAACAACCTTTTAAATATGTTTAATGTGAGTGATGAATATTTACGTCATTTCCTTTTGGATTCTGCAATTTATTATTATTATAACAAATGACTGTAGGAAATTTGAGATAATTATTCGGCTAGACCGGTTTTTTTTTTATAAATCGTATTTTTATATGTAATACTTACATATAAAAATATACCTATACCAAAAAAGCTGAAAAACAATAGATGATTGACTAGAATCGGGGTCTTCTGATTTCGGGACCGGCCAGTTTTCCACCAGACCTTACCATAACTTTGTAGATGATGGCGAAATTAACCCTTGTATGCTAATAATATTGTACTTATACCTAACAAGTTTTCACTGCCTAAAAACACGAATAAAATTATATTTACTAATAATTAAACCTAGCATTAGTAGGTATACCTAGCACTTTTGGAGGCATTTAATATTCGTTAGTATATTTTTCTTCCGCTTATAATTTAATTAAATCGTCTAGCAATACATTGGCATCTATGCAATTTATGCCACATTTTCTTGTTACGAGTATACGATTAAAAAAACATACAGAGAGACAAGAAATCTAAAATATGTTACTTTTGCATGACGCTATCAGACATCGACCCGTAACACAACAAATGATAAAAAAGACTTACAAACGGACAGTTTTGTGCAGTGCAATATGTACTGGTGCGAGTTGGATTACTAATTAGTTGCATATTTTTTTCTATATAATTCCTAAACGTCCGTTATCTGTCGCTTCCTGAATTTAGGCTAATGAGCCACGGATATCCTTATTACGAAGCCGAAAGTGTAATTCTTCCCTGAACAGAAGTTAGGGCTAGCGTCTGTTATTTAGGCAGGAGCGCCTGGAACGAAGTTAAATGGTTTTTGTGCGAAGTTTCCATTTGCACAGAGGCCACGAAACTAGAGAGAAAGTTTGGTACCGCAGGTCAGTTGAAGTAATGCAAGTTAACGCTGGAAATGTTTCACAAAAAATGTTGGTATTATATTTCGTTGAGGTGGTGTGTCGTACAATGATATTTTTAAGAATAGCTATGTTACGTTCATAGTAATTCGCGTATCAAATCAGTTTCGAGCAATCCAAAACTGCACACATTGACAAGTTTCACTGATAAGCAAAACAAAAGATGCGAAATAGCACTCAAATGAAAGAGATAGCTATACATTTTAATGATCTAATTAGCCCTAATTTACGCCAAATAATACGCCAGACACAAATACGCCCGTATTTGAGTCTTCACAACGCGCTCGCTTATAACATACTAGCTGGTGCCCACGACTTCGTCCGCGTCAATTTCTGTTATTATGAACGCGAAAATTTTTGCAACGTTTTTCACTGATGCTTCACTCCTATTGGTCGCGGCGTGATGTTATATAGCCTAAAGCCTTCGTCGATAAATGGACTATCCAACACAAAAAGAATTTTTCAAATCGAACCAGTACTTTCGGAGATTAGCGCGTTCAAACAAACAAACAAACAATCTTCGATCTGCTTCGTTTTAATATAATATCATTGGTGTCGTAGGGTCCTAGTACAAAAAAGAGATGACTCTTACCGAGGTTTCCATACAAATTAGGTAACTATAACATTATAAATAGTTCAGAAATCGAGTCTCGTATAATTTTTTTTTACATTTTAATGATTTCTTATGACTTAATTACTACTGTCTAGGCTATAGGTACATATTTTAAGGTAGTTTTCCCATACTTGCAGTATAATACGGCATTGCTTGCAAATTTTCATAATTTCAACGGAATTTCTATAATTTTTTTTGCCTTTGAGAATGTCGGAACGTACGATTTCTGTGGCTAATCGGCCAAATAAACCTAAATATGTAGTTTTCATTTCAACTCGATATTATGCGATCTGTACGCGTTCCCAAGATAAATGACAGACAGACAGACGGACAGGCGGCAACAAAGTGTTCTAAACCCTAACAAATCCTTACCAAATATGCGATTTATCTGACTTGTTACGCTGGTTCCGTGGCCCAAATTGTCGCCAGCGCCGAGCGGGTAGCCGAAGGATAACATGATTATTAGTTCATGAGTTGAGCGCGTGATCCGCGGACGGACGTCTTCGATTATTGGAAAATTCGACCTCCCCTCCTTACCGTATGGTAATGTAATTGGAGGGGGAAATTCGGTATAGCAGGCTTGATTAGAGACGAAAATATATGACAAGATAATTGGATCATTTTTAAAGTATTGCTCGACCTGTAAAAGGCGATTAGCTCACAGAACGTGGAAATGAGGTTTCCATGTTTTGTGGATTAGCATGGAGTAGCATTTAGGCATGCTACTTTATTTGTTGGACCTACACAAATAAATTTAGATTATCATGTACCTGTTTATAAGAGTTTCTTATATATATATTTTTTCAAATCGGAAACTGATAAAGACAAGATACATTAACCCCGAACTGAATAACTAATCATCATCGTATTAGCCAAAAGACGCCCACTGCTGGACATAGGCCTTCCAAAGGATCTCCAAAACAATAGAAGTCGCGCCGACCATCGGTTCTTCTTACACATATGTGTCCCGCCCACTGGCACTTCTAATAAGCTTAAGATCTACTTAAGTTATCTAACCATGCTGAATGGATGTGCTCGTTAACACTGTAACAATATTTTTCACATTAAAATAATTTCTTTTGAACACCTATATAATTTGGTAGTAAGTGGGATCCGCCTCCTCGCGATCCACCCCGAGCAACGTCTCCTGCAACAGTGCCGAAATATCGGAAACTCATATTAGTAAGTTATAAACCCCGAATCAATTATAGAAGTAGTTTGTATTTCAGTTTTGGTTGTTGGCAGTTAATATTTTTTCATCATCGTTTCGCCCAATTAACTCTACGTTATTAATTCTCATCAAAATGTCTTCCAGTCTGCAGACAATGTGTACGAACTCGCCGAGTCACCGGCCCGGCATCTCCGTTACATTTTACCACAAAATCCGTCAACGGTATCACATATCGGAACATAATTAACGATGTTCATCCATCACTGAGCGGTCGATTAGCCGTTGATCGGATGACGAGGCAGCGCTCCATGAGAAAGGTGGAGACAGTAGGCTTTGTGAGCAACAGTTACGTGTGGCCAGCCTATTGCACAAAAAGTTTAATAAAAACTATGCCGATTTTATTTGTAAGTTTAGTTCTATCTTTCATCTATAGATGGCGTTGTGCCTATTTAGATTATAAATTTAAGAATTTTTCCGAGTAAGCACTATTATACCTAGGATACCTAAGTAACACTGAAAATGTTTAGAAAATGAAAAACGGCTTAATTTTGAAAGTTGCCAATACTTTTATTGCTTTTCGAAGTAATCTCCGTTCCTCTCTACACATCGTCGCATTCGACGAAACCACTGAGAAAAGCAGTGGGCCCATTCTTCCTTAGGGGTCTCTTCAATGGCATTTTCGTACGCTTTCACCACATCTTCAGGGCTCGTAAAGCGAATACCTCGAATTTTATCTTTAGTTCTTGGGAATAAATGAAAGTCGCAGGGCGCCTGGGCAGGACTGTATGGCGGATGACTCATTATCTTGACACCTGCCATAGTCAAATATTCAACAGTCCGTTTTGCGGAGTGCGCTGAAGCATTGTCGTGGTGAAGGAGGATCCTGCTTCGAGGGCGCTCTGTCGAATTTTTTCCAAGACAACAGGCAAACAGCGATTGACATACCAGTCTGCAGTAACTGTCCTTCCATCTTCTAGCACATCTGTCAGGAAATGACCTTTCCGACCAAAGAATGAGGCAATCATCTTTTTTCCTTGACTACTTCCTTTCTTTACCTTAGTTGGCCGATCCTCGAAAGGAAACACCCACTGAGCTGATTGTCTTTTGGTTTCGGGTTCGTAGCAATATATCCAGCTTTTATCACCTGTGACGATGTCAAATACAGCATTTGAGTCACCGCCGTTGAACTTATAGAACATTTGGCGACACCAGTCCATGCGAAGGTGTTTCTGGTCGTCGGTTAAAGTATGGGGAATCCATCTGGTACAAAGCTTCCTGACGCCTAAATGTTCGTGTAATATTTTTTGAACATGACTGCTATATCTGCTGATAGGTCACTCTCTTATCTTCCTCTATCATGCGTCGCACAGCACTGATGTTATCTTCAGTAGTCGCTGTTAAAGGACGTCCCTCACGCGGATGATCATTGAGATTGCTACGGCCACGCTTAAACTCGTTAAACAAATTGTAAATAGTGGCACGAGATGGGGCTTTATTAAGAAATGCTAATGGGTGCCCTTCGGTTCGCCTAAAATTTAAAGTCTTAATTTCATTTGGCCGAACCGTATTGGCCTAAACTTATAACGTATAATTATTGTCTAGTCTAACAGTTGTTTTCGCACTATTATAGATTGGTCTAAAAATTGAAAACCCTAATTTCAGTATGTATAATATCGAAATCACTAAAATGTATTAGCATCTTTTTTTGACATTACGCTCTATTTTTTTTAAACAGAAAAGTTTAAGAAACGAATCGCTCACAAACCGACCCCAAGCAGTCTTGTCTGCCCTACCCCTAGAGTGTAATTCAAAAGCGCGTAGGCGCGGAGGGGCGAGGCGGCCCGCGGGCTGTGGAGCAGGAGGCTGTAAGCGAGGCGCCGCGGCTGAGGCTGGCCGGCGCAGCCGGCCAGAAAGCCGAAGCTGCGGTGGTGAGCGTAAGCCATCTGCGACGATAAGCACGCGTGGGACCGCCGGAGCCCCGCAGCGCCGAAGCCGTCACGGAAGTCTGATTGTTTGGATGCATGCATGATTGCTTGTTTGCATGCATGTCTGCTTGATTGCATGCATGATTGCTTGTTTGCATGCATGATTGCTTGTTTGCATACATGCTTGCTTGCTTGCTTGCATGCATGCTTACTTCTTTGCATGCATGCATGATTGTTTGCATGCATTCATGCTTGCTTGCTTGCTTGCTTGCTTGCTTGCTTGCATGCATGATTACTTCTTTGCAAGCATGCATGCATGCTGATAAAGTTTTTAACTTTCTGCGAATAAAAATTTGGAACTGCAAAAGGGTAGGTGTTATGATATATTCGGCGAAATTATAATACGGCGATATAAAGCTAAGCGTAGTAAAAATAGGCTAAACACAATTAGGAATAGTAAAGATGTGCGAAAAAATTTTAGGCTAATAGTTTGTGCGCCAATGACAATTAGGAGTACAAATAATTAGGCAACCCGATATATACCCAATGCTAATAGCAGCCTATCATAGCTTTGTTGTTGAGTAAGCCCACAACGAAAGTCATAATAATACATTGACCGAAAATTTTCAATGGTTTTCAAAAATTTTTCAAAAATTGACAAGAGTTTTAGATTTGCCGCCAATTCACAAAAACAAATGACAAATGAATGCAATATACTACATAAGGTTACCAAAGAGTTCTAAAATTTAAATTCAGAAAAAGTTTTTACTGGCAATGTTTTTAACTGGCCAGTTCTAAACATTTTCAGTGTTACCTACGTAACCTCCTCGTTTCCTGAATAACTGCGACATGGTATTCAACCCAAGATTCGTACTACCAAAATACTTAAGTCTAAAATTGTGATACCTACCAAATATACAAAAAAAACAAACGTTCGAGCATTTCCGGAATAGTATGACGACATTATGACATCTCTGATCAACAAAGCGTATGATCTGTGTGACCCTGAGCATTTAAGTCGAGAGTAAGAACATGTACAGGAGGTACTTATTAGAAACGGTTTTGTAATCCCGTCACGTCAGTTGAAGTCGCGGTCAGGAGTTTGTAAAAGTCCGAATGTGAGTAGACATCCCGCATATTTGCCCTATGTGAAAGGAGTGACTGATAAAATTGGCTCCCTGCTTAAGAAGTACTCTATTCCAACGGTGTACACACCGGGGTCGCAAGTTAACACCATACTGGGCTCGCCGAAGGATATATTACCGCTACAAACTCCTGGTGTCTACAAAATCGACTACAGCTGCGGTAGCTCGTATATAGTGCAATTTGAACAATGTCAGCGTTCGTGGTCACTGGTAGACTACTAAATTAATTTACACTAGTAATATGCTTAGTAGATTTACTGATTTTAGGTTTAACAGGCTAAGCGCAAACTTAAATAAAGGTTACAACAGCATGCTCAAGAAAAAACAGCTACCTATACTAATTTACAGAAACAAAGATAACAAAGAAAACCTTAACTATTTAACAGTTCAATTAAAAATATTACATACTTGGCTAATCTTAGGTTTTATATAATTACTAGCTGACCCGGCAAACGTTGTATTGCCATAAAAATGATTAAATTACTAAAATGGCTAACAAAAAATAGGGGCTGGTGGTAAAAGGGTAAAAATTTAGGGTTGTATATATTTTATAAAATTTTAATATTTTACTACCCTACCCCTACCCTACTCCTACCCTACCCCTACCCTAACCCTACCCTACCCCTACCCTACCCCTACCCTACCCCTACCCTACCCCTACCCTACCCCTACCCTACCCCTACCCTACCCCTACCCTACCCCTACCCTACTCTACTTGTGAATCTAAACCATTCCCAGATCCCCTTGAACACACACAAAAAATTTCATCAAAATCGTTCCAGTCGTTTGAGAGAAGTTCAGTGACATACACACTCACAGAAGAATTATATATATAAAGATATTGAATAGTACCGATTGCTGGAAGTGACCCTACTGATCCAGTTTATTGTGAGCTAGCTGAGACGTCCCGGGAGTGTGGTGTCACCGTGACAGGAGTGATTTCATATTTACCCGTTCCCTGTGTTCATTTTTTGATATCTTTGCCGATTTTTGCTTGATACCCCGCCCGCGTTTTACAATTTGTCAGTAGGTATGTACTTATACTCGTAGTATTTAATTATAGCATTTGCATTGGGGATCGAATCTTGGAACCCTATATCCCGGACCGGTACTTCAACCAGTTATGGATAGTTTCTCCTTTTGAAGAGGAATGATATGAAAAATTATCAGATGTACAACTTTATTAACTTTATTATTATTTGTATCAATATCAATATCACTAAAAGATATTCGCATGTTAATTACAAATAAATATTCCACCTCTTCTCACCTAAAAAAAAAATTTTTTAATTTCGAACATTGCTCGGGTTTGTGATCACCAACCCGCATTCGGCAAGCGTGGTGATTATGCCAGTAGCCATCATTGCTGTGGTAACTTGAATTCAATGATAGAGGCCTTTTCCCTGCAGTGGGATGATTATAGGCTGTTACTTTTTTTATTCCACCTCTTCACCAGATTGACAGAAAAACCATTTTCTTATATAAGAAAATATTAAATAAACTATCGACGTAAAAAAATAGATACACATTCAGTTACAGAAAAACTTACTCACTAAAATTAGTCCCTACTAAACGTTTGGGTGCTCTATTACATTCGTCTTTATTTCATGTACGTAATTTTCATTGCGGTATGTATTAGACAATAGTATGGGGGTGGTGGGATCTACCTCCTAGTTTTCTAACCAAAGATGACGACTAACAGATCCCTCTGCGGTGGTAGGCTTCGTAAGAAGCCGCCTGGATGCTACCACCCTCCTGCCGGAGTCCAGCGCCAAACAGTTTTTCTGTGTTCCGCTGGTGTGTGGGAGAACCAGTATCTCGGGGTGAGCTCGCTCCATCTTAGGCTTCTTAACCTTAAAGTTAAGTAGGTATGTAGTTAAGAGCAAGCCCATTGATTATAAAAAAAACAAGTCCAGTTTTTAATTAAACTTGTATGGTTCGAAGTGTAATTTTTGGATAGCACTATTTATCTAGTTGTTATGTTTTATAGGTTATATAAACCACCTATTTGAACCTAAAATTATTATTTTTTTGTGTTTGTCGGATATATTGTATAAGAAAAAGTTTTAATAAATATGTAAGTACCTAATACCTTCAGTAAACGGCTCACAATACAAAGTTAATTTAATAAATCTAATTCCGTAACTGACAAACCAAAACACCCTCGTCTTGTAATATCTTGGCGAAATTAAGTAAATAAGTAATTCACTTTGACTTATCTGGAGGAATTTCATAGCAAACGCTACGTGCTAGGAATGAAACCGAAATTGTGCGGGAGTTTTATTATGGAAGCACACGATATTTAGTTAAAGTTGCGTACGAGAACTTTGAAAGTAAGAAAGCGACCTACAGCTATCATGCAGATATACTTAGACAAATCTATTCAAAGTATATAAATAGGTTCACATGTACGTTAGTTTCTGTCAAGATATAATTCGTAAAAACATGTCAGAGACATATTGTAGGCGGCTTGGGAAACTGACATCAGTTGTCCTTCAAGGTTATCCTTGATTTTTATATATATTTATTATTATGATTATTCATAATATAAAAATTAATTAATTTATTCATAATAGATGTGTTCAAAGCTCCTTAATAAAACTTAAAATGTGTAGTACATGCAAGATGCAATAACCATAAGTCAGAATATATTCCTTCTGTTAACAAATTCGGTGCTACTCGTAGATATCATTTTATGTACGTTCCCAAACCCTATGTGAAATAATTTTGGACCAAAGCACCTTTTACAAGAGGTGGAAACTGAAAAGTTTTTATAGCCATCTTATCTTTAATACTGCACATAATTTGTACGTAGTTTAGCAACTACGTCCTTGCTAGTTTTATGAATGCGAACGTTTCTTTGTATGGATATTTGTTACTCCTTCACGCAAAAACTACTGAATGGGTATTCATGCAACTTTCCAGTAATGTAAAAAATCCATTTAGTTACCTCGGGAATACAGCATAACAGTTTTATTTTGAGTAAGTCACATGACATAGACGACGACGCTGCAGGTTAATAACCATATATTTTTTTAAGTAAACATTTAATTTTCTCTGAATATTGAGGTCTACGCGGACAAAGAAAATATTATAAAAGTTTAGATGAAGACCCACATCCAAAACAGTAAATATTACGAAAGGTACCTACTGAAGCACCTGTGTTTTTTAAGACAAAATAGGTGAAAATATTTCGAGTGATTCCAAGATTATCACTCGCTGTCGTGTTGCAGCTACCCCGTGTCGTGCGCCAGACACGTACCACAAAAAAGAGATAGGTACAGAAGCCAATCTACATACAAAGTGCTCTCGAGTAATGCACACATAGACACCGCTCACGGACACGAAATCTCGGACCAGTTCAGACCATTACTAGCGTGAGTGTCCACCCGTCACTTGTGATATCTCAAGTATTTATTACATTAAGTTTTTTAAGTATGTTAATCTGTAAGTTTATTGTATGAGCCTTTTATCGCCTGATATAATTGAATAAATTAAAATATATGCTTCTGTAGCAAAATACGGGTAAAACAAAAAATGTTATTATAACTATTTAGTGGATGGTTGTGTAAATTTAACATAAAACGATTAACTGTCGTTTTTGCGAGGTACAGACTTTTACTTTCACATTTCCTTACAAAACAATTGTTTCCTTACAAACAAAACTTACTGTAAACAATTCTAAAATAAGAAAATATTACCATTAAAACTATAAAACGTTCGCCGCGTCGAATTCGTCGAAAGATATTTTATATTCAAATTTGTAATGTTCAATTTCAATTTATTTGCATTCCAAAATGTAACAAAGGTGGTAATAGTTATTTGTTATACAAGAGTGCAAAGTTCCTATTTAACCGCGTGCTCAACTTTGATGACCGAGCTTCTAATTAAATAAGAAGGATCCTAAAATTGAATCACGAGCGCAGCGAGTGATTCAAAAATTTGAATCCTGAGCGTTAGCGATGGAATTAAAAGAGCACAAGGTGAAAAATCTTTGCACTCGAACTTCCCCTTAGCGAGGAAATGACTAAATGCAAAATAAAACATTTACAATCACAATATACTTTTATTTCAGTTTAGGTATATATTTAGGTACTACAACATTATGATAAGTAAGTATTACAGAAATAAACTTCTTCGTCGCTGGAATCACTCATTTTCGTTTATTTTTTACTTGTTTTCAAGTTTCTTATTTATAACCATAAACGTAGAATATTAATTTATAACAATACGAATTCAAAACAAAATGGCGAGCGCAAAGCAAATTGAAAACAAAAGTACACCAGGGAGGTTAAGATTATGAGTTTTTAACAAATAAAAAAAATTCTATGATAAATACGGCACCATGGAGATGAAAGTAAATACGTTTAATGATGTTTTGAAATCACATACCTAGTGCACGCGATGTTCTAAATTCAAATTTATTTTTATCCTCTAGCGAATAAAAACCGCTTTTGCACTCAGATATCGAAGAGCAAATATACTCTTTCCGAGATGGTGGGATGAAAATACAATTTAAATATTGTATTAGACACAAATTTGGACCCTGGTGGGCACAGCAAGAATTAGAAGAGAGGACGACGCACATAAATACCTAATTAATTAACAAATAAAACTAGATGTTTAGTAATGTTAATCCATTATAACGATAGAATTTAAATATTCTAGTAATTATTGGTTCTTCTTTCCAATCTTTCTGTTTCATTGTAAATAATAAAACAAACGACTAGATACTCGTATCTAGTATAATAGTTTTTTGTGCATAAAGTTGACGACCCTAGCGAGACACTCGTGTAGGTAGAAATGTAATACATAAATGAAATTGGCCTTTGTACTTATCTGTCTTCTTTGCACGTCCGCTGGCGTATTCTGTTTGTGAGCGAGTGCCACATTTAGTGCAATAGTCTTATCCCGGGAATTTGTTTTAGCATGTTTTACTGTAACTCTTGGGATTGGTGCCGACGTTTTACAGGTTTCTGTTTATGGAGTTCCGTATCAAAAAAGGAGAAAGAAATCCTTCGAAGATCACTTTTTTGACCGTCGGTCTGTCTGTCAAGAAGTTTATCTCGAGAACGCGTGGAAGTATGGCGTGGCGGGAAGTGGCGTGTTTTGTTTTACTTTTGTCGGACATCGTAAAAACTACCTGTAGTTTTATAGAAAGACTTGAAATCTGTTTTATTTTTATTTTGAAGTAAACACTTGGCGAGCTTGCAATTAAATTAATATCTTGCTTAAAAAACCTGACGACTGACTAAATACAAAAAAAGTTAAGTAACGACCTGTAATTATCCCACTGTAGGGTAAACGCCTCCATCATTGAATTCAAGTTACCACTGCAATGATGGGTACAAACCAGAGTCATACGAACTGGAGCAATTTCAAACACTTGTAGCCCGACGCGACCCGGGGATTAAACCGAGGTCGAAATCTTAGTCCAGTGCTTAAACCACTTGACCAACGGTGCATTATATACTTTACGGGTCAATGTAGAAAAAAAAACATAATTTATTCGGGTCTAGGTTTAAGTGGTACCATCCTTGTTTCCGAGAAAATGTAGAAAAACACTTTTTTTCTACATTGACCCGTCCGGGAATCGAACCCGGGACCTCGGAGCAGGCTATACCTTGAAAACCGGTGTGTACGCCACTCCGCCACGGAGGTCGTCAAATAGTTACTCAAATTGGGATCAGAACAATATAAGTACCTAATACTTATGTGATTTTGTTCACATTTATCATCCCGCGAACTTCGTACTTAGAATACTTAAGTATTTGATTTGACATCTTTTTCATTGTCATGAAAAAAATATTAAAAATACATTTCCATATCCTTTTTACGTTATCTTGTTGACGTTTTTCTTATTCCCGACGAAGACAAATCAAAAACACTAAAACCTTAAAAAATGGTCCAGCCTTTCTCGAGTTATAAGTGGTGTTAACTATTACGACTTTATTTTATATAAATAAAGATAAGATATAGAAGATATATAATAGATAATAGAATATAAGTTTATACTATAAAGATTTCATTAACTTCATCGCTTACAGTAACAAAGTAGGTAACATTCTCCCAGACTCAAATGATCCGTCGAGGCACCTTTCCCTTGCTTCGATATTGGACAAGTTGTCCGACCATTTAAGAATCTACTTTGAACATTCCAGAAACTATTGCAATGGCTATTATAGAAGTTATTTCGGTTTGCTCTGAAAGCTAAATTGAATTGAATTTCCAACATTTTCTGATTGTATATCTCATAGTCAATATTATAATAGTTAATTTTTAGACATTCTATCATGTTTTATTGTGTCGTGTGATATCCACTCAAAAAAAACCGGCCAAGTGCGAATAGGAACCGCGCACGAAGGGTTCCGTACCATTGACTAGGTATACGGTACATAAATTTAGTTTATTGATATCGACAAAAAAGGACAAAAAAATCGAGTTTGTTATAATTTAATTGCCCCCTTAATTATTTTTTTACTATTTCTTGTTATTGCGGCAACAGAAATACATAATTAAACAGAATAGCACCACCCCTGCTCTACCGAGGGGTGTAAAAAGAGATGACTAAAAGAATACTGTCTGGAATATGTGCGGCAACGTCCTCGGTCCACCAAGCTGTGATCGCCAACCGATTGTTGTTTATTAAGTTTAACTGGCAGAACAATATAGCAGCCTAAAACAGACATCATCATTACAAGCTCTTATCAGTTCACTGCTAGACACGAGCCTCTCAAAAAAGAGAATTTTGCCATAATTGCGATGGGGACAACGCGTTAAGAGAAAGGAATCACCATATAAGTTTATTTTAAAACAACACTTAGGCCCGTATTCTAGAACGTCGCTCAAGCGCAGTTTGAACTCAAATCACCCAATCATTGCTTGAGTGAAGAATCAATACTCGAGTACGTTACTTATTCTAGAACGCATTTCAAACTAGTATCAGTTGAATCGAGTTTCAAACTAGATTAAGGGAGAAATTCCGATTTGTCTATGATACAAGTCTGTTTTCGTGTACGATTTATTTTTTCCTACAATTTGTTCTTATTATTATTATAGATTATTGTAGATAACAATACATACAAATATCTAGTCAAGCGAGGTGGGGAGGGCTCTTGAGTAAACACAGATCAAATCTCAACTCAGCGCCGATTGGCGCTTGAGTGACGTTTTAGAATAAGCATAATCTTTGATCAGCGAATCTATGCTCAAGTGAAATTTTAGAATAAAATATCGTCTTACATTTATATTTAAGTCATGATTTATGCTTGGGTCATGATAATTTTCACAAGACAAGACTTGCGAATGCTTTCATACACACCTACATAATGGTCAAACATCTTTATTTTTTATCGCTAAGGCGCACTTAATTTCAGTAGTAAATGCTTCTCAGTTGTAGGTATATATTTTTTATAATCCAAGATATTTGTCACGATTTTTTCCCCTAAAAATGGTCATAACTCCTTTTGACGTCGACTCAGATCCGTCTCATTGTAATGGTATAGTGTAATGTGAGCCAGTAGGTCTACTTACACAAGTTTCACATGCGATATTAAATTCTAGACAATTATCTTATTTCGCCGTTTGCAAAGTTCTATCTTAACCGATTGAAAGATATTTTTCTAGGATGTTAGAGGTAAATAAGCAAAAACAGTATTGGAACTCTACTGGCTTACAGCATAATCAGCCTTGAATAAATTCGTCGACATAAAAAATGTTAGTAGCTCAATTGGTTAATGCAGTTGGTACGCGAAAGGCTGTGGGCTCGAATACCACCTTAGACATTCGAAATGTTTTTAAGGAATGGTATTTTGCAAGAGAAAATCGTGGCAACAAGTCTGGTCAGAGGCCCGTTGACTCGAAAAAAAATTGAATTGGATTTAAACCACGGAAACAATGTCTTTTTTCTGTAAAAAAGTAAATAAATTTAGGAATTACATTTCTCTTGAGTAACAAAGTACGCACCAGCACAAGGCAGCTCACTGACACAACCACCGCCTTTTTTGGCGCCGTGGCCGGGTGGGATCGTACGTAATACACTGCGTACGCCACTGCCCCACGGAGTTCGTCGAAGGTGTAATGAATCTACTGTATCTGACTCCACTGTGGTAATGGACTCTGTACATTATCTCAGCCCGTACACGGTCGTAGGTAATTCTTATTTATATGAGGTTTATTTCTCGGGTTCTTGAGAGAAATGATATTTTTTCATTGCCTCGAGACTCGTATGACGTTTTTATAGGTAGAAGGTGATTGCTGTTCCCATTTATCATGATTTATATTTCATACTTTAAATCGAAAATAGGTTCGTTCTGTTTGTTACGTTTACCTGGGGATAAACCTTTTCTTTGCAGTTAATAAAGGATTTTTTTTCTATGTAGTTTACTTATTTATTTACTGCAAAAATAAAATATTAAGTATAAAATTGGGTTACTTAGACCACTTTATAGTCAAGAATGGCCGTACCAATTTTGAGGTTCTATTTTGTTTGATTTGTCACCGCCTCAAAGAGCAGAATATCTATTACACCATTGATTCCCAAAGATGTCTAGATGGATCCCCAGGGGTCCACGGGATACGCTAAGGAAGTACATGTAGTAGTACAGGCGTGACAAAAAATGGAGATAAACAATTCGTAAGCGAGCATCGAGTCCACGATATTTTAACTGATTATGATAGCGAAGAACTATGAAAAAAATTTATCTTAAGCTATCAGTTAGAGAACTGCCGAGTAATTAGACACAATCGACATTAACTTAATAGTTTATTTTTTCTTTTTTTAAATAATTTCTTCTGCAACGCAATTTTAGTGGCATGAACGTTGATGACCTTAGATATGACACTATTAATACTGATTGGTCCGTAATTGAGGTTACTGACGATGTAGATGAGAAGGTCAGACTTTTTAAATATAAAGGTATTCGGAATCGCTGCAATACTATGTGTAGAGACGCTCAAAGACGCCATTTCCATAAATCTGTAGAAAACGGTGATCCAGCTAAAGTTTGGAAATTCCTAAAAAGTATCGGAATCGGAAGAACACGTAGTAATAACCCTACTAAAGATACAGACATAAATCTTCTAAATAAGCATTTCACTGCTACTAATGGTCTAAATAGTTCGGATAAAAATATTACTCTTAATCATCTCTCAAAATTTTCGACTCCCAGCTATCCAGCTTTTATTTTTCGTCAAGTATCCGATTGTGATGTTGAGAAGAACGTACTTTCTATAACCTCCAATGCCGTGGGATGTGATGACATTAGCCGCAAAATGATAATCCCTATCCTAGACCTCATTATTCCCGTCATCTCTCACATCCTTAACCATTCACTCTCCTCAGGTGTCTTTCCAATGATTTGGAAAGATGCCCAAGTAACACCTATACCTAAAAAGTCTGCCCCTTCCTCATACACTGACTACTGGCCAATATCAATCCTACCCTTTATTTCCAAAGTGATGGAACGAGTTGTCCATGAGCAGCTCAGTTATTTCCTGTCCCAAAACCAACTCCTAAATCCCTTTCAATCTGGATTCCGGCCTGGTCATAGTGCGGTAACTGCTTTAGTCAAAATCACAGATGATGTCAGATATGGTATAGATAATAAGCAACTTACTGTACTCGTGTTGCTAGATTTTAGTAACGCATTCAACACTGTTGATTTTGATATATTGCTTGGAATGCTGCGTTCGCTTAACATATCTCCAACGGTGCTTGACTGGTTTCATAGTTACTTGCATGGACGCCGGCAGCGCATTCGTGTTTTGGATTGTTTTTCAGCGTGGTGCGATATAACTGCCGGTGTGCCTCAAGGTGGCGTTCTGTCTCCTCTCTTATTCGCACTTTTTATTAATTCTATTACTCACAACCTATCCTCTTCCTTCCACTTGTATGCAGACGATCTCCAAATATACTCTCAAGGGAGCCTTAAAGACCTCTTTAACGTAGTAAATGTGATTAACACTGATTTAAACCGCATCCTAAACTGGAGCAAATCATACGGACTCAAGATCAACCCATCTAAAACTCAGGTCATTGTGTTGGGTAGTTCCCGCCAGATTGCCAGGATTAACTGGAGTGTTTTGCCACCCATCGTATTTGACGGTGTCCAAATTCCGTACAGTGACGTAGTAAAAAACCTGGGTGTTCACATAGACAGCGCACTCACCTGGAGTACACAGATCGCAGAGGTAAGTAAGAAAGTGTTTGCGACGGCAGCGGCAATGAATAGATTACGCAACTTCCTACCGATACCCACTAAAATTGCTCTTGTACAGTCCTTACTTTTCCCTATCCTGGACTAAGCTGACTGTTGCTACATCGATCTTAATGAAACTTTTCTAAGCAAGCTCGAGCGCCTTCAAAATTTCTGCATTCGCATCATCTATGGTCTACGTAAGTATGACCATATCTCAGAATACCGAGCCTTGCTAAAATGGCTACCTATACGTCTTAGGCGTGATTATCATATTCTTTCTTTATTATTTTCTATACTTTTCAATCCTAAATCTCCACCTTATCTAAAAGAGCGTTTCCAATTCTTGCAGTCTGCCCTGGGTCATGAAATGCGGTCTTCCAATAAACTCCTCCTCACATTTCCCCATCATTCTTCCCACTCCTACTCACAGTCCTTCACTCTAAAATCCATCCGCTTATGGAACTCGCTTCCATTGTTTATTCGACAGTCTGAATCACTTTTGTCTTTTAAAAGCAGACTCAAAACATATCTTCTGTCACTTTAGCTCTCTTTGATTATCATTATTGTATTATATTTTAATGTTTTCCTTCTATAATATATATGTTACCCGCCAAACCCGATTTCAGGATAAACTAGTTTTGCCTAGGCTAAACTAATTCATCCTACATGCAATAGGACAAACTGGTATAGCCTAGGCCATACTAGTTCGTCCTAAGCCCGATGGGATAAACCAGTTTAACCTAGGCCAAACTAGTTTATCCTGATAAAAATACTCACTCTGTCAGGATAAACTGGTATAGCCTAGACTAAACTGGTTTAGCCCAATCAAAAGTAAAAAAAAGTAAAAAAAAAAATGAAAGTAATTGAGCGAACATGTCAGGACTTGTACATGCGGGATTCCCAAGTCGCGCCCCGAGCGCCCCGCGCCACTCTTCATTTCGCAGTTTGCATCTAGTTGTCAGCCGTGCGACCGTGCGTTTAGTTCATTATTGCAAATTTAAGTTAGAAGTTTACGTATTTAGTAACATTAAAAAGTTTTCTTTTTTAAGCTATTGCATAGCTTCTATCGCGGGCCTTGAGCGTAAAGACCGAATTCAGAAATTCCGTAACGAAAATAACCTAACCGGCACAGCGGTGTACGGCTGTTCGACGAGGTGGGTGCGGTTTGACGAGGTGTTTGCCATTCGACGAAGTGGGTGCCGTTTAACTAAGTGGGTGCCGTTCGACGAAGTGGGTGCCGTTCGACGAGGCAGGTGTCGTTCGTCAAGTTGGGTGCTGTTTGACGAGTGGGGTGCTGTTTGATGAGGTGGGTGCTGTTCGACGAGGTGGGTGCTGTTTGACGAGAGGGGTGCTGTTTGTCGAGGTGGGTGCTGTTTGACGAGAGGGGTGCTGTTTGACGAGAGGGGTGCTGTTTGTAGAGGTGGGTGCTGTTTGACGAGAGGGGTGCTGTTTGACGGGTGGGGTGCTGTTTGACGGGTGGGGTGCTGTTTAACGAGGTGGGTGCTGTTTGACGAGCGGGGTACTGTTTAACTAGGTGGGTGCTGTTTGACGGGTGGGGTGCTGTTTAACGAGGTGGGTGCTGTTCGACGAGTGAGGTGCTGTTTAAGAGGTGGGTGCTGTTCGACGAGCGGGGTGCTGTTTAACGAGGTGGGTGCTGTTTGTCGAGCGGGGTGCTGTTCGACGAGCGGGGTGCTGTTCGACGACGTAATCGTAGGCTTACAGTGCGGGGGCCTTATTTATCTAGATAATTATTTGAGTCTCTTATTATTGTTACATCAAGATTGTTTGTGTTACCTATCATCCAATAGTTATAGTGAATAGAATCATTATCGTTTGAATAAAAATGATTGTTTTCAATTAAATGGTATTTTATTCAATTTACCTATTTATTTTGTCTTTCTATGTATATGTTTATACTAGGCCATACCAGTTTATCCTAAGAGTATGTATTTCTATGAGGATAAACTAGTTTGGCCTAGGCTAAACTGGTTTATCCTATCGGGCTTAGGACGAACTAGTTTAGCCTAGGCTATACCAGTTTGTCCTATTGCACGTAGGATGAATTAGTTTAGCCTGGGCATTACTAGTTTATCCTAAAATCGGGTTTGGCCGGTAACATATATAAGGTATATTTGGTCATTGGATCCTTCATAATAATATTTTAGGGTATGTTTATTAATGTATAGTATGTATATGTATGTATATTTATTTATGTAAGTATATTAATATGTAGTTTTTTTTTGTTTTTTTTATGATTATTATATATTTATACTTTTATTTTAGTTAGTAATGTTTGTCCACACAGTTAATCTTTTGTATTGTAATGTTCACATTTCTGAAATTCTTTGCCACCTTCCCCTCTCTATCTATTTTCAAGTATTCTCTACCTGAAGGTTGTCTGGAAGAGATCGCTAACAGCGATAAGACCGCCTGAATTGTACAGTTCTTAATGTATTTTTTAAGTTAAACATTATTTTTGTATGGTGTGCAATAAAGAGTTCTCTATATATATCTATCTATCTATCTATAATGGGCTTGCTCTTGACTACATACTTAACTATACAGTTAAGAAGAAGCCTAAGATGGAGCGAGCTCACACACCAGCGCAACACAGAGGCACCGTTTGGCGCTGGACTCCGACAACAGGGTGGTAGCATCCAGGCGGCCTCTTACGAAGCCTACCACCGCAGAGAGATCTGTTAGCCGTCATCATTGATTAGAAAACCAAAGATGCCGTTGCCTAGGGGTGGACCACTAGGAGGTAGATCCCACCACCTAAAGGTTGTTGTTTGGAGGTCATCATCATCCCAGCCAAGAGACGCCCACTGCCGGACACAGGCCTCCAGGATCTCCAAGATCAGTTTTGCTCCACCCGCATCTAGTGGCTTCCCGCGACTTCACACATTCAAAGGTAATCTCGGTAATCTATAAATATAAAAATTATTCCCTATTTCCTTGAACGGCTGCACCGATTTCGCAAATTATTTTTTTGTATTGTTTGTTAATGTCAGGAGAATGTTCTTATAAAAGAAAAAATTAAGAAAATTGTGCGGAATATTAGAAAAATTAAGATAATTGTGCGGAATATTAGAAAATTTAAGAAAACTTAATCACCATACTAAATTATTTGTTATGTAACCTTATCGCTTTTGACAATTTAAACTTTTTTGATGTATGGCGTTTGACATAACATTGACAGAATGCGTGCTGCTAATATGCCGTTATGCGCGATCGGAAGCGAACGTGTCCGTTGCATAGCAAAATTATTTAATTCACGACTAGCGCAGCGCGCGCCGTCAATCAGCAATGGATACGCAAAAACTCATTGCTAACGAATTGTTGGCGTTTATACAGCACGCCATCGACACTATGGATGAGGTAAGCATCATGCAGATCTGCAAATCCAATTTCCAGGCAGAAGAGATTTGCAGTGGCAAGGCGCTCCTGTTCCAGACGCTCGAGAAGAGTGCCCAGATGCCATCTCGCCGAAGGGACGGTGGTGAAAGAAGTGTGCAGGATATCATTATCTTGCTGAAGGAGACCGATCCTGACGAAGTGCCAGCGTTCGTGGCAAAGGAGCTACACAAGCTGCCCCCTGTCACGTTCGATCATGTCGACGTCACTAGGCTGTTGAAGGACATAACGTTCCTAAAAGCAAGTCTGGCCGAAGTACACGCAAAGTTGGAGGCCTCAGAGAACACCATAGGTGACTTGCGTGCCAAAGTGTTGCTATTAAGCAACACTGCTCCGGTTAGTAGGTCACCTGAGGCCTACAATGTCAACACACGTCGCGGGGCGCAGAATGCATCGGTCTGCAGTTTCGGGTCGGCGCGCACTGATGCGTCACCCGTCGCGAACACCGACATCGTCTCGGCTACTGCGCGCCCCGCAGCACCGCAGGAATTAAACAACGTGCGTGTTGACGTCAACCCCGACGCGTGCGTATGCTGCAGCAGCCGCTAGGAAAAGCATCACAGGCAAATAAGTGTGATGAGGAGGGCTTTACGAAGGTCGAGAAGAAGAAAAGGAAGCCCTCCAGTCGCAACCAGTGCGGCAACGCACCGTCTGGACCGAACCACCTACTTCGGCCCGCAGTTCCAGTGACGCTGCTATACGTGTCCCGGCTCCATAACTCTACAAAGGTCGAAGAGATTGTAGAGTACATCCAAGTGACGACCAGATATACACTGAGGGTCGAACGGTTGGAGTCTCGACACAACACGAACTTTAATTCGTTTGTGGTGAGGGTTCCGACTGAACAGCTGTCGACCTTCATGCAGGCAGAATTTTGGCCGAAGGGTGTTGTATATCGTCGGTTTCGTGGACGGTTACTTGACACCAAGTTGCGAAACACAACGCCGTCAAAATAGTGTGTATTAATACTTAGACCCGAGTTCACCAACACTTAAACAGCCGGTAAACAAAGTGACGATTAATTTGACACAATTCCCATACAAAATATGTCAATTAATATTTTAAACGCTGTTTAAACGCTGTTTAAACTTAACCGTCTGTTGGTGAACTCGGGCCTAAGTGTAATTTATATGTGTTATTTTGTATGTATGTTAGTCTGTAAGGTATTTATTTTATGGGCCTGTATTTCATATCTGTTGCCTGATTTAAATGAATAAATTAAAAAAAATATATAGTCAAATAGGGGAGAAAGAAAACTTAATTTTGCACATGGCCAGTAATATGTCGCCTGTTACCGTGTCGGAATACCAACAAAACTATTTATATACCCGCCAGAAAAACAAACAACAAAGAATGATGTTAAAGCATAATAATAATAAACAATGGGTAATTTTGTTTTATTAAACCTTTTCGTAATCAATATTCATAGTTAAGACAGGACAACGTCTGTCGGATCCGCTAGTTCCATATATTTTTGGTGACTGTTAACTTTGTTGAAATCCAAAATAATCTTCCTTACTAAATGTTACTTAAGCTAATTTACATTTAATTATCTTGAAAATACTCCGAGACATTATTCCTTCGTTCCTAATTACCCACCGAGCTGTTTTTGTAATTAGCACTTATTAACGAGCTTTTCGTAAACGCAATTTTGCAGGTTGTAACTAAAAAATTTAGAAGATATGTTTTCAACCGACAAAAACAAAAATATACAGAAACAATCTTCAACTTTGCTACTTTGTTGACTCTTGTAAATTCATCTGTTTCTTGGGTAGTTTACTTTTGAACAAGCCTTACTTTATTTTTTATAAGCCCTTCCGAAAATCACATACTTGTAAGGATGCTACTCGAGGAGACAAGTAAAACAACCAACTGTTGAGATTACACTGGTTTATTGTACTAAAGACTGATTATTATATACACAAGTTGAAACATATTAATCACACATATTATTACTTATATATACTTAGTTCTACACCACATCTCCCTTTTTCAAGAAAAAAAAAATTAACATAGATTTACATTTTTTTTTTATACATGAGTACACATTAATGTTTAAACAATTTTGTTCTATTCTTATGTATAATGTATTCTTTACCATCTTTTAAAATCTTTATATTGCAATTTAAATCTTCTAATACTAAATATGGTCCTAAATAAATTGGCTCCATTTTGTTTTCTGATGGATTTCTTATTAGTACATAATTACCCTTTTCATAGCTTATTGGATTTATATTAACATTATATTTACTAGTACGATTACATTTACTTTGAATAAGATTATTATAATCTAGCATCCTGTTGAGCTACTTGAAGTCTGTACTTAAGTTCTAACGCATAATTGTCATGAGCATATAAAGGATCCACTACATTATTCGCAAGATTACTCGGCAAAATACATTTCTTACCAAATACCAGCTCATGAGGAGTATACCTGGTTTCCGTATGGACTGTATTATTGTAGGAGAAGCACCAATATGGCATCCAGCTGCTCCAGTGCGCTGCCTTATTTTCACAATTAATCCTTAAATACGCACCCATAGTTTTATGTGAGTTCTCCAGCGCTCCTATGCTCTCGTGATGGTAAGCTGTTGATGTAAGTTTATTTATTTTCAAGAGTTGACATACTTCTTTCATTGTACTTGATAAAAATTCAGTTCCGCGATCAGTTGCGATTTTTCTAGGTATGCCAAATCTTAAAATAAAATTATCAACAAAGGCTCGAGCTACACTTACCGTATCTTTATTTCGTAATGGATACGCCTCTGTGAACTTTGTTAGCTCGCATTGCAACGTGAGAATATAGCTATTACTATGCTCATCTTTCGGTAGCGGACCGACTATATCTAAAAATATCTTTTCAAATGCAGAATCAGCCGTACTTGTCACTATCATTTGCTGTTTGATATTAATTGAATATTTTTGTTTCTGACACTGTTCGCATTTGGAAACATACTCATTAATATCTTTATACATACTAGGCCAAAAGTAATATTTTTTAATATTATTCGTCATTCTCCTTATACCCGCGTGGCCACTCGTGGGCAAAAGGTGAAAGTCGTTTAATATTACTCGCCTATTGTCTAAGTCATCAATACGTTGTACGTTATTTACTACACAAATGCGTGGTCCGGACCACTTGTCATATTTCTGTATTTCTTCTATTAGTCCCGCTAGGAATTCCCAATTAGTTTCGTTACGTATTATGCACACGTTTTCTAAGTTTAATTCTTTACATATTTTTAACAACTCCCTCACCAATTCGTCTCGCGTTATTGATGATCGGGATGTTGTATCTAATAATATTTTATATTTACTTGGGACATTTATGAAATATTTATATTGTTTCGTCACAATACCGTGTTTTAATATCTTACATAAATCTTTTTTATTAATTACGGAGATTTCAATGAAATGATTTGGCTTTTTAATTATTTCCACGACTCTTGGTTGATCAGGCCTCGAGTCAGTGTAAATATTATCGACCAAATCGTTTCTACTCCTATTCACGTTTTCATTACTATGCGATTTATGATATTGCGCTCGCGTCAGAACATTCATGCTTAAATGTTCATTCATACTTTTTAATTCATCTGTCGTGATATTGATACGCGATAATGCATCCGCTGCTGAATTGTGTTTTCCTTTTAAATAATCTATAGTGAAATTATATTCTTCTAATTGTAACCTAAATTTTAACAATCTACTTGATGGGTCTCGCATTCCAAATAAATAAATAAGTGGTCTATGGTCTGTTTGTATTTTAAACCGTCTGCCATAAAGATAAGGTCGAAAGTATTTGACACTCCACACTATTGCTAGGAGCTCTTTTTCAATAGTAGGATAATTAATTTCTGCTTTATTTAAGCTTCGACTGGCGTACGCTACTGGTCGACCATCTTTATTACACAACACGGACCCGATAGCTTTTCCTGACGCGTCAGTCTGTAACAGAAACTCGTTTTCTTCTGAGAAATCTGGGTACTGTAATACGGGAGGCTTAATTAGAGCCGACTTTAAATTTTGAAATGAATTTTCGCACTCGTTTGTCCAACAATAGGTAGTATTTTTACAACACATCCTATTTAAGGGAATCGCTATCTCCGCAAAGTTAGGTATAAATTTTCTATAATAGTTGGCAAAAGCAACGAAACGTTTAATTTCATCAACAGTTTTTGGTCTTGGATAGTTATTAAGTACCCTTATTTTCTCTGTATCGGGTTGAATACCCTCCTTTGATATAATATGCCCCAAATAAAGAACTTCTTTTTGTAAAAATTGGCATTTAGGTGGGTTTAATTTTAAATTTGCACTTCGTAATCTAGTGAAAACATCCATTAAGTTTCGATTATGAGTTTCCAAATTTCTGCCAAAACAAATTAAATCATCCTGGTAAACTAAACATTTTTCATAATTTAGACCGGACATAGCTATTGTCATCATTCTGCTGAAGCTATTAGGGCTAGACTTTAATCCCATTGGCATTCTAGTCATTTGGTATTGGTTTTTTCCGGTGGTGAATGCCGTATAAGGTCTACTATCTTTATGTAAATTTGTCTGAAAAAACCCCTGATACAAATCTAAGTGGGTAAAGTAAACTGCTTCTGATAATGAGTCCAAAATATCTGTAATATTAGGTAAAGGGAATTTATCATCCTGTATTTGGTTATTTAACTTTCTATAGTCGATAACAACGCGCCATTTTTTCTCTTTACCGGGTTCAACCTTTTTGGGAACTAGTAATAAAGGACTGGACCACGCACTCCTTGATTCTTCGATTATACCAGCACCTAACATGCTCTCGATTTGTTTATCTATTTCGGCCTTGTGGGCATGTGGTAAGCGATAAGGTTTTGTATACACTGGAATACTAAATGGTTTTAATTCAATTGACTGTTCATAGACTGGAGTTGTTGATAATTTATCCCCTGGCAGATGAAAAATATCTGGAAACTTAGCACAGATGTTTTCAATAGATATTTGTTCTTCTGTATTTAAGTTTTTTAAGTTTAATAATGAAAATAGTGTTTTAACTCTGTCCGCATTAATATTAGGTTTTTCAAATTGACATATAAAAAAGTCATTTAATGAACTAGTATAAACCTGAAAATAATTTAGACTAACGTCTGTCTCTCTTGTGTTTAGTATTCTAATTGCAATTTTGCCATTATATGGTCTTGTTAATGAATTCGCTAAATAAACTCCTTCACATAACTCTTGTGAATTTATAACACAGTCCTCGGATATTTGTGAATTAATATAATGTGTTGATTCGCATCGTGCCGGAATGACAAGATATGTATTTGAAGAAGGGGTTAAATAATCAAAAGATAACGTTACAACTTCGTCGTTCACATTAATTAATTTCATAGTATTAAGTTCAAAATTCAAAACCGCTCTGTAACATTTAAAAAAATCTTGGCCTAAAATACCATCTGTTTGGCATGGTAAATTTTTGAAAATAAGAAATTTGTGCGGAATGGTTATGTTATTATAAGTTAGAGTTAAGTAAACAAATCCTTCTGTAAATACATTTCCACCGACACCTTTAATACAAACTCTCTCTTTATGGTATGGTATTTGTAATTGTTTAACGCATTCGTACTTGATAGCTGAAACCGAAGCTCCTGTATCAATGAGCAATTCATGTCCATAATCATTGATGTTAAATGAAACTTTATTTAAACTGTTACAAGTTAGTATGTAATTAGACTCGAAAAAAATGATTCAACGAGTCCGTATTTGATTCGGGTGAACGTTCTGTCCCAGGTGAACGTCCTGGAACTGGTGTGGTTTCATGTTCCGATGCTAATGACATGTAATTCAAGTTATTGTTACGTGAATAATAATGGTTACCTCTATTATTCCCGGATTTTCCTCGATTTTGAAAACCGTTTCCACGATAATAATTTCTTGAGTAGCATGACCCGTGAAACCGCTGACCGGGGGTACCTCGGAAGGTCTGCTGTCCACGCCCTCGGGTGGTGCCGTTAAAGCTGCGGCCCCTAACCTGGCCTCTTTGAGTCCTGTTACCTCTATAGAACCTATTACTGGGTTTATACGTACCGATAATTTCGGCCGAAGTGGATTGCACTTCCTCATCCTGTGCTCCCTGGATTGCCTCTGTTAAAGAAATGTAATTACGCGCCGAAATAATCGTGCTTAGACGACGATCTCGCAACCCATCAGCAAATCTTTTTATTGCTTGTTTTTCATTTAAGGGACGTAAAATACTATAACTTTGCTGATTTCCGTCAGCTTGCGAGATAGTCAAATCCACAAATAGTTCAGAGATTTCGTTACCAAAGTCTCGAATAGATTTATTATTTTGTTTACAATGTTGTAATTTTGTTTGTAAAGCTGTGTGACTTTTCATGGGCAATAGAAGTTTACGCATGTCCTTTATAAGCTCATCGACATCGTCATATTTGGGTAGTAATTTTAATTTCGCCTGTTGCGACAATCGACTCTTTAACACAAACGAAACTAGTTTACTTTTACATCCTGGTTTTGATAATACAGAACTGTAATATTCGATATTTTCAATGAGTTGTTTCGTATCATCCTCATTATCGGTCATGACAGGGAGTAGGCTTAAAGCAAGTTTTAAATCAAAAGTGTCCTCAGCCATGGTGAGAGGGTCTGAAAATATTTCTTCCTCGACAATACTTTGTGAACACAAAGAAATAATGTCTGAATATAAATTACTAAATTCACTACTTATTTTACTTATTATGGAAGTTTCACCTGATTTTTTAGATAAATTTAAACTTGCATTAAATTTTAATAATACTTTATTAGCTTCGTCTTTCTTTACGATTAAAATATTTCCTTGCCGACGATTAGGACCGATTTTTATTAAATATGTCCTTATAGCTTTCAATTCATTAAGTAATAAGGCCAACTCCTCTGCCATAACAATAAACAATAGGTATCATATTCAGTATGCTGATAAAATATTAAATAAACATTTGCTAATTAACTACTAATATTATGTGCTAAATATTATGCTAATACATTGCATTTTTCTTATAGAGTCCTTTAAATAAGTATAGTAAAATTTTCATACCACGGTGACGATGTATATAGCTCGTACCGAACCTTTTACCGCACTGCTTTCACTGTGACGCAATCACAACACTACTACACTACACATTTTCAGTTTTCAGTTGATGACGCCGGAGAATACTGGAATACCTCATCAGCCGCTCGTCGTCTAGACGCCGCCGTATTTGTTTATCATGGCAGTTTTTAGCCACTTTGTATGCCATAAACAATGCGCCAATCAGCAATACCGTGCATATGATGATGAGAAGATAGTTAGTAGTATCGTGTCTTTGCTGCTGCTGCACCTCCGCTGCGTTTTGACCAATACCAGCCGTTTGGGCAATGATGACTTGTTCTTTGGATTTAGTTGAGCCCATTGTGTACAATTAAGTAGCCACACGTCGTTAGTGCACCGATGATTTCACAAATGTGACACATCTTGATTCGATGAACTTTACGCGGTCTCTTTTTGGTAATGCACTGGCAGGGTCGCCATGTAAGGATGCTACTCGAGGAGACAAGTAAAACAACCAACTGTTGAGATTACACTGGTTTATTGTACTAAAGACTGATTATTATATACACAAGTTGAAACATATTAATCACACATATTATTACTTATATATACTTAGTTCTACACCACATACTAAACAAAACCATTTTTATGAACTCAGTTAGGTAAGTCCTTTTTTGTGGAATAATAAGTGGCTGTTACCGAGTTTTTACAGTAATGTTGTCATTTGAATTTTCATTAAAATAATTTCGCAACGCACATCGTATTTCGCACAGCAGTTAAAAACGTTGACATTCGCTTCGCAGTATACAAAATAGAGATGGCAATGAAAAGTTTTCAAAAATCAAAATTCAGCTTTCGCAAGATGAGATAGAATAGTCTTACCTCTACCTACAGGTGAAAATTTAATACAAGTCAAAAAACAAAGGACATATTTTTCCTTCTAGTATAGCCCAGTACAAAAATGTCAAGATAAAGCACTTAGAAAATGTCTGCCAAATATTTAATATTTTTGATACGGACTTCTAGCAGCACTTTTTTACGCGATGCGTATCTTCATTAATTACGATACTATTTATAGGTTTTAGATTTACCGCTTCATACCTTAACCGGCTTAGGACCGTAAAATTAATTAAAAAGTCATATACATATTCTTTTCACCATTTAATAAAATGGCGACTTTCCATTTGGTAAACTTCCCACTTGGTAAACCTCAAACTTAACCTACAAAAAAGTTGCGTTTGGTAAACATTTCGTTTCTTCATACATTTAATCCCATTTCGAAAACTATGTTACAATACTAACATGTATGAAGGAACGAAATGTTTACCAAACGAAACTTTTTTGAAGGTATAGTTTGAGGTTGTACAAGTGGGAAGATAAAATGAGATTGCCAACCGGCCTGACAATTTAAGAGGAAATTTGACGACCTCCGTGGCGGAGTGGCGTACACACCGGTTTTCAAGGTGTCGCCTGCTCCGAGGTCCCGGGTTCGATTCCCGGACGGGTCAATGTAAAAAAAAATGTGTTTTTCTACATTTTCTCGGGTCTGGGTGTTCGACCTTCGTTGTCTTTGGTTTCCAAAATACGAATGCTTTAAATAGTTATTCAAATTGGGGTCAGAACAATGTATGTGATGTTGTTCACTTTTAATTATTTATTTATTTATTTAGTGTTTGGCAAAACTCCCCTTTAGACCCGCCCATGTCCGCTGAAGATGACGAGTTGACGAGTATGCTTGTCCATGCATCACTATTTTTTTATTATATTTATTTCAACTTTATTTCACAATTACAAAAAAGTACAAATGGCGGACTTAATGCTATATGACATTCTCTGCCAGTCGACCATTAAGTTAAACAGAAATGTTAAGTGGGCGGTGCGACAAAGTACAAGCAAAGTTACAAGTGATTACAAAAAATTCAACTATCTACACTTGCTGTAGCAAAATTATTTTGATAAGTGCGTGTCGTCGCCCGTGGCTCATGGATCATAGTTTCGCCGGGGATCCCCCGAAACTAGCTTCGAATTACCGTGCTGTTTATGTGGAAAAATAAGCTATAAACTAGTTAAAAACATTCTGCAGTAAATCGGAACAATTTTCTCTGCAATTTATTTAAAATTCCCTTTGTTAAATAAATGGCAAATGCAGATTCTATATGAAATAGAACACATTTCGTCACAACATTAACATATCAAACAAACATACCCTTCCCACTTTTTCCTTTTATCACGGGAAATTTGTAATAATACCGGTCCCCCTCGCCTGTCCATCACTGTCATATTATGTAACCCTGGTACATGCCATAGGAAGTATTATTAATTTCAACCCCCGTTGTAAGAGATGAATTTTAATCATTGCAAGTTGGTAATCTGTATGATAAAAGTGTAGTGTCATTCTGTACATTTGACTAGATGAGATTATATAGATAGGAGTTTCTCAATAGCCTCTCCTTTTTTTTATCAGTTGAATTTTTGAAAAATGTATTATTTTACAAAAATAAAACTGGTGTTGACTGGTGCTGGGAATCGAACCCTGTTGGGCAACACCTTGAAAAGTGTTTCAAGATGTTGCCCGTCAGGGTTCGATTCCCAGACAGGTCAATGAAGAACAGTCAGCTCTGAGGTCCCGGGTCCGATTACCAGGCAGGACAAGAAAAAAATATTTCTCGGGTTCATTGTTTGTGGTACCTACTTCGTAGTTTCTGACTGTTACAATATAAGTAATGAACTTATATTGTTACTAATGTTGGGGTCAGACATTGTATGTGATGTTGTCTACATCTAATACATAAAATTCTCGTGTCACAATGTTAGTTACTTTACTCTTCCGAAACGGCTTTACTGATTTTATATGCATATTCAGTAGGTCTGAGAATCGGCTACTATTTATTTTTCATACCCCTAAGTGATAAGGATTGTTCACCCTTAACATTTTTTTTTAAATTTTTGGGCAAAAATTTTTGTTATTACTTTTCTATAATGTGGCAATAAAAAATACATACAGCCCTAAATTTTTACCCTTTTATCACCAACCCCTATTTTTTAATAGCCATTTTAGTAATTCAATCATTTTTATGGCAAAACAACGTTTGCCGGGTCAGCTAGTTTAAGTACGAGTATATAATACTTCACTTATCTTACTAAATCACGCCAAAACAACTAAACAGATCTAAATGAAATTTAGAAGGGGGTCGTATATGACCAGGAATAGCAAATAAACTGTCATGATTTTTGTCAGTAGTCATCTAGGGGTCAACAAATATGATTGACTTTTCATCCTTAATAACAGTTTCCGTGAGATAGAAAATATTGTTAAGCTATTGCATAGCTTTTATCGCGGGCCTTGAGCGTGGAGACCGAATCACGAAATTCCGTAACGAAAATAACCTAACACCCCCCACTCCGACCGGCACAGCGGTGATACTTTTTAGTTTTATAATTGCATAAGTTGATAAAAAATGCTATGCAATAGCTTTACCGTGGCAGTCTCCGAGTGCCACACGGCTTTTTTTTTCTTTTAAATACGATTTTTATGCGACCGAAGTCCGAATTTAAGAATAATAGCGATCGGCTGTTTTAAAGCATTTCCTTTGCCACGTCATAACGAAATCTGCTCAAACGAACCGGATTATAGCTGAAGCGGGAATACAAATGATTGTATATTTATCGGGTTATTTACGAAACATTATAGATGTCGCAGCAATCGCTGCCATTACTCAACTGGCTTAACTCCTGAATTTTAACACGCGCTGGAGCATTTGGATCGAAAGGCAACTGGATTGACATTGGCATAAATTTAACAAAATCAGTAAAAGATTTAACGTTGGCATAAATTTAACTAAATTAGTAAAAGAGAATACCTTCTATACAGGCTTCGATAAAATTATTTAAAATTCAAATCAAAGATTTAGTTGAAGTACTATATAATGTATATTAAAACTATTTATGTAAAATAGACGTGGGGCATACAGAAAGTTTCTGGTTCTGGCCACTTACAAAAGAATAAAAAAAACAATTATGGAATTCGAAAATGGAACTCTTTGGACACAACTTACTTTTTATTTTGTTGCGAGACTGTCATTATGTTTTTCATCATGACGTCCTTCGGAAAATGTGTATCGCTATCAAAATGAATTTAACTCGTGTACATTTTCGTTCAATGAATTTTAATGACTCATTGTTGCATCAGTTACCGAGAGAGTTGCCAGAGACTTTTATTAGCATTTGGTGATGGAGCACCATGACGCAGCTCTGTGTATTCGTGTTTTGGAGACTTGAGACATGGACGTGATCATCTACATGATGAGGTATGTGTCATTCAGCATTTAGTCTTATAATATGTAGTCAATGATATATTCTTTGTAATATCATTGTATTGTATGTATGTAGTCTTATTCATCAGTATCCAGAAACGTTCAAAGTACTACGCGTTCGTTTCGAGTTGGCCGCTACCACCCTCCCCGCCACACCGCACCGCGCTCCTTGACAGACCCTATTAGTACCGTTTGCAACAATCGCAACATTTAGGGTAAAGAATTTTAGGTAAGCCACTATGGAATCCCCTCACACCACAAATGATTTCGATTTAATTAGTATACACAGGTCTCTGCACCTCCGCAAGGTTGACTGTGCATTAAGAATAAATAAATAATCGAGTGTAATTTCTCCATTTTATATATTTTAATAACTCACATATCGTCTAGAGCGCAGGTACATATTATTTTGTATCTCCATCAAATCAAACCAAGATGTATGGAAATGATA
Source organism: Anania crocealis (assembly GCA_949315895.1). Lineage (NCBI taxonomy): Eukaryota > Metazoa > Arthropoda > Insecta > Lepidoptera > Crambidae > Anania > Anania crocealis. The sequence goes on along the minus strand of OX438858.1, from coordinate 2,301,503 downwards.
AAAAGATATTGCAACAAAAACACAATTATTTCTTTTTGCCAACGGTACCGCTATATATGCCTGTGACGTCATTTTGTAACGGTCATCGACGGCCATCTCGAAGCGAACGGGTAGTACCTATATAAGTAGTGCAAAGTTTCTTTTTCAACAACATACCCGAATTGAGAATGGGGCTTATGACAGATCATCGAGAGTTATTTAATCAAAAGTCATTTCACAACCGCCACTTCATAGATGGGCTATTTCACTGATGGTAGGTACATTTTCTTGAAACGCCATTTTATTGAAACTTATTTTATCTATACTACATTTCTTTGAATCCCATATTAAAAATCTCAATAAAATCATGTGTTTTACACACATGGTGTGTTTATGTGTTTATGTGTTTACTATGAATTTACAATTGTTTGATTCATATTAATTTTGTTGAGTTGTCGTCGTTGAGCTGACAGATGATGATTATGATGACTATAGCATATAATGTTCTGAATTTCCAAATTATCACTAATATTATCTCAACCATGCATGCTAAATTTCATTTTCAAATAATACAACGTGTTCCTTTTGATATCCCATAACTCTAAGGTTATGTTGTATAGGTAAAAATAATATAAAACGCCCTAGAACAAGTGGTTCAAAAATCAATAGTGTCGAATATAACATCAATTTTAGTTAAATCTGTTTAAAATATGTAACCAGTGTGGCGGATCCTTAGTTTTGCGAGACGTTGGCAAACTTACACTAAAGTGTAGTAGTAAAGTAGCGGGAGAGCGTAGGTAACTTGTGAAAAACATTGTCGTGTGTGGGTGTTTCATTGATAAGTAGGTACGAGTAAATCGTTTTTATTCAAAAGTTCATTCATAACAAGGTAAGGGTGTTTTACATAAACAGTCGTGACTTTTTAGAATTATTTTGTATGAAAAAATTAAACAAAAAAAATTAATAATTGAAAATTAATTAATATGCAATGTGATTCTTTACCATGGTCTGTTTAATACCCTAGAGTTATGGGATATCAAAAGGAACACGTTGTATACTTCCTCAGGGCATTTACGTAATAAATAATTCAGATAGCCGTTACAACGCGGCACAGAGGAGGAATCCCCCGTCTGTATTTACGATTTAAAGTAAACGCCGGGATTGCCGCGAGTAGGCTTTGTCTGTAGCCGCGCAATGTCTGGGATAAATCATAGAAGGCAGCGATTTTTTTCGCGCCTAATAGAATAACAGGGTTGATTTTCCCATGTAAAAATATTCTAACAGGTCATAATAAGTCCATGAGTTCAACCTTATTGCTATTTTACTTACAGATCCTTTTTGTCAAAACTGGTATACTACTTTCTTCGCCGACCGTATACCCCGTATGATATCTTTGTTTCTATTTTGTTTCACTGGGTTATTTTAAAGTAACACGTTCTGATATCGTTCTAGCTCTTACCATCAATATTGGAATAGTATGAACAAGGAATAAAAAATAACGGAGAGATTTCTTTTAGTGTTTGTTTTTAGTATGGTCGTTTGATTTTGAAATCCCGTTGCTTTGAGTAACAGCGAGACAGAACATCTTTAATCGATAAAATATACAAAAAACATGACGGACAGATTCAATGTTTAAATTCAATATTCACAGGTAAAATAGTATTCACCACTCCAACGTTTTGACTCGATTGCACCAATCGCACCTTTATTTAGTTGCAGAAAATCCCGTGTAAAGCAAAAAAGAAAGTTTTAAAACCTCCACGATGTATGTTTCTTGTAACTTGGGCCACCCCGTAAAGAATTCCGGACAAGCTTGACAGGGGAAGAACGATTTAGCCGCCCACAGCCTTATTTATGTTTCTCTCGATCCCGACAGCGCGCCAATCAAAATTGGGGTATCGTAAAATATGAAATATGTTTGACTGACTTCAAATAAACATTTTATTTATGTACACACGGCGGCACATCAGACTATACATGTTGACCTTGAGACCGCCTTTATGCCCTAAGTAATAAAAGCTGTTATCGCAGTTCAACTGTTTAACTTGATGTGCTGTCGAGTGTACCTTATATTTCCCAATTACTTGAAGACGTCTGAGCTGATTAAGATCATTATTAGAAAAAGTATACTTCCCAGGTAAGGTTCTCATGGTCATGGTCGCCAAATCACAGAAATCAAGCGCAACCACTAAAATTATTATGTTATTTGATTCTGGGTACCAAGTACTTTGTTTCGAAGGGTTTCCGATATTTCGGCACTGCTGCAGCGCCATTCACGGAAGAACTATATTTATATTATGTATATAGCATATACCGTGTATAATTTATTGTTGTACCAAGATCTTTTGTATATAACTACGACTGAAATTATCTAGTAAAGTTACTAGGTATATTACAATAAAAAAAATTGAATTTAGTTTCAATTACGCAAATAAACCAGATTGCGAGGCCATTTATCAATAGAAATATATCATGTATCCATGGACTATATCCATGGACTCATGAATATCTAGCCGAAAATGGATCTAATTTGCTAACGGCCATTTCCAATAATCTATCTATCGGTTTTGGCATATCGGAGATAGAAAACAACTTCTATCTTTGTTTCTCTGGACGGAAAAAACAGAGATAGAAACTGTTTCCTATCTCCGATATGCCAAAACTGAAGATAGATAGGTTATTGGAACCGGCCGTAAGACTATCGCTGAATGGGATCCTCACCTTTGTCAACGACTTTTTTTCTTTCTTTCTTACCGTTTTGAATTAGGCTGGGGCCCTTGGGCACACAAGAATTTCGGACCCTTTTTGAAAGTAAAAAAAGCGGATTATAATAACATTTTTTTACTAAATCTGACCATTTATCTGAGAATTGATTACTGATTTGTGTAAAAAGTGTAATGTGCTCTACAAAAATGTTTTGAGAATAAATGTGTGAGAGAAATTATCGGTCCTTCGGGGCCCCCTGAGAATAGGGGCCCTGGGCACGGGCCCCGTGTGCCCTTACGGTGAAGACGATATTGGTTGTGCCCACGAAACTTGTGACCAGAGTTAAGATACACAGCACACATTATGTTCTTGCTCAAGGTCTAATCTTCAAGATGTTAGATAAACGGTATGACAAGCCAGAACTAGCCTATATTGACAAATACATACCTATAAATAAATAGTATAGTGAAGTCAGAAATAAGATATCATCGTTTTTTTTTATTTTTCATTCAAATCAAAAATTTTTCAATTTGTATGAAAATATTTTTCTTATATCGGTGTTGGGTACTAATAATTGCATTAAGACGCTGACTGCAGCCGATGACCTTGAGCAATGAACACACCCACAAATTTATTCGTCTTTGAATTTCTTTGGAATGCGCCACAGCTATCACTGTCGATTCTCGTAGGAGTGACAGAGAAAAAGCGCATGGAATAGAAGGGCCTAAGTGCCAAACAACAAAATTCGTTGTGCAATTTAAAATTGCCATTTTATTAAAAATCTAAATCAGCCATTTGCTTAAACAACATGTAATATATACAATATAGCAAAATGTTATTATCATTGTTATACGGACTGCTGAGAAAAATGGTAATTTATGTATTTTCAGAGGCTACTTTGAGATTTTTTTCTATCGAGAAAAGTTTTTAGAATCGTGTTTTGGAAACAGCCACCTGGTCGAAAATATGATCAATTACAACTACATAGAATTTGGCCACAATACGAGCCATAGGCTTAAAGCAAAACAATCTTCATTGAGCTCAATTTGGCTCATGTCAGCGTCTTAACTATAATGCATGCATTTTTGAGGGAGGGCGGGCGGTTTTCCTGCTTGAAATAGTGCTTGCTCAATCAGTGTTAGTGCGGATAGTGTGGTGAAGGTACCTAGGCCGGTGTTAACAAGCGGAATTCATTAGCAAAATAATAGTCAAAATCCATATTTAGTTAATATGGATATCCGCAAAGTAACGCCTGAGTCTATTAATTTTAGACAGTTTCTTTACAATTCATTTTATTAAGTTTGAAAAAAATTAATAAATCGTACAAAATTTTCCAGATAATAGGATAAAGGTTAGACGTTAAAACAACATTTAAATTGTGTGATTTAAGTAACTTTATTAAGGTTACAAACAATATGTATCTAAAAAGTATATTACATACAACTAAATAACGACTAACTATACAAAACATACGACAATTCGTATAATTTAATTCAATTAAAATGTCAATTGAAAATAGCTACCTATCATTGGTTTATAAAAACCTTTGGTTTGTATTTCACAGATCGTTAACGTTTTAAAAAATTGTACCTACATCTAATTATATTTACAAAACATTTGAGTAAAATTTAAAAAAATATTGACTTAATATTTCTTTATTACGTGTACCTATACTACTCGTAGTCAAATAATCACAATTCAAATATGGAATGTAAAAATATTATTCAATATTAATAATGTTTAGTAATATTTAATCTAAATTAATATATTGATTCTCTTCTGATGACGTCCAATCCTGGAACAAAATGCGTTATGTTAAATTATATCCAAATATTAGGGGTTAAAGTATGAAATTGCCGTTTTGTATGGACGAAATCGAGAAAAGTCATTTTTCCATACTAACAATTTTTTAGTTTTTTTTAAAATGCCTGTAACGTTTTCGATGCAATTAAAGGTGAAAGTTTGATGGTTATAAAGCTACGCATTATAGTATTTAAATTTCTGAAAATCAAAGTATATAATACAAATATACTTAATTGAAGCAAGAAGGTCAGCTGACACATTGTAAGGGGTCTTTTCAACGACTTCCTTTGAAGTAATAGGCACTAGTATTGCAATTTTTTTTTTGCCATAAGTTACTTTATTTAGTTTTTGATACAATACTAAAAGAATTACGCAATAATATGACTATACTTAAGAGCTATAAACAAAATAAAAAATGGGAAAATAATCGGCAATTTCATACTTTAACCCCTATTACTTGTGGACACCATCACTTGAGTACATTGTTCTGATACCAAAAAGTAAGTAACTAAATATTTAAAGCACCAGTTTTGTGAAAATTAGAAACAACGAATGTACCACAAACACTAACCCCCGTATTTATAAAGAAGTAATTACTTATTGCTTAAGAAAGTCATAACTTAAAATGTTTATACCTAGTGCTTAAGTGAAAGAAATTGGTCACCATTAATAGTCATATTATTTGGCTAGAAATGCTAACTTTTGGTAGTTATAAATTCTAGTAATTCATTGATTAAGGCATACAAATTGTCTCTCAAGTAATTACTTTTAGTCAAGTAATTACTTTTACTTGTTTATAAATACGGGTGTAAGTACCGAGACAATGTAGAAAAATACTTTTTTTCTACACTAACCCGACCAGAAATTGAACCAATCCAACATTTGCGAACCAAATAATTATAAAGTAATTTACAAAACTTTTCTTAAATCCCGAAATCATACAACACGATCGGCAATTACAATACAATTTATGGAAAGCGAGGAAAAGAAGTTCTAACTGCGCATGGGTTCATCTTATTTTTCACATTCAGTCTTATGCATCCCTAATTAAATAAATTTAAAAAATTGTGTACATATCATTGTATGATTAAAAGTTATTAAACCCTTTCTTATATGAGAGTCGCATTAACTACTGTTTTATACGTTTTCTCTAATAAAAATATCGACCGCCTTGATTTGAACGTTGTGGGTTGAGTTTTAGTATACACTAGCTGTTGCCCGCGACTTCGCCGCGTCAATTTCTGTTTTTTTTCACTAATGCTTCGCTCCTATTGGTCGCAGCGTGATGTTATATAGCCTAAAGCCTTCCTCGATAAATGGACTATCCAACAAAATATTTTTTCAATTCAAACCAGTACTTCCTGAGATTAGCGCGTTCAAACAAACAAACAAACTCATCAGCTTTATGATATTAGTATAGATTTTGAACCACATGTTGTTGATCATAGAAACGGTTTTATCTATTTAAGTTTATCCCTAACATCTAACATGACGCCCCGTAGGTCTAGAGGTTTAAGAACCGGTCCAGGATCTCTGTATCCAGGGTTTGAACCCCGAGTCGAATTTTCGGAATTTGCTTGGGTTTGTGATCAACTGATCACCAACCCGCGTTTGGCAAGCATGGTGATTATGCCTGCACCCATCATTCAATGATGAAGGCCTTTGCCCTTCAGTTACTTCCCTTTTTTTCCCATTGCAAGTGTGAAAATACAATTCGTTTAATAAAAATATCGAACACCTTCAGTGAGATTCCAACACAGAACCACTTCGAACCACAACAGTTTCAATAACCTACCTAATATATGCTGGTCTATACTGGGTCCTGTGACGATTCTAGCCGCGAAGCCAGGATGCAGGTCTTCTAGCAGACTGCCGATTTGTTCTGGTAAGTTCCACACGAGGAACCGGTGGAATTTCTTCTCGAGGTCCACCACTACTGATATGAGGTTCTGAAACGAATATGGGAAACATGCGCGGTGATTATTAGGAACGTGTGGCCTTAAATTGTCCTAGCTCGTACTGGCATATTATATGTTATGTAAACATATTTATTTAAAAAGAGGCTGACAATAGTGACCGAGTCTCTTACGCTGCTTCTTTTCGGCACTAGCCCAGACTTGACCCGAAGCAGTCGTAGGTTTAAATATTGGGACGTGTAAAAGGTCCTCCAGGGGCCTATTTGCAGAAAATTAAAAGATTTTACTGATAAAATTAATAGACTCATGCGTTACTTTGCGGAAATCCATAATTAAATATGGATTTTGAAAATTATGTACTTTGCTAATGAATGTTATATTTTCATACATTTGTCCCGAAGCAGTGGTAGGTTAAATATTGGGACGTGTAAAAGCGCCCCCAGGCCCCTGGGGGCGCGGGGGGCGCTTTTACCCTGGGGGCATTTGCAGAAATAAAACTGATACAACTGACTAATTCGTTCTGACAGCTGTACGACTCTGGAATGGACTGCCCTCCAAAATTAGACAATCTTCTTCTAAATTTACTTTTAAGAAGGCTTTGCGAAGTCACTTTAAAGACTAATTTTCTTTCTTACCTATCATTAATCTCGTCGGCATTAATTCTGTGTGCAATCATATTATGTTTGTGTATTTCTGTATGTTTAGATTTTAGATTATTACCTATTATATTTATGTAAGTTTATTGTTAGTAGTTGTATGCTTGCTTAAATAATTTAATTAAATTTTTTTTTTCTTTTTGCACCGCCTGTGTCATCTCTGCTTGACCCCAAGGTTGACTGGTAGAGAATGCTTTTAGCATTAAGTCCGCCTTTTGTACTTTATTTTTTAATTGTGCAATAAACTGTAAAAATAAAAAATAAAAAAATAGAAACTAAATTTTTTTCAAAAACGACGTTATTATGTTAATTTAGGCTGGTATCAGCTTTTTTAAACCATTTACCAAACACCTATACAGGTGAAATTTTAACCACCTTCTAAATTTTAATATATCAATCTACGGGATAAACAAATGACGTATTTTTTCTTTTGGTATAGCCCAGTGCAATAATGTCAATATGAAAACTTAGAAAATGGCCGCCAAAAATCCAAAATTTTTGATACTGCCGCCTAGCATCACTTTTTTTACGGGATGCGCATCTCATTCATTCATTACGATAGTAATAAAAATTTTTGATTTTCCCTTTATACCTCAACAGGCCTAGTACCGTAAATATTGAAAAATATATTGCGAAAAAAAAATTCGGATGAAAACTTGATTTCCATTTTTTACTTCATAAATGGGCTCTTAATACGATACTGAACGCCTCTAAAAAATTTGGAAAGCGGTTAAAATTTCATCCTGTATCTTTCTTAATGCTTACCTCTGCTACCCCAATGTCCAGGCTGTTCAGATGCTTCGCGTCCAACACCACTAGCGTCCCGCGGCTTCGCGCGAGCCGACGTATTGCGACAGGAATGTACTCCGCGCTCGCGTATGTGAGATCACCTACTAGAGTGATGCAAATACAGTCTTGGTTGCCCACCTGGAACAATTTAATTCAACTATTAATTGATTTAAAAAAACTGTCCTTCTGGCAAATATATGGCCAGTGTAGACTATTAATTTTTGACCGCCTGTTAATCAAAGCCCGCTTTATGTAACCATTATAATTATGTATATACACCGTGAAATTTTAGTGGTTGTTTTCCCGCAACAGAACGATTTACCTTTAGTAGCACCATCGAATAGTGCGAGTTATTTTTTGAAAATAAAGATATCGTTGTTCTCAACTAATCAAAAAAATAATCATCAACTCAAAAGCGTGAGATACTATAGTATCTTTACAAAATGTGACGTGTTTGGGTACTGCTTGCCGCACGAAATCAATGTTCAAAGCAAAAGAAGCTCTACGCACTGAGTAATACAGCAAAAAATGCACCGCGCGAGGAGCAATGACCCCGGCCGGTGACCGGCTGCGGCGCGGCTGGTACCATTGGTTCGAGGTTGCTTTCGAGTTTCGTTTATCACAATCGTGAAACTGCTATTTTTTTATTTGAATAAAAAAAAACTGCACAAATCTATTGTACTACTAAGATAGAATCATTTTACTGCGGGAAAACAACCACTAAAATTTCACGGTGTATAATCTTGGCAGTGTTTTTTTTATTGCTTAAAATAGTCTAAGAAAATTTAAAAAAATATAAGACATGCTGAGAACAGCCTGATTAAAAATGAATAGCGCACGGATGTATTATTCTGCTTCGGTAAATACCCACAATACGAAAAAGGATTTCTATTTGAGGCATATTTGCTCTAAAACATCTTTATCTGTATCTTTTATATGTAAATGCTGTTAGTTTTCCATGTATGAATAAATAAATAAATAAATAAATAAAAATCTTTTGTCACGCCTATTCGATACGATACGATTCATCGCTGCGCTTGCGGTTGTGATCACGGATGTGAATCACTAAGAGAGTCGCACTGCTGCTATATAGTTCTTGTCTCTCGCCTACATTACATCCGCGGGTATTACGATGGTTAGTGGTATACCTTGAAGGTGTGTGTAGCTAGTGTAGGCCGGGCGGTAGCGGCTAAAGTTCGTAGTACGTCCGCACACGCGCCCGCTGCGATGCCGTACTTCAAGCCCGCACAAGCACCCGTCACTACTGTCACAGCGTACACTAGTAGTAGCTCTTACTTAACTTGAGTATGACAGTTGTCAGCTTGTTTACCGGTCAGTGAAGTCATCGCGCTTTGAATGATGTTAGAAATCACGTGACGATGGGTATGGAAGACCGCATTTAAATTAGTTTTCTTTGATTTGTCACGAATAAATGTATTCTTGAACATTTTCATTTATGATGAACAAAATTTTGTTTAAAATGTTATCATAAAGTTTTTAATACTGTCTTCAATGATCAAAACATAACTTTACCTTCATAAAGTAGTAACATGTTGTGTCAACATCATCGATAAATTATATAATGAGAACTAGATTCACAGTTCGATTCAAAAATGACAACTACAATGACAAATGATTTTATGGTAGTGTTAATTTCACCCGGCCAAATTATGTTGACTAACAATATTATAGATATTTATGTCACTTTGTATTCATCCCATTGATATAGGTTGTCTTACTCGTACGTCAAACGGGTACCTACACATTTAAGGAGTTTTTTGGCGGGAGTTCGTGAGATACGTTTGGAGTCCGTTTATTTTATCGATTTTTTATTGTTTATAGTGATTTTTGGGTCGTAAAAGTGGTGTTATTTTGCGAAACCAAGTGTCGTGCGAGTGACCAATATACAGTTCGGTGAAATAAGGTGGAGTATGGGTCGTAACCAAGAAAAGTGGACCGTGAATTTTGCGCGGGAACGCGAACAGTTCACCTCTTTCTTGGAGACTTCTCTACATTCCTTCAATCTCTCGACTGTCTCCCAAAAACTCCATCGAAGCATTAAAATGTCTAACATCAACGTTTTAATGAAAAAATAAAGACAATATTACTAAAGAATTGGCTGTATGGACAAGTATCCGAGGCCGTTAAAAAAAATACACATTTAGGGACACTTTTTAGGGTTCCGTACCCAAAGGGTAAAAACGGGACCCTATTACTAAGACTTCGCTGTCTGTCCGTCTGGCCGTCTGTCCGTCTGTCCGTCGCTCTGTCACCAGGCTGTATCTCAAGAACCGCGATAGCTAGACAGTTAAAATTTTCACAAATTATGTATTTCTGTTACCGCAATAACAACAAATACTAAAAACAAAATAAAATTAATATTTAAGGGGGGTTCCCATACAACGAACCCGTTTTTTTGGCCTTTTTGGTACGGAACCCTTCGTGCGCGAGTCCGACTCGCACTTAGCCAGTTTTATTTTACGTTGATTGTGTATCCAGCTTGTATCTGTATTCTGTTAAATACGATTGTGATCGGAGATGTAAATCACTAAGAGAATCGCACTGCTGCCTTTATTACATCATGGGTAGTTACGATGGTTAGTGGTATACCTTGAAGGCGTGTGTAGCTAGTGTAGGCCGGGCGGTGGCGGCTAGAGCTCGCAGCACGTCCGCACACGCGCCCGCCGCGATGCCGTACTCCAAGCCCGCACAAGCACCCGTCACTACGGTCACAGCGTACACTAGTAGCTGTAGTTCTGGGGAGACCAGAAGATATCAGTATATAAACTTGAAAAATTATGTCTCAGGCGGGACCTGAACCCGCATCTCCTCGCATGCCGGGCGGGCGCTATACCAAATTCGCGCTGAGTCGCAGTGTCTCGGTTGCTTAATGGTATAGCGCCCGCCCGGCATGCGAGGAGATGCGGGTTCAAGTCCCACCTGAGACATAACTTTTCAAGTTATATACTGATATTATAATTGCAATTTAATTGCTAAAATATTAAATAAAGTAGACCTGGGGCCTAATTCGCGTAACCGAATCGCAGTTCGATCGTGATTGAATTGGACGATTTTGACATTTAGCCCATACTAGAACTGTCAAAAACCTGTCGTTCAAATACGATTGTGATACGATTTGGTTACGCGAATTAGGGGACTGAAGATGTTTATTATGAGGAATGTTACTAATAGACACAAAACAACAATACAGGATGTCTTTATCATCATCTTCAAAATTTTTTAGTTCAGTGTCGTATTTAGAGCCCATTTATGAAATAAAAAATGTAAATCAAGTTTACACCTGAAAATATTTTTCGCAATATAGTTTTCAATTTTTACGGTCCTAAGCCTGTTAAGGTATGAAAGGAAAATCAAAAACTTATGAATAGTATCGTAATGAATGAATGAGATGCGCATAGCGTAAAAAAAAGGTTGCTGGGAGGCCGTAACAAAAATTTTAGATTTTTGGCGGGCATTTTCTAAGTGCTTATCTTGATATTTTTGTACTGGGCTAAACCAAAATAAAAAATACGTCATTATTTGTTTTTTGTCTCGTAGATTGCTATATTAAAATTTGGAAGGTGGTTAATATTTCATCCTGTATATCCACAACAGACTAATATTCCGACGACTTTTGGTATTGAAAATACAATTCTTGAAAAAACAACATTCCACTTACCGGGCGACTGCTTTAGTCAATTTAGTTACCGAGGTTACCGAATGCCTTGAATTTTTTATTCTAGGAATTTTATTTACAATTACATCGACATTTAATTGAGAAACAAAAAACAGTTTCAAAACTGCTTATAAAAAAAACAATATCGTGTCCGTGTGTAGGCATGCATAGGCGTTGTGTGAATATTCATGTTGTCATGTGTGTGTGCAAGAGGGCGAAATTATTCCGAGTGCATATGAATGTGTGTGTGCGTGTGCGTGCATATTTGCGTAACATGAAAAGCCAATATTTCCTCAAAACTCACTGCTATTCCTCCAAAGTTTCCTCACGATGTCCAACTCGATGAGCGACATCATGGCGACCATTATGACGCCGGCGAGGGTCGCGCGCGGAATGAAGTAGAAAGCCTTCGTTAATAACGTCACTGACAGCAGAACTAGACCCGCTGGGAACATAAATATATTTCAGTCATGCCACACTGGGCCACACAGAGCCATCTAGTCCCAAACTAAGCAACTACTACGAAGCTTGTCGTATTGGCTACTAGACGACCGATAAACATACTTATATATATATATTTTTTTGTAAATATATTCTTATAATACATAAGACCAGTACAAACAGACATGTTCATGCACACAAATATTTGTTCTGTGCGGCGATCGAATCCGCGACCCCTGGCTCAGAAGCAGCGTTTACTACCACCGATCCAAATGGTCGTCAAAATTATATTAGTTTTATACGTCTTTCAACTAATTATTGCTGTGCGAATAGGCTACTTGGCTCTTTTTTGACATTGATCTTAAATGATTAAGACGCTGACTGCAGCCGATGACCTTGAGCAATGAACACGCCCACAAATTTATTCGTCTTTGAATTTCTTTGAAACGCGCCACAGCTATCACTGTCGATTCTCGTAGGAGTGACAGAGAAAAAGCGCATGGAATAGAAGGGCCTAAGTGCCAAACAACAAAATTCGTTGTGCAATTTAAAATTGCCATTTTATTAAAAATCTAAATCAGCCATTTGCTTAAGCAACATGTAATATACAATATAGCAAAATTTTATTATCATTGTTATACGGACTGCTGAGAAAAATGGTAATTTATGTATTTTCAGAGGCTACTTTGTGATTTTTTTCTATCGAGAAAAGTTTTTAGTATCGTGTTTTGGAAACAGCCACCTGGTCAAAAATATGATCAATTACAACTACATAGAATTTGGCAACAATACGAGCCATAGGCTTAAAGCAAAACAATCTTCATTGAGCTCAATTTGGCTCATGTCAGCGTCTTAATTATTGCCTTTAGTATATAGCTTGATTAGAATGAAAGGTGTCACTGAAAGAGACGACGTAACTTTGTACCAACGTCATACAAGGGATACACATTTTCACACGAAAAATTATTGGAATCTGGTATTTTAAAAATATTTTTTTATACACTGCTGGACATTTTAATCAAAATTATTTTAGAAAATTATAATTAAAAGTCAAAAACTTTTTAATAATCCAGTCACAAATTTTTAACTTAACTTTAAAAGACGTCTTTACAAGGTTACGTGATTATTCACAATTACTAGTAAAGAGGTAAAATGGAGAAATCTAAATCGACCGACTATTGTGATAATTCAGAATCGAAGTAATGTATAATAGACATGTTACAAATATATTAATTTGAATTGGTAAATGCCAAGAACATCAAATTTCAATAAATATTTGTTTACTAAAAAAGGTTCAGATTTATTCGAATCCATATGCGATGACGAATTAACAGTTGAGGTTCATGATTGCTCCAGTGATCCTGGTGATAATCACGATACTTACTCACTGTTTAATCTTTATTACCTAAGTTTTGTTTTATTTTATTCGCCTTTTTTTAATCTGTCGAGTCAGTCCCAGCACTAGTCTCCTCACTTGACACTTTGACTTTCATTCCAATCAAGTAATCAAGCTATATAAAGGAGTATAAGGAGTATAATTAGACAAAAAAAAATACAAAGAATTGTATTTTGAATGTTATTTACCTTTGACTAGAGACCCCGCGGCGGTGGCGACGCCGCTGGCGTGGTTGATGGCCGTGCGGGTGAAAGAACCCGTGGCCGGCATACTCTGGGCCATAGAAGCGAGTAAGTTACACATGCCTATGGCCACCATTTCTTGAGTGGCGTCCACTGTGGTACCACCAGCTGGGGAAAAAACAACAAAATTCAACGAAAATACAATTACTGGAATGAAAATTTCAATAACTGTCCAAAATTTTATCTAAGTTTGTGTTTTCCATTTTAAATAATAAAAATTTATTTGCTAAAGTAACAGTTTTTATAATACAAAATTAGACGGTGGAATATACACATACATTTTTTTAATGCGAATAATTTAATGGTTTTTATTTATAATAAATCAATCTTTTACAAATTTTCAAAACTCGTTTGAATTCATGAAGCACTACTGTTTTTCTTTTTATTGGGAATGGGTTTTCTGAGTAAGATATAAGAGAATTGACTGGTTTCTTGTGCTGTGAGATATCAAAAAAGTAAAGTTGAAAGGACTTACCAAATGCTTTTGCAATGGCGATGCTTTCCAATATGGCGACTAGCGGCATGACCAGTCCCTCGGCTCCGAACACCGATATCATACCTTCGAAATTGACTGTCTCGTTGTTGATCTTTGTACTGAAGGGGGGCAAGCCGAAACGAGGGAGCCCTCCTTCGATTTTACCTAAAACAAAATGATTTTAAACCGGGATCAATTCAGTCGAAATATATAACAACGATAGTAACGTTGGGTCTAAGGGGGCCGTATGAAATAAGCGACATAACTTCATATTTAACAAAAATAAAGGAGTACTTTAGATTTTGGGTAAACAAAAACACCTTGATACGAAACTATCTTATATATGTATCTTAACTATTTATCTATCGCACAGAATTTCTAAGAAATACGGTCACTTCGAATGGTGTTGATACGAGTATAATAGACCTAACTTTGTGATCGCCAGGTTAAAATAACTATAAGTAGGTCAATTTACAAAATTACAATACAATACCATACACTTTATTGAACATAAAACACTCATGACAAAAACTAATTATTTAGAATTACAAAAAATCGTACAAATAGAAGGTCTTATTTCTAAAAAGCGATCTCTACCAGACAACCTTAAGAAGAAAAAAACAACTATATTTAAGTGGAAAAAGGGGTGACGTAGTGCAACATAAAAAGAGAAATCATGCTGAAGCTGCTGAGGTAATAATAAAGATATATTATGTAACGATGCATAGAAATTAAATAACGATTTCGTAACATTGATGACACCAAAACGATAATACATAGTGATGCTAGAGATGATGATGATTTCTTACCAATAAGAGCAAAAGGCATATGCCCATACAAATGCAGCACATATGCTACAACAGCGGCGACCAGCACCACTATGGCGTTCCTCGCTTGCACCAAATACTTCCAGGTCTTGAGCGCTTTGATGCGGCAAGACGAGTCGGTGTCTGACACCGCTATCACTGATTTCTGAAGACAAGGTTTCAAACAAGTAGTAACAGGTTTTATTTGCAAAAAACAGTGCCCGTGACTTCGTTTATGTTGACTACAGAATGCTTCTCATGTTTAGTCTCTTATTGCGAGTGAAAGTCCCGTCGAAATCGGTCCAGCCGTTTTAAAGATTAAACAGAAGAAATAGACAGACAGACAAAACTGCAGGGCAAAGGCCTATACCATTGAATCCAAGTTATCGCAGCATCATTTATTTACAGAGTTAATAATAACATACTAACGTTCCGATTGCTTTGGGTGGGTCTTGAACCCACAAACTTCTGCTTACCAGGAGACTGCCCAAACCAGTGGAACATTTACAACACAATGTGTCAACGAATAATTCATGGAAAGAAGACGGTATAGAATAATTCATGGCTTTATACTGTAAGGCAGCGGAGTCACATCAATGTTTTTGGTTGTTTACTTCATTTATCTTCAAAGTTTTCCATAAAAAGGATTTTGCCGTTATTGTTGGCCATAACAGTTTTTTTTTTATAAACAATGGGCTTGCTCTTGACTACATACTTAACTCAGAGCTTAAGAAGAAGCCTTAGACGAAGCGAGCTTACCCAGAGGCACTGGTTCTCCCACACACCAGCGGAACACAGAAGAACTGTTTGTCGCTGGACTCCGGCAGGAGGGTGGTAGCATCCAGGCGGCCTCTTACGAAGCCTACCACCGCAGAGGGATCTGTTAGCCGTCATCATTGGTCAGAAAACCAAAGATGCCGTTGCCCAGGGTAGACTACTAGGCGGTAGATCCCACCATCCCAGTTTGGGCAATGGTGTCTTAAAGCACCCATAGGAAGAGATGGGGTTGTGCTATCGATATACCCCCACCACACGACACACAAACTTACTTTAAGTATAAACAGCGCGATGATAGAAGCGACGCCCAGCGCCGTGTCCCACAGTTGCACTGTGGCTATGTTGGAGAAGAAGTTCACGACGGCACTTACAAACGTGTTGCCGGACTTGCCTGGAGAAGTTAGAGAGAACGCTATATTAGTGGGCCTTTGAAATATTAAAAATAAGGTAACATTTAATATTTTGGAGTCGGTTCACAATTTTAATCCTAGAAATCGTTTACATTCCTTGTTTTTTTTTGTTTGATAGGTGTTTTTTTTACGTTAAATTGTTAACAACTTTGGGGAACAAAATGAGGAATAGCTTTGAAGAGTTAAAAGAGGACATTACATAATATAAATATAAATATTTAAGACATGCCTCACTGGGCCACACTGAGCCATCTAGTCCCAAATTAAGGTACTATTAAGTACCCTGTCGTATGGGGTACTAGACAACCGATAAACTTACTTATATACTTTTTTTTTTGTAAATATATACTTATAATACATAGAAAACACCCAGACCAGTACAAACAGACATGTTCATGCACACAAATATTTGTACTGTGCGGGGATCGAACCCGCGACCCATGGCTCAGAAGCAGCTTTAACTACCGCTGATCCAAATGGTCGTACATGTGACACTCATATCATTTAACTTTAGGTTTTAAAATGATATAGATGTTCTTTATTACACACCAAACAAATGTAATGTAACACACACAAACCTAATAAGAAAATAATCTGAAGATGTAATCGAAGTTGGGTCAGGTTAGATGCGATTAAGGAAAAATTGGAGGTCCAACAACAACAAGCATATCAAATTACCTGATATCCTAAAAAGCGTTTTGAGTTGCGACGCTGCTATTTGCAACGCTGCTGCTGTGGTGAAACCGCTTATAACCGGTTTCGATATGAAGTCTAGTAGGAATCCTGGAAATGAAAAAGGACGATTGGAAAAACATCGTTGGTACGTTAAATATTTGGTTGGAAGTCAGACATTTCATCATCATCAAAAGACGGCTACTATCGGACATAGGCCTTCCAATAGGATCTCTGCCACTCGCATTCTATGACCTTCGAAGAAAAAATATGTCATCTGTTTTTTGTCTCGTAGATTGTTATATTAAAATTTAGAAGGTAGTTTAAATTTCACCTGTATGTATCTCGCCCACCGCAACTTTAGCCTTCATGAGACCCACATTAAGCGAACCCGTCTTATTTCCTTGTCATCATTGGGCAACAAGTACTAGTCAAACACTTTCGTCTTGAAACATTAAGGTAATTTGGTGGTTAATAACTCAACTGTTACATTTTTCTGTTAGGCGTCTAATTGCTTTGGTCACCTAGTACAACAATGGATTAACAATCAGAAAGCAACCTTGTTGGAACTAATAGGCAGACTAGATCTTCTTACCTAACTGTAAGACTCCCAGAAGCAACACAACACACCCAGACAGGAACGCAGCCAAGTAAGCGAAGTCCTCAGATACAGCCACGTACTTGGCAAGAAGCGCCGACAAAATGGCGGTCGGCCCGACTGTCACAACGTAACAGCTGCCGAACATTGCGTACACTATCCCTGGAAATATACTGGAGTAGAGACCGACCTGAAAAAGAATAATATAAATAAATAATGGGAAACAAATGCACCGCTCGCGATGACAATTTAATCATTTGACATCCTTATTCTGTCATAGCTAAAGATTTATTATAACCATAGATTTGGATCAACTATAACATAGACGACCATTTGGATCAGCGGTAGTAAACACTGCTTCTGAGCGGCCACGGGTCGCGGGTTCGATCCCCGCACAGTACAAATATTTGTGTGCATGAACATGTCTGTTTGTACTGGTCTGGGTGTTTTCTATGTATTTTAAGTATGTATTTACAAAAATAAAAAGTATATAAGTAAGTTTATCGGTTGTCTAGTACCCCATACGACAGGGTACTTAATAGTAGCTTAATTTGGGACTAGATGGCTCTGTGTGGCCTAGTGAGGCATGTCTTAAATATAGATTTAATAAATCTATGATTATAACGGTAGTAAACTACGTTAAATAACTAACTGTTTATTATAAAGTATAAAAGTAGTAACGGCCTGTAATCATCCCACTGCAGGGCAAAGGCAATGAAATGAAACCTAACCTAAGTCAATAAAATGTATGGATGGTTTATACATTTCAATGATTACAGGAGTTTTACGCGAGAACGCGGATCAGAGTCAAATAGGAGCGCCTTTCCTTGTTTCTCACTTTTATTTGATTTATCCTATTCACTGACACATTATTATAACAATGCCACCACTTTATCACAATAAATGCCGCTTAGGATAAATTCACAAAATTACGAAACAAAATCCATCTTTCTCTTTTTGTTTCCCCCGCAAAACTCCGAAACGAGACAAGTGAATGCAGTGTGACCATACGTGGCAGGATCGGTTGACGTTTTAAAAATCTGGCAGGTTTTGGCAGTATTTGGGTGTTGAAAATAAACTTTACTATATCGCAACTCAAAATTCCGAAAATAGCCACTCTGGGCGATCAATCGGCGTTCTGCAAACCTCGTATCCTGAACGCAGCTTTAAATGGAACAACATTATTTTACAGACTGTGGTTCTGAGGCCCCACTCTATAACGTTTTGTCCGTCTTTTCGATTCTAGACGTACCGCTAGCTCGCACAGTGATCTGCCATGAGCGACAGGGATGGCTGCAATCGAAACTACGAGTATTGGCTTACAGAGTAGATACTTCTCGGATCTGACAACTTCGATACTTGCGAGAATGAGGGGGATTCCCCTGTATTCTTGTGTTATGTCTATGTGCCTGTACTATTAATTATATTTCGGTTTGTTTCAACAAATCTATGTTTAGGGATGAAGAAATAGAAGAATACGATGCGTAATATGTTTAATTAAGTAATATTTAGCTTAAACATATATATGTGTATTTTTACTTTCCATGGTTTAAAACAACAGTAAATGAAGTTGGCAGTATTCAGGCATTTTTTACAACAGGCTTTGGCAGGATTTGGCAGGTTTTTAACCAAAGTAAGGCAGAATCTGTAGTTTAAAGATGGTCACACTAACATTTTAAATTTTTACGGTCCTAAGCCTGTTAATGTATGAAGGGAAAATCAAATACTTATGAATAGTATTGTATTGAATGAAAGAGATGCGCATCGCCTAAAAAAAGTGTTGCTAGGAGGCCGTATCAAATATTTTAGATTTTTGGCGGACATTTTCTAAGTGCTTTATCATGTCATTTTTGTACTGGGCTATAGCAAAATAAAAATAAAAATTTGGAAGGTGATTAAAATTTCACCTGTATAAGCCACTAAACCTGGGAACAGGACAATGATCACGGTTCTGTTGCTGTTTGAGAAATTGATTGTGTTTAAACATTAGAGGCAGTCATAACAAATCTGTGAAGTAGAATAAGTTGTTATTCTACGAGTTATTCTTCTAATTTCCTCATTTAACCAGTCACCATGACTAATAAAAATTAAGTCTACATATCAGCATACAAATAACAGTTTTACAACAATTATATTAGCACAGATGTGTGTCTAATCCCCTTTCTTTGTTACTTATCTTTTTCAGTAAAATACATTGTACTCACTTGAGGCGGTAGACCAGCCACTATGGCATATGCGATGCCTTGAGGTATGGACGTTAAGCCCACCGTAACACCTACAATAAATAAGTAAGGTCATTGACAATTTACTATTTTCATGGTCACATCAGAGTTAGCTTTTAAGGGATTTCTATCATGTTATTCTTCATCACCGTTTTAGCCAAACGACGCCTTCTGCTAAACATAGGCCATCTCAAAGGAACTCCACTACGGCCGGTCCCGCACCAGCTACCTAGGTAACACTGAAAATGGTTAGAAAATTAAAAACGGCTTAATGTAGAAAGTTGCCAATACTTTTATTGTTTTTCGAAGTAATCTCCGTTCGTCTCTACACATCGTCGCATTCGATGGAACCACTGAGAAAAGCAGTGGGCCCATTCTTCTATGGCACTTCGTACGCTTTCACCGCATCTTCAGGGCTCGTAAAGCGAATACCTCGAATTTTATCTTAAGTTCTTGGGAATAAATGAAGGTCGCAGGGCGCCTGGGCAGGACTGTATGGCGGATGACTCATTATCTCGACACCTGCCATAGTCAAATATTCAACAGTCCGTTTTGCGGAGTGCGCTGAAGCATTGTCGTGGTGAAGGAGGATCCTGCTTCGAGGGCGCTGCTGTTGATTTTTTTCCAAGACAACAGGCAAATAGCGATTGACATTCCAGTCTGCAGTAACTGTCCTTCCATCTTCTAGCACAACTTTCGCGAAATGACCTTTCCGACCAAAGAATAAGGGAATCATCTTTTTTCCTTGACTTCTTCCTTTCTTTACCTTATTTGGCCGATCCTCGAAAGGAAACACCCACTGAGCTGATTGTCTTTTGGTTTCGGGTTCGTAGCAATATATCCAGCTTTCATCACCTGTGACGATGTCAAATACAGCATTTGGGTCACCGCCGTTGAACTTATCCAACATTTGGCGACACCAGTCTATGCGAAGGTGTTTCTGGTCGTCGGTTAAAGTATGGGGAATCCATCTGGTATAAAGCTTCCTGACGCCTAAATGTTTGTGTAATATTTTTTTAACATGACTCATACCAATGCCCGTATCTGCTGATAGGTCACTCTCTTATCTTCCTCCATCATGCGTCGCACAGCACTGATGTTATCTTAAGTAGTCGCTGTTAAAGGACGGCCCGAATCATTGAGATTGCTACGTCCACGCTTAAACTCGTTAAACCAATTGTAAATAGTGACACGAGATGGGTTTTCATTAAGAAATGCTAATCGCAGCCTATCATAGCTTTGTTGTTGAGTACTTGAGTAAGCCCACAACAAAAGTAAATCATTCGTTAGGCTCATTTTCACGTGTAACAAGAGTTTTAGATTTGCCGCCAATTCACAAAAACAAATAACAAATGAATGCAATATTATATTATTATATTATATTTACATTAGGTTCTAAAATTAAAATTAAAAAACCAAAGAGTTCTAAAATTGAAATTCAAAAAAAGTTTTCATTAGCAATGTTTCTAAATGGCCAGTTCTAAACATTTTCAGTGTTACCCACGTATATCTCGCGGCTGTCCGCAACTTTCTCGAGATCGTCGGTTTATTTACCCTATCCACAGATTGTCGTCAAGTGCGCGGTCGCCATTCTAGAAACTTTCCGCCTCAACAGCCACGAGGTTCTACTTACTATGTGTCTCGCCCACTGCCACTTCAGCAGCGTAATTCTTCGAGAGATGGCGGCTATCTTAGTTCTTCTAACGGATGTCCTCATTTCTGATTCTACCATGCGTGAAAATACCAAGCATTGCTCTCTCCGTTACCCGCTGCGCGACCTTAAGCCTTCTTATGCGACCCTTTTATTAAATCCCTAACTAACTAACAGTCCTCTTCTTATTGTATTATTGTCATTCCAATGAAACCAATGGTTTAATTTAAGCACTTTCAAAAATGAATAATTATATGAAAATGGCGAATCTTCTAACTTATCTCGTAATAGCAATCGTACAGCTTTGATGCCATATTACTTATTGTATCAAATGACTAGTTCTAAACATTAAGGTTTAAAAAATTATGTCCTTTGACCTAATTTGTGGGTTGCATTGTTTTGGGTAACTTCGTGAGAGTTTGATTAAAAACTTACCAGCAATGATGTCTCTTATCAAAAACTCCACGCAGTAGTTCGGGAGCCATATCGTGATGGGTAGCCGTCTTCTCCAGGAGTCCAGACTACACAGCTTGGATGCTACGCGACGGTATCTGTTCTGTCCATGTGTTCCTGGAAATCAAAATGAAATAATTTGTAAAGATAATGAATTAAGAACCAACTGCTCATTAACACCGGTCTTGGTACCTAACCACATACAGAGTGATATTACAATTGAAAATGTAAAACATTTTTAAATCGCTTCTAATTTAGGAATGTACATGGTCCAACAATGACAGATGGGCAGGAGGTATAAACAGGCAATAACATTTATAATAGGTTTTTTGTAAATAATTTTTAATATACTTAGGTACCTATTCTAATTTGTGTTTTTGATTTGAGGAATTGATTTTCTTAGGTATTATAAACTATTTATTAATTTTTTTTTTTTTTTTTTTAATAAAATGGACCACGTATCTCTCAAAAGGTAGTGTGGTCCAACTATTTTTAGGACACCTGCCCCTAGTAAAGACCCATAGAGTCCAACTAGTTGGACAGAGCAGTTGGACCACTGCCCCGGACTGGAATCGATGCTGACAATTTATTGATGTTCCATGATTGATTCAGTTGTCCTGGTAAAATCTACAAAAATAAGTTTTAATATCATAAGTAATTTAAGTTCAATACTAAATGCGTAGAGAAACGTCAGTTCTAGTATATATCTCCCTAAAGGCAGCTGAGTAACGACGCCGCGTAATCTAATAGATGAGATTTCGCCAGCACATGAACGGAGAGTTATCATTTCCCGACGGCATTATGGGCTTTAATATCAGAATTCAAACTTGAAAAATTATGTCTCAGGCGGGACTCGAACCCGCATCTCCTTGCATGCCGGGCCAATTTAGCCACCGAGACACTACGTCACAGGCGTCAATTTTTCAAGCATGGGAGTGAGTGCACACCCTTTTAACACCCGAAAGAAACAATTTTGCAGATTTTTGACAGTCAGTACAGATAAAACAGCTATTTAAATACTTTATATGATATTTAAGTAATCGCTCGGCATGCGAGGAGATGCGGGTTCGAGTCCCGCCTAAGACATAATTTTTCAAGTTTAAATACTGATATTATAATTGCAGTTAAATTACTTAAATATCATATTAGGAGTTAAAATATGGAATTGCCGTTTTGTATGGACGAAATCGAGAAAAGTCATTTTTTCATACTAACAATTTTTTAGTTTTTTTAAAAACGCCTGAACCGTTTTCGATGCAATTAAAGGTGAAAGTTAGATGGTTATAAAGCTACGCATTATAGTATTTAAATTTCTGAAAATCAAAGTATATACTCGTAATACAAATATACTTAATTGAAGCAAGAAGGTCAGCTGACACATTGTAAGGGGTCTTTTCAACGACTTCCTTTGAAGTAATAGGCACTAGTATTGCATTTTTTTTTTTAGTCGAAAGTTTCTTTATTTAGTTTTTGATACAATACAAAAAGAATTACGCAATAATATGACTATACTTAAGAGCTATAAACAAAATAAAAAGTGGGAAAATAATCGGCAATTTCATACTTTAACCCCTATTATAAAGTATTATGAGTATACCTTTAGTTAGACCTTCAACATTCCTCATCTATAAAACATCTGCGTAACTGGGTAAACCTTAGTTCATTGATGTGTAGGGTAAGCCCCATTTGCAAAACAAACAGGTAAATATAATGAAAAAAATATTTAATAAAAATAGATTTATATGATAATTAATTACTGATATTGTTTTAATACTAAAGACTTTTACAACAAACACGAGATCAGTAATCCTAGTAATATTATAATTCTAACAGTTTGTATTTATTTATAACACCAAAATGGCTACAGATCTATATAAAATATGGTGCGGATATAGATTTAAGGCTGGACTACGTTTTATCTTGGTAAAATAATACGGTTCCTGTGGATTAGTTTAAAATTAATATCTCCACGCTTACAAAGTCGCGGGCAACAATTAGTGTATCAATAAAACCATGTACAAAACAAAAACCTACACAAATACACAGCAAATACAGATATGTTCTTATTATTAAATATCCGTTGGTCGTGCACCGATCAAATTTCAGTCATTTGATCTTGGTATTTACATTATTTGTATTACAGGAAGCCACGAGAATTTCTATATGCACACAAAATCATATTAATCAACCAGTTGTCCTAGCTATCCAGCTGTGGGATTAAGTCGTACCTAAAAAATATTCGACCTTTTTAGGGTTCCGTACCCAAAGGGTAAAAACGGGACCCTATTACTAAGACTTCGCTGTCTGTCCGTCTGTCCGTCTGTCCGTCTGTCCGTCGCTCTGTCACCAGGCTGTATCTCAAGAGCCGCAATAGCTAGACAGTTGAAATTTGCACAAATTGCGTATTTATGTTGCCGCAATAACAACAAATAGTAAAAACAAAATAAAATACATATTTAAGGCCAAAAAAACGGGTTTGTTGTATGGGAACAACAAACCCGTTTTTGTGGCCTTTTTGGTACGGAACCCTTCGTGCGCGAGTCCGACTCGCACTTAGCCGGTTATTATTTACGGTATTGTTAATATTTACACATCGTGGCGTTAGCGTAGGTACTACGCAAGATTCTTGGCCTCTTGTCTATTCCCGAAAGGGTCAATTTAGGAAACAATTGACGAATATTTTTGACTAGTTGTTACCCGCGACTTCGTCCGCGTCAATTTCTGTTATTATGAACGCGAATATTTTTGCAACATTTTTCACTGATGCTTCGCTCCTATTGATCGCAGCGTGACGTAATATAGCTTAAAGCCTTTCTCGATAAATGGACTATCCAACACAAAAAGTTTTTTTCAAATCGGACCAGTACTTCCTGAGATTAACGCGTTCAATCAAACAAACAAACAAACTCTTCAGCTTTATAATATTAGTATAGATTGATTTAAAAAGCCGACCAAGTGCGTTTCAGATAGTGCTGCCACCAATTGATTTAATTTTATTACTTCTAAACAAAACCAATTCTCAATTTACCTCTTAGCAAATTACCTCTAGTATTTATTGAATCACTTCAATAATCAAGTTAATAAATACTAGAGGTAATTTGCTAAAATGATACTTTTCTAGTTTTTTGAGAATTGATTTTGTTTAGAAGTAATAAAATTAAACCAATTGGGGACTACCGTTTCTATGCTCACCAGTTGGCGCCACTGTAGACTGAGGTCCGGAGTTTAGCTCTCAAAGGCGATTGGCGCCAAAACAAAGTGTTATATCTTGAATCTAATTAAGGTTATATTGTTTATAAATAACTATCTTGATATCAACAAACTAACTTCTGAAATAGTTGCTCTTGAGGCCGCCTATTTTTGCGCTTTTTCTTAATTCCGCTTTTAAAGCGTTCACATTAATCGCCGAATAATCCATATTTGCGATATTTTACGAAGGAGATCACTTTCCAGCAGGTAAATTAAAGAAATTATAATTTATGCAACAAATTCCGCTAAAACCAGTACAAATGAATGATATTGGACCTCACGCGACACTAGCGCCTCTAGTGGCAAATTCACTAGCGATAGCCCCCATTGGACGTTGTTAGTGTCAATCTATTTCATTTTATAATCACAATGGTTTTATTTGATTCGTATATTATATATTTTATTTTTCAAAACCTACTTTTAATAACTATCAACTTTATGAAATACGAGTGATAGGAATGGGACTTATCAGCGAATAGTACCAAATGCAAATGCGCCAAAATGCGTCTAACAACCTATAAAAACAAAGTAATACAAATAGCAGAAATTCCGAAACAACTGGTAAACTACTTCGTATAAATAGTATAATTAGCTGGGAAAGGACCAGTTTTTTCTAGATCAAGCTAAGTATGTGGATGCGCAGGTTTCCTCCATATGTTTCCTTGTAAAGCAAGCGGTATACATACCATTTTATCGGCGTGATAAATACTTTTGCCAAATTAAAGATCTCTAGCATAAAGGAACGGATTAAACAATCTCTAAACAAAATTTAATCTTATAGAGAGTGTATAAAGGCTATATTAACAATACGCACAGCAGATGACCGCGTGCGCGCGAAAGAAAAGATTACGGCCATGTTATGCCATAAAAACGTATATTTTGACCCTTATTTCACTTATTTTCCTGTTGTCTTAGAACTATATAATTTAGCAAGTAAGACTGTCAAGCTACAAGTATCAGGAAAAATCTGAAAACTATACATTTATTAAATCATAAAAGAATACCGGGAATAACTCTTAGGAAAAAGTGCGAGACTTAATTCCTGAACTATTAATAATATGTAATATCTATTTTTTTTTTGTCATATGTAAACACGAACGATGCACCATGAACACGGCAACTTGTGTAGGCAGTCTAAAATAAAATAGCACAATCCTCTCTCGCCCTTGTAGGTACTACCTACTATCAGAAACAGGGATGGGCCGAAATTCGGTTCACATTCGGTTCAACCGAATTTCGGCAGCTTAAACCGAACTTCGGCATTCGACCGAAATTCGGTTCAGAGGCCTCTCCGCAACACTGAGTCCGTATATTCGAATCCATCTGTCCCTATCACTCATACCGATGTCTTTAAGTATCTGAAAGAGACAGATATATCCGTAAATACGAGCTTCGTGTTGCAGAGTAAGGCATCAGATGCCAAACATTCGGCACAAGAAATTAACACCTACTCGCACAATTTTGAAGGAAATTTAATAAAATTAGAAAAACATTACTGTAAAATTAAATTATGTATTTTACTAACTCATCGTGATTTATTTTAGTTCGCAACATTATAAATGTAAACCTTAAATTAACCCTTGACGAACACCGAGTCGTAAATGTTTATATAAGGTTTATCTTAAAAACCAAATTGTATTTAATTTCGACCTTCAAGTGACTGTCCAGTTTACAGGCCACTTTGTATGGGGCGTCCTTAAAGGGTAAAACAGTTCTTTATCTCTAGTTAATCAATTAGTCACAAAAATTAGACATGCTATTACAAAATGAAATAAACTTAGTAGTTAAAATGAGAAGTTCGGCCGAAGTTCGGATTCGGTTGAAACCATATTCGGCCTATCTCTAATTAGAAGCCGCCTATAACAGGTCTCTGGCATGACTTGTTACGACTTCTATCTCACAAATGACCGGACCAACAAGCTTAGCGTGCATTCCGAAACAATACTATAACCCGCCCGCCCTTTACAGACCCGAACCAATTTAATAATGATCGTTTACTAACAAACCTGCCCGGGAATCGAACCTAGTTCTCCTGCGTAGGTGAGGACAACCGTACCACTAAACGAGGTCTGCTGTGTAAACTGCAAATAAGGCAAAGTAACAGCCATAATCATTCCACTGTAGGGTAAAGGCTTTCATTGAATTCAAGTTACCACAGAAACGATGGGTATTACAGACTACAGGCATTATGCCACGCTTGCCAGATGCGGGTTGGTGATCACAAGTCCGTGCGGTGTTCGTAAATCGAAACTATTACTACCCGACCCGAGGACGATGCGTGTAAACTAGGGATGCATCCGATACCGATATATCGGCGATACTTTGGGTTTGCCAATATATCGGTATCGGCGATATTTTTATGGCAGGTTCAACGATACTTTTCAAATTTCGTGCTTTAAAAATGTAATGTAAAGCGCGTGTTGTCCCATCTATTTCGTTGCAAACGAGGCACAAACTAACTATGCTCGGGGAAACCCCGCGCTTTGTTCAGTGTTATGTTTCGCCCGCCCGCTTTGGCCTCGCACTCGCACATCTATCTCATTTCGCTAGGTAAAATGTTGTTGCGGAAACGTAAGAATACATTGTTTATTAAATAAAAATCTTATAAATGTTAATTTTCATTACTAAAACTATTAATTAATTGTGTTTTATTTATTCTACCTTCCTTTTTGAATTCAATGAGCGTATCGATATCAGTATCGCCGATATTTTCATAAGAGTATCGGTATCGGTATCGTATCGGCAAAAAGGGCGTATCGAGGCATCCCTAGTGTAAATCAATTTCGATTAAAACACGTGTTGTATCATCAATGAGATATCACATTACCCAAAGCATTCTCGTTGTCACTGCGAATTACTCCGCTCATCTTGTTTGACCACTGTTCAACCACCGACCCGCCACTACATATCAATCACCGATCACAGATATATTTAATACGCCTAGTAAAATATTTACTAATAAAATAAAGAAAATGTATGAACAACAAACACGGATGCGTCGTACTAAAGACAAAGTTATACTGATAGTATAAGTATAATGTTATGCTAACGTTACGCGTAAGGCTTGAGCACAGTAAAAGTATATTTAATATCTACTTCAGGTTTATACGAGTGGAATTTTGAATATGATTCTATTCCACGGGAACCGCAAATTGTTTCGACTAGAAACAATGTGGCACGAGTGTTAAAGTATTTTTGCTTTTTAAAGATCATTATTCTATGATAGATGAACTCCATTAGTCACCTCTAATAAGTTATGACACCCCTAGAGAGAGAACAGGAGGGGGGGGGGTTCCATTTTTTTAAAGTGCCAACACGACACACTGTATAGCCTACTGTCGCCTATCACATAGTATACAACCGACTTTTATGATAATTACTCCTTGCATTACAACTAGATGAATTATCAACAGTTTAACAAGCGATTAGCGTCGCAGGCGCAGGTGTGATAAGGTTTAACTTTTTTACAACTTGTGGCAAACAACTCCGCGTCTGGACTTGTTAAGTAGTGGTTCTACTTCCTATTAGGTACAAAAAAAAAAGTATAAAACTAAAGGTATATTATTAATGCCGAAAATAATCTACCACGGGGCTAAGAATAAATGTTTACAAGCATAGGAAGAATTTATTTTATTGCAAGAAAATGAACAAATATACGTATAATAAACCGTAAATTATGTTAAATAAATCCTAACACATGCCTGCTTGGAAACTATATTTTAAATCTATAAATTATAAACCAGGGTCCATTTTTAGGAACCATAGATTGGAAATGTAAATGTATAGGCAATCTGTTGACTTTCATTTATTTTATTTTATTTCATTGCCAGCGTTTGGAAGGCAGATTGAAAACGCTGATTTGTTCTGGCTGCATTCCTTTAGTTGCTTCAAACGAAACCCATAGGATGAGACTAGGAGTTTGTTTTAGGCCGGCACCAAGCGATACTTAGATTTTTATTCTGATTTTTATCTTTAATGGTCACTATAGTAATAGTTAATTGAATCCGGGGTTTCGGTATAAAATAATCATGTAGGTACCTTTTATTTTAAATTATTTCTGATGTTTCGGCACTAAAAAGTCAAGACTACTCTTCCGTGATTATTTATCAATATCAACAGTTATTATCACACATTGCTAATATAATAAAATGTATGCGAAAGTAACTCTGTCTGTCTGCTTGTCTGTCTGTCACGCTTTCACGCCTGCCTGAACTGTTGAACCGACTTTGATAAATTTGGTACAAATATGTAGGTACCTTTTTTATAATAATAACTAGCGGACCCGACAG
The DNA here is from genome assembly GCA_949315895.1 of Anania crocealis. Lineage (NCBI taxonomy): Eukaryota > Metazoa > Arthropoda > Insecta > Lepidoptera > Crambidae > Anania > Anania crocealis. The sequence goes on along the minus strand of OX438858.1, from coordinate 2,272,297 downwards.
ACGTTGTCCTGTCTTAAACTATAAATATTGAAGACGAAATGGTACAATAAAAAATATAACCAATAGTTTATTATTATTATGCTTCATATACAACATTATTTGTTTTTTTTCTGGTGGGTATTTAAATAGCTTTGTTGGTATTCCGACACGGTAACAGGAGACATATTACTGGCCATGTGCATAATTCAGTTTTGCAGCACACATTTGATCAATGTTTTGTCAAACGCTATGCATTAAAAAAGTTTAAATTGTCAAAAGATAAGGTTACATCACAAATAATTTAGTACGGTGATTAAGTTTTCTTAAATTTTCTAATTTTCCGCGTAATTCTCTTATTTTTTTCTTTCATAAGAACAGTCTCCTGACAATCACAAACAAAACAAAAAAAAATTAGCGAAGTCGGTCCAGCCGTTCACGCGTGATGCGATGACCAAGGGAAATAGGGATTTATTTTTATATATATAAAGATAATAATAATATAATATTTTTAAGACATGCCACACTGGGCCACACTGAGCTATCTAGTTCCAAATTAAGCTACTACTTAGTAGCTTGGGTTATGGGTACAAGACAACCAATAAACTTACTTCTATACTTTTTTTTTGTAAATATATACTTATTATTCATAGAAAACACTCAGACCAGTACAAACAGACATGTTCATGCACACAAATATTAGTACTGTGCGAAGATCGACCATGGCTTAGAAGTAGCGTTTACTACCACTGATCCATCTGGTCGTCTAAAGGACATGATCTGTTTTGAATCCCACTGCTGGGCACAGGTTTACGTCTGCGCGATATAACGTGTGGGTGCTTACATATTAAGAAACAGGTTTCCGGTACAGACAGAAATCTGTGCGGGTTTCTACTGATCGGTGCAGGTATAATATCTCTATGTTATCTTATGCGATCACTTATAAAGAAACATGTTTAATCTTGTCGGTGCCGAATACGGGTTCAAGCATTAGCCGGTGTAAGGTCCATTATTGTCAATAAGGACAGATTTTCCTACCTGTTTCTTTATGCAAGTTAAGCCTGCGTCGATCGGTACCGACACTACCGACTCGCACAGATTTGTCAGTACCGAAAACCTGTACCTTTATGTAAGCACCCTAAGAGACGCGAGCCGAGGCGCGGGAGAATGCTTGTTCAAAACAAAATGTATAAATTTAAATTTTTTTTATTCTTTTGACTTAACAATGCCTTAAAATCAGATGACTATAGTAAGTCGGAGGAGGATTTTGATAAAAAGTTTTAGGTAAACATACCTAAACATTATTTAAAAATAGTCTGAGATTAACTTATCAGCACAATCTATCCCGTGGTTTCATTTATTTAATAGTACGAGTAGTAACAACAACATTCTCATATTACTTTGTAGTTAAGAACTGCATTATGATAATAAAACATTCTTGACGACGGTGGAGTGGCGAACACACCGACCTTCGAGTTGTTATCTGTTCTGAAGTCCAGGGTTCTACATACTGGCTCATGAGTATCTATTCATGTGATACTGGTACCTACATAGGAAAAAAAACTATATTGTCTTGGGTCTGGGTGACTTGGTACGTGTGAAATCTGATATGATTATACTAAGGACACCGCAATTTTTTCGGGATAAAAATAGTCTACAATTATACTAGTATATCTACCACGGTAACTATCACGGTAACTATCACGGTTCGTGACATACAACCTGGAGACAGACAGACAGACAGACATAAGATAGGTTCCAATTATACTCTTTGCGAATGGAACCCCAGAACATCATAAAAATCGGTCGAGCTACTTGGGAGGAGTCAGAAAACAAGGAGATTTTGGTATTATTAGAAGATTATATGAATCAGATATCGCACTCCCTGTTATATCGTGTACCCGATTAGAATAGAGCCCGACCGTGATCCACGGCATCTCCGGTTCCGGCAGCGCCACCACTGGTGGGTTCACCATTTAGTAGGGTGCCTTTTGCACCCCACTCCGGCCCGATCACGCCCGCTAGTATAGGACCCGACACGAGCGAGCCTGAGGTTTCGCTTCGCGAAGCCTCACCCTCAGCCGTACCGGGAGACCGCTACCAAACGTACGAAGCCGCGGGAAGCAGCTAGTATTACGTATAAAATATTGTATACAAGTCGATGGTCTAGAGACAAACGTGCTAATTACAGAACTAGAACAATTTTTCAGGAGGACAGTTTTTATTAATTCAGAATTTCTAGAAACTATAACTCAAAATTTATTCAAAAATTAACATATTTGTATGATGGTAGTATCTTTATACTTGCTTATCATGATTTTGAACATCAATACCCAAAATATTCTATAAAAATATCAAAATAGCAAAAAACAGCTAAACTTAGTATGTTTGCACACAAACTTTACATTATAGTCTAAGAGCCCGTGAACCCCAGACCTTCGTTATTTTATAAAAGCTGAAAGTTTGTCAGCGCATGCTCCCAACTCAGGTAAGAACGATGGACTATTATGAAGTTTGGGTTACCGTGGCTTTGGCAGGTAAACGGTACTAAAGGTGTGTAAAATACCGATCTAAATTCATCAAATAATAAAGTGTGATTTTTTGGTATTACCTTCAGAATATTATTAAAAATAACGTTATTGATTGCCAGACACTTAACATAGTGGCAACCCCTTGCCAGACACCCCTAATGTTCATGAAATTATAATTCTACTTATGTTATAGTATAAAAGCTGATTTTTATATATAATACTTAGGTAATAATTAGATGATGTTTCCTCATCAGCCAGACATTTTTGATAGTTCCAACCCCTTGCCAGACAATGATGAGAAAAAAAAAATTTTTCAAGGTTATATACTGATATTATAAGTGCAATTAAGTTGCTAAAATATCAAATAAAGTACACCTTTAGTACCGTTTACCTGCCAAAGCCACGGTAACCCAAACTTCATAATAGTCCATCGTTCTTACCTGTTTTGGGAGCATGCGCTGACAAACTTTCAGCTTTTATAAAATAACGAAGGTCTGGGGTTCACGGGCTCTTGCTCTATTACTTATATTGTTCACTTAACACTTTCATGAATTGTATATGTATACTAGCGGACCCGACAGACGTTGTCCTGTCTTAACTATAAATATTGATTACGAAACGGTTTAATAAAAAAAAATGTTACCCATTATTTATTATTATTATGCTTTATGATATACAACATTCTTTATTGTATTTTTATTCTGGAGGGTATATAAAAATAGTTTTGTTGGTATTCCGACACGGTAACAGGCGACATATTACTGGCCATGTGCAAAATTCAGTTTTTTTACCCTCTATTTGACAATATTAGCAGCACGCATCTGTCAATGTTATGTCAAACGCCATACATTAAAAAAGTTTAAATTGTCAAAAGCGATAAGGTTACATAACAAATAATTCAGTATGGTGATTAAGTTTTCTCATATTTTCTAACTTTCCGCGCAATTATCATAATTTTTTTCATAAGAACATTCTCCTGACAATAACTAACAAAACAAAAAGAGAATTAGCGAAATCGGTCCAGTCGTTCACGCGTGATGCGATGACCAAGGGAAATAGGGATTAATTTTTATATATATAGATTAGGTTTTATCAAAGAATTTTGTAACGATTTATTAAAAAAAAAATTAGTAGAATTAAAGTTTCTTGATAACTAAATCAATCAAACATATTAAGAAATATAATTGGGAATCAAAAGTTAGAAAATGACAAAATAAAAATATTTAGCTTATTTGACAATCATGTTATACACAAGAGAAATGTTATGAATCTATTTAAAATTTTTTTTAGTTTAAATGATGGTAAATAACTGCCATTACTATTTTTGGCTTTAAAATGAGGTCACTTACTTATAAATCACAACTGAAGTTTAGACAGAAAGAGACGGAATTATTGTATTCAGATAAGTGCGAACGGTAGAGCATGCTCATTTAATACATTTGGCATTAAAATGTTACATTATCAAAAATTTGCAATTAGCACATTTGTCTTCTAGGCTATCGATATAGAAATTTAACAATATGTTATTGAAAAATATTTTGGTCACTGGCAGACGGCCAGTCATGTCACTTTCAATAGATTATTACTTTGTAACGATTTAGTAAAAGTAATAAATACTTCAATTATATACTCTCACTGTTAAGCTAGGACATATTTGTTTATGGATATTTTTAAAACTATGATCGTGCCAACTATTCCTGGCAAAAGTATGAAAAATGTACACCGGGGATAAGTGATAGTGATTTTATTTGCAATCAAACATGTGACGGCCTATTGTGATGTCCGATTGGATAATGAACGGTCAACATTACAGACAACAAGAAAGTGTTTTAGTGTGGTGTTTTAAAAGAAAGCTTAATATTTATATGGTGCCACTTGTGTCAACTGCTTATTTAATCAATTGATTACTTAGTTTTTGTGATTTCCCATGTAAGTATTATATCTATTTGTTGAACTTCATAACCCTTCTAAGTGACGAAAACTAGAGATTATCAGAAACTAATTGTTTTATGATAGTGCATTTCTGAATTATTATTTTTTTGTTTTGTTTAATAGGGGCCTATTGCATCTGATCAAAGTTTAAAATGAAATTTAGTTGCTACGTTACGTAAAAAATATTTAAAAAAATGTTTAATTGGTAAATTAGTTTAATAATATTGAGAAAATATTGAACTCAGCAATACATTTGTATCTCATCTGTATTTATTATTAGATTTATATCTGAATTTGTTACAGCTAAAATTTATTCAAATAACATAATGTAAATTAAACTGATAAGAACACAAAGCGTTTCAAACAATTCATGATCTTACTCACCCTTCAGATAAAGTATTCAATGAGTACCTACTGATAAAAAGCAATAGCGGAGTTGTTAATATGATAATAAAATAACAATACCTTAAAAAATTATGCTTAGCAGTTAAAAACTTAAAAAGTTATGCTTAGCAGATCTAGGCAGCTCAAATATCAATGTCTTTCCTCTCACCATCTAGAGGTTGTAATTCAAACAGCACCATTTCTGGATTTTCTTTATTATTTACAAATAAAAATATTGATCAAAACTATTCAATAAAAAACATTTTTTAATTTAATTTTTTGAAAGAAACCAGCAAATTTAGTAACACTACATTAAGATGATTTATAACATGGTCCAGTCCTTTGTGAGTTGGTGAGAGGTCTGATACATTCGAACTGTAAGCTACAGTGTCTACACTCAAAGGAGATCTGTTAACTTATCAACCCAAGTTAGAACAAGAAAGAAGCATTACATAAGTGAAATAACTGATCGGTAGTTCGTAATGTATAATCATTATATTTTATAGTAATATACACAAAATAGAACAGTTCAATTATAGAGCATACAAAAAAAGTTAAAAGCATAACCCAAGTGTGAGACTAAATAGGATCTTCACCTTGCTTCAGCCGTTTAATATTACGTGTTATTTATTCAATGCTATTGCCCCTATGTATTTAAATAAATAAATCACATGCATACAGAAGTAAATAAGTTTTTCATTCATACCTAACAGCGGTCGTCTTGGATCATTTTCTTCCATTTTAAACTATCTGGTCACGTATAATGAACCAAGGTACATTATGTTTGGCATTTGAATAAATCTTATCTATTTTATAGATGAATTTATTACTAGTTTACAAAGTTATTCAAAACAAAACTAACTTTAACGCAGATTTATTGACAGATTTGACAGTTCTTCCAAAAGAAGAACATACAAACACAATAATAAGCTTAATCCGAATAAAGCTAAAACCGATATTAACGTGTTTAAATTCAATAAAGTTTGTTCATCAGTTTGTTTTACAAACAATACTCACGCCAAAATGGAGTTTTGCTCAATTCGGTACAATTTTCTAGAGGTTGACACGTGACGTCAAAAATGTTATTTCCTAAAGTCAACAGCCAAGCAGCGGCAGATTCTTGCTGCAGCCACAGATGGAAATTACCAATATCTTCTAAAGGTCTGACGGAAAACCTGCGTTTCGCAAAATTATCTGCTAAATAGGCAATTTTCATTGATAAATTATGCCTTTTCTTTAGGCTTACCTTGGTTCTGTCTTGTATGTCTGAAAGACTGACAACCAGTTTGCATCACTTACGAAGAATAAACATTGAGCTAAAGCTGTACTTATTATGTAACTAGCTGTAAAATTTTAAGCATTGCCTGATCCATTTTTAATTACATTTAAGCATTAACGTTTGAACAAAAAATAAATACAAACGTACACAAACTAACCTTCGTCGTACACGTAAAGCGTAATAAGCGTCGTATATACCAGCGTTGTGGCACTCTATGCCTACCTAGGGGACCTATTCTATTTGGTACAGCCTTAATTATGTTTTTTTTTTATTATGACGTTCTATGTATTTTTATATTGTATCAAATAAATGTTTTCTTAACTTATCTTATCTTATCTTAAAGCTGAATAAAGCTGTGTCTTTTCCATCCAACAACTTGATCCATAACTGGGTATAAGGTATAAGTAATTATGTTTTAGAACGCCTGACGTATTTTTATTTATGCCGCGGGTTCTAAAAATTGCGATTAAAAAATTTGCAGGCGCGAACAAGACATCATATCAGTAATAAACGCATGCAGTCGACCAAACGAGTCAATTTAGTTGCAAATAATCATACGCCTTAAACTTCAATTTTAATCCAATGAGGCTGATAATTATCACGGTAGGTAGGTGCCGTATGGTGCCGTCTTTACATAAAAATGAACAGGATCATCAGCCTTTGTCATCCATGGGTGTTGTAACAGACGAGTAAATGAGATTACTGTCAGAAGAAGCCAAAAGACAGGTAACATTGCAAGTCTGTGATCGATCAGTAACCCCCCTGTCCGATTATAGCAAAATATTTTAACTGATAATGACGATGATGATATGGATTTAGGAACTCAATATGCAAATCTCATAAATTTTCATGTACTCGAAATATTGATATTTTTTTTATACAAACTTCCTTTTTCTTTTTGCACCGCCTGCATCATGGAAATCATGCCAGGGTTGAAAATAATTTTGGTATAAAGTCCGCTACTGTACTATTTTTTAAGTGTAAATATAAATAAATTAAGACAAATAATATAAATTCGTGCTCGTAGGTGCTTTACAAAAACAACTACCTACTTATCACCCACGCAATTGCTGACCCATTTAATTTGTTTTTAACGTTAACTTGACGTAAAACATGCCGTGATGCAATAAGCTAAGTTCCAAACAATTTTTACCACGCTCTTATTAGCTTGGGTTGTATGTATCTATGTATGTATGTATGTATGTATGTATGTAATGGAATCTTTGAGCTTAATTTTCACCGATTTCCAGAAGTTTGATTAATTTGGAACTTTGCACACGTATCAAGGGCCGATGACAATGCAATAATTTAATAACAGTTTTCCCAGTTTTCCTCTGTAAGAGGGAGTAAAAGAGATAGAGCTAGCGCGCGATCTGTATCAATTATGTTTCCTGCATAGGTTTGGACTTACAGTCGGTAAAGAAGGAATCAAATCTTATAAACTAAACTAAAAAGTAAAAAATAAATTATAGTTTAAAAAACTAAAAAACCACGCTTTTAAAACAGATTGAAACAAAAAAATAAAAAATAAAACTGTAGTAATCAATTGAAAAATTCATATTATTGTACAAAAAGCGTGGGGGGCTTGATTTAGATTGTTGTAAATACTTTATCAATAATTTACTATATCTGTGGATATCATAACAAGCACCCCACGCTTTTTGTACAATAATATGAATTTTTCAATTGATTACTACAGTTTTATTTTTAATTTTTTAGTTCAATCTGTTTTAAAAGCGTGGTTTTTTAGTTTTTAAAAAAATAATTTATTTTTTATTAAATCATGATCAAAGTTGCTAATGACAACCAGTAGTGGATTGGGGGGCTAAGGGGCTCAAGCCTCACCCCAAAAGCATCTGTCCTGTGAGTCCTGACAAATTGAATTCCAGAAACTTAAAATTCCTATACTACCGGGAGGCTAGAGGTTCTTATACTCCTACTGCAATTCCTAGGTGGTGTTGTGTTTGTCGTCCATAAGTCATCATTCATAATAGTCATAGTCATAGTCATATAATTTATTGCAACATGTTGGTATTAAAGATAGTACATACAAATATTGAGTCCCATTAACATGACCCCGTAGGGGTATCGCAAAATACAAAATACAAAATAAATCTTTAAAACATAAAATAAACATAAAAACATGATAAGCCCCAATTTAGTATAGCAAAAACTCATTTTATTATATTTATAAGATTTGTAATGCACTTTCGTCAAAACATAATTAAAATTTAACATCAAAATATTCTTTAAGCGAGTAATAACATTTATGTAGCAAAAAATCCTTTAACTTTATAAAAAACTCAGCATCTTTGTCTATTTCCTGAAGTGTTTGTGGTAATTTATTATAAATTTTTATCGACATGTGATAAGTGCCTGAGCTTACCATGTGAAGTTTAGTAAAAGGTGCAACCAGTCTATTTCTGTTTCTTAAACTACGTGGTTGATGATAGAAATCTTTTGCTTGCGCATACATACTCTTGTTTCTTCTGAATAGTTTGCATATTTCTAAAATATATAAAGAAACAAGAGTTAGTATCCCAAGCTTGACAAAATGGGGTCTGCAACTTTCCCTATCGTCCACATTGACAAGAATTCTGATACATCGTTTTTGGATGACAAACAAACGATTTACAAAAGAGCTATTTCCCCAAAGGATGATACCGTAGCTAAGCCATGCATTAGCGTAAGCATAATAAGCACTCATTGCAGCACTTAAATCGGTGTACTTTTTTAATTCATATAAAGCGTACGTAAATTTTGAAACTTTTGCAGCAATCTTTTCAATATGTGCTTTCCAGTCGACATTTGTATCCACTTCTATTCCTAGCAAGGTACAAGAGGTCTCAAAATCTATCTTATTATTATTATACGAGATATACGAAGTTAATGGTTGCTTTTGCCTGGGTTTAAATTGCATCAATTTTGTTTTAGATATGTTAATTTCTAGGTTGTGGTTATGTAACCATTCAATTTATGTTCCAGGGTGTTGTGTATTTGTATTTGTAGATCTTGGACATTATTGCATGGGAATACAACAGTAATGTCGTCAGCATATATTATGCACTGTTTATCTATACATTCTTTCACATTATTTATATAAACCAAGAAAAGAAGACAACCTAGTATGCTGCCTTGAGGAATCGAATGTTCTATTCTTAGCTTGTCAGACCTTACATTTGTCAAAGTATCATTACTGTCATCATAATTATCTAGTTCTACATGTTGCTGACGGTTTTTCAAATATGATTTAAGCCACAAGTGTGCTTGACCACGTATTCCACTTTCGTATAATTTTTCTAGTAGAATTTCATGCGACACTCGATCATATGCCTTGCTCATGTCTAACATTATTGCTATTGCGTAGCGACTTGTATTTATTATGCCTAAAACTTCGTTCATGAACTTATATACTGCTGTGATTGTTGATCTTTGTCTGCGAAAACCATGCTGACTTTCATTAAATACCTTATATTTTTCGAAAAACGACTTAACACGGTTTGCCATAGCGGATTCGAATATTTTTGAGAAAGTAGATAAAAGGGCTATAGGTCGAAAATCTTCCGGTTGTACTGCATTTCTTTTTTTAGGTATTGGTTTTATTATTGTTATTTTTAATAAATCAGGAAAAATTGCCTCATCAAAGGACTGATTGATCAATAATGTTAGAGGTGAGTTTAGCTCTTCTTTACAATATTTAATCAATGCAGAGGGAAATTCATCAGCACCGTAACTTGATTTATTTTTGAGTGATTTTATAATTTTATCAACTTCGTCAGCACTTACTGGGCTTAGATAAATGGAGTTGTTTATAGAATGTTGATTGGGACGATTTCCGGGGACATAATTAAATTTAATCATGTTGATGCTCATAAAATCTCTTACCCTCAGGTAGTTTTGACCCAGGTCAAGCCCCTAACAAATCAAAAATGCAGTGGCGCAAGTTCTTGCCCAAGGGGTTCTGGTTTCGATTCGCCGTCAAATCAGTTGAAGCATTTTTTTTTTTGTCAGATAAATGATAATGATATACAGCTCTATACTGCCGTAGATCGCAATCCGTTTTTATCGCGTTATCGCACTACTCTACGTTGGAAACGTTCCATGCGCGATAGTTAGTGATGTGCCGCAAATATGTTCCTTATTTCATCATAAAGCCTACCGTGAGCCTTATGTATGTACACACGGCGGCACATCAGACTATACATGTTGACCTTGAGACCGCCTTTTTGCCCTACGTAATAAAAGCTGTTATCGCAGTTCAACTGTTTAACTTGATGTGCTGTCGAGTGTACGTAAATGGATTTCTGATTAATAACTTTTACCTTGTTGAATACCTACTAGCTGTGCCACTTCGTTCGATAGGACTACAGGATGCTTAGCACGTCTCATCCTCTTTTGTTAATTAAATAAAATAAATGAACGCTCTGAAGTAAAATTAGCTTTTAGTTAATTAGCTATCTACAAGTGAAAGTCCAGTCAAAATCAGTCCAGTCGTTTAATGATTAGCCGGAATGAACAGACAGACAGACGAAAATTTTGAAAATAGATTTATTAGATTAACATAAGTCTCGAAAGTATATAACTTTCATTGCATTTAAGCCTAGTTCGCATAAGGCCAGTATTTTAGTCGAGTAACGAGTATTTTAGTAGCTAAAGGCGTCTGATGAACACCAAAAATTTAGTCGAGTAGGTTAGAAAGAAATTTAGTAGCGAATTGAAAGCGAGTCACCTGGCTAAAATACTGGCCTAATGCGAATAAGGCTTTAGTGAGAAACTAATAATTTGAAATCAGAAAGAGACACTTTAATTTTATTCATTTGTATAGATAAAGATGTGCTAACTGACGGATGCCCATAAGCTACATATTAATTTTATTATTTATTAAACAGTTTTATTATTCAACTAATGTCCCGTTGGTCCAGTGGTTAAAAGTACCGGGTCAAGATCTCAGGGTCCTGGGTTTGACCCCCGATTCGGGTATCAAGAGTTTCTTTTGTTCGTAAAACCACAAATACAGAAATTACATCTTCAGAAAACAAATATTTTGCTCAGTCATTTTTGTACGAGAAACAAGTGACACTAAATAGGCCTACAGACATTACCTTTTTATAGGGTTCCGTAGCCGATTGGCAAAAAACGGAACCGTAGTTTCGTCAAGTCTGTCTGTCTGTCTGTCTGTCCGTCCGTATGTCACAGCCACTTTATTCTGAAAGTATTAGCATTACGCAGTTGAAACTTGGTAGGTAGGTGTATCCTGTTGACCGCTTTATGATTCTCATACTAGAAATAAAAAATAATGACATTTAAAGGGGGCTTCCCATACATAAGACTAATAAAAAAAAATTTTTTTACTCTAACCTATGCGTATGGGGTATCTATGGATAGGTCTTTTTAGGCGTCCCCCCCCCCCTCTAACTTTTAAATTAAGCAAGAGTAAATTTTGAAAAAAAAATCATAAAATGTAGATCTTAACAAATACTTTTAACGAAAATTGGTTTGAACGAGATCAAACCGGCAGTTTTTGAGATATAGCACATTTTTAACAACCGTAGATATAACTTTGTCCTTCATACAAACACTATAAAAAACGAAGTTATATTTGCAGTCAATTAAATATTGTGGTATTTTGGCTAAGTGGATGTCAATGGACCCCTTCAGTCAAAGTTGGTACGGCACCCTCAGTGCGCGAGTCCGACTTGCACTTGGCCGGTGTTTACCTAATGAATCCATCGGAATTTCTATAAAAAGTGATAATTTTTACCTGACTGACTGTCTAACGCAAGACAAGCGGCCATGTTGCGTCATCCATGTTTGTATAGTAAAAACTTCTTTCCGGACTCCGGATGGGCGCTTGGGTATAGAAATGGTAAATAGACAATCTAGATCTTTGTAAATAGTGGTGGATTGCCATGGATTAAGTGAAGGTTCTTCTTTACTCCACTTATTTGTTCAATAAATATTCCAGATAGATATACTAACAGAGGCGGCGTAAGGCGTGGGCCACCGCCTACGGCCTCGCGGTGCAAGGGGCGCCTCGCAGTGATAATAAATATGAATAAGTATGAAAAGCCCAAAATAAACTGAAAGATATTTCACCCTTTGACCTAAATGTGAATGATATAAGTACTAGATATTTCTGAAAAACTATGCCATAAAATTAATTATAACATTAGAGGGCCTCGCAAAGTGCTTGCCCATATTATCAAAGGGCCTTGCGAAATGGCCTTGGCCTTGCGCCGCCACTGCATAGGTACCTACTAACGTTGATGTTTTGTTCATAATAATATAAGGGCTTGTGGTAAAAAAGATTTTTAAGCTATTGCATAGCTTCTATCGCGGGCCTTGAGCGTGGAGACCGAATCCAGAAATTCCGTAACGAAAATAATCCTAACACCCACACCCACACACTCGGGGCGAGGCACGATCGAACAATTTTGAATTTCCGAAAAGAATTTAGAAGAAAATTAGGATTTTAACAGTATGGTTGCCTATGGTAACCATATCTACCAAAATAACAGAAAAAAATAATTACAAAAGTCAAAATTAGAAAATACATAAAATTATAAAATTAAGCTGTTGCATAGCTTCTATCGCGGGCCTTGAGCGTGGAGACCGAATCCAGAAATCCCGTAACGAAAATAACCTAACACCCTCCACTCCGACCGGCACAGCTGTGATACTTTTTAGTTTTATAATTGCATAAGTTGATAAAAAATGCTATGCAATAGCTTTACCGCGGCAGTCTCCGAGTGCCTTAAATATTTTTTTAAATGGAACAATACCACATTTTTCATAATTATCATAATCCAGATGAAGACATTCAAAATGACACTTTCAGGCTTAGCTTTTGAATGCTTTACGCTTTCAGGGTAATAGTGTAGACACGAGGTACTCTTTGTAATGCTCATCACGAATAAATGTTTTAATTTGATTGAATCTAATTACAAAAATCTCATGAATCAGTGTTTAATCGAACTACCCCCAAAACGGCTTAACCGATTTTTAACGATTTTTTTGTGTATTTGTAGGTCTGAGAATAAGTCAAATCCTTTTTTTTATTTGAAAAAAAAAAAGCACGGATCACGAAAAGTTCACCGACAAGAGAATCTAAACACCTATTCGTTGATAGTCGGTAATTTCTTGTTTAGCACCAAATTAAAAATTTGTGGCTAAACTCACGCTTTTGTTTGTTTCAATTCTTTCAGAAAAAGTGTAATTATTCCAAGGCGGTCAACTCTATTTTGCACCATTTGGGATTAATTTTTATTTAAAATTTAAATAGAGCTGAATAATACGAGTATGACCTAGTATATTCTATCGATAAAAAAAGTCATCAAAATAATTGACCATCGTAAAAAAATAAATACACGCGTCGCATCGTCCTCCTTTTCTTTACGTGTACTATTTTTTTCTACGAGAAGTGTATTAGAACCTAGAAAGAAACAGCAATATTGTTTATATCGCTGTCTCACGTCGCAAAGTTCTAATGCAAGCCGGTTGTCTATTTCGTCATTGCATCTAACGACCATTTTAGCCTGACCCCTATTACCTGGTTTCCTAAAATAGTTTGTGTAGGTTAAATAAAATTCAGATGGTTCTTGATAATTTTGATACTAGGCTATCTGCATCTGTAGGAGGTGAATTTAGGACACGCTAGTTTAGGTTTGCGAAACACTGATCATACTTGCTTGGCCTTTATGGGCTCCTAGTAATTTTAAACTTTTCATTGACAGTCTTAGTTTTAATGAAAATTTTCTTTGACAGTGTATGTTGTAATTAATTATTAATTAGATAAATAATATCGTAAATAATATCTAATTAAAAATATTCATGTTTTCGTATTCAGTAATCTCAAGGCAGTATTGAAATGAAATATTTATAATATGTACTCGTATTAGTAAGTTATTTTCCATAAACAAACAAATATTGTTTTATTCATAAAGTAAGATAATTTAACCGTCAATGAATAAATTAAAACAAACAACAACAAACTGCTTTTATTACAGAATTCAATGGATTAATCGAGTTTCCGCACTGCTTCATCTCGGCACTAGCCCTCACTTGTCTCGAAGCAGTGCTGCAGTGGTACGTTTAAAATAATAGGGGTTTAAAGTATGAAATTGCCGATTATTTTCCCACTTTTTATTTTGTTTATAGCTCTTAAGTATAGTCATATTATTGCGTAATTCTTTTTGTATTGTATCAAAAACTAAATAAAGTAACTTTTGACTAAAAAAAAAAATGCAATACTAGTGCCTATTACTTCAAAGGAAGTCTTTGAAAAGACCCCTTACAATGTGTCAGCTGACCTTCTTGCTTCAATTAAGTATATTTGTATATACTTTGATTTTCAGAAATTTAAATACTATAATGCGTAGCTTTATAACCATCTACCTTTCACCTTAAATTGCATCAAAAACGGTTCAGGCGTTTTTAAAAAAACTAAAAAATTGTTAGTATGGAAAAATGACTTTTTTCGATTTTCATACTTTAAATGCGATATTCTCGGGCCTAATTGTAAAAATGAAAACTGTTTTTAGACTTTGGGGTCATCCATAAATTACGTCATACGATTTTTAAGATTTTCGGACCCCCCTCACCCCTTGTCATGCATTTTTACGAAAATTCCTATACTATTTTGCCCAATGTCATCATAAGTTAGACCCCCCCCCCTAAATGTGTGGCGTAATATATGGACGACCCCTTCCGACTTGAATTACTAATTTACACATTAACCCGTTGGTCTAACTCTAGTGGTTTGAAATACCGGGCCAAGTTTGTGATCACCAACCCGCATTTGGCAAGCGTGGTGATTATGACTGTACCCATCATTGCTTTGGTAACTTGACTTCAATGATGGGGGCCCTGCAGTGTGATGTTTGTAGGCCGTTTCTTCTTTCTCACACATTTACTCGAAACATTTATAGATTTAATTTCTCTAGAAGACCGTTTACGCATATAAATAATGTAATAGATAGTAAGTATTGCATTTGATTGAATAAAACGCATTCATAACAAATTTCACACTCGTATTTCTACGACATCACATAAATATGAATCGCTTCGAGCGTCAGACGCATTTGTGAACTAAACGCGGGCGAGCTAACTTCATAACTACCCTTAGAATTATTGTTGGTGAAACAGTGAAGTGTTAATTTAATTTGTTTTTGTGAAAGTTAATGGAAATTGTGTCGAAAAAGGTACGTTGTTAATCAATTAGGGATATTATTGTTGTCAGGAGTAAATAAATATAATTAACTAGGTACCCTACTAATGCTAAAAATGAAAATGTCTAGATGGATGTTTGTTACTTAATATCGCCAGAACGGCTGAACGGATCTCCATGAAATTTCTCATTCAGATAGATCATGAACTGGAATAGCACATAGGCTACTACTTATCCCGGGAAAAAATCCTGTGGGATAGTTTTGAAAGCAAAATAACACGCATGAAGTCACGGAAAACAGCTAGTTACATGTGTGTATATGTGCATGCAGATATGATTGATGATTATGGATACTATGATTAGAAGCTTAGAAGTTTTTTTTTTAATGTGTAAAAAAAAAAACAACAACAGGGTAACTAGGTCTACAGAGACCTGAATAGGTATGGTTTTAATTTCAACTCGATATATACCTGCACGATTACAAGAGACAAACGGTCTTGACAGACAAATGGACAACAAATTGTTGACTACCAAGAGCGGTACCCTTATATTATTATGTATACCTTTAATTTATTTTTAAAAAAAGTCTACTTGAAAAAAGTGTCAACTGCCTTGGGCGGGACTCGAATAGAAGTAATTAAAATAATGAAAGAATTTAAACGATGTATGCACGTACTTATAACACTAGTTGTTGCTCGCGTCGTCGCCCGCGTGGAACATTGAATTAAATATATCCCACAGGAACAATTTACTCTTTTGGGATAAAACGCAGCCTGTATACTATTCGAGCCTATTATCTATAAGGCTTTTAATCTTACTAATCTTACTAAGATTATAAATGCGATAGTTTGTATGTATGTTTGTGTAAAAGCGCCTCCTGGGGCCTATTTGCAGAAATAAAATTGATTTTAACTGATTTTGATTTTAACTCAATTACACTGAAACACCTAACCGAAAGGGAGTGAAATTCGACACGGAGACAGATTATATAGGTTGGAATAGCACATAGGGTACCTCTTATCCCGTGGGATACATTACGAAAAACACGCTTACGAATTTGCAGGGAACGGCTAGTTTAAAATAAATCTAGGTGTGAAAACATTGCCCATGTTGGCTTTGGCTGAAAATTAGTTTTTGTCTTTCAGTATTGTAAATCGAAGTACTTGGTAACATATCGCGTTAGGGTTAACTTGGGGTGTGTTTTTTTTTGTGCAATAGATACTTAGATAAACTTTTTAAACATTTCACGACCTCCGTTGCCCAGAACTTTCCAAGACGCGCTAGTTTTAAGCGCAGCGTTCGATTTCCGGACGGGCCAATGCAGGAGAACCACTTTTCTACATTTTCTCAGGTCTGAGTTAAACGAAGCTTCGTTGTTTTTAATTATCTAAAATCAAGTGTTTCAATATACATATATTTTCTTTAACACCTTACTTACAGTAAATAAGTTATTAAACCTACCAAAAAAAAATTTTTTTTATTGGGTCTTTTTTCCAACATTCATTAAGGCATCTAATAGAGCTAAAATTCATTCTCGAAAAACTAGAACCGTATAATTTTAGAAAATTACCTCTAGTATTTATTAAATCACAGTAAACTTTTAATTTAGTTGTTTATAAAGTCGAATTTGTCGCTAACGTCAAAAGCGGCCGTTTTTAGCAATAATGTGCAGTAATTATAGGTAATATCTACAATTAACAATACAAAAGAATTCCAGAATGAAAAACAGTTACATAACAGTACTTTTCTTAAAGTTAAACTTTATATAGTTTCTTAAATCGATGCTCTAAAATACTTAAGTATTTATTCCTTGAATTTACACGAGCAAAGACACCGAATGAAAGATTTATTTAAACAAATGAAATGTTCCGTATAGTGTTTCCATGGATTTCCGGTCGCGTCCATCCATTAATCAATCATAATAATAGGCAGGTTTTTTAATAACTTGGTTTATTTAGGAAAATCCTCTAGATGCAGACAAAGGCATACCTAGTGGTGATCTAAGCTGATTTAGCCTTGTGCCTAGGACTTGAAATAGAGATGTAGACCACTTCCAATATCCAAGTAACCTTCTGAAAGAGGACAATTAGTAGGATCGTACCGAAAATGATTTCACTCATTTCTGAAAGGAACTAATACTTAGCACTGCGTTTCCAAATTAATCTTTTATTGCGATCCCCTAAAATTTGTATGATTTATTTATAAGATATAGTCATAATATATTTATAGCGATAAAGGTTTGAACTTTGTTTCCATCCAAACTTACGGAATATTTGGACTTATCAACATGTTTTTAAATGTTTCTTTAATTATAAAAATATTAGATTAGACGGATAAGAGTCTGATGTGAAGAGTTCAGTGGAACAACACATTCAAATTATGTTTATGATTACTCATGATGTTATTGAACTCTGTAATTTTGTCTGTTTCTTATCAAAAAGTTTTAATTACTAATTTTATATGTTAAACAAGGCGAAAGTTATGATGACCAGTTCGTGTTGCCAGTGATTACCTAAGGAATTGAAACGTGTTCTTATAAGAAAGGTCAAGGTAGCACAGTGGGCAATGAAGAGAGCAATATTTGGTATTTCTTCGCGCGAAAGAATCTAAAGTGAGGAAATCCGTAAATAAATAAATATTCAAGACATGCCACACTGGGCCACACAGAGCCATCTAGTCCCAAATTAAGGTACTATTAAGTACCCTGTCGTATGGGGTACTAGACAACCGATAAACTTACTTATATACTTTTTTTTTGTAAATACATACTTATAATACATAGAAAACACCCAGACCAGTACAAACAGACATGTTCATGCACACAAATATTTGTACTGTGCGGGGATCGAACCCGCGACCCATGGCTCAGAAGCAGCGTTAACTACCGCTGATCCAAATGGTCGTCGTAGAACTCATATAGCCCACATCGCTTGATAAATTCGGAACTAAAATGCCAGTGGGCACTTAGTAAGAGGAATTGATAACCGCTGGGTTGGAAAGGTTTTGAACTGGCGACCACGCACCTGACGACGCTCTGTGGTAGCCTCCTACCACTTAGACTGACGGTCTGGTGAAGGTCATGGGACGCTTAAAGGTGCGGGTGGTGTGAAACGGGATCGATAACCGTGAAGATCCTTAGGCTGAGACGATGATTGTGAAGATATGTTAAAGACTGAACTGAGTGCCATTAACAAAATGTTTTTGACTAATTTAAGTGAAAATGAAATATAAAGCACAGCTTAGTAGGTTTATTGAGTGTCTTATAGTTTAGAACCATAACAATCCGCGAGCCGATCGAGCGAAGCGAGCGATATTTTAGGCAGTTAGCAACCGGCAAAGCGTCAGAGCATAATCATTTTTTTTAAATAAGATGTTCAGTTTTATTTCCAAATTTGATTCAATAATATTGAATCAAATCAAATAGGTAGGACGATATCGAATTCATTAAAATAATATCGAGATCATTCAACTTTAAATTACCAACATAATTAACAAGGTACATACATACTGTACTAAGTAGTATTGCATTTTTTGTAGTCAAAAGTTACTTTATTTAGTTTTTGATACAATACAAAAAGAATTACGCAATAATATGACTATACTTAAGAGCTATAAACAAAATAAAAAGTGGGAAAATGATCGGCAATTTCATACTTTAACCCCTATTATTAATAGTTTTGAGAACAGCAATGACAAAATGTGTCAATTATTATATGAAACTATTTTTTATCCTACTAATATTACTTATATTATAGTACTTATAAACGGGAAATTTTGTGAGTAATGGATGTATGGATATTTGGATGTTTGTTGCTCTTTCACGCTAAATAAATAATAAATAAATATTTTAAGACATGCCTCACTGGGCCACACAGAGCCATCTAGTCCCAAATTAAGGTACTATTAAGTACCCTGTCGTATGGGGTACTAGACAACTGATAAACTTACTTATATACTTTTTTTTTTTGTAAATACATACTTATAATACATAGAAAACACCCAGACCAGTACAAACAGACATGTTCATGCACACAAATATTTGTACTGTGCGGGGATCGAACCCGCGACCCATGGCTCAGAAGCAGCGTTAACTACCGCTGTTCCAAATGGTCGACCCATGGCTCAGAAGCAGCGTTAACTACCGCTGTTCCAAAAACGACTCTGAGTGACTCTCCGAATGAAATTTGGCACGGTGTTAGTTTATTTGCTGGAATAACATATAGGGTACTTTTTATACCGGGAAAAGCTAAGGTTCCCATGGGATAATTTTAAATTCAAAATTGAATTTAAACGAAGTCGCGAGCAACAGCTAGTTTTCATAAATTAGAGCCACGAGTATTAAAAATCTTATTAACTGTACTAGGCAATCATAAAAGCTAGGGGATCGTTCCAGATGTCCCGAGCGTGCGTGATCGGAGCGGGCGCAGCTGGACTGTGCGCGGCGCGGCATCTGCTTGTGGAGCCCAGCGTTGGGCGAGTGGACATCCTTGAACAGGCAGCACAACTAGGCGGCACTTGGGTGTACACCGAAGACGTCGGCTACGACGACTTCGGGCTGCCGATACATACTAGCATGTACAAGAGTTTGAGGTAAGCTATATGATTTGGTGAGCAAGCTCAGCAAACTATTTACAAAAAGTCTGCATTAAAAGCAAGTTAATTTTCAAACTACATTGCTCGAGTTTGTGATCACCAGCCCAATTTTGGCAAGCTTGGTTATGCATGTACCCATCATTGCTATGGAAAATAATTTGAATTTTAATAAGCTGTTACTTATTTACTGCTAGTAAGTAAGGATTGGATTTATTTTTGGCACTATTAGTTTGGCCAATTGTTGAAAGATGGCGCTTAATGATTTGTTTTAGTATCGGTATTTAGAGATACAAAATATTTTTTCGGCCAGCCAGTTAACCCCTTGAATGCAGGTGATTCCAGCCTCAATATAAATCAATTTTCTCAAAGATCAGATGTGCTCCTAAGCAGCCGACCAGTTAAATGGCTTTAATGTAACAGTTTTCCTTTGTATAGTAATCTAGAAAATCGTATCATTCATTGGCACGTGTTGTTAACTTGAATTTGTGATATTTGCAACAATGTATCTCTTTTGATAATAGTTGTGCCTTTTGTTAGAAAATTGGGGTTACTCTCAGGGCTATCTTGATGAACTCTCCACGCTTCATTACTAAGTAGTTTACTACACATTTTATCAGTGTGACTCCGGAGATAGGTTCAGGAAAATCGTAGCTTTAGGTTTATCTGCATATGCTATTTAATTTCTTCATTAAACCGCATGTAAGTAAATCGCAGTTGATACAGATGAAGTGATCTTACTATTGAAATTAGTGGAATTAACATGACTTAGTAATTTTCTTGACAAGCAAATTACCATGGTGCCGACCATAGATTTAATATGCTGCTGTATTAAATCTATGGTGCCGACACATTATAGCAGTTTGGAGCCGGTTCAGATTTAATGACTTATTATCACTTAGTACTTTCCGCCAGTTTAAGTTTTATCCAAAAAAATGAATTTTTTTAGCCTTTCACTGCTTTTGGGCCCATAAGTGTTAAAATTTAGATACGACACTTTTTGTAGTTAGATGAGGTTTTTTTCGCAGTGCATACAATTACTTGTTCCGATTTATTCTGTGCTTAAAGTTCCTAGAACCTTATTTTACAGTCGAATTTTTTAAAAGGTTTTATCTTTAAAAGTACCTCCGTATCACAGACGGTTGCAGTAAACAGTATTGTGTGAGGCCATACTAGGCAACGGGAAGCCCTTGTTTACGGATTTATCTGTCTCTTTCAGATACTCTGAGACTTTGGTATGAGTGACAGGGACGTAGACGAATGAACGAACATTTTGTTGCATAGTAGTAAGGCCTCTGATTTGTAATCATCTAAGTTAACGGATCACCAGAGGGCAGAGGGTATCAGAGCAGGACATTAGAGAACATATAAACATTCATTCTGGAAATTACAGATTTGGTTTGTAACTTCCAATGTGATAAGTTGAAATGTAGTTGATTTTTAGGGTTCCGCACCCAAAGGGTAAAAACGGGACCCTATTACTAAGACAGCAACAGCATAATATGTTCACTATGTCCACAGTTGGACTGATGTAGGCCGATGATGAAGATCATACAAATCTGCACATACCGTTAAAAATTTTAAAATAAATTAAAAAGTCTGTGTATACTAAAAATCATGATAAAACCGCTCAAGATAACAAATACTACGAACTAGAAAATGATATAACTAAATAGAAGCGACAGGCATACCAGAGAAAAACCTTCTTTAACCTAAAAGTTCACCGAGGACTGCTTAATCTTTTTCTAAAACGAATGTCATATCAGAGCATTATAATATTCAGTATCGTACGTAACGTAATTAACGTATAACTGCGGTTAGGCAAAAAAATGTACCCTTTAGGTTATTTTGTAACAAATGTTAATAAGACCAGTTTCTACGACATATTAGCAATTTAATTGCAATTATAATATCAGTATATTTAAACTTGAAAAATTTTGTCTCACTCGGGAATCGAACCCGCATCCCCATGCATACCGGGCGCGGTGCTTTGTCCATTTAAGCTAAGCCTTTATGGGAAAACAACTAACATAATGAAACTATGCTGGCTTACAGCGATAAAGACATGCTTGAAATATTGACGCTGTGATATAATGTCTCGATAGCTTAAATGCACAAAGCAACACGATCGGTATGAATGGGGATGCGGGTTCGATTCCCGCCTGAGACAAAATTTTACAAGTTTAATTACTGATATGCAATAACCCTAATTTTAAGATGGATGAGAGTTAATTTTTTCTTGTAAGGAAAGCTTTTAACAGATATAATTTCTGCTATCATTGTTTACTACTCCACTAAGTTCAAGGCCTTATCAATAATTACCGAGTTATGCCTTGTCGGACACTTTTACTGCATTGTAAATTAATGGCGAGATAATACGACCACAATACACTGAGGTCAGCTGTCACGGAATCCTTCGGATTGGAAAACAAAGTATTAGATCAACTCCTATTCTTATCGTATGACCATCCTTCATCTTCATCAGACTATAGTCCATAAAATATAGCTTGATTAGAATGACCTGTCAAACTGAGGTGAATAGTGATGGGACTGACTCGACTGATTAAACGAAAAAAAACAGATAAGGCATATAAAATAAAATGAAAATCATATATATATTAAGTTTTAACAGTAAGTCAGTGAATAATTGTAACAATCATGAAAATCAATTAGAAATTTTTAGAATCTAATAAATTTGAAAATTTTTGTCAACTATTAATAATTGCAATTTGATGTTCTAAGCATCAACCAATGCTCATTAAATCATTTGTACATTAAAGTTTCATTACTTCGATGTTGAAATACTGTTAGTCTGTCGATTTCGATTTGTCGATTTTACCTCATCACTAGGGATTATGAAAAATGACGTAACCTTGTAAAGACGTCTTTTCAAGTTAGGTGTAATTTTTGTGACTGGATTATTTTAATGATTTTAACTTTAAATATATATTTTATACAATTAAATTGATTAATACTCGTATATACAGCAATGTATAAAAAAAATTTCTTAACATGCCAGTTACCAATATTTTTTCGTGTGCAAATGTGTTTCACTTCTGTGACGCTGACACAAAGTTACGTCGTTTCTTTCAGTGAGAACTGTCATTCTACTCGAGCTTTATTTTAAGGACTATAGTCTGCTGTTAGAGTTTTTCAAACCAACTTTTACTGGCACTTCTGAAGTAACTTGATTTTAATGGCTTCCGTCTTGTAACAGCGGCCGGGATCGAAAGCTAACGTGCCAATCCCATCGAATTCAGGAAATATAGTTTCCTAAGCTGACCCGACCAGGAATCGAATCCTTGTGTAATAGGCGGTCGTCTTAGATCTATAGGAAACATTTTTATACGATTGGATCGATCAAAAATATACACGGTGCAATTTCAACCACCTGTAAAACGAAGCTTACGCTATGTGAGCATTATGTACCTATAACATCTTGACAGTGTTATTGAATTTTTTTATCATTTTTATTTTAATTAAAATATAAGTATTGGTTCAGCTATTTAATTTGACACGCTGTGACGACGGATGTAGCTGTGTAAGGTTATCCGGGACCTCGCTGCAGCCAAATAATACGTCAGTGCGTCACAGCGTGTTACAAAATTAAATAAAAGTCTGAATAAATATTCAATACTTTATTCAATATTAAATAATACTGCTATGATGTTATACATAATGATCTCATAACGTGGGCTTGGTGGTTTAAAATGCACCGTTTATTAAAATTGAGATTCTTGCGACGATTCCTCTCGCCACCAACCAACCCACAAATAGTTCACCTATTATGACTGAGAGATAACGCGTACTTTAAAAGAGCTTAGAGAGTGAGAAAGAGAGATATGGATTCATTTAGATTCATTCAAAAAGAACTTAAGGGGAGCTTATTTAATCGTCAATTATTAAATTTATTGGTTAGCGGCTGTTTTTATTCAATAAAAGATTATCTGACATATACATTTTGATTCCTGTATAACTGACATTTAATTCCTATCTAAAATATTATTGTGACTTTAAATTTGAATTTTATTATTATTATTGGTTTAACATACTTTATACATCTGTGCTTTTAATCTAATTTAATATTTAATTTGTTTTATTAATGACATTTAAATTGATCAAAATTTTAATTATGTATTTGCATGCTGCTTCATAAATGGCTGGATCAGTGATTCTAATGTAATATGTTATTTGTCATCCTGGTGTACCTCATTCAAGAGCAAATAAATTATTCTTATTCTTATTCTTGAATAAAATAGCTTACGTATTTTTTGTACTTAGGTAAGGTTACATTAACATTTCGAACAACGTACTAAAACTATGTGTGTAGTTAGAAACTCGGTCAAATAAATGCATCGGTTTACCTAAGTTTATTTTTATCTTTCAGAACGAACCTCCCGAAAGAGATAATGGGCTTTCCAGATTTCCCGATACCGGAGAGTGAGAAGTCGTATCTCCCCGCAAAAGACATGCTGGCATTTTTGCAGATGTATTCAGATAAACATGGCGTTACACCGCACATAAAGGTAATTTATATCAAAAAATTTTCTGTCAAAATAAAATTATATTTAATTAAAGTATAAATTGAAAGATAGTTAGTATCAGTGTTACTTCAAATATAAAAAGGGTGTAAGCGATACTATTATATTAACCAAAAGCATATCAATTATTAATTGATGTGAATTAATGAATAATTTAAATAATAAGTAGTCGCGTCGCTGTGGTCCGCGAGAGCGCATGGAGTTTTGAATTTATACCTATAGCACCTGAAGCGTAATTTTTATTGAGATATAAAGTAGCCTAGCTATTCCAACCTTAAAAATTATATGTCCGTCCGTACCATCTAGATCTAAGCCTGCAAGTTCTAACGTAATTAGAGTAACAAACGTCCGTCTAAAGTTTCGCATTTATTAAATACTAGCTGTTGCCCGCGACTTCGTCCGCGTCAATTTCTGCAGCATTTTTCACTGATGCTTCGCTCCTATTGGTTGCAGCGTGATGTTATATGGCCTAAAGCCTCCTTCGATAAATAGACTATCCAACACAAAAATATTTTTTCAATTCGAACCAGTACTTCCTGATATAAGCGCGTTCAAACAAACAAACAGCCGTGAGCGTCGTTTGGCGATGATGAATTAATCTTAATCTACTCTTTTAAAGGCTGCCATTTATGACACAAAATGTGAATGTGTTATTCCCGGAGTACTACCAGGCTATCATAACCGCAAACACGTCTTCTACAGTTCAACCACCACGTGCAGCTAGTTATCCCAAAGGCAGGACCCTCGGGAGAACTGTGGGACATCACGTTCAAGGACCTGACCACCGGGGCTTCGGAGACCAGGGAATACGACTACGTATTTGTCTGCAATGGCCACTATAATACGCCATTCATACCCAGCATTCCAGGGTTGAAACAGTTTGAAGGTGAGAGAGATTACAGACAATTTGTTTACCACATTACTGTATTCTTTAATTCTATGTTGCCTTGGTACTAAAAAGTTAAGGGCTTTTAATGGGGTAATCGTCTTTTATTGAGTCGGCTTACAGTTTTAGGTCTAGACAGAGCAATTGTGCGGGGTGTGAGGGGCGAGACGCGGGAAGGCCGAGCCCGAACTGCGAACAAAACGATGTTAGCAGTTCGGGACACAGCATTCAGGGCTAACAAATGTTTGTGTTTTAAATTATTTTATATTTGTTTGTTGGAATTTATTGGAATGCTGATATCGAATGATTCGAGATGGTAAATATATATTTTTTAATAAGATAAATAGTTGTCAATTTCGAGGTCAATTGGGCTGCTGATTACGAAAATGCTATCCTTTTTTAAATTCAAGATGGCGGACGTAATTTTTTTTAATTTGATATGAGTGTCAATTTTGAGGTTCAGTGGGGTGCTTCGGATATGCCATCCTTTTTAAAATCCAAGATGGCGGATGTATTTTTTTATAATCTGATATGGGTGTCAATTTTGAGGTTCATTGGGGAGCCGATTACCAAAATGCCATCCTTTTTAAAATCCAAGATGGCGGACGTATTTTTTTATAATTTGATATGGGTGTCAATTTTGAGGTTCATAGGGGTGCCGATTACCAAAATGCCATCATTTTTAAAATCCAAGATGGCGAACGTATTGTTTTATAATTTGATATGGGTTTCAATTTTGAGATTCATTAGGGTACTGATTACGAAAATGCCATCCTATTTTAAATCCAAGATGGCGGAAGTAATTTTTTATAACTTGATACGTGTGTCACTTTTGAGGTTCATTGGGGTGCTGATTACGAGTGTTTATCTGCAGTAAATAAATATTTTTATATATTGTTTACTTTTGACAACCCTGGCCGTCACGATACTGTCTAGACGTTGTCGGCATTTTCCATGAGATCAAAGGCGTCGAACGACTGTATGGTTCATAGACTGTGCTATTACTAAGACTTCGCTGTCTGTCCGTTTGTCCGTCGCTCTGTCACCAGGCTGTATCTCAAGAGCCGCGATAGCTAGACAGTTGAAATTTTCACAAATTATGTATTTCTGTTACCGCAATACCAACAAATACTAAAAACAAAATGAAATAAATTTTTAAGGGGGCTCCCATACAAAAAAAATGTTTTTTTTGTCGTTTTGGTACGTAACCCTTCGTGCGCGAGTCCGACTCGCACTTGGCCGGTTTTTTTAACTATTTACTTGTTTGGATACTCTAAACACAAAAAAAAAAAGTTGTGCGTGTACTAGTGTACACACGTAAGAAGTGAAACTTCTTTATGGCCTTATTTTTCGAAAAATGATCTACATGCAACTTTCCAGAAATTGGTTAAATTAGTTAAATTGGTTAAATTGGTTAAATTGGTTAAATTGGTTAAATTGGTTACATTGGTTAAATTGGTTAAATTGGTTAAATTGGTTAAGTTGGTTAAGTTGGTTAAGTTGGTTAAGTTGGTTAATTTGGTTAAGTTGGTTAAATTGGTTAAATTGGTTAAATTGGTTAAATTGGTTAAATATTATTTCACTTTACCTTTTTGCTATCGTCTGAACCAACCGTGGTAGGGGCAAGAAAAAGATGGCGCGTAACCGAAAAATGTGACGAAAATTTGACGCAACTTTTCAGAAATTGTTTAAATTAGTTAAATTGGTTAAATTGGTTAAATTGGTTAAATTGGTTAAATTGGTTAAATTGGTTTAATTGGTTAAATATTATTTCACTTTACCTTTTTGCTATCGTGGTAGGGGCAAGATAAAGATGGCGCGTAACCGAAAAATGTGACGAAAATTTGACGCAAAACGTGACGGTAAATTTTTTCCAACGCCGATAAAGAAGTTTCACTTCAAAAATAATAGAAAACAGCACACTCAGGCACGGTAGAAAGAGTGGGAGATACTAGTTCCTCTCCCTTCCCCTCGATCTTACGCTTTTTCGATCAGCATCACGTGACCCTGACGCGAGTTTGGAAGTTTTTACCCATCCAACAAAAAGTGCTCAGCGCCGCTAAAGAAGTTTTCACTTCAAAAACCGTTGTGTACAGTTTATGATCATTTTATTAGTATGATTTATTATTAATTAACAATGTATTTTTCTATTCAACGATCACTATGCCTACACTGAAATGAAAAATTTGCGGATAAAAATTAATTAATTTATAAATTTTACTTTCCTTTCATAGTTTTATTATACTTTGTTTTATTCCGACGTTTCGAACTTTAAAGCGTTTGTCCTACGACCCGTTAAATTCGTAAAATCTTTCATTTTAATTACAATGTTAAACATAGAATTACCCAATCACCTTCCATTCCCAGGAGACGTAATGCACAGCCACGACTACCGTATCCCGGAAACCTTCGCCGCCAAAAGAGTCCTCGTCGTAGGAGCTGGTCCGTCTGGGATGGACATTGCCCTAGAGATCACCACCGTCACAACCCTGGTCATCCTCTCCCACCACCTCAAGGAGAAACCTCAAACAGTGTTCCCTGATAACCTAGTGCAGAAACCAGATGTTGTCAGGTTGGAGGGGAAGAAAGTGATTTTCCAAGATGGCAGCGAGTACGAGGTGGACGTCGTATTCTTGTGCACGGGTAAGTTTTTCTTGTTTTTTTTTTTTTTAAATATTGGGTTATTTTTCCCTTTTTAAGGTCTCATACTTGCCTTGGAACCAACAGTGTCCGGCTGTCTATGTACCTACGGTTTAGCTCAGAAATCTTTAGTACTAAAAATCTGTAATTTCACAACTGTAACAAGGTTAGGTGGTAAAATTAAATCTGAAATGTTTTTTTCTACATGTAAATTGAATGTTTTTTTTGCACGTTTTCATTTTGAAAAACGCTATTTTTGTGATGTGGGATATTGAGTTTTAAAGACAGAATTTCACTTAGAATATTAAAATTAGCGTCTTAGTAGAAATTCGACCGTATGTACATGACAGAAAGACAGAATGCTACTGAATTGAAGGAGCACCCAAATGTTCTAGTGGGCGCTCATTTGGTGAGGACGTTTTCTACATCTAATTGTGCATCTAGTTTCTTTTGTTATCCTAATCTATGATTAGAGTCGATTATTTCTTCTTCTGCCCGTTTAACGATTGTTAATGGATACTTTGAATGGAATACTGTTACCACAGAGAAGAAAATACTATAGGACTATTGCAGCTATTGTACTAAATAACTTGATATTTCGTTACCTAGATAGTATGATTGGGAAATATTTTCTCAAAGGCAGTGAGAGTGGAGCAGTTATTTGTCATCGTCATGTCGTCTCCCCAGGGTACCAGTACAACTTCCCGTTCCTCCACGAGTCGTGCGGCATCGTGGTCGAGGAGAACTGCGTGGAGCCGCTCTACAAGCACCTGGTCAACATCTACCACCCCTCGATGTGCTTCATAGGGGTGCCTTACTATGTCTGCGCCTTCTCAATGTTCGATTTACAGGTAATCATCTCATTAAATCTCTAAACAAGTAACCTATAATCATCCCACCGCAGGGCAAGGGACTCCATTGCAGTCAAGTTACCACAGCAATGATGGGTACAATCATAATCAATACGCTTGCCAAATGCGGGTTGATTATCACAAACCCGAGCAATGTAACTCTAGTTGCCCATCCCACTAGTGATCTAGACCAACAGGGCGTTAAATACGCTAGATTAAATCTCTATTTAATCAATTAATTTGTGCGACTTCGCTTGCTGATAAAAGCCTAGGTACATATGGATCCTGATTCCTTAAATACGTCCGGCCGTGGACGGACAATGGCTGTTGACTGATAGATTCCCAATTACTTTGTCAGGTACGCTTCTACGTCCGGTCAATGAACGGAACCTTCAGCCTGCCGACTCCTGCGCAGATGGCGCAGCACTGGGAGGAAGAGAAGCAGGACCGGGCGGCGAGGGGATACACCAAGAGGCAGGCGCATATGATGGGACCTGATCAGGTATAAAACTAGTTCTTATTTAATGCTATGCAGATTTAATTTCTGTAAACGTAAAAATCCTCAGAGGTTTTAGGTGTCGAAACAAAAGCCTGTAAAGTTTATTAGTTTATGTATCAGATTGTCTGTGAGCGGCATGTTAACCACGTCGAAGAAGTGATCAAATACATTTTCTTTTATTTAATTAACCAGTATTGCTCAAAAAAAGGAGAAAATATACGAAAGAGGAACAAAACTATTATGTTTTGTGGGTGGTGTGACATCAGATTTTTTTTTATATCCACAAACTCAAAAAAAAAACAGTTTTAATAAGTTTAGAAAATTAATCCATTTTAAGCATTCCCTATGAGGAAGTCATGATGATTTTATTTTTGACCCAACAAAATACGATGGACCGAGTTATGTTTTTTTAGTTCGCTAAGTAGGTAAGTACATTTGTGTATACTTACACATACTGGGGTATGGATAACTCGCAGAGATCCCATTAAATTTGAAAATAAAGCTCAATATCGAAAATAGGTGAAGTACTTCAATTGTGTCATTCATTCAGGAATTACCCAAGTCTAGTATGATGTATCAGTATCGTGCAATATCACCTTAAAACTTACTTGCAAATAAAAAATTAAATCTCTATATCTATGTCATAGAGAGAACGGAACTTAATTATTCCAGTCTACACAGTCCACTTATGTATCGACCATTTGTATTGCTTCCATAAGTAATTAGGTCCTTATTAATAGTTCCGGGAAATAAATACTTATACAGCTGCATATGTGAAAGGATGCAAGGAATTATTTTCAATGACAACTGGGAAAAACGATTTTATTTACCCTTGAACGTAAAACGTGGCAATCATCGTTTTCAAATCTACAACAAAATAACAATTTCTCAAGTGACAGCGTATCTCTTCTTTTCTGTCTAGGGCAATTTTTATGTCTTTGACCAATTTCTACAAATATCCCACTTAGAAAAGAATCAACAAGACAAAGTAATCGACAGAAGATTTAACTCACGAAATAGATTTGAGTCGATGCCAATTAAAAACGGGATATCATCATCAAGACTAAGGTACGAATAAGTAGGTATTAAAAGGACCGATTCTAAAATGCCATTTACATAAATGATTGCTGATAAATAGGTGACGTTTCCAAATTAGCCATATTGTATTTTAATCGACAAATATTTCTTATCTGACTATTGAAAAACGAGGCCTTACTCAAACAAAATTTTCCAAACCTTCACATTGCTTACCTACTTGTTTTAATTTTATGCAAGGAAGTATGTAATTACGGAACTATTGACAATGCGCTATAGCTTCGTGCGTCAGAATACCATAAATATTAAATAAGTTTCTAATAAATGTTTAGACAGATAGTTATTATCAGCTCTAGCATGGTTTACATCTGCAACAATAAAATTGATCTAGCAAATTCGAAATGAACATAAATATGTAACAAGAAATCCTTGTCAGATATCCTTAACTAGTAGAAACTTTTAATACATTGATTGAATTGGAAGAAATCTGGCGGTTTGTACCTGGCCAATATACAAAACCACCACCGCTTCTCGTAATACGCCAAAAGACTAGCAGCAGTATCTCTCCATTACTAGTCAAACTATTACCATCGTCAAATCACTTGCAAAAGTTGCAAGCAATAGTTGCAAGGCTTGGTAAGGAAAATCCTCATTTTGAAGGGGCCTATCTTCAAAAGTAAACTGATGCAAGCTGTTTCTGCAAAGCTAGAGCGAGTTATTTTCTCTTAATATATACATATTATGATTTCCCGCTACCTCCAGGCAGGGTACTACATATCGCTTTCGACCGAGTCCGGCGCAGCGCCTCTGCCTCCAGTATTCACCAAAGTACACAACGACAGTAGCCAGAAGTTTCTGGACGACCTCACGCATTATAGAAACGACGTGTATCGTATCATCGACGACTCAAATTTCATTCGCTTGTCCAATACTTGCTAGGCTACCGCAAGGATCATTGTTAAGCCCGTTACTATTTCTTTTTAGCTCATAAATCATTATTGTGGTATTTAAGTATAAAAAATAGTATTGTCGGTGGGTAATTAAGATAAACTTGTAATAATAATGATGACATGAATATAGAGCAAATAAAACATTTATTTAACTTATTATACAATTAAACAATAAAAGCTATAATGTTCTTATGATGCTTTACAGTTTCTTTTTATTTTTGGTAAAAACAGGTATTTGCCCTTCTTGAATTATTCAGATACAATAAATGTATATTACTTATAAAAATAAAAATACCTAACGAAAATAAAATCACAAATCTAAATTTACGAGTAACTGGAATATTTATTTGAATTAGACACACATATATTTTCATAAGAATTAACTTGACATTTACAACTAAAAAAAATTATGTAAGGAGACAGGGATTTAAGACAGAATATACTTTATTTGATATTTTAGCAATTAAATTGAAATTATAATATCAGTATATAAACTTAAAAAAGTCACTTGAATTTTTCAAGTTTATATACTGATAAGACAGAATAATTTATTTTCCATAACAGTTTGTGTAGCTAGAACACCTAAATAAAAAAATACCCATAAAAATGTTGGTCATGTCTTGAGTTTGTTGTACAGACACCGGCAGATCAACCTACCCAAAAATTTCAAGGTCATTAATTCATTCATCAAGGTCATTGAATTGATTTTCAACTTTTAATCGTTGAGATCAATATCAATTGAGAAAATTTGACGTTTTGTTGTAGGTTGACGTGCTGTTGTTTGTGCATAACGGATCTTCAGGCTTCTTCACTGATTTATACACTCTGTATTAATATGGACATGTCAAAGCATCGATCGGTCTAACTATTGAAAAAATACTCTGGCCTGTACGTAGACGGCTTAGAGACAGTTGGTGCGTGTAAAAATACTTAATGAAAAACACGCTTCACCATAAAGTAACGGCCTAACCATCACACTGCAGTAAAATCAGTAAAATCAGCGCCAAAATCAGTAAAATGCCAAATGCGGATTGGCTTGTAAAAAGAAAGACAACGAAACAAATGAAAACAATTGCCTCTTTCAGTACTTGATTAAACATTAAGGTAATTAATTAAGGTAACCTTTGTAAAGTAATTTCCGATTAAAAATCTCTGTATTAAAACATGTCTCAAGTTTGTACCAAAACTCTTCGAACTCTGATCATTGCTTCTAATGATAGCAATACAATGATGTTTTAAAACATTAGAGAAAACATTGAACCTATAATGAACATCGACAAAATCTGCTCTCTTATCATCTAATAACAAACTTATACTTAGACAACTTTCATGGCGGAGTGGCGTACGCACCAGTTTTCGAGTTGTCGCCTTTTCCGAGGTCCCTGGTTTGATGCCTGGATGGGTCTGCGTATTTGTGGTACCTATGTCGTTTATGATTTCCACAAAAGAATTGCTTTAAATAGTTACTTACTTAGGCGATAGTCGGAATGTGATATTTACATTTTTAGGGTTCCGTACCCAAATGGTAAAAACGGGACCCTATTACTAAGACTTCGCTGTCTGTCCGTCTGTCCGTCGCTTTGTCACCAGGCTGTATCTCAGGAGCCGCGATAGCTAGACAGTTGAAATTTTCACAAATTATGTATTTCTGTTACCGCAATAACAACAAATACTAAAAACAAAATAAAATAAATATTTAAGGGGGGCTCCCCTTAAATAAGGTAATAAAGGTTTTGGTATGGAACCCTACGTGCGCAAGTCTGACTCGCACTTGGCCGGTTTTATTAATTATATTTTTAGTCATCAGTCTGTGAAAACTAATGTTGCACCTGTGAACTAGAATCAGCCATTAGCATCGTTTCAATAGTCGTTATCAATGATTTCATTAAAAAGTCAGAAGGGTTAAATAAATAAATATTTAAGACATGCCTCACTGGGCCACACTGAGCCATCTAGTCCCAAATTAAGGTACTATTATTAAGTACCCTGTCGTATGGGGTACTAGACAACCGATAAACTTACTTATATACTTTTTTTGTAAATACATACTTATAATACATAGAAAACACCCAGACCAGTACAAACAGACATGTTCATGCACACAAATGTTTGTACTGTGCGGGGATCGAACCTGCGACCCATGGCTCAGAAGCAGCGTTAACTACCGCTGATCCAAATGGTCGTCCAAATATAGTTTTTGTAACTGGAATAATTAGTTGAGTCTGTAAAAAGGGTAGGTGCAAATTTAGTATGGGTAATAATATTTTCCTTATTTAGTAACGAGAATTACAAATAGAAATAGCGAAATTTTTAAGTGCGATATGCTATTTTATATTTATAGATTGCTATTAGTAAGAAGCTGCTAATAAAAACATGCTACTTATTTTGATTTGTTTTTTCATATTATGTAGTTACTTTATTTTGTAACTTTTATCTTATATGTACGTCAGTCCCATTTTAAAAGTTACCCTGTTAAACTTATTCTTATTTTCTAAGTAAATGTAAATAATATAGCATTTGGCTGTCTCGGTATTTGCCTTGAATCCATGTACAGACAGCGGCAGGTCAACCTATCCAAAAAGTTAAAGGGTCATTGATTTGATTTTCAACTTTAAGCCTAACAGGTAGAGATCAATATCATTTGAGAAAATTTGACGTTTTGTGGTAGGTTGACGTGCTGTTTGTTGTCTGTACATGACTGGCTGAACCTAACACGCCTACTTCGAAAACTTATAATGAAATAATTTCACACTTTTTACAATATGCCCATGGAAATAAGTGCTTATTACTAAAACCAATCCTTATCCAACTACCTAATCCTTAGATCATTTAAAATCCTTTGTAACTAACATAACAGTGAAATAAAACAACAACAACAAAACCATTTTAATCACACCATTTAAACAAGATAATAAATTAATTACTCTAATTAAGTTACGTATAATTGCCTCCTGCTACCAGGAGTGCATAAGCGCCGCACAAGTCTTGCTTAAATTATACAGTGAAGAACACGTCTTGATCCAGTCACTTGATGCACTATACTAGATCCGATGCACTAAGGTCTGCCACAATATCGCCACTCACTTCACGTTAGGGTTATCACTCGCTCGCCTTGAAATAAATCTAAAATTAGTACTTACTTAAAAGGGCAGTTGATAACTTCAACTAAGAAAATAATGTCAATGTACGTTACTACATACTTACTTATCCGACCAACCAATCTGCTAGGTTTTTGAGTACCTACCTACTTATTGCTGCTAGTAAATAAACTTAAATTACCCATGATTTCAAAATAGTCAAATTTCAGTCAAACAGGAAAAACATAATGTACACACCATGATTATTGGTTCTCTTTTCTTTTTGGATTCTGCGATGCGTTTTTTTCTCTTTGCCAAAAATGCAGGCTTTAATTTGGGGACTAGAAAGAAATTAAGTACTTACTTGCTTGTTCTTTTTATTGAGAACAAGTCCCCTTATTCGCGTAACCAAATCGTATCACAATCGTAATTGAACGACAGGTTTTTGACAATTCTAGTATGGGCTAAATGTCAAAATCGTCCAATTCAACCACGATCGAACTGCGATTCGGTTACGCGAATTAGGCCCAAGGTCTAATTATACCATTCATAGATTTTATCAACAGATTAAATTGAATTTGAAAATGTTACCATATTAGTTACCAAAGTCTAAATAAAAATGTTAGCACTACTTAAAATCGTGTGAAATGTTTTTAGAAATCTAATAGCAACATCATACGATCTTATCCGTTTTCAATATCATTTTCCTTAGTATCAACATCCGATGTTTTGGTTTGAAATGATGACATACGATTGCACATAGTGATCCAATTCCGTATTATTATACTCAGTTTCAACCGTCTTCAAAAAAAGGAGTAGGTTCTCAATTCGACTGTATTTTTACTACGCTTTTATTAGCTTGGGTTGTATCTATCTATGTATCTATGTATGTAATGGAATCTTTGAGCATAAATTTGACCGATTTCCAGAAGTTTGATTAATTTGAAACTTTGCACACGTATCAAGGACCGATGACAATGCAATAATTTAATAACAGTTTTCCCAGTTTTCCTCTGTAAGAGTGAGTAAAAGAGATAGAGCTAGCGCGCGATCTGTATCAATTATGTTTCCTGCATAGGTTTGGACTTACAGTCGGTAAAGAAGGAATCAAATCTTATAAACTAAACTAAAAAGTAAAAAATAAATTATAGTTTAAAAAACTAAAAAACCACGCTTTTAAAACAGATTGAACTAAAAAATTAAAAATAAAACTGTAGTAATCAATTGAAAAATTCATATTATTGTACAAAAAGCGTGGGGGCTTGATTTAGATTGTTGTAAATATTTTATCAATAATTTACTATATCTGTGGATATCATAACAAGCACCCCACGCTTTTTGTACAATAATATGAATTTTTCAATTGATTACTACAGTTTTATTTTTAATTTTTTAGTTCAATCTGTTTTAAAAGCGTGGTTTTTTAGTTTTTTAAACTATAATTTTTTCTCAATTTTTACTGTATTCAGTAGAATAGTTAGTAGCCTAACATACAGGAAAATACATTTAAGAAGTCACAAATTTTTAATTAAAAAAATAAAAAATTATATGCCTTTGGTGTCATGGGGACTACTAGAGCTAAGTGCTGCCCCAATTGTTTTAATTTTATTACTTCTAAACAAAATCGATTTTCAAAAAACTAAAACAGTATCATTTAAGCAAATTACCTCTAGTATTTATTGAATCACTGTTAGCCGTTTTTCATTCTAGCATTCTTTCGTATTTTAAGCTTTTGGCGTTAGCGACAAATTCGACTTTATAAACAACTAAATAAAAAGTTTACTGTGATTCAATAAATACTAAAGGTAATTAGCTAAAATTATAATTTTCTAGCTTTTTAAGAATTACTTTTGTATAGAAATAATAAAATTTAATCAATGGGGGGCAGTACATAGTTCTAGTAATACCCTTAAACAAAAACAATTGAGTCACCCTATTTCGTGAGACGTTGAAGTAGGTTCCCGGACTACCAATGATGCGCACCAGTTTTAGGTGGCATTCTGGTATTTAAAGGGTGTTTTTTTCGTTAAATACCACTATTCAAAATAATTTCGAAATAGACACTTCCTTGTGTTGTGTAATTAGCAAATTTTTTATTTATTTATTTTATTTATTGTTGGGAAACAAACAGTTAAAAATTACAAATAAATTCAACATAAATGTAGTACAAAAACCAAGGAAGTCTCCACTTATAGTAATGACATAAAAACTATGCAGCCGGAAAAGTACAAACCAAAACCAAAAAAAACAAACAAAATAACTAATTAATCACTATAAGAAAGTAAACAGAAAAAAAACAATACAAGCTAAGCAAAAATTATTTAGCAACACCAGAATTACAACTAAAAAGCAATATTATGTCTTAAAGTTACACAAACAACAGTTTTTTTTTTCAGCACCTCTGAATGTACTTCTTATAGCTATGGAGGGGAATGTCAAATATATCAATGTCATAATACATATCATTGTAATAGCACATACTGTCTAGAAGTTACCCTGTTATGTATAGACAGACAGTCTTAGATCAAGGGCAAGCGTATTTCGAATTCTCGATTAAGTACGGAGCAGGTGCTAGGAGAAACTTGGCTTTAGACAATTATTGTTACATAGACGTGCACTAAATTAAGAAAATAAATAGCTTGGGAAATAACGGGGTGATAATTTTGCTCGAATTTTATCTGGTAACTACGTTTGTTTGATAATAATCTATCATCTAATTACAAATTCATCCAATAATCACACCTTTACCTCGCCCAAAATTAAGCGAAGATTAATTGTGGTTTGAGGACCACCTATCGGATGACCAAACATATACGTATTTAGAATATCCATGATTCAGTGAATTTGCCAATCATCATCACACACAATTTTGTGTTTGCAACTAGCAAAACCGCAACCGCTGGTTGAGTTATCAGAAGTCTGGTGTCAGAGTTTTGCAATTCACTTATTACGGGCCTCTGACGTCACTTAGAAACTACGTTTTTCATCTTCACATATTGTACCAACCGGGAGTCTAACCTGAAACTATTGAGTGACCAAACCGTGTCATCTATTGTTGGAGATTTTACAATATTATAATTTTTGTTACAGGAAAAATACTACGCATCATTGGCTTTAGAAGCGGGCACCAAATCTCTACCTTCAGTCCTGACAAAGATACGGGAAGAGAGTTCCATCAGATTCCTCCACAACCTGAAACACTACCGGCAGGATATATACAAGATCATCGATGACGACACATACGAGATCATCAGTAATGGGAAACGGGAAATTCTTTGTTGACCCTAAAACGGGAAAAATATAGGCTTAGTTAGGCTCGGATCGCGAATTATTAAGTTGTGCTTGAAGATGATATAGTTTGTAGTAAATGTTAGAAACTACTTTTGTTGAATTCGTATATCAATACAAACCTGAGCCTTTGTCGGGCGGAGGTTTGATTTTTCCAACCATACTTAGAACTTTTTGCAATTGACATGGAGTCGAAAAATAATGAAAAATTTAATACTTATTACTACTAAAAGGGAGAGAGAGTTTTACAAGATTTCGACAGTTTTGTCTAAGTGACCATACAAACGACAGCACATACCTACATACGATACATTATTTATTTGTAATAGGGAAGGTTTTGCAATATAAATAAATAATGGTGCCATTTCAGACATAAGCCCTGTCAGTACATTCTACGTCAATTTAGTACGATGAGAAACATAGAACCATTAAAATTTTCGGATTTATAATGTATCTACTCAGAAGTAAGATGAAAACGAGTAAGATCATCAGTATATTTTAATGCAAAGCATATAGGTAGTGTTTTCCTTATTTTCATGATCAAGAAGTAAGCTGTTGTGATTGATAGTGCAGCGGCCCCCAGGCTAATACGTTTTTGTTTCGAACTCGCACATATGTCACTACGTTAAGATTCAACAGTGTATATTCTAACGTGCCGTCAGGTGTACATAACGGCGTTTATCTATTTATCTTTTAAATGTGCATTAATCCACTAAATAATCATATAATTGCAAAAAGTTTGAACAAGGATATTTTTAACTGCAAAAATAGTAGGACATGTAATTACTTTGGAATCTATTTGTTACAGAAAGCTTTACAGTGACAACTTACTGATTGACGAAAAAATATATTTTTTAAGAGAGTAGTTTAGTTCTATTAATAGAGGTTAAGTTTTATTTAAAACCAAATCAGTGAATGCCACGCAAAATTATTTCAGATTATTCAAAGGCATAATATTGTTTTCCGTACCTGTACCACTCAAAACCGACTATTTTTAAGAAATTTAATTTATTTTATACTAATTTACTTTATTTTCACTAATACATGTGTTAATTTAAATAAAGAAACAAACAATTATATTGGGTTTAATTAAAATAAAACACAGGAATCAGCCAAAAATATTTTATTTAAGCGTATTTATAATCTTTATATTATCAATGCTGATATATTATTAATCTTTACTCTAATATTTTATGGCTTCCCTTTCGATTACACGCTAGTATTAATGTGGATAATTCATAAATATTACAACAGTCTTAATTATAATATCAAGGAATCGCCCAGATCCGTAGTTGCGCGTAAGGCTGTTCTAATGATCGATGAATTAAAACTAATTGTTAGTATACTCTCTCTGGGCCGAGCCATATCGTTCTAACAGTTTGTACTTATTAAATAACATCGCTTCAGATACATACATTTACATGAAACAAAACTTTACTTTAAGATAATATAAAAATACGTTTTCTCAATATTGTTTCCAAATTCGCACTTTTTTTAGGTAATTTTTTTTTTCAATATATTTGTCTTATGATTGTATAGTCCAATATAAGTATGTGTTTTGTGTATATGTAAACTCATAATAAAACAAACCCTTAAATACTCTAAACAAACTTATAAACT
The DNA here is from genome assembly GCA_949315895.1 of Anania crocealis. Lineage (NCBI taxonomy): Eukaryota > Metazoa > Arthropoda > Insecta > Lepidoptera > Crambidae > Anania > Anania crocealis. The sequence goes on along the minus strand of OX438858.1, from coordinate 2,233,052 downwards.
AGATTATACGTTAATAACAAAAAGTACGACGCACGCAAAACAATGTAATTCATTACAATTGAATAGGTACCTTAAATTATTATTTCCGCCATTTTTCCTACATATTTTGGCCACGTATTTAATATTAGTAACCGAACTAATCAAGCTTATCAAAAAAATTACAACGCTAGAGCATTCAATAATATTTTAGCATAAAAACGACTAAGGCTGAAACTTTCGACTTTTCCTAAAAACTTCATTGGCCACTTCGTACAAAACCTACCTACAGTCCTACCCTTGGTCGACCTAGCTACGTCCCTGTCTTTTCAGTCCCGCCATATACTTTCCGATATGGATAAACCATGATTAAGTGTAGGATCCGATCATACCCTGTGAAATTATACATAAAAAGAACAGCTATAGTAAATGGCAGCGTTCAGATAAAGCAGAAAAATACAAAGTCACTGGCGATACTTATATACCGACTACATACAAACTTATCTATATACAGTCTTACCTACGGCGAAAGTAAACGAGTAGTATCAAGCGTCTAGCACCATTTCGATATAAAGTATACTCAATTTAACATAAATTATCAACCAAAAAATATAAAAATCAGTGAAAAAAAACAATATATCATAAGTTCATAACAAACAGCTCCTCACTATGCGCTGGTATTAATTTATTTGCCAAAATATGTTCTCCAAAACAATCCAAAACACGACTTAGAAATCACTGGCTAATTTTGAGAAAAAAATATGGGACTAGTTAAAACAGTATTGCATTCAAGATAATATAGACATTTATAATAATATGAAGTGAAACTACGTATACATAAAAATCTAGAATAATATACATGAAAAATACAACTATGTACCTATACACTGAGATTACAGCGTTACACCATATAAAAATAAATCACATATCATCACCGAATCGGTCATTCGCATCCTGACCAATATCAATATATTGTCGCGACCACTCTCATACTCGGCCCAAGCCATTGAAGTAGAAATCAACACTCCTAACGGGATACCACTAAAATAACGTAACAAGGGTAACTTTAACATGTAACGCCGAGGACGGCAGATGTGAAAAATTGTCATAAATTGAGCCTCAAAAATCTACGTTGTACTTCAGGACCTGTATAGTGAATCAGCTAATACACAGATCGTCATAACCTACAACTAACATCGAGATAGGTAAAATGTGTACTAAGTTTAATTTGTATACGAAATTAAAATGATCAAGATTGTTTGATTCCACTGTAAAATGTCACTTTATTTTAACGATGTACCAGGCTGGCATGGCTTTGAGGATATTCGATTTGCAAACGTCTTCACATTCGCTTTCACTGGTTATTTTGTTGGACAGTTTTTACCAGGCTGGCATAACATCTTAGGAGGTATTGGCGAACGGTATGTCCGGTTCCATTTTGAGGGTTTGCGGCGTGGGGTCGTAGTGGCCCGCCAGGTAGTACACGTCGTTGTTGTCGTATACCGTGCTGTACTTGACGGGGTCATCGCCCATGCGCTCCTTGTACTGGTCCAGGGGAAGAACCTCGCATTTGTGTGATATTGTCTGAACGTCGTTCTCGTCGGTGTGAGGGGACTCGAAGAGACCGCCCTGGAAAGTCAAAATATGTTAGTCTTGCGTTATAAAGAAAGATTTGCCACACCAGAGTCATGTACAAGGTACCTATATAGCAAAATTTAACCAGAGGTAAAACAACACAGAAAGTAACTTGTCTCGGCTAAGATTACTAGCTATTTAGTTTAACTTTGCAAAGGTGTGGCGAATGCACATATTACTGCAACTGTGCGCGTCTTGCGTTCCGTGGTTCCTGATACAGGCTTTCAGAAGGCGCATTTGATGTTTTTATATTTTAACTCAAACTCGGTTTTAATATAAATTTAAAAATATAATTCTACAAATAAGGGTTAAATAGTAGGGTCTACACATTTAATTTATACCTAAATAGACTATTGACTGACAGGGTATAGTTGTAATTCTTTACGTATAAATTATGTCGCCTCAATCGTTGATTGAATGTGTGGACTCCATTTGTCCATTGTACTTTTTACATGTTTCAAAGTTTCGATATAATTTATGGACGACTTTTTAGATTACTTGTTGAGTGTAGTTGCTAAAACATCATATGATTAATATACGATCTCAAAGGCCAACGCTTCACTTGACGGAAACTCCAATACATGTTATTGCATGTTATCTACAAATAGCGGGAACACTACGCGGAAGAACGGCAACGTCGCATTACAGGTACTTGATGTTTGAATGAAAAAAATATTACGTTGGCAGTCGATTGATGGTCTGACACTAAAGATTCAATGTGACTGCAATGTACAGTAACGGCACATGAGTAAATATTTTCATGTGGTAACGGATTGACCGCAACGGCGTCGACATTCCTTTTAATGTCCTGCGCAGACGAGGGATTTTTGTCCGCGGACTTTTTAGTCCGCTAAAATAGATCGCTTACAAATGTATCGAGTAACGCAAACGAAGGATTAAAAGTATCGCGTACAAAAAGTCCCCCGAATTACCGAGGACATGCAGAAAGCGGACCGGACAAAAGTACGGGGGAGTCTCCGAAAAAAAATAGAACACGTGTGACTAGGCGAAGACACGCACACATGGCGGACTTTAGTCCGCGTTATGCGCTCGAGAGTGACGTACGTATGCACGACGATACACGAACAAATGATCGCACATCGTGTGCGTGTGCGCGGTAAATCTGCAAGGGACTTTTTATTCGCGGAGCGTACTTTTTTCTCCGCCGCGGAGAAAAGTCCGTCGTCTGCGCAGGCCATAAAATGTAGCGCTGGTACTAACGCCCGTATTTATAATCAAGTAAAAGTAATCGCTTGAGTAAGTCATTACTTGAGAGACAATTCGTAACACCCGTATTTATAAAGAAGTAATTGCTTATTGCTTATTAAAGTCATAACTTTAGGTGTCATTATCTAGTGCTTAAGTGAAGGTAATGGGTCACCATTAATAGTCATAATATTTGGCTGAGAATGCTAAGTTTTGGTAATTCTAACTTCTAGTAATTTCTAGATTAAGGCATACAAATTGTCTCAAATCAATAACAACAAGTAACAGTAATTACTTTTAGTCAAGTAATTACTGTTACTTGTTTATAAATACGGGTGTAAGCCTTAATCTAGAAATTACTGAAAGTTAGAACTATCAAAAGCTAGCATTCTTAGCCAATTACTATGACTATTAATGGTGACCAATTTCCTCCACACAAGCACTAGTTAATAACACCTAAAGTTACGACTTTACTAAGCAATAAGTAATTACTTGTTTATAAATACGGGTGTAAGGGTAGCCTGCGATCACTCACCGGGTACCGCAGCGGGCGCGTGCAGGGCGCGGTCTCCTCGGGGTGGTAGAACCACTTGACGCGCACGGCCATCGCCCCGCGCGCCTGCCACAGCGCCACCAGCCGCCCGATGTACGGCCGGTCTGCGCGACCAGTGGACAGGAACACGGCTGCATCGCCCACCTGAAAGCCCTCGGGTGTGTAACGGCCATTTCCAATAACCTATCTATCTTCAGTTTTGGCATATCGGAGATAGAAAACAACTTCTTCTGTCTTTGTTTCTCTGGACGGCAAAAACAAAGAGAAACTGTTTCCTATCTCCGATATGCCAAAACTGAAGATAGATAGGTTATTGGAAATGGCCGTAAGACAAGTTTAAGGGAATTCGAACCTAAGTTTAATAGCCTAATCATAATGACTGCCTAATCTTTAATAGCTTACGGCCGGTTCCAATAACCTATCTATCTTCAGTTTTGGCATATCGGAGATAGAAAACAACTTCTGTCTTTGTTTCTCTGGACGGCAAAAACAGAGATAGAAACTGTTTCCTATCTCCGATATGCCAAAACTGAAGATAGATTGGTTATTGGAACCGGCCGTTAGTCAAATGACTGTCTCACCTTCAATAGACCAGTCATAGTTTGACTGCAAATATTGATACTTGGACTTGGGATACTTTTTTAGCGAAATTAATATTATCAAGATTATTTTTATTTAACTTTAAAATTGGATAAATGACACTTTGTGTTAGCGATATACCAAGCTGGCATGCATGGCTTTGAGGATATTTGATTTGTAAAGTTCAATTTTACATTTCGCTTTCACTGGTTACTTTGTTACACAATTTCTACCAGGCTGGCATAACATCTTAAGAGGTATTATTGCCTGCCTAATCTTAATAGTAGTCATATTAATCAAACCTTAATTAAACCTTATTAGTCAAACCTTATTTTTTTTGCAATCAGTACCCTTAGACCCGAGTTCACCAACACTTAAACAGCCGGTAAACAAAGAGTGACGATTAATTTGACACAATTCCCATACAAAATATGTCAAATAATATTTTAAACGCTGTTTAAACTTAAACGTCTATTGGTGAACTCGGGCCTTAGTCATTGTACGTTTTGACAGTTGTCAAACCAAAAAGAGAGATGCAATATCGCTTCGATCCAAAGCTCCGTCCGTGGTTCAAATGCAAATACACCTAAGTCCCAGACTATTTTTTTTTGTGGATTGAGTGCTAACGTGGTTGATTTTTGATACATTTATTTTAAATACAAGTTTTTGTTCATCTAAGAGTTACATAATCTTTAAAAATATAGCATTTTCTACCTCACAATAGAAAAATGCAAATATCTCAGTTTAGGTCTTTTGTGACTGATGAGTTTTTGCTTTTACACCCCTCATTAATATTGTAAATCATCTCTATGCTGACGACCTTCAGTTGTACTCTCAGGCGCATCCTTCGAAAATTGATGATGTCGTTTGTCGGCTCAATGACGATTTGCATAGAATTAGCGTTTGGTCAAGTAACTTTGGCATAAGGGTTAATCCCAGCAAGTGTCAAGCTATCATCGTCGGTAGCCCTGGTCAGCTTCGTCGACTGGATTTTTCGTCTATTCCTCCTATTATGTTTGATGGCATTGTTGTCAATTATTCTCCATGTGTCAAAGATCTGGGACTTTTCATTGACAGCACTTTGAGCTGGCGCGAACATGTCAAAGAAGTTAGCAGGAAGGTTACTGGTACTCTAAGAGCTCTCTACCGCCTTAAAAACTTTCTTCCTTCCTGTACTAAGTCCTTGCTTGTGCAGTCTCTGGTCCTGCCTATAATCGACTATGGGGACGTATGCTGCTCCAACATGTCACAAGATCTTCTTAATAAATTAGATCGCCTCCTGAACAACTGTATACGCTTCATTTTCGGCCTTCGCAAATTTGACCATGTTTCCAAGTTCCGCTCCCAGCTTCACTGGCTCCCTATCAGGCACCGCAGGAGTATTCGAACTCTCTGCGCCCTTTACTCAATCCTCTTCGATCCTAAATCACCTTCTTATCTTAAAGATAAATTTTCTTTTCTTCACACTACGCACGATAGAACTCTCCGTTCTGCTGATACACTTCAGTTATTTACTCCTCGACATACTTCTGGTTTTATGTCTGACTCATTCGTTCTGACGGCTGTACGACTCTGGAATGGACTGCCCTCCAAAATTAGACAATCTTCTTCTAATTTTACTTTTAAGAAGGCTTTGCGAAGTCACTTTAAAGACTAATTTTCTTTCTTATCCATCATGAATCTCGTTGGCATTAATTCTGTATGCAATCATATTATGTTTGTGTATTTATGTATGTTTAGATTTTAGATTATTACCTATTATATTTATGTAAGTTTATTGTTAGTAGTTGTATGCTTGCTTAAATAATTTAATTTGATTTTTTTTTTCTCTTTTTGCACCGCCTGTGTCATCTCTGCTTGACCCCAAGGTTGACTGGTAGAGAATGCTTTTAGCATTAAGTCCGCCTTTAGTTTTTAATTGTGCAATAAAGTGTAAAATAAATAAATAAATCATTTATAATTCTACCCAATTATCATCAAAATTACTTTAACATACTTACGTTCATATTAAAAGAGTTCGACTGTGGTAATTTGTTAGTAAGGCATGCGAAAGAATTTCCCACCTTGCGATAGGAAAATTCTAGATGCTAAAATTTATTTTGAAGATGAAGGTCATTCAATCTCTATTTTGTTATGAAAGCACACCACAACAATTTTAATCGAAAATGCTCTACTTCTATGCAATTTAACAAAATAAGTACCAGGCGATCATAAAAGCAAAAGAGTACTCACGTTCAAAATCTCTTCTCCCCTCTGTATGGCTCTGTAGAACAGCTTCTTATGTCTAGGCCTGGCCGTGCGGCGGTAGGCGGGCCCGTGCCACCGCCAGAGGGCGCCGCCGGGCAGGAAGGCGGCCATCTTGCTTACCCCCCCTCCGGCACCCACCGCCCCCCCGTCGGAAGATGTAGAAGACACAGTACGCCGTTTGGTTTTCTGGAATTTGTCAATTTTTTTTTAGTTTAATTAAACATCTGAAAGAAGTGCATGCAAATTGTATATTTGACGATTACCACGCACAACTTATTATCAGGTTGACTGATTTCGATCAAGTTATTTTTTTTAATAGTATATAGTTTAAAGTGAATCCCATTATAATTTGTAAAATGCCAGGAAATGTAGAAAAACTAGAGTTAGTACAAATAAAATAAAAAAAACTTTTTAACAAAATTTATGGGACAAAGCTTTACCTTATTTTTAGTGAAACAAGTAAGACATTTCTTACAATAAAATTATCAAGCAATGATTCAAATTGATGGTTTATTTCACTTTTTTGTAAGAAACAATGTTTTGTCTTCCTCGTCAAAGATAGACTAAAATATAATTTTTCAAAGATTTTCTTATTCTTAAAAAGATATTAATTACCTACCTTTTTATTAGCATCACTAGTCGAAGGAGATTCCTCCTCCAACCCGATTCCACTGTCCTTCAAATTGTCCTTCACTGTATCTTCTTTCTTCAAAACCACTTTAGCCAAGTTACTGAAGTCCAACACTGCGTTCTTGACCAACGCCTTCTTGGACAACACTGTTTTCTTGATCACAGTCTTCATCTTCTCTTCTGGCGATTTCTCCACTGCTATCAACGTGGACAATCTGTCATTGGAATCTCCTGAATCTTCGTTTGATTTGTTTGAGTCAATGTAGTCTGATGAAGACTTCTGCCTATGTAGGTCGTCTCCAGAAGAACTGGTTTCCTTGCTGCTTGAATGATGCCTCTTTCTGTGTTTCCTGTGATGTTTCTTATGATGCCTCCTGTGCTTACAGTGTTCCTCGCAGCACTTGTGTTTCTTCTTTTTCTTTTTAACGTAGTCAAGTGAAGTTGGATCGTCCTCGCTTGAATGACGTTTGGTTTTGTCTTTTCTGTGCTTTTTAAGCTTCTTCCGATCTTTGTGACGGTCTTCGTCGTCCATAAGGACATCAGATGTAGACGGTTTGGGCTCGACAATAGAGATTATTGTTTTCTTATCTTCTGTAACGCTGGTGTTCCTTCTTCGCTTGCCGAGAGTGAACAGTGGGTTTTCGTATTCTGTAATGCAACAAATACGGGATGTTATTGGAATAACACAACACGAATTTTAGCTAAACAACAGATTTTTTGTGCAATAAATGAATAAATCGAAAAAAGAAACTGTAGTGGATGCATAATTATTATGATTATATACTTGCTGCTGTTTCGGTTTTTATTATATTTATCATAATTTATTTGGTTCATAGAACGAGAACATCAAAGAATTAAAATACTTTTACTTAAGGAAATCACAACCCCATGCAGCATAAGTAATATCTCAAATGATTTAATTATTAGCAACATTATTTTAATGGCATGTCAACATTTCCTTGCGCAGATGCTTTTATTACACAGATGATTTTCAAGAGAACTAAGTATACGGACTTTTTCCCCCTTCCATATAATCTTCCTTGTTACTAACATCATATCTTACTAATTAAAATGTGAAATTTTGTATTGATGTTTTTTAACGCCGGAACGGCTCAACTGATCTAAATCAAATTTGGCACGGATGTAGATTATATGTTGGAATAACACAGGCTATTTATCCCAGAAAAAAGTACATTTCCCTTGGGACATCTCCATGATTACCAAGTCACATACCAGCTAGTAAAATCATCAGTAAAATCGGTATTATTTCTGCAAATAGGCCACTGCAGGTGCTTTTAATAAACAAATGACTCACCAACAACAGGATAGTTCGGCTCCAGGAACCGTATATCTTCGATCGCGATGCGCCCGGAGTCTCCATCATCAAATTCCACGGCTACAAACTTATCATCGTGAGGGTCTGGAGACGAGACCGCCACAGTACCAGGGTACAAGCACCGGTACTGCTGCGACCAGTACGCGCAGACCCTCGTGCCTGACGGCAGCTCTGTCACTGATGATGGACTCACTTCGAGAATCTGAAATGAGACAAGAGATAATAATTATAATCAGCTGGTTATGGAGACGGTATTAATAATTTGGATTCTCTTAACACGTTAAACGCTACGCTAAAGTTGAGCTAGAGAAACTAATTAATTTTTAAAACAGTGTTTTAGTACTTGATGTTAGTGATATTTTAGAACAGTAACATTAAATAGTACAGCTTTTTGCATCTGACCCAATACAACATTGATAAATCAGATTTATTATCATCATCGGATCAAATCAGTCCACAGCTGGACACGAGCCTATCCAAAGGAGGATTTTTTTGCTATCGCCACGGCATTGGCAAGGCAGGATGGCGATCGCAGTTTGGCATTCAGTTGCCTCTTACAATCAATTTTGGTGGATGACAGTGCTTTGTGGTCCTTAAAATATGTTTTCTCTGAAAGGCAAGTGTACTTCGATGGCCCTGACCACTGTACCCTGTGACTCGAATACTTTTTGCATGGCGTTCAACTTGTTAAAGACTTGATTGAAGAAGATTTATAAATGTTAAAGTTTAGAAGATGTATAAAAATTATGAAATACGATAGGAGTTCTTTTAAGATTTAACTAAACGATGTAAATGCCACTTAATGTACGAATCGATAAATGCAATCACTTTATGCGCATAGTCAAAAAGTTTAATTGATTACGATTTTAAACCATAAATCAGCATTTTCGTCATTTACTTAAATATTTTTAAATATTAATTATGATACTGATTAGCCAATTTGTAAGCGATATCTACATAACAAAGTAAGGGGGCACTTACATGGTTCTGAAACGAATTGTTATTAGAAACATTGTACTTACAGCATCTCTTAAAGTTTCTTCCCTCGACAGTATGTGAGGTTTATTCCCTCTTTCTCCGTCTAACGTGATCGCGTATACGTCTGGGGCTTGCACTGCGCTCAGTTTGCCGGCGTAGAACAGGCCGCCCATCGCAGTCAGAACCCGCGGGGATAAATCTAGCTTATCCTCAGTCAATGTGCACTTAGATACAGTTAGTACAACAGGAACACCTTTCTGGTCACCACCATCTTCAGACCTCTCCTTAGATTTAACACTCTTTCGCCTCTTCTTCGCCCTACGCCTCTCCTTATCACTATCACTCGAAGCACTCGCCCTTCGCATCGCAAACTCCAACTCCGGCAAATCGTCCCGTGAATGTTTCCGAACCAACCGATCCACTTTCTCCCGATTTTTCTGCCGCACTTCATTTAAACTTTCCATGGAAGAACTCGCAGATCTATTAAGGCTCCATTCTGCTTCTTCTTCCTCGGAATGCACCTTTAGGATCGGCTCCGCTTTCAACTTTGGACGAACTTTGCTCGTCCTAGCTTCGTCTCTTGAAGGCTCCCCTCTTGTACATAAAATTCCTCCCTTCAGTTTGCCCTTTGCTAGTAAGTAACCTACAAGGCTGCTCTTTGATTTTGGCTTCTTGGCCACTATTGTTTCGGTTGAATCTGGACTGGACACTTTTCGAGGTCTTCCGACCTTTCGTTTCTTTGATGACCCTCTATCAGAGTCAGGAGATAGAGCAGGGGTAGACGGTGTAGGAGGAGTAGATAAGGCAGGAAGAGGTGGAGTTAAGGCATTCAGTTGCGCTCTCTTCTCGTCACATTGACGTTGGAGATCTTGCAGTCTTTCTCTCATGTCTTTTTCGATTGCATTGACCAGATCATGGGCAGATGGCACGGCTGGGGAGTGATTGCATTCGGTAGATCTACAGGAGCATGCAGTGACCCGTCTTAGACTGGCTTCTATTTCCCCACCGCTGCTTCTGCCTTCGTCTTGGTCTCTTTCTCTATTATGTCTCCGCATCTTTTCCATCTTGTGACGTAATCTTTCCGCACGATCACGACTGCGTTTCCTTCTTCTTTCACTCGAGGAATCCCCATCTTTATGCCTATGTCTGTCTTTTTTGTCCGCAGATCTGTCTCTCTCAGTAGGACTTAGCAATTCGCTCTTTATAAACGGACGAGAAGACATAGTATGATTCGCTGGAGGATTCTCCACTTCCTCCATAAATCTTTGTTCTGCCAACGCACATAGTAGTCCAAGGCCATCTAAAGAAGGCTTGGTACTTTCACTAGTGCTAGGTTCAGCAGAGGGAAACTCGAAACGACCGTGAGGTTCGGTTTCGGTTCTTGGTGGAGATTTAGGTGATGTCTTCAAATTCAACAAGGTCAGTTTTGTTGACGTCCTGGTGTCGATCGTCAACGGTGCGGGGTCTAACGCGGGCATGCTACTGCCAGGTGTTGTTCTTTCGAACTGCTCGATGCTATTCGACAACAATTCTAATCCACTAACGTCGACCAATAGTCGCGTGGCAGCCGGCGGGGGCACAGGGGATGTGTTTGCAGTATCAATAACCAAATCGTGTGATCCCCCGCTGCTGGAGTTGTCCATCGCTTCGTCTCTTTCCATCGCATCTATTGCCTTCTCAACCGCTCCTACTACAGCTGAAGTCGCTAGACCTTCGGACGATGATTCCTCAGCGCTATCGATCGAGGGCGATTGCATAATAGTTTGCGTTTGCATATTATTGTCCTCGGGAAAGTGAGCAACACCAACGCAAGCGACATCTCTTTCATCCTCATCGGCGTGGTTGGGCGATTCGTCTTCATCGTCAATGTGGTCTGTTTGATTTGAGGCATCTTTGTGCGCGGGGCCTTCAGAAGCTTCTGGAGGGGGAGTCGGCGGTGTCGACGGCGACGTCGCTTGGCTTCTGCAAGCCTGCTCTGAGAACTCTGGCTGGTAGTAGAGGTGTGTCGCCATCATAGGCGGTTGGACCGGTTCAGGCGCGAATGTCGGCTGCGGTTTCTCCTGTGGCGGTTCTGGTTCAATCTTTATTAGGGCGTGAGGAGTCATTAGAGGCTGCATGATAGGTTTTCTCTTATCTGTGTGAGCCTGATGCGGTTGGGGGCCTGGTGCCGGTGCCAGCGTTACTAGTCTTGTTGAATGTGTGTGGGTGTGCTGTAGTGTTGCTGTTGAGGCTAGGAGATCCCCGGAAAGGAGTTGGAGGTGGTGTGGGGGGTGCGGAGCTGGGGGGAGTATGAGGGGAGCTGAGGGGTAGGGGACGCCGCCCCAGACGACCGCGTGCTGCAGGTCCGGCGGGGTGGGCAGCAGTAGCAGGGCTCCTGAAGTGGGCTCGCGTACAAGCTGGAACCCCCCCACGCCGGGCACGCCGCCGCCGACGGACCCTACGCCGCCGACGCCGACGCCGCCTACCATCATGCTCTCCATGGAGACTTGTGCTGGAAGAATTACATTAATGATTGAGCAAGATATTACAGGATTTGGGTACTAACCTTATTGAAGCTAGGATTTTAATGCGATACGCACTGCGTAACGGTGCAATGTCTGCTGCACTTAGTAAAACTCTTATTAGATTACACCTTAATTTGTATATGACGAGAGTTTTATGATAAACTAGTTGTTCCCGCGACTTCGTCCGCGTCAATTTCCGTTATTATGATCGCGATTATTTTTGCAACATTTTTCACTCATGATTCGCTCCTATTTGTCGCAGCGTGATGTTATATAACCTAAGCCTTCCTCGATAAATGGACTATCCAGCACAAAAATAATTTTCCAAATCGGACCCGTACTTCCTGAGATTAGCGCGTTCAAACAAACAAACTCTTCAGCTTTATAATATTACTAGCTGTTCCCCGCGACTTCGTCCGCGTCAATTTCCGTTATTATGATCGCGATTATTTTTGCAACATTTTTCACTCATGATTCGCTCCTATTTGTCGCAGCGTGATGTTATATACGTGATGTTATATAGCCTAAGCCTTCCTCGATAAATGGACTATCCAACACAAAAATAATTTTCCAAATCGGACCCGTACTTCCTGAGATTAGCGCGTTCAAACAAACAAACTCTTCACCTTTATAATATTATAGTATATAGTATAGATTTTAAACTAAGATATCATAATTTATATACGTTATAATAATCTAACTTAATCTAACCAGTCCCATCAATAGTTTTGATTATCTACCTTTAACATCCCAGAAAAATATTTTACAATGGGAAGACGAAACAACTTTGTAAATGTTTTGAAATTGTTGTATAGCATACGTCCTGTAAGCGGAAGTGAGTGGGTTCAAATCCCTCCTAAGACAGTTGAAATTTTGAATAAAGAAATTCTATTTTCATTTTACAAAAGCAAATTTATGTTTAGATTGCAACATTTAATTTGTGTACTATAGAATCTTGATACTGCCTTGTGTCATGTTAATTATCTACCCAAGCATTCAACAAACATACATTTGTGTGTTACTCGAATGAGAACAAATTAATGTTTCAGTATCATTTGGCTTGTCTACGCCATCACCGTATCAAAATAAGTTTTTATGGCGTCCGCGGGCCGACCTCTGATTTCTCGCTCGATCCCAAACATTCGACAGAGACAGACATACTAACTGTTTACGTATGTAGAATATTGAACCGTTTGGTGTTCACAACATGGGTGATACTAGTTTGCGTTAAAAGGAGAGCATTAGTATTCCGTGGTGTTACTTCCGGAGCTGCGCCGGCGCACACATTAAGAGATTATCTACGCATTAGGATGCTTTTAGCAGCATTATTAAGATATTCTATTTGATATGTATTGCGATGATAGGCATCTAAGTATTAAATATTTATAATGGTATTTTATAAGAACAGATTGGAGGTACAATGTAGGTACCCGCATCAGCGCATGGGCAAAGAATAGATTTATTATAATAACCCATTTTGTTAGTAGAAAAAACATACGACTTTTGTTTACCAGTAGTCGCCAAACTAAGTCATCCTGCCTTTTGGAAACTAATATTGATGATTAAAGTAATTAAGTATTGTTATAATTATGGAGGTAAACTATGGAAAGGGTTACTTGGGGATCGCTGAAGAACTTTATTGTTTCTCCAATGTAGCCTATCTAATACCATTGGCAGGCTGGTAAGCGATCACAGTTTGGCGAAAAGAAGACTGCTACATTTAGTCTCACAGCAGAGATACCCAGAAAACAAGATGGCGTCGTGCTATTTTGACCGCAACGCAAATTACGTAATAACGATTTGTTCCAAGCAAAACCCGGTGATAACTCTCAAATAGGTAGTATATGATTTGTTGGTTACACTTTTTAAATAAATAAATGGGCAAACCAAGGCGCGTATGCGCAAGCGCATCGGAACTTTCAAACGGAAACAAAACAATGCTATCATTAAAGTTAACTATCCGTCCGTCTGTATACAAATAGAGGGCAATCAAACAAGTCGCCGATTACGAGGGAAACCTCCCAGAACGCCCAGATTACTAGTCCGTGAACGTTCTGTGAGATAGGGTTGCCAGAATTAGAATCGCCTACTTACCATATTGTAACTTTTGAATGATATTTTTACATGGAAGTTTGTTGGTATTCTTACCATTTCTTATTTCATAAATTAGTAGCTATTCGTCCCGGCTTTGCACCGGTGTACTAATAAAATATGTAGTCTTTTTATGACCATGGTTGGTTACCATTACCACACTTTTAATAAACACTTCTTCATTCTTCCAGCAATTCTTCTCCCGACTATTGCGAACATAACAAAAAAAGAATAAAAAAAGACGTGTGGCACTCGGAGACTGCCGCGGTAAAGCTATTGCATAGCATTTTTTATCAACTTATGCAATTATAAAACTAAAAAGTATCACCGCTGTGCCGGTCGGAGTGGGGGGTGTTAGGTTATTTTCGTTACGGAATTTCTGGATTCGGTCTCCACGCTCAAGGCCCGCGATAGAAGCTATGCAATAGCTTAAAAACATCCAATTTGGTGCATCTCGAATGTTACTTATGCGCGGACATACATTTCTTTAATTCATTTTTATTTATGTAGATAGATGCAGTGTTAAGTTTGTATTTGGTATTCGTACCATTTTTTATATAAATTATTTAAATTTACATACATTTTTATAAATAGAAATAATTGTCTGCTTGTGATACGACGGCGATTATGATGAAATGTGATACAGTTTCCGGTTACTCCGTATCAGATTTCATTAAAATCGCTTTGATCCTAGAAACGGAAAGAGATGAAAAAATAATACATTCGTCCTCACGATGCTACCAAACTCGTTGAACCGTAAACTTTTGATTGGAAATGCAGCGGCGAGAGAGACCCGTGCATGCTTTCTTTTAATTTTATTTAGGTTAATCGTTATACTGCAACATAGGTAAACTCATAACGCAGTGAATTCTTTAAAAAACTAATCATACACAAAACATGCAATGGTTAAAATTGTATGTATAATTTAAATTATTCCGCCTTCAAAAATTCGCAACAATTAATAGTTATTTTAAACAAAAAAGAACAATAAAGTATTTTAAATCGGTAAAAATCAAACAATTAACAATAATCTTAATGATTTGAATTAAAATTTAAAAAAATGAAAATTTAAATGAAATAAGTTTATTGCTTTCAAATATAAATACATACATAAGTTGCGAACATTATTTTAGCCTAACTACCAGGAAAGCAATTTGTTATATTTAGTAAGATTTTTGTCAATTAAAGTCTTCATTATATTTCATAATATCAAAAGTAGCACTTAAGAGCTACAACCCTACCTAAGTCGAATCCGAATTCCAGATAATTACTCCTAAAATCGCATTAAAGAATCGAATAAAAACTCAACAGTATGCTTTCACGTTCCTAATCCTTATTGAATAGAACAGGACGGATATATCGGTTTCCATTAGATTGAAAAGGGATGGAGAATTATTACGGTTTAATAGTTTTATTGTAAGGCCGACATGAAACTGACTAGCTTTCAAATTGGTAGATGTCGCTATGGCTTAGTTTTATAATTGACAAAAAAGATGTCACTATGGCTTAAATTAGTTTTATAACTGACAAAAAAAAGAATTTTAGTTGTTAATTAAAAATTTTTGGCTAGTACTTACTCAGTTACGAATATTACCTAAGCTCATAGAACAAACGTTCAAACCCTTTCCCAATTGGCGAATTTTAGGCGAATACACGTGCCAATATGTTTGATTAAGTTCGTCAAGAATTCTAGCCAAAGTTCGTATGGGTGTGCATTTTTAAACTACTAGCCCAGGAAACTATACCTACTCAAGAGCTTTTTCACGTGCGTTTCATAAGGCGTCGTCAACGACGCAAATCACAGACTGTGATAATCGCAGAATGATTTTTCATGTCATATTTGCAGTAGCAAGCGATATTTTATCACAGCAGATATTTTAACGCCCCATTGGTCGAGTAATTAAGGTATCGGACCAAGATATCTACCCGCATTTTGGCTAGCGTGGTGTTTATGTCTGTACCTACCCATCATTGCTGTGGTAACTTGAATTGAATGATGGAGGCTGTTACTTTACTTTACTTTTTGGGTGTTGTGATAATTTATTTTATATAATTCTTTAGTTTTTTCACGAAATATTCTACACGTTAGCACAGTGATTGCAAAAACTGAATTGGAAGTTTAAGGAACGAATATCTACGCTCACTTGCATTGTTCCCATTTCCCAGGTCACCCAGGGTCGGCGCAGTAACCTAACTAAGTATGTTTCCTTTTCCATTCGTCATCGAATCGTCGATATCCTCATCTCCATCGTATCTTTTCTGATGCCCTACTCTACAACACGAAGCTCGTATCTACGGATATATCGGTCTCTTTCAGATAATTTAAGACATCGGTATGAGTGATAGGGACAGATTGTTTTAAATATACGGACATTGTGTTGCGGAGTAAGGCCTCTGATACAACCCATCCACTTCATTTTAGGTCGCCCTCTATTGGTCCAACTATCAACCATCATATTCATCACTCTTCTTGTTACGTGTTCTTAGTCTCTTTTCATGTCTTTAACAAAATAGACGATTTCCTTTCAACTTTTCTACTATCGGTGTTACAATAACGAATAAGATCTACAGACAATAATGGACCTTAGTTGGTCTACTACTACCTACCCATAAGATCAACCTCGTGATACTGCTAGAAAGGGACGCAGCTTACGCAAAATTTGAGTAAGCTGTGATTAATTTAGCTGTCAGCCATTATAGACAAACTAATTATATCCTACAGCTTAACTGAGTTTAGCCATACCTATTAGAACCATGGGAACAAGACCGAAATAGCCTTTTTTCCTAAAAGTAAGTTTAGAAAACTCAAAACAAGCATTACATTTACGTGTGTCGCAAAAATATAACCACTACTTACGCATAAAGAAACTGTTGTGACTGATAAATTTAACAAATGTCGCTATAATTAGTCAACTATACTGAAAAAGCAATGTTAACATCGAATAAAAACGTCAAATGTCTAGTTGTAAAAAAAGCAGCAATTTCAACGGAATTATCTGAACAACAAACATTCTTCAAGCGCTTAATTTATAACCATTCACTGGCAATCAATTGCTTAGAGCACTCGCGTGAGCTAACTCGCCGCGGCACGCAGCGATCGCCATTAAAACATAACGCCGACAAGAAAAACATAAAACGCAAAAAAAAAACAACTAATTCCCATCACTAAAAGAACTGAGGCGGTGAAGATGACAGACCGCCTTTGAGAAAGCGCGCGACTCTGATTGGCCGAGACGACTTTCTAGGCGGAGCCAAGGAGGCGGAGCTCTAAATAATAGGGCCGTCCGATGTTCAGCCCCGGTTATCGATAAGTTTTAACGATTTTTGAAGTGTTTTTTTTAGTAAGATAATTTACGCTGTGGAAGTGACAGTTCCGCTCAAATCCATTTTGTGGGTGAATGAGGGCAAGCGATGGGATCAGGATGTTGACAATCAGTTAATTTGGTGCTTGAGAAGATTAGCTACATAACAAGCGTGCATTCAATTAATGTAAAACGAAAATTACTTGTTAAGATATCAATTATAACTAGTTACGTTAACATATTAGAGGAAATGTTGACAAGTTATTAGGTAGACGCTAGAAACTTGTCTCAGATTTTGACATTCCTAAAATATTATGACAAAGATAACAGTTATTTTTAACAAATGAAAAAAAAAATTAACTTCAGATTTTAAATTATTTACAGATAGTTCAAATTAACTTATTTAAGACTGAAAGAAAGTGCGAATGCATTTTCTAATGAACAATCTTCTTATTTTCTGCAAATTTAAAGTCATGTAGGTAGGTATAGTGATATAACCTAGAAGATTGTTTTTTTATGACCCATTAAAACAATGTCAGCATCATGCTTTCGTGACTGCCTATGCGCCAAGGCGTTACGAAACAAGTAGGTAACAACCTACATTTCGTTGTCAAATTATTAGTTCGTAAGTAAGGCGAATATAGTTCTTTGTAGATAAATTTTAAGTAGGTAAGTAAGCCATCAGATGCTCACGTTTAATAATAGGTACTAGAGCCATTTCTAAAGATGTCTCAGTTTTTGTCCTCGTAACATAAGTATTACCTAGGTATACATTCAAGCCGACCCAGTTGGTGAGTTGGTGCAGTGGTCTGTCTAAATGCAAGGTTCCATTGTTATATTCCCGATCAAGACAGTTTAGGAAACGGATATACCTACCTATTCTAAATCGGCTTGGAAGGAGCGAGTTATAGTCGTCTTGGAAGGCAATTATAACCCCCGTGAATTCAGATTCTGTCTTTTAATCCCTCAACCCCCAGGAGGCACTCGGGTGCCACGATAACAATTTATTTCAATTGTGTCTGGAATAACTCACGATCGAGGGAATAATAACACTAAAAAATTAATAGACTCAGGCGTTACTTTGCGGAAATCCATAACTAGTTATGGATTTATGGATGTTAAAAGCGGAAATCATTAGCAAAATAATTCTCTAAATCCATAAATAATAACACTGCAAGATGAAGACTTTCAAGACAGGGAGAGTACGAGGCTGACTCATTTCCATCGCCATTCACTTCGTTATCGTCTCATCAGACTGGCTTGCGGTGTCGATACCGTGCACACGTTAATCTTGATCATCAGAATATACCTGGGGCCTAATTCGAGTAACCGAATCGCAGTTCGATCGTTTTTGAATTGGACTATTTTGACATTTAGCCCATACTACAAACTGTCAAAAACCTGCAATTCAATTACGATTGCGATACGATTTGGTTACGCGAATTAAGGGACTGGACATTGCCATAATCTTCTTGTTTGACCGGTTAGTGATCGCAGTTTGACCAATCATATAAGACGCAGGCCGTCTACCTTCTGGTAGATAGTCCTACAGTCAGCATCGTAACTGAACACTTCAGTAGATAGTTTTGCAAGAGTCTTTAAATGCAAAGGAACGATTAGTTACCTACTTTGATATGGTAGGTATATACTAAACTAGCAGTCTAGCATGTAGGTAGCTAGATCCAGAACAACAAAACCAAAAATTGGCTAATTTGTAAATCATTCGATTCTTTACTGCTGAACATACCCTAAATATAACCAAAAAAAAGTCCAAAACCACAAATAAAAGCCACTTCCAAACCCGAATCAAGGCGAAGTGAGAAATTAAACACAAGAATAATGAATTAAGGCTTCTTTGTGTGGATGAATCGCAAAAACTTCTAAAGCCCGGACGAGCTAAGTATTAACGAGATCAAGTTACTGCGCAGGCGCAAAAAGGTGAACCTTCGTTGGTGGTGAATTACATTAATTTTAAATTCGGACAAATCTAGGTAGGGTACATATGAATGATCAAACATATTTGGAAGTCTAGTAAATATTTTGGAAGTAAGAAACTTTAAAATGAAATGAAAGCACCTACTGAGTTTGCTTTTAGGATCAGTTCTAGGTGACTTTTTGGGTACCAAGTTTCTACTTAACAAAAGTATGTATCCCTAATTTCTTTTTAACGCATTTTACTTGGTAGTATACGCCTACCTACTGACACTGCACATAAAGTGTAACTGTCGACCCAGTTGATCGGTGATTCGGTCCGGCTTTTAAGATTTTAAGTTCGATTCCCGATCGGTTCAATTGAGGAAACAATCTATTCTAAATTGGTTTTGGTCTAAGGATTTAGGACTTATAGTTGTGTTTCGGAAGACACGATAAGCCGTTGGTCTTGGCTTCTATTGCTTGACGTAAGTCGTAAAAACAAGAGCGTTGTGATAAGCGACTTGGAAAGCAGTCATCTTTGAAAGATAGTCAAAACGATATGGATAAGAAGACTTGTACTTACCTACTACTGTTATAATTCAATATGTAATTTTATTACGAAAGTATTAAAAAACTAACACGTTAATGTGTTATACATTGTAAGTACTAACTAAATATTTAGATTCGGTTTTTACGCAATGTATTTAACTACAGTGGAAGACTGGAAGATTGTTTTCAACTACATTTAATGATCACAGGTTTCATTAATCTAACGATAAAAATCTCGTCACGCTCTCGTACGTATAAAACGTTCGTTTACCATAATTGCATATTCATAGCGA
Source organism: Anania crocealis (assembly GCA_949315895.1). Taxonomy (NCBI): domain Eukaryota; kingdom Metazoa; phylum Arthropoda; class Insecta; order Lepidoptera; family Crambidae; genus Anania; species Anania crocealis. The sequence continues at coordinate 2,213,259 of OX438858.1, read as the reverse complement.
GTAAAAGTCGAATTATAATGTACCAACAAAAACAAAGCAAGCAGCGGCAGCCGCGCGCAAACTCGACATTGCGTAACACCGCCGATTTGCGAAGTCACAACTCACGTTGCGCACGTAATAAAGGGTAACGTTTCGAAACGGGTCGGTTACGAAAACAGGTCGGTCTATTGACCGGCCAGCCGGAGTTGCAATACCGGTACCAAAGCATCATGACTCAGAAGGTGATGTGTTTGGAGGAGGGCGATCATCGGCGGCGGTCTCGCAATGCAGTTGGCGCGTAGCTACCAGGCGCTCATGAAGTAGTAGGAGGTGTCTTACCGGGGTACTGCCAGAGGGGCGCGGGCGGTGCGGTGGGAGGGGCGGGCCACGCCAGGGGGGCGGAGCGGTCGTCGCAGAGCACGTTGGCCACGCCCATCGTCATGGCGGACTGGTCTGTGGGATGAGGCCAGTGTGACGTCGCTGCTGCGGGCAACACGTGTTGCGCACATGCGATTACGCTTATTAATAATGTATTTCAACAGAATGATTAATGATATAATTATTTTGGTAAATTAATACGAAACCACGTTTTATTTTTTTATCGATTGCCACTATTATTGCATGAAATATTGAAACTAAGCCGAATTTGAGCGGTTTGAACTGGTGTTTGTCGCCAATTCAACGTTATTATTTCAGGCTATTACCTATAGAGCAGAAAAAACATTGTTATTGATTTTGTTTCAAATGAATATCACAATAAATAAATGTATGATCAGCTAAAACACTTCATTGGTCAGCCAAAATGTTGCTGACAAAATGGATATTCAGCTAGCTATTCATAACATTTTTTCTTATTGTTTTAATGTAATATATAGCTGATAAGGTTTCGTATTTATTTACGCAGTGACACAGTTAAAAATAAAATAAAATATGAAATGGTATTTTACAATGGTCAATCAATTTTAAGACGCCGATAGAACAGATCAAAAGGATTCAACCCGCATCAAAACTATCAAATTATTTTGAATCTTTGAGATTATTTAATATATTAAAATACTTTGTAAGTAACTTAAAATCGACTCACAATTGGAAGACCATTTTGTATGAGACAATAAATTGAAATAATCAAGCAGGCTTAATGAAAGCATCACATTAATTTATGAATTAGGATTTGGCTTCGATACTTATCATTTTGCGATCACACGATAATGTCTTTTTGTACAGGCCAATATTAGGTAAGATATCTGATAATTTTTATTGAACACTGAATAATTTAATGCCTTTTTAGACCCACTGGATTAATTCTAAACTGGAATTATTCCAACAAAACTTATCTAAAGTATCTAAAGAAGAGTCATTTCCAATAACCTATCTATCTTCAGTTTCGGCATATCGGAGATAGAAAACATCTTCTGTCTTTGTTACTCTGGACGGCAAAAACAGAGATAAATAAATTAAATAAATAAATAAATAATCTTTATTTTGTAATAACAGTTTTTTACATAAACTTGACATTTACGTTAGCAACTACATTAGTCAAAGACTGTATAGCAGTTATTAGCGCCCACCTCGAGCATACATCAACATTACAATAAAGACATAAGAATTATAAGAGATAGACACTGTTTCCTATCTCCGATATGCCAAAACTGAAGATAGATAGGTAATTGGAACCGGCCGTAAGAGACGTGTTGTGAAATGAAAGATTCATTAACGGACTTAATCTCAACGTTTTAAACACTATTACAGCGTTCGTATTCACGCGTAGACTAATGAGTTATTCGTAATTAACGTGAGTTAAAACCGTAAATAAATCTATCATTTCAAAATTTCAATGTAATACAGGGTGAAATTTTAACCACTTTCCAAAATTTTTATAGGCGTTTGGTATCGTATTTAGAGCCCATTTATGAAGTAAAAAATGTAAATCAAGCTGTCACCCGAAAATATTTTTCGCAATTTAGTTTTCAATTTTTACGGTCCTAGCCCTGATAAGGTGTAAAGGGTAAATCAAAAACTTATGAATAGTATCGTATTTAATGAATGAGATACGCAATGCGTAAAAAAAGTGTTGCTAGGCGGCCGTATCAAAAATTTTAGATTTTTTGCGGACATTTTCTAAGTGCTTTAACTTGACATTTTTGTACTGGGCTATACCAAAAGAGATAATACGTCATTTGTTTTTTGTCTCGTAGATTGATATATTAAAATTTGGAAGGTGGTTAAAATTTCATCCTGTATTTCGCGTGAATTCAGGAAACCAAGATATTAAAGTAGCTACGATTGCTTTTATGTCATTGGGTAAACATTGCATGCTGAAATTGGTTACCTCCTGATTTTAAAGTTTAAAATGATATTGTTTTGCTCGTTTGTATTTAAATATTTGTATTTTTAACTGACGGTTCAACGAAGGCCATGCAATTACATCATCTAAATATGAAATTCTCGTGTTTGTTATCGAACTCTTCCGAAAGGGCTTAACGGATTTTATGCTATCTTTTGTGGGGTTTAGGCCGCAGGCAGTTTATTATCCATAGAAATAAGTAATAAGTACGATTCCCATGGAATAGTTTCCAAATTCAAAATTACACGTGTTGCAGGCAATTGCTACTATCCTATAAAATTTTAATGCAATCCAGTCGAACCGTTACTCCAGGATCATTCCGCCCCAACGGCCATTAGTTCTTCTTACAATGCTTCCCACCCACTGCCACTTCAGCTCCGCAATTCTTTGAGCGATATCTATTGGTTATCGTAGTTCTCCTACGGATTTCCTCTTTACTGATTCAATCACACAGGGAAATACCAAGAGTTACTCTCTCCTTTGCTCGCTCAGCCTTTTTATATGACCCATTAACCACCTTTCAGATTCAAATCACATCACACACATCAATTTTTAAGCTATTGCATAGCTTCTATCGCGGGCCTTGAGCGTGGAGACCGAATCCAGAAATTCCGTAACGAAAATAACCTAACCTAACACTCGGGGCGAGGCACGATCGAACAATTTTGAATAGAATAAAATAAGGATTTTGACAGTATGGTTGCCTATGGTAACCATATCTACCGAAATAACAGAAAAAATTAATTACAGAAGTCAAAATTAGAAAATACATAAAATTATAAAATTAAGCTATTGCATAGCTTCTATCACGGGCCTTGAGCGTGGAGACCGAATCCAGAAATTCCGTAACGAAAATAACCTAACACAACCTTGGACTCCGACCGGCACAGCGGTGATACTTTTTAGTTTTATAATTGCATAAGTTGATAAAAAATGCTATGCAATAGCTTTACCGCGGCAGTCTCCGAGTGCCACACGTCTTTTTTTGACAATACTCGTAGGTCGTTATTGAACTTCAAACAAAACCATTATACAATACATCGACTTTAGATAACAAGTAGCAATTTATTGTTATTGTGTTATTTAATCATGACTGTTAATTATAAAACGTTTACATGAGACCAGGAAGTGAATTTAAGACACGACATTTTGCAATTAAAAGATGCCCCACTTAAGAGCCGTGTAGATCGTAATCGGCGATACAAATGATAAATAAATTGCTGATTGCTATCGCTCGATTACGCGGTATTATGATCGATGTCATTACTTTACGGTAGGTAAATTAGTATCAGTAGAACACATACGTAAATGTACTATGTACCTACAACATGAAACTGCTATAGAATTGTAAGAAAGCCATCACATTTTATTTAAATACTTTAAGTTATTTCTTTTTATACTTAGTCAGATCTGACTGACAGACACAAAACGTAACCTAAGTAGGTAATAATTGATCAGGTTTGTATTATTTTAAAAGTAAATTCACCAAAAAATATTGTCCACAGTTCAAACTACAGACGTATTTTAGCAAGCAGCTAAACTTATCAATTCCGAATGGCATAAAATAGGTGTAAGAAAGTCATCACCGTCATTGTAACTTTTAAATTTACTAATTGAGTTGCGATCTCGAGTTTTATTGTCATAACCTAACCTACTCATCAAAATTTAAAGCAAGCAAAGCCGAAAGGGAAATCTAGGATAGTATGAGTAGGAAGTACAATTAAGCACATAAATATATCCTAGCAACCATGACTGAGGTAATACCAGAATGCTCTAACATCATTGTATTCCATATTGGGTTGCCAGCTGTTGAACGCTGCTGACATAAATGAACGCTAACAAAGTAGCAAAGAAATAAAGCAACATTATTTATTGCACTGTATTCCTAACTAAAAGCGAATGGTGGGTGATAAGGTCTTTCCTAGAAATATGACGTAAGCGCAATAACTATAATACCTAGTATGTGCATGCCTGTATATCAGACTTCATATTTTTGCAAAATCGCTCGTATTATTTCAACGGCATAAGATGCTTCAGACATGAGTCTGATGCAATAAGGAATTAACAACCTAAAAGTTACAGGGTCAAAAGGCTAAGTTACCTTACTCAATTATTCCTAAGCTACATCAGGCTGTAACATGATAACCAAATCATTAAGAGTAGACATAACATTAAATTATAGCCATAAGCTAGATAATATCTCTAGATTTTAAGTCACCTACGTGAAGATTCCAAAAAATATTAATAACTCATGGATGAGGCATAGTGTTTTGAGGAAACCTGCATATAAAATTGTAACTTTCTGAGTCTATTGTGTTTCTCAGATTACACAGTAAAAACCTTAAACCAACCAGATGAGACTTATTCCCAAAGGGGTTACTTATCCAGTTTTAGTAGGTAAGTCACTCAGTTGGCAACACTGGCCTTTGGTTTTAGTGAAGACATGTAATAGGTAACACTGGACTTCAGCCACAACTGGTGCGTTCTACACGTGCACATCTATAACAGTTACCTATGTTTATTCAGCAGTTTAATATTGTTTAGCTCGTAAACTAGCTTCGGGGAAATTTTTATTGCCCGAACTAGTGTGGCTGTTTCAACTTTAAAAACTAATTTCGTCGTATTTTTGAGAGTTATGGGCAGTTTTAAGTGATACTAAAGAATGAGGAGGAAAAGTAAATTATATTTTTATGTTGTTGTTGTTAGCAAGAGTTTCTTAGATTACTGTGCAAAATTTATCGCAACTTTTCCTAGAATCGTTTCTATGGAGTGATGAAGTGATGATATAAACGATACGTTTAGCACAGTAAGCAGTAAAGCATTTATAAATCCATAAACATCAGACTGGTTGATGTGGTACAAAAACAACTTGGTCATAAAAATTGATCGACTCGTATCGTATTATATAAGTAGGGCTTTAACTGTACCTACTTATTTTACAATTCAACAACTTTTTCTGCAAGACAGAAAAAGTTGTTTATTATCCACGAAATAAACAGCTACCAAAAATAATATATCCCCTGATCTACATTGCCCTGTTTAGATAACACTTTTAGCAGTAATTTTGCACAAAACAATGAAATGTGTTTAGAAAAGTTATGTTCTAAAGTTATGGGTCTGCAAATGCAAGATAATACAACCACCTAGCTAGATATCCTTTTCTAGCGCATTGACGAGTCTGATCCTAGATGTAAAAGGCCTAGTTATTCGATTTCGAGCATTTAGATAGAATATAAAGTTTATTTAACTGGCTCATAACCTCTTATCAGCAGTAGTACCTCTGAATTTAATCTTTTAGATACATTAAAACGATCCTAGAACTGTAGCTTTGCATCTAGTTTTACTGAATGCAGTCCTTCACAATCTTCCTCGTCTCCGAGCAGAATACAGATAGACTTCGTAACAAAACCTAAACGGGAAACGGCAAAATGAATTTGGAGTAAAAGCTCTAATCAGTTTGTTCCAAACAAAATGTGCTTATTTATTTATTTCAAATTTGCATAAGTCGAAAAAACTAAAAGAACGCCAATAAAACAAAAAGCATACAAGTGAAAAATAAAAGATAACGGCTATTTCTCACGAAACAAATTCCCACAATGAGACGTAATACCGGAGCGGCAGCGGGCTGAGGAGGCAAAAAGACGATTATGAAAGGAAGCACGTGCTGGTCCGGCCATCACGCTCTTCCATGGAGCGCCGTCTCACTCTGTCGTTAAATGTAACATAGAGTAGCTCTGGTTACAGATTAAACGGATTATTATTACGTCAAATTAAAGTTTATTTTAATTATACATGGTGCAGCCAAATTTATAGCTTAAATTTATAGGTAATAATAAATTAAAGGAGGTTATGACCTAATTGACTAGTGTTTTTTTTTTAGTTTAAAATGAAATTCATATTTGAATTTTTTTTATAAAGTAGTATTAAATTCCCTAGTTTCTATGAGTCTATCAATATCAACACAACAAACACTAATATTTAACCAAACCCGTCCGTTCGTCGTATCTGTAATCAAGTTACTCTGTGCATACTATCAGTTGACCTTCACCGCAACCTCTCGCTCTAACGGCAGCATTCCAATCAATAGCCCTGTCTCGCTCGCTCATGTAACTAGACGCCGTCGGCACGCCGCGACACCTCTTCGCCGCGTCTGCTCGCCTAGTATCACGCGCGCTGAAGAAAAGGGTTTATCCGACGCCGCATGACCCGGATGCACCTAGGATTTTCCGACGAAGAACTTAACTTTGCCTAGTTTTCCGTGAAAAACTTGGCAAAAGTCCAACTTCAGCATTACTGATTTACGCGGAAATGTCGATATTTTAACTCGATAAAATCGTTCTAATTTGCCAAGTGACGGAATTTCAGAATCGATATTGTTAGATTGATTGTGATTGTTTTTTTACCATTTTACATTTCACGCAATTTAATTAGGCACTTTAAAAATGTAGGCTACCTAGTCCTTATGCATTAAAATAGCAAGCACGTCGCAATGCGTGGTCAATGGACTTGATGTTGTGATGTGATGCGTAGCTTAAAGACACTGACTTTTATACATAGGTACTTAAACTAGGTAACAAACAAATAGATTTAATAGTGATAAACCACTGCCAATATTTAGAGGGATAACATTTTGCAAGCTTTAAATTAATGTTTTTTGTTTGAATATAATAAAAAATACTCAACCAACAAAAACTTTGAATTATTAAAATCAATAAAAATAATAATTACGATCGATAATTAAAAATATCATATAGGTATTCCACATCTTTTTAAATACTAACCCTAATTTATCAAGCGACCAACTGAAAAATAAAGCTAACCAACCCATTTTTAAAAACGGATAAACGAAACTTGTTTTGCTTGTAACAAAAGTTAGAGAACGGTTTTAAACAAAATTCTACCAGGGTAACAAAGCTTAGCAAGAGACTGTCTCAACATACAGAACGTGGTGATCTCACTCCGCAACGGAGCCTCGCGGTTGTGTGTAGGCCGAGAGAGAATTACAATATGTATTACTTTACTACGTGCGTTTGTTTATGTAGGTAGGTACAGGTAGTAGGACTGATAGAAACATTTGTTTATTTTACCTACGATAACTAGGACTCATGTATTACTTTGAGGACTGATAGTCTAACCTAGTGATAAGACAGACTGATGGACTACATTGATCCAAATGAAATAGATACGTCAGTCCATTGTGAATGACGAAATACTGATGGGAATTTGGAATATTTTTTCCTTGTATTTCGTTTTAACTATTTCGCGTACGTCCCCTACGAGTACGATTCTCTGGGGTACGCGTTCCCCACTTAAAGTACCCTGCTAAGTGTGTTATGTTCATCTGGTGCAGTAGGTGCAAATGGATTTAAAATGTAATAAGCTAAATCATTCCTTGTTTCTTTAGCTGCGAAATATTAAAATGATACTTTTTTTCAATATCTTTATAGTGGCCTCATAGTTTTGTTCCAAACTTGCACCACATCTCATAATGACAACTATTGTCAAGATGGCTCAGTGTTCTGTTTGATGTGCTGTCGTATGAACAGAGTTTGCACCCATCTTAGTGGGAGAGTGTGGTCATCCATCAGTCAGTTCAAATTAACGTTACTGCGCGGCCAAAGAAAAGATAGATTGATGAATGAAATTGAAAAGAATTAAATTTATCCGTCAGTCCTTTGTGAATGACGATGTATCGATTGAAAATTGTTAGTGTATGTAGGTTACCAGTTTGTATCATTCTCGCATCTATAGTCATTGAAGCCGGTTGGCTGACTGGTCTTCATACCGTCAGTCTGCCATCGTAACTGTGCATTTTATCCTATAGCCAGTCAAAGTTTAATGAGACTGATGGATCAGACTGATGAAATTTTAAGTATAATCTTCCACTTAACAAGCAGTCAGCCCAGTGTACCAAGGCCTTAGGCCTCAGGCCTTACTCCGCAACACAATGTCCGTGTATTCGAATCTATCTGTCCCTATCACTCATACCGATGTCTTAAGGTATCTGAAAGAGACAGAATATATCCGTAAATACGAGCTTTGTGTTTCAGAGTAAGGGATCAGGCTATTATTCAAAATTACAATTGTCAATGTCAACACGTAGTAATAGCAATACAAACAGTATTTTTATCTATACATCGTACAGAATTATGGGCGTGGGAGGGGAAGACTGCAACCCTAGTTTTGGACCCCTTTTACGAATTAACGATCTATTTTCAACCTTATATCTTGGCCTGTAGGGTTCTACTTTCAAAATACTTAAAACGTGCATTAACGTAATTAAAATCTTTATTTAATTTTAATGATAAATCGTAGTCAGAGTCCACTGTCTCCAATTTACAATTTTATATATTTTTTCTTAATTCTTTCTAAAGGTTTTAGTAAGTAGGTATTAGGTTCTCTATGTAAGTACTAAATTACCAATTAATGTGACACAGGCCTCCAGGAGGATAAACCAAGCTCGGAGAATGGGTTAGTAGCGATCGCAGTTTGGCCAGTGACGCTTATGCTTTTCTTCACCTGGCAGTAAGTACCTACTCCTTTAGTCGCCTCTTACGACACCCATAGGAAGAGAAGAGGTGCTGATATATTTATGTGCCAGCATCCAGCATCTCACGATGACAATAGGTACTTATAAGACTATGAAATAATCTAACATTCAATAAAACAATCCTACCGTAAATAGGTGTACTGCAGTTAGATAGGTACCTTACCTACTTAGATCCTTCGAATGTAGCTCGGGAAAAGGGGGCAAGCGTCTTATACAGTTATTTATTATGCTCCTAAACACATTAGTTTTATTAATATAATTGATATTTCATAACAAAGCAACTAAAGAAGGCACAAGATAAACAACAAGTAAAATCCTAATGAAATATTTTTCGTCTGCCGCTTGCGATACGATACGTCTATCAGATTAAGTGTCATTCCATTTTCGCTCTTCCGCCCTTGACACAACGTTTATTTACTTCATACGTCTGACCGATACGCTCCGTTCAACTCGTAATCAAGACGGTAATACTACCCATTGCAATTCCACACTTATTTTTCTAAGCATAAAGTGTCTTTTCGTCTAAATGCATGTTAGTACGATGAACGCATTCGGTTTTAACGCCTCATATTTCATTTTTACCTGTATTACAATACGATTAAGTTTATTTTACCTTGGCAATAGTGGTGTTACTTTACGTCAGAGGCAAACGCTCGGATAGAACCGTCAGTGCGAGTACCAGGGCCGCAGAGCGCCGCAGGAGGTGTAATCGCTCGACCCCAGTAGGGTCACCTCGGAGGGGAATCTTGCGAGGCAGCGTTGCTAGGCAACGAGTGTTGTCGCGCTACAAGTTTTCTGTTCGACTCGGCCGGCAGTTCGGATGCAATATCGACTTATTTTACAGTTATGGCGGCCGTCAGCTGATTCATAATTTGAACGGTTGGATTGGAAGTGAACTTTATCTTTTGACTGAGGTGATTATCACATGGCATGCATTGATGGTTCACATTTCATTATATGTATACAGACAGTGTTAGGTAATAGTTAGGTAGTTGATAGGTATAATGGTCCCCATCAAAACGAAACACGTAATATGCTAACATGGTTAAGTAATTAAACTTGATTAATAAGATTTTTCTTTTTCATACAATCAATATTAAATGATATACTATATCTAACAGAGCCATACGTTTACACAAAGAGACCACATTTTGTCGTAATATTTTATGATTAAAAGAGGTTCGATGGACTAAGTAGGTAATCGTAAACAAAAAAGACGTGTGGCACTCGGAGACTGCCGCGGTAAAGCTATTGCATAGCATTTTTTATCAACTTATGCAATTATAAAACTAATAAGTATCACCGCTGTGCCGGTCGGAGTAGAGGGTGTTAGGTTATTTTCGTTACGGAATTTCTGGATTCGATCTCCAGCTCAAGGCCCGCGATAGAAGCTATGCAATAGCTGAATTTTATAATTTTATGTATTTTCTAATTTTGACTTTTGTAATTATTTTTTTCTGTTATTTTGGCAGATATCGTTACCATAGGCAACCATACTGTCAAAATCCTTATTTTCTTCTAAATTCTTTTAAATTTCGGAAATTCAAAATTGTTCGATCGTGCCTCGCCCCGAGTGTTAGGTTAGGTTATTTTCGTTACGGAATTTCTGGATTCGGTCTCCACGCTCAAGGCCCGCGATAGAAGCTATGCAATAGCTTAAAAATATACAATATATTAACTGTATTTATTTCGGACAGAGTCCATAGAGTTAACAATAATGACTGTGAGCTGTGCAATGTAATTTATGCTACATAAAATCAATGTTTAATTATAATAATATCTAGAAACGCCTGCTATATTGATGAATACGCCAATGCTCTATTGAGTTTATGTCTGCTTGGTACATTGGGTTGGATCTCGTCAGATCATTGTCTATGCCAGAGTTGCCAGACAGACAAAAGAGCATGCAAGATAAGCGAGATTTCAGAGATGCTAGATTAAGCACGACTCCGGCTGGAAAACCCCTATTCAGGTGGCACGACTTTTTTATTATTGTGTCTGCGAAAAAGTAAAAAAAAAGCCAAAGAATTAACAATATTTATGATGAGCGTTTATAATGTTAGTAGGAACAATCAAATCCTGCAGAATAACAAGTTAGCAAATAGCGTCATAGCCAGCCAAGCTCCAAGCGTCATGAAAAATTAATATGACGACATCAAGAATTAGACGGGCAGATTCCTAAATGTCAATGATTTAGCCAGTAACCACTCACGATATTCATACTGTTTTAAAACAACACTTCAAAGAGTGTTACATCGAACTCTTGAGGGACATAGGCTGCAGATAGGCCCGAATGGTGATCACGGGTGCTATACAAAGTCAAAGTGTTCGAAGAGAATCGTATAGTCGCTCCGACGTAGACCGATTCCATGAATTGAAAGCCTGAACACCGCTGGCTATCAGATAAAATAAAAACAACGGTGTGCTCACATGCCCATTTTGCGTTTGCCCAGGTTTTTTAAAAATTGGCTACATGACTAATCATCATCATCATCATCACGACTAATGCTGAGCGGGAACCTTTTTGACACTTGTTTCCCTTTTATTATTTTTATGTTTGTGCTTTGTGTGTGTTGTTGTGTCAAATAAATATTTTCTTTCTTTCTTTCTTTCTTTCTTTCTTTCTTTCTTATAAGCCACATGGGAACTGGAAACACTCAATAGAAAGTCAATCAGAAGGAGATGATCGTCTCCGTATCCGTTATCAGTAGGAAAGAAGTCATTCATACTATCCTTTAGACTTCATTAGAAAGGCCGGGCTAGCTCAATAAAATCCGCAGTCATTTTGGTTAATGATTGTGCCCTGCGACTCCTTCTGACGCAGTCGGGTAAAAAATAGTCCTCCATCAAGATGTTGCCGGGACCTAAGATGTTAAGAAACATCCACCACCAGCATCGAACAAGTGACCACATCACAAAACCGGTACCCAATCCATTCGGGCATATACTTTCTTGTGTTGCTCAACGCATTCCGACGCAGCTGCCCGCACTGATTAAAATTGATTGAATTCCACTCAGACAAGCTTCAGTGAAACAGATTTTGACAGATCCCGTAATATTAATGGATGCACAAACATTGGGACTGACAAACAATAACTCTTGCATAGTTAAAGGGATACAGCTAATTCTAGATAGGATTGTTCATTTAGTATGGTTGATATTGTGAAATGAGTTTGAATGTTCATAACTACTCTTTGCAATGGTACTTTGTGTAGTTTCTAGTTAGGAAAGATTTATTTGAACATGACGTTGCTGCAGTTAGTCTAAGATGTAATATTTTAAATAATTTGGAATGATTGTCATCCAGATGACTTGAAAAATTATGTCTCAGGCGGGACTCGATGACTCGAACCCGCATCTCCTCGCAGGCCGGGCGCGGTGCCTTTTTCAAGTTTAAATACTGAGCTCATTAACTTTTAGACTTGTAAATAATTACAACAGACACATAGGTAGCAACAATATTGAGATGTGGATTTTGTTTTAATATAAGGTCGAAGATCGGTTGGATTTTATCGTAGAATGGATAACCCATAAGGGTCGCATTGTAGACATGTTTGTTTGTGAAGAAACGCAAGAGAATGAAGCAAAAGATAAAAAAACTAGGGTGGAACAATGATAAACGCAAAACTGTAAAAAGTAAAATATGTAATAGCATACGATCGAAAGGAGTCTGTCTATAAATCGATTGGCTCAAGCTATACAAAATAACCAGAAAATAAGCCACAAAACGAATATAAATTGCATTGCTACTTAATTGTAAGACCACTTAACATCTAAAATAATGTAATTCAACCCAATGCACAATGTATGACACGATAAATGCGAAATATAAATCGTTAGCAAGCGGGAAAATATCAATTTTACATGCAAGTTTGAAATTACGAATAAGTAGGTATCGCGGCTTTAAAAATATCTAACTAACGATGCAGTAAGTAAGCACGCGTTCGCATCGCTTCTACATAATTTTGTACAACCCGACGTTTTTCTTTAACGCTGAATGAATCATTAATATTCAAATACGACACTAGCACTGTTTAGTAGCATACATATGCTAATATATGGACTTAAATAGCCACTTTTCAATGATTATTTAATGTTACTAAGAAACGATCCCAATCAGCAAATATTAACACATAATGGCAAAGATAGACAACCATTGAATTATAATAAGACTTCAAAGAAATGTCAGAGTAGGTCGTTTTAGACCTATTTAACCTTTTTAGTGTTGGCTGCGATGACACAGAAGTTGCAATATATTCATTATTGAACATATTTTATTACGCCCTGGTAGCGTTTTTATCAATTTTATTAATAAACCCATATCCATCAGGCGAATAGTATGTCTGTTTATATTACACATATTTTATACATATACGTAGGTACTTCCTTTTTTATATTTAGCTTACTTTAAGACGAGCGGTATGGATACAGGATCGCATACAGAAACTAATACCCAGAAAAATGCCTTTGAAAGCTAATTATTTCTCATTTCAACTTATCATTTAATTTTGCTCATAGACCTGTGTGAGTAGACCAAATAAGGAATGACGGTGATATTGATTTTTATTTTCCGAGGGGCGCCGCGTCGCCCGTCTTATTGAGAGATAATGTCAAATATACCCCAAAATTAATATTTGCAATATGTTACTTCACGTTAATATTAAAATGACCACTATTAAACGAATCCAATCGGATTAACGTGTTGCTTAACAATACAATGAACAATAATATTTTACAAAAAAAATGATTTCCTAAAAAATTTTGATAAAATATTAACCACACACCTTCTTTAACAGGTGCATATTTATAAAGCATTTACTTTAAAAAATATTTTTAAATATTTACATACTCCAGTATAGATTTATATGTTCGCGACAATTCGACGAGTTGATAGTATTTTAGAAAAACATTTCGGACAAAACAAAACGCTTGGCGATTCAACGCCGAATGTTCGTAAAAAGTAAAAAACGCGCGAATTCACCTCGCACAGACTATAAAAGGAGCAATATATTGTAATTGTAAAACGTATTAGCATGTAATTGGCTGGTTCTTGCCATGTAAATAATTTCGAAGTTGATAATATCCGGCGATGCTATCTGTGGTAGCGAGCGAGCGCATTTTATTTAACGGCTCTCTTTATGGCTTTTGCCTTTCTTTTATGTTTGATTTTTTATGATAAGTAAGTGACCCGTTAGACGGCCTATATTTACTAGGCTCTAACTTTTAACTACATGCTATTCGGTAATTTAACAATCAAATATGGTCGTTCTCACTTATTAAACCTTGTAGAGGGGAATTGAATCATCCAAAATCATAGTTAAACATTGTGTTAGCATCATCATCATCACCAGCATATAACAGTCCACTGCTCGACAGAGGCCTCTTCAAAAGGAGGATTTTGTCACGCCACACTTGGCAAGCGTGTTTGGAATCGCAGATTGGTCAATGGTTGAGAGAACACGCTGCTGCCGGTATTCTTCTAGAGGTACTCCTTCATTCATACCACAGCACACGGAAAAAAGGTTAGAAAGGTGATGTAGACGGGGCAAGCGCGCCACAGGTTATGAGCAAATGCTCATACTTCTGCCCGAACATGAATGTAAGTGAGCGCTGTAAATGCTGTAATTCACTTGGCGTTCTTTGAACTTGGTTATGTGTGCAAAAGTGTTTATGATGTGCACGAGTAGTAGTAGGGCGCAAGCGGCGACATCGGTTCTCATACGGTTGAACATATTCAACCTTTTTTTGACACGCGCAGTACGTACACTTGGGGCATCTAGCCTATCAATGTCTGTGGGTTATACCCATAGGAAGAGATGTAGCTACCGCGTCTCTTGCTTATGGTGGTTAATTTCTTTGGACACTGCAATGTCTGACACAAATGATATACCACTTAAAGACAATGGATTATCCATCACGAAGAAATATTTCCCTGATCTTTCATTATGTCCGTCCTATTTACACAATTCTGTTATGATGTAAACATTACGCCAAAAGCAAAAGGAATATAATGCAGATGTTACCGACAATGGTTTACTAAAAAGGTTTTTACATACATTTCAATAGCTCGTTCTTAGAATGGTATGCATTCTTTATGTATGACTTCAATACAAGTGGATTCAAAGAAAGCCTAATTTAAAAACAATTGCTTCTTAGTAGAGAATTCATTAACGTATATCGAAAACAACGCAATATTAATTTGATATCTTCATCATTACTAAATATTTATGCTGTGAAGAGCTTGTTGGTTTTGGTTGCTTTAGTGTTGCGTTGGTCCGCCTACTACGCAAGGTTCCCGGATTCGATTCCCGTTCGGGTAAATGTAGGAAACGATGTATTCCGATCACGTCTCATTTTTCTTACAAAAGGAAGGAAGGATGTAGGGGGAGAGTCTTTATAATTCAGGATTTAACCGCCAAAGTCGGAGCAAATATGTTGCCAAATTCGTATTCTAAATATTTTTGTGGGGTTAATTCGACCTTAGCGGTTTAAAGGTTAAATAAAGGGTTAAGTAAGATTATAAGTAATTGTTAAGGATCTATAACTACCTAACGCAATCCTTACAAATATTATAAATGCAAAAAGTAACTTTCTGTTTGTCTGTTACGCTTCGTTATACGTCTACGTATCGTAAGAGACGACTAGAGGAGTACTGCCAGAGGAAAATGGACAGCAGCATTTTTTCTCTTTTATTTGATAGTCAGTTTAGTCCTCTTTTTCCAGAGGCCATTGTCAAGCAGTAAACTAATATAAGGATGTGAGCGGGCAGAGCATTAGACCCGAGTTCACCAACACTTAAACAGCCGGTAAACAAAGAGTGACGATTAATTTGACACAATTCCCATACAAAATATGACAAATAATATTATAAACGCTGTTTAAACGCTTTTTAAACTTAAACGTCTGTTAGTGAACTCGGGCCTTAGTGATAGTGAAACGAACGCGAATTAAATAAATAAATAAAATATATGTGGACAACATTACATACATTGTTCAGATCCCAAAGTGAGAACTATTTAAAGCACTCGTATTGTAAAAATCACAACAAAGATACCACAAACACCCAGACCCAAAAAAATGTAGAAAAACACTTTTCTAAATTTACTAGTCCGGTTATCGAAACTGGGACCTCGGAGTAGGCGACACCTTGAAAACCGGGGTGTACCGCCACTCCGCCACGGAGGTCGTCAAATTAACTCAACGAATAGGTTAACTTTGACAAGGCAGGTGGTTATACAGTATACTCCATTTGTCAATGTCAACGTCACACGGCCGATCATTGCTTAGCTTCGGTTTTGCATTGAGCGGAAACGAAACTGCGCCTGCGCATAATGATATTCATCGTCGTTTATTATAACAATTGGCTCGGGTCGGGTCGTAGTTGTAACATGAAACAGCTGTTTCATAACATTTGATCGATAACCTCGTCATGTATAACAAAATAAGAAATTGCAAATTAATATTAAACTTATTTATTTACTATTGATAATTGAAAAAAATAAACGACTGATTCAGACTCAGACAAAATTCCCGAAAAAATTCAAGATTTTGGATTGCCAATCGCAAGCCCTATGACAACCAGGTTGGAGAAGTTGCGCACAACTAAGTTCCAGGTACTATACTCGGATCGGGCTAATCCTGAAAACGGAATTTACAAAATCAACTTCAATCCAAGTATGCATGGAGACGCGCCTAATATAACTGATGAGAAAACTGCATACATCATCATACAATAAAACCAACATTGTCAACAATCAAGATACAAGTCAAGCTATACATTCCCATTATAAGCTGGACCCTCACCTAAAGCACCACCTGCACAATGAAAGGTCAACTTGTAATGATAACGTATAGCTTGACTCAAAGCATTGTTTACACTTGAAGCAAAACAAAGTTAATTGGACCATCTAATGAATTAATGCAAAGTAAAAGCAATTTGCGAATTCCTGTATAAACTCATTAAAAGCGCGTGTGCGCACCTCATCCTTACGGTGCAGCAATTGTTTGTCTGTATGTTGGTAATTAATGCTTATCATTAAACGCCTGATGATAAGATTTTTTTGTAATTCTTTGAGCCTATAAGTCTCACGAGAATTTTGTAAATGCGAAAGTTTGGGAGTAAGGATATTTCGACATTTTATATTACCTACCTTTGTCGTTTTTGATTTCTTTTGAGATCAAAACAATGTATGGTGATGTTGTTTACATTTCTTATCACCAATATTGGTATTTTTTGTAGTAACACTAAAATTCTAGTTCCCTACCAAGAAGGGTAAACGTAATTAAGCACCCATTAAATTATTCTAAAAACTACTTCAACGAATGCCTCAGTGACGCTGACGTATACCGTTTCTCCTCCTATAAGAATTGTAACAAAGATTAGAGTGTAATATTTTTACATCTAAACTAGTCCTGAGACTTGTAAGCCCAAGCGAAGCGAATCCCCCAAGCGAAGTCACGGGAAAAGCGGATTATATTCCGCTCATTAGCGATGCAAAAAGAACCACCTGCAGTGGTATAATTGATTGAGGGCCCGCATTAATCACTTGCCGGTCAGGTAAAAAAAAGGCAACAGAACGCAAATTCGTGTCGCATAAGTTGCATTATTGCCAAGGAAGCAAAAGGAAGATTAAAAGTTTGTAAATTCAAAGGCTCCATGACAGAAACGGTTCTCTTCGTGCTATCTTTATCTTTTCTATGTGTCATGTTGACAAAAAAATTGTGTCAAGCATGGATCAACTTTTTGGACAAGGGAGACAGACTATGTCCAGCAGTCGACTGATACGGCTAGATGATGATAATATGAAATTAATTTTTAACCTACGAAAAGCGTGAAACAACCCACCAATTTTAAGTCGGAACATGACATTTCTTGGTGATTTCGTTTTTGGCGCCGTCTCATAATTGGTGGCATATTTCAAGGTTTTTGTCGTTTCAAGCCAAAGAATTTGGCTTGAAACTTAATTTTAAACACTTCTAGGTAGATTTTTGTTATCAAATTTAAATAAGACCAACCAACTGTTGCTGTTTTCAGAAACAATTAAATTCCTAACATCACATACGAAATGTTAAATAAACTGGCACCGTCGACAAATAGTAATAGTGTAACATAGTTAATTAGAACAAATTACATCAATTACTTCACACTACTGATTACATATTCAAATAATTTCAGCTGTACACCCATATTTGGTAAACAGAGTCGTTAGAAAATAGGTTCTCTTTGCAATTACTGTGTGTAAGTTGTTTGCTGAATTGGCGGCGCTTGATAACGGTTATTTTCAAAAGTGCCCGTGACCCACGGCATACGAATGGTGTATAACAAGAACTGGGGTGCATTCATGGTGGACTCGACGTGACAAAACTCTATTATCCCATGCAGGATTTCTTGGTGCTACCTTCTTTTAATGATAAATATAGACAACATAACATATGAAATGAAAGAGATATTGAAGGATGTGACTGGCCTTTATTAGTGTGTATCAAGACAATATTGACAGTTTATTGCGGTGCTTCTTCTCGGCATTAGCATAGACTCAAGAAACTATCACATACATTGTTCTTATCCCAAAGTAAGTTGCTATTAAAGCAATTGTTTTGTGGAAATCAGTAAATTTAAGCTTTCATAAACACCCTGACCCGAGAAGGTAAAAAACGTGTTCCCCTTCTATCTTGCCACGTCTGCACAGCAAATATTTTAGAACAACGTAAGATTTTCGCATTGCACTTCAAAAGGATATTTGAACATCCATTCCTCAGACTGGAAAAGGTAACAGAAATTTGTAATTAATACATGACGTCAAGGTGACTGGAATAAAACAGCCTCAACCCGACCTCTTGAAGATATTCCAGCCATTAGTTAGGCCATTGTTACCGCAGCTCTCACTATGGCTGCGCCCTAACCGATTACCATATAATTGTAGGATACAAACGGTCTTACGCTATAAATCGCATTACAAAGGCCGGTGCACACACGGCGACTCGTGCACAATAAATTAATGTCGGCTTAGGTTGCGAAGGAACCACAATTAACGGCCAACGCACGCTTCGATTGTTTTGTCTATACTAATATTAGAAGGAGGTTAGGTTTGTGAGGTTGGAGTAATCTTTGAAACTATTGAACCGACTCTGGAAAATAGATTCACAATAGAAAGCCACGGCCAGTTAATTGGTTTTCGCCCAACATCACCTTCAACGTTTCGAATCCAAGAATCGAAAAGTGAATGGTGCCGGTTCGCCACTCCACCTCCCGAGTCACCATGGCGAAGATTCCACACTTAAGTTGATATAACCTAAGCACGATTTTTTTAAATTTCAATAATTATGAATCCAATCATATTCATGTACCATGCACTTCAGGTTATACATTTTTGTTGCAAACTCCTATTTCAAAGACGTTGAAATGCCCCAGTGTAAAACCTTATGTGCTAGTACAGAATACAGATCAATCAGATATCAGTAAACATTTGACATTTCTAATCCATCAAGAGCCAATTGGTACCAAAAAAACGGGGAAAAGCAACTAAGACCGCCCGCGGTTTTCCGTGTATGTCAAGCGATCAGCGACTTAATTAAGTGAGCACCCATTTACGGACTTTCCATAAATGTCAGCTGTGTTATCGTTAAAATGGAAACGGAGCAAAAACGACGCACTGTGTGTTAATCCGACTGATCAGTTTCCACAGAAAGAATAGGCTTTTTTGCAACATTTGCGGTCGGTGTAAAAGGATATGTCAAGTTTAGTAATTGTATGTTTAGTGTTAATGCCCATTGAGTGCCTATAAATAGAAGAAAGCATTTGTTTTGAAGTAGACTTAAGGTGTGAAAGGGATGGAAATCCTAGTGAGCGAGAGATAAGCTAATTTGATTGTATGTAATAAGTCATACCATAGGTCATACGAATAATCTGTGAATGTTTTTGATGCAGCTGTAAAATTTTGCGTATCTGTCGTTCTAAAGGTTAAGTGACAATAATGTGAAACGTGTAAAAGTTGTAGAAGAAAGCAATTGTTTTGAAGTAGACTTAAGGTGTGAAAGGGATGGAAATCCTAGTGAGCGAGAGATAAGCTAATTTGATTGTATGTAATAGGTCATACCATAGGTCATACGAATAATCTGTGAATGTTTTTGATGCAGCTGCAAAATTTTGCGTATCTGTCGTTCTAAAGGTTAAGTGACACGTGTAAAAGTTGTTCAATATTGAATTCCAAACTTTATCCTACCAGATTCTGTGTTGCAATGGTATTTACCAGAAAACTATCCCATAACATAATAAATGGTATGCAAGATCACGAGGTCTAGTAATGGCCGCAGCCTCGCAGGAATACATTTCAAAAGGAATATGTCAGAAAAATGATTGCCGTACTAGCATTCCATGTTGCTATTGACAAAGATACTAAATTGAACATACAATTATTATTATTTATTATAAACTTTATTTCAGATCTAGATCCATAGTGTTAGCAACAATTTAATGAAAACAAATATTATTATAAAATGTGGAGGTGTACCCATCTCCGTAATAAAGGTAAGTCCCACCTGTCCACAAACAAACACCCTCTGGATGACATTGTCGCTGCCTTAAATATTTTTTTATCGATTGCCTGAGGTGAGACTCGATGTCACAACCTTCTGCTTGCAGGCGACTGCTCTGAGCATTGAGCTACTCAGAGTCCCAGACATTTGGTGTGTCGACGAATTCATTGAAGGCTTTATAACACCAGTGCCCAGTAATTTTTGTACTGTCAATACTGTCTAATTACCTACATACACGCTAAGTGCCTTGTGTAGTAGTAAGTAGTAAGTTAAGTAACAGCCTATAATCATCCCACTGCAGGTAAAAGGCCTCCATCATTGAATTCAAGTTACCACAGGAATGCTGGGTGCTGGTATAATCACCACGCTTGCCAAATGCGGGTTGGTGATCACAAACCCGAGCAATTTTCAAACATTGAAAACTTTTTGTTGCCTGACGCTGGGATCGATAAAGGGACAACAAATGTTTCTCAGAAGACATTTAACCCATTACGTGGTTAAGATCGTGAAGCCTTGACATTTATTGATTACTAGGTCAATCTGTAACCTGATATTTATCCTGAAAATACCACAGATTGACCTACTCCTAGCCTTGACAAGGCCGTGTAACATATTAAAGCATTGTAGCTAGGACTAGACAGTTAATCATTTATGCCAGCCATAAGTCCACTGCTGGATACAGGCATTTCTAAAAGGAGAATAATAATTATGCCATGCTTGGCAGGTGGGTTGGTAATTTGGCCAATAATCGTCTTCTCGTCACTATTTTGTCAAATTTAAAAAGAGGCTGACTTGCGCTGCTTCTTCTCGGCACTAGCCCATTTTGTCCAGAAGCTAACTAAAATTAAACTGATTTTACTGATTTACTGCTGCTGTCGGTTTTCTTCTGGCAGTATTCCTTCTTGAGTCACCTCTTACGACACCCATAGGAAGGGAAGGGTGGTGTTATTCTTCTAATGTGACGACACCACATGACCACATGAGTTAATGACTATAATATACAAATAATAAACAAATCATCACAGCGTCGTGATGGCCACGCCTGTCACGACTAATGCTGAGCGGGGACCTTGTTTGACACCTTTATTTAAGCTTAGTTTTTTTAAACAATGTGCTGTGTTTCGTTCTTGTTTTATCTGTGTCAAAATAAATAATTCTTTCTTTCTTTCTTTAAAATCACATCAAATAACTGTGTATAATTTTAAAGAATAAATTGTGGTGAGGACTAGGAGTGTATAATTGTTGGAAAGATATTAGAAGATAATTAAAAAAAACTGTTGAAACTGCTGGCATGAAACTCGAAAAAAATTCAAGTTAAGTCTAAATCCCGAAAAAAAAGACTACTAGAATGTTTCTAACATTTTTCAGAGTATTTTAATGAAGCTCGAACCGACTCATCTTACCCCTCAAGGTAATATTATGGAGAGTTCGCTTAAACGATAACTGAGTACCTATACCTATTTATAAGCACGTATGCTACCTAGCTTAGAATTACTCATATTTCTGAAAGTTCATTACGGAAGCGCGTAATCATTTACTAAAAAAGTAGGACAGTTGTAACCGTTTCGACGCAATTAACAACTTGTTATCAAATGTCATTCTTATTGGCAAAGCAATAGAGTCGATTTTTTCCATCGTTGCATGGCCTTCGATAAAGTTTAATTTACTTTTTTTTTCATTACCAAGCGCATCACAGTAAATACATAGTGGTACCAGGCTCTCATAGTGGTTAAAGAGGTCGTATGGCCGGCCGATGCCGCAAGCAAGCAGTATCGGCTGTCAGTCAATAGATAAGGCCTCGAACGCAAACATAAACACGTTTGGTATTGCGACACCTACTGTACAGTCTTGCGTTTAGTTTCAGATTTTTTTTTGTCAATATTTATTTTACGGCTAATATTAGATTACATAAGGCAATCAGACTTACCGATGTCATGTAGACGTTGCTGGTTGTCTTTTTGCTGGGACAGCGCGGCTAGGAGGCCCGCATCGCCTACTCTTTGCCGCGCGACCGCGATTCCAACGGGAATCGATCCTGGATACAAGGTTCAAATTAGCATCTTAAATAAAAGCAATAAGCACATCGCATATTTAAATCAAAACTGTAAAATAACAGCCTATATTCAATGATATTTAAAAAGTAATAGATATGTTACATGCGCTCTCAATATGCGTCCCTAAAACGTCACAATTGTGACGTCTTTTCAAATCCATGAAAGAGAAAGTAATTGTTCTTTTCACGAGTATGACAAGGACAAAATAAGAATGACGCATGTGTGCAGTTGTTCGCAAGCGGCACAGATATTTCGATAGTTTTGTAAGGGCATAACTTATCTATACTTTTTAAATATCATTGCCTATATTCATCACACTGTAGGACAAAGGCCACCACCATTGAATTCAAGTTACCACAGCAATCAAATGGGTGCATGCATAATTACCACCCTTGCCAAATGAAGGTTGGTGATCACTAGAGATCGGCTAATGGGGACTACCGTTTCTTTGCTCATCAGTTGGCGCCACTGTAGACTGAGGTCCGGAGGTATAGCTATCAAAGGCGATTGGCGCCGAAACAAAGTGTTATATCTTAAATCTAATTAAGGTTATATTGTTTATAAATAACTATCTTGATATCAACAAACTAACTTCTGAAATAGTTGCTCTTGAGGCCGCCTATTTTTGCGCTTACTTTCCAGCAGGTAAATTAAAGAAATTATAATTTATGTAACAAATTCCGCTAAAACCAGTACAAAGTGAATGATATTGGACCTCACGCGACACTAGCGCCTCTAGTGGCAAATTCACTAGCGATAGCCCCCATTTGATGCTTATTTGTCTAAAGTTGAAGTGTTGGCTGTTATGGAAGTACGTTTCCATCGAAAACATCTCGAGATTTCAAAATTGGCACACATGTTTTAAGAAGCCACTTCAATAATGTCCTAGCTTAATACTAACTATATGTAAATAATAATATGCATCCAAGTGTTTGATCTTTAGTGATGATCACAAACCCGAGCAATGTTCGAAAACTCGAACATTCGCTCGAGCCGGGAATCGAACCCAGAATCCCCGGATCTTGGCACATACATAAACCACTAGACCAACTGATAATTTGGGTTGTCAATCAAAACTGATAACCATATTTGAGTCGGAGCCAAACAACTAACCATCAGTCATCCTCATCACGAAGCGGTTAAAACTTGGTAAGTATTGGTATTCAGACTTCTTTGTATTTGGTTATTTTATTGGTGAGAAGTTTCCTTAATTTAACAAGTTACACTATTATGCGAATACCTGTACCTAAACAGCTAAGTAGATGTTGTTTATAGTTAATTTTCTATACTAATATTCGAATAGGCACCGAAACTACTGGACCGATTTGAAAAATTCTTTCACCATAAGAATCCTGCTTTATCTGCGATGGACATAGGCTATATTACATTATCAAAAAAGTAAGGGATCCGTATGAAAACTTCGATTATGTAACCGAAGGTGTGAAAGGAAAATCATTAAATTGCGAACGCTGCGAAAACTATTGACAATAGAGCAAAATAATGTACTACAGTTTTGTAGAGGACATCATTATCTACAATAAAGTCCGCGATACTATATATCTAACTATAATAGATACGCCACTATAACTCTTTTTTCATGTAAGATTAAGGACGGTACAAAGTAGGTTATTATTTACCTTTACTCGTACCTTGGTATTAATCCTTATCCAAATAAACAACTTCATATTCAAGGTTATATCAATACCTGTAAATATCTTTTTGAATTATTCAAATCGGACATACTATTCAAAAGATATCATGAGTTTAATATTTATCAAAATCATCAGTTGATTCTACTGCTCGAATGCTCTTAGTGACTCTGGTTCGGTTTATCGGCCATAGATGGCGCTGTACCTTTTTAACTCGCGGTAAAACTCGATTTTTCGCAAATAGCTCTAAATTGGTAAACCTGAAATATAGGATTATCTGTCTATTATATAATCCGTATATTATAATTGAAAATGATGCCAAGATATTTCGAACGAGATAAACATGTTGTATTTAGTGGGAAATCCAAAATTTACGCGGACGAAGTCGCGGGGGACCGCTAGTAATTGTATAAAGAGGACGGGCGAGAGAATTGAAAAATAGGTATTTGTAAAATCTATTGCTGTCGCGCAGTGCCAAACGCCTTCACCGCAGAGTGTGATAGAGACAACTGCTTTTTGGACCGAAAATACCTACTAAAAGCACACCAAATCAACGTTTCGTAGTCCTCCGATTACTTTTCCAAAACTAGACCGATTTAAATACTTTTTTCATTAAAAATTAAAAAAAGGCTTTGGCCGTGTTCGTATGTTCTCTTTTTTTTCTAAAATTTTGCCATATTTGTTTTCTGGATGTTTGAACACAGCGGAAAATCTGGGGAATTTTTTCGATTTTTGAGGGCTCATGTCTTTTTTATTACTTAATTAATCACTACATAGTATAAAACAAAGTCGCTTTTTCTTTCCCCAAGTCCCTTTGTATGCTTAAATCTTTAAAACTACGCAACGGATTTTGATGAGGTTTTTTTAAATAGATAGAGTGATTCAAGGGGAAGGTTCATATGTATAATAACATTCATTAAATAGTGAAAAAATACTGTTATTTTAGAGGTTTCTAATATGATGTCGTAAATATTCACATTTTTTTCTGCTTACATTGCAAACGCAGGCTAAACCCTACGAAATTTATCAAAATAATGTACTAAGTATTGTACATATTGAAAAGGTCTACAGAAAACTCCGCGATGGTGTATGTCTATCTGTTATGGATATCCCACAATAACATTTTTTTGTCATTTACTTTTTACGACAAATAATAGCTAATTTTCGAAGCGATTTTAACCAATGCAGCATTAATCCTTATCCAATTAAATACTTTAAATACATTGTTGATTTAATATGAACGTTGTATATAAAGACATCCTGTAATATATTAATTGTAGTACAAATAAAATAAATAGATGAAAATGTAAAAAGTAAATAAGTAAAAATTTAGCGTACAAATTTAGATATTCCAAAGACAGCAGGAAATCTTCATGGTATTAGGGAAAGGGGAATTGTTTTACTCCAAATTTAACACGTGCGGGCCAAGGGCAGTAATGAATAAATCAAAACTACTGGATCGATTTTAATCATTTTTTCAGTGACATATGTCATACCCGTGCGAAGCCGGAGCGGGCCACTATGTTTTTTTTATATACAACGTTCACAGTTTTTTTGTAGTGTATTTAGTATCAGCATTGCACCCGTGCGAAGCCGGGGCGGGTCGCTAGTTTATGATAAAACAGAAAACATAGAAACATGCTAATAGTGGCCATAGATTTTTGTAATAAAAATTATTGCTCTACTGGCTTTATCCAGGGAGGAAACAGGGGACTAAGTTTGTATGGAAAAACGGCCCTTGTGTTTCCTCTTAATCGCTGTTGGTGTTCCGAATAAGATGAAATAAAAATAAATTAAAAAATAATGTTTTCTTCAATACACGAAAATATTAATAGTATAACCACAGTCTATGAATCCATATATCCATATGGTTTTATAGACTGTGGTATAACTAGCTGGCCGGTAACTTCGTATCGCCTTAGAACAAATAAATATAATGTTAACTTATTGCCGAATTGTATTTCTTCCGATGATGATATTATTATGACGTCGTTTTGTGTAATTGATTTGTCATCAAAAATGGATTGGCATACAAAAATGTATCAGGCAATAAGTATTTTATTTTTAAACATATTCTACATAATTTGTTCCGATACTTTTCTGCTGTTCGGGGCGGAGACAAAACCAACAAATCTTCATAAACAGTCCACCCATTCTTGGAGTTATAAATAGTTTTACTAACCCGTCTTTGCTACATTTGTTTAGATTCACTCTATGTAGTGTATGTATAACCCTGTTTGTCAATTTTCGAAATAGGATGTGAAATAAAATAACTATTGTGAAGCAAACTTCTCTTCTATGTACTTTTTCTAGGTAGTTTCAGCTTTATCGCTCTAATCACACACATTCAAATTCGATTCAGTCCATCTTTGTCAGTAGAATTCAAAAATACTCGACCTTTTCACTGCTTGACACCAAAGCGGAGCACCTTACTCCGTTGTGATAAGACGTACTTTCCAACGGCATCACATTGAATTAAATAGAGATACGATAGAGACGCGGATCTGTCTTGTCACTCGCACACCTTCAATTTTGATAGCTGTCTCGCATATCTTGGACGCAGGAGTACTAGGCGAACATAAGCCCACACACGTTACTGGCACCAATGCAGTACATCGCCGAAATATGAGTCTATTCAAAATTTGAATAACAAAGTGCATTTGTGTGGGTGTGTAATAGCGTCTAACGGCCAGTTAACCAATACCTATTTACACAAACGTGAAGAGGCTTTAGTCTCACTTCGTTTACCTTATCGTTAATTGGACGATAATTATGAAACAGACTGATAAAATTCTTTAATCGTTATGAATGAAACGTGAATTTATTTTTGTATAATATGTGCAGACATCCAGGTGGTCGTGGAACGAAATACGTACAAGTGAAATATTACACGGGTATTCGAATTTCAAATTGCTGGCAACCGAGTTGTGTCGTTGCATGAAGGTCGGAATTTAAATCATTAGAACGCGAATTAGGTTTCAGCAGTGTAGGCAAGTAAAGAAATAAACATGATGTCCAAGTCCATCACATAACGGCCATTTTGCAAATGGCTACGTAGGTACATACTATCGATATCACATCATCAACAGTGCAAACAGTTGAAACAGACTTCAAATGAATAAAATATAATTAAAGGTGAGGTGGCGGTTAAGGTAAGTACCTAAACTGACAAGTCTTATGAACTGAACTTCTTACCATACGTTTTATTGTCAATTTGTCATCTCGATATTATAGTTTCAAAGATATTTATTCATCAAACAAAAAATTCAGGGCAATTTAATACAAACTAACCTGAAGTTTATCGATCATAAAATAAGATTGCAATCAGTGATTTATATGTACGAATTTCGCGCGGCTATATTAAATGCTGTATAGATTTTATGACAAAACAGATTTTAAAATTTTGCTAAACACGCTTTTTGCAGGTTTCGTAATTTGTTCAGTGGATGCAAAAATGTCACATCTCATAAATTATTTAATTAGTGCTTACGGGAATGTTCTTAATTGTGTCAAAAGTAGAATTTGTTGACTGAATACCGTTTTTTTTAAAATTTCTTAGAAGGAGAGAGGTGATTAGCTTTTTTATGCCATAAAAAAGGTGTAAAAATGTGCCAACTTCAGTTGAAGTGATACAATTTTTTGAAATTTATTATTATAACAACTTTACTTATGTTCGCCACATTGGCCTAGAAGCTTAGGTACTAGGCCAAGATTAGGGAAAATTTTCGAACACAGATTTTTTGTGATCATCCTCCATCCATTTGGCAAGCGTGGTATTTATGCCTGGACTCATCATTTCTGTGGTAACTTGAATTCAATGATGGAGGCATTTACCCTGCAATGGGATGATTTAAGGCCGTTTGTTTACTTTACTTTATATCAGTGCTCTGGTAACATAAATTTACTATGCCTTTGCCATGTGGGATGATGGGATGTTACCTCAGATCATATAATATGTTACTTTACTTTTTTTGTCCATCTTAAAATAAATACATCCCAAATTACAGTTACTAGTTTCTATCGCTTACCATTATTCAGTGATTGCGGTATAGGCGGCGGGTGATCGTGCTTATGGCCAGGAGACGCCTGCTCCAGCTTCACCGCGACCAGCTCCGACATATGCATATGCTGCGGCTCCCGCTTCACTGCCACTTGCACGTTCTGCCCGGCCACGCCCAGCCAGGTGACAGGGTTGGTGCGGCTACAACCGCCGTCTGTGTGCATTACCTGGGAAGAAAAAATTTGTCAAATGGAAAAAAGTGTATTATTGAGTTGCAACAACTTTTGTTTTCGAGTGGCTTAGATAGATTGATACTTTTTGCACAGTTGCACACCAAACAAATTTAATATTGATATATCAATATTAAATATTAAATTAAATATTTATGTATTATAAATCCAATTAAATTGCTTAAATATCATATAAATTAAATATAATACAAGAGATAGATTCAGAGCTGTACAATTTAGGACAGAGAAAGCTCTCTTAAAATCAAATCAAATTAAATCAAATCAAATTATTTATTTGCGAAAATGTGGGTAACAAACAATTAGGTGTCAGATATGGAGCAAAGTACAAACACATTTACCATCACTGGCATGCAAATTTTAGATATAAAATTAAAATGTTATTAAGGAAATAATCGCCTTCAGGTAGAGGACCGTTGTACCAGAATGCGAGTATCTGAAAAAGTTTGGTTCCTTTCGGGAAAATTAGGTGTTGGCTCGCAGGTTTGCACGGTGTTCAGAACCCGTTAAGGTGATACTTTTTAAGGCTTTCTGTCAGTCTTTCTACGTGGGTAACACTGAAAATGTTGCTAATAAAAACTTTTTTTGAATTTCAATTTTAGAACTCTTTGGTAACCTAATGTAGTATATTTCATTCATTTGTCATTTGTTTTTATGAATTGGTGGCAAATCTAAAACTCTTGTTACACGTGAAAATGAACCTAAGGCGAGAAAATTTTCGGTCAATGATTTATTATGACTTTCGTTGTGGGCTCCGCAAAATGAACTATTAAATATATGACTATGGCAGGTGTCGAGATAATGAGTCATCCGCCATACAGTCCTGACCTGGCGCCCTGCGACTTTCATTTATTCCCAAGAACTAAAATTAAAACTCGAGGTATTCGCCCCTAAAGATGCGGTGTAAGCGTACGAAGATGCCATAGAAGAGACCCCTAAGGAAGAATGGGCCCACTGCTTTTCTCAGTGGTTCTATCGAATGCGACGATGTGTAGAGAGGAACGGAGATTACTTCGAAAAAAAAGTATTGGCAACTTTATACATAAAGTCGTTTTTCATTTTCTAAACATTTTCAGTGTTACCTAAGTATACGTGTAACCTCTGGGTAAGCTATACGCTGAAGACAATCAACGCCCTTAGAGTCCAATACAACAACAACGCATTCAAAGTGTTATTAGGGCTACCGCGGTACTGCAGCTCAGAGATGTTTGCGGAGGCCCACACAGATGGCTTTCATGCCATCCTCCGGAGACGAGCCGCCTCGATGCTGAGCCGTGTTCGCGGGGACACTAATAGCATTTTGCGCGTTTTTGCTGAAAGAATGGACTGTCCATTTGTCATGAGGTGTGTTCAGCTGCACATTAGGTAATTTTTGTTTTTATATGTAGATTTTTCCGTGTTTTTTAATGTTATTTGTTTTGTAATTCGTGACTGACGCAACTTTATTTACTTTACTTTTCTTTTCTTATAATTAGTTATGCCATGTGGACTCGTGTGTGTCTGAAATAAATGATTTGAATTGAATTTTGCTTGCTCATTCTAGGTCTAAAATTTCAAGCCTACAGCACCCTTGAAGCCCTTTCTAACCGTTCCAGATAAGGCCTGCTACGGATAAGGTCTATTTGAGCAGTCTCGGACTCCCGATACCGCCGGCAACTTCAAATGTAGTCAAAATTTGATAGTGCCTTTTACATTAAATTGCGCCCCATTGTATGAGATCTTATAGTACCCTATACAAACGAGCCTGCTTTGTCATAACACAATTGCATAAATATGTATAATCTTAACTAATTCAATACTTTTGGCGTCTCCTAGTAGTTTTACCAGACACAAATGTATTTTAGGGCTAATTTCTCAATGGTCAGATAATATTTTATCTATTGGTTAAAATATAAGATAGCTGATTGGAAAAGTCAACCAAAAATTCTACGAATCCATTAATTATTGTCGTTTATTATAACTTTTATCTGTCTGTTGAAAAATCAGCCCTTAGAAGAATAGGACAACGATGTAATTCTTATAACATAATTACCTTTTTAGGCGAATTAGTAAGACAAGTATTGCAGGAGCGTTTCGCTTGCTCCGTCTTGATTGTGAGCGGCTGCATCACACTCAGACCTTCTATCATCGGTCGGTCACCGGGACAGCAGATCGAGTCAGGCAGGCACTTAACTAACTTCGCCTCATCCATTTTGTGTGGGTCCCTGTAAAAAAAAATCCTATAAATGCTATGCGAAGAAATGTTTGACTTCTTTAACTTTGAATAGATTCTTACAATTACAAACTACTTCTAAACTTTCGCCTTGTACAAAAATCTTGTAGAGTATCGACACGGTTGGTGTTGTGTGTGACGGTCGACGATTGGCAAAATAAATGTAATAATGAGGGTAGATTTAGATTAATATTCCTTCCAAGCGGAGTGAACGCACTGCTGTTCTAGTCAGTCTGTCTGTGACCATGGTCGGCATAACCTGATCAAAAATTGCGAGTTCAATAAAGTATTTTTTTTAATATTATACACAATTTAAAGTTGGACATTATTATTGCTTTCTGAGAGGGTTTTTCTCAGTAGTAAGTTCAAAAATACGTTTACGTGTCGCCATTTGATAAAATAAATACTGAGATACGTCTTGGTTACAATCATATGCTACACGCCTTGATTCAATTATGCTAACTTAACTTTTCAAAGCATTTTCGAAGATTAATTAGTCGCAAAAAATGTTATGTGAAGTTCACTTAACAGCATAAATACTCTGTTCAGTTATGTTATTATCTTTGCACTCTTACATCCGTAATTGCTTGTCAGCTCTATCAAGCGTTGCGGAGACTATCAATAATTGACGGTTCAACACAGCTGCCTATCTAGCTAACCGTTCAGTTCGGTGTGACGGAATACGTAATTATTTACAAACATAGTATTCAATGCCGAAACTCTTGTCAGTCGCTTCTAGGCAGAAATAAAAGTGGAAGAAAATATAGGTATACTTTAATAATTTTAATGCCAAACGCGTTTGAAAAACTTGATGTTTATCGTATTAGGTGTGTTTGAAACTGCACTGTCACGAGAAGTTTTAGCTATATTTTATGCACATTAAATGGTCAGTCAAGTCCCCAAAAAGCTATTAAACATTAGGAAAAACTATAACCTCAAATTGTTTTTTATGGAAGGAGGCAGCAAGCGGGGTTTGACGTAGCCTCAACATGTAGGTTTATCGACAAAATTAAGAGTATGTGCCATAAAAGCCTCATGGCATACCCAAACACTATTTCTTGCCTCACTCAATTATTATGTTTCTTAATGGCGCACGTAGGTAACAAAGGTCCTGATAACTGTGTACCAAGGCAACATAACAATGAGAGAGAAGACTCACTTATCTGCAAGCAGAACCCGTTGCTGGCAGTTGACGAACTCGAGCTGCAGAGGCGAGTACGGCGAATTCGGCGGCGGTGTCGGAACACCAAACGTCGACAGCGATGTGGAGAATAAACTCTCAGTTACTGGAACAAACAGTAAAGTTAACAACTATCACTATAAAAACACTCATGAGCCTGGTACTGTGGTAATAGCGAGATGGGAATCTAAATAAAATTGGAGCCGCTAGGACAAAAGTGGTCTAACTCACACTCCTCGTACTACTGCTGCTCACTGTTCAAAAAGCGATATATTTCTAATCTACAATGACATTTTTTAAACATATTTTAATTTCTTACTTATATGTTAAACGGATAGGCCATTTTAGTTTCAAATATCACTTTTTTAATAGTAGGAAAGTTAGGGAACAAACCAAAAAGTGTAAGCAAGCCCGCTTTTGCGCTGGTAGCCAAAATTAATCCGTAGGCTATAAAGTAACGCCTGAGTCTATTAATTTCTTGATAATGGACATAGGCTATATTGCACAGAACATAATTATGTTCTGTGCTCTCGTATATTGTAACCCACTGCTAAGCTGAAGATTTCTCCTAAACGATATAATCGCCGCGGGCGAAAAGCTTCTAGACTATACAACAAAGTAAAGAAAACTGTAATATGCCTTTTGCGTAGTAAGCTACAATATAAATGACAAAAAAATTGTTTTGGTTGCAAATAATTATTTGATATACCAATTCGCGCTTAGTTAAAACTTTGAACAACTCACTGACTCGTTTGCAAAACTTTTGCAACCATGTAAAAATTTCATTAAATATGCGATCGTTACTGTCACATTATTATTTTTATTTTCATCCAACGACAATTTTGAACTTGCAAAGTGATTTAAATCCAATATTTTAAACATCAATTGACATGAATTGGACAGCCCGATCAATTTAAGTGTCGTCGAGGTATAAGTTCAATTCTGTGTTGGCGTTTGATCGAATTCATTTAAGTATGCAAATGTTACTCTGATCTGACGAGCCACTTAAACATCGCCAGCGGTACCAAAAACCGTCAGGAGTTAAGTCCACACGGACGGACGGTTTTATTATTAGCGAGACGGAGTAGCCGCTCCGTCCAATTTCACACACGTCAATCAAAGTGCGCAAACGATCTGCGCATGACATGCGTGGAGCTACGTTTGTTGGCCCGCGGTGTCTAGACGTTGTTTGAGTTTAGTCTCGTCTTCGGACGGGATTTTTTTCGGATCCAAACATGTCAAGTGTCAAAAGGCGCGATTCATCGTGGTATGCGCAGATGCCGTCGAATTTTATTTATAGGTGGGTCAAAAGATGCAGACTATAAGCGTCAGCTTTCTATTCGTAAGATGCTCATGACGAAAACTGTTGATGTGAAATTAGTTCCAGAACCATAGAACTAATCCCGATGATTTCCGCGAAATTTAGCATAATATATAAATAGGTATAAATAAGTAAGGTGAGTGTGGTGGAGGTGAAAAAATAGAATATCACCAGCTTCTTCTCTTTCTACGGATGTTGTAAGATTCGAATAATTACATACCTATAGCGAAATTGTAAAAGGCTCTACTAGGGCGCCTTGAGAGAGTTTTTGTATGAGTTTTTGTGTGTTTGTTTGCACACACATCAAACGAAACTACTGCATGCAGTTTTCACCTATGTGCTGCTAGATATCGAACTTAAAATATTGACACCATATTGAGTGATTATAATATCAGTACATAAACTTGAAAAATTATGTCTCAGGCGGGACTCGAACCCGCATCTCCTCGCATGCCGGGCGGGCGCTATACCATTAAGCCACCGAGACCCTGCGACTCAGCGCAAAGATTCTGCTATTTCAAGGCATGCCACACTGGGCCATACAGATCATCTAGTGCCAGAATGAGCTACTGCTAAGTGTATACTATAATATGAGTACATGACAACCGATTAACTTACTTACAAACTTATTTTTGTTACATCTTATTATACATAGAAAACTTATTTCTTTGTAGGTATATTTAATTTCTCATTAAACTAGGTAGCAGTAGGTAGTTTTCAAAGAAATTCTGTTTTAATTTCGGTTCCTTGTCTAAATATGCCAAGGATTGTCCGTTGTCAGCCGATCGTTATTCAAACAATCTATTCTAATGAAACGACACTATTGCGAATGGAATATTCATTGCAACGACGACTGTTTTTAAACAACTGTATCAAATTCTAAGGCCCGAGTTCACTAACAGACGTTTAAGTTTAAACAGCGTTTAAACAGCGTTTAAAATATTATTTGACATATTTTGTATGAGAATTGTGTCAAATTAATCGTCACTCTTTGTTTACCGGCTGTTTAAATGTTGGTGAACTTGGGTCTAAGTGACAAACCTAAGGAATGTGAACGATTTGTTTGAACCGCTCATTAAATTAAATTTCAATTGCATCTCAAGATAATTAGAATTAAATATTATATTTGACACAACTAAAGAACCTAGTTCGCAAGTAATTAAGATCGAGGATGACCACACACATAATTGACTATCATTTCAAACTAAATGATCTTTCTTTAATTTTAAACATTTTATTACGATTCCATTACAAAAGTATATAAATACATTTTAGAGATGTGACTTCATAGAAAAATGTTTCAGACTGGTTTTGCTTAAATTGAAACTGAATTGAATTTTTGCTTGCGATAATGAATCCCTGATTAAGTAGATTTTCACTGTAATAAATTAAATTTTATCTTCCTAGGTATACTATTTTGTGATAAAATTTCGTAGACACATCCTAGCTGTACTAGGATATTAAATAGTTTAGCTGTGATATTTAATTGTACATTACCTATTTGTGAAATACATAGAAATTCTATATTCTATTTAAATAAAGCTATATTTTGTTATCAGCTGTTCTTGTCGTCCTTAGAAATATTACTTCTGTTTAAAATGTTTGCTATTTTACACAGGTGTTAATTTTTACTATATTCATACGTTAGAACACGATCGACTTAAATTTTAATCTCGAATCCTTGCTTAAATCAAGTGGCTTGGCTTCTGACAGACGTATCGTAGGTATCTCCTCTCCATGACGCCTCGGGCAAGCGTCACGCCGCGTGTAACCCGGTTATACTGCGGTTTTGTATTATTTGTAGGGATCGGAATCTGAACATATTCTGGTTCGAGCTGTGTATATATGTGGCTCTTTTTTGTTATGGTTTTATAGAACGGCGAAAAAATAATTTAGATTAAATAAGACCTTTACAAAATTTGGCTCTTTCATAAAGTATTTGAATACGTTGAATTAGTAATTTCCAGAATTGCGTTACTTTTATGTGTTATTGTACGTTAATAATGAATTGACTACTATAGAATAAACTAATATAACGAAATGTGAAACAAATCTGACAAATAATGTATTGATATTCGATTTTGTACACATGGGTATCAAAAATCGTGTTAAGAGCGAAGAGTTGATTGATATTTGATAGTGTTATCAACTTAGTATAAGTAGCAATAAAGCTCTACTATAACACTTACTTATGAACGAATTCTTGTGAATTATAGAAAATAAATATCATTATAACAATAATTTTATTAAATGAAGGCTCACAATAATTTTACATCGAAAAATACTCGAAAATAATCATATACCAAAATTATGAAATATTTGAGTTGAGCCACTTTTCTTTTTAACGACAAAGACAATGTTTCGTTACTCAAAATTAAATTTCTCCAATCAACCATAACCACTAACAGGAAATTCTGTAAAACCTTCATGTTTATATGCAATTAGTGAAGATTACATACCTTTATGTATTGTGGGTCGATTCGCTCCTTGCGGGAACAGCGAATAGAGGGGGAATCGGGCCACACCTGAGCAAAAACATTGATGTTAATACATTTATATGCAGTCTGCAGTTAGCCGGTTTTTAATTGCATATTAAGGAAGGGACTAAGTATACCCTATTTTGATCTGATAGCATTAACGACACTTGCATGACAAACTGCAATGTAGGTATCAGTATTTAGTAGAAAAAATATTGTGATCTGAACAAAGTTCTGTTCAAGTCTAAGTAAAACAAATGAAATTAAAAGTTGTCTGATAAAAAAGTTAGATAAAAACATCAGATTTAAAAAAGTAACCTAAATAATTCTGGCCGCAGGAAAAAAAATTAAAATACTGTTTCTTATAAAAATGTCTATTGTTTGGGATGGGACTCTAACCCAACCTTCTGTAATTTTTATTGAAGGATATTTGCTTAAAGAGCAACTTAAAAAAAAAAAATTGTAGGTAGGTAGGTACTCATTAATTATGTATATTTCAAAACTGATTTGAAATCAAATTGGTTCTTGAATATAATCTACCGCACCATTATTATAAAATACTTTTAAAACCTGCGAAGTACCTCTTTTCAACGAGGGGAAATGAGCCTCATAAATGGAGCTTTCGAATTTAATTAAAATCGGTTAATAAGTCAGATTTTATTAAAAAATCGCAGCGTTCATTAAAAATATGTACTAGGAGCACATACCTTGCTGAAGATCAGAGGGCGGGCGGGAGCGGGCGCCCCCCGCCGCCCCGCCCAGCATCGCCTCCCGGCCAACACGTCAACACCTAGGAGAAAAATAAAATAAGTATCAATTTGTTAGTTTTAGAATGAAATTCAAATTAAAAGTTAACTGAATAATTATAAATTTCTAGACGTGCCAAAGAAAAGTCTTAAGGGGACTACTAGAGCTAAGTGCTGCCCCCAATTGATTTAATTTTAATACTTCTAAACAAAATCAATTCTCAAAAAACTAGAACAGTATCATTTTAGCTAAATCACAATAAACTTTTTATTTAGTTGTTTAAAAGTCGAATTTTTCGCTAACGCCAAAAGCGTCCGTTCTTAGCAATAATGTAAGCAGTTAACAGTAATTCAATAAATACAAGAGGTGATTTGCTAAAATGATACTGTTCTTGTTTTTTTGAGAATTGATTTTGTTAAGAAGTAATAAAATTAAATCAATTGGGGGCAGCACTTAGCTCTAGTATAACCAAAATAATTATTATGCCAATGATAACGATAGAAAACAATATCCTATAAGTCTACCGCAAAATGTTAATCAATTGAAATAATTATAAGTCGACCTTTGGCTAGTTCAGCAATAAAATCATTTTAATATGTACTGTAATAGCTTGTAGTTTAGTTTAATAAAATGTCAATTAAAGTTTATTGTACTGCTAATTGCAATAATAAAGTTTCTTTACTAACATAAAAGAATAATAGAATAGATAAACCTTGGTGTCTTTTAAAAGTAGTTGCGAGTAATATTTTGGCCTTTGCCATAATATGAGGGGAGTAAAAGCAAAAACGCATTGATCAGTCACAAAAGACCTAAACCGAGATATTTGAATTTTTCTATTGTGAGGTAGATAATGCTACTCGTATATTTTATAAGATTATGTAATTCTTAGATGAACAAAAACTTATATTTAAAGTAAATGTATCTAAAATCAACCACGTTGAGTGCAAACGTGGTTGATCCACAAAAAAACCAAAATAGTCTGGGACTTTGGTGTATTTGCATTTGAACCACGGACTTTGGCGGATTTGCTTTTAATAGCTTTGGATCGAAGCGATTTTACATCTCACTTTTTGGTTTGACAACTGTCAAAACGTACAATGACTTAGGGTACTGATTGCAAATAAAATAAGGGTTTATAAAAAAAGAAAATATTTTGACCTTTGCCATAATATGTTTGGAGCACTACTATCACTAATAAAAATAATAAATTTATGGAAAAAAAAAGGACCTACTAAAAGTATGATTTATCATTTGTGGGTAGGCCTTATATTAGGGGTAAAGTATGAAATTGCCGTTTTGTATGGACAAAATCGAGAAAAGTCATTTTTCCATACTAACAATCTTTTAGTTTTTTTAAAAACGCCTGAACCGTTTTCGATGCAATTAAAGGTGAAAGTTATATGGTTATAAAGCTACGCATTATAGTATTTAAATTTCTAAAAATCAAAGTATATAATACAATTATACTTAATTGAAGAAAGAAGGTCAGCTGACACATTGTAAGGGGTCTTTTCAACGACTTCCTTTGAAGTAATAGGCACTAGTATTGCATTTTTTTTTAGTAAAAAGTTACTTTATTTAGTTTTTGATACAAAACAAAAAGAATTACGGATTAATATGACTATACTTAAGAGCTATAAACAAAATAAAAAGTGGGAAAATAATCGGCAATTTCATACTTTAACCCCTATTATTTGTACCCTTCGAGGTGGGTAGTTCGTTTCAAATTCAAACAACAAACAAAAATGGAAATCTGCTGTGTTACTCCGTGAAATGTTATGCATGGTCATTATCGATATAAGAAAATAAATATGTCGTAGGGAAATGAGGATATCAGGGATTTCATGAAATCCCTAGGGATATGACAAAATCTCGCTAGATGTCGAATATTCTTGTTTATTACACCTTCTTACTAAAAGTATCTAGGGATATGACAAAATACTAATTTATCGTCAGTGATATGTCGTAACACTAAACTAAATCTAGTAAAATGTCGGAAAAGCGGACAGCGACAGCTCGGGCGACGCATTTCTTTCGCTCCCACTAGTGCTCTAGTGATTTTAGTCGTTTTAGTCGAGAGAAATGCATGGCTCGATTTTTATTCGGCAGTATCCGCTTTTCTGTCGTTTCACTAGATTTAGTTTAGTGGAACGACATATCATCATCATCATCATCAGCCTATCGCAGTCCACTGCTGGACATAGGCCTCTCTAAATGCACGCCACTTAGGTCGATCCTCGGCTTCTCGCATCCAGCTCCTGCCAGCCACCTTGCTCAAATCATCACTCCACCTGGCCTGAGGGCGTCCTACATTACGATTGCTGAGACGCGGTCTCCACTCAAGAAACCACATATCAAGGAACGACATATCACTGTCGATAAATTGGTATTTTGTCATATCCCTAGATACTTTTAGTAAGAAGACGTATAAACAAGAATATTCGACATCTATTTCCCTGCGAGTGTATATGTCGCAGGGAAATAGATGTCGAATATTAGTGACATAATTACGTCCTCACCAAATGGGCGCTCACTTTTATCTTTTAATTCCCAACAGTTTTCTAAATTCAAGTTAAACTTAAGTAAGTAAGGTTGGATTTATATTAATCCCTCAACCCCCAGGAGGCACTTGGGTGCCACAATAACAATTGATTTCAATTGTGTCTGGAATAACTCACGATCGAGGGATGGTACGTAACTACGTACTAAACATGACTGGTATTTACATACATACCTACATAGAATCGCGGACGTTTTTAAGTGTCATTTTTGTATTGCTCAGTGTATTTAGATTTTTATAGACATTGTAGTCATATTAAAATCTTGTTCATTTGGGAGGCGCTTTTACACTTCCCAATATTTAAACCTGCCACTGCTTCGGGACTAGTCTGGGCTAGACCCAAGAATTCATAAATTCAAATTCAAAATAATATTTGTGCATGGGATTTCAAAATAAATCGATACTTTGTTGAATACAAAGCCGCTTTACTAAAATAATACCTACAATACATAATGTAAGACTGACATTAGAATTCCTGTGTGGTTAACTTTAATTGGCTGCACACAACGGAGCCATTATCTTACAACAATGTTGCCCGATAACGAATACGTCGGTGAAAACCGTTGAGAAAATATGAAAGGTAGAAACCTGCTGAGCAAGTAGTAACGTTATAACGTTATTTAGGGCTTCATTTTGTGTGGATTACGCGTATTAAAACAGTCTTCAATAATTGTTAAACCAATTAATCACTGCTTAGATGGGTTTAATTATGCCCGGACATTTATTGTATCTGGCCAATATGCCAAAATACACTGGGCACTGGGCGAAACGCACCATTACATTGTCAAGTGTTTTAAGGTCCTGATCTTGGGGTCCTGTATTCGATACTTAAGCCAAGCAACTATAGTTTTCAATATTTAAACATTGCTCCAGTGTTGTGATCACCAACAGAATCGTTGTCGCCATTTTTAAATTATGCGCAACATTCGGCGGTAATTGATTTTTATTTATAAAGATTTATTTGTCTTATGTTGCTAAAGTCGGCTTTAGAACAAAGACCCTGGAAACAGCAAGTGCTTTAATAATAATAATATGTTATCCAAATCCCTCATCATTATCAAAACAGAATATTAAAAAGTTGGGTAATTGCTGTTCGCTTTGTTTATAACTTATTAATTACACAGTAGATAGTAGTTTATCAATTGTAAAGTTAATTTTTTCCGTTCCATTATTTTTTTATTTAGAAAGATACGATCTATTAAAACAATTCATTGTCTGTATGATAATTAATTGCTTTATTACTAAGGACTTAATTATATTTAGTGTTTTACGCATTGTATATTGTCCACATCTATTTCTATTTATACTCAACGAACCCGGGCGCCATAACAAGTTATTTCGCAATGGGTTATTAAGTATTTTGTAATTTCAATTCTGCGCTGTAAAATCCACCAGACCAATTTATCAACGTACGTCGATGACGTTAAGTCACGCATCATTAATCCGCAGTTCATCGAACTCGGCACATTAATAAAATCAATAAGATTTACTACGGTAGGTACAGACATGTTTCATTCATGATAAAAAAGCGAAGCAAATAATCTCCATACTAAAGCCAATATGGCTGCGCCAATTTTTGTAAACAATAGACGTTTTTGTGTTATACTACATTAGTGTTTGGCGCTATCCATTTAAAACGGTCGTGTGTTCTAAAGTTATCGTGCACAATGAAATTACCTTTATTTCTTGGTTAATAAAGTTGGTATTTCCATAGGCTATCAGTTACGACGCCAATGCCTTTAATAAGAACTCCTCAAAAACTCTGCCGTCCTGGTACTCGGAATCGCCACTCACTTTCAAATCTTCGAGAAAAACTCGATGACGATTTCGCGCGTTTTTGTTGAAAATTTAACTTGCGATATATTTTTTGCCATGAGACTTCTTGATAATTTTCAAGGTTCCTTTGTCAAATGGTTAATGTATTTATGTGATGTTTCTGTATTTGTACTTTTTTAAGAGATTACTAGAACAGTAGAACTAGAATATTGAAGCAAAAAATGCAGTTCTCTATAAGCAGTAGTGAGTACGAGTTTAATACGAGAAATAAAGATAAACTCGCCGTTTTAGGCTTCACAGACTGCGAAAAGTAGGAAAATCGTTTATGGGAAATTGTATTCGTATTTTCAACAAATTACCACAGGATATTGCTGAACTCCCTGTACATAAACTTAAATCGTATGTTAAAGTAATTTTAATGAAAAAGGGCTTATTACACTGTTAATGATTATTTAAATGATAGAAATGTATGGCATTACGAGTAAATTGTCCCAGCTCGTACTTCTTAAACCTTGTAAAAATTACCTTACCTTGTAAAAATTTATTTAAAAAGAGGCTGACAATAGTGACCGAGTTTCTTGCGCTGCTTCTTCTAGGCACTAGCCCAGACTTGTCCCGAAGCAGTGGAAGGTTCATTTAAATTTTGGGAACGTGTAAAAGCGCCTCCTGGGGCCTATTTGTAGAAATAAAACTGATTTTAACTAATTTTGATTTTAACTGAGTAAACTTTTATCATACCTATTAAAATTTATTGAATTGTAATCTTTAAAATACAGTCTTATCGAGTTCTGT
Source organism: Anania crocealis (assembly GCA_949315895.1). Taxonomy (NCBI): domain Eukaryota; kingdom Metazoa; phylum Arthropoda; class Insecta; order Lepidoptera; family Crambidae; genus Anania; species Anania crocealis. The sequence goes on along the minus strand of OX438858.1, from coordinate 2,171,835 downwards.
AATTAGTTACTTTCCTTGGGTAAACTCCCGTAAACAAGAGGGTGGGTACGTACGTTCATTTTGCCGTCCATCCTTTAAAGCGTTCTCAAAGCTTTTTAAAATTATATCAAGTAGGCAATCAATGTTTTTATACCATGTGCATTTTGATCAAAATACCTCACTTCTGATTTATGAAAACAGTTCAAACAAACTTGTGTCTGAGAGTGATATAGTTATTTCTTTCAACGTCTATAGATTTTTTTACTTCTAAGCAAACGAACACAATCTACTACTGGTATGCTGGTTCTAATTGGATATTAAAGCAAAACACGGAACCTTTGTTAAAATGCTCACACGCACACTTAGCTTCGTTTTTTTACACGATGGGAATATATTTTTTGTAGATTTCGGTTCAAAGATGTTGATGTTGAAATACCTTTTTTTTTTTCTATTTCACAGTTCCCACAATTCGCGTGATTTGATGAACACATTTTTTTGTTGGTTTTCTAATAAAAAGAAGTGAGGTGCCTGCACGTTAAAAGACTAGCTTTGCTTCTTATCTTCCTATGGGTATCGTACGAGGCGACTAATGGAGTACTGGCCAAAGAAGACGAGCAGCAGCGCGTCCCCTCCACCATATGTCCAGCAGTGGACTGGTGTGACCAACGATCAACACGTGAAGATACCAAAAGGTCCTAGAACTATTTCCTGGGATCAGAACTAACGACGATACCACAAATAAAATGCACCCTGATCTATTGGCACCATAGATCACAAACAAAGCAATGGAACAAAACAATAAGCGTAACTACACAGTAATAAACAAATACTATCCTAATTAAGTTATCAGCTAATAGCATGACCCGAAAAACAGAAAAATGTATGGGAAGCGCTTGCGCAAGTCCACAGACAATGCGGCAATTATTGCTTAGGGAGAATGAATCATTTGTACCACAGCTAAATATAAAACAGTAGATTTACAATGTTTAACTACCGTTATTTGACAATGACGTCACATGATATCGTCACACCAATGTTATTATTATGTATGATTTCAATGAAAATCTAGAAAATGCTAATGTCTGGACAGCTCTTAAAGTCAGGTTTGCTATAGATAAATATTGTGGGACCAAGACAATGCTTGTAATGGTTGTAGGTTTGTGGCTACCTAACGCAATCAGAGAAACAGGCAAACAGGCTTAGAATCATACTTCACATTGTAATTTAGTCGAGTAAAGCATCGGTATGGCATTCACTAAGCATACTTTGACAATTTGTTTGAGATATCCTGAGACTACTTTCACTCGTTGAAACTGAGTTGTGTAGTTCAATCATCGGATTAAATTGATGTGGTCATTTCGATCTCATCGTACAGTCGCAATTTGGTTGTACCTTGTATCTGCGATCTATTCCTTTCTAATAGCAAAAACCAATACTAGTGGTATTTGTTTGTAATCGTTATTAATTTTATATTCCGGACGAATACCACGAGTCCCAAAATACGATATGAAATTTGTAAAATTTGGTATTCGTTCGGAATAGTAAATTAATTACGACAAAAACAAATCCCATTGGTATTAGTTTTTGGTATTAGAAAGGAATAGATCGTATCTGCGAGACGCAAGAGCGTAATTAGGAAATTAGTTATATGTAAGTAAACACTATCTGCCTCTCTCTTTTAATGTAGTCGACCCGGTTGGTGTAGTCGTGTGGCGGTGCACCAAATACGTAAGGGTCCCAAATTCAATTCCAGGCTGGGTCAAAAAAAACTAACTTTTAAATTGGCTCCCTCCCAAGCCAAAAATGGATCTAGAATGAATATAGGCTGGTCGAAAGGCACGTTAAGTCGTTGATTCCTTCTTCTGTCATAATAAGATGGATGTAGTGAAAATAATAAACGTCTTAAGCTTGTAATACACAAACAACAGATCACCTGTGAATGATAACCACACACAATCACAGATTTATAAAAATTTAAGTTAACTAGCGACTTCGTACGCGTCTATTTCTGTTATTATGGTCGCGATTATTTTTGCAACAATTTTCACTAATGCTCCGCTCCTATTGGTCGCAGCCTTCTTCGATAAATGGACTATCTAACACAAAAATAATTTTTCAATTCGAACTATTACTTACTGAGATTAGCGCGTTCAAACAAACAAACAAACAAACAAACAAACTCTTCAGCTTTATAATATTAGTAATGCATCACGTGTTTTTAATATGTTCTGATTTCTTTGGTGTAATGTTACTGTTTCTTACTGTGCTGTGTTGGTGAGACCGTGGTCGAGTGTTGCATAGATTTAGTACAATGATCGAATTAGCGTAATAAAGGGTTTGGACTAGAAAACATGTTATTACGGGTTGCCTAAATATCCACCGAAACATAACGTGTCGGTACTGCCCTGCCTACTACCCGTGTGTAATTAGAATGATTTACTTTCTTACTAACTGAGGCCGCGGCTTCGCTCGCGTGTTCAACGTTTTGACAACTGTATTCCTAGGGTTTAGCTTTCTGTACTAATCTAGTGGATATCAGTTCAGTGATATTGCCCTGAAATCGTTATTTATTAGGAAAAATGTAAATAGATCAAAACATGCATGTTTGAAACGTATGATTTTAATAATAAAATAAAAACCAAGTACGAGTACCATTTAAAAATGGTATTATCTACGTAGTTTCCGGGATCCCGGGTTATATTCCCGGACGGGTAAATGTAGAAAAAAGTGTTTTTCTACATTCTCTCGGGTCTGGGTGTTTGTGGTACCTTCCTTGTTTCTGGTTTCCATAATACGAGTGCTTTAAATAGTTACTTACTTTAGATCAGAACATTTTTTTTTAATGGATAATTTAACCTGACATACATAATACAGTTCAATGCTACTAAGTCTAAGAGCATTAACAATTTCTAATGGCTGCTGATTTGGTGAAGACATTTCTCGGTAACTGATTGTGTAAGTATCCGGTTAATTTAATGCTATTGAGTTAACTGGAGTTAACCCATTAATCGGTTTCTTACTTAGGTAGTTATAAAATTTTTAGATGATAAATAAGCTGATACTGACCTTTGTCTGTCAGTCATTCATAATCATAAATACATGTCATTTAAATTAGTCATGTCTGTGAACTAATCATAGTTGTTCACAAGACAGCTTGTTTTGTAAACCTTTTGGAATGTTCAGTTTATCATTTGTAATTATTATTACATAAACAAAACACTGTGCATTAATTGATAAACATTTTATAAGGTGTATTATTTCATTAATTGTATCTTCTATTACGCCCTCGATTACCACTGTAACTTGTATCGTTTATAATGGTTATATTGGTCAAATGCAGACTTTTTCATCATTTTCCTCGTCATACTTTGTATGATATTTTAGCAATTTAATTGCAATTATAATATCAGTATTTAAACTTGCAAAGTTATGTCCCAGGCGGGACTCAAACCCGCATCACCTCGCATACCGGGCGCGGCGCTACGCCATTAAGCCACCGAGATACTGCTTCACAGCGCGGATTTATCAAGCGTATTCTTATAGCTTTTATCTTATTCTTACTGCTATTTATAACGATTTTAAACCATTCCCTTTCTATTCTAATTTACACTAAATTACAATGACAAGTGATATTAAAACCGTAAGAATAATTACGTTTAACTAACCATTATGTAAGTGGAGTCGAAAAAATAGTTATTAAACTGCTAACAACAATAAAAAGGTTCCGAATGACTTGTAAAAAAACTTATAATCATTTCAAATGCAGGACGCAGCTACAAAGGGCATTTGGAGCGACATGTTGCCACAGTGCAGACATATGCAGATATATATCTAAATCTATGACAAAATCATGTTTAACCGAGTAATAACCATGAAACCATGATAACTTTCCAGCAAATTAAATTGCCGAAGTAAATTTGCTAAGCATTAATTATAGTTACCAAACAAACAATGAAAGATGATCGTCATTCAGACACTCAAAATGTTGTTGAGTCGGTGTTGACGATGACAATAATATACCGCGTTAGACAACAGAGTATTCATGATCTTCCAGGTTATTGTTTGTTCCAGGACATTAGTGAAAGTACAAATCTATTTTTAATTGACTGCAGAAGCCATACTTATTTCATATTGAACCTGAGCTCAGGTTTACGACTTAATGTTTATTAACATCACTCGCACATAATTAATGTATAATCTAATAAACACGTAATTTCAGTAGTGTATAATTAACGCTTCCGAACAAGTCCCAACATTACTTTAATTATAACATATTAATATGCGCTTGTGTTTATGTTGAGTCAGAAGGACAAGCGAAAGTTCGTTTATTTTGTAAGTGAAAACACATACGATTAAAAAACAATTATTAATACTACTGCCATTCAACAGACCACTTATTTCTTCGGTGTCAATATTGGCATATCAATATTACCTAATTTAAGACTGGAATGACTAAGGTGTCAAATGTTTATTTCAGGTCAGTCAATATTTAGGGCAATCAAACTAGTACTTACTTTTACTTTACCTAAACTAGTATTAATACCACTAACCCGTTTGGAGCCAGCCTACCGGAAGTTTATTTGACTGTGACGGCGGACAGACAGACAGAAAAAAAGCATTATATCGTTGCGCGTCCTATTAAACAGTGAGAGATGTTCCGAATAAATTACGTTAACCCATTTCAAAAAGTTTTTAAGGCGAGGCGTAAACGGGCCTTCTGGGAAGCGGTGCCGACTGTGAAATATTATAATGCGTGTCTAAAACGCGCATCCGATAGTTATTGAGAATGCGGACTTTATCCATGTACGAGTATGAGTAACCTTTGTAATTAGCACTGATAGGATATTCAAAAAATCGGCCAATTGCGAGTCGGACTCGCGCACGAAGGGTTCCGTACCAAAAAGGCCAAAAAACGAGTTTTTTGTATGGGAGCCCCCCTTAAATATTTATTTTATTTTGTTTTTAGTATTTGTTGTTATTGCGGTAACAGAAATACATAATTTGTGAAAATTTCAACTGTCTAGCTATCGCAGCTCTTGAGATACAGCCTGGTGACAGAGCGACGGACAGACGGACAGACAGCGAAGCCTTAGTAATAGGGTCCAGTTTTTACCCTTTGGGTACGGAACCCTAATAAAAATTACACATTTTCTTCATTAAAGAGGTTGAAAAAAAAAGACTGGGTTCTTCTTGATCTGCATCTTCAGTAAGTACCTACTTTAGTTTCGTTTATTAAACTAATTTGTATTAGCAAAATAGTACCTATATGTATTTTAAGAAACCAGGACAGTTTTATTATAGGACTTTGCAATGACAAACAGACGGTTACATTGTAACATCTAAGTTAACTTGTTGATCAAAAGAAATTAAACAGAGTGACTTATGCCAGTTATAAAAGGTGACATATCGTATTATTTCCTAAGGTACAAATGTAACACAACAACAAAACTTACGCACTGATCCTTTAATAAAAAAAAAGTAGGTAACAGCCTATAAATCATCCCACTGCAGGGAAAAGGCCTCCATCATTGAATTCAAGTTACCACAGCAATGATGGGTGTACTGGCATAATCACCACGCTTGCCAAAATGCGGGTTTCTGATCACCAACCAGCGGTTTTGTGAGCAACGTTCGAAAATTAGAAACTTTTTGTTGCCCGACCCGGGATTCGAACCTGGGACCCTGAGATTTTGGTCCGGTATTTAAACCACTAGACCAACGGGGCGTTGTTACGTACTTTAATCACATGAGTAAATATTCCTAATATTTATTCATGTGCTATAATGCTGTGTAACAATGAAACACTAAAACACGAGAATTAATTTTCCCTTTTGGTTTATTACGTTACACGTTTAATATCTGCTATTTGAAGAGGTTTTTAACTTATTTAATAAGTTCTAAAAGGGAATACAAAATCAGAAAAAAAAAAATAGACAATCATACAACCATCACCTCACACCTGCGTTCTCGTTGGTCAAAAAGGGTAGAAGTCAAATAATAATTTGTTCTCTCCCCATAATCACTTTGAGAGGGCTTAAGCTTAGTCTTTGTGCAATTTATTTTATTCCCGGAATAAAGAAATAGCCGGAAGACCCGGGTTCATCCTGGAGGGCGCTGCCTGGCAACTGAGGGGGCGAATCGGCGTGATTTAGGGTGTATTTTCTCGTATTATTAATGAAGGCAGAAACTTGGAAGTGACAATATATTCCGTGTAGATAGTCGAGGTCTTTTAGCAAGAGGGACTGGCAAAGAAATGGCACCCTTTCTCTTCCGATGGGTGTCGTAGAAGGCGACCGATGGTATCACTTCCAGAAGATTCCTACTTTATGCAGCAGTTCGGCTACATTTTTATACTTCAGCAGCATTTAGCAGTCGGACATGTATAAGACGTGACAATAGTTACATGGCATCAATAGCGAATCTATACTAATATTATAAAGCTGAAGAGTTTGTTTGTTTGTTTGCTTGAACGCGCTTTCTCAGGAAGTAAGTACTGGTTCGAATTGAAAAATTATTTTTGTGTTGGATATTCCATTTATCGAGGAAGGCTTTAGGCTATATAACATCACGGTGCGACCAATAGGAGCGAAGCATCAGTGATAAATGTTGTAAAAATAGTCGCGATCATAATAACAGAAATTGACGCGGACGAAGTCGCGGGCAACAGCTAGTATTTAATATCTCGTAGGAGTTAAAGTGTATTTTCTTATTTTGACTGTGTATCTATGTATATTTTTTTGCTAAGGTGATAATATAACTTCTCAAATGTTTATGTTCTTAACAAAAAGATATATCCTATTCAATTAGGTAGGTTTATCTCGTCAAAAGTTATTAGTTACAGGAAAAAAAAGGCGTTCTAGAGCGAGAAACCTTTCTTTTGTCGATTAATGTTATCATTACTTATTTAAACGACAAAAGGGAGGTATGTAGCAATTATCACTTACTCCCTAAGCTTAAAATTCGTTAATACTCGTACAAGCCAGTTATTACGGCTTATTCGCCGGTTACTTATTGTTTGTTGGTCGTCTCGCCTTGATAACAATCGGGTAATTATTTTAATTAACATCTCGACTAAGTGTGAATTATCTAATTTAGTGCGGTTGCGACCCAATTCATGTGCAGCATTTTAAATGTACACCGACAGCACATGAAGTTAAACAGTTGAACTGCGATAACAGCTTTTATTACGTAGGGCATAAAGGCGGTCTCAAGGTCAACATGTATAGTCTGATGTGCCGCCGTGTGTACAATTTACTTTTTTTTTTCTTGCCGGTCAAGTGCAATTCTGAAACGCGATGGAGGTTTATACCAATGTATTTCCTCGCATTTAAGGCGGTTTTCACCCCGTTGGTGTGAGTTGTAAGTATAAACCATGGCACGTGGGATTCACATAAGATCTACCCAAGTAGAACATTTATATTCGAATGGCGATTCTTGTGGTTTATTTGTTTGAGACTTGATCCAAAATTGTATACTTGCTTTATGCTTAATGACGGTTTTTTTATATAGTTAGACAAGTAAAATTTTCCTACACTTAAGAGACTTTCTTATAGGTTATACTTTGAGCCTTGTTAATAATTACCAGATATATGTATAATGAAATCATCTAAATATGTTAAACGCGGGAAACAATACGTCAAATCAATATAGGTACTCTTGTTTTGCCATTTAAATTAACGACCTAGGTAATTCATAACAATCACCATCAGCTATATCATTCTGCTAATGAACAAGGACTTCCCTAAAAGCGTTTTTTGCCATAATAGCCACGCTTGGCAGTCAAAATCAGTTAAAAACAGTTAAAAACTTAAAATCAGCTTTATTTCTGCAAATAGTCCCCAGGAGGCGCTTTTATACGTCCCAATATTTAAACATACCACTGCTTCGGGACAAGTCTGGGCTAGTGCCGAGAAGAAGCAGCGCAAGTAACTCGGTCACTATTGTCAGCCTCTTTATAAATACATTTTTACAAGGTAAGGTATTTTTACAAGGTTTAAACAAGTACGAGCTGGGACAATTTAATTCCATACATTTCTATCATTTAAATAATCATTAACAGTGTAATAGCCCTTTTTCATTAAAATTTCTTTGACATATGATTTAAGTGTCTGTACAGGGAGTTCAGCAATACCCCAGGCGAGTTTGTGAACGCACCTGAGCCAATAGTAAAGAGAATTATTCTCCTTATCTATACTCTATACTAATATTATAAAGCTGAAGAGTTTGTTTGTTTGTTTGTTTGTTTGTTTGAACGCGCTAATCTCAGGAAGTACTGGTTCGAATTGAAAAATTCTTTTTGCGTTGGATAGTCCGTTTATCGAGGAAGGCTTTAGGCTATATAACATTACGCTGCGACTAATAGAAGCGAAGCAATAGTGAAAAATGTAATGCAAAAATAATCGCGATCATAATAACCAATATTGACGCGTACGAAGTCGCGGGCAACAGCTAGTTCATCATATTTCAGCGTATTATACGCTGCTGCCCGTCAGTACTCCTTTGTTCACATTTTACGACCCCCATAGAAAGACATAGATAGCTATTCCTTGAGTGTCCGCACTATACGACACAATCACACAACAGTCAAATTACTTAAAAAAAGCTAATCATCACATACGTGCCACCAGTACCTACTGATAACTCCGCCAAACAAAAGTAACTTCCAACAGTATCACAGTTCATTAAATTCCATTATTTGTTCCACCCAACTACTGTTGACCGTCACTTCCTACTGATAAGCTATCGGCGAGTTCCGCCTGATAACGACGCGGGCTTAATTAGCCTACAAATAGTGATTGGGAATGCTTTGGATCTTATGGTAACCTAGTACAAAATATCTCGGAGTGATTGGTATAAATACATAAATAGCAAGCATTTTAAGAGGAGGGGTCTGTTATAACCGCTACGCTAGGCTGACGGAATTGGGAATTTATTGCAGTTTGCTGGAGGATAGTTTCTGTTGCGTCACTTTTTTTATGGCATTACTTTAAAAACTTAGACAAAATGAGAAGGGGTAAAGTAAGCTATGTATTTATAAACACATACCTAGTATTAGTAAAATTTAATACTCTGATCTGACTTCTTTAATTGAGATTGAACAAACAGTTTTTTTTTTTTTTTTTTATTTTATTATTAGGTTCATCAACAATTGTGACAGTATACATGCGGGTTTTACCAATCATAATAATGGAAACAAAACTGTACAATCACTTATAGACAAACACAACATTCACCTAGTAGGTCCAGCAAGTATCTAAGATTATACCCTTACACAAGAATCAAAAAGAATTACAAACAAAAAATAACTATATGAAAACTAATTAAATCACAACATTATTTTATTTTAAATTACGTGCATGCAATGCCAAGAGCTCCCGCCGAATTTTTGGGATCGAGCAACTTAGATCTAAGATATCATAATATTGATTATAAAGGCCGCAAAGACGTGGAACTGGTGAGTTTCTTCCGAATTTTGTTTTACGTGGAGGACGCAAAAACAACTTATCAATTTTGTGACGTGGATAACGATGAGGTACTTTAATATTTATACTATGAAGTAGTTGTGGGCAGTTAAATTTATCATTTAGGAGTTTCTGTAAGAAAATGACATCGAGTATGTCTCTTCGCTTTTCGAGATTTATCATTTTGAACATATTTAGTCTGTCTTCGTACGATTGCACCCTTTTAGCTCTACCCTGACTAAAAGCTAAGTGCCACATAAACCTCTTTTGCACCCTCTCTATTCTCAACATATGAGTCGCGTAGTGTGGCCGCCAGATTGTTGATCCATACTCAAGAATACTCCTTACCAAACAGTTGTATAATGTGATTTTAGTAATCGAATTACGAAAGGCTTTGATATTGCGAACAACGAATCCAAGGGTCTTTGATGCCTTACTAATGATGTTGTTGATGTGTGGGATGAAGGTAAGCTTTTTGTCTAATAGAACACCCAAATCTCGAGCTACTTCTACCTCATTTAATTCCGAGCCTTCAATCTTGTAAACGTACGTTAAAACGTTAGTGACGCTGCGGTTAAAATTCATGTGTATGCATTTCTCAGGGTTAAGTTGCATTCCGTTAATTTTGCACCATTTCACCAAATTATCGAGATCGCGTTGTAAGGCTTCCGCGTCAGTCATAGTGCCAACAGTTTTTAAGATTTTTAAATCATCAGCGTACATGAAAGGGATGGACTCCTTGATATATTCTGGGATATCATTTACGTAGATATTAAATAATACAGGGCCTAGGTGTGAACCCTGTGGAACACCAGAGTTTATAGGGTAAATAGATGATTCATACCCATTCAACACTACAAAGAAACTCCTACCTGTAAGATAAGACCTGAGCCAGTTCAACAAGGGACCGGCGAAACCATAGCTAGCTAGCTTTGAAATAAGGATGTTGTGGGGAACCTTATCGAAAGCCTTACTGAAATCCGTATAGATTACATGAGTCTGTTGTCCTGCGTCCAAAGCTTCACAAACTTTTTCTGTAAATAATGCCAAATTAGTAATTGTTGACCTAGCGCGAACGAAACCATGTTGGCAAACTGTCATGTACTTCTCAAAGTGCGTTTGAACTGCAGAACAAACGGCTGATTCCAATATTTTACCGAAAGCACTAAGGATAGAAATGGGCCTATAATTTTTTACGTGTGTTTTGTCATCGTTCTTGTGGACAGGTACAACCTTTGCAACCTTCCACTGTTCTGGAAATATACCTGTACTTAACGATGTGTTAAATATCAACAGAAGTGGCGTCACCAAACTTCTGGCACACAGTCTGATAAAGATCGGCGGTATGCCATCGGGACCAGGCCCCTTGTTAACATTCAATGAGCGCAAAACATGGTAGAGTTCGGTATGACCCAACTGAAATAATGAAAAATTGTCAGAAAAGTTGCCAAGTTTCGGGGATGGATTAATTTCTACTATGTCTAAATCCTTTTGGTTGTTGACTGAAAAGAAATATGAAGCAAAAATGTTACAAATTTCAACACAGTTGTCAGAACTGTTATGTCCATCTTTAATTACAGGAGGATAACCGCTACGACCGCTCCTTTTTGTCTTAATATAGGACCAGAATGATTTAGGGTCCTTTAAAATGTTGGTTTCAATGCGACCAATGTACTGACTGTAACATTCCAGTGCATGCCTCTTACACCGTTTCTTTAAGACTTTTAACTCAATAGCATCCATTGGATTTTTATATTTGTTAAACCGTTTCCTTATTCTTTCTTTTTCTCCTAATTGCTTAATTAAGCTGCTCGTGTACCATAAAGGATATTTATTACCAGCAATTAGGCGACTTGGCACGTTATCCCTGATAGTGTCCTTGATAATGTTCATAAAACATGCCACCATATCGTTGACATCCTTACATTTGGAATATACTGAAAGCCAGTTTACCCTCTGTAATGATTCATTAATTGAATCATAGTTCGCTTTCTTGAAATTAAGTTTCTTAGCTTTTGGGTTTATATTAAGGCACTTCGCCTTACCTAGTGGTAACACGATCGTAAGAGGAGGATGCAGGGGATCAGTTTTACTCAACGCGTCTCCCGCAATTGAAAGTTTAGCCGCACTTACATCAGTAAACACCAAATCCAACACTTTATTACCAGAATTAAGCACGTTATTTAACTGAATGAAATTATTTAAGAAGTAAAAATCAATTAAATGCTGAGCTATGCCTAAAAATGTAGTTAAGGGGGATTTATCAACCAAGTTCCAGTCGATGCCACCATTATTAAAATCACCTATAATAAATTTATTTATATTACATTTTTCCACAACGCAATTACAATTATCAAGAAATTCCTTCAAGGATGCTCTGCTCACAGGAGGAGGCAGGTAGACTGCGCAAATGGCGTACTGTTCCACTGCCCTGTCTCTTTTCACATCAATTGTTACCCACAAGTCCTCGCTGCTACTTTCCCAAGTTGTCATTCGATTTGAGTTAAGATATTTTTGAACAGCTATTAATACTAGTTGTAGAAGTTACGGGCGCGCGCGTTAGCATTTTAAGAGAAGCTTGCTTAAATCGGAAACTCACATAACAACAAGTTAAGCATGTTAGTATTACGGCGTTAAATGTGCCGTGTGCAATGTCTTTTAATAGAATACCATACTTCTCGTCCTAAAGGTGCCGTGAGAGGCGACTAAAACTGCGGGTTACTTTAGTCCTATCCAGGTAACTTTGGCCTACATTAAAAATAGTTTAACCGCTACATTGGCCATTAGGATTTTTTATGATTTTATCTCTTACGTTTAATTTTTAAGTTACTAAATAAGTAATAAAAAAGGCCAAGGCCAACGTATCATCATTCAAACTTTTAGGGAAAAATTAACCTAATAGGGTTATAGCAACCCGCATTCACAGTACACGTCTTCACTCCACCATTGGCGTAAGTGCAAACGATACCCCGCCTGCTAAGTCATTGGCAGAATCCACCTTTTAGAGACATCTAGACTGATTTGAGCTGATGATGTTGATGGTACAGACAACAGCACGTCAACCTGCCACAAAACGTCAAATTTTTTCAATTGATATTGATTTCTACTTGTTGGACTTAAAGTTGAAAATCAATTAAATGACCTTTAACTTTTTGTGAAAGGTTGACCTGCCGTTGCCTGTACATGGTATAAATAGTGACTACATAAGTATATAAATACATGTAGTTTCCGAGCCCTCAGTTATTTTATTCGTAGATTATGTACTAACAACAACGTAGTGTGTAGCGTACACAAGCGAAAGTCTCGTAGCTCTATATTCCAGCGTCTATAATTCTAGACACACTTTACATTCGAGACGTAGCGACAGCAGACAAAATACAAATAAATTAATTATGGATTGAGAAAATTATTTTGTAATCTCCTGAGGATGCCACGTGAAGTGGCGAAACGCGTCGAGGTTTTTATTATATTGGTGTTGGGTACTAATAATTGCATTAACTGTACTGCATGCATTTTTGAGGGAGGGCGGGCGGTTTTCCTGCATGAAATAGTGCTTGCTCAATCAGTGTTAGTGCAGGTAGTGTGGTGCAGGTGCTTCCTAAAATCAGTGTCAGTGCGGGTAGTGTGGTGAAGGTATCTAGGCCGGTGTTAAGAAGCGGAAATCATTAACAAAATATTTTTCTCAATCCATAATTAGTTATGGATTTCCGAAAAGTAACGCCTGAGCCTATTAATTTTATGAAATAAGAAACAATGAAAGTAAAATAACCCACGCACCACCTATCCACCCTAGACAAACTTAAAAATGACAGATATTTACATATCAGCAGAACTTATTGGTTCAAAATACCACTATTTAAATAATGATTTCGACTTTCGCATACCGGGTACCGTACTGCTCTTTTTAATTAAGCTATCTAGACAGTGGTTTGTTAATACTCGTACATATGGGTTTGCCACTGCTTCCACACAAGCAGTTAAAAAGTTTACGTCACTATTCCTACTTTTCGTGATATTGATGGTTTTATGATTTGGCTTATTCATCTTTGCAGATTGTTTTGGTAGATTTAGTGAGGTAACTACGCTTGTACCGTACGTTGACACTTGCAATACCAAGTAACCCGTCGACCACTCCCAGTTCCGCATCAAACAGTCCGATCACAGAACGTTCTAAGCAGCTCCGTGCAAGACAACAGTCTTGCGACAAGTTTACACACCACCGAGAATCTGTCCTCGAGAATTTGAAGCTTGCCAGTAACATTGGCACACTCATCGGCATAAAACAGTTTGGCGCCTGATCCTTTTGGTATGAATAAAATGTATGAAATAAAATAGAACTTGAAAAAAATGGTAATTATGTACCAGAACATGAACTGTAAAGATCGTATATTGAGTTACTGTAGTAAATATAAAACTTGTTAATTGTGGGTGGGGTTAGCAGCTTATAAAACATTATTAAATTAATAGAATAATAGCTACATGCCATTTGGAAAAATTCCTCAATTATTCTAATCGTTGATTTTTTTTCGTTTTTATTTTTTCCCTGCTTATGCACGACGAAAAATATAAAAAGCAGGCATAATTTTAAAATGTCAAAATGATGAATACAAGCTTAATTTGAAATGATACTATTCTGCTTTTGCAGACGTTACCTACAATCTCCCTGCGTAATTTTTAGACGCCATCAGTGAGAGTGGAGAGGGCTAGCACATGATTTCGGGGTTGCCATTGCATTTCTCAGGATACTACAGCTAAAAATTATCTTATGTATAATAATATTTGTTACTCAATCACGCCAGAACGGCCTAAACGGATCTGAATGAAATTTGTCACGCAGATAGGATATAGGCTGGAATAGCACATTGGCTTTTTATACTGATTTAAATTTTCATGGCCACTATCGTAAGACTTAGTTGTTTGGAGATTTCTAACACGTACCTCGTTTTTTATGAATTTCCGATATTTCGGCACTGTTGCAAGCGCTATGACCGCGGAAGAGCTTTTTACTTGGAAAAATTTACGGTTCCCGTGGCATAGTAATTCCAAATTCTACGCGTACGAAAAGTAGCGGGCAACAGCTAGTAGGAAATTATTTCATAGCAAAAGCCATAACAGTGAAATGTAATTGAGTAAAAATCAAAAGATAATTGGACGTTAAAATGCGAAAAATGTTAAATCTTGTTGTATAACATATCCTGTAACTTCTACAGGCAGTTAGATTTTAGAGCCCAAATAATAACTTTCTACATAGCTAACATCTGAAACTAACATTTATATACAAGTTAAGAAGCCGTCCATCTGTTTTTTTTTTATTATTCAGTCCCAACCGGATCCGACATTTAACTACTAACTGTAGTGACTAATGCAGGCAACTTACATTATTATTAAACTTGTCTCATATCTAAAGTTACACAAAAATTTATGGATATAAACATGGCAACCCCGTAATTCTAAGTTTATTCAGGGCTCCGGGAGTCTGCTGCCCACTCCTGCGCCCCTAGTACTCGGTGGCGTAATTATATTAAGTCCTGCTGGGGGCCAGACTTTGCTTGTTTTTTATATTAAAACGTAACATGGGCTGCCTTGTGTCATTTTATGTTATGGTTAGATTATTTTTACACGTTATTAAAGCCATCATCAACACATGTTGTATGAACTTGTATGCTGTATGCGATATCATTGTGACACTGCACATTTATTTTAAAGAACTTTGTGTAAGAATGTATAAAAAAGATCAATTATTCAGTACATTAAAAGTAACATTACGTAAAAAGTTTATGCATATAAGACTTACACGAAACACACATACACCTTAAAAAGATTAATTTTGCCACAGCTAAGAACTGGGTTTAACATACAAACAGGTATGTTTAGAAAACGTCTTAAACGACTATACCAAAAGAATATTTGTAAAAGACAGAAATTTAAAAAAAATTGTATCGCTACTTCGTACTAAATAACCCAAAAGACTTCAGAGTTGAAAACAGTTGTTTAAGACTTTGAATGATGTGCCTTTAGTTATATTTTTTTGTACTTACGTCTTTACACCTAATATTAACTGACCGTCAATAATTTAGAGATGGACGCTTTAAAAAGAGGGAATGACAACGAGTCCGCCCGGGTTTTCATTTCTATGGAAACACATTTCCTCTTTTCTCTCTACTCACTACATTCTTCTGTAAAAAAATATAAAATGTGGACAACATCACATACATTGCTCTAATACCAAAGTTATTACTTGAAGAATTTGTTGCGTACAATCAGAAGAAGCTAGCATACCATAAACACCCAGACACGAGACAATATAGAAAAGATTTTTTTTGACCCGTCGAAGGATCGATTCCTTAAAAACTGATATGCCAATTGAAAACATTCCACCGAAAATGCGAGAGACAGTAGAACTTTTAATTGTTCTCTCATTTAAAGTCTGGGCTCTGAACTAGCTAGCGAGTAATTTTGAGTTCAATTCCTATCTAGTACTTACTATCGAAGGTATTTGAATAATTCAGGACTAAGTACTAAACCCTGAGGTAATATATTGATCGCAGTATGTTAGCTCTAGGGTCAGTTATTAGCCCTTAATTATTAATCGATACTTAACGAGTTATATGAATCTACATGTTACCAAATAAGATATGTAGGTTTGATCATATCTTATTTGGTAACATGCAGATACCTATAATAAATGCGAAAGTTTGGACTAATACTTGTTCCTCAATCTCGGTTTATTTTTCCACGGAGGAACTTATATCCAAAATAAATGTATAGTTTCCGTCGAAAACGCGCACGACAGCTAGTTTTAGGTATTTCGAAGATAAATTTTATTTAATACCATACTACTATATATTATATATACTATATATACTAAACTACCTATAAATTCTAGTGATAAAATCGATGTTAACCCTCAATGTTCAATAAATGTAAATTACAAGTGGTGATATTAAAGACTTAGAAAACATAATAACAAAAAGAAAGGTGATAAAGCGTAGAAGAGAGCTAGCGAGACAGACTTCTCCAGTTCTAAAGAGTTTTGTTTCCATAATTATAGAGCTAGATAATTGGCGTGATTGTTTGTTTGTTTGTTTTCCTTCTATAGAAATAAGTCAACATTACAAGATAGATTTCTATCGGGGACGCTAATAATTTAGTTCATGTTAATTATTATAAAAGGAACCAGACACTTTTGCCATTCCTCTTTAGCAGTGGGCTAAATACCTTCACATAACTGAAAAAATTAACGCTATCATAAAGTGTAATCGTGTTTAATTACATGATCCTTCGATCGGGTAACACCGACCGTGGCCACTGGCTGACTTGATCGATGCAATGCGAACGGGCAAAAAAATACTTTTACATTGCCTATTTATATAAATAGGCAATGCAAAAGTTTTTTTTTTCTAGATTTTTCTGCAGAGGTCATCCTACGAGTAGGGATGCAATAATGTACAGAACGAATAATATCGACACTACAATATCGATATTTGAACATGTAGTGGCGAAAGCTTTAATAGTTCTTAATGTTTCTTATTAATGCGACAGACAGGACGAATTTTAGTTACTTAATAACGCCAGAACAGCTGAACGTAGCTAGACGAAATATTACGCACTGATAGATTATAGACTGCCAGGCGCTCGGCGACAAGACGTCAGGCCGGGAGGAAAGGAATTGGAATTAAACAGAGTCGAAACGTCGAGATTGTTGTAGGTACTATTTACCTTTAAATAATTAATTTAGTTAGATTCAATCCTGCTTATTGTGACTAAACATGTGTTTTGAATGTGTTTGCGTAGTATTCACATCAAATGAACTATCAATTTGCAAAAAAAGTGAACCATAACCATGACCAACCTAAAATATCTAGTGACTAAACCAAGTGAAATCCTAATGCTATTCCAATCGTATTAGTGTGCACGTTTTAACGCAATTGACAAAAGAGCAATGTCTCAATTTAACACGTTTAGACAAAGTGTTAGGTAAATGGTACATACTAGATCGTAGAAAACTTAGGACAAACAGCGTTTGAATCTCCAATTTAGCTAAACCCAATGATATTTAATAAAAGTATAGATAGGTTATGCCCTTACAAAACTATCGAAATATCTGTGCCGCTTGCGAACAACTGCACACATGCGTAATTCTTATGTTGTCCTTGTCATACTCGTGAAAAGAACAATTACTTTCTCTTTCATGGATTTGAAAAGACGTCACAATTGTGACGTTTTAGGGACGCATATTGAGAGCGCTTGTAACATATCTATTACTTTTTAAATATCATTGGCTAAACCGCATCCACCCTGTTCTAAAATGGATTACAGCTTACGATTAGCTATTTTTTTATTATTTCTATTTATAATGCAATGGATGGAAAGGATAATGCAATCAAAGATTAACTAAGACGGATATAAATTTCTCAAAACTACACGTGTAAACCGCTCATAACAGACAAGAAAGATTACTTACCTAACAAGCCCGTGCCGCCATAACTCCCGAAGTTAGAAAGCGCAAACGTTCTTTGCCATAAATCCGAGCTCGTTCTCGATAAAAAGATATTAAAATTCTAAAGCGGTCCCGTAAACTAAGCTTAGTCATACTCACGAAATACGATGGTTTTTGGGTACTTTTGGAATGTTAATAAATTTTATTTTTACAGATGCTTCATAATTTTCATATTTAAGTGCCATTAAAAGTCTTGAATAACCATGAGTCACAAATATCTAACTTAAACCTAATCCTTTGGTTTCCCCTGGAAATTGGTATTGTAAAGGACAGAGATTAAGTCTCGTTAGCTTTTTGTTAACGTTGATGTTAATAATATAATATTTTTAAGAAGTCATGGTCCTGAATGAACCCTGATTAAATCATTGCAGACGAAACCAATACTAAATATATTTTAGTCAAAGACCACATCCCACATATTTTCTTGATAGAAAATAATTGTAAACATTTCTTGTCTAGTAATAAAATTATAGTTTAACAAACTAAAAAACCACGCTTTTAAAACAGATTGAACTAAAAAATTAAAAATAAAACTGTAGTAATCAATTGAAAAATTCATATTATTGTACAAAAAGCGTGGGGTGCTTGTTATGATATCCACAGATATAGTAAATTATTGATAAAATATTTACAACAATCTAAATCAAGCCCCCCACGCTTTTTGTACAATAATATGAATTTTTCAATTGATTACTACAGTTTTATTTTTAATTTTTTAGTTCAATCTGTTTTAAAAGCGTGGTTTTTTAGTTTTTTAAACTATAATTTATTTTTTACTTTTTAGTTTAGTTTATAAGATTTGATTCCTTCTTTACCGACTGTAAGTCCAAACCTATGCAGGAAACATAATTGATACAGATCGCGCGCTAGCTCTATCTCTTTTACTCCCTCTTACAGAGGAAAACTGGGAAAACTGTTATTAAATTATTGCATTGTCATCGGTCCTTGATACGTGTGCAAAGTTTCAAATTAATCAAACTTCTGGAAATCGGTCAAATTTATGCTCAAAGATTCCATTACATACATAGATACATAGATAGATACAACCCAAGCTAATAAATAAAATAATAAAAAAATAAAATAAAAGCGTGGTAAAAAAAGTCGTCTTTCTCGATACTTGAAAAGATAAAGAGGGAGTGGTGCTATCCTAATGTCGTGCCGGCAAACTTAAGTAAGATAATAAAATCATAACCTTTAGGAAACCTGACCCAACAAGGCTAGATCAATTACTTTGAATAAGCTAGTTAACCCACAGAGAATTTCTAACGGACCACACAAATCTTTGCTGTAGAGGCTTCGAAGTTAATTCAACTATACCAATAAGGGATAAAGCGCCAGCTGTCAAAACGGACCAACGATAACTCGGTGTTCGTGGTCCCAAAAAATTACAATACCCATTATAGGAGGAGACAAAAAACGCAGTAAAAAACTTTATCATAGCAGCGGGAAGTGAGAACAGGCTGCGGGCTGCGACGACAGGGATGGGATATGGAAATTATCGATAAATAATATTTTTATTTGTGATAATGTTACAAGTAGGTACAACAAATGCGAGTTTTGTGGAGATCTGTTACTCGATTACAGCAGAACGACTACACTGGATAATATTTGTTTGCCATGGAGATTGATTATATACTGAAATAGCACATAGGCTACTACCATTATACGAGAGTTATTGCGTCAGATAAAATTTCAATAAAATACGCATTATTTTGGGTTATGTCACTATAAAACTGAGAATTTTAGTACTAAATTAAGCTCACTCTTGTATAATTCACACTTGTGATAGGTATTAAAAAAGAAATTCTTTCGTTACCTTTGAAATCATATTGGGCAATACAATTTAAAAGCAAACATTTCTTTTACAGATCGTGGTTAATGTAGCTAACAGTTTTTCTATAATTAGATTCAAAAATAATATGCACTAAATATTAATCTTTCGGCAAATAATTCGTAAAAACATCCTCATGCGTTTGTTAAACGTGCAAAATATGTTTGCAATGTATATTTCCTCCATAATTCATTGCGGACATGTCGTATGTTTAGTGTTTACTATGCTACTGACGCCCACATAACGTTGTGTTGAGTATTTCCGTGTAATAAATAGCATGATGATAGATTTATCAGATGCAGAATTATTGTGTAAGAAACGTGAACAATGGTTAGTCAATTGGCTTAAGTGGGCAGATGGGCCGGCCACACATTTCAATCGACATTTTAATACATATTACGAATCATCAGATGTTTACCAGCTCCTCGGATAATAATTAAATCACTGCTGCATAATAATATGGCAGCTCATAAATAAGTATTTTTTTTTAACATAATCTAACATAATTATTTAAAAACAATGAAGCAAGAGAATGTTTAAGTTTTAGGTAGACAAATGTATGTCATTTTACGAGTATGTTGCTGAATTATAAAATATATTATTCAAATATCTGTCAGTGGTGATTATATGTTTTTGTTTTTAATGAAGTAGGTTTAAGCAATGCCTCTATCCGCTGCCAAAACTTTTTTTTTTCTTATAAGGTGCCTCGTTATTGTTAAAATATATATAGGTACTAGCTGACCCGGCAAACGTTGTTTTGCCATAAAAATGATTAAATTACTAAAATGGCTAACAAAAAATAGGGGTTGGTGGTAAAAGGGTAAAAATTTAGGGTTGTATATATATTTTATAAAATTTTAATATTTTACTACCCTACCCCTACCCTACCCTACCCCTACCCCTACCCTAAGATTATCCCCGACAAAATTGTGAATCTAAACCATTCCCAGATCCCCTTGAACACACACAAAAAATTTCATCAAAATCGGTCCAGTCGTTTGAGAGAAGTTCAGTGACATACACACTCACAGAAGAATTATATATATAAAGATTTATTTATTGAGCTCCAAACGACTTTCCAAGGTGCCTTCAATTTCCGTTTGATCGACAATCAATCCCCATTAGTTCAGTGGAGGGTGCATCACTAGCCGGGAGCTACCTGGCCGTGGGTAGGCGTTTCCAGGAACGCGCCGTTTGATAGCGCGATAAGGCAGATCGCGGAGGTGTTGGCGACGCGCCGTGCGTTATTGAGTTTCTTAAGTCTATAGTATTGAAAGATACTATGATTGGAGAAAAATAGTGTTAAAATATACTTCAGTCTTAATAAATGTCGCTATTGTATTGATAAACCATGGAATTAATCTACATTTAGACTTATTTTAATTTGTTAAATAAGATATAGATCTACCTCTTAGGAATAGTTTATGATTAGGGTTTAACATTGTGATTTGGTTTATTTGACAACGTTCGTGGTCACGGTAGTGTTCTAAATGTCGGAATAAATCAATATGTAATATAAAATCTATTTAAAACATTCATTTTTCATTTCAATATACATATAATGTTCGGGTTAATTCAAGTATCCAAAATCTAACAACAACTCAGTTTTATAGCAAATAGGCCCCTGGAGGCACTTTTACAAGTCCCAATATTTAACCTACCACTGCTTCGGGACAAATGTGGGCGGCTTAACAACAGTCTATGTGTGCAGTTTTAGATTGCTCGGAACAGATTTAATACGCGAATTACTATGAACGTAAGATATCTATACTTTTAAATATAATTGAGAGTAGCACAATCCATTCTCGTCCTTTTAGTGTCGTGAGTAGAGATGGCATACTAGACTCATTGGATGAATATCCGGGCCCAGGTTTTAGGCTCAATTAAGAATCAATTCAATCAGCTTCGAATTTATAGATTTTGTCGGGTCTGGGTGTTTGTGGTACCTTCGTTGTTTCTGGTTTCCAGAATACGAGTGCCTTAAATAGTTGCTCAAATTGAGATCAGAACAATGTATGTGATGTTGTCCACATTTATGTATTATTTATTATAGATGTTATTTGACACAATTGTTAGTTCGATGTCCCAAAAGGATTATTGATTCGTTGCTTAAGACGAATAAGGAATATGAGTGGTAGATTCATGCTATATTCCCGTAACAAATTTCAAATAACTAACTAAAAGTAATTATGACCAATATAGCTATCATGTGATCACAAATTAATAACTTAAATATAAACTTAATAACTTAAAGATATTCAGGTGTTTGTATGAAGGTGAGATACTCTTTTAAACGCCATTATGCTGAAGTATAATACAAAGTGGCTTGTTAAGTTTCGCCTTAAGGCTAGTGGTGGTAAAGGTCAAATAAATGTTTCACCGAAGGCTCTAAAGTAGTTTATAAAGGTCTAAAGCAATTATCTCGGTGAATTTGATTGTTCTTCTTTACTTACAGCATTTTATATGACGAAATAGTTCCAAATTGTAACACTGTTTTTTTTGTGTTTACGACAACATATGCTTTTGAAGACTGCCCAATTTTGATGTTAAAGATTAAAGATTTAAATGATGTCCTAAATCTGAAACTATAATAGGTACTTCCTTTTTAATGTTTTATTGTTTTTATAGTACCTACTACCTGTTATAGCGAGAACAGAAATACATCTGTGAGAATTTCAACTGTCTAGCTATACAAGGTTCATGAACTTGAGATACCTACAGCCTAACAAATGGACAAACATATAAGTATTAGCAAACCTTTGGATACGGAACCCCAAAAAGCATGACTCGGCTATTAACAATATTCTAAAGCTGACTCTCACTATGTATCCTAAAATAACAACCAAATCCGCATTTTTTCCGACCATATTTGAATAAACCATTCTTATTGTCTCATTTCCTTTCTACAACGAAGTCGTAACGACGCGTCCAAATAAAGATTTTCGTAGGAAATATGATGTTTCCGTGCAAAAAGAGCGGCCGGGCCATGAATGCATTCATGAGGCTGCAAGCAAGCCCGGGCCGAGTTTGCATTCGGCAAACATAGTCAGGATCATGATTTTAGTTTTTATTACGGTGCAAACGGGCTGTTTTTTTTTAAAGAACGTGTTATCTAATATATCAGCCAAATGACGCTCAGGGCTGGGCAAAGGCCATCATTATGGATCTCCAATACGAATGGTGCGCTACTGCACCGGTATTCAGCGGCTCTCTGAGCCTTTTTCCTGATCGTCGGTCTACTTGGTGCGGGGGGTTACCCACCTATTGACGACTTCCGTGGCGAAGTGGCGTACGCACCGGTATTTAAGCTGTCGCTTGCTTCTTGGTCACAGATTCAATGCGCGGACGGGTCAATGTAGATTTTTTTCTATATTTTCTTAGGTCTGGATGATTCTCAGAAGTACCTTCGTTGTTTCGGAATTTCACGAAACAAGTGTTTTAAATACTCCCCTTATTCATCATATCGCAGACATCTTCGACGACCATTTGGATCAGCGGTAGTAAACGCTGCTTCTGAGCCATAGGTCGCGGGTTCGATCCCCGCACAGTACAAATATTTGTGTGCATGAACATGTCTGTTTGTACTGGTCTGGTTGTTTTCTATGTATTATAAGTATGTATTTACAAAAAAAAAGTATATAAGTAAGTTTATCGGATGTCTAGTACCCTGTCATATGGGGTTTACCCTGTTTAATAGTAGCTTAATTTGGGACTAGATGGCTCAGTGTGGCCCTGTGAGGCATGTCTTCAATATTTATTTATTTATTTTATTAGTCTAATACCTATTTTAGCTATTACACTGTTTTGTCACTTTCTTTCAAATGATTTACAGCGCTAAGAAAGAACGAGACAAAACAGTGTAATAGCTTAATTAGGTTTATTAGACTGTTTGCGTTATTATGAATAAGGGGGTTAGTTGTTTACTTTGGGATTAGAGCAATATATGTGTTCTGGTCTTTTTATTAATCGACTTCATATAAAGAAGGTGGTTTTACGTTCGTTCTATTTGCCTGGCAGCGACAACGGCCATCGGTTCTTCTCGCTGTGCACTGTGTGTGTACTCGTACTTTTGTTTTGACTTATGACTTCAAAACAAATTAATACTTTAAAATCGATTGTCAATTTATAGACTAACAAGCATTTGACGACCATTTGGATCAGCGGTAGTTAACGCTGCTTCTGAGCCATGGGTCGCGGGTTCGATCCCCGCACAGTACAAATATTTGTGTGCATGAACATGTCTGTTTGTACTGGTCTGGGTGTTTTCTATGTATTATAAGTATATATTTACAAAAAAAAAAAAGTATATAAGTAAGTTTATCGGTTGTCTAGTACCCCATACGACAGGGTACTTAATAGTACCTTAATTTGGGACTAGATGGCTCTGTGTGGCCCATTGAGGCATGTCTTAAATATTTATTTATTTATTTATTTGTTATTTTAAATTATAGTACAACTAATTTTAATTGTACGTATTATTCCAACTCATAAACTACCTATGATCTAAGTTTTATTTAAATCCTTCCAATCGTTGTCGGGTACTTGAGTAACAAACATCCATTTATACGAAAATCATCAAATTAACAATTTATTTTACATATGAAATATGGCACTCTCAGCACAGCTCTCAAGCTTGCTTTCAATGAACAAAACATTGAATAGTTACGAAACTTGGCGTGTTTTTACAATAGTAATAATGAGTAGTAAATAGTACTGATGAAGCAGTGTTGATCGTAATGTTGGCTAAGATGGCCCAAGGCATAAAAGCGGTATGAAGTTAAGTGCACTTAAAGTGAACGTTAGTCAAGGACTCAAGGTTGCTAGTTGGGTTAGTTAGTCGTTCGAATATATGCGGTTTCATTATTTGCATGTAATTTGTTTATTCAGTTGGATGACTCCTACCACCTCTAAATAAATGTACACATTATAAAAACGTGTTCGCTTAACAAAGTCTCATAAGAAGGCACAAGGTCATACTGTGAGAAACGGCTTTTAATTAGCTCTCTAGCTAGGCTTGGTGTTTCTCTTATATGAATTCCCTATAGAATTAGAAATGAGGAAATCCGTATGAGAACTTATACATAAAACCGAAATATTTTGAAAGATTGCTGAGCTGAAGTGGAAGTGGGAAGGACACATAGTGAGAAGAACCGATGGCCGATGGAGTGGAAAGACACAAGAATCAACTGAGCTGCGGACGATGCTTTGTGGGTAGGCTCCAACCAGAGCCCTTACTCTGCGAGAAGATGTACGTACTCCCAGGAATAACTCGCTACTTTACCTTTAGGATGACTCAGATTACCATGAGACAAAACTTACTTCTTTATAACCTAAATTAAACATACTTAGGTTAAGTTAGTGCATGTTAATAAACAAATAATTAATAAAAATTGAATGGAGGCTGCTGCCGACTTCTTGCAGTATCTCTTAAGTTACATACGACACCCATAGGACACGAAGGTTTGGTCCTATACAGGTGAAATTTTAACCACCTTCCAAACAAAAGACAAAAAAAAATGACGTATTTTCTTTTGGTATAGCCCGGTACAAAAATGTCAAGATAAAGCACTTATAAAATGTCCGCATAAACTAAATTTTTGATACAGCCGCCTAGCAAAACTTTTTTTACGCGATTCACATCTCATCCATTCATTACGATACTATTCATACGTTTTTGATTTTCTCTTTATACCTTATCAGGCCTAGGACCGTAAAAATTTATAACTATATTTCAAGAAATATTTTAGGGTGAATGCTTGATTTACACTTTTTACTTCATAAATGGGCTCATACGATACCGAACTCCTATAAAAATTTTGGAAAGTGTTTAAAATTTCACCCTTTATATTTAAGTCAGACCAAATGGTCATTACTATGGATTCTCATGTTTATTCTTTATCACCGAGAACCCTAGAAGTCTGCCTACAGAACCCAAAGTTCGTTAAACGCTCTTGACCGGTTTTCTAATTGTGCGCAGTTTCTTTGCGATTGCGTGCAATTTCGCAGCACCAACTATAACGAGGCATAATGTGCAGTTCACATTAAGTGTACTGATAGTGGTTTGTGCCGATTTAAAGCACCACTTTCTCGTCCAATGGGTGTTGTGAGAGACGATTAACGGAGTACTATCAGAATAAGACAGTTGTATCCGTAAACTTACTCGTAAACTGAGATCGCCGACTCGACTGCCAAGCGCGACGAGTATGGCAATACGTATTGGAGAGGCCTATGCCCAGCAGAGGGCATAACGCCCCGTTGGTCTAGTTGTTGTAATATCGGTCAAGATCTCGGGGTCCTATGCGATCTAACTCAGGTTAAAATAAAATCGGATTGTATGTTCAATGGTGTAACCGCGTCTTATTAAAACTCGGTTTTTACAACAAGAAATACTAACATGGTGATAGTTATTTATATGAAAGAACTGTATCTTTAAACAGTGCCGAAATATAAGAGACTCCTAAAAAAACAAGGAACATAATAGAAGATATTAACGTATTAATAGTACTAACAATTTGTTTTTTCTACTTTGTTTAATTTTCACGCCAAATTTAAATAAAACCGGCCAAGTGCGAGTCGGACTCGCGCACGAAGGGTTCCGTACCAAAACGGCCAAAAAAACGGGTTTATTGTATGGGAGTTCCCCTTAAATATTTATTTTATTTGTTTTTAGTATTTGTTGTTATTGCGGTAACAGAAATACATAATTTGTGAAAATTTAAACTGTCTAGCTATCGCGGCTCTTGAGATACAGCCTGGTGACAGAGCGACGGACAGACAGCGAAGTCTTAGTAATAGGGTCCCGTTTTTACCCTTTGGCTACGGAACCCTAAAAAAGTAACTGCAAAAGCGCAAGGAGTTTTTAATCATAAAGGAAAAATAAAGTTATAGATAAAAAAATAACCTTTACAGATTAGAAAGTATAAAATATATATATATAATATGTATGTTAAGTAGCTGATATATGCGATAGATTTTACTCAAGTTATAACGTGTCTTCAAACAATAAACTGTATAAGTGCATTACTCAGCGTCTAAAGGGCATATTGTAAAAAAATAAAGGAAATAACTAAAATCCAAGTCATACAGTATGACGAACCGATAATAAGTTAACAATGGGTGAATCATTGAATCGTAACGATAAAGTTATTTACTTGACGGATGAGCAAATAAAAATTGTATGCGATATGTAATCGATACTTAAAATGACAACATGTTTAAAGTTATTTCGTATATGAACATCATCATACCAGCACGTATCAGTCCACAGCTGGACATAGGGCAAAAAGTTTTTTTTTTATAACATCCACCCTTTGTTGGCGATTTGGTAATGACCGTTTGGCTAGAACCGAAATAATTTGGGGTGGTGGGATCTACCTCCTAGTGGTCCACCCTGGGCAACGGCATAGTTGGTTGTCTAACCAATGATGACGGCTAACAGATCCCTCTGCGGTGGCAGGCTTCCTTCGTAAGAGGCCGCCTGGATGCTACCACCCACCTGCCAAACAGCTTTTCTGTGTTCCGCTGGTGTGTGGGAGAACCAGTACCTCTGGGTAAGCTCGCTCCATCTTAGACTTCTTCTTAACAGTATAGTTAAGTATGTAGTAAAGAGCAAGCCCATTATTTATTTCAAAAAAAAAACGTGACCTTGGAGCTGGCGAAACCTTTATTACAGTTGTAGTGTTTTTTAGAAAGAAAAAAAAAATTAAGTAAACTTACTATACTGACGCGTTCGTTTCAATTAGTACCTGAAAACATTAAAAAACATGGTTAAAAAACATGTAACATCATAGTGATTTTAGTAACATTATCGATAATAATAATAAATCAAGTCGAGTTATCTTTATTACTAAAATAAATGAAGAACTGTATAGATAAAAAGTTTTTTTATGTATCCGATTCTAGTAATTCGACAAATAATGTCAGTTTTGTATTTGTTATGATAATCTTGGAACATTGTCATTGTTTCGTGTTTCAATAAAAATACTAGATGAATAATCAGCGACCAAAAAAACGTCCTTACAAATGATTTGTATTCAATTTCGTAGCATTTAACTTATCTTTAAGTATGGTTGTATGAATTTTAAGCATAGACTAGGGGCTTTATTCAGCTATTTCAATCGCAGTTCGATCGTGATTCAATTGGACGATTTTGACATTTAGCCCATACTAGAACTGTCAAAAACCTGCTATTCAATTACGATTGTGATACGATTTAGTTACGCGAATTAGGGGCCTGATATATTGTATGAAACATGAACAGCCACGTAGAAAGATTCAATTTCTGTCAATTCTAAGTGTCATATTTGTATGGGATTGGAAAATATTTGTATCTTTTTTCCAACAAGGCCATAATCGATGACAATAACATTTAGGATATGTATGCGAGTTCCATATTTACGGCTAAACTACGGGGCCGATTTTGTGAATGACGTATCAATCCTTTTACCTTTTGTTAAGAAAAAGCTACATGGCGAACGCTACAACAACATATTGGGGTACTTTGAAAAAAAAGTTTGCAGTCATACAGAGTTAGGTATCAAATGAAAGAAGACAAAATTCTGAGTACAAAAATGTTAAAATAATACAGCAAACATACAGGATGAATTTGTAATCATTGCATTTTGGTAGTCGGTGGGATCTACCTCCTAGTGGTCCACCCTGGGCAACGGCATCTTTGGTTTTCTAACCAATAATGACGGCTAACAGATCCCTCTGCGGTGGTAGGCTTCGTAAGAGGCCGCCTGGATGCTACCACCCTCCCGCCGGAGTCCAACACCAAACAGTTTTTCTGTGTTCCGCTGGTGTGTGGGAGTACCAGTGCCTCTGGGTAAGCTCGCTCCATCTTAGGCTTCTTCTTAACCGTATAAAGTTAAGTATGTAGTCAAGAGCAAGCCCATTGATTATAAAAACAAAAAAAAAGCTGTGTAAGTCTTTAAACTATAATCAATCGGAATCATCATCATGAACTTTGCTCTCACATTATTACGCGTCGTTATTCTATATTTATTTATTTATGTTTTATATTTATAGTATTTATTTAGTATAATTAGTTGTTCTAGTATTTAGTTTATGTGTAGTTAATTGCCCTTTTTTTTAACTTATAATTATTGTTACATTAGTTTCATTTAGTTTTGTCTGTCGCACTGCCTACACAACTTTTCTGCTTAGCCCAATGGTCGACTGGGAGAGAATGCCACATGGCATTAAGTTCACCAATTGTACATTTATATTTTTTTTTGTGCAATAATGTTTTAAATAAAATATATACTATTTATTAAGACGTACGAGTCGAGGGTAACAGTTAGTTTAGGATATATTTTTCGTTTGCAACGTAGAACCCAAAACACTAGGCACCCGACTGAAATACGAAGCGACCCTGCCCTGATGCACGGTCTGTTTACCTCAGTACCAGGCGCCGCACAGTGCGCGCTACCTCGGACAAAATAAACAAAACACTTTTTGCTACACTACGGACTGCCGCTATTTTCTGGTGCCCAATGCTTTTGGGAGTCGCTATTTTAAAGGCAAATTTTTAATTGCTAAAATCTAAGATAACTGAATTTTAATATCACTATTTAAACTTGAAAGATATGCCCAGGGCGATCATAATTTTAGTCAAGTTTAAATGCTGATATTACAATTGCAATTAAGATGCTTAAATATCATATAAAGTATTAATGAAACCAATAGCATTTCTAGTTGACTTTTCAAATCAGATGTCTATATTTACATAAATAAATACCTTTTATCTCGCTATTGAAAAATCAACCCTAAGTCGAATAAAGTTGTGTCCTCGTGTGTCGTTAGAAGAATAGCGCCAGCAATTCACTTCCTATAAGTGTCGTAAGAGGCGACTAAATGAGTACTGCTTGAAAGGAGAAAAGCAGATGCGTCTTTTTAAAACATCAGCCCTAAGTCGACTAAAGTTGTTTCGTGTGGTGTCGGCGAACTCAAAGAATAGCAATAACCCTTCACTTCCTATAAGTATCGTAAGAGGCGACTAAATGAGTACTGTTGGATGGAGAAAAGCAGATGCGTTGTTTTAAAACATTGTCATTGATTCGATTTTCAACTTTAAGTCTAATAAGTAGAGAACTATATCAATCGAAAAAAAAGTTGTGCGTGTACTAGTGTACACACGTAAGAAGTGAAACTTCTTTATGGCCTTATTTTTCGAAAAATGATCTACATGCAACTTTCCAGAAATTGGTTAAATTAGTTAAATTGGTTAAATTGGTTAAATTGGTTATATTGGTTAAATTGGTTAAATTGGTTAAGTTGGTTAAGTTGGTTAAGTTGGTTAAGTTGGTTAAGTTGGTTAAATTGGTTAAATTGGTTAAATTGGTTAAGTTGGTTAAGTTGGTTAAGTTGGTTAAGTTGGTTAAATTGGTTAAATTGGTTAAATTGGTTAAATATTATTTCACTTTACCTTTTTGCTATCGTCTGAACCAACCGTGGTAGGGGCAAGAAAAAGATGGCGCGTAACCGAAAAAAGTGACGAAAATTTGACGCAAAACGTGACGGTAATTTTTTTCCAACGCCGATAAAGAAGTTTCACTTCAAAAATAATAGAAAACAGCACACTCAGGCACGGTAGAAAGAGTGGGAGATACTAGTTCCTCTCCCTTCCCCTCGATCTTACGCTTTTTCGATCAGCATCACGTGACCCTGACGCGAGTTTGGAAGTTTTTACCCATCCAACAAAAAGTGCTCAGCGCCGCTAAAGAAGTTTTCACTTCAAAAATTTGACGTTTTGTGGTAGGTTTGTCTGTACAACAGGCTGGTTATAATGATAAGTTACAGAAGTCAATGTGTAATATTGATTTAATTGAAACGATCTTCCTATCTTCTAATCGTTATTGCAGGGTCCATATGATTTTTACAGCTTTGAGCCTAGTTTACTATCCGACAATAATAAAATGGTTTATTGAACAAAAAACAAATAAATTACATTTTGTATACTAGGTACCTATAATAACTTATAACTAACATGCAAAATTGGGTGGTAGGTGCAATATTATAAAATAAGGCAGATATGGTTACCATAGGCAACCATACTGTCAAAATCCTTATTTTCTTCTAAATTCTTTTAAATTTCGGAAATTCAAAATTGTTCGATCGTGCCTCGCCCCGAGTGTGAGTGTTAGATTATTTTCGTTAATATTTCGGAATTTCTGGATTCGGTCTCCACGCTCAAGGCCCCCGATAGAAGCTATGCAATAGCTTAATGAAATAAAAATTGGTTTCAGTGTTTTTTACAATATCTCTAGAATACAAGGAACAAATATGAATTACAACTCTTTTCATTCTAAGGCCTACTGATGCTTTACTCGACTATGTGTCTATGTCAGGCATTGCACAGAGCGCCGTGGCTCGCGCAAAATAAACAAAACCCTTTTTGGTACACTATGAACAGCAAAGAACTCGGGTTTTTTTTTTGTGCCTAATGGTCTTACTATTTATAACCTAATGTGGTTTAAAATGAAGGTTTCAATTAATTTATGCGTCCAACGATAACAGGAATTTCACAGAAAGTTCAGTTTTGTAATCAATCCACATAAAATTGAAGTTTGCATTTCTGTTCTATTGCCATTCCTTAACAATAGTACAGTTTAAAAATATACGGTCAGGTGATTGCGAGTATTTGAGAATTTTCTCCATTTCATTATTACCTATTTCGAATCCAAATAAAGGCCAGGCCAATAAAGCTGCGGAAAACAGCTACTGTATTCAATAAATTAGAACGTTATCAACATAAAAAGTAAATAACCGAGCAACAATTTGTAAGGAAAAGTTTGAAAATATCACGTTTTCGATTATGATCGGTTCCACAAAAGATTTTATCACCAAGTTTATATCACCTGAAAAACTTTACATTGCTTCGCTTTTTTAAAAATTGCCAACCCATTCGCATCTACCGGATTCCCAAGTTCTACGATGACGACAAGCAAGTCTTGCCACACAAATAGCAAGCGAGTGACGTGACACATCGGCCGCTTTATTTCCACACACCGTCACATCTTAAGCACCGCAATCATTTCTCCCAGTCTGTGGTCTGTGGTAAAGGTTAGGAGCGGGTTTTCTTTTGGTCTGTAGAAATCATTTCTTTGAATACAACTTCGACTACCTTAGGTAGAACACAATGGTGAAAGCAGTTTGCCGTATGGATAAATAATTACCATACGATGAACTATAAGGAAAGCTACGTTATTTTGACATTATTTCTTCGGCTTTAGGGTAAGGGTTTCTTGCAGCAAGTTTTGTTCTTTCAAACTAAAAAATCTGAAATAATGTAACGTCCTAGAAACATATCACTGCAGGGCAAAAGCTTCCATCATTGTTTTTATAAAAAATTCCAACCCATTCGCATGTCTACCGGATTCCCAAGTTCTACGATGAGACAAGCAAGCCTTGCACACAAATAGCAAGCGAGTGACGTGACACATCGGCCGCTTTATTTCCCAACACCGTCACATCTTAAGCACCGCAATCATTTCTCCCAGTCTGTGGTCTGTGGTAAAGGTTAGGAGCGGGTTGTCTTTTGGTCTTTGTAGTAATCAATGCTATAAATTGAAACTTAAAAGAATCTACTCTACGATGGAATAACAAGGAAAGATACGACATTTTGACTTTTTCTTACGTCAATTCTAAGTCAAAGACTTTGAGCTAGTCTTGAGTCTTCTAAAAATCTGAACTGAATAACAAAAGCTAGTTGAAATACGGTTTAACGTCTTTGCTATAATCGCCCCATTTGACAGGCGGCTTGACTAACCAGCTGTTCCGCCAAAGTAGGAAAAAAGACGCTGCTGCTCTTCTACTCCGTTAGTCTCTTATGACACCCATAGGGCTAGAAGAAGTGGTACTCTATCATGTGCACCACCAAATGGCACGTCATGGTGGATCACATTTTAGTAATTAACAAAACATTATGTCAAGTCCCAACTAATACCCAAAGTCAAAATCATGATGAATGAGAGAAGAATGACTAGACAGATCTACAAGACGAGTGTGAAAGGGAACGTTGGAAGAGGAAGGCCTAGACGAACCTATCACGATCAAATCGGGGATGTTCTGAAGAAAGGTCAGGTCAAGAGTACTCTAAACCGACGAGCATGCATGAAAAGATTGATGAATGTGGAAGAAGCGAAAGATGTATGCCAGGATCGTAGTAAGTGGAAGGCCTTGGTCTCTGCCTACCCCGTTGGGAAGGAGGCGTGATAATATGTATGTATGTAAAATCATCCAACTAAATATTCAACCAAGAACAAAACGAATCTTGTACCTTGGGCCACCAACTATCTACTTCAGTCCCGAAGCGCTCGTTGGCAGTCCCGGGACAGATCGGCATTACTCATCGGTCAAGTGTGCCCCTGGGAGCGAGCAGGACAGCACACCGCCGTCTCTGTCCCGCGGAGGGGCTCAACACTGACCGAACTTTTACATTTGTCACATCCGTCTTAATTAGGATATTGCTATTTGGATTTTAATGGGACTTGTGAATGATGTTATTTATATTATTCGGACACATTTTTGCCAGTACGTTTTTTATACATTTTATTGAGTTCAGTTTGAAAACAAAAGTGTCTTCGCGAAACTATTGAACAAAGCAATTAATTGAGGGATTAACCCCAGGAGGCACTCGGGTGCCACGATAACAATTGATTTCAATTGTGTCTGGAATAACTCACGATCGAGGGATTAAATATAAGAAGTACTACATCAAAAAAAAAAGTACGTAAGTAGGTATGTTGAGAACTAGTCATTTGACACAATAGTTAATATGGCACAAAAGTTTTAGGATCGCTGTGAACCAAGTTATTGAAGTTAGCAGATTTGACGTTTTCATACATTTATTCATTTGTGAAAGCTGGAATTTTACCATCTCGTGTCGGGTTTTATCATATAATCATAGAAATAGCTATTCTTTCTTTGATCGGACTTCTTTCTGGATTGCCAAAGAATCGCTCCGGAATCATGAGGTTCCTCTGCGCCACTTCCTCTCTGGTCATGTGATTCAATCTGATACAAGATGGGTAAATTCCAGCACTTTCAGAAATAAATAAATGTATGAAAATGACGAATCTCCTAACTTAAATAACTTGATTTGATATTTTAGCAACTTAATTGCAATTATAATATCAGTATATAAACTTGAAAAATTATGTCTCAGGCGGGACAGTAATCCTACAGCTTTGGTGCCATATTAACTATTGTACCAAATGACTAGATTTTAGCATACGTAACATTTTTTTGTTTGCACTTTGGAAAAATGCCCGAAAAAAATGATCTACTTAAACCTTGACTTAAACACTATTAATAGCACTAAGTGTTAATTGTTTTCGGGTCTAAAGGTTACTTACTCCATGGCAGTCTTCTAATCTTCTGTGAAAAAGTCTCCTTTTAATTTTAAAAACATGAATACTCTTTTGATGCTCATGCATAACTTCACATTCGTTGCAGTACCAAACGCAGTAATTCGCATAGCGGTTATATATACCCGCTACCCCACCAAACTCCAGCTATCTGGTGAACACAAGTATGCAGCGGTCGCAAAACTACGCAGTTCGGGCTCCAATGGCGCAGATTGCGTAATGATGGCGCGAACTAATGGTGAAATGGAAGCATCATCTACATACAACCCCTTTACAGACTCCATGGACGTAAAATTAAATTCATACACAAACAGCTACCTACATATAATGTTCTGAGCAAGTGAGCACATCTTAATGTTCAACTGTTTGGAAATTCTGCAAACTTTTAAAGGAAATGTTCGGTTTATTTAAGAGTAAACCAAATAAGATATATGCGAAAACAATGTAGAACGAAAAAGGTGACAAAAGGATTAAAAAACACTTCTGTAGCTTATCGCGCGGAAGACGAAAAAATATAAACTTACCAAAAACATTAGTAATAGAATTTATTAAAAACAGTTAATGACAGGAAGACCGAAGAGATATTATGAGTAAATAACTATAGGAAACATAATTCAGGATTAATAATTTGGTAAAATTTCATAGCAACCACATGCCTTGTTCAACTTTGTTGTGATAAAATATTACGGAAGATCAATATGGAATGCTACCTTCGCTGTTTCCGATTCGACGAAACAAGTGCTATAAATTTATAGCCATTTATTACTATTATCAAGTATTTAAAGCTAAGGTCATTTATATTCTTGACATCTTTTCAATAAAATGGTTCAAATGATTTTTACACTCCACATTAAATCCCCTCTTGTTAATACCCAGTTACTGTTAACTTTCTACTAAAATAGTAGTTCTATTTTCATCCTGATCAACCTGCCTGACCCATTTCATTTGCAGCCCCGCTAAAATCCATATCGAAACTAAAATAGAGGCTGTATTTTCAGGCAGCGCTGAATTCTGTCCATTTCATTTATTCGAACCTTCCGGATCTAGGTTATCGACGAGTCATTTTATTTTCTGAAACGAAGACACGTTCGCCCCCTCTGACATGTAAGCATCAACTGGAAAACATTTGAGCTTCAAAGCCTCAGGGCACGGTTCTGCCGGGTTCAGCGCGCATGCGCAATAGCTTCCCTAGGCCTGCCTGCATAAATCCTCCAACATATACGTATCTAGTGTTTATAAACACGAAGCGTGCAATTAGAAACTTTAATGCTTAGTGATAAAGCTCATATGTCTCGCAAGTGACTGTTGTTTGGGTTGATCCCTTTATGGATGTGGTATGCAAAATTAGGGTGTTTGAACGATATCGTGTGTTGACGAGACGTTGGGAGTTTGTGTGGATTCTCGGTCGGTGAGGGAATGACGTGGCGTGACTCTTGTCGGCTGATATGTAACGTAATTTTCTTACAAATACGTTAGACGAATAAGGCATGTGTTTGGCAGATAGATTAATATCTGAGGCGACCTAAACGTTGAGAGAGGTTAAAAATATCTCTGATACTAAAATGGCGTCTTTACAGTCAGCTAGAATTAGATCATCATGAAACATTCGTTTGTTTCTATAAATTCCTATTTACGTTATTATCATTCTTGCATAAAATCTCTGACAAGATATGAACACATAAAATCTGCTATTTACGATATTAAAAATAATTGCATTGGAAACTCTTTCATTTGAACTACAATTACTTAAAACATTTCAAAGCAAAGCTAGAAATCTAAGGAGGTGAAATTAATGTAGGAATAGTCGCAAAGATGAATAGACGTGGCTAGAGCTTAGAGGAGGAAATATCTGTAGAGATAGACGCAGTATACCATCGACGTCTGGACAGTGAGAAATTAACCATAATCTACTGCAGATGATTTATTGCAAAGGATGATATTGTAAGAAACCGTTAGAATACGATTTGGGAATATAAATAATAGAAATCATATCATTGATAATAATTGCTTAAGGTAAACATTGAGTTTTGATTCACGTTTGTCTGTTGCTCAATCAAACTCGACGGCTTAATACGTGTCATAAAGTTTTCAAGAAGCGCAGATTCCACTTCATTTTGTACTATTTTTTAAATAAAGCTGTTGCT
Source organism: Anania crocealis (assembly GCA_949315895.1). Taxonomy (NCBI): domain Eukaryota; kingdom Metazoa; phylum Arthropoda; class Insecta; order Lepidoptera; family Crambidae; genus Anania; species Anania crocealis. Next base: position 2,135,548 of record OX438858.1, on the reverse strand, counting down.
TCCCACGAGTAAGTCAATTTGAACATCAAGCCTTAACTTCGAGGAAGCAAGAAACCATGATGTTTTTTCGTATAGTATACAATCTCTTTAGATTGAAATACGTTTTTTGACAATTACCTAGACTTATTTTGTCTAAAATTACCAATAATTAGTCGTAGGTAGATTTCAAATTACTGTCATTGAAGCAGACATAATAATATTAATGATTTTCTTATGTTCAATAAATGGTCTGATTCATATTTATATATACATTGTTCCAACGTTTGTCATAATTGTCTAAGTTAAGTATTTGATCTTAATGAACATATCCTACAAAGTATTGAAAGCATAATAATTTAAGATTTACTGTCCCTATATCACAATGAAGTCTAGAAATGAAATGAGGAAATGTACAATGATGAATTTGAAGCTATAAAAAACAATACAGTCGTAAATTTGACAGAACACTAATAATGAGAGTTCTCTTCCAACAATGGAATGATAAATTATGTGGGTGTAGCAATAAACGTGCTTTCTTTTATTGGTTCTGTTAAAACTAAACTAGGCATGTATAGTTGAACAAGTGTAGACGTTTATGTGTAAGTGGACGATAAACTGTTTTATTTAAAACTTTCAACGCTAAGGTAACAAAAAGCAAGCATTTTACAGCTTCCCTGAGAAACTTAGGATACCTTTGGCAACATCTTGTGGTGAAGAAGTGTGGTTATATTTCTTCGCAGTGAACAATAAAAAGATTTTCAGATTTATTTAATCACTGTGTCTCTGTAGTCGGTGATTGTTTCACTGGCACAGACACATAAAATATTCTATCGATTTCTTCGGTAACATTTTCGGGTAAAAATTGATAAAGTAACTTCTAAAAACTAAAGTCAACAATTTTGTGTGATAAATTTTTTCATATATTTTTAAACCAATTACTTTCCATGTAGATAAGTAGTCGAATAAAAAATGCTACGAGTATTATATTGCTAACCTTCATCTTCTCTACAAAATTTGTTTATAAAGCTTAAGTATCAGTAAGATATTCATTTATTTAATAATCAGTATGTCATCCACGTAACGTCAGCTCGTTTCGCGAAACACCTTCCTTCATATACATTTGTATTTATGTAGACGACGCTAGTGTTCGCTGTATTGCTGTTATGGCTCCGACAGGATGTGGAATGGAAAATATTTATCCCAACAAATAGCAGTTAGGGAAACGTGTGCACGCCCAGTGGTGGAACAAAGTGGCACTTTGTACGTTTAGTACGAGGTCCAGGCTCGGCTGCAGACTTAGGCCATAAGGAACTGCGCTTACCTGATTGTTACAATTTGTACAGCTACAAAGTGTGTATGATAAATGAAAAGTAAAACTAACGAATGGTAGGATAACTTGACACAACAAATATCTCTTTATTACAAAAAAAAAACAGTTTTAGGGTCATGTAATTAAAGCACATTAGAAAGATACATTGAAACTCGAAGGCCACTACGAATATAAATACCTATGAAATAAAGAAAACTGCGACTTGAGTCAGTAGTTATCACTGGATCAGCGATATCTTTTATTTAGTATTAAGGAAATATGATTATTCCATAATTTTGCATAAGTAAAAATGACTAATGATTATGATAAGCAGTTCTGATTGTGTATTTCACGGTGGCTTCTGATCATTACTTGAACTTTAAGGTCTGGATGTACAATAACCACAAAATAGCCAGCTGCCAAATATTTGTGCACTCCACACACACACAGGTACACAAGTTTGCTTGCTTAATCAGTTTTAAGAGTCACAAACATTTTATGGTTCCACACGGTAATTTTCGTTGATTTCACAAGTCGCATTTCAATCACTGGTTTTCTTATTAATTAGGGAAGGGGATGGGGCTAGGACCTGGATTGCTTAGGGCATTAAGTAGTCTTAGCCATGTTGAGCGCGTCATCTTTAACAAAATTGTATCTAAGCGAACTGAGCCTTACTCAACGCCATGTACTGGCCAGAAGCGCTATACAAGTCTAAAGCAAAGTTCGTAGTCGGCAAACTTAACGGAGAAACTTAGTTCCAAACTATCCGGACAAAACTAGTTCAAGTTGGGTTTAATTAAAATATCACTTTTGAGAAGTGTTTAGAAGTTTCCGCGGTAGAGGTGGATCTAGTATATTATCATAGGAGAAGTATAGTCTACGTGATCTTTACCACTAGATTAGGTAGATGAGAATAATCTTTCGTATGGTTTGATATTATTACCCATTCATTAAAAAAATATCAGTAGTAGTAATTTTATGTACTATACCATGGGCGGGTTGTGGGCTCTAGTCTCCTGAGGCTATCGAAATTATTGAAAGAAATGTTTTTTTAAATTAATAAGCGCTACTGTTTTGTTAAAAAACAGTTTTATCTTAACCAATTGTTAAATTTCTAGAAATGTTTCTCTAGGATGTTGAAAGTTCATAATCAAAAACCATCGACGGAATTCCGCTAAAAATATTTGTAAAAATATTTATTAAAATTTCATCATTAAAGTTTTCATACTGCTCCTTAACTTTTAGGAAAAGTTCAATCGTCCGAGGTGATCAGGGATGATGTAGGATTCTAATGTAGTAATGTTTCGAAAGAAAGAGCTCTTCAAAGAGATTAATATACTTACAGTGTCTTCTCAATACATTCTCGAGAATATTGTTTACGTTCGTAAGAACATACATTTAATTCTTAAGAAAAGTAACGTACACAATTTCAATATCAGAAATAAAGATAAACTTGCCGTTCCAGGCTTCAGATTGCGAAAAGTAGGAAAATCGTTTATGGGAAATTGTATTCGTATTTTCAACAAATTACCACAGGGTATTGCTGAACTCCCTGTACATAAACTTAAATCGTATGTCAAAGTAATTTTAATGAAAAAGGGCTATTACACTGTCAATGATTATTTAAATGATAGAAATGTATGGCATTAAATTGTCCCAGCTCGTACTTGCTTAAACCTTGTAAAAATTACCTTACCTTGTAAAAAATTATTTAAAAAGAGGCTGACAATAGTGACCGAGTTTCTTGCGCTGCTTCTTCTCGGCACTAGCCCAGACTTGTCCCGAAGCAGTGGTAGGTTTAAACTGGGACGTGTTAAAGCGCCTCCTGGGGCCTATTTTAAGAAATAAAACTGATTTTAACTAAGGATTTTGATTTTGAAACCGGTCCAATAGTTTTGGAGCCTATTTAATGCAAACAAACAAACAAGCAAATCTTCACTCTTTATAATATTACTGCAGAAGTGTAGATATATGTAATACACGACCATTCATGATACCTTATCGATTTCCAAATAGACCGTATTTATTGGTGACCTTGCGATCTTGTTATCTCTACCGTCACCGGATGACCTTCCTGTCCATTGTAACCTGGGCTGATAAGTTATCGGTAGCTGGAACTGTTCATTGATCGCTTGGGTAATTCGGAGTAACTCAAACTTGAGAGTTGTTGGGTATAACCATAATAATATAAAAATGCTCTGCAGCAAAGATAAAAAAACATATACTTTTTTATTTCGCGAAAATTGTTCTTAAATATAATACAGTAATAATTATTAAATGTGTGTATACTATAAGTTTTATTAAAATAATTGCATAAAGGCAGAATCCAGAACTTACATACCCATGTGCTGCTTTCCATGCATGCTTCTTTGCGTATGGCATTAAGTTTCAAGGAGCCGGTGTACCATTTTACAGGAAGAAAATCTATTTATTTAACTAAAATATGTTTAGGCTAACATGTACGAAATCATGCTTAATCATCAACATCTCAACTGACTATGCCTATTGGGAAATGCTGTGCATAGGCCTCCTCTATAAGGATCTCCACAACGATTGGTCTCGCGTCATTTGCTTCTAGCGGCTTCGATCATCGGTTTATAGTAATTATAATTACTAAAGAGTCGTTACTCATTCACGACAAAGCCACTGAAAGAGAAAGGCCCGAAGATACAACTTTAATTTGAACTCGATGCACACCTTGGAGTATAAGTTTAGTTTTTCTTAGTTTCTAATTATTAATTATGTCAAAAAATGTATTGCATCATAAAATGATTATATTGTGACAGAGGAAGGTGATGGTGCTTCTAGCACGGGTTATTTCAAGTAAAGTACCAGCATTACACAAGTTTTAGAGTTAACTTGTCCTAGAATAAGATTGATAACTGTAACATGTGCTATTCCATGTATGTGAAATAAATACTTTTTATTTTTAACTACAGGCTTTAATAGCACATATTTAGGCATTTTTATTCCTAGAAATAAGTAGTAGTAGTATTTGACGTGGGATAGTACCAACAGCTAGTTTAGTAGTAGATATTATGAAATATGGTACTAACCAACAAGATGATAAAACTAAGTCATGTTTCGAAACGATAAAAATGTTTAGAGCTATTTAACACAAAGAGGCAATGTTGCCTAGTTCGCGGAGCATGGCGAAATATGTTAAATATTTTGCATAATTTGCGCAGGTAAACCCACACACATTTGGCAAGCTAATTTGCACATAAATTTAATGATTCTCTTACTATTTCTACAACCAGGTAAAACTATAAACAGTAAATGCTATACGGATGTTGACAATATAATTTACTGCGCCACCCGTGAAGGGCATTAAATAATGTCAGCGTCTCATGCCAAGAATCTATAGTTAGTTAACTTTTGTAGAGTAAATCAACATACTAATATCCATTAATAACATACTTAGCATTATAATTTTGAAAATAACTTTGTCCCGTATATCGTTGCTGGAATAGGTATATTTTCCTAAGATAAGCTGATGCAACTTCGTTTGCGTAATATTAGTCTTTAGCGCAGAGACTGAATAATCCAAAAATTACGATATCTTGTAACTGCGGTATGACGTTATACCGAAAAATAAGGTTACCTACCGCTTTTTTCGATATCCAAATTCATTTTAGGACCCTAACTTTAAATTGATACCTAAATAGCAAATGGTGTATTTCGATAGCAATACTTAAACTTAATAAATAAAGGTATTGAACGCCCCTCGTTCATTCACGTGCCCAGCGCGAGTTTTTTCATCAAATTGCACTAGTTCTTGTTCTCGAGGCACAGAATCACATGCGCCTCGCATGATTTCTTGTGAATAACAATGTCTACGAGTAACACACGAAAGGTAACAGAAACAGTTATTCCAAGTATTATTTTCGGGACATGAAGTAGCTTTCTCCATGCATCTAGGTTCATCATCAACATTCATCGAAATTCTTTGGGCACGTTGATGCACTATCACTGATACCAAAACGTCCTTACTAAATAAGCAAACATTGAACATTTGGGTGCCAGCTCTTATACCTTATTAGCATTTTTTATTAATTGCAGGTATGACAATTCTGACGACCTCCGTGGTGGAGTGGCGTACACACCAGTTTTTAAGGAGTCGTCTGCTCCGAGGTCCCGGTTTCGAGTCCCGGACGGGTCAATGGAGAAAAACAGTGTTTTTCTAAATTTTCTCGGATCTAGGTGTTTGCGAAACCTTCGTCGTTACTGATTTCCACATAACGAGTGCTTTGAATAGTTGCTCAAGTTGGAATCAGAACAATGGTAGGTATGTGGTGTTGTCCACATTTATTTATTGAATAAGCTGCATATTTAAACTTGGGACTTTGAAGCGACATTTTGTATGACGGTGTATGTAACTAGTTCTTATATAATTAAATATCGGTGTTCAGGCCGATACCAGTGTACTTTGAATTTCTCAATACAGCGCAATATTGAAACGGTAACCGAGGTAGGCGTGTGCTTGAGTGGAGACCGCGACTTGCAGAGTCCCTACGGCAAGATGGAGACGTTATATACTACGCCAACAAAGCTGCTGTCAGCGTATGAGAGGATTATGTGGAGCATTGGCAGACTCAGCTTAAATCTAGGTGTTACTTAATAGAATTAATTTTGTTGTTGAAAATTTTTTAGACTTCGGAAGTAATGCTTGCAAAATTCAAATATCAATTCTATTTTATCACCGATCTTCAAGATCCTTGATATGCACATGGTAATTTATTTCAGGTACGATTTGAACACACTTCCGTCCGTCATTTATCTATCAATTGTAATTGCTCTTCCAATTCAAACACAGTTTACTAACTGTACTGATGTTTACTAATTACTCTTTTCATTAACGCTTGAGGGACAGCTGACATTTCTCTAAAAACTCTGTCCGCTTTTACTATTAGAGCATTGTTCAACTTCCCTCCAGGTACCAACGCATGACATCGTAATAACCACACATTACGTGATAATAGTAGTTTTATAGACAGAGAAAACTTGGCGGTGGAAACTAAAATGTTTGCTCGCAAATTATAGCTCACAGTCAGTGTACAGGGGAGTGTAATTACACGAGTGTAGTTAACTCTATGGGAATAGTACTTAACGCTTCGTTTGTTTTGGTTAGAAGGCGTTCGCATGTCGATACGTTAAAGAATTTGTCTTTGTGGAACTAGGACATGGAATAATGAGTCAACGGATCAGCGGCATCGCGCAGATACTTGGATCTAGTATTATATTATCTGTGCTTGGATCAATCAAATACCTACTACTACATATCAGGTATTTAGTATTATTGTTAGTATAATTTTCATTTTTCTGCGTAATGTGTCAGTACGCAAAGGTACTCATGTCAAACATCGATTCAGAATAATTATGAACAAAAAAATATAAATAAAAAAGTTGTGCGTGTACTAGTGTACACACGTAAGAAGTGAAACTTCTTTATGGCCTTATTTTTCGAAAAATGATCTACATGCAACTTTCCAGAAATTGGTTAAATTAGTTAAATTGGTTAAATTGGTTAAATTGGTTACATTGGTTAAATTGGTTAAATTGGTTAAATTGGTTAAATTGGTTAAGTTGGTTAAGCTGGTTAAGTTGGTTAAATTGGTTAAATTGGTTAAATTGGTTAAATATTATTTCACTTTACCTTTTTGCTATCGTCTGAACCAACCGTGGTAGGGGCAAGAAAAAGATGGCGCGTAACCGAAAAATGTGACGAAAATTTGACGCAAAACGTGACGGTAAATTTTTTCCAACGCCGATAAAGAAAAATTCTTCTCTTCAAAAATAATAGAAAACAGCACACTCAGGCACGGTAGAAAGAGTGGGAGATACTAGTTCCTCTCCCTTCCCCTCGATCTTACGCTTTTTCGATCAGCATCACGTGACCCTGACGCGAGTTTGGAAGTTTTTTACCCATCCAACAAAAAGTGCTCAGCGCCGCTAAAGAAGTTTTCACTTCAATAAATACTTTAGCCGAAGTGGGAGATTCAGCTAGTTATATTAATGAAGAAAACCCAGAAAGAGAAGTTGCTGTGATTTGGATTCATTAGCACGGGGTTTGGGACTTTGGGAGTCATCAGCGATAGACAAAGGCCGGTGGAACTGTTTAGATGATACACTTGCCCAACAGTAAAATGATATGGGTTTAATATAGAAAAATCACGTGACACTAAATCACTCAAAACGACTGTCCATAATATGTTCATAATAGTTCTATCTTAATGTTTTACCAAGTTAATAAGATTAATGCTGCATCAAAGATTATGCAGGTTTTCTGCGTACAGTGAAATTTGCGGGAAGATAAACCATAGAATAGAAAAAATAGATGATAAATTGTGAGTAAGCGGCAAACAAATGATATTCAACCAACTCAAATTGTGTCACTTATCGCTGCTGGTTCAATTAAAAAAAAACATTATTCAAAGCCACTGATAATTCCTTATCAGTTTTTCGTCAGTTGCATAATCGATCATTGACTAATCCGTAGGCCGCAGTATAAAGTTTAGCAGACAGAATTACGTCAGAGCGACCTACACAAAGACGTCACATTTGGCACCGAAATGTCATTCTGAAGTAAGGGCGAATATAAACGGAGGACAGACGGATTAGTTAACATATATGTTTGGTAGGTGTTTTATAGTTAATGGGGACTTTGAAATGTGTTTAATTCCTTCTAATTCATGAATTCACTGAAAATGTTGTTTTACCGTCTAAATTCAACTTCTAAAGTATTCTAAATTATCTTTCGATAAGACGGTGAGGGAGGGAAGGAAAAATTGAGGTTTTACAATCTTTATTATCCTTACTAATATTATTTTCACACCTCAAGTAATAAACCGATTTTGAAGAAATTTGGTACTAAAGATAGATTAGACTTTGAGAAAAGATAAAGGCTATTTTGTGTCCTACTGGGTACAGGCCACTGCCCCCGCTACACAAACTTTTGGCATTACAAGGCATTGCCTGAAACTTGCGACCCAGGTGACCAGGAGTAGGTCTTCTTATGACGCACGACAGCGCTCAACTTCACAGTAGCGTTTCATGCCTAACCATGTTTGGTACCATGATACTAATGCCGCTTTCGACATGACATTCCTTTTTGGAAAGGACTAATTGCAGTCCTTGTATGCTAATAATATTAAATATATACAAACGTCTGTATTTGTACGACACCAGCACGCCAACCTACCACAAAACGGCAAACTTTCTCAATTGATATTGATCTCTACTTGTTGGACTTAAAGTTGAAAATCAAATCAATGACCTTTAACTTTCGGGTAGGTTGACCTGCCGTTGTCTACACATTATCCCACTATCGCACTGGATTAGATATTTCTGTAATGAAACATTGATAACATTTGATTGACAAGTTTTGATACTAAATAAATAAATAATTCGACAAGGATTATTACAAAATTCTTCATTACCGCGTTGAAACGGGGGATGAAAGCTAGCATGAGATAATATAAATAATATATCCCATAGGTAGAGAGAACTAGTAGTCAAAAATAAAACTGACACCATATACAACTCCCCATTAGATGATGTCACGGAGGCGACACGTGACGTCTGGCCCATGCTACGAGTATTACGTGGAAGCAAATACACCAGGGGCCTTTAAAAATTAAAGTCTTCTCTATTCTGTGACATGAGTTGTTTTGTGCCTACTTTTAAACTTTTAAATAGAAGAATGATGATTTCACAGATATTCGGCACGTGGATTTGGATGTGGGCGAAGTATTCCTCATCCAAAATCACCATGACATTTATTCTAAAGACAAATAAGCGAACAGTCAAGTACCTAAATATAATCAGGCCTAGAAAGTACTGTGACGTGGATTTTGAAACTACACCAACATTAAACATGCAAAAAAAAACGTCCGCATATTTAAAACGTTGGTCGCACTATTAACGATGTTATTTTTGAACAGTAAAAAGCCCTACATAAGGTGACTTAAAAAAACATGAACCAACTTGTACGTATGATAATATCAATTCATAAGTGTACAAGCATGGTTACACGTTTATTGTTTTTGAACTGTAAAAACCCCGAAAGTTAAAGAGACTAAAAATATTTGTACGTATGATGATCTTATTTCGAGAAAGCATGTAATACGTAAAATAAATATGTTGCACCTCCACAATGAAGACTGAGCCCGGCGCGCCGTGTCACCTCTGCGGAAGACGCGTGTCTAATCTGTGGACGCGCGATCTCCATACAATGGCCGTAGGAGGTGAACAGCTAAGCGCACTATAGGGTTGACATAACATACTTAAACTTTCAAAAATACAATGCATTCATTTAATCACTTCATAACACAACAGCAAACAATACATATGCACAGAAAGATGGTTAATAGTTATGCTATGACCTCGATGTGGTAAGCGTGAGTTATATTACAATTCAAAAATACAATTTTATTAAATTTAATTAAATTAATAACGTAAATTATCAATAATTACATTTTCACATCAACAATTAAATTTATTCTTCAAGCTAAGTCAAATAGGTTCTTGAACAACTACCCTCCGTTTACCGGGCGAGTGTTCTAACCAATGCAACTACCAAGGCATTTTCGTCGAAGTTAATCAAGGCTTTACGCTGTATGCCAGCGGAGTTTCATCCATTTTGACAACAAACATTTAGTCTTATTGCACTGTGCGTAATGCACTTTGCATTGTGTAAGTCAGGTTGTGACCGTCTAAATCGTATTAAGCTCCAATGTTATTAGTTACAATACGATTTATACAGTCAAAACCTTACTTAACTAGGTACCTACCTGTCATTATCAATATAGCTAGCTATAATCTATCAGTGACAGCCCTATGTCCGCCATTAGTGCCGATCCAGCGATAGTGATGTAAAGCTCGCCATTCGAGTTCCCGGGAACATTCCGCTACGTAGCCCTCGCCAGACGCATGGCAGAACTCACCAATGACCATAAGCATAATCAATCTTTGTTTGGAAATCTAAAGAACTTAAGTAATAAGTGATTTAAGTATGTTTCAGTATTCTATTCTGTACAAGTTCCCTTTGGCACGGGAATTGGTTACATTTCTTTCAGAAAAAATGTCTAAACGAAACTTATACGACTAAATTGAAAATCACAGTAAACATAGGTTGAGTATTATTCTCTAAAATTTGAAATCTGTTAAGTCCTTTCTGCTCATTTAACATCAAACAACATCGCTACGAAAATGTCACTTAAAAAATCAGACAATCTGCAGGCTTACTCTTGGCAAGTTCGAGTTACGATCAATATCGAAACGACATCGAGAATCAGTGATTTGGTACTCTGAAAAGTGAACCTAAACCTTTGAGTCGATGGTGATTACGTTATCAACCGAAAATGTTTAACGGATCGCCATTTTAGATCGATCTTGACTTGATTTTGATTTCGATTCGATTGAGTTTGTTCAGATTTTGGCTAGGTCGAATCGAGATCGAACTTAAATCAAATTCAAGAGTAAGGGGGCAGGTAAGATATTAGATTACCGTTATTAGGATATTTTACTCTTACATAGAAAGTATTTCTTATATTAAAAATGTGTATGAAGTTATGGTTTACCTCTGATACCAGTCAGAAAGGCTGAACGTTATTTCTGTTCCACCTCTGGTGGTACCGGCACCTAGCTGGAATAGCTCGACCCTTGACTTACAATGGATATCGTAAGCGATTTAATTAGTACTAACAGAAGAAGAGCTCCAGTGTCTTTCTTCCACTATTGGCTAAACTGCGATGATGATGATGTTGATGATTGGACAGCTATTATTGATTGTGTCACCGTGTCGTGTGGCCCCAGCTCATTTAAAGAATAGTAACACTCTATATCTTCTTAGCGTCGTACGAGTAAGTCATATCGGTGTATGCACTAAGATTGTTTTGTTTTGAAAACGAAACAGTTATTTATATTCCTCTCGACGCTACCATTAGAGATATAATGATAGTACCGAAGAAACGGACAGTGCCGTCCAAATTGTTCACGTGATAAACACCAAAAACACCAATTAGTCTATGGTGATTACTATGGTGTGACGTAATCTGCGTAAGAGTGCCACATCTGGCGCCCCGTCGCGTTCATTAAGGCCGTCTGGCGTTGACAGACTGATTGTTAACCTGGTTTGGTTCGACACAACCAGAATAATTAAAGCCCACGCCAAGGAGAGTGTAGGTAAGAAAGTGGCGACTATGCAGACAATATTCTATATAGGTACTATACATATAAGTATGTTGGAAATACCAAAGTTATATCGAGAAAATGTAATATGGTGTTGCTTAGCTAAAGCTCAAATTAATAGCAAATAGCAAACTTCTAAATGGAAATAGAAATATCTGATTGGACATTTTAGTATCGGAAAGTAATTTTTGAAATTCCGATTTAAAATGTTATTTGAGCATCAGTCAGTATCTAGGTATCTACGCTTTCTTTCTTATTGGCGTGGCAAAACGTAATTTTAGTCAGTTTGATATAAAGCTATTTTTAATCAGTTAAGTATGTTCAGAAACTCTTCCTTAAGCAATGAAATTGTTACTGAAAATTTAAAGTACAATAATTCCTGGAACGAAAAGGCTGGCCACGCCGTCGACATTTTTATTCAAGGAATTTTATTTTCATCTAGGTATATTATTAGAAATGATTTTCGTTATTGCCTTAGCTCAAGGAGCGCGTGGGCACGGTTTAAACCTTTGGTTAGAGTTCACCAACAGACGGTTAAAATTTAAACAGCGTTTAAAATATTATTTGACATATTTTGTATGGGAATTGTGTCAAATTAACCGTCAATCTATGTTTACCGGCTGTTTATGTATTAGTGAACTCGGGTCTAAATATTAAAGGTTCTTTTGATAATACTGAATGTCTTGTTGTAAATACACACTTTATTTGATTTAGTCACAGTCCAGAACTATATGGAACAAAAGAGTCATCAGTGACATTTGCATGTCAGTTGTGTGATATCCTAAATTAAATTATTTGACTATACATTTTGAATTTAATGATGGATGGTGTTCATTAACATTCACTTTAGCTAATTACATATTAACATTATTTTAATCTGACATTATCGCGGTCATTCCAATTTTGATAAACTAGAACTATAGCGGTAATAGGTTAAATTCAAACAAATTATATCTCCGATTCTAATCACTAAAACAGACTTTGCTAGGTCTGTCCAAATTTACTATTTATTGCATTGGTAATAATTAATCAAACATAAGGTCACATACAAAAATGACACTTTAAACTTGCCCCGATTGAACATACGCAACGTTATGTTCTATATAATGCAAATTCACCCTTATGTCCACCACTTAATGTTATATGGTTGCTCAAATGAGCACCAAACGCTGAGGACGTTTCCCTGTCACTGATTGTGTGTCTAGCTGTTATCTTAATTTTTTTTATTTACTTAACCTACATTATCCCAGTGCTGGGCAAAGGTTTCTCCCAACGCTTTATTTATTTATAATATTTCTTTTCAGTATACTTTAATACACGTCATGTTCATCTTAATACTTACTTATAGTAATACTTAATAGACGCTATACGTTAAAATTTTAACTTTCGCGGAACTGATGTTATATTTAACCACCATCCTCATCACAATGATCTAAAAAAATGTTTAGTCTTCAAGCACTTACCATAAAAAACATTAGCAAATCTAATTTAATGCGTGATTTTCCAAGTAGCCATACTTGAGTACTCAATTTGATACATGACTTAGCACTCCAGAAATAGCCTACTCTAAAAGTCCATTTCGTTGTTTAAGATATGCACCGATCGGCCTTCGATCGGTAAGGTCGGACTTGATTTTAATTATAGTATCCACAGTATACCACGTCGCCACTAGGCGGCAAACTTTAATTACAATCTGATTAATATCTGGATTACAATGCGGTAATTGCACTATTTATTATGCGCTGGCAATCGGTATTTATAATGAGGATAACAATAGATGGCCAGGCAGGTCAGCGTAGACTATTATCAGTTGGAGTACTCAAGAGCCAAGACTGTGTTACGTAACTGTAAGAAAAGGTGTTGATAATGGAGATCGAATTTCAGGTCGCTCAACCTTCGGATCTTCAAATTTCTGTTTCAATTTTTAATACTATGGAAGTAAAAACGTTGAGAGTAAGATTGTATATCGATAATATAAACTTGTTGTTATCCAGTGTCATACTGTCAGGTTTAAAAGTGCCTTATTACATTTCACTTTTGCAACTTAAAACAGTGCCTATGCCATGGATAAAATTAATAATTAATTGTTTTTGACACCACTTTTTTGGAACAATGCATGACTATATGAAGCGTAGATTGTTACATCAAAAATAAGAGGAAAGTTTTAAAAGCGTTCCTGTAACCAAGCTAAGTATTTATGATAGTGCCATCTCATATCTTAAGACTTCTGATAGCGACAATGTCTGGCGTAAAAAAACGCATGAAATTTACTCGTTCATTTTATTTTTTATGCTATAACTTAAAGTAATGTTCCTACTTATTAATAATAAAGTCTTAGAAAATTATTATACTTCAGTACTTTCCAATTTCCAAACAGAATACCAAAGAAGACAATGCTTCTGTTCTTTGTAAAAGTATTAAAATGTCGTGTCTAATAGTCTGAGACTACAGCTACCAACTAACAATGGAGTGCACTTCGGTTTGATCATTGATTATCAAGATAACTTCTGCCTTTGCGTGGAAGGTACGCCTGGAAAGATCCCACAGACTTCAAAATTCAGCAGACCCAATTCTGACTCTTCCACTGGCATATTGTAATCTAGGCAATTTTCAAGCCCTGAGAAAGCGTGTGCCAAGACGTGTTCGTGTTATAGCATTATGCCCAACATGCAAATACTCCGGCAGCTGCCAATGAGCGGCGTAAAGCGGCAATGGACGTTTTTACAGCTTACCGTTTTTAGTGCCTCGCTGGGGCACTAAAGTTATTTACTGGTGATTGATGGACCAAGGCACAAGATGAGGCGGGCGGCAGAAGGTCGCTAGGCAACCAACTTGGAAGATTCGTGGAGTCCGATAAATGAAAATGGTTGATTGGAACGCTCAGGTTATCGAACGGACAGGCTACATGTTGGAATATTTCAAGGGTTTTCGATGTCACTGAAGCAAGGTTTAAAGACTGATGGTCTATAATGTAAAAACTTTAAACAAGATTTTAGATAGACTACCTCAGAAATTCTTATCATGATACATCTTTCCCGATCTAATACTTCTGATTAAATATACATTAAAATTTGGTCTAGTGGTTTAAATACCGGGCCAAGATCTCGGGGTCCCAGGTTCGATCCCCGGGTCAGGCATCAAAAAGTTTCCAATTTTCGAACGTTGCTCGAGTTTGTGATCACCAACCCGCATTTGGCAAGCGTGGTGATTATGCCAGTAGCCATCATTGCTGTGGTAACTTGAATTCAATGATGGAGGCCTTTTCCCTGCAGTGGAATGATTATAGGCTGTTACTTAACTTTTTTTAAATATACATTAATAATTTGATAGAGTACACATTTTTTTACAATGAAAGATATGAACATTAAATCACGGTTAAAATTACACTTAGTTTTGTGAAAGCTATTTAGGTATCTTTCTTTGTTTCCGTCGCAATTGTACAAACTCCGTAAAGTATCTTAAAAAAGAAAACGATCCCGTCAATTAAATTGCTTAAACAGATTCAAAACACTCAAAATATAGCATTGTCGTAAGGCATGCGCACTTAATTATCTGTATCCTATGCTTGTGTTCTGCAGCTAGAGAGACTGGATCAGATATGAACGGACGACAAATACGAATTGAATTCTAATAAGTGCGCTCGTGTCGGTGTATGACTTGTACCACACAGCACGGCCCATCCCACCGCCCGCATTGACGAGTCGCGCGGGTATTATTATTAAGCTCATCCAGCGCAGGAATTGGTGCATTCCCGTTGCTTGTACCATGCAATCGTGTTTTGCCACCATGTTCGTCAGAAGATTTTATATTTACGTATATTACATTGTATTAGTTAGCACCACCAGATTACCTCTTTCCCCTAATCACTAAAAATTTACAAGTACGTTGGCTGTTGCTCAAAGCTCATCAGGGCAATACGCTAAATTTAGCTTTCTCTTTTTTTCATAATTTGTTTGGGCATGAGTAAAAGAGGGAATATAGAGGCATCGTGTTGTGGAGACCTTACTGATGACATCGCTGTCCGGCCCCCTTTCGGGCACTTCAAAGTCCCCAAAAGTATGGGACTCATGACACTTTGAATAAAATAGGCATCTATATGATTGAATATTTGATTGAATAGTGATTACAATCGCTGAGATGACTGGTGTGCAATGAGGACTACAAACTTTAGGTTGCTGGTTCAAATCGTGCTATTGCCAAATATTTGAGCTATGGATGGTTAAATACATGTTTAATGGTTTATTTCTTATCCTATATTGCCATTATTCTGTTTCAACTTGATCTTAGTTAATTGTTGGGATGTTTGTATGAATTTATTTATTTATAAACCCGGAATGAATTGCCAATTAAATGTGACCAATCAAAAGAATATATCAACAACTAGCTGTTGCCCGCGACTTCGTCCGCGTCAATTTCTGTTATTATGGTCCCGATTAATATGAATAACTTTTCCCGTTATTGCAACATTTTTCACTGATGCTTCGCCCCTATTGGTCGCAGCGTGACGTCATATAGCCTAAAGCCTTCCTCGTTAAATGGACTATCTAACACAAAAATATTTTTTAAATTCGAACCAGTACTTCATGAGATTAGCGCGTTCAAACAAACAAACAAACAAACTCTTCAGCTTTTTAATATTAGTATATATTTAATTTAAAAGACCACCTTCTCACTTCTTTGTTCTGTCCTCACTTTCTGACCTAAGTCATATGGATGTGATAAATCTTTATTTTTTTCTGTGTCATCTAATCGCCATTATCCTTTTTGTGCTTGATCCTAGGTAAGTGTTGAATTTTTTGTAAAAATTTCCTTATTTATGAACCAGGGCATTATTTTTCGTATAACGTGACCGCCCAAAAGATAATTCAACAAACTTACATTTAAAAGACCAATTTCTCACTCCGTCACCTGGTTTGACAATCAAATATCTAAAACCCCTGTTTGAAAAACTAACGGCGTTCCTCGGCGTTTCCTGAGATAAGCCTGATTGATAACTTCCTTCAGAACAACTTGGGTTTGAGACACCGATGAAAATGATTCACGATTGAAGGTTTTGGTAAATGGTGATAGATTAAGTTTAACTCTGTTTATAAATGTTCATTTTAGATTAAAGTTATTAGGCAAAATGTCTGAATTAAATTTTTTAAGCCCACTTCTACCACTACACACACACTAGTACCCACAAGCCACCTAAGTCTGTTGAAATATTTATACAGAAAATTATATTTTTAATTTACTCCAGCCATTTTATTGCTTAAAAATAGTTTCGAAAATATTTAAAGCCTATTTATTGCGACCGTTTGTTAAAAAAAGCAACGGGTGTTCTCGACGATAAATTACTAATAGACCCAACCATTGTCGCTGCGACCAAACTTTAAAATACCGAAAGAATCGAAAATAAATTGGACAGTAAATAAAACTCGCGAAATAAATTCAAACGATACATAATGCATGATAATCCGAATTGATTCGAGTCTAACCGAGTTGTCATGGGTGGGGATAGCACTAATTCACGAGAATGGGCCGCTGTATGAAAGGTGGAAAACTGGTTGTGAGCTGTGAGAACGGAGTAGGGGAACTACATTTTAACTGAAAATGGGAATGCCTTTTTTTTTGAGAAATTTGTCATTTGAACGCAATGTTTGATTCTCCAACGGATTTTGCAATAATACGAGTATATAATTAGTGACAGCCTATAATCATCCCACTGCATGGCAAAGGCCTCCATCATGGAATTCAAGTTACCAGACCAATACCCATAGGCATAATCACTACACTTGCCAAATGTGGGTAGTAGGTATTACAAACCCGAACAATGTTCGAAAATTCGAAGCACTTGTTGCCCTACCTGGGAATCGACCCAAGGATCGAACCCGGGATCCCGAGATCTTGGTTGAATCGTTGAATGAATGAAGGCTAGCCTTATGAATGTAAATACAAATATTTCAGGAACGTTAAATCTTACGTACTAATATTATAAATGAGAAACTTCGGATGGATCTTTGTTACTCAAACACCTCAGAACGGTTGATCGGATCTTGAATAAGTTTAGCACAAGATAAATCATAGCCTTTATAATCTTTAAGAGGATACACTAAGGGCGGGAGAATTGAAAAATATGTACATATTTGTAAACTCTATTGCTGTCGCGCAGTGACCGAACGCCTCCCCCGCAGAGCGCGATAGAGACAACTGCATCTTGGACCGAAAATACTTACTAAAAGCACAAAAAATCTACGTTTCGTATTCCCCCGATTCCTTTTCCAAAACTAGACTGATTTAAATACTTTTTTCATTAAAAATTAAAGAACGGCTTTGGCCGTGTTCGTATATTTTGCTTTTTTTTCTTAAATTTAGCCAAATTTGTTTTCTGGAAGTTTGAACACAGCGGAAAATCTGGCGATTTTTTAGATTTTAGAAGGCTCATATCTCTTTTTTTAACTAATTTATGAAAAAAAAGAAAACATAGAAACATGCCAATAGTAGCCATAGATTTTTGTAATAAAAATTATTGCTCTACTGGCATTATCCAGGGAGGAAACAGGGGACTACGTTTGTATGGAAAAACGGCTCTTGTATTTCCTCTTAATGGCGCTCAATTGCATAGGACAATTTTTGGTCACTGACAGTATGCCTACTTTTTCATGATTACTTTGAGTTTAAACCATGAGTAAAACACATGGGACAAACGTGTTCAAATGTTCGTACTCTTTAAACCAGTTCAAAACAAAGTATTTTTAGAAGGTTTTGTTTGGAAGTTGTAGTGGTAAGGTGACATATTCCGAATTTTTGTTCGGTCGGGTTAATAAAGAAAACGATTGGTTCTAATTAAGCTCGGGTCTGGAAAGCGTGAGGGTATAGGTATAGACGTGCTTTCTGTCTACAAGTCGCGTCAAAGAGCTTTTATTAGGCGACTTGGAAATCTCTGAACCAGACTGGTGAAGCAAAGTCTTACGAAAAAAAGCAGTTATTATTCCTTTACAATGTAACAAGATATTATTACAAAAACTAATAGCGATTCGTTTAAGTTTGACGCTTGAGTAGTCCCGTTTTTCTCATGTAAAACTTTATAATAGCCACCCCACCGCGAGATGCGTTGTACCGATAGAGCGCGGTTCGAATTAATTATGCATAAGGTCGGCTTCGGCTGCGATACTTTATTATTTTTTACCGGCCGCTTTCCTAGCAACACTTCAATTAACGTGCGAGGGAAAAAATAATCTCTACCGCATCTACGTGACGGTAATTTATGCGAGCAAGTCGCGGTGCGGTTTGCGAGTCGGTAGTGCGCGGGTCGCCTAAGGTTTTTGTCCTAGTAGATTGTCAAGATACGTGAACGTTAAAGCTAGAGACAGTCCCGTCATAGCCGATGAGTGTATCTGTCAATATTTATAAAACTTTCTTTGAACGGACGAAATGCGAAAAGCAAGCCACTATCTTAGTTTCTGTTTGGCTCCGACCCCAAATTGATAGCTTGTTAGGCGTTATTACGTAGTTTATTTTTTATTTTTGTAGGCTCTCAATCCTATAAAAGATGTAAACCAGAGGGTAGATAACCGTTCAAGTATTCGAGATACATTTTTTCCAAATTTAAATGGGACCAACTTCGAGCTAATACTCTCTATCGAACAAAAAAAAAACATCGGTCATCTTGGTAAATATTATGCGTGGTCATAGAATATAATATACGCATGGAATTAAGAACCTCCTTTTGTTTTTTATATTACAGTATTCACTTTCATTCATAAAAGTAAAGTAACAGCCTATAATCATCCCACTGCAGGGAAAAGGCCTCCATCATTGAATTCAAGTTACCACAGCAATGATGGGTACTGGCATAATCACCACGCTTGCCAAATGCGTGTTGGTGATCATAAACTCGAGCAACGTTCGAAAATTCGAAACTTTTTGTAGCCCGACCCGGGATTCGAACCTGGGACCCTGAGATCTTGACCCGGTATGACCACTAGACCAACGGGGCGTTATCATATAGGTTATTCGGTTAAACACAAATTATTGAATAGAGAAATGTCTAACAAAAACGACTAATTAAACTTGTTTAATTGGGACTCTGGCAAAAACAAATCGCCAATTAAGTTGTATTTATTAAGGTATCGTCAAAAAAATATTAAAATTTTCGAAACTATCTAATTCCATGACATTTTGTAAATTCGGATTCGCGGATGATTTTAACTTTTGAAGGAGAACAATGCCGTCATAAATAATTTTTGAATAACTGTTGTACCGTTACGCAGCGCACACACCGAAAGCTGTCAGAAGGATTCTCATTTTTGTACTTGTTTCATTGATACTCTATCAATTATTAGTCGTAGCGTTGAGTTATTACAGCTTAGCCTATCTTGATAAATGAATGAACTATTAATCTAACACATTTTTTTTTTCAATTCGAACTAGGTAGTAAGTAGGTAGTTCCTGATTTTGGTGACTTCAACAAAACAAGTTTTTTATAATTTTAGTGTAGATATCTGTGTGAAATCTATAATAATATGTTGTTCCAATTCGTAAAGAGAAAATGGAAACGATATTTTCCACACCAGTGTATCCAAAACATATTCAGATGCAACTAAAACGTTTTGAACTTCACTACTTATCGATTACCGCGTTTTTTGATAAAAACTCATCAGGATAAACACTAGGGCATCTTATGCCTTCGTGATAAGTGTAATTATGCAACAAAAATGTATAGTCTTATGAGCTGGCCATTTTCATTGTATTTTTGTTATTTTATAAATAAAAATATAAAATAAAAAGCTCGTTGTGTTCTAAAATCAAATTAGGTCACGAATATATCTAGCCAGTCACGCAGATTAAATTTTTCCAACCTGGATATCTGAGTGAATGGCGGGCTGGAGTGAGCATGCGCAGTACGACTTAGTACCTACCTATAGGTGCTTGTATGTGACGAGGCATCCTACGCACAAAGTACTAGATGTATTCAATAGGTTGAATTACTTTCACCTGACGACTTCAGTTGCTTCTAATTGTGTAAAAGTAACGAAAAAATATTGTACCCGTATGTACTCGTTACTATCACAATAAGTATTCGTTACTTTCGTATCGTTACTTTACTCGTTAATTTTGATATCTCATATTATGTTTACAGTATGACGTGACTGCGTCGCATCAATCGCAATATGTAGAATAATTAAGTATTACTTCTAAATTACGAAATCAGCCGAGCAAGGTGCATATACTTTTTTTCAATAACCGAATAAGCCGTACTTTCATAAATAAAACATACGATAAGCAATCGTTTTATCTACGCATCCACGGTCTTTCGCGACCTAAAAGTTTTACCCAAAATTCGGAAAATGCGAATAACAAAATGCATTCGTGAGTAACGTATCGGCACTCGGTAGGTACTACATGGCTTACCCGTTACTCACTCAGTACCGAATACATACGGTTTGTCTAAGCTCTAGTTGCTTCTAACGACACCGAGAGGAGAGAGGACGAGATGGTGTCGTGTTATTATATTATTATACTAGCTTTTGCCCGCGGCTTCGCTCCCATTAAATTCGGGGTTACAATAAAATTTCACCCCCTCTTTTAAGGGGTTGGGGGCGGATTTCCAAAAAAAGTGATTTTTTTGTTAGTCTTAAATAACCCGCATACCAATTTTTTTATTTCTACCTTTAAAATAGCGGAATGCTCCATACAAAATTCCACCCCCCATTTTAGGGAAGTTCCCACTTTTAACCTCCCGGTTACAAAGAGACAAAAAGTAGCCTAATGTCACTCTCCATCCCTTCAACTACCTATCTCCACTTAAAAAAACACGTCAATTCGTCGCTCTGTTTTGCCGTGAAAGACGGCAAACAAACAGACAACACACTTTCCGTTATTTATAATATTAGAATGGGTTTTAAGTCGCCTAATAGCTGCAAATATTGACTGACAGTTATAATACTCGTATTAATGCGGATTACTGAATATATGATTATTATTTATATAGTGACTATGAAAGTTTAAATCGACACATTGACCATAAGTTCCATAAAGAGATGCTAGTTACATTAGATTTAGGTAGTTTAATTTAAGAAAAACCCGAGAAAATTTGGAAAACACATTTTTTCTACATTGAACCGTCCGAGAATCTAACCCGTGATCTCGGAGCAGGCAACATCTTCAAAACCGGTGTGTACGCCACTGAACCACGGAGGTTGTACAGTTTATAAGTTTTATTTATTTTTATATGTACATTCACAAACAACGAAGTATCATTTTTGACTTGATCAACTATAATGACTAGGATTTATAGCGGGATGTAGATTTTGTGTATTGGTATCTAAGTATAAAAACATGGTTCCACACAAAAATGTTCCTTCGAACTGTCAAAACTGACAATGTTTAAACATAGGTAGCTAATGTCTTGTGTCATACATATTGTAATGCAAACACAACCTTAGGTATATGACTTAAAGTTAAATGCAAATAAGCTATAAGAGCGCCCTAACATTTAGTGGGTGTTCATTTAGAGAAGATATACTCTCTAAATGAACAGCCACTTTATCTAGTTATTTCGCCATAAAACTAAGGCATTACGTTTCATTGATCACAAATATGTAAATAATCAGGGGTCATTACAAAAATATTTATTACAAACACCAACTAACAACAAAACATTATACATAATGTTTACCTACATAAAATCATATAAAACATTATTTTACTTGCAGCGTCCGTATGAACAAAATACAAGTTAAATACAAAAATATGAACACTCTATGAGACTAAATATAAAATAAGACAATACTGTACTACCTGGTTTTAACTTAACTTTTCTTTTGTAACTTTTTGCCTTAATTTGTAGTTAATATATATTTGTTTTGTATAGTTCATTTAATTCTTGTTCTAACGTTAATTTTATATCTGCTCATAAATTATGTAATTATTGTTAGTGGAAACTTTATTGGTTTATGTGACTATTTTATGTTATTTAGTTTATATTATACATAAATGTTTGTTTCCCAAATATTAATAGAATAAAAAACAAAATAAAAACAATCAGGAGACCATATCGATTGTATCGATATTTTTATTTAATTAATTGTTATGTTATATTTTTTGCTAGACTGTAGGTAAACACATTGTGGGTTACTGCAGCTTAGAAGGCTTGAATAGAGGCGAAAACATAACAAGTCCATTATAAAAATATTAGCGTTTGTACGAGAAACATGAGCAACTTCCTGATTGATGCCATCATTAAGAGTATTAATAATAATTAATTATCCTTGATAATTCTTATTCCGGGGACCAGGATTAATTTATCAAGCAGTCACTCTAATGTTTTTTAAATTGTTATTAATTAATATAAAAATATTAATTGGCAGACATTTTTTGGAAGGAATCATGTTATACTTATGACATGAACTCATGACTTAGGGCTGATGGGATCTACCTCCTAGTGGTCCACCCTGGGCAACGGCATCTTTGGTTTTCTAACCAATAATGACGGCTAACAGATCCCTTTGCGGTGGTAGGCTTCGTAAGAGGCCGCCTGAATGCTACCACCCTCCTGCTGGATTCCAGCGCCAAACAGTTTTTCTGTGTTCCGCTGGTGTGTGGGAGAACCAGTACCTCTGGGTAAGCTCGCTCAATCTTAGGCTTCTTCTTAACCGTATAGCATGTAGGTAGTCAAGAGCAAAATCATTCTTTATAAAAAAAAAATTGTAGTGCTTTAAATAGTCACTCACTTTGGGATCAGAACAATGTATGTGATGTTGTCCACATTTATTTATACATTATTTACCAAATCGTAGGAACAAGTAAGATTTCCTGGAACAGTATGTCAAATGGCATTATAATCGTTAGCATAATTCAGTACACTACTGGACAGTTCAGTCTAAAAGAAAGTTTTTCCACAATCGCCACGCAGCAGTGCCATGCACACCATACATGCCAATAAGTACTGCATGCCCTACCCCACAGACATTGATAGGCTAGATGCCCCAAGTGTACGTACTGCGCGTGTCAAAAAAAGGTTGAACATGTTCAACTTTTGACCGCGCTTGTTATTGAAATGTGCGTATTTTATTTAAAAAACAATTATTTTATCTTATTTGTGTCTATTACTATGTAAATACATGTACCTGTGTGTATGCTACTTGTTTAAATTACATTGCTGTATTTAGTTTTAAAGGTGTTGTACCTGTTCATTGAAGCAAGCAGTGAACGCAAATTTTGGCACGCGCGGGTTTTACAGAAATGAGTGTCTTTGTGGCATCTAGACCTATCAATGTCTGTGCTCTATCCACTACGCTACTTCTAACTAAATTGAAATACCGAATACCGATCCCTGCATAGGTACTCTATAGTAAAGTTTTTCAAAACTTAGATACTGCATACCCTACCCAGAATTGCTGTGCACTCTTCGCCACGCTGGCGGTTTGGCCATCGCAGTTTGATCAATGGTGGAGGGAAAACACTGCTTCCACTGCTGTTGGCGGTACTCTTGTAGTTGTCATTGCGATACCCATAGGAAAAGAAAGGGCGGTGCAATTATATTTTTGAGCCGATACCACACAGCACCGAGTAGAATAAAGCCTGGCTATGTTGCTTGCGGTGGACTGTGATTTAGCAAGTGTTAATATATATATATGTCACCGTAAAATTGTAAACTTCGTCAGTTCATAATTGAACGTCGATGGATTACAATCTAACCTAACCTAACCCACCGTTAGTTTATAATATCACGCGTTGTTTTGTAAACTGACAGAGCCCACAATTTTACGGTGACATATACATACATTCATACATATTTTGAATAAATGATAAATTATATTATCAACTAATTTACAAAAAATCTGTAAAATGTGTTCCAGTGAAATTTGATTGGTTTCAGGAATCATCACTAGGGATTTTATTTTTAATGTGAAGGTTGGTAGCCTACGTGTATCCGTAATTTTATCCAATTACACAAACTTTACGAACAGAACTGAGGCTTTCATAAATTAACTTCGTAGGATGTCGATAAAATCGTGAGTTTTATATTAAAAACTAAACTCTGACCAGCTTCAGAGAACGTAAAGAAGTTTAGCTTCAATAAAAAATATATAAAAATAACTCACTAAAAGACCCAACTCGGACCCAGAGGTTTCGTTTAAAAGCTCTCGACCGAGCTTCTTCGTAATTCTAAACATATACGAGTACTTTCATGTTGCGGACGTTTTATTTCTTACAATTTAAAAGCGGGACTAAAATAATTACAATTTAAAAGGAAATAAATACGATACCGAAATAATTTATATTTCAAAAGAAACTTGGTTGCTTTATCCTGGAAATAGAAAAGAATCCTTTTATAAAATGAGATTTAAAAACGTATTTCTTTTTACTCTAAAACGAAATACGTTTTTAAATCTCATTTTTTTTTAACTCTGTCAAAGAAGAATGTTTTTATTTCGACAGTCTCTATTTATACTGGGTGTTGGGTAGAGCCATTTAAAAATAAGTTTATACATTTATCATAATCAGTATACAGTTTGGCAGAGGTAATGCTCAGCCAAACGACGCCCATGGCTGGTCATAGTCCAAGAATCTCCACGGAGATTGGTTTACCCGTATCCAGCGGCTTTCCGCTAGATACACAAGACCGTCAGTCCACCGAGCCTAGCCATAGAACGTTGCGAGTCGTGCGGTGTGCGGTCGCCATATCAGAACCTCTCAGCCTATCGGCCGACTAACTTTAATAAATGGAACGGACGGCAATTATTTATAAAATAAATGGATGGCTAAAGCTAAAACGCTCCGATGGCCTGGTTATGTATGTTCCGGACAAGATCTCGGGGTACGATTCCTAGTTCGGGCAACAAGAGTTTCAAATTTTCGAACACTGCTCGGGTTTGTGATCATCACCAACGTGCATTTGGCAAGCGTGGTGATTATGCCTGTATTCATCATTGCAGTGGTAATTTCAATTCAATGATAGAGGCCTTTACCCTGCAGTGGGATGATAAAAGGTTGTTACTTACTTAATATTTACAGCGTTTTTTACATTAAACTCTTTTAAAATTTACTAAAAACACAAAAAAGAGACATTGCCTCCTACCGCGGCATTATACTGGGGTAACGCCAAGAACAAGCAGCGCACTTACCGGGCAAAGGAAACCAAACACTCAGCATCGTCCGTAATCGGAATTCGTGATCACCGTGTGATATGACTCGCTTATCATAATTCATTACGCAGCAAAACTGCTAACCGGTCTAGCACTCATCCCAAGGGCGATCTCAACATTTTCCCTCCCTCTCGCACTGTTGAGGAAGCTTGTGTAGTGTGAGAAGGAGGGATTGTAATGTCGAGCGTTCGCGACGGGAGTAACGGTAGAGGTAATAGGATAGTACACTGGCTTACGAAGTGTGACGTACCTATTTCACTTTTTAGGAAGGAGAGTTTCAAGGCATTGTAACATTGATTATCAGTGACTTATATCAAGAGACATTTGCGTGGTTTTTATCTGCTCATGCTATTTCAACTCTTCTGGGTACATAGTAGTGTTGAAAATACAATTATTTTCGACTGTCTTGCCAGGGACTTGAACCCACAACCTTCCGCTGACCGGGCGACTGCTCTAACCAATTGTGCTACCAAGACATTGTTTGTGGTGACGTATTTACCGAAAGTTAACTTTTTACGCTGTGAGCCAGAGGTGTTCCATCAATAAAATAAAATAAAATAAAATATTTAAGACATGCCACACTGGGCCACACAGAGCCATCTAGTTCCAAATTAAGGTACTATTAAGTACCCTGTCGTATGGGGTACTAGACAACCGATAAACTTACTTATATACTTTTTTTTTTTTTTTTGTAAATACATACTTATAATACATAGAAAACACCCAGACCAGTACAAACAGACATGTTCATGCACACAAATATTTGTACTGTGCGGGGATCGAACCCGCGACCCATGGCTCAGAAGCAGCGTTAACTACCGCTGATCCAAATGGTCGTCAAAATGTTTATGACTATGCCCTTTTTTTATACCTTAATAGGTATCACTACTGCAGTATTCAATTATAAATTGTTACTTACTACTACTATTAACCGTATGCCTGAGTAAAACTGCCTTCTCATGCTAAGGGTCTCATTAGAGGCGAAAAACGTACTGTCAGAAGAAAACGGACAGCAGAGCGTATTTTTTTCGTCTTTGGCTCGACTGAGATCGAACCCGCCTATATACAGCGTGGCAATTATGCCAAAACGTAGCTTTTGGAGAGGCGCGACCAGCAACTGATAAGGTTCGTGATGATGATGATGGTTAAGTATGGACCATCTTGATCGATCATATACTTACACATTTACGACCATTTCCAATAACCTTTCTATCTTCAGTTTTGGCATATATATAGAAAACAACTTCTGTCTTTGTTTCTCTGAACGCCAAAAACAGAGATAGAAACTGTTTCCTATCTCCGATATGTCAAAACTGAAGATAGATAGGTTATTGGAAATGGCCGTTATATTGTCAGTGCTACGACGTATTGTATATGTCACCGTAAAATTGTGGGATCAGCCAGTTTACAAAACAACGCGTGAGATTATAAACTAACGATGGGTTAGGTTATTGCAACCATCGACGTTCAATTATGATATGAACTGACGAAGTTTACAATTTTACGGTGACATGTACACAACATAACATCGATGCTTACTACGACGAACAAGTAAGATAACTGGTATAATAATATTTTGTAATAACCTGATAAATCTTACATAAGAACCAGTGCTGTATCTAAAACTTCTGAGTCAGACTTAAGCGATTATGACTCAATGCTTTCAAGACAATAACTTAATTAGCTGACTGGATTGGTAGTTTGAATTCCTTGCGTAAGATGTTTTTGCAATTTTATATTTTTGACAAAAAATATGATCCAAGGAAATGAATAATAATAAGATGATTTATGCAATTATGGTTTGAACGATTTTTTTGGGTCGTGTAGTAACGGCACGTTAAAAGAATGTCAACCTTATGTGACCCTGTGACAGAAGATCAACCTAATGTTACCCTTGCGACACTAATAGGTAAAGAAAGGGTGGAGCTATCTTGTTATGTGCCGTCCGACACCGCACAACTCCTTTTTTCTACCTTATGATAATAAAAATACTGAATCAAATAGAATCAAGTCGGTAACCCTAGTCCTAGACTCACGAGTCACGGCACAGACCATTAAATGTAGTAACAGTGTGAGTACCCTCCAAAAACTGGTTCTAACATATTTAACTCCACAAAAAGTGACAAATACTAGTTCCAAGAAGTTTCACAAGCTTGCCGTACTCGAAGTATTTCTTTGAAGCGAAGGAAATACATTAAAGAGGACAAACATACTCGTCGCCCGTGAGTTGGCGACTCACGCCGACGACATTTACAAGCCGATAATGACACAGCTAGTAAGTTCTCGTGGCTAAGGCTTTTGGATGTTATTAAGAAATATGGTACCGTGCGCGTAAAAAGAGTAGCGTCTTCCTATAAGTGTCGTAAATGGTGGAGAACCATTGGCTTGACTCCACTAATCTGCCTCCGAAGCGTGGTGGTCATGGCTAAATCCTCCTCTTAGAAAGGACTGTGCATGGCAGTTGACTGAAATAACTGATAATGATTTAATTTTGATTTGTATCTTTTGCTAGTCGTATGAGCTGTTTAGGATAAAAAGTAGATGCGATCATGTCGTTCGAATAATCATAATATTGTACATAGAGAGAGAACAACGCCCCACTGATCCAGTGGTTTAAAGATCTCAGTTCTGGCTTCGATATCCGGACCAGGTAACAGGAGTTTCGAATTGTCGAATATTGCTCGGGTTTGTGATCACCAACCCGCATTTGCTGCGGTAACTCGAATTCAATGATGGATGCCTTTTCAGTGGTATGATTAATATGCTGTTACTTTAAATTGTTCTTATTATCGAGAAGTTGAGTGAATCGTTCTGTTCCCACGGCCCTAAAATCAATATCACAAACCCCATTCAACCCTATCAAGTGTTGCCACTCATATGACATGGACCTATCACTAATTCAGATGCCCGCATTCGGCAGACGTCGCCTCTAGCGAGTGTGGCACGCCGGAAATATAGAACTTTGTGGTATTTATTTATAAATACACTAGCTTTCTGCCGTGGCTCTGCACGCGTGATGTGTCAGTTTTATCGCGTGGGCAAAACATAACTGATAAGTTTAAAAGAAAGAAATAATGTCCATTCTTATAAATGCGATAGTGTGTCTGCTCTACCTATTCGCGTTTAAAATGCTAAGTTTAAGGGTGGTTCAGAGGCGACTCTTTTTTTTATCCGACTACGCCAAAGCCTCAGGGAGGGTTATGATTTTAGCAGTCTATGTATTATGTATGAGGGTTCCACATTTGTGGCTCAACTACTGAGCCGATTTTGGTAAATGAGGTATCAATCGATACCTTATTATAGTTCGGGTAACATAGGCTACCTTTTCATTAAAAAAAAGTTACATGGCGAATGCTACATATATTGGGGTAGGTACTTTGAAAAAAAAAAAGTTTTCAATCATTAACGAGTGGGTATATATTATCAAAGACAAAATTCTGAGAGCAAAAGTGTTTAAACAATACAGCAAATATACAGAGTGACTTTGAATCACTCATCATTGCATTTTCGTTGTCGGCCCACAGTTTTTACCACGCTTTTATTAGCTTGGGTTGTATCTATGTATGAATGTATGTATGTAATGGAATCTTTGTGCATATTTTTTACCAATTTCTATAAGTTCGATTAATTTGAAACTCTGCACACGTATCAAGGACCGATGACAATGCAATAATTTAATAACAGTTTCCCAGTTTTCCTCTGTAAGATGGAGTAAAAGAGATAGAGCTATCTAGCGCGATCTGTATCAATTACGATTCCTGCATAGCTTTGGACTTACAGTCGATAAATAAGGAATCAAATCTTAGAAACTAAACTAAAAAGTAAAACATAAATTATAGTTTAAAAAACTAAAAAACCACGCTTTTAAAACAGATTGAACTAAAAAATTAAAAATAAAAACTTTAGTAATCAATTGAAAAATTCATATTATTTTACAAAAAGCGTGGGGGGCTTGATTTAGATTGTTGTAAATATTTTATCAATAATTTACTATATCTGTGGATATCATAACAAGCCGCCCACGCTTTTTGTACAATAATACTTATGAATTTTTCAATTGATTACTACAGTTTTATTTTTAATTTTTTAGTTCCATCAATCTGTTTTAAAAGCGTGTTTTTTTTAGTTTTTTAAACTATAATTTATTAACTAGTGTTATAAGCATTTTGGTGAACCAAAAAAACTAGGTAGTTATCTTTCAATCTTTATCGTTTGATCATAAAGATTTTTCATCAATGTTTAATTAAAATTTAATGTAACGTAGTCATCTCCATGGTAACATGATTATCTGACATTCCATAATGCAGTGCAAGCTACACCTAAAATACCAAACCAGGCTTCCCAGCAAACTAGGTTTGGCCGCAATTTTAGCAAAATTTAATAGAAATTTCTGGCGTGTGTCGTTCGGAGCCGACATCATCTCGCTCCCGGGGGCAACGGCAACGCGTGCCGAACAGCTGATTGCCGACCAACCACCATAAAAAACCTCATATGAATTCCAATCACTCCAATTTCCACCTAAATTTCCAGACTTAGAGCACGTTTTCCTTTACAGCAGCCACCACGACCCTTATACTAAAGGCATACAAGCGAATTTGGCAGCTGAACTGTGGGAGCAAGCATCAAAATGGTTCGCGGTGTTTTTTGTAGAGACACGTCACCGCCAGGATAAAATACACTGTGGATTAATTTCGGACTCTGTGTTCCAGGTTTAGAGTAGTTTTTCGCTTGCGGAGGGGTGTCTGGAGATACGGGAATGAATTTGTGCATTTTGTTGGACGTTGCGTGGGCCTGTAGTCTGTACCCTGCTGCACTCGGCCGTAAACGAGAATATTCTGCACAGAGATCGATTGTGGTTAATTGTTACTGAGGGTTACTGCAATTGGGTGGTTGGGTGACGATTTGGTCATTATTGACATCCAGGCTGAGAGACCTATTTTGGGTACCCTAATCCTTATAGATTCAACAAGATGACATTAAATACGGTTAAAGTCTAGGTTATGTCTGAATTCTTGCCACTCATACGACAGTAGATCGTACTAAAATAGTAGACCAAAGGGTCATTTGAATAACGTCTTGAGTTCCTCAGAGGGTTTTAAATAATCGTCGAGCAAAAGTATGTGCTGTCATAACCTTTCTAAAATACCATACAAGATGTTACGTGCAGTGATTTGAACGTCAAAACGTAGGCACCGCGTAAGTGGTTATCTATACTATCACCAACGTTATTGTCACCTTTTGTCTGTAGCGAATAAATAAATACAAATTCTGAAATGGTCCATCTTTGGTAGAAATGCAAACAAATAACAGGACTGATAAGAAATAATTTTCTTGTGTTCATGTCATGAAATTAAAAATATAGACATGAATGAACCAAAATAAAGAAGGAAATAAATATCTTACACATTTTGGGACAGATTAAAACGAATGTTAATATTAGGAATCAATTGATGTTTGGTAGACTTATACATACAAATACTACCCGAAAGGACAAAAAAAAAATGCTTCCTGCTTAATAACAAAAATAAACAATCAATTTTATTGGTTCCACAACCAATATTGTACTACCGCCATCTTAAGTAAGAAATTAGATTTCTAACACTTTTTCAGGCACAAGACGGAAGTCATAAGTTTTATCAAGCATATAACTTTTACTAAGTCTAAATGTCTTTAAAAAACTTACATGATTCAATACTAATACCAGAAATAAATGGAAAGTATTAAAAATTCTGCCGAAAGAGCTCTTCATTTTGATTGCATGGAACTAAATTCCAAACTCCGGGTTCCGCGTCCCTCATATAACATTCCAGACGGACGCGACGGTCCTCTGGCCCTCTGTAGTGCCTCCAATCGTTAGAGGGCACGTCTTTCTTAATAACAGCTAAACTACTTGTCATAGGCATTATTGTGATTGTGATCACAATTTTCAACAAGCATTTATTTAGCAGTGAGGTTTAAATTAGCCTTAATTAGAAGGCTTTTAACCTAATCATACGCCAAAAAAAGAAATTATATACAATTCAAGGCTTAGTTTTATCAGAATTTTGTTGTTGTTTGGTGTAATTAATTAGTGTAACTTTTGGTCCATTGGGGTGTCATTTTTGCAAAAATTAACTCGCTGGCAGCAAAGTTTTTTTCTAATTCTTCACCAAATCACCATTCTATATCAGCCCACTGCTATAACAGCGTCTTTTCTAATAGGAGGATTCTACCATAATCACTAAGTTTGGCAGGCGGGTTATCAGCCGCCATTTGCCCGATGGTAGATACTCTACTGTTCGTCTTCTTACTGCATTACTCCCTTAGTCGCTTCTTACGAATCCCATAAGAAGAGCTTACATTTACCATATTGGTTTTTTTATGTGCCAATTCAAAATTGGAAGCTTATTACCGATGTTCAACAAAAGATTTGCATTTGTGCTTTGGGAGAAATATTACTCGAACCTCTTTTACGGTACCGAACTATACGGTTCATACCGGGTTGCGTGGTATGGTAGCAACAGCGTTGATTAACGAATCCCGTTCTAGGACCTAGAACTATTTCCGATATTTTGGAAGAAATTCCAAAATTGTTAGTTACATCCCTCTAAATACCAGACTTGGGGAGCGGACCCTCCGGAAGATATGCCTCAAATTCGTTGGAGGGATTTCATGATAATACCTACAGAATTTCTACCACTTTCCGCCTGGCGAATAGTCTATTTCTCACAGAACAAATGAAAAAGAGTAGGTAGGTAGTTACTTAGTTAGGTAGGTACTACTTGAGGCTTCTTTTGGTTTATTTATTACTGCCAGTTTTCGTGCCAGTCAGATGCAGGATTGTTTATTTGTTTCTTTTTATAGTTCATTTATCCGTATGGAGCTGGCACAAAAACATTCTCGTCCTATTGGTGCTGACTCTCAGAGTACTGTCAGTAGAAGACGGGCGACAGCGTATTCTTTCTGCCAATGGCCAAACTGCGGTAACTCTCCTGCAAAATGTAGCAATAATGGCAAAACTCTTGGTCAGGAATGATGATCAATTTATTTGTGATAAGGGAACATAAAAAAGATATTCGATACTTCCAACTTCTTGTAGAACATAGTGAGCATGCCCTGATATTCTACTCCTCAATTTAGTGGCTCCATTTGGATCTTTAAAAAACAGATATTTGACGACATAATATTACAGATGCTACATTCTCGTCATAGGTTTATTTTATTGTCTTGCTCTCCTACTTTAAAAAGTCGATCTTCTATAATTTTAGACGGAAAGTTTATATTCTTGTACTAGCTGTTGCCCGCGACTTCGTCCGCGTCAATTTCTGTTATTATGAGCGCGATTATTTTTGCAACATTTTTCTCTGATGCTTCGTTCCTATTGGTCGCAGCGTGATGTTATATAGCCTAAAGCCTTGATCGATAAATAGACTATCCAACACAAAAAGAATATTTCAAATCGGACCTGTACTTCCTGAGATTAGCACGTTCAAACAAACAAACAAACTCTTCAGCTTTATATAAACAGGAAGGAAAACTAGAAATATTTTAATTTTATTTACCTTTTACTGGAAAACTACATTACTTTTAACATTTAGTTGTGAATGCGTCGGTTTCCTAAATTTAATAAATTTATGCCGTCCTTAGCTTATTGCCTGACAAATCGTAGACAGGTATTTGGATTGTGATTTACTATAGAATCACAAAGGTAAGTAATATACAATTTAATAAATCCATGCCGTAAACTGTCGAATATTTTTGAGTTCTTCACTAAGATAATATTCGTTTGTTTGTTCGAAAGACGGACACACATTTTCTACATCTATCGAGTTTGTGAACATACCGGTAACTATTTCATATATCCAATGTAATTTTTAATAAAGTAATGCGTTCATCTAATCATGTAGCTACAATGATTCAGGATATAAAGTATTTCACTAGTGGCAGGCAAAATACCCTACAACATGCGTTGCTTCATGACATTCAATACTTTGGATTTAATACATCTCCAACAACACTACAATATCTGCAGCAACAAACCTAGCTTTCATACCGGAATTCTCGTTTGCTTTTTCATTGCAATTACTAAGAACATGGCCCATTCATAAACTACTATCAACCATGTTATCCTTAGGCTAGTAGACCGGTCTGACACCAGAAAAAACCGACCGCACCGGTCATACGACCAATAGGATTGACCAGTTCAATACCAGACTGTTAAGCTGCTGGTTTGACGCGTTATTTCCTTTGATACGTTTTTAAAACATGAAGGCGAAGACCACAAATTGTAAAACAGGTCATAATTGAACACATTTTGAGTATGGAATTGGAATTTGTCTTAAAACACGAAAAGATTATTTATTTTTAAAATCGTCGTTATATTTACGTTGCGGTGATAAAAGGTCCGTTCGTTTTCGGTCAAATCGTGTTCTAATTAATTTAAAATTAACAGGTTGTTCTCACGACAACAATTCAAAATAACTACACAGACATTACTTATTAATTCGGTCAAATCGTGTTCTAATTAATTTAAAATTAACAGGTTGTTCTCACGACAACAATTCAAAATAACTACACAGACATTACTTATTAATGTTATGGTATCTTTTTATTTAATTAAATATAATATCCTTTAAGTTTTTCCGGGACACAAAATAAGCCCATGAGCAAGATTAAAGACTGCAGTCTTTGAAACTCCGTGCCAAATTTCATCCAGATCCGTTGAGCCGATCTGGCGTGTGTGAGTAACAACCATCAACTTTCGCAATTTTTATTAGTATGATTGTGACATTGTGTATTTAAGAACTCAAGTTAATTTAGTTACGAGTAGAAGGTTCAAGTTGGATAATTGTCACTGAATCGACTCAAAGGCAAAACGGTGGTAAATGAAATTTGGAACGCAAATAAAATATAGGCATGAATAGTAGCACTTGTAATGCTAGTAGAATAGCTTCAAATACATAATTCCACGCGTACAAAGTCGCGGGTACAGCTAGTATTAATATTTTTCAATTTCAATTTCAATTTATTTGCATTCCAAAATGTAACAAAGGTGGTAAGCACAATTAAATATTGTATATAAGACACAACTTTGGACCCTGGTGGGCACAGCAATAATTAGAAGAGAGGACGACGCACATCAATAATTAATTAATAATAAAACTAGACGAATATAGTTTATGTTACAAAATTAAAGAACATTGTGATTCCTGATGATTCCTGTTATTATTGTTGTTTTCCAATCGATTCTTTCTGCTTTTAGTTCGTAAAGTCAATGGTTTCTTTTAGTCTGCCCTTTAAGTAGAAATATTAAATAAAAATATATAATAAGTGCATTTGGAGAGGCCTATGTCCAGCAGTGGACTGCAATAGGCTGATGATGATGATGATGATGATGATGATTTGATTTAATAATCGAAATAAAATCTTTTAGGATTAACCTTTGGACGAATTTATCCAAGGATTAACCATTACTTTCCAGGTCAATTGGTAACAAGGTATTGAAAGGGCCGATGGGGAAAGGTGCTATTTTTGTGTGGTGCCGGCACATACAAATAGCAAACCCCTTGTCTATTTGGGTCCTACTACGCTCGCCATTCCGCCTGCCAAGCGTGGCGATTATGGCACAATTCTCCTTTTGAAGATGCGTCCAGCAGTGGCCTGATTTAGGCAGGTGATGATGATTGTAACAAATGATCATTGACCTTTATCTGTACACATTTTTTCATTATTTTAGAATCAGTCTAGGAATATGCCTCCACAGTTAGCAAATTTAAATATTGCCATGTTTTCCACAGAAAACCAGCGACATGACTACTTTTGCCGTGGAAATACCGCTGAGTGGATACTATTTTGGCTACATATTGCAGCAATGTTGTTTGTACCTATTTAATTTGTGTGATGATATGTAGGTACCGTTATTATTCTAAGTAGGTACCTACTAATAAAATATTTTTCTCTCTTTCTTTCCATGTCAATTTCCATGTTCAATAACTAGACCGTACAAAATAAAGTACAAAAACGTTCTATCAAGAAATTAACGGATAACTAGAAAGAAATACATCAAGCAGTGCATTTGAGCATTATTTATTATGAATCATGTACATAAAATTTGATGAAAAGACCATGCAAAGTTTTGATATGACAGATAAAATATTCAGCCTATTAGGTAACCTAAGAAAAACATCTTATTTCGAAGATGTAATACTTAGTTAACATATTATTAATTAAAAACACAAGCCTTACTAATCAGCCTTCCACAAATCAATAGATGTAATACTTGTTAAAACATCAATAATGAAAAACACAAGCCTTCCTAATAAGCTTTCCATAATATATCAATAATACAGAACAGTCTTGTTCAATTAATTTACTCACAAAATACATTGAAAAATAGAAATTCTACCCGTGTTTGTGTGGAGATTAATGAGTGAGTAGACCCGAAGCAACCATTGTGAAGTAGACGTAGGTAATACAAATACCAACATCATTATTTTAATCCCTCGATCGTGAGTTATTCCAGACACAATTGAAATCAATTGTTATCGTGGCACCCGAGTGCCTCCTGGGAGTTGAGGGATTAAAATTACTATTAGATCCTATTTAATGCCTAAAATCTGCATTATTTCAGACTATTTATACATATTCCTTTAATCGTTTTGAAATTAATAAATAGTTACTTGAGTATGCTAACTTGTGATGTCATGGCTTCTTATTGACATAGAAAATCTATGATAGAATTGCTTTTTGACAGATCATAAAAAGTATGATAGTTAATTAAAGTACCAACAAAGTACCTAACTAGTAGTCCATTATGATTTGTTATTATATTTCCTTAAAATTTAGGACCTACATACGACTAAAAAATAATCTTAAAATTTTGCACAATCTAAAAAAGTCTTGGGATAGATGGGCTAGTAAACATTGCTTGAACTGTGTAAATTGCTTTTAAAAACTTTTGCAATATTAAACAAACATCTCTAAAATAACTAGGTAATTGTAAGGCAGTCTTGGACATAGCAATAATAAATAGATTTAAATTGTTAAAATCATATGATTTTAAAATGTGTACCTACTTTAGTAAAAATTATATTATTATGGCAATATCACCTGTATTTATTTAGGAATTAAGAATACAATAGCAGGGTTACGGCTAAGACAATTTTTATCAAATTCTAATAAATCTACAATTTTAATTTGCTTTTAATAGATAGGTAGGATAGATCTAGCCACAGAAAAGTTATAGTTTCTCACTATCATCTTAACTGTTTATTTTAGTTTCGTTAACTCATTGTAGAATGTCTGAAGTAAAGAATAGAATAGAATAGAGTAGAATATAGTTTATTGCTCAAACTGACACTAACACTTATCACCTAACCAGTTTTTTAATCCCTCAACCCTCTCTAGAGGCACTCGGGTGCCACGATAACAATTGATTTAAATTGTGTCTGGAATAACTCACGATCGAGGGATTAAATATCTAACAAAGTCAAATTACTATTAATTGATTTCCTGATTGTATTAAATTTTAACATGGTAGGTAATTAGGTATATATCTTTGATCAGTTTTTAAAATTCTGAACACATTTTGCAATTTATCCAAAAACTGGTTCTATTTTTAAAGCTAGAATATTTTTGATAAAAGCTGATCTGAGTAATGAAAGACAAGACAAAAACAAACAAAACATAAGAAAATATTATCTTCAAATAAAAGTATGTGTCCAATGATATTTAAAAAGTATAGATAGGTTATGCCCTTACAAAACTACCGAAATATATGTGCCGCTTGCGAACAACTGCACATATGCGTAATTCTTATTTTGTCCTTGTCATACTCGTGAAAAGAACAATTACTTTCTCTTTCATGGATTTGAAAAGACGTCACAATTGTGACGTTTTAGGGACGCATATTGAGAGCGCATGTAACATATCTATTACTTTTTAAATATCATTGTATGTGTCATTTAAACCATCAGTCAGTGTTATGATTGAAAACCAATGGAGTGCACACCAAACATGCCAATAAGTACTGCCCACCTTATTTGCTACATCTATCTAAATAAAATTCCGATCCCTGCATCACTCCTGTAGTTACGTTTTTTTAAACTTAGGTAGGTAGGTAGGTTTGCACTGCCCTTTCCAAAATTGTTGTGCAAGCCCCTGTTTATAAACCTACATTATAAAATTTTAAAAACTGTCAGTAAGTGTTCATGGCATAATTGCTTAAGTTTACAATAATAAGTTAGAATTGATTCAGTTTTTAGTATGCATGCCTATCTGCATGAGTTATTATCCAAATTTTAAGATTTTTATCTCCTCAATCCAAAGAAAAATTTAAAACAATGTTGTAGTTTCCAACAAACTCTTAAATAAAAAATAATTCTCATTTTTTAGGTAAATTAAAAGCTACTCTGATAAAGTAGGAATTTGTTGCAAAGCTTTAGTGATTGTTTATTGTATAAACTTAACAGGAGCATTATTAATTCATTGAAGTTTTACAGATTAGGTTTAACCAATAAAATAACAATTCTATTAGGACTATACCCATGCGAACATAATTGCTACATTCCTTATTGCTGCGAAGTTTATCATGCCTGATGGTGAATACATAATTTTAATTTTATTGTTAGATTATGTACCTACAAAGACCTAGGTAGGTACCATATATAAACTAATATATTAATGGAAATGACACGTAAAGGTCCTTGAAACTTTTTAAACTTTTTAAAATTTTCAGTCAATCATCATAGCACAGAAGTGACAGAAGTCATTCACTGAATTCGAAAATAGAATTATGTTTGTAGTAAAAAAACGGTCTCTTCAAATGCATGGACTCGCGAGCGGCACGATAGGTAGGCCTACAGCCGGCCGGCTCAACGCTGAGCGCGCAGTCAACAACTGCATTGTAAGTAGAATTTCATTAATTATCACTAAAAAATACTGTATTTAAATAATCATACCTTATTATCACGTTTCAGTCTAGATCCACGACGCAAATCCAATCCAAATGTATCCGTATTACACTGAATTTTCAAATTTTGACGAAAACACTGCGACTAGGTGTAGGATTACACCTAAGATATTGAATTCACAGAGCACTGTATGTAATTATTGCTGAAGATTTCTGTTAAGTATTTAACTGGTTTTGATTCACTTCACTTCACTTTTAGTAAATGCATTAATTTTGCATCCATCCCTTCAGATCGATTGTCGTAGTTATCTTGTGAATATTTTAGACTTACAATATTATCTGAGTTAATTTACACATGTAATTATAACTATGATGAAAGAATTCACAAATAAAACAGGAAAACACTGGCCATTCAATTACCACTTCCGTATCCCTAAAACAGCTGTTCAGGACTAGTGACGTCAAAAATCGATAACTACCGGACAAGGACAAGCGAATTTGCACACCACACAACTTTTCACCACACGATTTACCGGTTTCACTATTTTTTAATGCATCTCGCCATTGTGTCATTAGAAAAAAGAAATTTGATCGCGAAGTTGAAAATAATAAAAACTAGTTTGAAGTTCGAGTGGGTTACATTTTAGGGGATGTTTTAATTTGAATGATCACTATTTCCGTTTTGTTTATGATTTAGTTTCTTTTGTGTGCACATTGTGAGTGTATGAGCGGATAGCACGCGGCCGCGCTCAGTCGCGGACTGGTGGCGCGCCGAGGGGCGCGGGGCGGCTTGGGGGGCGGGCCGCGGGCGGTCCCACCAACGGAATGCTATTGTAGGCGAACTTGCCCGCCACTTTTTTTCTCAATTCTGGTCAAACAAGTTTTGTATACAACCTGCATTGTAAGGATTCCGCCATTCTTCAGACGAAGCAACGGTCTTTCTAAACTTGGTGTAAGGTTTCGCTAATTTTCAAGGTTCTTAGCTAAACTAAGTTAGTTTTGCGTAAGTTTCCATCAATATTTTAACTCAACTTATGTACCTATATTACAATTTATTAGTTAATTGAATACTGGTCCTTTAAATAAAATAGCCTGTAATTGGAATAAATTTAAAAAAACGTTATTTATTAATTAGACATATGCTTAACATGTGTTATGATGTGTCACATGTAAAAAAATTAGGCACACAAAAAGTTGCGGTTTAATTCCAATTTAATAGTGATAAATATTAAATTAATTAAGTCTCCTTTATATCTGCCATTTAATAGTCAAAACCAGCAAATTGTAGACTAAACCAATTTTTATCTACAACTTTCAAGTTAATCGTAATAATTCCAAAACTGCTAAGGTAAAGCCTACTTCTTACTACCTACAAAAATCCACAAATAAACTTTAAATAAAAAAGGTAACAAACAATATTACATTTTATACTACTTATAGCAAGTGTTTTGCATTGCAATAACACTTATAACAGTAGATAAGGGCTCACTGAAAATAATGTAAATACAAACAAATGGACTGATATCTTTATCGTAGCTTAACTAATTATATTACAGCTAGCAAAAAAAAAAATCAGCAAATCCTACGAAGAGTTACCTATATGCTAAGTACTATAAACACCTGATGACATCATGTAGTCTTGCAAAACTTTGGATCCGTCTTCATATTCGTTCGCAGCAAAGTTAGTAAAATACCTATTAGGTAGTCCTAGAACGACTATTCTTAGT
Organism: Anania crocealis; assembly: GCA_949315895.1. NCBI lineage: Eukaryota > Metazoa > Arthropoda > Insecta > Lepidoptera > Crambidae > Anania > Anania crocealis. The sequence goes on along the minus strand of OX438858.1, from coordinate 2,095,318 downwards.
ATTTTCGTCCCCCGGTGTGATAATTAACAGAAAATAGGTTATATTATTCAGTGGTTTTGATATAAATAAGTCCTACCTACTTATTTTATACGTAAACATATTTTCATCTAAAAAGCATTGTTTTAACTTTTTTTATGGAATCTAATTAATAATCATTATTAGCCTAACTTAAATTCCCCATTCAGGTGCTAATTTTCAATACAATACATATCTATTATATCAATTAATTTTAGTTAGCAATACCAAGATTTTTTAATTTTGAATTCGTAAAACATAACATGATTTGAAACGATTTTCAAATCATGTTATGTTTTTGTTTATCAAGCATTTGTTAAGTATACTGCATTTAAAATGACGTAAAGTTAGGTATACCTACATATAATTTCTCGACGTAGCCTGAGAGGAATTCCAACATTCAAGGTTAGAAGGGAACTTCTAACTAAAGTATTCGAACAACGATAAACGAACTTCCATGAGGTCGTATAAACTCGGGAAAAAAAGAGATGGCCGTATTGTCGAGCGCCAGAACGAAGCGAGACACACTGATATGTTTTATTTATTGCCATATTAAGTTACACCGCGGGTGCTGTATCATGCTTGTGTGAGAGAGACGAATATAGTTATATTGTTCCCCATGACTACTATCAGCGGGATGCAGGATACATGGTAAACTGATCAAATTTTTTGGATAATTATTTGTCCAACTTAATAATCAAACTAGTTTACTCATGTGGTTGATGATTAGTTTCACTGAATTTATATACACACCTAATAATTACCACTTATTAATACCACAGATAAGTACCAATCAATCCTGCACTAAAGAATGCGTTTGAATCAAAATCAATACAGTAAATAATGCTTACTCTACATGATGTGATTTAAATAACAAAATGAATGGACTGATCGTTTCTAATTATATTACAGCTAGAGAAACTATAATACACACGATAACAAGTAAAGCTGTTCATTCTCCCATTATAGTTACCGTGCTCTATAAATACTTCAGTTAGCTGCATATTATGCAATGCTTCGCACATTTCTGGATTTAATTGTGTAATTTTTTTCGATGTAACTTTGACATAAACACCTTTTAAATTGTTTTAAAGTAACTGAACATGAAAGTAGATTTCGGCATTTAAAAACATACTCAAGTTATTTCTTACCATTCAATAATACTTACACACTCGTATGCTAGACTTCATATTTGAATTTTAAAAGCGCTAAACTGTGAATTTATTGTCATAGTCATATCTTAGGTCTTTATAATTGCCTTGCAAAACAAACAATTCAGATATCCAAATTTTACCCTTCCCCCAAAGCCAAAGCAAGTTTCAATTGAAGTTTAAATGTCACTAATTATGCATGTAAAGGACTGTTAAATTTTCAATCATAACATAATAATAAAGTTGCCGCTAATCGGCAAATCCCGTCGTACAAAAATATCATTAAAATTAAATAACAATCTACATATTACTATTTCATATTGACACACAACCGGGTAAAAGCATAAAAGGTTTGTTTGATATTTATACGTGATATATTATAAATTAACCAGAAAGTCCTAAATTCATGCCAAAAAACCATTAAACAGGTCTCCTAGAGAGTGACCATTAAATTAGCTTCCTACAAATAATAAAAAACTTGGTAACAAGATTTGGCTCAATGCAAAACGTAACACAATTACTGATCACACCATTTGTAGACGCTAAAATGCTTTCAAAATGAAATCGCAAAATATTATGCGGTGTGCATTCAGCGGCACGGCAACAACATGGAACATTCAAGCGTTCGATTATAGCTTTGATTTAACGAAAAGGGGTCGTTAAATAATATTAAATGGTCTCCAATGACTCTAACGATCCGGGTGACACGTAATTCTAGAGTTTAACGTCGATCCCAGTCCAAACAACCGGTTATTTAGTTTGAAAGAATGGTCTGTCAACAGGTTGTACGTACAATTCTTAATAAAGTGGAATTCTCTTAGCTAAATTCAAAAGATAGAGAGTCACAGATAAAGAGAGAGAAAGAAAGAGAGATATAGAGTAATTTTCTAAAAGTCGGATAATTATCTATTTATTTCTATAAAACCAAAGCCTTAACTAGATAATATTATTTACCAGATAAACAGCTTCATTTGGAGTTTTCACAAATGTTTTAGAATAAAATTATAACTTACAAAAACTCTTGTAAGGTTTTGAAATCTGACAGGAATCAAAAGTTATGTAGGTATAATTATTTCCGTTACGAATCAAAACTTTCACAAGAAAAGTTGTATGCGGAAAGTTACATAAAAAAGTAATTATTAATAAAAGTCTAGAGACAATTTAAGTAATAAAATATGTTTTCAACATAATTTCTTCGTCAGAGCTAAGTATTACTAGAAGAATTGAACACTGTAAGTGCATTATTGTGTAATTAAGTCTTTATGGTTGCGATCGTCTTACCGACATCATGTAAACACCGAACTAGTCAACTTAGAACACAAAGAGGCAAAACTAAGCAGAAAATATTGAAAGACTCATGAATGGTTTCTTCTACTAGCAATGTTACGAACAAAACAGCAATTGAAACCCTAAAAGGATCATGTCTTTCTTAAAAATTACCAGGTCAACGAGCATTATCGTTTACAAAATCTAACTTATTCTAAATAGAGTGTATTTATTATTGACCCACGTAATGAAAGCATTTCAATTGCTAGTGTAAACTAAAAACACAGCTCCTTGAATGAAAAACTGCTCGAACCGTTGGGCTATCGAGGGATGTAAATAAAGGACAAACGCTGTAATCCTAGTTTCATCTATAGGTAAGGCAATTGTTTTTGAGGGCATTGTATTTTAACCTCAATTGTACCTTATCCCGAGTTTATGTATGAAACAGATGTAACACTTGTGAAACATTAACACATAGAGAATTTATTATTAATGTTAATACTCGTATGCCTTCAGATTTGGGGTATTTCCATTAGGAGATTTTACTATAACAATAACAATGACAGAGTCAACCAACCGCATCTTTCAACTGCGGGTAAATATAATAATAACAATCCTGGAAATGTTCGGAAGTAGAACGGGTGTTAGGTGGCTCAAAATAATTTCGATAAACTGTCCAATTTTGAACCTTGGGTTTGATGAAATAACGTTGGTAAAAGTGAACTTGTTTTGTTGGTCACGTATACAATGAATGACGGATTGATGGCTATTGAAGGAAACAAAGAGACAAATCAAAGAATCGTCTCACAAAGGAACTGAAGGGATCTAGGGGGTTACTGTAGCGGACGGGCATTCCCCTCGTGTTCTCGATATACGAGTAATTGCAAAGCTTTTGTTTACAAATAATATGTAAAAGCACTAGGATTATTACGATTATTCTTATTTTGATAGCTAAAATGATTATAATTTTTCCACGTTGATGCCGACAAGTGCAATTTATCTGAATTAAACAAAAAATTTAGCTCCAAATGCCACATTTTGTTTAGTTCAGGTTCAGATGTATCTTCAGTACACTTTATTTCATTCCTTCATGGCTTAGAAGTGATTTGGCAAAAGGCAACTCAGTGTTGAGAGGTAGAGCAGTAAGCAGCAAGAAACATAATTATTTCATTTGAATAAACAGGTTCACAAAAACATCATCAATGTGTAAGACAACGTTCCTTCCTTGTTCTTACTTATAATTTTAACGAAAAGTTTCGAAGCTTAATATCTTTATAAGTCAACATGTTTTCTTTTTCAACTTTAACTCTAAACTAAGTATGTAAATGTGGATTAAATTAAATCTTATCTTGATAATGAGTAAGTTTATGAGTTCAGTCAGAGTGTAAAGCTAGTCTAATCTTATTGACATTTAAAAGTTACTGTTCAAAGTATAAGTTGTATTTGTGCTTTTTGTTCAAAGTATAAGTTGTATTTGTGCTTTGAATTTTATTTACAAAGCAAACTTTCTATGAAACATAATTAAAGTTTTATAACACACCAACAGTCCTGCACTTACAGATTTCTCCAAGTGCGTCTCCAAAAAATACACGACATGACAGTATTTTAATTTTACCCAAATAACCGGTAATGTGTTGTTGTAATTAGCATCACTAGAGAACCTGTGCGAGGCGGGGGATCGATTCACCGCACACGGTGTTGCCGTCCCGCGCGTTGTTTGGGTTGGCGGACTGGCAACTGCGCGCATAGTCATAATAAAAACTTTCGAACGCAAGGCGAGGGGCATTTTGGAATATGAAATAGTGTGATAAAGGTCTGGAAATGGAAACTGAATAGCTAACTCACACTACTACTATCTTTCGTTAAAAGAAGATGTGCTACGTATTTCGTAGAGATTATTCCATACTTTATTCGAAATTATAGCTTAGATTAAATTAAAACAAAAAATAATGATTTTATTCGATTTAATTTAAACAAAAAATTTCAATTTTGTTTTTGTGGGAAGGCTCCGATACGGGATTGTGCTGCGGATTTTTGTGCTCTTGTATTTCTGATTGTATAAATGTATTCAACGCCCCGTTGGTCTAGTGGTTTAAATACCGGGCCACGATCTCGGGGTCCTAGGTTCGATACCGGGTCGGGCAACAAAAAGTTTTCGAATATCCGAAATTGCTCGGGTTTGAGATCTCCAACCCGCATTTGGCAATCATTAATGTGGTGGCTATGCCATCGTCTGTGATAACTTGAATTCAATGATGGAGGCCTTTGCCCTGCACTGCAGTAGGGTAATAATAGGCGGTTACACTCGGCAATCCCTTAAATTCCTGCTGTCATTGATAAGGCTTGATTGAACCCCTTTTTAAATCAATGATCGTAGTAGGTTACCTACTCTCCATCGTAGAATCATCTTGACCTTCCCGTTAGTGCATTTTCCTCAAAAAAAACACTTCATTTAGAGCAAAGATGCATTGCTGTAGGTATGTACTAAACATACAGGATAAAATTTTAACCACTTTCCAAATTATTGTAGGCGTTCAGTATCGTATAACTATATGTATGTATAGCCCATTTGAAGTTAAAAATGTAAATCAAGTTTTTACCCGAAAACATTTTTAGCAATATAGTTTTAAATTTTTACAGTTTTTGGCCTGTTTAGGTATAAAGGGAAAATCAAAAGCTTATGAATAGTATCGTAATCGAATGAATGTGATGTGCATTGCGTAAAAAAAGTTTTGCTAGGTAGTCGGCCGTATCAAAAATTTTAGATGTTTGGCGGACATTTTCTAAGTGCTTTATCGTGACATTTTTGTACTGAAAATAAGTACCAAATACCTGAAAAGAAATACAAAAAGAAAAAATACGTCATTTGTTTTTTGTCTCGTAGATTGATATATTAAAATTTGGAAGGTGGTTAAAATTTCACCCGTATAAAACTAGATACCCAGCGTCAAAAAAGTGTTCAACTAAATGTTAAATATTTAAGACATGCCTCACTGGGCCACACAGAGCCATCTAGTCCCAAATTAAGCTACTATTAAGTACCCTGTCGTATGGGGTACTAGACAACCGATAAACTTACTTATATACTTTTTTTTTTTTTTGTAAATATATACTTATAATACATAGAAAACACCCAGACCAGTACAAACAGACATGTTCATGCACACAAATATTTGTACTGTGCGGGGATCGAACCCGCGACCCATGGCTCAGAAGCAGCTTTAACTACCGCTGATCCAAATGGTCGTCAAGGTCGTCGTTAAGGTACCCGTTTGATCTATCGGTGCACTTTTAGTACAAATTATATCAATCTAATGGATGCAACCAGAGGCGACGTAAGGCGTGGGCGGTGTGGGCCACCGCTAGGGTTGCCACCCGTACTTTATAATAAAGTATTGTACAGACAACAGCACGTCAACCTACCAAACGTCAAATTTTCTCATATCGATATTGCTCTCTAATTGTTGGACTTAAAGTTGAAAATCAATTCAATGACCTTTAACTTTTTGGGTAGGTTGACATGCCGTTGTCTGTACGTTATTTCAGGTAATTGTACTCTATACTTTACGAGAACAATAAAGTACACGAAAATACTTTATTTCGCATGATTTGATATCTTTGTGATTTTGTAAAATTTAGGCGTAAGTATCTTTTCGTTTTACGACATTGGTGCTGAACCATATACCTACTTATATTACTCTTTGTGCTGAACCGATGTCGCCTTGAGCATGTTCAATGCAATGTTTTTTTATGTGACTAGCAAATGGCGAGACGAAAGAAACAGCGTCTCTAAATTTGATAAAAAAATATTTACTTAAATTTCAAGTATAGAATAAATTATACTATGCAATTGTATAGTAGAGAGAGATACTAATTTGATACATAAATAGCATAAATGCAAACATAAATTGTACTTTATTTTGATTTCATGTACTTTTATTTTCTTACCTGTACTAACCGATGTACTTTAACGACTTTAAAAAAAGGTGTCAACCCTAGCCACCACCCACGGCCTCGCGGTGCACTGGGCCCCGCGCCTGATAGTTATAATAAAGAAAAAGTATGGAAAGCCCAAAATTACATAATAAATACATTAAAATTAATTATCAACTTCAAGATATTTCACTCTTAAGCTAAAATTTGAATGAATCACTAGATATTTCTGATAAAATATGTCATAAAATTAACTATACCATTAGAGGGCCTCGCAAAGTGCTTGCCCATATTATCAGAGGGCCTCGCGAAATGTACCTCGCCCACATTAAGTTTAGGCCTTGCGCCGCCACTGGATACAACATGACTTAAAAGTCCCTACTGTTGCATGTCGACATCATTTGGCCGGGTTATAAGCTTGACACTGACAGAACCTAAACGTCATTCAATTGAGGACAGTTTTATGTTATCAGTAAATATTTTTAAGGCGGGATTCGAACCTGCATCTCCTCGCATGCCACGCGCGGCGGTTTAACAATTTAGCCACCAAGGCACTACGTCAGAGGCGTCAATTTTTCAACCATTCACTTATCGCTGTAAGCCAGTGTTGTTTCATTAAATGTTATGAGTTTGCACCCTTAACACCCGAAAGAAACATCTTTGCAGATGTTTGACAGTCAGTTAAGATGCATTTTATTTAATACTTACAGTGGTTGAAATTTTTAAATACCGGGTCAAGATCTCGGGGTCCCGGGTTCAGTCCCCGGGTCGGGCAACAAAAGTTTCGAATTTTTTAACATTGCCCGGGTTTGTGATCACCAACCCACATATAGCAAGCGTGGTGATTATGCCATCATTGCTGTGGTAACTTGAATTCAATGATGGAGACCTTTGCGTTTGCCCTGCCGTGGGATGATTATAGGCCGGTACCTTCGTTTAGGTGTGTATATCCATTTTTCTAATTAATTACTTTGATTTATAAATCACAAAGAGGTACGAAAAGCGAGAAAAGAAAAAAAAAGAGTATTTACTTTACAATTGTATATTAGATTAATAACAGCCATTTGTTCTCATACAATATAACGTTACTAGCTGTTGCCCGAGACTTCGTCCGCGACAATTTCTGTTATTATGATCGCGAGTATTTTTGCAACATTTTTCACTGATGCTTCGCTCCTATTGGGCGCAGCGTGATGTTATTATAGCCTAAAGCCTTCCTCTACATATAAATGGACTATCTAACACAAAAATAATTTTTCAATTCGCACCAGGACTTACTGATATTAGCGCGTTCAAACAAACAAACATATAGTATAGATTACTAAAAATATGAAAGGTTATTAAAATTTTCAAAGATTTTGACTGTCTAATGAGGAACCTAACCAAACTTCATTCTGCTGCTATTCAGCTGCTTTTACCAACCTAACATGACCATGATGATGATGTTAAGCACATAACGCAAGAACAAAGTGAGTTTGAATTACTTCTAAAAGCGATCACAGTTAGGTCACAAAAAGAATAAAATCGGCCAAGTGCGAGTCGGACTCGCGCACGAAGGGTTCCGTACCATTGACTAGGTAAACAACAGTAGGTACCTACATTAATTGAGTTAATGTAGTGCCTACTTGTTACCGTTTATGGATATCGAGCAAAAAAGACCAAAAAAATCACGTTTGTTGTATGGGATAGTTGTATAGTATGTTAAATATTTTGTTTTTAGTATTTCTTGTTATTGCGGTAACAGAAATACTTAATTTGAATTGTCTAGCTATCGCGGCTCTTGAAATACAGCCTGGTGACAGAGCGACGGACAGACGGACTGACAGCGAAGTCTTAGTAATAGGGTCCCGTTTTTACCCTTTGGGTACGGAACCCTAAAAAGCGCCTCCTGGAAAGCCTATTAACTGAAAAAAAAAACTGAATTTACTGCTTTTACTCAGGTCGCCTGTCTAAAACACCATGCTACGCCCTGATAGTCATTCCTACAGCGTTCTTCTTCTCCCCATATAAGTCTTCTAAGGATAATGAGGCGTCAGAGTTTTCCAAGCCCCTGAAGTGATCATGTTTTTACGACATCCATCGAAAGACGGAACGTGGTTCTGAAAATCAGTAGCACGACAATAACCCTACCCTTTCCAGCCTCAAGCAAATTAGAAAAGTTTATTTGCTAAACAGGCCTGACCGGGAAATTCTGACCAGCCCACTACTATTCCAGGTCAACCACATATTTGTTTTATATTAATTCACTTTCATCCTGACGGTCATCCCCACAATTCTGAATAGATATTTCCTTTAACAACATATTTTGTATCTTGCTCCTCATAGCCAACTTTCTAGCCGGCTCCAATTGTTTAAAATATAGAGTCAAAGACTCCAAAAAGAGCAGATCGTAATGTTCGTCAGGTTTTTCGTCTTCAACTTCTAATTCAGCCGTGTCCTCTTCATTGTGTATTTCTAAGTATTCCGCCTCGATTTCAGTTTGAGGTTCTTTCTTTACAGGTTTAATAGTAAAGAGCATTTGCTTAAAAAATACCCAATTCCCAGTATACTCTGTTAAGGATATCGGATTCTTTCTTATCTCTCGGTTGAATATATCCCGGAGTGTTTTCCATTTGATCTTGGACTGCTTCCTCTGTGGAAGATAAAAAATTAAAGTCTTTAAATTGATATTTATACTCATGTTGTCTGTTGCGCTAATCAAATAACTTATTTCGAGAATGATTATCATCTCAGCTCGACGCCTTCTACTGAACATAGGCCTGTGCAAAGGAGGAGCGCTGGTACCTTCGGTAGTAGACGATGGAATAAAAACGAACCGTATTTTAGGATTACATATAATTAGTGACAAGTAGAATAACAGTGACTGCGCACTAGGGAGATATTGAAGGGAGTGTTCGACCGAGCATCGATGTTCGCTCGCGAACCAAATGTCCACTCGACGTCGTTAGATTGTGCGTCAGATAGTTACTTTAGTCATCCTTCTCTAGCACCGCCAATACCCGGGTAGTCTACCCGGGTCTAAACATGTAGAATTTAAAATTTTAAAATAAGATAATTGTTAAATGTAAGATAAAATAGATAAAATAAAAAACCGTAACACATAGTATTATATAAAATTATAGAAACAATATTGTAAGAAATCTTGTGTCACTCCATTTGTAATGGATTAGTTTTATGCCAGTAGTTTAGAAAACTAAAAAGTCGTCTCATTTATAAAAATTAAAAATATAAAAAAAAGAAAAATTCTATATATAAAAAATCCCTGAATAATAAAATCAGGGGACAGATGACACAATAAAAAAAAATACCCGAGTAGTAGTAGTATAGTGATTTTGCCATAATCGCAACACTAGGCAGGTGGGTTGGCGATCACGGTTTGGCTAGTGTATTACACGCTGGCCTTTACCTAGCAAGAACCCATAGAAACATTCTAGTGTAGCCACGACACACGGCAAAATTTTGGAATCATTAGTTTATAAAATTACTTATAAACTTAAAAGCTGTGAATTTTGTTAAAAAAAAACTTATTTGTGTGGAAAGAACAATGCCTATTTTTCACCTGAGTATGTATAGAAATGAAACTAATTTTAAAATTAAGCTTTTTTTATTGTAAACTCATTACGCCTATCATTTATTAATCAGAAACGCAGGAAAAAAAGATTTTTTATATTCTTCTAAACTTCTTAAAAAATGAAAATATGGTTTTTGAATGTTACTTGTACAGTTGTTACGTTCCGTTTTAGTTACTGACGAGTGCCGACTGGAGACTGACTTTATCTATTTAAACTAGTATTATTACTTATTGTTTTATTTTTAGTACTTTATACTTTCTATATTAAATTAATATAAAGATTTATTGAAGTCCATTATTACAAATAATACAAACATTATCAGTTGAAAATAAGTTTACGTTTAATTATTCTAATAGAGTAAAACGGATTTTTATTGACGTTTGACAGCCGCCTGTCATATTCGAATCGGCGCAGTCTCTTTCGTTTTGCGTTTTCATCTCTTTGTGTACTACACACCTACACACTTTTTGGCACTTTACCAACATACATACTCGTATTTACCTTAGTGGAAGTTCTCCGTAATCAATAGGTCGAATGATTCAAAGTTATAGTTAATTAACTTTTAAACACTAGGTAGGTACATATGTACTGCCGGCATATTTCCATAGATATTTTTGACGATAATTTGGCCGCGGCAATTCCTAACCTATAAAGTAGTAATTCGTATTTTTTTTAATTCCTGGCGTTTAACTGGTAAATGTGAAAACAGGGAATTATTCCCTAATCTAGCACGCAGTATTCCTGCTATACTTGCGGTCTATACATAAACTTTCATTATCAGGTTTTCAAATGTATGGAAAGTGGGCATTGATCTTTATCAATTATTGTTTACAATACGATCAAAACTTAGGATCAAAATGTCTAAGCTACGACAAAGTCACAGTAATTTTATGAAACAATGTTGTTTTTTAAAGACAAAACAGTATCAGACAGCCATCAGTAAATTAGTATTATTGGTATTATTTATAAACATCTGAATAGGTAGCAGTTCGTATTTCGTCCATTAAATCGGATCTTAAAACAAAAATACCTACAAGGAAGTTGTTTTGCAATATGATCTGTTTATTATGATCAGTTGGATATAAAAATATATTATTATGCTACCTTCTCGTGTTTAGGTACGTTCCCTAGTAATCTATACTAATATTATAAAGCTGAAGAGTTTGTTTGTTTGTTTGTTTGAACGCGCTAATCTCTGGAAGTACTGGTTCGAATTGAAAAAATATTTTTGTGTTAGATAGTCCATGTATCGAGGAAGGCTTTAGGCTATATAACATCATGCTGCGACCAATAGGAGCAAAGCATCAGTGAAAAATGTTGCAAAAATAATCGCGATCATAAAAATAGAACTTGACGCGTACGAAGTCGCGGGGAACAGCTAGTCATAAATAATGCGTAATTAAAATCGACATTAGACTACAGAGTACAGTAGTAGTTGCAATACCGTCTTCACCATAAGGGCACACGGGGCCCGTGCCCAGGGCCCCTATTCTGAGGGGGCCCCCAAGGCCCGATAATTTCTCTCACACATTTATTCTCAAAATTATTAATTTCAATTATTCTCAAAACATTTTTGAAGGGCACATTACACTTTTTTCACTAATCAGTCATCAATTCTAATAAATGGTCAAGCTTAGTAAACAAATTTTAGCATAGGTAATCAGCTTTTTTTACTTTCCAAACGTGTCCGAAATTCTTGTGTGCCCAAGGGCCCCAGCCTAGTTTAAGACGGCCCTGAGTAGTTGTACCTTCGTGGTGGGATCATCCAGTAGAAAAAAATCGTAAATAACTTTTTTTACTTTGTGATAGAAAAAAATGGTAAGTAAATAACTTTTTGTACGTTTGTAAGTATAGGATATTAGCTGTCAAATGTTTAATTAAACACAGTGTTAAAAGACCACAATTTTTTTTTAAAGGTTTCAAAAGTAAATAATTTATGGGGACTACCAGAGCTAAGTGCTGCCCCCAATTAATTTAATTTTACTATTTCTAAACAAAATTAAGTGTCAAAAAACTAGAACAGTATCATTTTAGCAAATTACTTCTGTGTGTACCTAATGTGTAAACGGCGTAAAACACTTATATTTGACTGTTGACTAACTGTATTATTCGAATTCGGTTAGTAATTATCGTTCTTTAGGTGCTCCGGAATAGGAGTAAAAAGAATCATTCGAACTTTTTAAAAGAACGAGTAAAATCGCATAAGAATATTGTTTTTTTTTATTTATCTTTCGGAAAAAGAAGTTTGCAAGAGTCTATCGATTACCTTGTTCTAGGTATTAAAATGTACTCTGTGGTTCTAGGTAGGCCTCAATCAAGGCGCGCCTCTGTACAGTAGGTCACTTTAGTTTATAAAAAAAAACTAACTGCTAATGAGTGCGCCATCTACAATCACCGCTATGAACTAAATCGTTCACTACTTTTCACGACGCCCAAACAAAACAACAACACAACTTACCTGTTAACTGTAATCTCCACGCGATCCTTTTCCAGGCCAAATCAATGTGGTATCTATCGTTGAAGTGCTCATGTTTCTTGTTCCATATGCACGGATGTTTCTTCACTTGATTAATTAACTTTAGTGTTAATATTTGGTAACTTAATGGGGGCTATCGCTAGTGAATTTGCCACTAGAGGCGCTAGTGTCGCGTGAGGTCCAATATCATTCACTTTTCACTGGTTTTAGCGGAATTTGTTGCATAAATTATAATTTCTTTAATTTACCTGCTGGAAAGTGATCTCCTTCGTAAAATATCGCAAATATGGATTATTTGGCGATTAATTTGAACGCTTTAAAAGCGGAATTAAGAAAAAGCGCAAAAATAGGCGGCCTCAAGAGCAACTATTTCAGAAGTTAGTTTGTTGATACCAAGATAGTTATTTATAAACAATATAACCTTAATTAGATTTAAGATATAACACTTTGTTTCGGCGCCAATCGCCTTTGACAGCTATACCTCCGGACCTTAGTCTACAGTGGCGCCAACTGGTGAGCAAAGAAACGGTAGTCCCCATTGGCGGCGGCGAACCATCTTGATAGAGCTAACTAGTATTATATTATCTGTGATAGAGCTATGTTCGCAGCGTTCCTACACGTACAAACACTGCACTAGGTCCAAGTGTCAAACTTAGATAGCGTCATAACAATAAGGGCGAGATTAGCAAAGCATGACAGTGGCTATCGGGTTTGCTTTTCTTATTATCAACCACATGTGTTTACGTCATTGCTTAGTTTGAAGCTGTGGTTTATAGCGATCGGTCGGCTCATCGCGCCGGCCGAGACTTTTAATGCTTGAGGGAGAGAAGGGGACGTGCAATGCGACGTTGCCGCTCTGAGCGGTTTCATTGGAGTTAACGTACAGTCATACCAGAAAATATGTAAGGACTATGGATTATTAAAGAATGAGCCTTACAGTTAGGCCTTTACTTAAGAGAAAGATTCCTCTTTACCTCAAAAGGTATCTAAAAAAATATATAACAAAAAAGCAGATGTAATCCTTGTTATTTTTATTTGTCGTAGATAAAAATAAATATGTTATTTAATTGCTTTGATTTCGAATCAAAATATTTAATGTTCGGTTTATTGTCCTTTTTCTTAATAGTCAAATTTTGGTCAGCAATTTCCTTTAGCAACAAATCCTGTATTCTGCTCCTCATAACAAGTTTCCTTAGCGGGTCCAACTGTTTGAAATATGGAGCTAATGATCTTAAAAACATCGCGTCATAATTTGCACGTATATGAGATGTTTTTTGGCGTTTTGAAGGAATGTCATAATTTATGTCACTGTCAGTATTATCATTAATTTCCGGTTTCCCATTATGAAGTCCGCGGCTGTCCATGAAGCATATTATTTTTTCATCGCTTTCATTGTGTATTGCCTTTCTCTCGTGTGTATTGTCTTTCTCTCGTGTGTATTGTCTTTCTCTCGTGTCTGTAATCTATTATCACAGTTACTTTTTCTTGAATCTTCGTCTGTACTACTACTTTCTAGTAACGATTCTGATTCTTTATTATTGTTGCTAACGGTAACATTATCTTGAGGTCTGCTATCTGAATTGTCGTCGTCAGATTCGCTTTCAACAACAAACTCTATCGATTCTTCGTCATCCTTGTATTCGTCTTTGACAAAGGACATAAGGCGAAAGTACTTCCATTTGCCGTTGTATTTCTCGAGGGACGATAAGCCAGACTTTTTGAGTATGTTTCGGAATGTGTCGCGAAGATCTTTCCATTTTGCTTTTAGAATGTTTTCTGAAAGAAATTTAAATAAAAGAACTTCAATAAATGTATGATTTTATAGGGAGTGAGTATGTTTTGGAAAGTGACCCGGAAATTTTTCCATTTTGCATTTAAAATAGTTTCTGGAAAAATAATAATATTAAAAATATATATATATATAAAATTGGTTTATTTGGAGTTAGGAATATAGAATGAGAAGGCTAAACTAGTCTATGTTATTAACGTAAGTACACATGTTAATAATATGACAAAGTAAAACATCGATATCATTGTGAAAAAGAAATATAGTATCAAATAAAGTTATTGTTTGTTTTCTCTGCAGTAAAAGAGCTCAATAGTTGTTTAATAGTTAAATAGGTGTTATGTATTTGTTTAACTGTACTATTTTTCTTGGATGCACTAACGCCATCTACTACCTTCGTTTAAAACCACATGTGAAAAGTTAAAAGTACTGAAGGTTTTGCTTTTAAATACTAACCTGAAACCTTCAACTTTCGAACAATCGTTTTCCAAGCTGTCGCTGCCCAAAACCTGTCTCCGTATTTTTCGTGCTCGCCTTTCCACAAACTGGATGTTTTTTTACTTCCCGAATGAGCGCGAATTTGATGTCAAACTTTAATGCAGCCATTTTAGTTGTTATGTTTCTGACGACAAGCTGTCGGTAGTGTCGGTCGCAGCGACTGGCGAGTGGCGACATTTGCGTGCGCATTGCCAAACCGATAATACCTATCTTCTGTTTCAGTTAGATTTGCTACAGCTGCCATAGCGCCATCTGTGCAACATAAACCACTTTATATTCTGCATGCGGCAACACTTTTCACAAAATATTTAAAGTGGGCTGACCGCTCAACCAAGTTGGCGCTGTGAATTCGGATGCGTTCAGAATAACATCAAGAGATGGCGCTAGTAACATCATTAAAAACCATATTATTTATTCTACGTTTATGTTAAAAACGACGTGCATGTGACTATAATATTTTTGACTAGAGAATTGCTATTCCAAATAATCTATCTCGTTGCCAAATTTGAACCAAATTCGTTGGTAAGATCAAATTTTTCTAAATCCTACTCCTATCCTAACATTCCTAACATTATAAAAGCGATTTTTGTACGTATGTGTGGATGTGTGTTACTCTTTCCCGAAAATAATAATAAATGTATTTTGATAAAACCTTACCAAATATTCAAATTTTATTGTATTCATCAGAATAGCTTAGAGACTTAGAGTATTGTAATATAATAAATAATATACTCTAAGCATAAAGGGTACAGTTTATTCCGAATTGTATGTAGTTCCCGCGAGATCACGGCGTTTGAATTCAAATTATAGATGGCGCTGCCAGTTATAAACCACATTAAGTTTTTAAAGCACACATTCTTTAACTATCTGCGTACAAGACAAAGATTGGTTGGGAGGTTTTGTGATACCCTGGTTATCACGAAATACCGGCGTGCGTGGCGCCTCCATCTTCCTAAATAAAAACTTCTAAGTAAGGGCGCTTATCCCTCAACCCCCAGGAGGCACTCGGGTGCCACGATAACAATTGATTTCAATTGTGTCTGGAATAACTCACGATCGAGGGATTAACGACAATCTCGCTCTACCACGATAACCTCTACCTATGTACAAGAAATTCTTAGATGTAACCAACTGACTGAGGATCGATCAGACGTATGGTGTATCATCATAAATCTATACTAATATTATAAAGCTGAAGAGTTTGTTTGTTTGAACGCGCTAATCTCAGAAAGTACTGGTTCGAATTGAAAAATTATTTTCTGTGTTGGATAGTCCATTTATCGAGGAAGGTTTTAGGCTCTAAAACATCACGCTGCGACCAATAGGAGCGAAGCATCAGTAAAAAATGTTGCAAAACTGGGAAAATTATTCATATTAATCGCGATCATAATAACAGAAATTGACGCGGACGAAGTCGCGGGCAACAGCTAGGGCCTTATTCAGCTATTTCAATCGCACGATTTTGATTGAATTGGACGATTTTGACATTTAGCAAATACTAGAACTGTCAAAAACCTGCAATTCAATTACGATTGTGATACGATTTGGTTACGTGAATTAGGGGGCTAGTCATTATAATAAATTTAGAGATAAATATGACATACTTCCTTTCAGCCCGCGGCTCTGCCTGCGTGAACTACACGTTATATCGCGTAGGTGAAACTTGTGTCCAACAGTGGGATACAAAACAGCCTATGTCCTACCTCAAGGTTTTATCTATCTTTGTACCAAATTTCATCAAAATAGGGTCAATAGTTTAGGCGTGATAGGGTAACAGACAGACAGATTTACTATCCATTTATAGCATTAGAAAGTGTTACGGACGGCCTATTTACTTGTATAGTCTATTTACTTTATTATTATGTTGTGTGTTATAGTTTGATTTAAAAGTGTTTAAAATTTGTAAATTACCTTTGTATTGTATAGTTAGTGTAAGATAGTGTTAGAAATTGTATAAGTGTCCTATTTGTTTATGTGTCTTATTTAAGTTTATCGTATGTTGTTATTACGTGTTGTAAAGTTTTTACTAAATAAATAAAGGCGAATAGGTACACTACACACCTTACACACATAAGAGGCTCTCCTTACGGTATTGCCGCGTAAGGAGGGTCTCATTTGCCATCTCGCTCGCACGATAGGGAGTTTCGCTCGCACAAAATATTGCTGACGCGTGCACTTGACGCTAAGCAGATATAGTCACTAATAGAATGCAGCGAAACTCCACATAACTGCGAGCGGGATTTGCAAAATATAACATTCGTCGGAACACATTCAGACTGAACAGTCAACAAGAAGACTCAACTGGTGCAGCCTCAAGAAATCAACATACAGTCCACTATACACCATCAAGCTACTATCGCCTTATTAGCAAGAATTCCCAGCGTTTCATTATCTACCTACTGGCATCTCCCTAGTCCAGCGCAATCCAGCAACATATATGTACCGACGTCACCATAGAGTCACACATAGGGGCGTTCGGTACAAGAAAGGAAAAGGATAATTTCTAAGTTTAGGGGTAATAATTTAAAACACAGCAAATTCCGTCCACATTTTATTTAGAGTTATCGGTATAAAATATATGAGATATAAAACAGCGCAGTCGTAAATAACTAAAATATATCAATATAAAACACTTTAATATTCCAACATAATGTTGAATGAGAATTTGTGATTGGGTGTGAAGTCAGTTATGATGAGCAAGAACTAACTCTCTCGTCTGAATAGTTTAAATTTATGATAAAAAAGCGCCATTATTATCATCCAAACGACCGAGATGGCCTATGCTGGACATAGGCCTCCCCTGGGGATGTTCACTACGATCGGTCCCGCGCGTTCCGCGACTTCCCGTAACCTTAACCAGATCGTCGGTCCACCTGGTGGGGTGTCTAAAAAACTTTTGAGAAAGTAAATTGGCTAGCGCCTTTTTATAAGGACTAGTCAAAATATATACTAAGTATAGTAGTCTAAAAGTGGCAGCAGTTATGAGTAACAAACTGTTATCTCAATTTTCTTGTATCTTTTTTCACCAACGATCTGGCAAGTGTGGTAGTTTGGTGGTTTCCCTTATATGGAAGCGTTCTGTGTTAGATTTCCGATCTTAAGGAGTTTAATAAGAGGGTTGTCGTGATTCGGAAGACATGTCAAGCAACACGACAAGCCCTTAGTCCTGGCCTCTGCCGGAAGATGGATGTCGTAAAAGTAAGTGACGTCAAAGGCATGTGAAACGTGGCTTGGAAAACTAAGACCCCAAATAATTTGGTGTCCTATGGCCTCTCCACACTACCGTCGGTAAATGTATTTGAACAAGTTGTAGCCTATGCTACCCGGACTATAATTTGGAATCGATTGATATCTCATTCAACAAAATCGGCTCAGTAGCTTAACCGCAAATGTGGAATCCACATATTGAATAAACAAACTGCTAAAATCATAGCCCTTTCAGTTGGCTTTGCACGAGTTACTTGTTAACTCAGAAACTGACTTCACCTGATGAATTCTACTCAAATGATTGTACATAATATCGTAACAGATAGTTGGGTATCTAATGCTAAATTATACATTATTTATTCACTGTGATATTAATTTTAAATAAATTACTAACTTTATTTTGCGTTGATGTTTCCATATTTAATCCAAGCACAATACGGTTTTAATTCAAAATGTATTGCACATGCAGTTGATAAGAAATCTCTTTGGGAATTGTTTTCGTTCTATTTTCATATTAAAATGCTGGTTACAATGAAAAAATATGGAAACATCATCGTCAATAATACTTATCAAATGTGCCCAATTACCACAAAATAAATCTTATGTTTTAACATGATGTTTTCTTGATATTACATTAACATTAATCTTAAAATTATTTTATCACAGTGAATAGAGTTAGTAATAGATGTAGAGCTTAGTATAGATCTTCTCCCAGCATTTTTATTCAGATTTTTTAATTTTAATACAGCCTTAACTTGGTTGTCTCAAATTGAAAGACTGATCAATACATGTTTGATATGATAGATAAATTTACCGATTAATCTTGCTTTTTTTAGGGTTATATATTGTTTTTTGGTTTATCCCCATGTTTTGAACGCTGTTAAGGGTTTTTTAACACTTTGCAACGTTCGAAACGTCTCGGAATTACCAAAATATAATGTAAAACCCTAAATAACGTGAGTTAAATCCGTGTATTTTATTTTAATGCATACGGTTTGCGTTAGTATAGAAATATAGCTGTGTATTTGACAGAAATGTTAGGAGAAGATCCGAAATCTTAATACGGGAGATAGTTTTGTTCTCTGTGGATATTCCGTTTTAACACCAATTTTTTACATATTAATGATACATTGCATTATCCTAAACACTAATTTATGCAATTATATTTATTTGGCGACAAATCGACACGTACGAAGCAACACCGGAATGTATGTCATAAATTAATTTATAGACGTAGAACTAAAGTATTTTGTACGCGATTGCACTTAGACGTAATGAATGACTGAGACAGAGATAGAGCTTCAAATACAGGGTGACTTTTCTATGGCACTTTTCACGCAGTTTTTTAGTAGTACAATCGATTTTTACATGTATTTTGCAATCAAAATGAAAAGAAACAGCCATTTTATACGTTTTTTGGGTGCTGATAGACAAAACTGCATGAAAACGCTGCTTGTTTCATTATTCCCTACAAAACAAAAAAAGAGTTTATAAATCCATGTTACTGCTATGTCGTAATCATTAGAATGAAGGAAAAGAACAAGTAAAAAGTCATCAGTAGTGACAGTTGCTCATTCTCGTTTATAAAATGTAAGTATATTTAAATCAATTCCGTTACACAGGTCGTTTACCCACTCATTCCTTAGTTAAAATATATTTAATAAAATGCTATTAGTAAAAAATAAAATCTTAATGTAATTAAGATAAATCTTTGGTAATTAATAATTCGCAATAAATATATTTGAATTTGAATTTGAATTTGAATTATATTTACATAATAAAAAGGTGGTAAGATAAATATTTTTACTTAAGGGGTTCTAAAATCGCTCTTTCACAATAGATTCTAAAGTTTCATAAATCTTAATAATAAAGTAAAAATATAAACACGTTAACAAATTATTAATATTATACACCTTGATAATTTTTAAAGCATTTTTAATTCCTTTGCCCTGAATTTTAAATTAATTATAGCAAATATTTAATGGACCAAGCTCTTTACAAGAGAACTATTTAAAAAATTTAACAGTTTTAGTGTTATTAACTTAACATTGCACATTAAGCCGCTATGAACTATTAAACAATGAAAGTACGAGTATGAATAATTATCAGTAATTTTTAGTACAAACCAGTTTAGTGAATTTTTATGGTTCTAAAATTATCACTCAATTCGTGTAATAATTATTTATAAAGCTGTTTTTGTAGTTAATAGCAGCCCATAGCTTTCGATTTTACTTTTTAATATGCAATGATCTCTAAACAACCATAGAACTGTTAACATATTGTTATAGGCATCTTAAAATATGAACGTTAAATCAGTGCGCCTTACTTAAGCTTATACAATGTTTCGGGAATACATGAGACAACATCTATGAGTGGATACTCTCATCATCATCATCATCTCAAGCAAACAAAGTCCGTAATAGTGGACTTTGTTTGGTTCGTTTTGAGGTCAACACTATTGTGAATGAAAAAGTCCTTTCCAAACCTAGCCTCAAAGGCAACTCGAACGCTGTCTTCCTTTTTTTAAACAAAATCTTACGACTTTCCTGCATGACATTTATGCGATAATTTATTAGATGTGGCCTGCCTCGAGTCTGTATTGTTCGAACATTATCATCTTAGTCATTCGAAACGCGCTGCTGGACATTTGCCTCCCCTAGGGATCTCCACGCCGATGTAACCGCGCAATTTGCGCCTGAACGTATTAACTTTAGATTTCAAATGTTTCATGACTTAAATTGATTCCTATCTATTTGCCACTATTCAAACTTCCAAGATTTTTGCTAACCCAATAGTCAAATTCGCTTAATATTAAGTTTAGTATACAAGTTTAAAACAATCTTTTTTAATACTGTTGGCAAGACGATTGTGAATATTGTACCACCATATTATTATTATACGACCGATCAAAAGTATCATGGTATGTTTTTTCAGATCTTTTGTATCCTCCTCAAAGATTGTCTTATGTGAATTCAAAAACATTGTAGGTGTAAGTAAACCGTATTTTACCTATTTACACATATTATAATTATACCAGAATAAGTTAGAATTAACTAAAATCATCTAGTTTTCAGAATGAAATTTTAAAAGAGTATAAAATTGGTTATGGTTTCCAGAATATTATTTGACGCGCTATAGCTCTACCTTTTGACGCGCGCACCGCCATCTTTAAAATATGGCGTTACATTTTTTAAACATTATTCAACTTTAAAAAAAGTTTAGCTTTTGCGCTACGAAGCCGCGAAATTAAGATGTAGGTTATTAGTGTGAAAGTGTCTTATGTGGCAGTTTATGCAAAATAGGCTCTATTCCTATTTTATTAATTTGATATAACAATCGGAAAATAAGATGGCTAAGTAATTCAAACAGAAAGTCATATCTTAAACATATAGATAATGCAACTTTTTCAAAACATCTCTCTTAAAACTACTAAAATATTATAATAAATCGTTATACAGGGTAGCGCGTTATGAATGGTGATGAATCCAACATATGAGTCAAAATACGTGTTTTTCTCATTTCACATATGCAGCAGCCTTTTAAGAACTGTATTTTTCTGACTGTATCTTGTGTAGAAGCTGTCTTTTGACATTGGGTGACCCAATTGTGAGTCCTAAGGATAATACACACTGCTTTAATTGGCATTCTGATTAGAAATTGGCTCCACACTTGTCTCAGCAAAACTGACATGTAATTCCATAAAATGTCTGCATGTTTTAATTTCAAACCCTTTAAAATTTGCACATACGGGCTAAAATGCACGTATGTGCAAATTGTGGGCCTCGGTTCAGAGCCAATTGATAGTTAATTGACCTTCGACCAATCATGTAACACAATGAATTACTAAAGAAAATGTTTTATTTAACGTTTTGTGCCAGGCATGTCAGCCAGTCATTAACAGTTGTTTGGTATGTAAACAAATTACTAAGCATACATGTAATTGAATAGATCCCTCAAATAAATCATTCACAGCAACCCTGTATTACCATCGAGTATATCAACCAGTACACAAACATACATTCCATCAGCGAATGGTTTGACCACTTTCCTTTGGCACGGCATTTCATCTTAAAAAGCTTTCTTTGACATTAATTTATAACGTTAAGATGTATAAAGATACGATAAAAACCGGTGATTTAGTGATGTGCTGAGACAGTAGTCATAGTTCTAAGTGGTTAAAAGTTGTGATTGTCAATTGATATATAAAATATTATCATTTTTATTTAAAAAAAAATGACTCTATTCCTATTGAGTTACACATGTTGAAGTTAGTAAATCGTCTAGATATTATTTATGGATATATAAACAGTAAACGGGCGTCTAAGTCTCAACACATTGCTAAATTACCATTCATTGGCTAATAAGCATTCTCAGTCATTGCAACCAAAATAAATATACTTTTGGCAACTTCCTAAAGAATTCTGTCCGTTTAGCGCTCTTGAAATAATTACTGAGCTTCATACATCATTATAGTTACTGCGTTACACTAGATTCTTAACCTATCACATCAAATAATCTTTACGTATGGAATACTTAAATAAACACTCATTTAACATTGATACCAGCACAACATTCAATGTCTTCACTACGAATAAAGTAGGTTCAATATGTTAGTGTTTAGATGTAATTCTGTGACGTTTTAAATCGTATTTTATTTGAACAACTACATCGAGAATCATAATACTATCTATAATAGTGTAAAATCCAAAAAATCCCAATGATAATGAAAAGAACCAATGTATCTAAATGAGTACCCTGATTCAATTTAGTCCTAACCTATGACAAATGTTTTAGATGAGCCGAGAAAAAGTTAGATAACCATTTAATGTAATTTTAAAACGTCGACCAAAATTACATCTAAGAAGAGTTCCGTTCAGCAAAATCAATTTCGATGTGAATAATCGTAATACAGTAAACATTTTCGAAACTGAAAACTTCCCAAAATATATTTTACGAGTATATGCAATCGTAAAGATATCTTTTTAGATTTAACAAATTTACAATTAAAGTGAATGTTCCGAATTAGGTATATGGACCAAATATTGGACCCAAGATGATTAAATAATTAAACGCGTGAGCATCTGTTACATCAAAAGAAACGATGAAGTTTTGAATGAAATTTAAAGCAATTATCAAAATGATTATGCCCTTGAAAAATTACTTAAGAACACTTCTCAGTCTCTTAGGATTAAAATTCCAATATTTTTCCAAAGTTAAAATGCAGATATCGGAACTTATGACTTAATTCTGTAAAATGCAAGTGATGCACATTATATTAAACCTACAAAAACATGTACAGTCTGAGTATGATATACGGATTACTTACACATTTCAAAATTCAATTTAGAAAACTGTCTAAACTAGACTCGGGCTGTATACACCTACAAAGTGGTTGTAATGGCAGAACCAATTGTTTATTATATCTAAAGCCACAAATCTTAAATTACGTCGGTGTAATATCCGTATGCCATCTTCACTCTCTGATATTACATGATTAAATACATTAGAACTGGTTTATGCAGTTTTTTTGGTATTTTCAAAAACATCGATTGACAACATCTAATACGTACTATTGTTAATTGTTATACATTATTTAAATTTAAAATGAAGATTGAAATGTGGATATACTTTGAGAGTGGATTCTTATAGACATGCGAAAGCACAAATGTATGAGATTCAACTGTTTTTTAAATTCACAATAAATAAGCTCGTATCATAAATGAATGTGTATTAAAGTTACGAGTTAAGTACTTATCAAATTATACGTATAAAAGGGTAGTAAAATATTTCTAGAGTCTACAGAGTTTGAGTTATCTCTTCATTAAAATATGATAATCTATTACTTCGGGACGATTTTAAATTAACATAGATCTCATTCAATACATTTTATAGTAAATAACATTCTGTTTTAACGGACGGTCAAATTTTAATTAAAAAGGTTTAATTCGATTTTAACTAATTTCTTTTATATGTTTTAGCTGTTTAGTTTATCGGATGTGTTTTAATATATTTTTAAATGTGGTCCGTAGGTTTCTTTCTGATTAAAATTCCAATATAATACGAAAACAATATAAATTGTGATTAAATTTTGTAAACATTTCAAAAATATATTAAAAAGTGGTGAAAGTTTTGCTATTATGGATGACGTTTGTTGCGAGTCGAAATAAATTTGAGCCGTGCAAACTACGGGGTGGTTTAAGGATAGGTACTATTCAAAATGATATGTAACAAACTGTACTATATACACGTACATTGTATGGTAATACTGCACCTGTTTATGATATTCGGGTATTAAAAATATAACTAATGACGAACGAAAACTACCTTGATAGTTTACAAGTAGGAATAATGGAAAAATACTATAGAAAATAGGGAACCTGGCGTCATCCAGTCACTATACTCCCGTATATCAAAAACAACTACTAAATTAATGATTTAATACGAATGAGAATCACATACATACGGATTACTTATTATAACCAATCGGGGTATCCTTAAAGTAAGTAAGTACGAACATGCATAAAATACAAATACTAGTCGCTCGAGTGACAGTCACGCGTATCGTTCGAACATCGCACTCGCACTAACATACAAATCTACGGCGGCCCACACTTCGCAAAAAATTTAAATAATAAATAATAATAAAATATATTTATTTAGCACAAAACATAACAGTATAATACATATGAATCGATAACTAAATTTAAATTAAATAATAAATAAGTACCTACATAATGACTTTGGAATAAACTACAAACTAGATCAAAGTGACTAGAACTGTTTTAAATAATCAATGGAGATGCCATTGATTAACATTCATTCAAAATAATATTGCACTTGTCAAACTGCCGAAAATATATTAGGTGACTACCTACCACTGATATTTTACTACCATTAAGATACTAGTATTTTATATAGCAAACCTAGTATCCGTAATCAAAGTCATAAAATATTCGCAGCACTGCCACGATAGGCAACAGAAAAGGAAATGGCCGCCGCGTCACTCTCTAGCGGTACAATG
Organism: Anania crocealis; assembly: GCA_949315895.1. Classification (NCBI taxonomy): domain Eukaryota; kingdom Metazoa; phylum Arthropoda; class Insecta; order Lepidoptera; family Crambidae; genus Anania; species Anania crocealis. Next base: position 2,070,393 of record OX438858.1, on the reverse strand, counting down.
ATCGCTTAAACTACTGGTCGGGTCTTAGTTTAGGTATCGCTCGCGGCTGAGGGTTGTTTGATCAAGTCAAAATCTCTGCCCACGCTTGCTTGGGTCTTCAGTTTGGGCTTGTCGTGGGCGTGGGACTTGTCGTGCTTGTCGTGGCTGTGCCCGTGGCCGTGTCCGCTTTCGACTACGCTAACGCCGTTCTTCTGGGCGGCATGTTGCTCCTCCTCCTCTTCTTCTTCGCGGAACTTGCGGTTGAACCAGTGAAGACAGAGGCATCTGAAGAGAAGAAATAATAATGTGGATACAATGAAATACCAACATGATGTTATTTATCCTACTTGAATGATGGGAGAGCTATGTGTCGTTAAACACGGAAAAAAGATAATGCACGTAAATACATGCTGAGTAGATGCCGTTTCGAACCCACCATTTTACTATCTACTTATCATATACAGGGTGAAACTTTAACCACTTTCCAAAATTTTTATATGTGTTCAGTATCGTATTTAGAGCCTATTAATGAAGTAAAAAATGTAAATCAAGTGGTCATCCGAAAATATTTTTCACGATTTAGTTTTCAATTCTTACGGTCCTAGACCTGTTAAGGTATAAAGGGAAAATCAAAAACTTATGAATAGTATTGTAATGAATGAATGAGATGCTTATCGCGTAATAAAAGTATTACTAGGATGCCGTACCCAAAATTTTAGATTTTTGGTGGACATTTTCTAAGTGCTTACCTTGACATTTTTGTACTGGGCTATACCAAAAAAAAAATAAGTCATTTGTATTTTGTCTCGTAGATTGATATATTAAAGTTTGGAAGGTGGTTAAAATTTCGTCCTGTATAAGCCTGATCGTATCGTAGGAAATGTATTAAAACTTATGTAATCTAAAGTTTGTATCATCATAATTAAGACAGATTCCTAATCACATCCCTGTAAATATAATGAATTTGGATTGAGATAACAAGTACTATCTAGTATTCCAACATGGCTACATAACAGTTTCACAATATCATGTGCTCAAACTATGGCGCGGCCCTACTCCTTGTTTGTTTTTGACATTTCATCAGCACTAGGGGCGTTCCCCCAACACTAACTCGGGACAAAGGCCCCGAACAAGGGTCATTTCAACATAATTAGCTCCCTATCATTTGTAATTAACATCTCACTGCCTTTGACGAGAGAAATTGGAATAGAGTGAATTTGCTTATTTAATTATAGTTTTTTTTAATTTATTTAACAATATTTTTTTTTACAAGGAAGTTATTTATTTAAATGCAATGATATTACAAAGAAAGGAATATCATTGTTTAAATGACATTCATTTAACCCGATGAGGTTTGTATCGAATATCACGCTGGTGTGCGACATTTAAACTGACATTTCGCTTGTGACTCTGCCCGTGTCAAGAAACTTACATAATGTAATATAAAAAATCCTTGGCCCGCGTGAACTACTTATATCGCGCTGTCAGAAACTTATTATTATGCCGAGCAGTGGGATACCAAATAACCTATGTCCTTTCTCAAGGTCTAATCTATCTTTGTACCAAAGGATATAATATTTATGGGCCTATTTTGAAGAATGAAGAAAGAAGAAAGGTCAGGTCAAGAGTACTCTAAACCGTCGAGCATGCATGCAAAGATTGATGAATGTGGAAGAAGCGAAAGATGTATGCCAGGATCGTAGTAGGTAAGTGGAAGGCCTTGGTCTCTGCCTACCTCGTTGGGAAGGAGGCGTGATAATATGTATACCAATGTATGTATGTTTTAAAGTGCCAATAAACAAAAAAATATTTGGAACTAGTCATTTGGTACAGTAATTAATATGGTACCAAAGTTGTAGGATTTCTGTGAACCAAGTTATTTAACTGAGGAGATTCGTTTTTTACATACATTTATTCATTTCTAAAAGTGCTGGAATTTTGCCATCTAGTGTTTCATATAATTACATGAATAGAGAGGAAGTGGAAGAATTCCAATCGAAGAAAGAAAGACGATCTCTGGAATTTTACCATCTCTTGTCGCATATAATTACTTGAACAGAGAGGAAGTGGAAGAAAGACGATAAAATATGAAAATTACTTAAGCTTACGATCGTTCAATCGTTTGTTGTAAAGCCACTTGTTTAAGGGCGCTGTATTCATTTCTGAAAGCTGGAATTTTACCATCACGTGTCGGATTTTATCATACAATCATAGAGATCGTCTTTCTTTCTTCGATTGGAATTCTTACACTTCCTTTCTGTTTATGTAATTATATGCGACACGAGATGGTAAAAGTCCAGCACTTTTAGAAATGAATAAATGTAATATACTGATTTAAACTTTCATGGTCACCGTAAGAGTTAGTTATTTCGAGATTTCTAATAAGTACCTTGTTTTTTATGAGTTTCCGATATTTCGGCACTTCTTCTTCCGCGATCATGGCGCTTGCAACAGTGCCGAAATATCGGAAACTCATAAAAAACAAGGTACATAAATAAACGTATGTAAAACGAATCTCCTCACTTAAATAACTTGGCTCACAGTAATCCTACAGCTTTGGTGCAATATTAATTACTGTGCCAGAAGACTAGTTCTAAACATAGATACCATTTTTTTGTGCACTTTGAAAAAGGGCCCAAAAATGTATGGAACCTGAATGTTCTCCTATAAATCAAAATTGGTTTAGGTTAGTTAGGTGTGAAAGCATATCGAAGTGAAATTCGGTACGGAGTTAGACTATAGGCCAGATTAGCACATAGGATATTTGTTCTTGCAAAGTGAACGGTTGCCGTTGAAAAATGTAAAAAAAAATATGCACGCGTATAAATTAGCGGGTAAATACGGATATCAGTTCAATTTACGGATTATAGATTGTACCTATTTTACTTTTCAGTATTTTCGTATACTGTTCTCAATTCGTAAGACCTGCTTACTGCTTCCAAAAAAGGATTAGATTTTCTTGTATATACTTGATTAATTTTAAGAAATCAAGTATTAAACAAGAAACTCTAGGTACCCTTTTTTTGTATTCCGCTATTTAAGGAACAAAGCGGCACTTAAGAAGAGGAGGCTTCGAGAGGGCAAAAGAGGAGAGTACTCCAGCAGCCCTTTTTATATCAGGTCAGAAGCCATTAATAAAGGAATAACAAGTTAGATCATGGCGTTCTTTGTCGTTTATTTATGGACTTAAAAAACTTGAGGTACTCAAAACGATGACTCTTTTGATCAATTTTGGTTTCAATAAGAAAATAGAATTAGGGTCAGTTTAAAAATGATGCTAGTTAAATACCAGCATCGTCTTTTCGACACTTTTGGTCAATTTGCGATCGCCAATGCCTGTATAAGCCGTCGCCATTATGACAAAATCTTTTTTCGGATAGGCATGTGGACTAATTGTTAAGGTTAATAATAATGAAATTCATGAGTTGATCGTCATTAATGCAGCGTCGGGGCCTACGTAGTGGGCTTTTGCGATTCCTTTCTGCTTCCTTTTGCGATTGGCTTCGCGACGCACATGACGACGCTGTTTAGGTTTTTTTTTTTAAATGAGGGTTCTATCAACCCGTTTCGCCCACTGCTGAGCACGGGTCTCCCTCCTTTTTATGGGGAGGGGTTAAGGCCTTAGTTCCACCACGCTGGCCTAGTGAGCGTTGATGGACGGTGGTGAGGGCGACGCTGTGGCAACATCACCCCGCCGCGCCGTCGGACGTTTCTCAAGCCGCCCGAAGGCCTCTAATAGGGCTTAACGACTGTTACATCATGACAGCCGGGACAGACGGCTTTACGTGCCCTCCGAAGCACGGAAGCGCTCATGGTATGATGCCACAAACGTTTTTATCTTTCATACATGTTCATTAATCTCTGTCCGATTTATTAATAAAGACGCATAGAATTATTGTTGAAATATTATTAAATTGTGTAGAACTATAGGTAACTAATATTGTATGCCCATTGGCGAGACACAGAAGATCTGACTTGCTATATTTAAGACCTTTATTACCTGCGATTCACAATAAATTAATTTGAATTCGAAAATTTGAATTTGAATTTAATATTTTTCTAGAAATGACTTGTTGTAACTTTATTTTCATTCGTTAATTAATTAATATTGTTTTATTTTGTGATGTCCTTAAGAAATAAATGGTTCTGATATCTGAAATAATGTAGCCCCGGCCAAGACCGCATAAATAAACTTTAAGGCGAACTATAACTTTAATACGACTATTAGTACCAAGTACTAAATACTCTTAGTACAGTCCATATCATTTATTACCGCGATAAGATTCACAAGGGAATCGAAACTTGATAGTAGATACATTCAGGTAATAAATGTTGCAAGGTTATGGGCAAAGTCTGTATTTGTTGGTAGGGTTTGCAAATAGGTGAGCGATATCATTTCTTAAAATCTGTACTATAATGACACAACTATGACTAACATCATCAATGCTGGAAATAGGCCTGGCCAATAGTGTATAGAAGCTGCCCGTCTACTTCTGGCCGTGTAATACCGGTGTGAAATAAATAAAGAGCACTACCCTTTCTCTTCTTAAAAGAAGAGTGGAGAAAGAGTACGAGGGAACTTAAAGGAGTACCGCCAGAAGAAGACGGACAGTAGGGACTTTTCGCCACCATTTGCCAAACTGATCGCTAACCTATAAATTATGTATAAGTGGTGAAACCCTGTTATTGGCTAGAGTTGTTCGTAAATTTAACCATTCCATGTACACTATACAAAAAGCTGTTGAGTTTCCAAAAAAAAAAAAAAACTATACGCTTGCCAATGATGATGATGACAATTGAAGCTAAGTGGTTGCAAAGTAACATATAAGCGTATTACATGATTTATTACCATCTGATCAATTAAACGGATCCAATTTCATCAAATATTATATTATTAATTGAACAATAGCTCGTCCAGTCGGATCCCTTAACATTCTATCACATAAAGATATCCTACTCCATTAATGTTTACTAAACTCTGTTTAAAAACATGCGCATATAAATTTAGTTTTCTGATCCCCTGTTCTTAACAGTGGATCGGATCTGGATAGAAATTAACTCAAAATAAAACGGATTTCTTATGGATCAGAATGCTATGGATCGGAATGAAATAACTCTATGGCATATAAGCCTAACGGTACAGTCATGTGGGTGGAAGGGCGAGGCTTGTTTCATTTGCTAAGTGCGCCATTGTGTCCCGCTGGTTTCAGAACGCGTTGTTATAATTTGCACTGTAGCCAATGTAGAAGTAAATAAAATAAGTAGAGGGTTATATTGAAACTTGCTTTAGTCCGTGACATCGTCTGCATGGTCCGTATTAGGAATGTCACTTGACCCTTGAGAACATTGCTGCTAAGAATAGGGTCATTCTACAATGGATCAAAGACACAGAGCGGTTCCCAATGACGCCGCAGACCAACTCTCCAAAAGGAGAGCGGATCTTACCGTATTCGGCCCAAGCCAGTCCTGCCTATATGGCTTCAATCAATATAGGTCATGGCTGTTGTCCCAAGAGACATCTGTGCTTCTGGAAGGAGTTGGGATGGTTGGACTTACCACGTCAACCCCCTCTACGCATAATGGGCCAATTGGAGCCGAAATGTGGAAAAAGGAGCCCGCTACCATTACCGTATTAGGGTCAGAGAGATGAAATGTCATTGTAAATGAACATCATGTTTTTTTTTATGAGAATAAAAAATGTCTTTAAACCTAAATGTTCCAAAATACAATTCTTTGAATACAAGTTTTTTGTCTGTCTTAGATGGGACTTGAACCCACAACCTTACCTTAACCTTCTGAAAGCCTTAAATAAATTTGTCGATACAAGCAATGTGTAGGTAGCTGAATTGGTTGGAACAGTCTCTCGGTAAGCTGAAGGGTTAACTGCCACCTAAGGCAAAAAAATTTTTGAAGTGAAAACTTCTTTAGCGGCGCTGAGCACTTTTTTGTTGGATGGGTAAAAACTTCCAAACTCGCGTCAGCGTCACGTGATGCTGATCGAAAAAGCGTAAGATCGAGGGGAAGGGAGAGGAACTAGTATCTCCCACTCTTTCTACCGTACCTGAGTGTGCTGTTTTCTATTATTTTTGAAGTGAAACTTCTTTATCGGCGTTGGAAAAAATTTACCGTCACGTTTTGCGTCAAATTTTCGTCACATTTTTCGGTTACGCGCCATCTTTTTCTTGCCCCTACCACGGTTGGTTCAGACGATAGCAAAAAGGTAAAGTGAAATAATATTTAACCAATTTAACCAATTTAACCAATTTAACCAACTTAACCAACTTAACCAACTTAACCAACTTAACCAACTTAACCAACTTAACCAACTTAACCAACTTAACCAACTTAACCAACTTAACCAATTTAATCAATTTAACCAATTTAACCAATTTAACCAATTTAACCAATTTAACCAACTTAACCAACTTAACCAATTTAACCAACTTAACCAACTCAACCAACTTAACCAACTTAACCAACTTAACCAATTTAACCAATTTAACTAATTTAACCAATTTAACCAATTTAACCAATTTAACCAACTTAACCAACTTAACCAACTTAACCAACTTAACCAACTTAACCAACTTAACCAATTTAACCAATTTAACCAATTTAACCAATTTAACCAACTTAACCAACTTAACCAACTTAACCAACTTAACCAACTTAACCAACTTAACCAACTTAATCAATTTAACCAATTTAACCAATTTAACTAATTTAACCAATTTAACCAATTTAACCAATTTAACCAATTTAACCAATTAAACCAATTTAACCAATTTAACCAATTTAACCAATTTAACCAATTTAACTAATTTAACCAATTTCTGGAAAGTTACATGTAGATCATTTTTCGAAAAATAAGGCCATAAAGAAGTTTCACTTCTTACGTGTGTACACTAGTACACGCACAACTTTTTTTTTTTTATTTAATTCAAGAAATTGTATTTTCAAGTACTTGTACAAATAAATAACGAAAAATATGCAAAAACTGTACAAGATAAATTGGAGTTTCTTTTTAGTAACCCTTAAGTTTACCTTTCGGTGATAAAAATTGATATTTTCCTACAATAAAACACGGGTACCATCAAAAAAAGTCCTAAAATTCGTCGCAAAATATATATATGGTGTATAAAACCTTTAATATTACGGCAGGATCCGTGGAAAGTAACATGGAAGATGATATTTTGTTTACCCTTCGTCTGCCTGCCACGACTTATTCGAGACGAATTAGAGGTGGTCATCAATCATCGATAGATGTAGGAAAACTTTACTTGTTTTTCTTTTTATATCAATATGTCAATATGACAAGATATATGTTGATAGAAACATTAGTATTATTGTTTAATAATCTAAATATATAAAAGTGAAAACTGATTTAATGACTGACTGACTGACTGACTGACAGACATATCAACGTACAGCCCAAACTACTGCGATTTAAAATCTGAAAATTTTCACCACGCTTCCTTTTATAGTGTAGGTGAGCACTAAGAAAGGGATTTTGGAAATTCCGCCTCTAAGGGGGTAAAAAGGGCCCCACAAGTTTGTATGAAACTCCGTCAGTTTTGAAGCTAAATCGATGAAAATTGGTACCCAGCTACCTAATTAGAAATTATGAATGACGTCTTTCAGGATTTTTGAGAATTTAGTCTTTAAAGAGATAAAAAATGGAGGCAAAGTTTGTTCGGATCCGTTTCATATCCATACTTTTTACATATTTGTACTCTCTGATGTCACTTAGTTTGTTATGACATTCAATGTGTCAATCAGAAAATAAATATCATTGCTTGCAAATAGAAGGGTATTATTTTAGAATTTAATAAGAATTGGTGCCGAAATGGATGAATTAACTAAGTTAAAACGTACACGAACTTCAATTAAAGGCTGCATTAAACAATTCGGTGGCCAGATACAAACCCTAAGAGAAATTTCTGATTATGAATTAAAATTAGTAAGTGACCAGCTGCTGGTGACCAGTCACAAATGTACAAAATTACCAAGGATAATTGGGAAGAGATACGACTACAAATAACGGTATTGCTAATGAGATGACCCACACTTGGAAAATGAGATTGAAGAAAAAAAACCTTCAGGGAACTACAACACGGCTTTATTTAAAACTGCAGAATTTGAATTCAATAGCACGAAACAATTCCATGTATGCAGAAGGGACCGAGGAGCAAAGGTCGGTCACAACACAAACGAACCTTAGCACATCTTAATTGAACTCAGTACTATTAGACAAGAACGTTTTATATTTTGGGTAGTATTTATAATAAAACTAGGATTAGCAACATGACATGACTTGATGTATTATTCAAAAGATATTGACAGGAGTAATAGACAATAATAGATTACGCTGTGACAGGCAAGCAAACTAAACAGGTTAACATACTAAAGTATGTATGTTAAAATAATATCTTAACAGAACGAAACATTCAAAAACACTAATAAATGGTTGGATACTTACTTAAAACTGAATAAATGTGATGATACTCGTATCTATACAAGAAAATACACGTTTCTAACATATTTGAGCCTAGAATTACATCAGAAAACGTATTATATTATATTTATGTGCTCCACGGGATCCTTCTAAGTCAGAATTTGAGGAGTTAGTTAAAATTCAGTTAGTAAATTATCAACAACTCAAAATTGGACAGATTACTAGAAGATTTATCAATAGTGTTTGATGAAACTCTTGTTTGCATATCTAAACTAAAAAGGTCAATAAGAGCTTCAAGAAAATGTGACATCTAGCCGCGACGTATTCCATACGCCATGAACGACAAAATAGGAGGCTATGTAACTTAAACTTTTGATAAAACTTGAAAATTCCTATTGGCTGTCTTATCTATATTTAGGTCCATATTTAGAAAATAAATATCAGTACTTACAAATAGAATGGTATTATTTAGAACTAACTCATTTCTAGGGTTCCGTACCCAAACGGTAAAAAACGGAACCCTATTACTAAGACTACTGTGTCCGTCTGTCCGTCTGTCCGTCGGCCTGTTACCAGGCCATCTCAAGAACCGCGATAGCTAGACAACTGAAATTTTCACAAATTATGTATTTTTGTTACCGCAATAACAAAAAATACCAAAAAAAAATTAATATTAAAGGGGGCTCCCATACATCAAACGCGATTTTTGTCCTTTTTTGCTCCATGTTAAAAGACTATGCTGTGTCCGTCTGTCCGTCATCCTGTCACCAGGCCATCTCAAGAACCGCGATAGCTAGACAGCTGAAATTTTCACAAATTATGTATTTTTGTTAGCGCAATAACAAAAAATACCAAAAATAAAATAAAATGAATATTAAAGGGGGCTCCCATACATCAAACGCGATTTTTTGTCCTTTTTTGCTCGATATTAATAATGCCAACAGGTAGGAACTTGAAATATTCACAAAACACTCAGTTATATTTCTTACTTTAACAACAAATAACAGAATGAAAATAAAATGAATATTTGATCCCATACAAAAAAAAGCCATTATTTTGCCTATTTTTGCTCGATATTAATAAATGGTAACAGGTAAGCACTATATTAACTAAATAAATGTAGGTACCAACTGTTGTTAACGTTATCAATGGTACGGAAACCTTCGTGCGCGAGTCCGACTCGCACTTGGCCGATTTTTGTAGGTATACGGTAGAGAACAATGTTGGGAAATCGAATAAAATTGGTGAGTGAATTATTTATTTGTACAGCCAAGACTACATATACGCCTTATTCCATTACATGCAATATGCATGCAAAATTTAAGGAGGGTTAAATGGAATAAGTAGGTAAATGAAATATCGAATCTTATAAACTACACTTACAACATTGTACCTTATGACATTATTAACTATATTAAGCAGTACAAAAATACTTCCTAAACTGGGCATAGACCCGTATCTCAGGCAGAATGAGGAAACAGGTGTGTTGCAACAACACGAAGCAGCTGACTGGTGAATTAAATCAATATAGACTGGTAAACCCTTTGACAAGCTTCCATTTAGTAGGTAATTTGATAAACTTCCACTTAGATTTTTTTTTCTAGGACGCACCGCTTTTGAGGGCCTGGCAAAGTTTGTTTAGTGAAACTGCCTATCTAACGCATCCAAATTATCTTTTTATTAAATTTTCTCCATATTTTAAAAAATACACTTTTAAAACATGACAATAAAACTAAACTTTGTCTATCGATCATGAAGGGAGAATGACATAGGACTGTCTTTTATAGAGCTCTACACCGATGCTGGTACTACACCGTCTAGGTCCGTCGTCCACCGTCCGATCTAGGTCTTTTATCCAAACGTAGTATGCAAGCAAATTGTCTTTGTGAAATCGCATTTACAACGCTTATGGATCGAGAAATGGATGTACCTACTTAGTTGGAAATTAAAAATGGGTTTTTTCAGACAGGACCACTTCTTCCAGGGCTCTAGGCAGTGTTGATAATATTCGAATAAAGCCTTGCAAGCTGCTTTGAATGGTTTTGTTGTAATACAGCATTGACAGTTTTAAATCTTAAGATTATATTAGACTTCAAATTTTATGTAAATGCTAACAGATGTGGTGCGAGCTCGCTTGGACCACGGTACGCTGAAAGAACCAACACCAGATCCCTTCAAACAATGCCCCTTTCATCCAACTATTGTATCAGCGTAACGAACCCCGGTATGCCGACAACGACGTACCGGCTCCCACTAAGTACCCAACATCACCTCTCCCGTGATGGGCACCCCCGGCACTGTAGGCAAAGAAAGTGGAGGAAATGGGTTTTAGTCATGACGAAAACTTTGTAACAGATCAACTTCCACGCGCGCGAAGCCGCGGGTATCAGCTAGTTATAACATAATTATAGTTATTAAAAAATGAAATGAATGAGCACACAGACAGAAAGCAATGCTTGGTTATTCCCTGCGTGATAGAAACAGTTAAGAAGAGAAATATGATAATCTACATCACTCGAAGAATTGCGGAGCATAAGTGGGGTGAAATGGGGACACAAGAAAAATGGATGGCTGTTGGAGCAGAATGGTTCTGAAATGACGACTGCTGGATGGCGATGTAGGTAGACCCTGAACAGGTTCACCGATCGTTGCTGAGATTCTTAAGTATAGGATATACTTACATTAATAAACATATTTCAAGCTACCGATTATTTGCAGAAGGAAGAGAGATGAGGCTATATTTTGATAAACACAGAAAAAAAATGACATTAAAACTGGAATAATATTCTAGTAAACTTAACGAGTGTCTTTTACGAGAAGGTTTAACCCAATTTTCACACCATGTGCTTTGTTTTTATGATTTTCCGATATGGAATAAAAACTAAGTTCTAACTTAATCATGGCTCTTGAAACAGTGCCGAAATATCAAAAACTTTTGTAAAACAAGGTACCTATATGGTAAAAATTTAAAATCAATGTGCGTAAATGGACATTACTTCTTAGTTACATTTATTATCACTTTGAAGTTTCTGACATGTTAAAATGTACTGACCACGTTCAGATACGGCTTATTAGCGGCTAAAAGAATTATATTGATATTTCGATAAAATTTAGGCATACTCCATTTAGGGCAACCCTTATTTTGACATTTAAAAGATCGACTCCACTAATAATTTATTCAAAAGCGTGGTTATTAATAGCAGAATACCTAATGTACTCCTAACCTACAAATAAACTAGTCCAAATTAATTAAAGGCTTAGTTTTGCCCTGTAATTTGTTTAAACGTAAACAGCCTACTATGTAGTGTATGGTTAGTAGCACACCATTAACTAGAGCAAACCTATAGTTTTGGTACCTTTCTAATGATTTTTTTAGTCCGACCATTGGTCTATATACGAACATCACCCGACATCTAAGCTTGGTGATTATGGCAAAAAATCGCAAAGGACGTTGGTTTCTCCAAAAAGGATTTGGACCTCTAGAAATGCACAATATGTTTAAAGTCGTGATATTTTCTATCCTATTTGCCTATTGCATATATTTTCTGTTTTCTGTTTCTATAGTTTACTTTATTGTATCTTAATGTCCCAATTTATAAAAGAAATCATATTCAGGCGATTTATGGATAGTTGGCGTTACTGTGCAGGTGCTTTGACCACTGAACATGTAACCACTACGTTTTAGATCTGCTAATCTTCAAAGATTGTCAATTGACTGACTGTCTCTTTAATATGACAGAGATACGTATATCAATTGCAATAAAATTAAAAGAGTTTAACGTCCCTATCAGTCTGGCTAATAATGCAAACACATACATTTTGTGTCAGCTTTTGCATTAGTTTTCAGGTCATCTTAAGTCAGCGTAGTAAGTTCCAAATATCCAGATTTCTGTCCAATGATAACAGTCATTTTTATCTCCATCCGATCATTAATCTGTCCTATTATTCTCATATCGTTCATATCATCTATTTTTATATGCCCTCTTCCAATCTCATTAGTTTTTATGAACGTATCATTGTTTATTCTTACCTCAGAACAGCGCCAAGCACCCCTGCCCCTACCATCGCAGCTCCAGCCCCCATCAAGTAGTAGCGGTGCTGGGCAGCCTCCGCCCCAGGGTAAAGCTGGACTAGCCCCACTACGAGAACCACAATCCCCAGGAGCAAGGACCCGACGACTGCGTGCAATGCCGCCACCTGAAGATGTAAATATTTTAATGAGAGACTACTTAGAAATATAAAAATAAACGATAAATTGTAATGGAAAAAAGTACTGCATCACAATAATGTCCTTTAAGTAGTGTGATACAGACAAATGAAGGTAGCGGAGAGATGGCGCCAAGCCTTGGCATCCTATCCAACTCTAGATTCATTTGTGTAATTTTATCTGCTCTTTCACAAAGAAATAACCATATAAATCATCTAAGAACGTAATAAAGTAGAAGAAAAGTAATGAATGTAATGTAATGTAAATGACTGTGAAATCACTCGCTTTTCCAGAGACATTATTCTTCCATTATTCATAATGCACACTACCATTTTTATTGTATTAATTATTTATATTAGACGATAGACCAAAAACAATGATTTATTTATCTCAAAAACCTTTACAAACTTACACTGTCACATCTATGGCATCTACACTACATGACTTGAAATGAAAATCTACTCGTACTTTTATAACCTTACCTGTATGTAATTCTTACCATAGCGAACAGTGAAATGATGTTTAAAAAAACCCTTCCCTTGGTGTTGGGTGATGGCTTAATACCCAGGTATTGTATGGCTATCTGTACAAACTGGAGTTTTAGTCATAAATTTCAAAAGCTTCTTCATAAAGCACTAACCATTTCTATCGATTATCTAAAATAAAAATCGAATTCTCTAAAAGACCTTTAATTTTCCCCAAGCTCGCTAGTACAGACGGTGGTAGTCAACCCTTGGTTTACCTTTCCATATGCATACAGCTCTTCGTCATATATCAAATGAAGGTCGTTAAAATAAAACACACCTTCCCACAAACATAGAGCTCATTCCAGAGCCAATGGGTAAAGGATTACAGCGTTGCATCCATGTCCGGGATTCTGCCTAGCTGGAGTTTAACTCATCAAGTATAATTAGTTAAAATGAGATCTTCCAAATCTATAGCTAAAGACTTTCAAAAAATCACTTATCTACGCAAACCTATAGAAAGCCGACGGAGGTAGGGTGACAGAACTGCGTCCATGACCTGGATCCTGCATAGCTGAAGTTTAACTCTTACAGTCCAATCAGCTTAAATGAAGAGTTCCGAAACTCCATCACTATGAAAAAACTTTTAAAATAACTTACCTTCCCACAGACATAAAGCTCGTTCCGCAGCCGATGGGTATCGGGCGACGGCGTGGCGTCCATGTCCGGCATCCGGCCCAGCTGCAGAGGCAGCTGCGAGGGCCGGCGCCCCGTCCTCTTCTCCGCGCGCCTGCGCTCATGGCGAACCGCCACCGCTGGCATCGCACCAATCATTTTCGCTGCGGGCGACAAAGCACAGCGTGACTATCCACGGAGGCGTAGCTTCATAGACGCGTATTCTTCAATTGACGCTTGGAGTACACCTGCTTGCCTTGTCACGTGACGACAATAGACACGACTAGGATTTTTGGAGATGTGCCCTTGCTAATGATGAGAGGTGTCGAAGGATGTTAAACAATTTTTTTATGGCATCATCAAGCAATGCCATCTAGTGTTGTGGCCATGTACTAATTTATTTAAGTACTTGCATAACGATGGCACGGAAATCAAAATAGATCACATCGGGTTTTGTTAAAGGTAGCATTTAATCTTTAAGTAATATTCAAAATGGCTTTATTACAATTATCATTATTATCAAAGTCAAAAATATTTCACTTTTGCAGTGTAGTTTATTCAAGAGTCTCTCGGACATCAGGCAATTCGTTTTTAAATTGCCATGTAGATAGATTCAGAACACTCTTAATTGCAAACCATAAACGTTGCATAAACGTTGTACAGCAATGAGAGCATTACAATTTAAGTGGTGCTATCGCTAAAAGCTTTTTTATTGAAAAATACATACAACACATTAATGTGCTCTGATTGGATTAGAAGAAGGATCTCGTCATGTCTCTTGATGTCACGTTTTACGTTACGATCCACCTCACTCTTTGATTGGACTGGGTTTCGATCAATTCGCTATATACCTCTCCTTTTTTTTGGGACAGATTTTTCTTTTTTCGCAAGCAACAAGCAAGCCTCCTCCAAACACCAAGCGACAAATATAGATCTATGAAGCTACGCCTCCGTAGATAGTCACGCTAGGTGGCGAAAATGGTATTGAATGCAAAAAAAGATTATAAAATAATATTCACGTAAAAGCAAACCAACAGAAGAAAAAATAAAATATTACATAACTAGATAGTGGAGTGCGGTGCGTGACACCATTAACTAATAACTCCATGCAATTTCTTTACACTAATATCAAAATGAAGCCAGAGAAATCAGATCATGTTTGAATATTTAGCATTAATATTAGCCAAATTCGATATGTAATGTTTTATATCAATAAATAGTGCAAATCACATTTGAGTCTGTTAGCAAATTATACTGGAGAAACGTTTATGGTTCACAAAACCAAACGTTACTTGATGGGTATAACTGCCTTTTTTCCAAATTGTTTTTCTATTTGTTTTACAGTTCTGAAAGGTCTCAATTACTATCTCTTTCTGTTTTTTATGTGCAATATTTCTCAATCGGCGAATCCCTCTCGACAGCTCAACGGGTTGTACGTGCTTTGGGACAAATAAATTTCTAACAGAACCCCTAAGGCTATCGCGCACCCTTTCGTTTATACCGACAGGAAGCTTCTAGGAGATGTCAAATCTATGACTCACCATTTATTTTTACCACTGATTTCTATAGTATCTTTTTTTACTGATTATTTAAGTTATTGTTCTTGCTGTTCTTAATAATCTTACTTATATTATAAAATTTTAAATTTGAAGCTTGTACCATTACATTAAATGTGGCAGTTTAGATGAATGTTTGTTGCTTACTCACGCCATTATTAGACATGCATGCAACTTAGTACAGTGATAGATCTTTAGGGGACTACTACAGCAAAGTGCTGCCCCAATGGGGGCTAACGCTAGTGAATTTGCCACTAGAGGCGCTAGTGTCGCGTGAGGTCCAATATCATTCACTTTGTACAGGTTTTAGCGGAATTTGTTGCATAAATTATAATTTCTTTAATTTACCTGCTGGAAAGTGATCTCCTTCATAAAATATCGCAAATATGGATTATTCGGCGATTAATGTGAACGCTTTAAAAGCGGAATTAAGAAAAAGCGCAAAAATAGGCGGGCTCAAGAGCAACTATTTCAGAAGTTAGTTTGTTGATATCAAGATAGTTATTTATAAACAATATAACCTTAACTAGATTCAAGATATAACACTTTGTTTCGGCGCTAATCGCCTTTGTCAGCTATACCTCCGGACCTCAGTCTACAGTGGCGCCAACTGGTGAGCAAAGAAACGGTAGTCCCCATTGATTTAATTTGGCGTTAGCTTTATAAACAACTAAATAAAAAGTTTACTGTGATTCAATAAATACTGGAGGTAATTTGCTAAGGTTCTAGTTTTTCGAGAATTGGTTTTGTTTAGAAGTAATAAAATTAAATCAATTGGGGGCAGCACATAGCTCTAGTAGTCCCCTGAAGCAAATAGGCTAAGCTACTTTTTTAACCCGGATGAAAGTATATTTTTAAACTATTGCATAGCTTCTATCGCGGGCCTTGAGCGTGGAGACCGAATCCTGAAATTCCGTAGCGAAAATAACCTAACACCCCCCACTCCGACCGGCACAGCGGTGATACTTTTTAGTTTTATGCATAAGTTGATAAAAAATGCTATGCAATAGCTTTACCGTGGCAGTCTCCGAGTATCACTCGTCTTTTTTTTTATTATTTGAGGAAATTACCGTAACATACCAATTACTCAGGCTATATGAAAATATTTATTTTCGAATGAATGCTGGCAAATTTTTGACTTTAGAGGCTTTTGCTAATTATAGACCGATTTTTTTTTTTGTTAAATGTCAATAGATGGAATGATTCTTGAATAAGGTTTTAGTTTAATATAATTTTTAAAATTTTTGTGTACATTGACTAAAGTATACCTACCTGTGTTGGAAAATACTAAGCCGCCGCCGGGAGCTTCCAACCTTTGACCCTTCTAAATATTTGATGGAGTATTTTCCGTAAAGAACCCGAGTGAAGCCGGGGTTGGTTGTTATATTAGAAATGCCAAAGTAACTTTGTTTGTCTGTTACGATTTATCGCGTAAATCACTGAGCCGATTTTAATGAGATTTGCAACAAACATGGAATAGACCCAGGTAAAGAATATAGGCTGTCCGAACTAGTCCGAAGTAACTATTCCACGTGGGCGAAGTCATGGGCAAAAGCCAGTGTTTCAAATACATTATTTAATTCCAAAAAATAACCATATCTACCTATCCGACAAAATGTGCCTTTACTCTTTTACTGAAATTGATCTTCAAAGATTTCCATCGAATTTGAATTTTATCTCAAGAGGGTAGAGCTTGAATCATGGCGAACACTATTGCCAATCCTGAGGGTGTACAAATTGCAAAATTGCGTCCCGTGCGACCCTAAACCCGATCAAAGTGTATGCCGCAGGCACGACAACACACAAGTTTACATTTTCATACAAGATATTACCAATACAATAGTTTAACAAATGCTAGGATTCCATTTCGATGAATGGCGCTTAAAAATTTAACCCTTAAAGATTGAACTGTTGTAAAATCGATCACAACTTTTTAAACTTAACTTTATAAAATTGTATTAGTAATATTGTGACTTGTAATATTGTGACTTGTAATATTGTGTCGTGTAATATTGTGACGTGTAATGTTTTGCCATGTAATATTGGCGCGTGTAATATTGTGACTTGTGACGTGTAATATTATGTCGTGTGATATTGTATCGTGTAATTTTGTTTGTTGTGACGTGTAATATTATGTCGTGTGGTGACAGCACGTGTAAAGAATATAGCACTATCCCTCTTTCTGCAGGTGTCGTAAGAGGCGACTAAAGGAGAACTGCCAGAAGCAGACGGCCAGCAGCGTCTTCCTTTCAGAGTCGCTTTCTCCATTAATATTTTGCAAGCGAGTTGTAATTCTTGGAATAGTTGACTCTGAGGATTTTCTGTAATAAGGCCCATTTGGGTATGGAACTTTAAATCGTAGTAGTAAACAATAAATCAAAATTTAAATTTAATATATAGGACTTGCACCTAGTCGTTTTTCGCATTGCTTTGAATTTATAATTCATTACCAAATTTATACAAAAAGCCGTTATACGATATATTATATGTAAATTGCATGTAGTTATTATTTTTGTTAGAATAATAATCTAATAAAATTTTGTAACTTACGATTAATAAAAGTATGCATTCTGTTGCTATTTTGATGTTATTATTTAGTATCTGAAAAATACTGTTTCTTAAGTTGGTAAGCCAGTGAGATAATTAACATTGATTGCAATTTTTGGTTCCAATACACTTACGCCGCTGATTATCCCTTGGCTGTAATAATGACTGGAGCATATCTGTAACAATAATATGAAATATTAATATGTATATTAAAAATAGTTATAATTTTTTTGTTGTTGAGGTTCCGTAATTATGATTCGTATGAATTCCGCAAGTTGGAAACTTGGTGCTCCGATGATGACTATAGCCCGCCCTTTCAGGCTGAGCAAATTTAACATAGATCATTTCAAGATTGACCCGAATGGAATCGAACCCAGACCCTTGATCAGAGGGCGGTTTCCTGCACCACTACAAAAACGAGATCAACATACCAACGTATAAAAAAATGGAAAATCAAAAAATACTTTAATTCCCACTTATAATAGCGTTGTTTAATGATTTCGTGTTTAGTCCTAGTAACAATCCCATAATTTTTTTGGTAACATTATTTCTGTTCTTTTTTTTTTGTATTGAAGAAAAGGTTTGATAATAACAGAGTAAAAAAGGTTTAAAAATATCCACTTGTTATATGTAAACACAGTCGTAAACATTCCATTTGCTTGTATTATCTTCATTGGTTACTAATAGTGACCCGAGCAAAACTGAGACGGTCAGCTAGATCTAAATAAGTTTTAAAATATATACTATATTGATATTATAAAGCTGAAGAGTTTGTTTGTTAGTTTGTTTGAACGCGCCAATCTCCTAGTTCGAATTGAAACATTATTTTTGTGTTGGATAGTCCATTTATCGAGGAAGGCTTTAGGCTATATAAAATCACGCTGCGACCAATAGGAGCGAAGCATTGAAGAAAAATGTTGCAAAATTAATCGCGATCATAATAACAGAAATTGACGCTACGAGTATCATGGCGCTTGCAACAGTGCCAAATTATCAGAAACTCCAAAAACAACGTACAGAAATATCGAAATAACTAACACTTAAGTTTCATCAGCTTCATCAAGTAATATTAACACACTAGTGTACTTTACTTAGTACGAAACAGTATTATACTGCCGTCTCGCTCTAACACTGGGGTAAGAATGGATTGCAAATTCAAGCCCGTGTGTCCAGACCAGACTCCAGGTGAATTATTGATTTTGTAGGATACATTAATTTTAACTCGGAATAGATTTAAATAAATCCTTCCTAGCGAATGGGATGCTATTATTCCTGTGCAAATCCCTCTCTTGATAGTATTGTGGGACTCCAATAAATTTTCTGTTCTGTCTTATTTTATTTAACGTAAAGATGCTTTCAGCTAATTCAAACAGACTATGAAAAGGAGTTTCCGTATTTGATGCGTATTAGCGAAGTTAGATATTTGATATTATTTTTTTTGCAGTTAAATAAAATTTACAATTCTACTTTGTATGAAAAAAAAAAATGTTTATACATGATGCTATCGAATTTTGGACTTCACCATGGTTTTTATTTGCATAATGTTAACATAGGCTGGTATCGCCTTGTTATACAGGGTGAAATTTTAACCACTTTCCAAAATTTTTATAGGCGTTCGGTATCGTATTTAGAGCCCATTTATGAAGTAAAAAATGTAAATCAAGCTGTCACCAGAAAATATTTTTCGCAATTTAGTTTTCAATTTTTACGGTCCTAGCCCTGATAAGGTGTAAAGGGTAAATCAAAAACGTATTAATAGTATCGTAATGAATAAATGAGATGCGAATCGCGTAAAAAAAGTGTTGCTAGGCGGCCGTATCAAAAATTTTAGATTTTTTGCGGACTTTTTCTAAGTGCTTTATCTTGAAATTTTTGTACTGGGCTATACCAAAAGAAAAAATACGTCATTTGTTTTTTGTCTCGTAGATTGATATATTAAAATTTGGAAGGTGGTTAAAATTTCACCCTGTATATACCATTTTCATAACACGCTGTATATACGCGTTTCATAATTTAATGCGTAATATATTATTTACTGAAGCGCCTAGTCGGAATATTGACTAACGGCCGGTCCTAATAACCTATCTATCTTCAGTTTTGGCATATCGGAGATAGAAAACAACTTATGTCTTTGTTTCTCTGGACGGCAAAATCAGAGACAGAAGATGTTTTCTATCTCCGATATGCCAAAACTGAAGATAGATAGGTTATTAGGACCGGCCGTTAGGCGACTACGAGCTAAGTGCTGCCCCCAATTGATTTCATTTTATTACTTCTAAACAAAATTAATTCGCAACAAGGATTCAAGATATTAGAATTTTCTAACATTGCTCCGACGGGGTCCGTACCTAAACAGGTTCACTGTCCAGAAGATAAAACAATTGACAATCAATTGTAATGTATCAAAAATGATTTCATTGAATTATTTATTATTGAAGTGAATATTACAACCAAATATTATGTATATATTTCAAGCGTCTACCTGATGACACTTATTGACCAATGTCTCGTAAGTATTGTATTTAAAATAAATAATATAAATAAATGTGGACAACATCACATACATTGTTCTGATCCCAATTTGAATAACTATTTTAAGCACTCGTATTTTGGAAACCAGAGACAACGAAGGTACCACAAACACCCGTATTTGCAGGGACAAATAGATACATATAAAAAATAAATCATACATTCTCTACAGGTATATTTTACTACAGAGAAATAAAATGTCTGTCTGTATTCATTGATTACTACATGGAAGGGATATTGCGCACGATCACAAATATATAGTACCTACTTATTATTATAATAAACTAGCTGACCCAGCAAACAGTAGTTTTGTCGTAAGGCCTTGAGGAGTTGGTGCTACTCGTATTAGGTTTTTTTTTTATTAATAACTAGCGGACCCCGCGAACTTCGTATAGCCTCAAAATAATATTTGAATTTGACATCTTGAATGGTTAAAGCGCCGCGCCCGGCATAAGAGGAGATGCGGGTTCGAGTCCCGCCTGAGACATAATTTTTCAAGTTTAAATACTGATATTATAATTGCAATTAAATTGCTTAAATATCATATAAAAGTATTTAAATGTCATTGTCATCAAATAAGGCGTAGTTGGAAAGAAATATCAAGAAATAGATTTTAACTTTTCAACGTTTTTAGTACTTAGTTATTATCCTATTCCCGACGAAAACAAATCCAAAAACACAAAAAAAACATAAAAATTGGTTCAGCCTTTCTCGAGTTCTAAGTGGTGTAACTAACACGACTTTGTTATAAATAATGGGCTTGCTCTTGACTACTTACTTAACTGGCCTAAGATGGAGCGAGCTTACCCAGAGGTACTGGTTCTCCCACACGCCAACGGAACACAGAAAAACTGTATGACGCTGGACTCCGGCAACAGGGTGGTAGCATCCAAGCAGCCTCTTACGAAGCCTACCACCGCAGAGGGATCTGTTAGCCGTCATCATTGGTTAGAAAATCAAAGATGCCGTTGCCCAGGGTTGACCACTAGGAGGTAGATCCCACCACCCCAAATTTAATTAATATTAAGAAGATATTTTTGTATAATTTTAAGTGACTACGACTTTCTTTTATATTTAAAGATAAGCATTGAAAAAGCGCTAAAAATCCTGAATCTCCAAGGCATCGTATTCGAATCTATAAACAGGTAATGTATAGGAAAATCACATTTTGCATGCAACACCCTATTTGTGAGTTATGTAAATTGAAAACGAATTGGGGTTGTTTCATATTAATATTTATTGGTTTTTATATAATATCCAACGCAGTGATTTAGAAATATAGTAAAAATGTTACGTTTAGACTATCTACGTAATCATAAACATCATCTCAGATCTCAGCAAACAAAACCTTGCAACCGTGCTTTTGGAACCACTTGGAAAACAGTGTTATTTATTTTCTGAATAAAAAAAGACGTGTGGCATTCGGAGACTGCCGCGGTAAAGCTATTGCATAGCATTTTTTATCAACTTATGCAATTATAAAACTAAAAAGTATCACCGCTGTGCCGGTCGGAGTGGGGGGTGTTAGGTTATTTTCGTTACGGAATTTCTGGATTCGGTCTCCACGCTCAAGGCCCGCGATAGAAGCTATGCAATAGCTTAATTTTATAATTTTATGTATTTTCTAATTTTGACTTTTGTAATTAATTTTTTCTGTTATTTTGGCAGATATGGTTACCATAGGCAACCATACTGTCAAAACCTTATTTTCTTCTAAATTCTTTTAAATTTCGGAAATTCAAAACTGTTCGATCTTGCCTCGCCCCGAGTGTTAGGTTAGGTAATTTTCGTTACAGAATTACTGGATTCGGTCTCCACGCTCAAGGCCCGCGATAGAAGCTATGCAATAGCTTAATATTTTTTGAAAAATATTTAATTTTGATTCAGACTTTTGTAACACGCAGTGACGCGCACAGACGTACCTATTCTTTTACTGCTGCGGAGTCTCGGTTGAATGGACCTTACCTACGCAGCTACGTCTGTGCGCGTCACAGCTTGTATCAAAATAAATAGCTCAACCAATATCTAATAGTTTAAATTAAAAAAAAAATAACAACACCGCCAAAATGTTATGCATAATGGTTACACAACGTGGACTTCGTTTTACAGGTGCTTGAAAATGCACCGTGTATATGGCCTGATGACTTACTCTGCAACACGAAGCTCGTATTTACGGATATATCTGTCTCTTTCAGATACTTAAAGACATCGGTATGAGTGATAGGGACAGTTGGATTCGAATATACGGACATTGACACAGTAAGGCCTCTGGACAGACTGACGGACGGTCATCAAAGTGGTTCTATGATGGTCCCGTTTTTTCCTTGTGAGGAAACATATTTAAACACTAGAAAATCCACTATTTTGAGTCGGCGCCAAACTAAATTGGCTGCCTGCACACTTTTCGAAAGTCAACTTTTATGGAAAAAATATATGTACTCGACACTTCACGTCAGGAGATGTTTTCGTCTTCGCTGTGATCCGACGACTAAATATTTCAGTCGTTTCATTTGCAAAATGATTTTCAAAGTCCATATTTAGTTATGGATTTTTAGCAAAAAATTGTATCCTTATTTATGTGTTATGCTATACTATACAGGGTGTTTCTTTTGCCAGTGCGAGATGATAGCAGAGTACCATACCTATCGATTTAGCCCCCATATTATGATCTACGATTTTTGCAGTTATCGAGTAATAATTTTTTTCGATATTTTTCCTGATTTAACGAGATAAAAAAATTATATCTTTTTTTTTGGGTCAACTTTTCTTGTTTTTTTTAATACAATGCCCAGAAGTTGCAGTTTTATGAGTACGTAAAATAATATCCTTCCTAACTTTTACATAACACAAAAATTAAAGGCGGGCAATAAACACGTCGACATCAAAAGAGGAAAAACACTTTACGTATGTTCTGTAAACTAATTACGACTTTTCCTTACCTTACGCAGTGAAGAACTTCAGACCGGGGGGGGGGGGGGGGGGGGAGAAAAAAGTTTAGAAGAAATTACAAGTTTCGCACAGGCACACGATTCCCTTAACTTAACAGCTACTATATTTGTTAAACTTCTTGTTTTTTGGGTTTTCGTACACTCGAAAACTTTGTCCAAACCCGTGTCTGTCAAGGCCGTTATGTCAGTAAAACAAATATTCAGACACTTTCGAGAGATTCAAAATTTATAACAAAATGTAACAAAAAAACATTTTTTTTGAAGGAAGGGTGAATAAATAAATAAATTGAATTGAATTATGTATTTTATTTCCCGTTGATTGAATATATAATATTAAATATATCTATATACATATAAAAACTAGCTGACCCCGCGAACTTCGTATCGCCTCAGAATAATGTAATTTGATTTTCACGTCTTAAATGTCATCAAACATAGCGTTTTTCTTTACCAAAATTACCTTGACATAAACAATTATTGTGCAATAAAAAAAAAATGCGACAATAAATTGAGTTATAGACTATCTTATCTTTCAAGTTGGATCAAACTGCACAAATTGTGCAAAATTTAATTTAAATCAGTTAAGTAGTTTAGGATCCCATCGCGGACAAACAACGTGACACGAAAATTTTATATATTAAGAAGATGAATCCCAAGGATGAATTCCCTTGGTCACGACATCACGCGTGAACGGCTGGACCAATTTCATTTATTATTTTTTTGTTTCGTTTGTAATTGATAGGAGAAGGTTCTTATAAAAGAGAAAAATTAGGAAATTACGCGTAATATTAGATTTAAGAAAACTTAATCACCATACTAAATTGTTTGTAATGTAACCTTATCCGTTTTTGTCAATTTTAACTTTCTTATTGTATGGCGTTTGACATAACACTAACAGAATGCGTGCTGCAAATATCGTCAAAAAGGGGGTAAAAAAACTGAATTCCATCCATAGCCAGTACTGTTGCCTAATCCCGTGTCGGAATACCAACAAAATTATTTATATATCAACCGCCATTCGACAAGCGAGGTCATACCCGCAACCATCATTGCAGTGGTAGCTTGAACACAATGATGGAGGCCTTTTCCCTGCAGTTGGATGATTATAGGCTGTTAAATTCCTTTTTTTACCTCATACTTTCGAATTAAAGGTTTCTTGGAGAGGGTAGGAAGTAATATCAAATACAAGACAAATGTGAGAAGAATGTTCCACAATAATACGCTCCACAACGAAAGCGCAAGGAGGCTGGAATGCAATTATCTCTGGAACCGCAAGCGCTACGGATTCTTTCCAGATTCGTTCAAATTAATATAAAGATCGTATGGGGAAGTTCTGCGGATATTTTGTACCTTTGGAAGCTTATTAAGGGCTGAGTATATTTGATGTTATGACATTTATACTTTCTTTGAAATATTAATGCACTTATATATGATTAGTAACGACCTATAATCATACCACTGCAGGGCAAAGGCCTCCATCATTGGATTCAAGTTACCAAAGCAATGATGGGTACAGGCATAATCACCACGCTTGCCTAATACGGGTTGGTGATCACAACCCGAGCAATGTTCGAAAATTCGTAACTTCTAAGGCTTTTGGGGATCGAACCTAGGTCGACATGATTTTGGCCCAATGGAGAGGGTCATGGTTTGGTTCTGATAATTCGGCACTGTTGCAAACGTATGGCGTTGAGAAAGTGACTTACGGGAATTGTACCATTTTCCGATACAAAAAGTAGCTAAATTAAAATTAAATGTGCTATTTCTCCCTATATTCGAGGCACCTAATTCGTTTCCTTAAAAACTAACATTCATCCAAACTTTTTTATTTTTATCAGTAAAACTGTCAATAAAATCAACCGATTCCATTACAAATAAAACTCCACTCAACCTTAATAATATAATAATAATATTTTTAAGACATGCCTCACTGGGCCACACAGAGCCATCTAGTCCCAAATTAAGCTACTATTAAGTACCCTGTCGTATGGGGTACTAGACAACCGATAAACTTACTTATATACTTTTTTTTTTGTAAATACATACTTATAATACATAGAAAACACCCAGACCAGTACAAACAGACATGTTCATGCACACAAATATTTGTACTGTGCGGGGATCGAACCCGCGACCCATGGGTCAGAAGCAGCGTTAACTACCGCTGATCCAAATGGTCGTCCTTATAAGTAGCTGTTTGTACACAATTTGGTTACCTACCCGTAAACTAAATACTCTGAGTATAAACATACACGTACATAAATATCATACACTGAGCTTAAATTCTACTCGTAAATAAATATGTATTTAACTTACCAAAGCGGTACTAATTAAACAAAGAACAGTCCGAAATACTTGCTTTATGTGCTTAGGTTTAGTATTTACAAGTTTAGTGAGCTGCAATAGTCTGTACGACCCGAGTTTACACTGCAGCGTGTCAACTGTTTGCGTAAACAAACAAAAACCTTGTAACGGAGATTCGGTCACGTCCAGGCTTCCTGTCTCGCTCCAACAAAACGCCGTATCTAGGTCAGATATGCAGATCTAGGGGCTGAAGCTTTGGCAAAGAATAAATAGTTACAGATGGCTCAATCTTCTTTAATTCTATAAGTAGTTGTATTAATGGTTTTCTTGTAAACTTGACATTTACGTTAATATGGCAGTTATAACTTATCTTACTTTCTTAGATAGATAGATATAGTATACTATTTATTGCACACCAAACAAGGTAATTTAAAAAAAAACTTAAAGGCAACTTCAAAAAGAAATAAATAGGTCTTGAAGGTCAACTAGATAGTTGTTTCTCGATTGAGATGAGACATTATTCAGAGATGCCAAAAAGGATGACCAAGCCAAAGTAATTCAAGCCAATGTTTGCAGAAAGATATATAATTTGGGCGGTCTTATCGCTAGGAGCGATCTCTAACTTCTTACTAGTTTTAATAACTGAATTGAATTGAAATGAATTCGATATCTAATTATAATTTATAGCCCTCGCTCTAATAATCAAAAAGAGCTAGATAATTGTTATCTTGTGGTGCCAGCAAATAATATCGCCACCCAATGTTGTCCCACAGGTATCTGGGAAAGTAACTAAAGGAGACTACAACGTCTTCTTCCCACTGTTGGCCAAACTGCAATCGCTTACCTGTAGCTAGCTAGACATATTGCTTTCTAATATCGTATACGCTCGACGAAAGCAACTTGTCTTACTTCACTGGCCTCAAGCGTGGAGATTATTGCAAAATTCTCCATTCGAAGAGGCCTAGGTATCCCCAAATACTGGGTATATCTATATAACAGTGACATTTTGCGGATTTGTGAGTGTTAAAATTTATTTATCAATGCTTTCATCGAAATATGAATTATACGTCCATGTGTAAAAAGATATATTATTTTGAATCAGTAGGTACATACAAATCACTAATAACTTGCTAACCTACGGGTAGACCTCGCCGGCGGGGCTATAACAGTTTTATGCCTAATTTTTAAATGTAGGTACATTATTGATCTTTGCCAGATATGCATACGCCCTAAAACCCGGCTTTGTTTCTGAGCTCTCCGCAATTCTTACCACTTTGCTTAATTAGAAACGTTTTTCGAATTTGTTTAGAATAGCTTAAGAATATCAAGAAAAATGGGCCGGAAAGATGTCTCTTTTATTAAGTTATAAGGATAAAAGTGAAAGAAAAGAGATACAAACAATGTTAGTAGAGACAGAAACAATTTTATTTATTTATCATGAATAACAAACAGCATAGATGTTATCATTATTGTCATTATTGTCAGCCTCTTTTTAAATAAACATGCCTACATAAGATATATGCCAGTGCGAGCTAGGACAATTTAAAACCACACGTTAACCTATCATTTATATAATTATTAATAGTACTTTCTCAAGGTCTTTTTTTTTATAAATCAGGGTCTTGCTCTTGACTACATACTTAACTATACGGTTAAGAAGAAGCCTAAGATGGAGCGAGCTTACCCAGAGGTACTGGTTCTCCCACACACCAGCGGAACACATAACTGTTTGGCGCTGGACTCCGGCAGGAGGGTAGTAGCATCCAGGCGGCCTCATACGAAGACCGCAGAGGGATCTGTTAGCCGTCATCATTGGTTAGAAAACCAAAGATGCCGTTGCCCAGGGTGGACAACTAGGAGGTAGATCCCACCACCCCAAAACTTCTTCTCTGTCTACTCTGTCTTTATACTAAATTTTATAAAACTATTTCAGTCTGCAGTTTAGGCGTAATAGCGTAACAGAGAGCCATACAGACATAGCTACTTTCGCATTTATAATATTGGTAAGGATGATAACAGATCTATCCACCACAACTATTGCTAACAATGATATTACAAAGAAGGAAGTAAAATATCATGATTGCTCATAATGCCAAGAATAAGATGGAAGCAATGTTATTTCATTTTAATAACATTGGATGGAAGAGAACTTCCTACTTTTCACGAAGACTGTAAATTATTTTTCATCGGAGAATAGTCAATTGATTTCTCCAAAGCAAATGGTTTAAGATGTTTTGTAAAAGCTCGACATATTTTTGTTTCCTTACGAACTTTCAGACGTACTTCGGCGCGCCGTCTAGACGGAAAAGCTTGGTAGGAAAGCTTCTCGTACTAGTATTTGCAAGTCCATGGGCCTTATTCAGCTATTACAATGGGGGCTATCGCTAGTGAATTTGCCACTAGAGGCGCTTGTGTCGCGTGAGGTCCAATTTCATTCACTTTTCACTGGTTTTAGCGGGCTTTGTTGCATAAATTATAATTTCTTTAATTTACCTGCTGGAAAGTGAGCTCCTTCGTAAAATATCGCAAATATGAATTATTTGGTGATTAATGTGAACGCTTTGAAAGCGGAATTAAGAAAAAGCGCAATAATAGGCGGCCTCAAGAGCAACTATTTCAGAAGTTAGTTTGTTTATATCAAGATAGTTATTTATAAATAATAAACCATAATTAGATTCAAGATATAACACTTTGTTTCGGCGCTAATCGCCTTTGACAGCTATACCTCCGGACCTCAGTCTACAGTGGCGCCAACTGGTAAGCAAAGAAACGGTAGTCCCCATTGCAGTTCGATCGTGATTGAATTAGACGATTTTGACATTTAGCCCATACTAGAACTGGCAAAAACCTGCTATTCAATTACGATTGTGATACGATTTGGTTAGCTGAATTAGGGGCCATATTGGTAACACAAAATACGTATCGCCTCAGAATAAAATTATATCATTTAATTTTGACGTGTTAAATGTCAGTGTCATTAAATATAGCGTTTACCTTACCAAATTACCTTACACCGCCATCTGTTGAAATTGTATAGAACTCACAGTTTGTTAAATAATCCTACTAAATAAATTATTATTGTAAATGTTTGGATACATGTTTGTAACCTAATCACGCCAAATCGGCTGAACAGATCTAAATAAAGTTTGGCAGAGAGACAGTATTTAAAATTTTAATTCTGAAAAAATTTACGATTCCCGTGGGAACACTACGTTTGTTCTTCATAATATAGGGATCGACGCGGTTTTTGCATAGTAGTAGTTTACGGGTATTGCATACGCAAAATTGTATATCGACTACGTTCGCGTATAACAGAGCTGAAACATAAATTAAGATATTTAAATGACCTTTTAAGCTGGTTTAAACTGCACACTGTGCAAAATTTGATTAAAATCGATTCAGTAGCTTAGGATTCCATCGCGGACAAACTTTTGCATATTAAGATAAGACAATGCAAAGACAAAACAGAAAGAAAAGTGCTGCATTCTTTATTGTACTCTTAATGACCCTAAATATCATTATAACAGTTAATAGTCATTTGACGGTTCAACGTTCTTTGGCTGTGTTTCAATCTTATTTCGTATTTTCAATATTTTGTCTCGTTTGACCTTTGCTAAGAGCGTACTTAAAAAGCATTCTCGATTTTCTGAAACGTATTTTCCTTTGAGTGTCATTTAAGGTTTGATTTTAGCGAAATAAAAGATGTCTGAAGACGTCTCAACTGTCTCCAATGCAGTGAAGAGTGGAGAAGAGTAATTTAGAGAAATCATTGTTTTAAAAGTATTTGAAGCACTTAAATTACAGGTCAATAGAAATTTATATTAATAAAACTTTTGCCTGCTTTAGATGGAAATCGTACTTATAACCTTCCACTTACCGGACTGCTCCAACAATTGAGCTAACAAGACATTGTGTGTATGAATTTTTTACAGGCTAGATCAACTATCCTCTGCCTGATGGTTGTCTGGTAGAGATAGCTCTAAGTATCTCTAATGTTATATTTAATTTGTTTGGTACGCCATTAAGTGTACATATCTATCTATCTCTCTCTATGTGTTGTGTAGTGCCGACATGTTAAAAAAAATTGCATCACCCTTCTCTTCCTATGGGGGTCGTACGAGACGACTGAAAGAGAACTGCCAAAAGGAGACGGGTGGCAGAGTCCTCTTTTCACCATTGGCTAAACTAAACTACGGTCGCCAAACTGGCTGCCAAGCGTGGCGATTTTGGCTAAATCCTCCTTATGTAGATCCTGTGTCCAGTAGTGGACTGAAATAGTCTGAAATAATAGGGGTTAAAGTATGAAATTGCCGATTATTTTCCCACTTTTTATTTTGTTTATAGCTCTTAAGTATAGTCATATTATTGCGTAATTCTTTTTGTATTATATCAAAAACTAAAAAAAGTAACTTTTGACTAAAAAAAAATGCAATACTAGTGCCTATTACTTCAAAAGAAGTCGTTGAAAAGACCCCTTACAATGTGTCAGCTGACCTTCTTGCTTCAATTAAGTATTTTTGTATTATATACTATGATTTTTATAAATTTAAATACTATAATGCGTAGCTTTATAACCATCTAACTTTCACCTTTAATCACATCGAAAACGGTTCAGGCGTTTTTAAAATAACTAAAATATTGTTAGTATGGAAAAATGACTTTTCTCGATTTCGTCCATACAAAACGGCAATTTCATACTTTAACCTCTAATACTTATTTTAACTTCCATTGTCACTATCACTAAAGTTAATTGATCGGGAATGAAGATAGACTCAACAATGGAGATCAGATATTCGGATGCAAAATAATTGCCCAAAGTTAAAGTGTTGACTGTTGTGGAATGCACTTTCGTATCGAAAACATCCCGGGGTTTTGGGATCTACATACATTTTTTTAAAAGTCGCTTCCATTATACTCGTATCTTAGCCAAAACCAACTTTAGGTTAATAATATGCATCCGATTATCCGATCTTTGGTCATCAATCATCAGTTAGTTAAGTTAAGTTAAGTAACAGCCTATAATCATCCCACTGCAGGGAAAAGGCCTCCATCATTGAATTCAAGTTACCACAGCAATGATGGGTACTGGCTTAATCACCACGCTTGCCAAATGCGGGTTGGTGATCACAAACCCGAGCAACGTTCGAAAATTCGAAACTTTTTTTGTTGCCCGACCCGGGAATCGAACCCGGGACCCCAAGATCATGGCCCGGTATTTAAACCACTAGACCAACGGGGCGTCATCATCAGTAGAGTTAATTAATTCAGGGGTTATACCATGTACTTTGCTAGTTGTTTTTATGACTTTGCGAAAGAACTCAGTTTTTCCGTGATCACGGCGCTTGCAACAGTGCCGATATATCTGAAACTCATAAAAACAAGGTACATCGTGTCTACAGATAAACCCCAAATCACTAACTCTAGTGATGATCTATTAAAATTTTTGTTGGTTAGGACGATGAATGAGCCAGGTTGTGAATGGCAGTGAACTGGGTGCATAATAATATGTAGCACAACTGACTGCCAAATCAAGTATACCTGTTGAGTGAAGCTCGTGACTTGGCAGACGCAGCTACAGGCGTCCTACAATGTACTATACACTGCTTACCTTCGTTTTGTTAGGGTTTAGTTGCTCAATAGGAATAAATTCGTGATTTATGGATCGATATCCATCGCTCGCCTATTACGGAGCGCCTATGCGCACCGCGAGCGCTCAGCGCGCGAAATTCTAAGTTAACGTAAAAAAAGATTCGGCCTTTTATGCCATATAAACGTATATTTCGCCCGTCCCGGTCCCGTTTTTACCCTTTGGGTACGGAACCCTAAAAACGGACGTTACTTCAAATAATAGACGACGCGAGCTGTAAGCTACATTTGCTCTTAAAGGTGGTCAGGTGACGGAGAAGGCGATAGTACATAATTTTTTTTTCTTTTTTTGTGTATTTTGTCGCCTACACTTCTGTATGGAGACCTATGGCTAAGAATCATCACGACGTTCCACCACCATTGCCATTTCAGCAATCCTTCGAGCGATATCAGCTACCTTAGCTCTCCTACGGGTTTCCACATTTCTGATTCTGAATTCGGGAAACACCCCGATTTTCTCATTTCTGATTGTACTTATTATAACCTTGAGCCTGCCTATGAGACCCATAGATAGTGACCATGAAAGTTTATTAATTTTACAGATTTTCAGCATTTATGTCTTGAAAATTTGGCATTTCAAACTCTCCTAACGATTGATTGTTATGATATCCAAAAATACCCGTTTACAAAGCAATCGAAATGACTTTGTATTTATTGGGAAAACCGTTTAACGACAGACTACGAAATTGGCTTACATCCATGGAAACTAATGGCATTGATTTGCTTTATACAACTGACCTAGAACTAGTAAATGCATCGGTGCATTCAAGGCTTGTACTAGGGGTGCATAATCTTTATGGATATCTTTTTAATTAGTTAATAAAAATGCACAAGGAGTGATACTCATGACCTACTTGCATGTCTAGTTCCAATACTGTTCAGGCCACTAAGACTCTTTTTATTTTTTAATTCAGGGCGACCATTTGAATTATGAACTATCGAATGCGCATTTTATAATTTGAATAATAATGAGTTCGAAGCCAAAATATTCCGGTAAAGAGCGGTTTCTTGTGTTTTTGAATTCTGCTGCGTGATAAATCGGTTTAAGTTTTGTGAAAATATTATCTATACTAATATATAAAGCTGAAGAGTTTGTTTGTTTGTTTGTTTGTTTGTTTGTTTGAACGCGCTAATCTTAGGAAGTACTGGTCCGACTTGAAATATTCTTTTTGTGTTGGATAGTCCATTTATTGAGGAAGGCTTTAGGCTATATAACATTACGCTGCGACCAATAGGAGGGAAGCATCAGTGAAAAATAATCACTATTTCATTAACAGAAATTGACGCGAATGAAGTCGCGAGCAACAGCTAGTGAAAAATACGTGTGTGTTTTAGTCTTGTGTGCTATATTTACCTGAAATAAACCAAAGGTGGCAGGTACCTGTTAAATAATGACGGTATTGAAGTGTGATAAATATGAAGTACCTTTGGATGGGTACCCGAAGCCGCTACATGTAGGTGAGTGTTCTCTTTACTTCTTAGTTAGCTGAAATGGTAACCGTAAAGACAGGAATAGGTATGCTTTCCCTCCTAGATCCTACTGATTTCTTAAATTTGAATGACCGTACTACCTCAAATATCACCTGTGGCTGTGGATAATTCATTATTTGGCCCAGACATAAACTTTGCACTCTAAGATACTGAAAATTAAAAAATAAGATAGTGGAAAACTTAAGCACTAAAAATATTTACTGACGGAAATAATAAATAGTAACGAATTTTAACTCGGTTCCCAACGTACTACAACACATCATCATGCACTGACTGAACATTTGTTATATAAATTTTTATTACTTCAATATTTTTATAGTTTTTCATAGTAGGAATGGTTTTTTGTCTGCACCGATTAAAAGTCAGCGTGATTTTGCTAAATA